>CM077084.1:14726025-15963525 GCA_039513925.1 Platanthera zijinensis
TTTTTAAACTCTATATTAATTTATCATGTAAACTTTGAATCAACAAATTGCAAGGATCAATTCATCATTCTCAAGCTTAGGCCTTTCATTAAAAATCCTGACAGAGAATTCCTGATATCTTACTTTTTAGCGAGGTTTTGGAGAGAAAAAACTGAACTAAACTCCTGATATTAAGTCCTCTTTCCATGACTCCTCTTATTTCTAATTCATATATGTTTTCTTATTTACCTAAATATTATCTGATGTGAAGACTTGATTGAAATCTTAATATTACTACTCAACAATTAAGTTGTTCTTTGATGTTGAAGATGGATTGAAATAGTGATATTACTACTCAAAATTCATCATGCAAAAATTTAAGTTACCCCATTAATATCTGTGTCAAAAAAATCATGTTTAATATCATGCACGGGCGACAAATATCATGCTCATGTAAGATTTTTTGCAGTTGTTCGGTGGTTTCGCCACGATATCAGTGGCTTAATTTCAGTGACTTAATGCTCTATTATTTGATTGCCTCACGACAAAAAAATCACTGAAAGCCATAAGGGTCTGTTCGTTTGCACAGAATTGAAATTCGATATTGAAATTGAATATTGATGAATATTATGGAATTAAATATGATGACTAATTTCAATTACAATGTTCTCCTAATAAAAAATATTGTTGAATATTGCGTAATTGATCAATTATTTTGTTTGTATGTTAAATAAAATTCAATATAAAAATTAAAAAATATTATGAAGAAATTACAATAAACAAATGTGTGTTATAGTCACGACTTTTTCACATGGAGCGATATTTTTTGTCCGGGCGCGAGTTTTTTCGCCTGGGCGAGATTTTTTTCGCCCGGCCGTGTTATTTTCTCACTAGCGCGATTTTTTCACATGACCGCGATTTTTTTTCGCTCAGTTGCATTTTTATGCTCGGGAGCAATTTTGTCGCCTGGGCCAGTTTTGTCGCTCGAGCGTGATTTTTTGCCCGGGGAAAAAATCGAGCCCGGGCGAAAAAAACTCGAGCGCGGGAAAAAAAACTCGCCTGGGCAAAAAATCTGCATGGACGAAAAAATGCGATCGGGTAAAAAATTTTGCGGTCCGACAAAAAAATCACGCCCGGCCGAAAAAAACGTGCCCTCAAAAAAAATCACGCTCGGGCGGAAAAAAAAGCGCGACCGGGCGAAAAATTTGCGATCGGCCGAAACAATAGCGCCGAGGCGAAAAAATTGCGGCCGGGCGATAAAAAATGCGCCCGGGAGGAAAAAATTGCGCCCGGGAGAAAAAATCGCGCCCGGGCGAAAAAATCGCGCCCGGGCGAAAAAATCGCGCCTGATCGAAAAAAATGCGCCCGTGCAAAAAAAACGTGGCCGTGCCAAAATATCGCGTCCGGACGAAAAAAAGACGCCCGGCCGCGAAAAAATCGCGCCCGTGCGAAAAAATTGCGCCGCGCCTGAGCGAAAAAATTGCGCCGCGCCCGGGCGAAAAAATCGCTCCCGGGAGAAAAATTCGCAACCCGGCGAAAAAATTGCGCCCGGGCGAAAAAAACGCGCCCGGGCGAAAAAAATCACGCTCGGGCGGAAGAAATCGCGCCCGCGCGAAAAAATCGCGCCCGCGAAAAAAAATTCACGTCCGGGCTTAAAAATGTTTCTCGATCGTAATTGTCCAATTCTTATATAGATGAGAAGGAATTGTATTTAGTTCAAAATGAATTCTACGGAATTCATTAAAATTTAAATTCCAAAGTCAAGCGTGCAGACGAATGATGGAATTGAAATTAGACCTTCAATTCCAATTCCAGGGGCTCAATTTCGTGCAAACGAACGGACCCTAAGTGATTTTTATGCTCTATTAATTTCAGTGGCTTAATGCTCATGCAATATATTGGATTAATTTTTCAGATCTTTAACCACTGAAAACATAAGCCCTGAGACATAACATGTGTTTGCATTGGTTAATTTCAGGGCTTATTGAGGCATTGGTTAATTTCAGGACTTATTGAGACATATTATTTAGACATGAGACATAAGCCTTGAGACATAAATCCCTGAATAACATGTGTTTGCCTAAATAATAATGTCTCACAAGCTATTCAGCCCTCAAATTAAACAATGCATTGGATTTCATAATACCCATAAGCCCTGAAAGTAACCACTGAAAAAACCAGATCTTTAAAACCATTTCAGTTTTTTGTTCATGCTCTTCACGACAAATTTGATATTTTTAATTTTTGAAATGAGGCTTATATTTTTATCAAATATTGGATTACAATGATTTTTTCGACACGTTTTTCTAATTTAGAATGTTTGAGCATAAGGATTTCCCTTTTATTACACTTGCTCTTTCAATAATTATTTTTAGTATCTCTATGTTTTAGTTTTGTGTACTTTTTCCAATTGCAAGCCATCAATTGTTTTAGTTTAAATCCTAAAGTAGAGGTGAGATGGTTCTAAAATTGATTAGCTGTTGCTGAAATGCTTAGAAGTTAGAACATTGTATTCAATCCTATCATAGCATGTACTTAGGCACTACATTTTGTTATAATTAGAATATATATATATAATATATATATATATATATATATATATATATATATATATATGTATAAATGAGTATATTAGCAAGTTCTATATTTATAAATGGTATTCTGTCTAAATTGAAGTTTGCAACATCCTCAACACTAAAATTATCAAGAATTCCAAGTAAAAAAGTCTCATCTAAAATCTTGTAAAATACAAGTCGGCATTCCTAAATAGCAACTCAAACATATTATTACAAATCGAGATTGATTGATTATTCATAGTTTGATTACATAGCAACTCAAACACGTACAGATGGCAGACCAACACCAAGCGGGGGAGTCATCATCATTGGCAACTCAGGATGGGCCAATACAACGTAAAAGAGGGAGGCCTTCGACTTCGACGACAACGCCCCCACGAGTCCACGACAATTATCGCCCTCACGACTAATGTCGCACCCACGACAAATGTGCCCCAGGACGAATGTCGCCCCCGCCGAATGTAGCAATCATGCCTAATGTCGCCCCAACGATGAATATCGCCCTCTGACGAATGTCGCCCCTACGACGAATGTCGCCACCACGACAAATGTCGCTCCCACGACAAATGTCGCACCCACGACAAATGACGCCCCCACGATAAATGTCGCCCCCACGACAAATGTCTCCTCCACGACAAATGTCGCCCCTCGACAAATGTCGCACTCACGACAAATGTTGCCCGCACAGGATCCTCCGTGCACGACTATTTGTATATATCTATAATAACTCGCCCCCCCTCTCCGCCACCCTCTCTCCCACTCTATCCTCTCTCTTTCTATCCCTCTCCCTATCTTTCTCTCCCTCTCAAATTTCTCACCATCTGTATGTGGTGACGGCCCGTGAACACCCCTATAATGCAGGTCATTGACCCAATCCTGAAGAGCTACATTAGGATTGGATTTCCCCTATCCCTTTGTATAGAGTTAGTGAGTGTTCTAGTCCATTTGGCACAATACCTATGAAGATCGAGCCACATTTCTTGGTGATTTTGAGGGCTTCTTTTTCTGGTCAGTGTAACCTCACATCTCATATTAGTTGTTCTCCATTCGTTCAAGTAATAGTCATAACCTCATTTCCTTCAAACCTATCTTGATTATGAAAATTCTTTTTGCACAATCATCGTAATCTTAGAGTTCGTTTGGCGCGGCGTTTTGGCCGGCTGTTTGGGGCAAACGCCGTCGGACGACGGGTAAACAAACGCCCTCCGGCGGCGTTTGCTCCGACTGGACCGCAGCGCCATGAGAAACGGGGCAAAAAGCCCGTTTCAAACCCCGGTCATGCCCTCAAGTTCGAAAGCTCCGGTTGGAGCAGTCTTTTCCGCCCGCTACCGCCGCGCCAAAGGAACCCTTAGTTATTAAAGATGCAAGGTGCACCAAGGCGCAAAGGAATCTTGGAGCCTAGGTGAAGGCTCAAGGCGCGCAGACATACACACCTGACGAAGGTAAGGCGCAATCATATCCATTTTAAATAATAAGCATCATACATCATTTCATCTTCTAGATCAAATTTTTCATCTATTCTACTAATTAATCATTCATTACTATCATTTATATCTCTTACAAAATAGAATTAATGTGGTCACTTGCATCATATCTAAGTCTCAATGCACAATTTTCTTTCAGAAACACTAAATAAATAAAAATTTATTTATTTTTTATTTTTGAAAAAAAAAATCACAACAAAAAACTCACTCATACGCACCTTTTATGTTCCAAAAATGCAAATAAGGCGCACAAAGAAGCAAACCTTCAAGCCTGGTGAGCATTGAGCCTTAGGCGCACCCGAGGAGCTAGAAACACGCCTTTAACAACATATCTCATAATTGAGTTAACAAGTACACTTCCTCCAAATTTGGTCGATATCACTCCCCGTTGATCTCTCCTAGCCGCCATGATCCTTGCCTTTTTAGTGGATGAAGTATTAGACATCTTGAAGCACAGAAGCTTAGATGTCCATTACTACCTAAGGGTGGTGGATTTGATGGATTTTATTGTTCCTTCTGGTAGTGAAAGCATATCTCCCTTGCTTTTGAAGGCTTGATGCGTCTTTCCAGTAGCTCACACATGATTCTTTGTGCAGAAATCTCGGCTTTCCTCGACATCTTCCCCCTCAAACTTTTTGTGAGTGAAGTTGCAAGATACTGGATTGGGTTTCCCTATAAGGCAGTTTTTGAAAACATTCATGGAAGAAAGTTCCTCTACTATTGAGAAGAGAGTTACTTTATCTTAGATGAACGAGACTAATGCATGATAAGACGAGCCAAACATCATTTATTACTTCTTCTAAAAACGCCGTTCATAGACATCTTGAAGTACAGAAGCTTAGATGTCCAAGACCTACAATCATAAAAACGCCGCTCATAGGATTTGTCCAAAGTCGAAACGTTATGGTGGTCCATTCTGACTTTATCGTCTCAACTCCCATTCAAGCTAGGCACGCATTCTAAAGTGAGCAGTATCATCAAAACTTAATCAATATCTCCTTTGGTGGTCTGCCAGCAAAGATTTCCCAATAATTGATACACAATGTTGATGGTGTGAGTTCAGAGGCATTCATATATCCAATTCAACATCTCCTTGAGTCGAAGGGACCAAAAAATAGGTATATTAGGAGCATAAGGGAGCTTTTTGAGAGTCAGCACCTAGCTAAAATACTTTTCGAGCCCCTTCAAATTTTTCATTGTCATCATTTTGTTACACATGCAGCTAAAAAAAATGATGAATATGTAGATGACCGTAAAAAATTAGTAAATCATGTGATGAAGATCAATTCCTTGAAGAAAATTCACTACATCGAGCTAGCCCAAGTAAAATAAGCTCATGTGGTTCCCTAGCCATTCACAAGTGTTGGGACAAGAAAAGCCAAGTGATGTCATTACAACTACAGACAGAACACTGATATCCTGAGACTTGTCTCAATCGAGTGGACCTGGAATGTGATGACGCGGAGTTGGTAGGCCGAATCCTTTCACTAGGACGTCCACCAGGAAATTTTAGATAATCAGGAGTTTACATGAAGGACAGTATGCTCCATCTCAGAGGCTCCTATGAGAAGAAAAGCTAGTAGTACCTTCTCTTTCACTTTGTGAGGTATACCCCATGGTTTAGAAGTGTCTCCATCGAACAGGCTATGAAGAATCTAATAATTCCTACTCGAGTGGTTTGACAACCTCTTTGAGAGTTATAATGTGTCAAGTTTTGCATGTATTTTAATGTGTATGCGACCTCGGCTAACTCTATGCCAACAACCGCAGTAAGACAGAGGATGCAAGCGTTATCCAAAATGATTGGGCGTAAAGCGTCTGTAGGTGGCTTTTCAAGTCCGCCATCAAATCACAAGGCTCAACCCTGAAAAGGCAGTGGAAACTACAAAGCTGGAGTACAGTAGGGCCAAAGGGAATTGCAATGGAGCGATGAAATGCATAGAGAACGGAAAGATCACCAATGGCATTTGGAATTAAAAAATTTACTTTTGCTTCTCCGTTTATTGTCGATGTGAGTTACAGTGCAAGCAATGCCATTACAATTCGACCCCCTCAACTGGGGGTAAATTTATGGACATCGCTGGTGTTTAGCGTGTCATACTTGCTGCATGCATTAATGATCAGAGTGGCATTGAGCGCATATCATTAGCGGCGGACACAAGATGACTTCTCTGTGCAGGCGGAGTACTAATTTATTTAAAGAAATTTAATTAACAAATATAAAAAAATATGCTCTAGTTATATTAATGTCACATTATTACTTTATGTTCATACTTGTTTAATGAATTTTGTTGTACAATAAAAAATATGTTTATATTTTGTAATGATTTTTTTACAAAAAACAAATTTAAATATAGACAAAACGTCTCTATTTCGTTCTCATGAAAAATCGAACACAAACTTTTCATTCCAAGACCTTAATACGAAACCAAGATCACTATGTTAATTCTTCTTCATTCAAACTTTATGAATAGATACAACATATAATATATATATATAAGACTAGATCTATGGCTTGTGATCCATGAATAAAAAAAATCAAATAACGGAGAGTGGAACAAGTTCAATTATTACCTAATCTTCAATAGATGCTAAGGCGACAATCTGTTACGGAGCTACACGACACCAAACCTCCATGACGAGTCAACAGGAGTCAGGCGCGTAAATCGCATGGCCCCGCCGAGCCCACGGAGGAGATCGTGCCTTAGTCGTTTATTTTTATTATTTATTTTTGTCACTTTTTATTTGGCGGGCTGTTTGCGCCTTTATTTGCATCCCACTACTATAAGGGGTAGCATATGTTGTGTTTTGGGACATCTAGGGACTAGGATGAATGTTGGTATTTTCTATTTCCTCCTAACCCTAACTCCCTCTCCTTTCGTTCTCTTTCTCTCTCCCCTACCGTCGGCTTCTTTCCCCCGCAGGGTTCCACGAGTTCGCATCAAACTGGTCTGACCTACCACCTCACCCGCCGCTGGCCGCCGGCTGATCTTTTCGCTACCAATCCACTCCGGATCGTCCCGCTCCGCCGACACCAGACGCGTCCGCCGCTCGTGCCGTTCCCGCGATCCGCAACCAGTTGAGCCCCGTCCCGACTCGCCTACTCCAGTCCCGTTCCCACGTCCACCACCGGTCATGATCGAGTTTCGCCCCGCCTGCTTTGTCGCACCCCGTGCACTAGCCACCGCCATGGCTCCGATGTCCCGATCCACTGCCGAACCGCCGTCGGAGGACTCCACCGAGGCCCTCCACCGCAGCGTCACCCATGTTTCGGGCTTACCGTCGGATCATTACCTCGGCTTCTTTATGCAGAGCCTCTCGCCCCACATCTGCTCACGGCTCCGCACTCACTACCCCCGGATGGTTTCTGATGCACTCGACATGGTCCACCTCGTGGAGGAGGATTTGTCTCCTCGACCACCGTCACCGGTAGGTGGCCCTCCGTTGGGGGGCTGACCGTGGCAGACCGCGACTCCAAAAACACCAGCACCTCGCCCCCCTCCAGCCGCTCGGCCAGGCCGGCCAGGCCGACCAGCTGCGAGTTTGACAAACCCTGTCGAAAGGGGTTGTGTTTTCATTGTCGTCAGCCCTATTCCCCTACCCGTGTGTGCGTGATCAAGGAGTTCCGGGTCATCATCGGCGATTTCAAACTGGAGATTACTTTGGCGGATTTTGAGAACCTCGAAATCTCTGAGGATGCCGCCCTCCATCGTTTGGAGCTTCCTTGTTTCACTGAGTTTGTGGATCTTTTTACTGCACCATCCGGCTTGCCCCCGGCTCAGATGCACGACCATGTCATTCCTCTTCAGCCCGGAATGTTCGCAATCTCTGTCTAGCCATATCGTTATGGGCACGTGCAGAAGGACGAGATCGAGCGGCACGTCTGCGACATGCTGATGGGGGGCCTCATCCTCCCCAATGCGAGCCCTTTCTCCAGCCTGGTACTCCTAGTAAGGAAGAAGGATGACAGCTGGCGTTTCTGTGTGGACTATCAGGAGCTCAACAAAGCCACTGTTCCAGACAAGTACCCGATCCTAGTGATTCAGGAGCTCATGAATGAGCTCTACGGCGCCACTGTTTTCACCAAGCTGGACCTACGTGCAGGCTACCACCAGATTCGCGTTCGGCCGGCCGATGTCACCAAAATAACCCTTCAGACTCATGATGGCCATTACGAGTTTCTGGATATGCCATTCGGCCTGACCAATGTGTCAGCCACTTTCCAGGCCACGATGAATGATATAGTTCGTCTGGTGCTTCGTCAACACGTACTTGTTTTTTTATGACATTTTGGTCTACAATTCTTCTTGACAGGAGCACCTTCAGCATGTTCGCCAGACATTGACCACTCTTCGGTGCCACCACATCAAGCTCCACCCAACAAAGTGCTCCTTTGGGGTTCCTGAGGTGTGCTATACCTGGGCCACACCAATTCTGTTGCGGGAGTCGCGATGGATAGCGACAAGATAGAGGCCCGAAGGTTCCTTGGATTAACAGAGTTCTACCGTTGGTTCATCCAAGGGTACGGTAGGATGGCCTGATCCCTCACCCGGCTCCTGAAGAAATCTGCCAAGGGCCCCTTCGAGTGGTCGTCGACGGCCTCCGCTGCTTTTGTCGCGCTTCAGCAGGCATTGGTACAGGCCTCGGTGTTAGCCATGCCGGATTTCTCTTAGCCTTTCCTCGTAGAGTGCGACGCGTCGGGCATCGACATGGGCATCGTTCTTATACAAGCCGGCCGACCTGTGGCCTATTTTAGTCGCGCATTCTCTAACACTATCCGTAGCCGCTCCGCATACGAGAATGAGATCATGGGCCTCCTTATCCACGTAGTTCAATATCGGCGCCCCTACCTCATGGGCTGTCGGTTCGTGGTCCGGACCGATCACAGCCTCCGCTACCTCCTACAGCAGAAAATTGCTACTCCCGCCCAACAGGTGTGGGTGGCCAAGCTCTTGGGCTATGATTTCAGCATCGAGTTCCGGCGGGGCAAGGCAAATCGCGCGGCCGACGCTCTCTCTCGCAATCCCATACTAGCGGCCATCTCCCGACCGGTATGGGAGAATGTGGATGCCCTCCAACGAGAAGTCAAAGCAAACACGAGATTCGGACAGCGCTCCTCGCTGATGCAACCGCCCGACCACCTCACTCCTTGGTCGGCGGCCGCCTATTCTTCAGGGCCCGCATCGTCCTCGCCCCCACCTCTCCGAGCATCTCGCTTTTACTGGACGAGTTCCATGCATCCCGGTCAAGGGGGCCACGCAGGCGCCTACCAGACGTATCGTCGGCTGGCAGCCTCGCTCTACTGGCCTCACATGTTCCGTCAGGTCAAAGCGTTTGTGGCTGTCTGCCTCATCTGCCAGAAGGCCAAGTACGAGGCCGTATTTTCGGGTGGTCTACTCCAACCTCTCCCTATTCCCGACCATGTTTGGGATGACGTCGCCATGGACTTCATCACGCGACTGCCTCGCTCACAGGGACACAACTGTATCCTGGTCGTGGTGGCCCGGCACTCGAATTATGCCCATTTTATTCCGCTCCGCCATCCATACACTGCAGCCACAGTCGTCGACAGCTTCATTCAGGGAGTCGTGCGCCTCCACGGGTTTCCCCGGTCGATCGTGAGCGGCAGTGACCCACTCTTGGGACGAGTCGCTCCAGGTGTACCGTGACCCACTCTTCTTGAATACCTTTTGGACCACACTGTTCTGCTTGCAGGGCACCCGTCTTCGCATGAGCACGACATACCACTCGCAGACCGATGGCCAGTCGGAGGTCCTCAATCGATGTCTGTAGACGTACCTTCACTGCTTTGTGGGGGAGTAGCCCCGTAGCTAAGCCAAGTGGCTCGGATGGCCGAGTATTCTTACAACACCGCCTACCACCAGGCGACCGACACTACTCCGTTCGAGGCAGTTTATGGTAGGCCTCCACAATCCATCATCTGCCACCTCCCAGGGGTGTGCCAGGTGGAGAGTCTGGCCAACGCTCTTCGCGACAGGGAAATCATTCTGGATCATCTGAAGCACCACCTACGATGGGCCCAACAGAAGATGAACTCCTTCGCCAATAAGAAATGTCGTGACCTCTCCTCCGCAGTGGGGGAGAAAGTTTTCATAAAGCTCAGTCCTTACCGATAGCTTTCGGTGGCCCGCCGACCGTGCCCGAAATTGGCACCCCGATTCTTCAGGCCTTTCGAGATCCTCGCCCGCATAGGGGCGGTCGCTTACCGCCTTCGCCTTCCAAGCAGGAGCCGCATCCACACGGTCTTCCATGTCTCGCAACTACGGCGCGTAGTAGGCGAGCATGCCACCGCAAATCACTTCCCGACCGACCTTGACCTCTTTGGGGAGGAGCCCTACTACCCCGCCTCGATCCTCGATCGTAGATGCTGAATTCCGGAGGACCCAACATCGGAGGAGGTTCTCGTGGCTTCGACCGGTCGCCCTAACTCTGATGCGACTTGGCTGCCCCGGGATGATTTTTGCCGCCAATTTGTCAACTACTGCCTTGAGGACAAGTCCCATTTCCCAGACGGAAGCATTGTTAAGAAGCTACACGACGTAGAGCCCCCATGGCGAGTCTACACGCGTCGGGCGCGTACATCACATGGCCCCACCGAGGCCACGGAGGAGATCACGCCTTAGTCGTTTATTTTTATTATTTATTTTCGGCACTTTTTATTTGGTGAACTGTTTGCGCCTTTATATGCACCCCAGAACTATAAGGGGTAGTGTATGTCGTGTTTTGGGACATCTTGGATGAATGTTAGTATTTTCTATTTCCTCCTAACCCTAACTCCCTCTCCTCTCCCCTCATCCTCTTCCTCTCTCCCCTACCGCCGGCTTCTCTCCCCTGCCGGTTTCCCCGAGTTCGCATCAAAATCCATCTAAAATAATCATTTCTATATCTATCCTTCCACATTTTGCAACTCGTCCATTGTATTAAGTTTATTTCTAATACACATGATTGTCTATCAATAATTTATTTGTGAAATCCTTGTTTTTTGGGTATTAATCATCTATGAATCCCCTTATCTCGTATAAAATTTTTGCAATACATGGAGCCAATAACCCAAATTAGAAGTCAAAATTCTTCCATAAAGATTATTTTAAACAAAGAATAGTATGATTTACACAATACAAAGTTATTGTATGCATTCAAATTGCAGCAATGTTTGTTCATGAAGCTCATCTAGTTATAGTTAATCTGACTTTAGGTCGATTTGGTGCATCTGAATTAGAATTGATGAATAGGAATTCAATCAATTCCAAAAACCCGTAGGAATTGGAATCGAGTTGGATTCCAATTATGTTGTTCGACTACAGGATGAAATTGGACAAAACCCGTATGAATTGGGATTGAGTATGCAAAAAACTAAATTGATCAATTTTGATATTGGATTGAACCCACAAACCAGTGACTGAATTTCTTTCTAACATGATTATTCATTTGAAAAAAATCTAAATTCAACAAATACACAATAATATATTTGCAATGCACTAATATATTTGTAAGGTTGTTTTCAAAACCTTGAAAAATTATATTTGTGTGTAAAGACTATAAAACTTGTCAGGATTTTGACAAAAATTAGTAGCTTGCATATAATGTTGTATTGTTATGGCTGATTCTCATAAACAATGGACACAAACCAAAAACATTACGTTGATACATTTGGGACAACGATACAGCTAAAGGTTACCATTCAGAAGGCAAAGGAAATGCTATTCCTCCACAAATGCATAATCCGAAATTTCAAATGACCAAGGAGCATGATTACTCGAGGATCTGAGATTTTGCAACAAGCCAAGAGCATTTAGTTCGAGAACACTTTCTTCGTCCAAAGATGCAAAGTTCGAGAAGATTTGGATCTTCATCAAAGGTCAAGAGAGTTGCCATATATGGGTCATCCAAAAATATCTTGGAGGTAACCTTGGCTATTTGTTAATCAGTAAGCATTGCAGACTTCTCAACTAACCCGGGTCTCCAAATTTTAATGCAGCAATGGCTGTCTATCCGACGCTCTTTATCGTAGCGAAGATGAAGGAGGCGGAGGAAGAAGAGGAGGAGGACCAGCGGCAGCAAGCTCATGCGGGATCGGGCAGAAAGGATTTTCGGCTACCCGCGAGGAAGGAGCTCGCCTAGGGGCTTCTAAAACCCGACCTAGAGAGAATAATTGGGCTTAGATTATTTTAAAAAACCAATGGTTTTGATCAATTCCGTTTCTATTCTTAATTCCCACCAACTGAATATCCTGAAATGAATTATTAGCTCACAATTTCAATTACTCCTACCAAAATTCTCCAACTTAACGGACCCTTAAGGAAAGCCTAATCAACAGAATTACATTTTATAATAATTTTGTAACCAAAATCACAGATCAAAAAAAGAGAAAGACAACGAGAAAACAGGGTAAGATCTAAACTTCATAGCTATTTGGTAGTTCAGATTCCAGAAGCATAACTAGAAATCACAGAATACGGCATAAACAAAGTACCAGCGAAAACTAATTTCTCAGAAACCAATCTTTACTTCTCGGAAGAGTTGGGCCCCCTCTTCTTCCCAAAGCCAACAACTGTAAAGCAGCAATGGAGATCCTTAGCAGCTATCGAAGAAGTAACTCTATGATTCAATAAAAAACGATAGAGGATCTCACCTGCAGTAACGAAGCGGCGGTTGTACTGCATGCGCTTATGAGCCCTACCCCTGGGCTTCTTCTTCTTGTCCTGCTTCGCCACCTTCGGCGTCTGCCCTCTCACCTTACCGGCCCGAGCAAGAGATCCGTGCACCTTCCCTTTGGTGCAAAAAAATCAAGAAAAAAAAAACAGATACACATGGTGAAAATTAAACCCTAAATCCACAGCAGAATACATGAAGAGACGCAGATGTCGAAGTGATCGACAGAAGAAAAAATTTCATTAAGGATTTGAGCTTTACCCATGGCGGATTTCTAGGTTTGAGAGCGGGAGGATTCCTTCCTTGCAGTTCGTCCTCTTTTTGTCGCGGAATTAGGTCTGAAGAACCCTAATTATTTTATAGGTGCTACAGATACGTGCTTAAAAGGCCTGATAGGCCCAGCCAGATTTGATGTGTCGGGCTGGTCTTCTTATGAGCCCGACCTGGCCCATCAAAAGAGCGATTTTTTGGTCCGGGTCACAAGACAATGTCCGCAATCAATGAAATTCAAGTATTTCATGGGGCCCACTGTGCAGATGTTCACTGTGCACCGCTGGCATCCATGGGTCCCACCAAATACAAGAATTTTATTGATCACGGATGCCAGCTGGCGTCTGACGTGGGCAGGAAAAAAGACGATGTTTAACCGCACCGTTATTTGCTAGTCGCACCCCAAATTCTTCTAATTGTTCACATTTTTTTCGAAATACAACTTGTACATGCAATTTTAGGAAAAATGCTCAACACGAAAGTAGTAGATCTCGACGAGATCTACAACTTTTGTGTTGATCACTTTTCCTAAAAATGCATGGACAAGGCCAGATCGGGCTTTGACTATGATTTAGGAATTAGATGAGTTAGTTACCCGTATTTCTCCTTTAGATGTAGGCTCAGTTTGTTTCCACGTTATACACTCTGTTGAATTCCGACTGCAACGTCATTTTTTTCGCCAGTTTGGTTGGGCGTTGCGTCCCCATCGGAGGAGTAAAATTTCATTGTCAACGGAACGTTGCGACAGCTCCTAAGAGCTCCTTTTCAACGGAGCTTTCCAACGCCCGCAACCAAGAGATTTGAAGCGGCGATGGTTGTCGAAGCCGTGCTCCGGCGAGGGACGGAGGTGTGCTCCGGCGATGGACGGGAGAGAACTGCAGCGGCAATAGCTCTCTTTCAATAGCTCTGGCGAAGGACCGCCTTGGAGCACACCCCGTCTCCTTCTCCACCGCCATGCACGACGTCGACGAGATCTGCCATGGATGCTTGGTGACCCCCCCCCCCCCCCCCCCCATCTGAATCCAATTTCCGGCCATCTGTTAAGTCCTAAATCGACGAGGTCTGCTATAATATAATAAATTTATAATATAAATATTAATTATAATCTATTTTGATTACTGTAATTGTACTCTTATTATATAATTAAATTTAACATAAATGAGATTGTTTTACCAAACTGTTTCTTCATTCTGAACAGTCATGTCACCGTTATTTTACCAAACTGTTTCTCCATTCTGAACAGCTACATTCTCACAATTTCATTCTCACAACTCCATTCTCACAACTACTTTTACCACCGCCACTGCCGAAACAAACTGACCCGTAAGCCGGCCACACAAAGTAGCTGCTCAGATATTGATCAACTTATGTGAATTTTTTTGTGAAAATTCTTAAAATCATTGAGAGCGGATGCAGGCCTACATGTCGATGTGCTTGTGACGGTATAAGCCCGTTACGATGACTCACGCACGTACTAAAATCGTTAGTCACTCCAATTTAACGAGTCAAATCACAACACATGCACAATAAACAATAAGAGAGTTCCAACCAAAATAACGATTCGAAAAGAGGTTTATTTTCTCCCGTCAAGAAAATTAGCATAGGAGTTTCCCCAATCCTTAAAGCGTCAAAAACAAGGGTTTACTCAACCCAATCAATGTCACAATAAGGATTTACTCAATCCTTCAAATCACAAGTTCGATCGGAGAAACAACGCAAACTTCAATTAAATCTCGCAAAAATCAAATGGTTTTGAAGGCAACGCTGACATTTTTCACCACACAAAACCACGTGTAAAATAGAACAATCTAGATAGAGTAGAGAGAATCGTTACCCCAAGCTTACAAATGAGTTTTCGGTGGAGAGTCTCTCTACCACGAATCGTTATATACATGGAAATTCTCACCAATTGGTGAAGAACGAGAGATTTCCCCGTGGATATCCCCGTTATAAAACCTGCATATAGAATCCGGAATCGAAGTATGGAATAGGCATGTTGTGTGAAGCTCATTCGGACTGGTTGGTCTAAATGGGTGATGATTGATTTGCATACCGATGAAGACTCCGTGGTTAAACATGTATTTTACGGAGTTATAAGGTGTGCAGGATGTTGCAGCGATAGTACTAGAGATTGTCTCTAGGAAAACACCCAAAATTTGGGAAGAAACGAGATTTTGTCCCCTACCGTATGCGGTAAAGATACTGCTGGTGGTGGCTCCTAGAGAGCTATTGTTGTGGGCCTGTCTCCTAGAGACTTGGGGGCCAAATGATTGAACTGAGAGCCTGAAGATCCCAACTATGGCGATATTGAGAGCTGACCTGATTGTGGTTGTGAAGCCTATGTCCGCGAGACAAGTGGATAGCATGAGAAGCTGAGAGACTGAAGAGCCCAGCTGTGGTGGTCGTGAGTGCTAGTCTTGGACATAACTCGGTTATGCATGTGAAATACGAGAAAGGATAAGCTGACCCGCATCTCATCGACCGTTGTGTGGCAATGACAATGTGAGCAACGAAAAGGGTTGATCTGTACTCGCTCTGTGTCGCTTGACTAGACGACCTAAAGTAACTTGTGTGATCATGGGGCATAGGAGAAGGCCATTCGCTTTATGCGTGACCAAAAATGCTCAATGTTTGACCATCAAGTCTGGGACTGTGGATGGTGGTGGAAC
This sequence comes from Platanthera zijinensis, assembly GCA_039513925.1. Taxonomy (NCBI): domain Eukaryota; kingdom Viridiplantae; phylum Streptophyta; class Magnoliopsida; order Asparagales; family Orchidaceae; genus Platanthera; species Platanthera zijinensis. Next base: position 14,741,677 of record CM077084.1, read on the forward strand.
CCTGGAAATCCGCTACACCAATAATATACCATGAGTGCATGGGACGTGTGGCCGTATGTAACACCCTCATCCGTCACATGGGACGTGTGGACGGATGACTCCGTTGAACTTGTATTATCATTACAAATCTAATAAAACTATTTGAGATCATATCCAAGATCGTTTGCTTGATTTCACTGTTTTGCATAAATATGTTATTTGGACAAATTTGAAGTTTAATTAAATTGGTCGCAAACGCTCCGAAGAGCATAATTTGAGAAATCGAACTTGAAATGTTACATGACTCGTCTCGATACGTGCGTATCGGCGAGACAATCGTAATGAGCCCTTTCGAGACAATTGTCTCGTGTCTTCTGGAGTTTTGTATTGGCATTTGAACGATAAAACTTAATAATAATAATAATAATAATAAGATTATTATTAAATATACTATGTATATAAGTAAAAGTTTAGGTTAAGAATACTCACCCGGTCACCCGGTCACCCGTGCCTTCTTCTTCCCAGCGCCGACAACACACCCCTCTCTCTTTCTCTCCCTTTCTCTATCTCTCTACAGCCCTCTCATGGCCGAAAACCCCACCTCCTCCATGAGCTCTCTCTATAGCCAAGGCCGACCACTTCACGATCCCGACCGGCAACCTCCGACTCCGGCAAGACTTCCAACCACCTCTACAAGCCCCATGACCGACCACCATTTCTGTCTAGATCTCAAGCGTCGGCGCCACCTCTGACAACCTCCAAATGTACACTCCAATAAAATAGTGATTCCAAATCTGCACTTCACTAGATAATATGGAATAATAATAACCAAATAAAGAGTCCACAGCCTAAGGGAAGCCCCTGAAAAGCTGGAATACCGGGCAAGATGAGGAAAAAGCCTGACCGCTAGTTCTCCTTACCATACAGCACACATACAAGCATAAAACATAACCCTACCCCAGCTATTCTTATATATATATATATATAGCCAGATTACAAAAATACCCTTCAGTTCATAAACAACTACCAAAATACCCATAGACATGTAACAATACCTCCCCCATCAAACGTTCCTTGACCTCAAGGAACCAAGTCTGGAAACCTCTTTTGGATGGACCATAAATCTTCCCACGTTGCCACCTTGCCGCTGCTCTCAGGCCATTGAATCAACAGTTGAGTCGCCACCCGCCCATTCCTTGGCACGATGCGCTTGTCCAGCACCGCCACAGGTTCCATCAGCTCGCTCCCCTCCGCTTTCACTGCCACCGGAATTGGGATGTACCCCGTCAGTGGTGCTCCTTTATGCTCCCGTAACTGCAATATGTGGAAGGTTGGATGAATTTTGGCCTCCGATGGAAGTTGTAACTTGTAGGCTACTTGTCCAATCTTCTCGATCACCAAAAACGGTCCAAAAAACCGTGGTGACAGCTTATGAAACCCATGTGCCCGTAAGCTTGTTTGCTTGTACGGCTGGAGACGTACATATGCCCAAGTCCCCACCTCCAACTATCGCTCCTGTCATTTCTTGTCGGCCAGCATCTTCATCCGATTCTGTGCCTGCGCTAAATTATGTTTAAGGGTGTTGATTACCTGTTCCCGAGCTTGAAGAGATCGATCCACTCCATCCACGGTGGTTGTCCCCTCAATGTATGGTACGTGTAACATGGGTTCTTGGCCAAAAACAATCTCATAAGGCGTTATCCGCGTGGCACTATGGAAGGTTGTGTTATACCACCATTCCGCTAACGGTAACCATTCCGCCCAACTCTTAGGACGCTCATGACACATGCACCGTAAGTACCCCTCAATGCACCAATTGACCACTTTCGTTTGTCCATCAGTTTGAGGATGGTAGGCCGTTGAAAGTTTAAGTTGCACTTGCAGGACCCTAAATAGCTCCTTCCAAAACTGGCTCACAAAGGTAGCATCCCGGTCACTAACAATGGAAGCCGACAAGCCAAGTAACCGGAATATAGAATCCAGGAATGTTTGGTCCACGGACTCGGTCGTATACGGATAAGAGATCGCCATGAAGTGAGATTTCTTACTCAACCGGTCCACCACCACGAAAATAGTAGTCTTTCCCTTGCTCTTCGGAAGGCCTTCGATGAAATCGAGCGAAATGTCTTGCCAAACTTGTTCCGGAATGGGTAATGGCTGAAGTAATCCTGCGGGTCACTGATTGTACGCCTTGCACTTTTGACATACTTGGCACTGTTGGATATAAGTATAAATGTCCGGTTTCATATTCTTCCAATAGAACATTTTCTTCATTCTATGATATGTGGCTGTCATCCCGGAATGGACGCCAACCACGCCATCGTGATACATCTGAAGTAGGTGTTGCTTGAGTGCATCATCCCGGCCTATAACCAGCCGCCTCTTGCGCCGAAGCAGTTCATGCTCCCAGCTATAGTGTGATTTCGCGGTGCTGCCCTTTACCTTGGCTGCGATAATTCGCTGCAGCTTATCATCCTTCTCCCATGAATTTTTGATGGCTTGTAGCAAGTCTGACGTTATCGTGACAAGAGCATACAGCTCCATGGAGTTTACCTTGCGGGAAAGGGCATCCGCGCAGATATTATCCTTCCCTTGGCGGTATTGGATCACATAGTCATATCCCATTAATTTCTGAAGATATTTATATTGGCGGGGTGTTGCTAACCTCTGATCCATCAAGAAGCATAGACTTTGATGGTCAGTTTTAATGATGAATGAACTTCCAACAAGATAGTGCCGCCAATGTTGCATGGCTGACACCATAGCCAACAATTCCTTTTCATACACCGAAAGGGCTGCATTCTTGGGGCCTAACGCTTTACTGAATAATGCTAGCGTCTTTCCCTCCTGCGATAATACCGCTCCCATGCAGGTATCCGACGCATCCGTCTCCACTTCGAATGACTTCTGGAAGTCCGGCAAACCCAATACTGGTGGTGATGAAACAACCCGCTTTAACTCCGCAAATGCCCGGTCCGCTGTTGTGTCCCATACAAAGCCGGCGGTCTTCAAGAGGTTGGTTAGTGGTTTAGCTAACAATCCATAACCACGAATGAAACGGCGGTAATACCCCGACAGCCCCAAAAACCCGCGTAACTGTTTCACCGATGTCGCCGTCGGCCAGTCAAGGATCGCTTGAATTTTGGATGGATCCGTAGCTACCCCATGTTTGGAAATTATATGTCCGAAGTATTGTACCTCTTGACTTCCAAAGGTACACTTGCTCCTTTTCAAAAACAATTGATGTTGGCGTAGGATTCCCAATGTGAACTTCAAGTGCTCCAAATGCGCGACCCATGATGGACTAAAGATCAAGATATCATCGAAGAAAACCAAGATGGACTTGCGGAGTTGTTGGTGGAAGAGATTGTTCATCAAACTTTGGAACGTTGACGGTGCGTTAGTAAGGCCGAAGGGCATCACGAAAAATTCAAAGTGGTCGTGATGGGTACGAAATGCCATTTTGTGGATGTCCTCCACTTCCATACGCACTTGGTGATAACCCGCCCGGAGGTCCAATTTTGAAAAAAAGATCACCCCATGGAGTTAATCTATTAACACCTCAATAATAGGAATAGGGAATTTGTCCTTTATTGTATTGTGGTTGAGTCTCCGATAATCCACACAAAGCCTCCAGCTCCCATCTATTTTCTTTACCAAAACCACCGAAGAGGCATACGGGCTCTAACTCGGTCGTATGACCCCGGTCTTCAACATTTCCTAGATTAACCCCTCAATCTCAGTTTTCTGTAATTGGGGGTATCGATAAGGCCGTAAATTGATGGCAACCTTCTCGTCCTTTAAATGTATATGGTGTTCATGCCCCCTCCATGGTGGAAGGCCCTGCGGTTCCATAAAAAAGATCCTCGAATGAAGAAAGTAACACTGATAATTGTTGTTGTTCCTCCTGCCCCAAATCAGTCCCACGGGCCTGCCCCAACGCCGGACTCGACGCAGATCGTGTTGGCAAGGTATCTACCCGTTACTGCACTTGGAAAACAGCCATCATGCTGAGTTGTCCACCTTTTGCGAGTAACTTTTGCATCTTCCGCTGCCGCACCCAGCCGCCTTTAGGATTTGTCGACCCCCGTAGCGACACCTTCTTGCCTTGGTACGTAAACTCCATGTAGAGGTTGTTGAAGTCCCAATGAACCATGCCTAACATGATGAGCCACTGAATACCAAGCACGACTTCGCACCCTCCCAAGGGAATAACCAACATTTCCGACGCAAACCACGCATCCTGCATGCGCCAACAGAAATCCTCCACTTTGTGCTCACTTGAAATGGTCCTGCCATTTGCGATTGCCACGTTAAAAAGAGGTAGAGATGTAAGCTTACATTGCAATCGCGAGGTTGCCTCCGCATCAAGGAAGTTGTGCGTGCTACCGGAGTCAATGAGGATGTTGATAGGACACCCATTATACGACGCCGTCACCCGCATCGTGTGGAAATGCGTCAAGCCGGTCAGAGCGTGGAAGGTCACCTGTGGTTGGGGAATGATAGCATCCAGATCCTCTTCCACATGGATTTCCTCCTCGAACTCCTATTGCACCTGCTTGATACCGCCATCCCCTGCTTCGACGTCATATTCATCCGGAATCAATTCCAAGGTATAAGATTGGCGCCGGTCGCCGCACCGATGACCCGGCACAAACTTACTATTACACCAAAAACAGAGCCCTTTGTACGCTTCTCATCCATTTTCTTTGAAGTTAATCAGTGGTGGCTCCTGCGGTCTGGTGGAGCAGTGGAGCTGCTCCCTGTAGGAAGACCGGTTGAACTAGATGCTTTAACTAGAGATTGCCATTTGATGGGTAGTGCGACCCTATCGCTGGAATAACTCTGCCCCCCAACCGAGAATGTAGGTCGCTTCTGTGTAACCGCCAACTGGTGCTCTTGTAATCGAGCTAAAGAAAACACATCCTGCAGTGTTTTAGGATGGAACATTTGCACCACATATTCAATCTCTGGCTTGAGGCCCGATAAACATAAACTAATGGCATACTCCTCTGATACGTCCACCCGATGAAGAAGGATGTCATACTCATCTAAATATGCCTGGACCGAACCTTTCTGACGGAGATTCTTCAAGTCTCGCATGGGGTCGTCAAAAATCAGCGTCCCAAAATGACCCGCCACGTCCTGACAATACTCCTCCCACCCCGGTCATTGACGTGTGAGCCGAGCCTTCATAAATGCCTGATGCCAATACATTGCCTTGCCTTCCATATGGACTGAAGCCATTTTCACCTTCATATCCGGCGGTGTACCGTCGATGTCAAAAAATTCTCACATTTGTAGATCCACTCGGTGACTTCATCTCCAAAAAATTTGGGAAATCCAGTTGAGAGAAATGTGTGGCGACCTACGTCGTCGGGGCTGTAAAAGAGTGGGTGTCTGCCGGGGACCCGCCACCGCTGGGGAAGTCGGCCGAATCGGGCTGCAGAATGCGGAACAAGGCATACATCTCTTTCATGGCCTTGAGATGTTGGTCATTCATGCCCTAGAGTGACTGTTGCACGACCTACTTGAAGGCATCCATCTCGTTCACCAGGTCCTTCGAGTGAGTGGCGTCCGCCGCCAGCATGGAAGGGGCTGGTGTCTGGCTCTGATACCAATGATACACTCCAATAAAACAACGATTCCAAATCTGCACTTCACTAGATAATATGGAATAATAATAACCAAATACAAGAGTTCACAGCCTAAGGGAAGCCCCTAAACAGCTAGAATACCGGGCAAGATGAGGATGAAGCCTGTCCGCCAGTTATCCTTACCATACAGCACACATACAAGCATAAAACATAACCCTACCCTAGCTATACTTATATATATATAGACAGATTACAAAAATACCCTTCAGTTCATAAACAACTACCAAAATATCCATAGACATGCAACACCAAACCGTGGATCTCTCTCTCCGACGAGTTACATCCATCACCTCCTTCCTTAAGCGGCCATGGCCGAAAGATTCAAGCTACCTCCATCCCCGACGAGCAAACTCGCTCCTTATTTCAGACCCAAGAGAGTTGTATAGCTCTCTTCTTCGTTCTACAGCGTGCTCCACGTCCGAAAGCCAAAACAGCCCGCCTTCATCTTCTCAGGCGAGCTGTGCTCACCAAGATTCGGTCGCCTACAACACTTATCTCCAAAAGACCGAACTCCTCCATTAGCGGTGGGCCGACCCGAGATCCATAGCAAATCAAGTTCCAACCACGTCATCGATCCCTCCGCCGGGATCCAAGGATAATAGCTCTTCAATGATGTTTGATGAGGTTTGGATAGGCGAGATCCGACCATGTACTGGAACAACGCGCAGCTGCCGCATACGCGACTATTGGGTAGCATGCATGGACACTTGGTGAGCTTCCTACCCTCTCCCTTGGTACTAGATCTCTAGTTATTCATAGGATAGATATAGACATAAAAGAGTCTTGATTTATGAGAAGAAGGTTTATAGGAAGAGGCCATGCTAGGACTTGTGTCCTAGGAACTAGACGTCTTCAACCTCTCCTTCCTTCTATGTGAAGATGGGGGCTGGTTTCATGAAGAGAAATAACCTTATGAGGGTGAATAAGGGAGGAGGAAATTTTGGCTGTAGTGTTGATCAAATGAGAAGGGGAAGAAGACGAACCGATGCCGTTCGTTTTGCCTTAAGATACGCGCAGAAATCTATTTTTTGTGCGCAGCTAACTTCGAGGCCATTTTCGGACATGATACAGCTAGATCTGGGCTTTCGACTAAAAACAAAAGTCGTAGCCCTTGGAAATACATTTCCAAAGAGTGGTTACATGCCGCTATGTGAGGGTTGTAGCCACAGGAAAGTCTGATCGAACTTGCTGGGCTGTAAACGTGCAAAAATCTGTTTTCTGCACGCAGCAGACTTCGAGGCTTATTTCGAGTACTATGTTGCCGGATCTGGGTTGTGGGCTGAATATGAAAGTTGTAGCCCACGGAATGACCTTTCCACTGAGGGGTTCTTAGGTTTGTATGGAATCAGCTTTGGATTTGGTAGAGAGATTGTAGTACAATAACGTTAATATTTTGGTGAATTTAGTCTATAAGTAATCGTGATAAAATATGGTTAACGATATTTGTTGGATAGATCCTTAATGAACAAATGGTGTAGTAAAGTGTACTTGAACAAGATGATTTGATGGATGTTAGTGAACGAATGGGTTGTCGAGTTGGGATAGTAGTAATGATTTAAATATGTGAACCGATAAGGATGTACTTGATAATGGTAATACGATGAATAATGATGAGGTTGGCTTGAAGTTTGTTGTACATAATTGGTAGTAATTGCGATGAACAAATGTTGTTGGCATTTAGTTTATAGATCCATATGTGCATGAATGGTTAGAACTTGATAAAGAGATTATATCTAGTTGATGTTAAAGTTAGGTGACCATAGTCTATTTAATTATGATAATCAAATGGTTGATGAATATATGAAGTACCATTATGTTGTTGTGAAGGTCATGTGAAAGTATTATTGTTGAGAATGCTTGGTTATTAGGAGAGAAACTTGGTGAGGTTAATGTCTGGCCATGTAGTATGATGGTTAATGGAATGAGTATAGTAATCCACTGCTTAGAGTTGTCTCCCTACAGGTAGTATTGCGGGATTGGTGTGTTGTATACGATGGCTTGCCACCTGTGTAAATGATGAACCCTTGTGTGGTAAGGACACGTGGAAGGGTTTGAAGTGCGAGGGTGTTTCTGCACTAAAACGACATGTTGATAAGGGACTCGGTGTGGAGCCCTTTCGTGCTGTTGAGCACGAGATGTGATTAAATAAAAAGGACTTGAGGTGGAGCCCTTATTTGTGAAATTGCATGCAGTATTAGTTGACACACGATGTCAAATCCTTGGTTAAGGATAGTTTGGCAGGTCTATGGGCTCGCAGTCGTCACACCGACGGGAGTTGACAAATAGACTTGTATGGTTGGGCCTTGTTCTCGATGTTTACTTCCCGAGGCACCCTCCGTGCTAGTGGATAGATGGCCTTGGTCCTTTGGTGACGTGTTCACAGAGGCACCTTCCGTGCCACGATGATAGGCCAGTTTGGGCTGTGTTCTTGGTGCACATCTACCCGAGACCCCTCTGAGCCATAGTACACATATGAGCTCCACTGTTGTGTTCTTAACATTGAGGTGTACGGAGTCCTAGGCCAGGTAGTGTGGATGTCATCCTAGTAGTGGAGAAGCCCGCTCTACTATCACTATCTGGCCACGACGGATGACGCCTGAGAGGTTAACTACCTGCTCGAAAAGTGGGAACTACAAGTCTGTGTCGACATAGTAATTGCATGTGCATGATCATGGGTGAGTCATTGCATTGCATTCATATCATTACATACATTACATACATAAGATCCGCATCGTATAAGTTTGTATGGGCACTCCTATACGATGAGTTACTTTACTATTGAGCTGATCCTTAACTTATATGTCTGTATGAGCATTCATATAAGTTAAGGTATTTACTGTCGTAGATTTATACTTATATACTACTGTTAATGGTAGAACTGCTAAAGTAGATTGATATACTTAATTGTTGTAGTTCCTTGATATACACTGTTGTTGATTAATCTTTTACCACCTGCTTGAACTACTGTTTATATATATTGCACCCTTGTTCATTTCTCCGCTCGGTGCGGAGGAGTCACCGGGGGAGCGGATGTGATAGCCACTTAGTCTTTATGACTAACGGTTGCTACGTCTTCCTTTTTAGTAGGAAACCCCACAGACTAAGCAATAGCAGGTTATGCAGGAGGGAAGCCAGGCTAGGACGACAGGGCCTGATGTGATGGTACCGTCATTGCCGTCGGTGACTGATGTGAGTTTTGAGAGACTCATGATGTAGACCTTTTGGGCAAAGTTTTTTATATACTCTGATATTTTCAAGAGCCTTTGTGTAGATTCCTGCTTTTTTGGACTTTTTAATTAATGTGGATCATAACTTCTGTGTTTATTCTTTTATTGTTGGTTAGCAGTATGATATTTAAGACTAGCTGACAGAATAGGCATCTTGTGGTATAAGTTAGCCTGTGTGCTGACGCTACCATAAGGCGGCTGTTCTGGGCATAAGACTCCCCGTCGGCCATGTCTTGTGTTCCAGGAGGGTGGGGGGTCTTACAAATGGTATCAGCTTGCAAATGATCCTAAGATAAAGAAGTATATTAAACCACTCGACCACCATGCTCGATAGGTCAGTTTGAGGACAAACTGACATAGCGGAAGCGGTGGTGTGCCCATGTGGGATTCACATTAAGTATGTCTACTAACCCTTAGATCTAGTGTAACATCGCATTTCCGGCTAGACCCCTAGGAGTCGGTTGGTTGTGGTAGAACCCTAGGGAGCCCAAAACTTGAAATAAATCGACTAAGAAATCGGGTCACGGGTTGGTCACGCCCGTGACCCGCCATGTCACGCCCGTGACAAAGGGCGTGACACGCTCGACGATCGTCGATCCCAATTCGACGATCGTCGAACCAAATTCGGCCACACGGGCCTGTCACGCCCGTGACCCGCCATGTCACGCCCGTGACAAAGGGCGTGACACGCTCGACGATCGTCGATCCCAATTCGACGATCGTCGAACCAAATTTGGCCATACGGGCCTGTCACGCCCGTGACCCGCTATGTCACGCCCGTGACAAGGGGCGTGACACGCTCGACGATCGTCGAGCCCAATTCGACGATCGTCGAACCAAATTTGGCCATACGGGCCTGCCACGCCCGTGACCCGCCATGTCACGCCCGTGACATAGGGCGTGATACGCTCGACGATCATCGATCCCAATTTGACGATCGTCGAACCAGAATTGGTCTCCAGACCTGTCACGCCCGTGACCCGCCATGTCACGCCCGTGACCACCCTTCGACGATCGTCAATCTCAGTTCGGCGATCGTCGAACCCAGACTGCTAACCGGGTTTGTCACGCCCGTGACCTATGTGTCACGCCCGTGACCAAGGCCGAAACGTCAGCAAGACTGGTAACCGACGCCTTAATAAATTCTGGCTGTGGGGATGAAAAATCAAGAGTATTTATGGGTCGTTCCCTACTTTAATTATGTTAATAATTAAGGAAAAGTGGGTCCAATAGGAAATTGCCACCTGGCAAGCACCTCTTCATTTCCAACTTTTCAACTGCCATTCGTCATAACCGAAACGTCATAAGAGTGTTATTAATGGCCGCCAACGTTTCATCTCCAACGTTTCACCCTTTCCCCTCCCCATTTGCTCATCTATAAAAGATTCCTGAGAGCAAGAGGAAAAGGTTACACTCCCTCAACTGTTCAGACTTCCTCCTTGCTGTTGAAGAATTTCCGGCGACGCCACCACCGCGCAAATGGCTTCCCGACGCTCTGCACGCCTTCAACCCGCAAACAAGGTCCTCCCCTCCCTCTTCTTCTGTGGATAGATCTTAGGAATCGTTAGGAGAGATATCGGGCTCAAAAGAGCCAGATCGGGTGAGCGTATTGGTGGTTTTCCGAAAATTTCATGGTGGCGAGTTCGCCGGAAACCGCCTCTCCGGCGGCTGTGCCGCCGCCCGACGATAGCCCTCGCCTCAACGGAGGTGGTGGTGGTGGTGGCCGGCCAGGGAGATGGCTGGGTGGCCGGGAAATAGCTTGGAAAAGCTACAGGATATTAGGTTTTATGCTTCTGTTTCGGGCTGTTGAAGAAGATGAACAGTGGCATGAGAATTAAATTCTAGTTTTTAAATCCATTTCTGAGTGAGATATCTGTCATGTTAAATAATTTGGGAAAAATACCTAGAGGCTCCTACGGGAAAAATGATCAACATAGGAAATGTAGCCCTTGAAGTCTAGTTTAATTCAAAATTAATTTCACTCGATTTGGGATCCTGGTTAGACCACAACACCCTTTTTGGTGAGGTCTATCCAGAGGGCTGCCTTGACCTTAGAAAAATTCCCCACTCCAATCCAGCCATCCAAATGACTTGAAATTTGGGGTGTGATCTAATCTTACATATATCTAGGTGCTATCCAAAAATGAGAATTTTTGGAGAGTATTTTTCTATAGTTTTTAGAAAAATTCAATAATCCTAGCCGATTTTAATTAGATTGTTAAATAATTTCCAAACCCTCCCAAATTTTGGTGAGTGGTCCCTGGGTTCACCATAAGGTTCTGTATAATTTTTTCATCTCATTTGGAGATGGTTTGGATCAGAGATGATCAACCCAAAGTTTTGCCCTAATAAGAGGTCTTAGGTTAAAAGTGCACTTTTGAAGTTTGAGTGGTCAAATCACCTCAACAGAGGCTGAGATTTTTACCACTGGCTAGTAATATTCTCTAGCACCCCCTCATGGAGTTGGAGGTGGATCGGGGTAAGTTTACCCTAAGGACCAAGGCCAAACCCTAAGGATGGGTCTTGGTGGTTTGTGAAGGTCATGTGGTCAAATGACCTCGGATTGACCCGAGATTGGGTGATGAGAACCATAGGGCTAATATTGTTCTCTGGATGAAATCTTAGTAGATTTGGAGATCGTTGGAATATCTAAAAATCTAACCCTAGTTTAGGGCGCAAAACTTGTAGAGATAGGAAATGACACCAAATCACATTAAAAAGTGATGAGAAATGGGTAGAGTTGATTATAGGGGTAGTAAAAGCTCTGGATATTTTTCTATGAATTTTATGATCACTATTTTGGGTACTTCCTTAATGATTTAGTAGTTGTATGATTTGCTTAGAAAATTTATTATGGAGTACAAACTTCCTGGAAATTGATGAAATTTAGGCAGAGAACCTTTATTTTGAGTTTAAAACTCTGTGAATTTTTATGGGATTTTTAGAAGCTTAATTCTAAGGCTTGCTTCATTAAGTATTATTTATCATGGATATTGGATTAAATCTATTTTAGTGCTTAGCAAGCTGGTAAAATTATGATTCTTTGCACAATGATCTTTTCTGTATCATACTATTAGTCAGTAATTTTTCTATAATTTTATGATGAGTAATTTCAGTACTTCCTTCTTTAAAGGGGAATAATGAGATTATAATGGATAAATTAATTAGAGGCTAAATATCTTTTGTAAAATCCTGCAAATTAGTATTTGATGATACCTTACAGTTATTTAGTGATCACAATTTTTGGGTGGCCATAACTTAAGAATATCATGTAGTTCATGTTAAAAATTACCCATGGCCAATCTTTGAGAAAAATAAAATAAATATCAGATTAATTAGGAAAATTATAAATTTCTGGATTTAAGCTAATTAAGTCATGATAGATCTCCAGTAAATTTTATAGGAGATTTGGAAGATAATTTGGAGTACCTCCTCTTGTGTACCTCATATAGTTTAGGATGGTCTGCATTTAGTAAAACCACGGAATTCTGATAATCGATGGTTGGTAGGGCAAGTTAAGGTTGAGTTCATTATTAGAAGTCAGGATAAGTAGAATGTGGGACTGGTTAGGGTAAGGGAGTACGGGGACGACGAAAGATCGTCCGTCCCGGGAAGAAGAGGAAGAGTCTTAATACTCTAGGGTTAGAACTAAAGCAACTAAAAGGGGATTGGGTAAAGGGTAGACAACCAATAATAATAATTGCCTTGCGAAAGGGAACTTCGGGCCGTAATGCACCGTCTTGGTTCCTAGTGCCCCTTGAGAGCCCTTCACGGGGAATACCGGGGGCAGTCCTGGGCTAACGTAAACCATAGGAGTAATAAATTAAAAGAGCAACTAGTATAACTAGGATTGCACACACTCACTCCCCGGTAGCTAGGAAAGTAGAACTATAGGATTACTTGCCATCAGACAGTAGCTCTGAAGGTAGATGCACGGACAGTACTGTCCGGGGGGCCGCGGGCTCGAGGGTTGGAGTACGGAGAAAAGTGGTGGGTCATCGGTACTAGGCAATCGATCACACTGACAGCGGTACGATGAATCGGCGAAAAGACTGGAGGGTACATCCAGCAGCAGTACGCGGATACTCTAGGTTGTGTTCTTCTAGGGGCGTACGGAAGGGCTAGGCCTGGTAGTGTGGTTACCCGCCTAGGAGTGGAGGGCCCGACCCACTGTCTCCGTTTGCCACTACGGAGGTTCCTGGGGGTGAAGCTAGCCTCCCGAACAGGGGGAACTAAAGGTCTGTGCGCATAGAGTCGTGTGCGTGGGTTGCACTTGCATGAATCATGGCATAGCATATCACAACACTCATATTTGCATACAACCGACACCCCAACGTATAAATCGGTATGAGACTTTTTATACGATGGGAGCCTTGCAGAAGATCCCTTAGCTTATAAGTTTGTATGGGCATTCATATAAGTTAAGGTTACTTACATACTTACTTACTTGTTGCTTACTTACTATTCTCTAGCAGTCTTTAATACAATTTGCTATTTATTAATTGTTCTACCTATTACAACATTTATACTGTTCACCTGATATAACTTGCTAGTTAGGTCCACCGTCACTTGCTTGACTACTCTCCACTTTTGTAGCTTCCCTTTCCTCCTCTCCGCCCGGTGCTTAGGAGCCGTGGTGGGAGGGGTAGGGGATGATAGGGCTTAGTCTTTATGACTAATGGTTTTCGAACCAAACATTACAGGAGCTCCGGATGGGAGACAGGGACCAGTACCAGCGGAGTACGGTGCGCATGGAGGTGGGACAGTCTAGCACCGGTGCACCTGCGACCAGCTCCGTGAGTGATTAGTATTTTCTTAGCTTCCGCGATGAGCGACTTGTAGCGAGGACTCTGATGTACTGGGCATGAGCCCTTTTATTCCCAGACTATTTATACTCTGATGATTTTCTGTGGACACTCCCTTCGTGGAGTTTTATTTTATGTGATATTCTCTTTTGGTGGACTTGCTTCTCTCTTGCTTGTTACTTATTGCGATCGAAAAGGCCGGCAGTATTGGCGTTTTGTAGTGGTGACCTTCCCGTGAGTCGGTGCCACCGCAAAGCGACAATTCTGGGCTAAGACCCCGGTGGTTGAAAAAGAAAAAAAAAGGGGGTCTTACAAGTGGTATCAGAGGAAACCTCGATCGAAAGAGAAGTAGTCCACAAAAACCTTGGGCCACCCCCGTGCGTGCTTAGTTTGCGGACAAACTAGCAGCGGAAGCAGTGGTGTGCCCATAAGGGAAATTACATGTGAAAGTCCATCATAACTCTTCTTAAATTCCATTCATTTCGCTCGCTAACAAATGGAAATTTTGCTTGTAGCCTGCGACGAACCCTACATCGCAGCAGGGGACACCTCAGGCTCCGGATGTGGTCCCGACTCCGCCAGCACCCGTTCCGTTCCAGCAGACGGAGATGGGGCAAACACTGACGGCCATCCTGGAGGCCTTCAGAGCTCAGCAAGCCCCGACCCCACAGCCGAACCCCGGGGCCAATTGGATGACTGTCTTCCGGGGACTATCCCCTCCATCCTACCAGGGGACGGAGTCCGCAGTACATACGGAGGAGTGGTTGGACACCATTTACGAGATGCTGGCAGGGATTCGATGCCCCACGGAGGAGGCAGTTGCTTTGGCAGTCTCCTGCTTAGAGTCACACGGGAAGAGATGGTGGAAATCTCAGCTGGACACCACCTTTGCAGGGATGGATTGTGTTGATATTACTTGGGAGGAGTTCAGAGCAGCGCTCTTGGGACATTTTGTACCTCAGTCGGTGAGAGATGACCTGGAGGATAGGTTCCTGCGGTTGAGGCAGGGGAGCAGGACTGTGGTGGAGTACTATCAGGAGTTCACTCACCTGGCCCGTTATGCGGACGCTTACCAGTTAGACGATGCTGTCTATGCCCGGAGGTTTTATAAGGGGCTGCAGGATGACATGAGGCAGACCCTCCTTTTCGTTTCAGAGGGGAGTCTGGCCAGGATTCTGGAGATGGCTAAGAAGAGAGAGGCGGATCAGCTTACAGTGAGGAGCCGGAAGAGACCGGCTGATGATACAGTGATTGGAGGACGTAGAGACCGCCCTCGAGGCCAGGTTATTGGAGAGAGAAGGAATGGGGATCAGCCCCGTCAGGAGTTTGGGCAGGAGCAGAGGACTCAGGGGATATTGGCTCCCCAGCCTATACAGATGCTGGAAATGCCAAGGACGGCAGGGCAGCCACCGGTATGTTATCAGTGCAACCAACCGGGGCATATCAAGCGAAACTGCCCTGTGGGGCGAGCACCCCCACCAGCACATCAGGGCGCTCCACCTCCCCGACAGTTTGGCGGACGAGGACAGGACCGAGGACGAGGATTTCAGGATCGAGGCCGCAGGCAAGAGAGAGAGCAGGTGTATGCTCTAGACCTGACACAGCCTCGGAAACCGGAGCAGGTTATCACAGGTATGGCAGCACTTTTAAATTTTCTTCATATAAACTACTATTTTAGACGTAACCTGCTTAGAAATTTAAGAGAAGATGAACTGCAACAAAAATACTAAGACACTTAATTACCCCAGGCATAGTTTTCGTTAGCGGCAAGCCCGCTCACACCCTCTTTGACACCGGTGCGTCGCAATCATTCGTGTCGGAGGATTTTGTGAAAGGACTGGCAGGAGTGGAGCTATGCACCGGGAAGATGCTGAGGGTGCGCCTACCCGATGGATCAGAGATATTGACCTCTACTCACTGTAATATGGAAGCGAGGATCGGTGGAAAGGCGTTTGAGGCACCAGCGACGGTCTTGTGGATGCCAGATTACGATCTGATTCTGGGCATGACCTGGCTGTATTGGAACCATGCCCAGATCGATTGCGTGGCGAAAAGGATCACCGTGCGGCACGGCGACTCCTTCATTGTTATCGAAGGTATTATATCAGCATCCCGTACTTTACTATCGTCTGTGCAGGCCGTTAAGGCCCATCTGCAGGGGGAAGAGGTTTATCAGATCCTCTTTGAGGCGGTCGTAGCCAAGGACTCCATTGCAGATATTCCAGTGGTGCGGGACTTCGCCGACGTGTTTCCAGAGAAGCTACCAGGGTTACCCCCGCACCGAGAGAGGGACTTTCAGATTCAGCTCGTACCGGGGGCTAAGCCGGTATCCAGAGCTCCCTATCGAATGGCCCCAAAGGAGTTGGTGGAATTCCGGAGTCAGCTTCAGGAGTTAGTGGAGGCCGGGTTCGTTCGACCTAGCTCTTCACCATGGGGAGCTCCGGTGCTGTTCGTTAAGAAGAAAGACGGGACCCTCCGACTATGCATAGATTACCGGGCTCTGAACAGGTTGACGGTCCGGAACACTTATCCCTTACCACGGATAGATGAGCTTTTTGACCAGCTGGAGGGAGCCCATTGGTTCTCAAAGCTGGATCTGAGGTCAGGATACTACCAGCTTCGCATTCGGGAGGAGGACATCCCGAAGACGGCGTTCAGCAGCAGATACGGCTTGTACGAGTTTACCGTGATGCCGTTCGGGCTCACGAATGCACCCTCCGCTTTCATGACTTTGATGAATCGGGTGTTCGAGGAGTATCTGGACGTCTTTGTCATAGTATTCATCGACGACATCCTCATCTATTCAAGGACGGAGGAGGAGCACGCGAGACATCTAGCCTTGACCTTGGAAAAGCTGCGTGAGCACGAGATGTATGCCAAGTACAGCAAGTGCCAGTTCTGGCTAAAAGAGGTGGCCTTTCTGGGCCATGTCATCAGTGGAGCAGGTTTGGCAGTGGATCCGGCAAAGATCCAGGCAGTACGGGATTGGCCGCCACTAAAGTCGGCCACGGATGTTCGGAGTTTCTTGGGACTTGCCGGTTACTACCGGAAGTTCGTAAAGGGGTTCTCTCAGATTGCCCTTCCTCTTACGTCTTTGACGAAGAAGGAGTCCCCTTTTACCTGGACGCCGCGATGCGAATCTGCCTTCCAGGAGCTGAAGGATCGTCTCACCTCGGCCCCCATCCTTGCTCTCCCATCAGGGAGGGAGGGATTCCAGGTATATGCAGATGCTTCCTATCAGGGGATGGGTGCCGTCCTTATGCAGAATGGGCACGTAATAGCCTATGCCTCCCGTCAGTTGAAGCAGCACGAGCAGAACTACCCCGTGCACGATTTGGAGATGGGGGCAGTCATTTTTGCTCTTAAGATCTGGCGGCACTATCTCTACGGGGTACATTGTGATATCTTCTCCGACCACAAGAATCTGAAGTACGTCGACACCCAGAAGGAGTTAAACATCAGGCAGAGACGCTGGGTGGAGTTTCTTTCGGACTACCAGTATACCATGCACTACCATCCGGGGAAGGCGAACGTGGTTGCGGATGCTCTGAGCCGGAGAGAGAATACGACTGGAGTAGGCCCGCAGCTGATGGCCTTGGAGTTGATTAGATCATTCGAGGAGATGCAGATTTCGCTAGTATCTGAGGATGACCCGGAGCTGTACATGGAGTACCTGGGGTCGATGGCTACTACAGATGACATCCGAGACCGCATCAGAGATGGGCAGAGGCTGGACGAGAGAACTGAGCCGATATTCCGAGCCTTGGAGGAAGGCACGACAGGAGATTACACTTTGAGGGATGGGCTTCTGTGTTTCCGGGGCAGAGTCTACATACCAGCAGGAGGACGGATCCGGGAGGACATTTTGACGGAAGCTCACTGCAGCCGGTATTCGGTACACCCGGGGATCACCAAGATGGTAAAGGATTTAAAGAGGACGATGTACTGGCCGGGTATGAAGAAAGATATTACATATTTTGTGACGCATTGTGAGGCCTGCCAGCTCGTGAAGGCGGAGTGTAGGAACCCGGCAGGATTGCTGCAGCCGCTTCCAGTGCTGGAGTGGAAGTTTGAGGATATAGCCATGGACTTTATACATGGGCTACCTAGATCCCGTGCGGGGAACGACTCGATCTGGGTGATAGTGGACAGGCTGACAAAGGTGGCCAGATTCATCCCAGTGGCGAAGGACACACCGGTCAGTGTATTGGTGCGGAGGTTCGTCGAGCAGTTTGTGCGTTATCATGGGGTGCCCAAGACTATCGTTTCGGATCGGGATGGGCGGTTTACATCCAGGGAATGGAGGTCAGTCCAGGCCCATCTGGGTTCTCGGTTGACTTTCAGCACAGCTTTCCACCCTCAGACCGACGGACAGACAGAGCGCACAAACCGTACACTGGAGGATCTGTTACGACTGTGTATTTTGGACTGTGGCGAGCCTTGGGAGAGATTGCTGCCACTGGTCGAGTTTTCGTACAACAACGCTCATCAGTCCAGCATAGGCATGGCTCCATACGAAGCGTTGTACGGAAGGAGGTGCAGAACCCCACTATCATGGGTTCAGGATGAGGATCCGCAGGCACTGGGCTCGGAGTTTGTGGGAGATACAGATGCTCAGATTAGATTGATCCGAGACAGGATGTTGGAAGCCCAGAGCAGACAGGCGAAATACTACGATGCGAGGCATCGTCAAGTGGAGTTCCAGGTGGGGGACCGAGTTTTCTTGAAGATACGGCCGATGCACGGAGTCTCGCGGGTTCGCGGGCGGAGGAAGCTCAGTCCAAGATATATGAGGCCCTACAGGATCCTGGAGCGGATCGGCCCCTTAGCCTATAGACTGGAACTACCGCCGGAGTTAGCGGGATTGCATGACGTCTTCCACGTCTCCTCACTTCGGAGGGCTCTGCTACGCCCTGAGCAGCTGATTCCCTCGGCAGATGGCCCGGTGGCCTCGGATCGGTCGGTCAACGTGGAGCCTATCAGGATCGACGATACAGCAGTGCGGGTCTTGCGGCGAAAGAAGGTCCCGTTAGTCAAGGTTCTGTGGAACAATCATGGGCAGGAGGAGCATACATGGGAGCCACAGGACTTGATGCGGCAAAAATATCCGGAACTTTTCCGTCAGGTATACCTCAAAACCCCTCTGGACAATCAATTTTCCTTCCTGTTTTAAACCAATGGAATTGAAATTTCAAGAATAGGGGCTAATCTTTTGTTTATTGGGGTGTATATACCTAGTTAAGTGGGCGAATTAACCTTAGATTCGAAACCGCACAAACAAACGTAACGTAGGGAGGTAATCATTCGGTTCTCATGGGATGTTACAAGCTTATTTTCCCGATTTGAGTCCCGTAGGCTTAACCTTGATTTCGGGGACGAAATCTTTGTTTTGTTTATTGGGATTTGTAACATCCCATTTCCGGCTAGACCCCTAGGAGTCGGTTGGTTGTGGTAGAACCCTAGGGAGCCCAAAACTTGAAATAAATCGACTAAGAAATCGGGTCACGGGTTGGTCACGCCCGTGACCCGCCATGTCACGCCCGTGACAAAGGGCGTGACACGCTCGACGATCGTCGATCCCAATTCGACGATCGTCGAACCAAATTCGGCCACACGGGCCTGTCACGCCCGTGACCCGCCATGTCACGCCCGTGACAAAGGGCGTGACACGCTCGACGATCGTCGATCCCAATTCGACGATCGTCGAACCAAATTTGGCCATACGGGCCTGTCACGCCCGTGACCCGCTATGTCACGCCCGTGACAAGGGGCGTGACACGCTCGACGATCGTCGAGCCCAATTCGACGATCGTCGAACCAAATTTGGCCATACGGGCCTGCCACGCACGTGACCCGCCATGTCACGCCCGTGACATAGGGCGTGACACGCTCGACGATCGTCGATCCCAATTTGACGATCGTCGAACCAGAATTGGTCTCCAGACCTGTCACGCCCGTGACCCGCCATGTCATGCCCGTGACCACCCTTCGACGATCGTCGATCTCAGTTCGGCGATCGTCGAACCCAGACTGCTAACCGGGTTTGTCACGCCCGTGACCTATGTGTCACGCCCGTGACCAAGGCCGAAACGTCAGCAAGACTGGAAGTTTCGGTAACCAACGCCTTAATAAATTCTGGCTGTGGGGATGAAAAATCAAGAGTATTTATGGGTCGTTCCCTACTTTAATTATGTTAATAATTAAGGAAAAGTGGGTCCAATAGGAAATTGCCACCTGGCAAGCACCTCTTCATTTCCAACTTTTCAACTGCCATTCGTCATAACCGAAACGTCATAAGAGTGTTATTAATGGCCGCCAACGTTTCATCTCCAACGTTTCACCCTTTCCCCTCCCCATTTGCTCATCTATAAAAGATTCCTGAGAGCAAGAGGAAAAGGTTACACTCCCTCAACTGTTCAGACTTCCTCCTTGCTGTTGAAGAATTTCCGGCGACGCCACCACCGCGCAAATGGCTTCCCGACGCTCTGCACGCCTTCAACCCGCAAACAAGGTCCTCCCCTCCCTCTTCTTCTGCGGATAGATCTTAGGAATCGTTAGGAGAGATATCGGGCTCAAAAGAGCCAGATCGGGTGAGCGTATTGGTGGTTTTCCGAAAATTTCATGGTGGCGGGTTCGCCGGAAACCGCCTCTCCGGCGGCTGTGCCGCCGCCCGACGATAGCCCTCGCCTCAACGGAGGTGGTGGTGGTGGTGTCCGGCCAGGGAGATGGCTGGGTGGCCGGGAAATAGCTTGGAAAAGCTACAGGATATTAGGTTTTATGCCTCTGTTTCGGGCTGTTGAAGAAGATGAACAGTGGCATGAGAATTAAATTCTAGTTTTTAAATTCATTTCTGAGTGAGATATCTGTCATGTTAAATAATTTGGGAAAAATACCTAGAGGCTCCTACGGGAAAAATGATCAACATAGGAAATGTAGCCCTTGAAGTCTAGTTTAATTCAAAATTAATTTCACTCGATTTGGGATCCTGGTTAGACCACAGCACCCTTTTTGGTGAGGTCTATCCAGAGGGCTGCCTTGACCTTAGAAAAATTCCCCACTCCAATCCAGCCATCCAAATGACTTGAAATTTGGAGTGTGATCTAATCTTACATATATCTAGGTGCTATCCAAAAATGAGAATTTTTGGAGAGTATTTTTCTATAGTTTTTAGAAAAATTCAATAATCCTAGCCGATTTTAATTAGATTGTTAAATAATTTCCAAACCCTCCCAAATTTTGGTGAGTGGTCCCTGGGTTCACCATAAGGTTCTGTATAATTTTTCATCTCATTTGGAGATGGTTTGGATCAGAGATGATCAACCCAAAGTTTTGCCCTAATAAGAGGTCTTAGGTTAAAAGTGCACTTTTGAAGTTTGAGTGGTCAAATCACCTCAACAGAGGCTGAGATTTTTACCACTGGCTAGTAATATTCTCTAGCACCCCCTCATGGAGTTGGAGGTGGATCGGGGTAAGTTTACCCTAAGGACCAAGGCCAAACCCTAAGGATGGGTCTTGGTGGTTTGTGAAGGTCATGTGGTCAAATGACCTCGGATTGACCCGAGATTGGGTGATGAGAAACATAGGGCTAATATTGTTCTCTGGATGAAATCTTAGTAGATTTGGAGATCGTTGGAATATCTAAAAATCTAACCCTAGTTTAGGGCGCAAAACTTGTAGAGATAGGAAATGACACCAAATCACATTAAAAAGTGATGAGAAATGAGTAGAGTTGATTATAGGGGTAGTACAAGCTCTGGATATTTTTCTATGAATTTTATGATCACTATTTTGGGTACTTCATTAATGATTTAGTAGTTGTATGATTTGCTTAGAAAATTTATTATGGAGTACAAACTTTCTGGAAATTGATGAAATTTAGGCAGAGAACCTTTATTATGAGTTTAAAACTCTGTAAATTTTTATGGGATTTTTAGAAGCTTAATTCTAAGACTTGCTTCATTAAGTATTATTTATCATGGATATTGGATTAAATCTATTTTAGTGCTTAGCAAGCTGGTAAAATTATGATTCTTTGCACAATGATCTTTTCTGTATCATACTATTAGTCAGTAATTTTTCTATAATTTTATGATGAGTAATTTCAGTACTTCCTTCTTTAAAGGGGAATAATGAGATTATAATGAATAAATTAATTAGAGGCTAAATATCTTTTGTAAAATCCTGCAAATTAGTATTTGATGATACCTTACAGTTATTTAGTGATCACAATTTTTGGGTGGCCATAACTTAAGAATATCATGTAGTTCATGTTAAAAATTACCCATGGCCAATCTTTGAGAAAAATAAAATAAATATCAGATTAATTAGGAAAATTATAAATTTCTGGATTTAAGCTAATTAAGTCATGATAGATCTCCAGTAAATTTTATAGGAGATTTGGAAGATAATTTGGAGTACCTCCCCTTGTGTACCTCATATAGTTTAGGATGGTCTGCATTTAGTAAAACCACGGAATTCTGATAATCGATGGTTGGTAGGGCAAGTTAAGGTTGAGTTCATTATTAGAAGTCAGGATAAGTAGAATGTGGGACTGGTTAGGGTAAGGGAGTACGGGGACGACGAAAGATCGTCCGTCCCGGGAAGAAGAGGAAGAGTCTTAATACTCTAGGGTTAGAACTAAAGCAACTAAAAGGGGATTGGGTAAAGGGTAGACAACCAATAATAATAATTGCCTTGCGAAAGGGAACTTCGGGCCGTAATGCACCGTCTTGGTTCCTAGTGCCCCTTGAGAGCCCTTCACGGGGAATACCGGGGGCAGTCCTGGGCTAACGTAAACCATAGGAGTAATAAATTAAAAGAGCAACTAGTATAACTAGGATTGCACACACTCACTCCCCGGTAGCTAGGAAAGTAGAACTATAGGATTACTTGCCATCAGACAGTAGCTCTGAAGGTAGATGCACGGACAGTACTGTCCGGGGGGCCGCGGGCTCGAGGGTTGGAGTACGGAGAAAAGTGGTGGGTCATCGGTACTAGGCGATCGATCACACCGACAGCGGTACGATGACTCGGCGAAAAGACTGGAGGGTACATCCAGCAGCAGTACGCGGATACTCTAGGTTGTGTTCTTCTAGGGGCGTACGGAAGGGCTAGGCCTGGTAGTGTGGTTACCCGCCTAGGAGTGGGGGGCCCGACCCACTGTCTCCGTTTGCCACTACGGAGGTTCCTGGGGGTGAAGCTAGCCTCCCGAACAGGGGGAACTAAAGGTCTGTGCGCATAGAGTCGTGTGCGTGGGTTGCACTTGCATGAATCATGGCATAGCATATCACAACACTCATATTTGCATACAACCGACACCCCAACGTATAAATCGGTATGGGACTTTTTATACGATGGGAGCCTTGCAGAAGATCCCTTAGCTTATAAGTTTGTATGGGCATTCATATAAGTTAAGGTTACTTACATACTTACTTACTTGTTGCTTACTTACTATTCTCTAGCAGTCTTTAATACAATTTGCTATTTATTAATTGTTCTACCTATTACAACATTTATACTGTTCACCTGATATAACTTGCTAGTTAGGTCCACCGTCACTTGCTTGACTACTCTCCACTTTTGTAGCTTCCCTTTCCTCCTCTCCGCCCGGTGCTTAGGAGCCGTGGTGGGAGGGGTAGGGGATGATAGGGCTTAGTCTTTATGACTAATGGTTTTCGAACCAAACATTACAGGAGCTCCGGATGGGAGACAGGGACCAGCACCAGCGGAGTACGGTGCGCATGGAGGTGGGACAGTCTAGCACCGGTGCACCTGCGACCAGCTCCGTGAGTGATTAGTATTTTCTTAGCTTCCGCAATGAGCGACTTGTAGCGAGGACTCTGATGTACCGGGCATGAGCCCTTTTATTCCCAGACTATTTATACTCTGATGATTTTCTGTGGACACTCCCTTCGTGGAGTTTTATTTTATGTGATATTCTCTTTTGGTGGACTTGCTTCTCTCTTGCTTGTTACTTATTGCGATCGAAAAGGCCGACAGTATTGGCGTTTTGTAGTGGCGACCTTCCCGTGAGTCGGTGCCACCGCAAAGCGGCAATTCTGGGCTAAGACCCCGGTGGTTGAAAAAGAAAAAAAAAGGGGGTCTTACATCTAGTGCCAACCTAACTAGGATAACACCTTGATTTGGCTGACCAAGACACATTATGGCGTACCCTAGTCTAAAACTAACCTCGGGTATGGTATGTCCGGGCTGTAAGATTCCCGAGAATGAACAAATTATAGGGTTAAATGCAAATATAATTGTCCAAGTCTTATACCTGGTTACCCTCATATAACTTCTCCAGGAAGTTGGGAGCATATCTGGGAGAAGTAGTACTTATAATTTATTGTTAGAACAGTATGAGACTTGTAAGTTTGATGTGCATACCCATAATGTGGTCCTCCCCACTGTAGTTTGTGTCAAATAAGACTGCGAGTCTAAAAAGTTTTCATTTTGGGGTCGAGAACATGTCAACCCATAAAAGGTTGTTGTAAATGGTAGCACTGAAGAGCTAGAACATGTATTATGTAAATAGGACTTAAGGGATGATATAAAGGTGCTTCGATACAAGGATTTATAGAGTATGAACCCCAAGTCAAGGACTATATGCCACTTAGGATTGTGCGCATACATGAGATGAATGTACTGTTTTTGTGGTGGAAGAAACTCAGCCCAGATGTACTAGGGCTTATCTCTTCGTTTATTGTGCTTGTTATGTACCAACTTGGGTTTCCCCTAGATCTTATTTTGAAAATGTTGTGTCACGAACGTATGATATCAAGGTTTTGTTTATTCAAATATTACACAAACGATGATGATTATATTTGATCGGTGATTAAGATATTATGGCATTTGGAATAGAGATTCATATTAATGTTCATCCTTAGTGTTTTGACCTAGAAAGAGGTCGCACATGCTTGAGGTGCGGATAGCAGAAACTTACATGTTGAACTCCCTTCTAGATAACTACCCAAAGGATGTGAAACTTGATACATAACATCATATCCACCTTAGGGAGGACTCCAAAATTGTGTGTAATTATTGGAGGAGCACGATTTCCCTAAATTTACTGGGTTTAGTTAATATTTAGTATATGGTGAAATTATCAAAATTAAAATTGTTGAAGTTGAGACCGGGCGGTCTGGCGGTCTGTCTTGGCGGGTTAGAGACCGCGCGGTCTGGCGGTTTCCCTTCAGCTGTTTGATTGCTGTGTTGTTGCTGTCTGGTTGCCGAGCTCTCTGGCGGTCTCCCCTTGCGGTCTCTCTCTCTCTGGTGGTAGCCGTGCGGTTAGCCCTTCTGTCTAACCGCGCGGCTTGTGCGGTTTGTTCTGTATAGCCCGCTTAGTCCTGTAAATTTTTAGTCTCACATCTCTTATTTGTATTCTCTCATCTCTCCTCCATTCTATATAAGGGAGGACATACCTTTGTAATAGAAACCTTTTTCTGATAATAAAATTTCAGTTATACTATTTCCGGTTTGTTTTAGTTCGTTTCTAACATGGTATCAGAGGAATCGATCTTTGCCTCCTGATTCTGTGCGTTCTCCTGTCCGCGCGACCTGCCTCTTCTTCTCGCGGCCTGTCTCCCACGGCTTGTTTCTTCCGCCTGTTTGCTTGTGCCCTGTTCGCGCGGCCTGTTTCTGTTGCTTGCTTCTTTCTTGCGACCTGTTCTAGTCGCCGCTTCCTCCTTCTCTTCTCTAGTCGCCGCGACCTGTCTCCGCGGCCTCTTTTGCCTTGTTCGCCTTTTGCCTCCCGTTTTCCTCCACTTCTGTTCGCGCGGTCTGTCTGCTAGCCACCCGACTTCTCTCCCTCTGTTTGATTCTGCGGCTTGGTCGTGGCTTTTCTGGCCGCTAGTGTCTGACATCGTGACCGCTGCAGATCTTCTTCTTCCTATCCGCGCGGATTGTTTCCTAACCGCGTGGCTTCCTGTTGTTTGCGCGGCAGATCTCTTTCTCCTAACCGCTGCGATCTCTCTCTGTTCGCGCGAGTTCTTCCTTGTTTAGGCGGCCTCTCTGCCCTTCTTCCTTCGCCGCTCTCTCTCTTGTCCCCGCGACTTGTCTCTAAGTCGCAGCGGCTTGTTCTCCTCTATACGGCTCTTCCTTTAGCCGCTCCTGCTTGTTAGTCGCCGCGACCTCCTGTTAAGTCGCGCGGCTTGTGCTTCCCTCTTCGTCCCCTTTTGCCTTGCTCTGCATCTTGGTCGTGGCCCTTCTTGCCGCTGGTGTGCTGTCACCGTGACCGCTGCAGTTCTTTTGGTCCTCCCTTCATGGCTTCCATATACTCCTCAAAGCCGTTCGCCTCGGTGGTCACGTCTTCTGGTAGTGCCCACGTTGTTACTCAAGGAAAATGGTTGATCGACACCGGTGCTACTAATCATATGACCGGCAATCTCCAGTGTTTTTCTCTCCTAGAAACACATGGTCGGTTGCCCCCGATTACTCTCGCTGACGGCTCTTCATCCTCGGTTCATGGGACGGGGATCGTTCATGTCACTCCGTCTCTTCGCTTGGAGGATACTCTCTACGTGCCCAAGTTCCCATGCAACTTATTATCTGTTACCTCTCTATGCAAGCAATTACAATGTTCTGTTACTTTTACTTCTACTACTTGCTCTTTTCAGGATCCGGACTCCCAACGGACGATTGCTACTGGGACTGAGAGTGGCAGCCTATACTTCCTGGATAACATTTCCGCTTTCTCCACCTTCTCCTCCACCTCCACAGATCTGCTCCAATGGCATCTCCGCCTTGGTCATGCTCCTCCTCATCTTCTTCGTCAACTTCTGCCCCACCTTCCTCCACAAAGTCCTCCGCTCAACTGTGAAGCCTGTCAGCTTGGCAAGCATCACTGCTCCTCCTTCCCTCTGAAGCACGTTCGTGGATCCACCCGTCCGTTTGATCTCATCCACTCCGATATTTGGGGTCCTTCTCCTACTCTTACTGTTGGTCGGGGTAGTTCATATTTTGTCACATTCATTGATGATTTCTCTCGCTGTACGTGGGTGTATCTGTTAAAAGATCGCTCCGAATTGTTCTCTGTATGGACATCCTTCTATCTCATGATCAAAACTCAGTTTGATGTTTCTATTAAAGTTCTTCGATCTGATAATGCCAAAGAATATATCAGTCATGACTTTTCTGCCTTCTGCATGCAAAATGGGATTATTCATCAAACGAGTTGTGTCTATACTTCACAACAAAATGGTGTGGCAGAACGCAAAAACCGTCACCTTCTTGATGTCGCTCGCTCCTTGATGACCCAGATGCATGTTCCTCGCTCCTATTGTGGCTATGCTATTCTCCTTGCCTGTTACCTCATCAATCACATTCCCTCCACCGTTCTCCACGGAAAAACCCCTTTCTCCATTTTGTATCCGGGCAAGGAGCCATTTCCTCTCCCTCTCCAAATATTTGG
The DNA here is from genome assembly GCA_039513925.1 of Platanthera zijinensis. Lineage (NCBI taxonomy): Eukaryota > Viridiplantae > Streptophyta > Magnoliopsida > Asparagales > Orchidaceae > Platanthera > Platanthera zijinensis. Next base: position 14,768,753 of record CM077084.1, read on the forward strand.
ATGCACTGCCTTTGTGCATGCCCCTTCTGCCACCCGTGATAAGCTATCTCCTCGCTCCACCAAATGTATCTTTCTGGGGTACTCCACCACTCAGAAAGGTTATTGTTGCTTTGATCCCATCCTTCGTAAGCAGTTCGTTTCTGTTGACGTCATCTTCTTCGAGAATACCTCCTACTTCTCGGATGACACCCCTCCTCTTCTCCCAGCCTCTGATTCTCCTGATGTTTCCTTTGTTCCCTCGTCTCCCACTACGATGTTCACCCCTACTCCGCCCTCATCCACTCCTCTTCTTCCACCTCTCTCTCCCTCTTCTCCACCACCGTCTCCCGCATCTCCGCCGTCGTCGCTCTCTACTCCCGGGCCAGCTCTCTCTGCCACGGATGCTCCGGATGCTGAGGAACCTGCTGACCTGGATCTTCCTATAGCTCTTCGCAAAGGGGTACGGACGTGTACCCCTACACCCTCTTACTTCTGTTGTTTCATATGATCGTCTTACCCCTTCTCGCAGGGCCTTTGCTCTAGCTATCTCTGCTACTGCCACGCCCCGCTCCTACCAGGAGGCCCTTGCTATTCCTCACTGGAAGATGGCCATGGATGAGGAAATGGCCACCCTAACGGAGCGGGGTACCTGGACTCTTATTCCTCCTCCCTTCGGTACTGATGTTGTTGGCTGTCGCTGGGTCTTTGTGGTGAAATTTGCCCCGGATGGCACTGTGGACCGTTATAAAGCTCGCCTTGTTGCTAAGGGCTTTACTCAGACCTATGGGGTTGATTACTTTGACACCTTCTCTCCCGTGGATCGTCTCAGCACTATACGGGTTCTTCTTTCTGTGGCGGTAAATAAAGATTGGCCGATTTCCCAGCTGGATGTAAAAAATGCCTTCCTTTATGGTGATCTTCAGGAGGCCGTCAACATGGAGCAACCTCCTGGGTATGTTGCTCAGGGGGAGACACGAGTATGCCGGCTGAAGAAGGCAATTTATGGCCTCAAGCAGAGCCCTCGAGCTTGGTTTGACAAGTTCAGCGGCATCGTGGAGGCCGTTGGTTTTGTGCGCAGCTCTGCCGATCACTCTCTATTTACTCGCAAAACCTCCTCGGGACTGGTGGTTCTTGCAGTGTATGTTGATGATATTCTTCTCACTGGCGATGACCAGGAAGGGGTAGCCTTGACAAAGCGGCATCTTCTTCAACATCTGGTCACGAAAGATATGGGCTCTCCAAAGTACTTTTTGGGGATTGATGTAACAACCCCATCCGTTAAATGACGTATAGTAGAAGGTCCGGCCGGGGCCCCACACTATATACCACAAACAGACGGTGAGGTCACAGGATAATACCAAACCATACAAATCCTAACTCAGAGCATTCTAGCGGAATTGTATTAAGTGTAAGAACTCATAACAATGAATGTCCACTAATATATAAATATCCCATTTATATAAAAGACCAGGAATGTTTACAAGACCACACCGCACACGGCCTTAAGGCCTTACAAGTTACTCTTTACACTACATATAATTTCATACATCGGCACGCAGGCCGGCCACACATGAAATCCAACACTTCGCACGGCCTTCAAGGGCCTACCAGCAACATGGGCTTTTGCCCGCTCAATCCAATCAGCCCGTAACACCTGCATATGGACGTCCACCCCATGGGTGATAAACAAAGCAACGGTCAGCATTCAGCTGACCAATTATAACGACCCCACCCCTTACCCGGGGCAGTGGTTCCTTCCCTGCATGTATAGCAATTTCAACATATATATAACATACACACAACATCACAAACGCCGGCCTCAATGCCAGGCGCTCCGTGCACTCAGGGCACCTTTATGGTTTGTACTTGGTAGGCGGGCATAAGCCTCCAAACCCCTGTTGAAGACCTCACGCACCCGTCTCACTCAGAGGTACGCACCACACCAAAACCCGTGAGCACTACCAGTCGACCTACCCATGTAGTGTAACAAGCCTAGGGAATTCGCCCTGCTGCTTTGCTACCAATCGACCGCTCATCCGATCTTAACATCGCCACTTGGTGGAATGGGCATAAGCCTCCAAACCCCTGTTGAAGACCTCCCGCGCCCACCCACTCAGAGGTGTCCGCACTCCATCAACCAGCTCTTAGCAAACAAGCAACCAAAGGAGCTATGCAAAGCATCCTGACCACCAAGCACATCGTCCTCACCATCTCCGCAGGCTAAACGATGAATACACGGAGTCTTCTCCGGTTCGCAATATAAACATCACCAATCCCGACATACGTCTGGATGGGCTTCACACAGCATGCCTATGTCGTACTACATATTTCCGGCTCTAGATGCAGACTCAACTGCTGGAATCACTTACGCATTTCCATCTCTTGATGGAGGATCCCATGCACATGCAAAACAAAGGGCTTCACCTGCCCAAGGAAGAAAGATCGTTACCCTTGACGATCGCTTCGGCGCCATAGAAGAACTAGCCGGATGGAAATCACCGCAGCGGCCTTGCCTCCGCAACGCTGCACTCGGCTCTCTATTCGGCTCGACGAAGCTCCACCGGCGGCCGGAAAGCTCCTCCTCCTCCTCCTCCAATCTCTCCTCTCTTTCTTCTCTTTAGAGAGAGAAAGGCTAAGTGGAAATGAGATTTCATCTCAATCCACGGCCTTAAAGAGGCTGGAAAAGCTTTGGACCACAAGATCCAATTAGAAGGAAACGAACGGCCGAGATCTGCCCAAAAAACCCAACTTTTGGCTGACACGGCCTGTGACACGCCCGTGTCACAGGCCGTGTACCCTTAAGCGGCACACGCGGTTTCGAACCGACTGAACAACACGGGCATCGACACGCCCGTGTCGAACCTGACACGCCCGTGTCATTCTTGAGACACGCCCGTGTCATTCTTGAGACACGCCCGTGTCTCCTGCTACACGGCACTCACCGATTTCCAAAACCAGTACACGGGTCAAAACACGGTAGCTGACACGCCCGTGTTCAGCCTGACACGCCCGTGTTCAAGACCGTGTTCAAGGCCGTGTACGACTCTGACTCGAATAGGCCAATTTCGAAATTTAATTCGAACACGCCCTGGGACACGCCCGTGTCCCAGGCCGTGTACCCCCGACACGCCCTGGGACACGCCCGTGTCCCAGGCCGTGTCTAACAGCCTGCTACTCAAAACTGTGTACAAACATATTTTGAGATTCTGGGGTGTTACAACCCTCCCCTCCTTATAGAAATTTCGTCCCGAAATTTAGCGCAACGCACAAGTATCAACACAACCACGCTGTTGCGATACAAACCAAAACGATCCATGTTTAGAGTTCAGAGGCCACAGCTTGTCTCGCCCCATGGAATCGTACCACCACAACTGTTTGTCACAAACAGAAATACATACATACACACATACAATAGGCAACGTAATAAAGTGCACAATCCACTTTATTTCGGCTTCTCCGCATCTCGCAGAATCCATTTAGCGGCCTCCATTAAGTCCAAAGCACGGATTTGCTGTTCTGCTTGATTTGAGCTTTGCGGCTCCTGCATCTCAAGAGTGTATATGCGCGGTTGCGCCCGCGATGCAGACGACTCTGCCACAGCTTTACCCTTCTCGTCATAGGACGCACCTGTCTTTCTTTCACCCTTGGACGCACCATTCCAGCAAAATCGCGCGATATGCCCTGGCTTCCCACAAATGAAACATGTACGCGGCTCAACCCGTTCTTGCCCAAACGTTGCGCCTGACGCAACATCTGAAGAAGTTTGTTCAGCAGGCCTGAACCGCTTCTTATCACGTTTCCTGAAATCTGACTGCTCTGATGGCGGAACTTTGAAGTCGGACTTTTCCACCGCTACGTTCTTCTTCTCCCGCACCCGCTTCAAATCCTTCTCCAGCGCACTAGCGGTATGCACCAATGCTTGGAATCCTTGGTTCACAGAACTCGGGAGAGCCAACCTCAGCTCATCACGCAGTCCTTCATAGAACCTATTCGTCTTCCGCGCCTGGTCCGCAAACGTCGACCCCGCATAACGACCGAGCTTGGTAAACTCATGCAGGTAATCGTCCACGGTCTTATCACCCTGTACCAGACGTTGAAATTCATTTTCCATTGCAATTCTCTGCGCCATTGGCAAGTATTTCGCCCAAAATAATCTAGAGAATTCGTCCATCGATATGTCGCCCAGATCTCTACCGCCCAACTGGTGCAACTCGATCTCATCCCACCAAAGCCTCGCCTCTCCTTCCAGGAGGAAAGTGGCTAACGGGACTTTCTGCTCCTCACTAATCCTGAGCGCAGCCAGGATTCTTTTCACTCTAGAGAGCCAATCCTCGGCCTCTGTTGGAGACGTTGCCCCGACAAACGTAGGCGGATTAAACTCCATAAAGTGCTTAAGTTGCTCGTCCGCTGCTTGCACAGCAACCGGAACCTCAACATGCTCTTGCCTCGCACCAACCTCAACATGCTCTTGTCTCGCACCAACCTGCACTGGCGCCACAGCGGGCCTCGCTTGCCCAAAAGGTTGTGCCTGAAGCATAGCAAAGATCACCTCCGTAACTAAGCGCACCGTTTCCGCAGAAGGGGGAGGTGTAGGCACCTCAGGTGGTGCCGCACTCTCATCCGAACGCTGGGACTCCGACTGCCCAGCTCCACTCCTCGTCACCTATAGGTGAACAAGATAGCATTACTTTCCATGGTAATACGGCAAACTCACCGAATAGACACACACACACATTCCCTAGTGGACATTCCAGAGTTCATTAGCATTACAGCAGGTCGCACAAACACGTACTCGCCACCCCACAAAAGAATTCGACCACGAATTCGAAAGAGGAAGACCGACAAAAGCTGATACCAAAATGTAACAACCCCATCCGTTAAATGACGTATAGTAGAAGGTCCGGCCGGGGCCCCACACTATATACCACAAACAGACGGTGAGGTCACAGGATAATACCAAACCATACGAATCCTAACTCAGAGCATTCTAGCGGAATTGTATTAAGTGTAAGAACTCATAACAATGAATGTCCACTAATATATAAATATCCCATTTATATAAAAGACCAGGAATGTTTACAAGACCACACCACACACGGCCTTAAGGCCTTACAAGTTACTCTTTACACTACATATAATTTCATACATCGGCACGCAGGCCGGCCACACATGAAATCCAACACTTCGCACGGCCTTCAAGGGCCTACCAGCAGCATCGGCTTTTGCCCGCTCAATCCAATCAGCCCGCAACACCTGCATATGGACGTCCACCCCATGGGTGATAAACAAAGCAACGGTCAGCATTCAGCTGACCAATTATAACGACCCCACCCCTTACCCGGGGCAGTGGTTCCTTCCCTGCATGTATAGCAATTTCAACATATATATAACATACACACAACATCACAAACGCCGGCCTCAATGCCAGGCACTCCGTGCACTCAGGGCACCTTTATGGTTTGTACTTGGTAGGCGGGCATAAGCCTCCAAACCCCTGTTGAAGACCTCACGCACCCGTCTCACTCAGAGGTACGCACCACACCAAAACCCGTGAGCACTACCAGTCGACCTACCCACGTAGTGTAACAAGCCTAGGGAATTCGCCCTGCTGCTTTGCTACCAATCGACCGCTCATCCGATCTTAACATCGCCACTTGGTGGAATGGGCATAAGCCTCCAAACCCCTGTTGAAGACCTCCCGCGCCCACCCACTCAGAGGTGTCCGCACTCCATCAACCAGCTCTTAGCAAACAAGCAACCAAAGGAGCTATGCAAAGCATCCTGACCACCAAGCACATCGTCCTCACCATCTCCGCAGGCTAAACGATGAATACACAGAGTCTTCTCCGGTTCGCAATATAAACATCACCAATCCCGACATACGTCTGGATGGCCTTCACACAGCATGCCTATGCCGTACTATATATTTCCGGCTCTAGATGCAGACTCAACTGCTGGAATCACTTACGCATTTCCATCTCTTGATGGAGGATCCCATGCACATGCAAAACAAAGGGCTTCACCTGCCCAAGGAAGAAAGATCGTTACCCTTGACGATCGCTTCAGCGCCATAGAAGAACTAGCCGGATGGAAATCACCGCAGCGGCCTTGCCTCCGCAACGCTGCACTCGGCTCTCTATTCGGCTCGACGAAGCTCCACCGGCGGCCGGAAAGCTCCTCCTCCTCCTCCTCCAAGCTCTCCTCTCTTTCTTCTCTTTAGAGAGAGAAAGGCTAAGTGGAAATGAGATTTCATCTCAATCCACGGCCTTAAAGAGGCTGGAAAAGCTTTGGACCACAAGATCCAATTAGAAGGAAACGAACGGCCGAGATCTGCCCAAAAAACCCAACTTTTGGCTGACACGGCCTGTGACACGCCCGTGTCACAGGCCATGTACCCTTAAGCGGTACACGCGTTTCGAACTGACTGAACAACACGGGCATCGACACGCCCGTGTCGAACCTGACACGCCCATGTCATTCTTGAGACACGCCCGTGTCTCCTGCTACACGGCACTCACCGATTTCCAAAACCAGTACACGGGTCAAAACACGGTAGCTGACACGCCCGTGTCCAGCCTGACACGCCCGTGTTCAAGGCCGTGTTCAAGGCCGTGTACGGCTCTGACTCGAATAGGCCAATTTCGAAATTTAATTCGAACACGCCCTGGGACACGCCCGTGTCCCAGGCCGTGTACCCCCGACACGCCCTGGGACACGCCCGTGTCCCAGGCCGTGTCTAACAGCCTGCTACTCAAAACTGTGTACAAACATATTTTGAGATTCTGGGGTGTTACAATTGAAATCTCTCGGAAGCCCGATTCCTTAGTCCTCTCCCAGCGTAAGTATGCCCTTGATCTTTTAAAAGATGCAGGATTGACTGGGGCCAAACCTGCTTGATGTCCCATGGCTGTTGGAGAAGAAAAAACCTGGACAGATGATTCGCCTCTTCTTTCAGATACTACGAGGTACAGACGTCTTGTTGGTAAGCTCATATATCTCACAGTGACCAGACCCGATATTTCCTATGCTGTTGGCAAGGTGAGTCAATTCATGCAAGCTCCCAGGGAGTGCCATCTGCAGTCCGCCTTACGAATCTTAGAGTACGTCAAAGCCGCACCCGGGAAAGGATTGCTTTTCCAGAAGAATGGTCATTTGAGGGTTGAAGCTTACTCAGATGCGAGTTACGCTGATGACAAAGGGGATCGCAAGTCTACCTCCAGTTTCTGCACCTTTGTTGGGGGTAATCTGGTAAGCTGGAAGAGCAAGAAGCAGTCTGTTGTTTCCAGGTCCAGTGCTGAAGTAGAGTATCGGAGTATGGCGTCGACCACTTGTGAGCTAAAATGGCTACGGGCTCTAATGCTGGATTTAGGAGAGGTCTACAACCATCCGCTACCTATGTTCTGTGATAACAAGGCTGCCATATACATCTCCAAAAATCCGGTCTTCCATGAAAGAACCAAGCACATTGAGGTCGACTGTCATTTCATTCGTGAAGAGATCTTAAAGGAACAAATTTGCACTCCCTTTGTCACTTCTGATAAAGAGCTGGCTGACATCTTCACCAAGCCAGTTTCCGCCTCGTTTCATCATATTTGTGACAAGCTGGGCATGATGGATATATATGCTCCAGCTTGAGGGGGAGTGTTGAAGTTGAGACCGGGCGGTCTGGCGGTCTGTCTTGGCGGGTTAGAGACCGCGCGGTCTGGCGGTTTCCCTTCAGCTGTTTGATTGCTGTGCTGTTGCTGTTTGGTTGCCGAGCTCTCTGGCGGTCTGCCCTTGCGGTCTCTCTCTCTATGGTGGTAGCTGTGCGGTTAGCCCTTCTGTCTAACCGCGCGGCTTGTGCGGTTTGTTCTGTATAGTCTGCTTAGTCCTGTAAATTTTTAGTCCCACATCTCTTATTTGTATTCTCTCATCTCTCCTCCATTCTATATAAGGGAGGGCATACCTTTGTAATAGACACCTTTTTCTGATAATAAAATTTCAGTTATACTATTTCCGGTTTGTTTTAGTTCGTTTCTAACAAAAATATGGCTTGGTTGAGTGATATAAAATCTCAACATTCTATTATGAAATAAACATGATATGAACGATCCCCGGTTGAAATTGCAGGGTATTTGGAATTTAATTGATAAATAGTTTATCATGTTGAGAATCATGCCCTTATTTTGAATAATGTTGGAGCACGTGCATCGGGAATATACTATTCACAAAGAGACACTACGAAGTTTCTCAAACTTTTGAGTTAAATGAGAGAGATAATTACTTAACACACAATCTGAGAAGCGGTCGTGCATTCCTTAATGCATAATGACGTAACTTAAGCAAAATGCAGTTTAAGTCATTTGAAAGTGTTCAAAAAAATTAGGCAAATTCGCTATCAAAAGATCTAAAGTTGAGGCAACAATGGTGTTTAAAAGATAGTTTACGTGTAATTAAGTGTACGTGTTACAGTGTCGCCTCAACAAAACCTATTTCTTAAATGCTCTAATAGCGTAATCCAACTGAGTAATGCTTATGTTCTCAGTTGGTGAGGTTCATTAAATAAAATTACCTAGTTCACAAGAGAAAATTGACGAGAATTCTTAATCCAGTGCATGTCTAAGTAGAATCTAGATTACACTAAAGTAGCACTTGACTCAGGTCCTCATGTTCTTGGAGGATAATGATATGATTTTGGAAGTGAAGACTAATTATTACTTGAATATATGAATACTAATCTCATGTGTATAATGATTTTTGGACTTAAGAGATTTTAGATCCAAAGTGTAATCAATGATGAATTGAATAGCTAGGGACTTGGAGATATACCCACCAGATAGGAATCACATGCTTGTGGAGATAATATATTAATGATTATAATTCGGTGATGTTCAATTTTCTTAGGGACATTATAACTTCAAACCAATCCAGTGAAATTGTTATCTGAAGGTTTAAGAGTCACTTCATAAATAATTTTGACTTTTCGCACACATGCTCAACGAATCTAAGTCCATTTACCTTCATTTGATCACGGGTCGATTCCTCTTGTTGTATAGGGAAACCTTGGATTCAGATAATTTATTGATGAAATATAATCATTATAATCAATAATTTGATTTGCCCACCAAAAAACTTTCATGTGTTATTAGTGCACTGACAACACAATGAGCACTCAGATGATATTGATCTCTGGTGGTTATGTCAGAATGTTGATTCATTTAGGTTACCTTTCTCTTATGTAGGACACACACTTATGAGAAACTATCATAATCAGTTAACTCGATTAACTGTTTTGAACTCCTTAACTTTTAGACCAAGGGTGTAGTTGAATGAAAACTTAAATCCTTTTTTATATAGTGTTGTAGTACCTTTCAGAGATCAACGGTTGGTCTGATGACCACATGAAAAATTTTGGGGGACACCTTGGAATGTGTTAAGTTGGAATTATATTGATTGTTGATCAAAGAGGTATGTTTACAAAAGCATCAAATTAAGGATAAATGATTCAAAATCATAGCGCTCATTGTGCTAAGGTTTTTATGCGTAGTTTGTTAGGTTAACAAACTCATGCAATTACATCATAAATATGATGAGAAATCTATAGACCATGGGAAATCACGAGACGCATGTCAGGCCTTGTAAGATGTGAGTATGGGATGAGTAGTTTGTACCTAAGATACTTTATATGTACACTAAACCAATATAGAAGCCTTGTTAGCTTATCCACCTTGTCTGACTTGTTGTTTTAAGATGAATGTTGATATTCTAAATATAGTCTCTAGTTCTCGTGAAATCACAATAATTGTGTCAATGCACTGGTCTGTGTATACAATGTGACTATATTATAAACTATATAAGATTATCGAGGTGTGTGTTGGAGACTCATGACAGGCATGGAAGATATTGATGCATGACAACCATTGATGACACTTGCTGTAGGGATCTAGTATTTTGGGATCCAGCCCTGCAAGGTGTAACCGAGGTGGTGGTTTGACAGTCTTGCTGGTTCATGGAACCTGTACTGCGATAGAGAGGTTGATAGCGGTAGCCTGATGCAATCATGGTTTTATAAATAAGTAGCCTACCATATGTCGTACACATCAAGCCCTCGTGGATTACCCTTATGTGTGTTGTGCGATTGTAATTAATCACAACAAAAAAAAATCAGCTTAGGTTGAGGTTGTTGGAATAGTGTGTGTCACTATTAGTTTGTATGACTTTATAAGGCAAGAGCGCTCATACAATCTAGATTCAATGTATAAATCGTAACAATCGAGAATGTATATACGAGCTTTAAATTATTATGGGTGAAGTATTCATAATTGTATATGATGATTATGTTTTACTCTCATAAGGAAAATCCTCATAGCCCCAACCTAAATTTTGGGGACGAAATTATTTCTTCGTTTATTGGATTTGTAACATCCCAATTCGAGCTAGATCCCTCATAAGTGTATTGTGTCATCTTGGGTGGCTTAGGCCGGTAGAAATTTGGGAGAGAAAACCCAAGGTCACAGAGCGGTAGGTAGGTCCGGGCGGTCAAGTAAACTTAATGAATTGTCGAATGAACTCGACGAACAGACTTGGCTGAATTTCCTTATGAATCTGTGCGTGGTGGGTATACCATTGAGGGTAGCATTCGCCTAGAGGGCCTATGTCTCCTAGAAAGCTTGTGTTGCCTCGAAGGCAGCATGTCACCTTGAAAAGTTATAGCGCGTGCGTGAGCTCAAATATCGTGGTTGGCAAATAACGTATTTTTGCAAAACAGTGAAATCGAGCAAACAGCCTTGAACATGATCTCAAATAGTTTTATTAGATTAGTAATGATAATACAAGTTCAACGGAGTCATCCGTTCATGATTCCGACGTCATTTGGACAAATTTGAAGTTTAATTAAATTGGTCGCAAACGCTCCGGAGAGCATAATTTGAGAAATTGAACTTGAAATGTAACATGACTCATCTCGATACGTGCGTATCGGCGAGACGATCGTAACAAGCTCTTTCGAGACAATTTTCGTGTCCTCTAGAGTTTTGTATTGCCATTTGAACGATAAAACTTAATAATAATAATAAGATTATTATTAAATATACTATGTATATAAGTAAAAGTTTAGGTTAAGAATACTCACCCTGTCACCCGTGCCTTATTCTTCCCAGCGCCGACAACACAACCCTTTCTCTATCTCTCTACAACCCTCTCATGTCCGAAAACCCCACCTCCTCCATCAGCACTCTCTAGCTTTCTCTCTCTATAGCCAAGGACGACCAGTTCCCGATCTTGGCCGGCAACCTCCAAATCCGGCAAGACCTCCAACAACCTCTACAAGCCCCATGACCGACCACCATTTCTGTCCAGATCTCAAGCGTCGGCGCCACCTCCGGCAACCTCCAAACCGTGGATCTCTCTCTCCGAAGAGTTACATCCATAACCTCCTTCCTCCTTAAGCGTCCATGGCTGAAAGATTCAAGCTACCTCCATCCACAACGAGCAAACCTGCTCCTTATTTCATACCCAAGAGAGTTGTATAGCTCTCTTCTTCGTTCTCTGGAGTGCTCCACTTCCGAAAGCCAAAACAGCCCGTCTTCGTCTTCTCAGGAGAGCTATCCTCACCAAGATTTGGTCGCCTACACCACTTCTCTCCAAAAGACCGAACTCCTCCATTTGCGGTGGGCCGACCCGAGATCAATAGCAGATCAAGTTCCAACCGCATCATCATCCCTCCGCCGGGATCCAAGGACGACAACTCTTCAATGACGTTTGACGAGGTTTGGATAGGCGAGATCCGACCATGGACTGGAGCAACGTGCAACCGCCGCATATGCGGCTATTGAGTAGCATGCATGGACACTTGATGAGCTTCCTACCCTATCCATTGATGCTAGATCTATAGTTATTCATAGGAGAGATATCGACACAAAAGAGTCTTGATTTGTGAGAAGAAGGTTTCTAGGAAGAGGCTGTGAGAAGCGAACTAAAACAAGCCGGAAATGGTATAACTGAAATTTTATTATCAGAAAAAGGTATCTATTACAAAGGTATGACCTCCCTTATATAGAATGAAGGAGAGAAGAGAGAATACAAATAAGAGATGTGGGACTAAAACTATACAAAAGAATCTGGGCGGCTAGAACAACAGACCGGAACAAGCCGCAAGCCGCGCGGTTAGACAGAAGGGCTAACCGCTCGGCCACTGCCAGAGAGAGAGAGAGACAAGCCGCCAAGTGAGACCGTTAGACCGCCCAGTCTCCTAGTCGCCAGTAACAGACCGCTAGACCGCTAGACCGCTTGGACCTCAGACCTCAACACAGCAACCAAACCGCTGAAGGCAAACCGCCAGACCGCCCGGTCAATAACCCGCCAAGCCAGATCGACAGACCGCCCGGTCTCCAACTTCAACACTCCCCCTCAAGCTGGAGCATATATGTCGATCATGCCCAGCTTGTCACATATATGAAGAAACGAGGCGGATACTGGCTTGGTAAAGATGTCAGCCAGCTCTTTTTCAGACGTGACGAAGGGGGTGGAAATTTGTTCCTTCAGAATCTCTTCACGAATGAAATGACAGTCGACCTCAATGTGCTTGGTTCTCTCATGGAAGACTGGATTTTTTGAGATGTATATAGCAGCTTTGTTGTCACAGAACATAGGTAGAGGATGGTTGTAGACCTCTCCTAAATCCAACATGAGAGCCCGTAGCCATTTTAGCTCACAAGTGGTCGATGCCATACTCCGATACTCTGCTTCAGCACTGGACCTGGAGACAACAGATTGCTTCTTGCTCTTCCAGCTTACCAGATTGCCCCCAACAAAGGTAGAGAAACCGGAGATAGACTTGCGGTCCCCTTTGTCATCAGCGTAACTCGCATCTGAGTAAGCATCAACCCTCAGATGATCATTCTTCTGAAAGAGCAATCCTTTCCCAGGGGCTGCTTTGACGTACTCTAAGATCCGCAAGGCGGACTGTAGATGGCACTCCCTGGGAGCTTGCATGAATTGACTAACCTTGCCCACAACATAGGAAATGTCGGGCCTAGTCACGGTGAGGTATATGAGCTTACCAACCAGACGCCTGTACCGCGAAGCATCTGAAAGAAGAGGCGAATCATCTGTACAGGTTTTGTCTTCTCCAACAGTCATGGGACATCGGGCAAGTTTGGCCCCAGTCAATCCTGCTTCTTTTAAAATATCAAGAGCATACTTACGCTGAGAGAGGACTAAAGAGTTGGGCTTCCGAGAGATTTCGATCCCCAAAAAATACTTCGGAGAACCCATATCTTTCGTGACTAGATGTTGGCGAAGATGCCGCTTTGTCAAGGCTACCCCTTCCTTGTCATCACCAGTGAGAAGAATATCATCAACATATACTGCAAGAACCACCAGTCCCGAAGAGGTTTTGCGAATAAATAGAGAGTGATCGGCAGCACTGCGAGCAAAACCAACGGCCGCCACGATGCCGCTGAACTTGTCAAACCAAGCTCGAGGGCTCTGCTTGAGGCCATAGATTGCCTTCTGTAGCCGGCATACCCGTGTCTCCCCCTGAGCAACATACCCTGGAGGTTGCTCCATGTAGATGGCCTCCTGAAGATCACCATAAAGGAAGGCATTCTTGATATCCAGCTGGGAAAGTGGCCAGTCTTTGTTGACCGCCACAGAGAGAAGGACCCGTATAGTGCTGAGACGAGCCACGGGAGAGAAGGTGTCAAAGTAATCAACCCCATAGGTTTGAGTAAAGCCCTTAGCCACCAGGCGAGCTTTGTAACGGTTCACAGTGCCATCTGGGCCAAATTTGACCACAAAGACCCAGCGACAACCAACAACATCTGTATCAAAGGGAGGAGGGACAAGAGTCCAGGTACCCCGCTCTGTGAGGGTCGCCATTTCCTCATCCATGTCCATCTTCCAGTGAGGAATGGCAAGGGACTCTTGGTAGGAATGAGGTGTGGTAGTAGCAGAGATAGCCAGTGCAAAGGCCCTGCAAGAAGTGGTAAGACGATCATATGAAACAACAGCAGCAATGGGGTGTAGGGTACACGTCCGCACCCCTTTGCAAAGAGCTACAGGAAGATCCAGGTCGGCGGGCTCCTCGACATCCAGAGCATCCATGGCAGAGAGAGCTGGCCCGGGAGGAGAGAGCGACAGCAGCAGAGATGAGGGAGATGGAGGTGGAGAGAGAGGCGGAGGGAGAGGAGTGGGCGGAGACGGAGGAGGGGCGGATATCGCAGTAGGAGACGAGGGAACGAACGGAATAACAGGAGAATCAGAGGTGGGGGGAAGAGAAGAGGAGTCATCCGAGAAGTAGGAGGCATTCTCGAAGAAGGTAACGTCAGCGGAGACGAACTGCTTACGAAGAACAGGATCAAAGCAGCAGTAGCCTTTCTGAGTGGACGAGTACCCCAGAAAGACATATTTGGTGGAGCGTGGGGAGAGCTTATCACGGGTGGCAGATGGGGCATGCACAAAAGCAGTGCACCCAAAGATTCGGAGAGGGAGAGGAAAAGGCTCCTTGCCTGGATAAAGGATGGAAAAAGGGGTTTTTCCCTTGAGAACGGAGGAGAGAATGCGATTGATGAGATAGCAGGCAAGAAGAACAGCATAGCCCTAATATGAGCGAGGGACATGCATTTGAGTCATCAATGTGCGAGCAACATCGAGGAGGTGACGGTTTGTTGGTACCCTAGTTTGATTTGAGTTTAGTCTTCTCCTTTTGTCCCTTGACCCAAGAAATATCTATGGTCAATGGTTAGTGGTCTAGCTGTAGAGTCCTCGCTTTTCCAGATGAAGAATTTGGTTAAGTAGTTTGTTCGTTCGACTATCGTCGAACGCCGCTCGACTATCGTCGAACGCCGCTCGACTATCGTCGACTAACTGTTCGACGATCGTCTATCAGTTGCTCGACGTTCTGTCTGCGAGGATAGTTCGACTATCGGTTGATAGTTCGACTATCTGTGTGCTTTGATAGTTCGACTATCTGCTTTCTTCTGATAGTTCGACTATCTTCCTTGATAGTTCAACTATCTGATAGCTCGACTATCTGTTGATAGTTCGACTATCTGTCGTTCTCTGATAGTTCGACTATCTGTTGATAGTTCGACTATCTGTTCTGCTTTGATAGTTCGACTATCTGTTGATAGTTCGACTATCTGTTCTGCTTTGATAGTTCAACTATCTGTTGATAGTTCGACTATCTGTTTCGCTTTGATAGTTCGACTATCTGTTGATAGGTCGACTATCTGATAGCTCGACTATCTTCTGATAGTTCGACTATCTGTTGTGATAGTTCGACTATCTCCTTTGATAGTTCGACTATCTGGATCGTTCGACTATCTGTCTGATAGTTCGACGATCTCCGTGCGTCGGTCGATGATCTCCGAGGGTCGTTCGATATTTTCTGTCTGCCTTTTTATTTTGTATTTATTTATTATATTTATTTAATTAATACATTATCTGGCATGTATTATTTCAGTTGTTTTGTGATAATATTTCCAGGCAATATCTGCTCCATCTCTTTTGCCTGAGTCAAATCTTTTCAGATAAAGTTGTTTGTCTTATTAGCTGACATTGTATTTTACTTTATCTGCTGTCAGTCCTTTATAGCCGTTAGACTGAAAAGTCTTTCTTCTGCTATAAAGAGTTTGTTTCTGATGTGACTTTATTTAGTACTTTATTATCAGATTGCTTCCTGCAGCTTCTTCGAAAGAGGTTTATTCCTTTTATAGAATGTTTTTGCTGCAGAGATTGTTTGCCTTTTTGATATTTGCAGCCCAGGTCTCAAGTTTCAGAAGAAGACAAACAATTCAAATTGAAGAGAGCCGTTGCTTGTTGCTGCTATAAAAGGAATCCTTTGGAGAAGGATTTGAGCTAGCTAACCAGTTATTCATTTAAGTATTCAAGCCTTCATCAAGATCAAGTTCACTGCTCTCAGCAATACTCATTCAACTGAGAAGTGTTAAGCTCTTCTGCTCTTCTTCAACCTGAGTTCTCCTGCTTCCAGGAAGTTCAAACTCAGAGTTCTTTTGAAGAAGAAGAAGAAGACAGCTGCTTGAAGATTTCTAATTTTATTATTTATTATCTTCTTGTAGTTTTTCCTTCAGATCTTTCTGAAGAGTTTTCTGCACTGAAGCAAGACTTCACCTGGACATCTTTGAGCCAGGGGGAGCCTTGATTCTTTAGAGCTTTCTAGCTTAGTGCAAGTCTTTGTGCTTCTCTAATCTATTGTAAAATAGAGAAGACATCTTAACCTTCTTTCCCCCTCCTGTATAGGGTTATTACTCCCTTCAAAAGTATCCCTTGGTGGCAGGGCACCTGATCAAAAACCTGTGTTCGGTTTTTAGACACCTGATCAAAAGTCTAAAGGGTTTCTGGATCTACCTGAAGCAGATCCTGTTGGTGGCAGGGCACCTGATCAAAAACCTGAGTGGATTCCTACCTTGTTGGTAGAAGAGTGGACGTACCCAAGTTGTTTGGGGAACAACTATAAATTCCTTGTGTCGTCTGGTTTGCCTTGTTTAATCCCTGCATTGTGGCTATGAATAGATATAACTAGGTTTGCTAGTTGCTGATTAAGTTTTCCAAGCCTTAACTGTAATTACAGTTAGCTTGAGTCTGTGCACAACACTGTGTTAGGCTTTAGGGTTAATTCTATATCTATAATCTTTTCATTCCGCATTTCACTCCAAGAGAGTTGGGTAGACCATTAAGTTTTGTCTAGTGCAAAATTTGATAACTCTATTCACCCCCCTCTAGAGTAGTATCTATCCCTTCACTTTCAATTGGTATCAGAGGGAGGTTGACTGACTGAATAGGCTAACACCTAAGTCACAAGATCCTGATAAATACCAAAGCTTATAGATATTCACTATCATGGCCCAGTCCAAGGATTATTCTAGCACCCGACCTCCAGCATGCAACTTAGCTAAGTTTGGCATCTGGAAGGCAAGGATAAAATTATATATGAATTCTATTGATGAAAGCATCTTTGCTTCTATTTTGTCAGGACCCCCAAGAGCACCTGCTGTTGCTACTGCCTCATCATCTAATATGAGTGCAGTGCCTCCTCCAGATTACAATGATGAGTACAAGAAGGCAAAGATAGCAGATGCCAAGGCAATGAATATACTGGCTCAGACAATGTCTGATGAGGTATTCTAGAAGGTAGCTGACTGCTCTTCAGCAAAAGCTATGTGGGATACACTAAACCAGATTGTAGCTGGTTCAGCTGATGAAAGGAAGGACAGAAGGTCCAACCTTATCTCACAATATGAAAACTTCAAGAAAACTGATGCTGAATCAGTTGAAGCCATGTATACAAGGCTCAGCTCAATCATCAATGAGCTGAGGACCCTTGACAAGGACATATCATTAACAGAGGTCAATGATAAGATTCTTATGTGCTTCCCTAGCACATGGGATCTAAGGATCTGGCCCATCAAGGAAGCCAGAAGCACCACAGAGATCTCCACTGAAGCTCTTCTCGGCAAGCTCAAGTCTTTTGAGCAAGTGCTGAAGACAAGGGAAGCAGAAGCTGAAGCAAAGACCCCTACTCCAACAAGAAAAGAGCAATCTCTAGCTCTTAAGGCTGCTGATGCTTCTGAAGGCAGCCAATCCAATGAGGAGCTAATGGCATTATTTGCCAAGAGGTTTCTCAAGATGGGGAGAAAGGAATTCAGAAAGAAGTCTTCACGCTATGAAGACAAACCAAGGTATGACCGTTCTCCTGCTAAAGAAATTATCTGCTATGGTTGCAGGAAGCCTGGACACATCTTACCAGATTGTCCAGAGGAGAAGAACAAAGACAAGAGGAAAGAAAAGGAACAGCACAGGAAGCACTCCAAGCCATCCTCCTACAAGAACAAGAAGAAGGAGAGAGGTTTCATTGCTGAAACCTGGAGTGATTCTAATGAAGAATCTTCCTCCTCTAGCTCCAGTGAGGATGAGGAAGAGAAGAAGGCAAAAGAAGTTTGCCTCATGGCAATAGATGCCTGCAACAATCATTAAGCTGCAGAGAGTTCAGATTCAGAAGAAGAAATACCAACAGAAGATGAGGTACTATCTTCTTATGACTTCACTTCTGAAGAATTTAAATTAGATTTTAAATCCTTATGCTTAGACTTAATTAGTTCAGAAAAGGAGATTAAAGAACTTAGAAATAAGTTAGCTGACTCAGAATTAATTGCTACAGAAAATATTAAGTTAAAGGAAGATCTCACTACTTGTAGTGAAGAAATTAAATTTCTTAAAATAGAGTTAGCTAAGTCTAAGAGGTTAGAAGAATCACTTAATGGTAGAAGCCTTAAGTTATTAGAAATTACCAGCATGACTAACACTAGGTCAGGTAATAACAAACTAGGCTTAGGAGCTTCTCCCCGTGAACCCCCAGTTCTTCTTAAAAATAATCTTTCAACTCCAGTGAACTTCATTTCAGCTAGTGGAATGAAGAACACTGAGCAAGTAAACCAAGTTAACAAAACTTTAAATAAAGCTAAGAGAGAGAAAAGAAAGAATTTTTTTAAAGAAATGCAAAGAGCGTCGAACGCCGCTCGATGATCAGAAGCTCAATGGTCGAACGAAGCTCGACGATCTGAGCGCCCATCGTCGAACGTCGATCGACGTTTTCAACATGATTTTCAAAATCATAATCAGTACCATAGAAACCTAAATGAAAATAGAAACCCTAGGTTTGTTGACCCATCATCTGCATGGAGAATCCCACCTAGGAGATCTCACCCATTAGGTTATCACCCTCAGCCTGCATTTTCATTTATTTCTAGCTTTTCTTATGTGAAAAACAAGGGACCCAAGGTTACCTGGGTCCACACTATCTAAATAAATGTCTTGCAGGTGAAGGCCTATCCAATCACTCAAAATAAGTGGTATTTGGATAGTGGATGCTCCAAGCATATGACAGGAAATAAAAATCATCTGTCAAAATTCAAAGCTATGCTCGGCCCAAAGGTTATCTTTGGAGATTCCAGCTGTGGTTAGACAGAAGGCTATGACAGGATTACAATTGGAGATGTTACTTTCAAGAGAGTGGCATATGTGACAGGACTGAAGCACAATTTGATCTCAGTCAGCCAGCTATGTGATGCTGGCTACCAGGTTTCATTTTCTAACTCTTCTTGCAATATTACTTTAAATAATAATGTTGTTTTAGTAGGCATTAGAATAGGTAATATTTATTTAGTAGATTTCAATTCATCTCACTCTGAAATTTGTTTATTTAATGAAGTAACAATTAATAATAATTCTTTGTGGCATAAGAGGCTTAGTCATGTTAACCTTAAAAATATATCTAGGTTATCTAAACACAACCTTGTTAGAGGTTTACCTTCTTGCCCCTACAAGAAGGAGAGCCTATGCAAGGCTTGTGTTGGGTACATTGGAAAATGTGTACCTAATTTGAAGAAGCCCAACATAGCTCAATGATATACATCAAGGTGTATTTGATGTTGTTTTTGAGTTGACATGTGCAGGTGAAGAATTAATAAAATATGCAGAAAAATTCTAAGTCCAAGTGTCGACACAGAGGAAGCAGTGTCGACACATAGAAGAAAATAGTCGACACAACACTGGGAAGCAGTGTCGACACATAACAGTTAGTCTACAACTACACTGGGAAAAAGTGTCGACACAGAAGAAAATAGTCGACACAATACTGGGAAGCAGTGTCGACACATAGCAGTTAGTCTACAACTACACTGGGAAAGAGTGTCGACACAGAAGAAGTAATTCGACACAACACTGGAAATTTGTGTCGACACAGAAGAAAAGCGTCGACCTCAACATTGGGACAATGTGTCGACACAAAAGAATATAGTCGACCTCAAGTTTGTCGACACCAGCAGAATGTGTCGACACCTTGTGATTGAGTCGACACATTATAGCAAAGTTAAAAGAAGACTGTGTCGACACCTGAAGGCTAAGTCGACACTTACTAAGTTATGATTCTACAACAACTGTGTCGACACACAGGACTTGTGTCGACACACTGAAGAGTCAAGACCAAGTTATTTTCAGAAGAAGCTGTGTCGACTCAAAGGCAACTTAGTCGACATCACTGAAGACTGTGTCGACACCAAAGTCAATTGTGTCGACACAAATAGACAGATGGTCTCGACACTTTCTGACAGACTGTCTCGACAATTTATGGTTCAAGACTAAGGCACAGGACTTGTTTGAAGACTTGACAGCTGTGGGTTGCCACCAGTTAACTGAAGCTGTCAGACTTGTCAGAAAACGGTTAGAAACCGGATCAGCCGGTTACCATGAAGAAAGTCTATAAATAGACAGATTCAGAAGGAGAAAGTAACTTTTAAAAACATTGATAAGAATCAATAAGTTGAGAAGGATTACAATCCAATTCATTTCAAGAAAGTGCTAGGCACTTAAGAAGATCTTCTCCGGAAGATCAAAGAAGACTATCTAAGGATAGATCAAAGAAGAGTTCTAATCAGAATTCAGAAGAATCATTCAAAGTGCTGGATAGAGAGAGATCAAGCCAGAATTTGAAGAAGAAGAAAGAAACCACCAGTAGATGCTCAAGAAGCTGTTTGGAAATCAACTCAGCTAAGTTCATATTCAAGAAGCTTTGAAGAAGGCTCAGATACAGTTGATTGCATCAGCTGATCAAGAATTATCTTGGCCTTTTCTCTCTCAATTCAGGCAAGACAGTTAAATAATATTTTCCATATTTCTGTAGGATCTGTTTACACAGATCTGAGTTGTAAGCCTGTGTTATAAAGGCTGAGTGTAGGAGTGTTGAACTCTGAGTGGTAGGGCAGTTTGCCTGAGTGTAGGAGAAGGAACTTCTCTGAGTTGTAGGCCTTGGGGCAAGGCTGAGGTAGGGCTGTTGTGCCTGAGTTGTAGGAACCTGTTGGGTTCTGAGTTGTAGGATCTGTTGATCTGAGATTAGTGGAAGTTTGGCCGAATCTAGCATACTGCTAGATAGGTGAAGGGGGAAAGTGGATGTACCCAGACCTTGGGGAACCACTATAAATCATTGTGCAATCTGTGATGTTTTATTTTCTGTGATTGCTGTGATTATTGTGTTAGCCATTGAATTGAATTCTGCCTAGAAGTTTTTATAAATAAGCAGAACCTATTCACCCCCCCTCTAGGTGATTAGGCTGTCTTGAAAGTTAAACTATCAAGTGGTATCAGAGCCAGGTTCCTCAAAAAGGACTTAACAGTCTGAGGTAGATCTGAAAGGCAGATTCAAGATTCAAGAAGATGGGTTCTGGAGAGAATCATAAGGAGCTAGGGTCTATGAAATTACCCATATGCAAGAAAGAATTTTTTGGAATTTGGAAAGAAAGAGTCAGACTGTTTATGGAAGCATCTGACCCAAGAATTTACATCACAGTACAGGAAGGCCCTTTCATTCCAATGAAGATATCTGTTCTTGATGCAAATATCCAAATACCAAAGACTTATTCAGAAATGACCAAGGATGAAATCATCTTGGCAACCATGGACAAAAGGGCACAGAACATCATTGTTAGTGCCATAGATGATTCAACATTTCAAAATCTGATTCACTGCAAGACCTCCAAGGAGATGTGGGACACATTGATTGTCTACATGGAGGGATCTGAAGAAGTAAGGCTGGACAGAAAGTCTATGCTAAATCAGGAGTATGAAAGCTTTAGACAAGGAAAATCTGATAGCATAACTGAGTGCTATAAGAAATTCTATAGGATTGTGAATGAGCTAATATCCTATGGAAGAGTCTTCAGTACCTATGAACTGAATGACAAATTCTTAAGATCCTTATCAAAGGATTGGGATACAAAGATCTGTGCCATAAGAGAAGTGGCTAAATTGGCAGAGATATCTCCTCCAACCCTGTTTGGAAAGTTGCTATCCTATGAAATGCAACTTATGGTGAGGAAGGAGGAGGAAAGAAACTCAAGAGGAGATCACAGAGAAAAGACTGTGGCATTTAATGCTGAAGCCACTAGAAAGAATAGGAGGAAATCACCATCTCCTCCTAAAGAAGTTGAAGAAGATAGTTCTGAAAATACAGATAAGGGTTCAGAAAGCTGTGATTCAGATGCAGACTTTGCTGCATTCACAAGGCAATTCCAAAGGTTCTTGAAAAAGAAGCAATGGAAGTCTAGGCCTTCCACATCACAGCAAGTTGATGACTATTATCAGAAGAGAAGGTCATCAAGAAAAGAGAAAAGCAGATCAAAGCCCAGCAAAGCCACTACTTCAAAGATTGTCTGCTATTGTTGCAATAGGCCTGAACATGTAGTGGCTGATTGTCCTGACAAGAGGAAGGAATCTTCAGAAAAGAAGAAGACTTATCAGAAAGGCAAGAAGGAGAAATCCTTTGTAGCAAAGAAAGATAAAAGTCTGTCAGACCAGTCAACTTCAGAATCAGGATCTGAAGCTGAAGCATATATTGGACTATATGCTGCATCTGAGGAAGAGGAGTTTATGCAGTTGCTAGACTCCATCAATGAACATCAATGCATGGGTTGATGACAAGATCAGAAGAGGACATATGCCAGAATCAGTCTGGTCCTAATGAGGTAAACTGTCCTTCCAGTACATCTGTTTGTAGTACAAGTGAAGAATCAGCTACATCTACATCAAGTGATGAAGATGCATCTGGATCTGAAGGAGATGTCTATCAATTGATAGACAAGTATGGGGACTTGTTGCAGGCTCTTAAGAAAAGCAAGAACCTGGTTAAAACTCAGGCTCAGGAAATTGCTGAACTAAGGGTAGCAACAACTGAGTTAGAAAAAGTCCTTGATCAAAAATTAAATGAAATTGCCAAGCTGAAGAATATAACTATTATTCAGATGGGCACAATTAATTATACTAATGATCAAGTGAAGAGTCTGGAGGCCAGACTTAGAATTGAAAGGGATTTAGTGGCTAGTTACTCTAAGCCAAAATCTGTCTTACCCTTGATAGATGAATTTGTCACTCAGAAGGGTAAGGCTGGATTAGGATTTAAAGGTAACTCCAGGGCTGGCAGATTCAAGAGGAAAGACAAAGCCCCTATTCAGCCACTAAACCTTTCAGTCCCCATAAAGTTTAGTAAGGTGAAAGTGCCTTCTAACATATATGATCATGAAGACATTCAAGGTCATATTAAGACTAATGTTCTGAAGAACAAGGGTGTAAATGCAAGCAGGCCTACCTATGGTCATAAATCCAATGGTTTTAAGAAATCAGTAGGTGAAGTTGCAACAGCACCAGCAATGAACAGAAATTCTTCTGACAAGGATGTATCTAGATCTAGATACAATAAGTTTGAATGTTGGTGCTGTGGCAAGAGAGGCCATTTTGCATTAGACTGCTGGTATAACACAAGTGTTATAAAGAATAAGAGTCTACCTGTTAGAAGAGGCTATGATAACTTTATTAATGCTAACCTGAACCAAGGACCCAAGACTTACTTGGGTTCTAAGGGTAAGTAATTCTGTATTGCAGGTAAATCAAAGTAACCATGCCCCTATATGGTACTTGGATAGTGGTTGTTCCAGGCACATGACTGGAACAAAGGGGCTGCTGAAGGAGTATTCATCTGTCAAAGATGGACCTAAAGTGATCTTTGGTGGATCTGAGAAGGGAGTCATCAAAGGGTTTGGTAACATCTCTTCTAACCTAATTACTATCACCCAAGTGGCCATGTAAAAGGTTTGAAACATAATCTAATA
Organism: Platanthera zijinensis; assembly: GCA_039513925.1. Taxonomy (NCBI): domain Eukaryota; kingdom Viridiplantae; phylum Streptophyta; class Magnoliopsida; order Asparagales; family Orchidaceae; genus Platanthera; species Platanthera zijinensis. Next base: position 14,792,389 of record CM077084.1, read on the forward strand.
AGCATAAGCCAGCTGAGTGATCTAGGATATGACATTTCATTTAGTAAGGATGGTTGTCATATCAAAAGGTCAAGTGATCAAGAGATCATATTGACTGGGTATAGGAAGAGAAATGTGTATTGCCTTAATTTTGAATGTGAGAATAAGGCTTCCCCCATTTGTCTTGTAGCTGATGACAATGCTTCTCATTGTGTTAAGTGGCACAAGAGATTGGCTCATCTAAACTACAAGACAATTGGCCAACTCTTTAGTAAAGAACTAGTGAGGAATGGGCCTCAAGTTAAGTGTATAAAGGAAGGGGTATGCTCAGCTTGTCAAAAGGGCAAGCAAACAAAATCCTCATTTCAAAGCCTTGAAAACAAGGATTCTGTGAGGTGCTTATACCTCTTGCATATGGATCTTTTTGGTCCTATGCCTGTTCACAGTCTAGGTAGGAAGGTCTACACTCTAGTGGTTGTAGATGACTATTCTAGATTTACATGGGTGTTCTTTCTGAGACAAAAATCTGAAACCCCAAGTGTATTACTAAATTTTGTAAAGCAAATTCAGAATGAACTGAATTGTACAGTGGTCAAAATCAGAAGTGACCATGGTACTGAGTTTCAATCTGAAAGCATAATAAACTTGTGTATAGACTTTGGGATTTTCCAAGAGTTCTCCTCACCTAGAACACCTCAGCAAAATGGAATTGCTGAAAGAAAGAATAGAACATTAATTGAAGCTGGTAGAACTCTATTGAGTGACACCTCTCTCCCAGAATATTTTTGGGCTGAGGCAGTTAACACTGCTTGTCATGTCATCAATAGGGCTTCTATCACCAAAAGCCACAGAAAGACTCCCTATGAGATTGTGAAAGGCAGAAAACCAAATCTATCCTATTTTAGGATCTTTGGTTGCAAGTGCTATATACTTAACAATGGCAAGTCATATTTGACTAAGTTTGCTGCCAAATCCCAGGATGGGATATTTGTTGGGTACAGCACAAATAGTAAGGCCTATAGAGTCTTCAACTTAACTACTCAAGTTGTTGAAGAATCTGTGCATGTTGTATTTGATGAAACAAGATTAATCAATTGTGAGTTGTCTTGTAGATCAAATGACTCAACAGGTATAAGCAAGAAGATAGACAAGCTCTCCATTGCTGAAGCTTCAAAGGAAGATGGAGCATTGGAAAATGAAGGCTGCTGTCCAGGGGGAGTACAAGAGATAATGGAAGCTGATGAAAACCAAGAGGTTCAGCAGAATGAAGAAGCTGGAGATGCTCAACCTGAAGGGAATCTTCCTCCAGCTATAAGATATCTAAGAGATCATCCTACTGATCAGATAATTGGTGATCCAAGACAAGGAGTGCAAACTAGAAGCAGAAATCAAAGCACAGTTTTGCATTCAAGTTTCTTGTCCCAAATGGAACCTAAGAAGTTTGAAGAAGCTATCCAAGACCAGCACTGGATTGATGCTATGCAAGAGGAGCTGAATCAATTCAGAAGGTGCAAAGTCTGGGAGCTTGTTCCTAAACCAAGAGGCCACAACATAATTGGCACTAAGTGGATCTATAGGAACAAGCTAGATGAAAGTGGGATAATAGTGAAGAATAAAGCAAGGTTAGTTGCAAAAGGATACAGGCAGGAAGAAGGGATTGACTTTGATCAAACCTTTGCTCCAGTAGCAAGGCTGGAGGCAATCAGAATGTTCCTTGCCTATGCAGCCTACCAAGACTTCAAAGTATACCAGATGGATGTGAAGTCAGCATTTCTGAATGGTGATCTTAAAGAAGAAGTATATGTAGAGCAGCCATCAGGTTTTGTAGATCCTCTTAAACCTGATTCTGTGTATAAGCTTAGGAAAGCTTTGTATGGGTTAAAACAAGCTCCAAGGGCTTGGTATGAAACCCTGTCTACCTTCCTCATTGAGAATAAATTCTCAAGAGGAAAGATAGACAAAACTCTATTCCTTAGGGAATCCAAAGGAAAGATCATCTTAGTCCAGATCTATGTTGATGACATAATCTTTGGATCTACTGAAAACAACCTTTGTAAAAAGTTTGCCAAACTTATGCAAGGGAAGTTTGAGATGAGCAGTATGGGAGAACTTAAGTTCTTCTTGGGACTCCAAGTAAGACAGACTGATGATGGATTGTCCATATCCCAGTCTAAGTTCACCAAAGAATTAATTAAGAAATATGGTATGGAGTCATCCTCCACCATGAGAACTCCTATGGGAACAAGTATGCCTATATGCAAAGATGAGGCAGGTAAACCTGTTGATGAATCATTGTATAGAGGAATAGTTGGGTCTCTACTATATCTCACTGCTAGTAGACCTGACATTATGTATGCAACATGTGTCTGTGCTAGGTACCAAGCCTGCCCTAAAGAATCTCATTATACTGCAGTCAAAAGGATTCTGAGATATCTAAAGGGCACTCCTACTCTAGGTCTTTGGTACCCTAGGAATAGAGATTTTTTACTAACAGGCTATTCAGATGCAGATTTTGCAGGATGTAGAGAGGATAGGAAAAGTACTACAGGTACTTGTCAATTCCTGGGAGGAAGACTAATATCATGGAGTAGTAAGAAGCAGACCAGTGTGGCAATTTCCACAGCTGAGTCAGAGTATGTTGCTGCTGGAAGCTGCTGTGCACAGCTATTATGGATGCAGCATCAGCTTAAGGATTATGGTATTCAGGTAAGTAGAACACCCCTTTTATGTGATTCAAAGAGTGCTATTTCTATTGCTAATAATCCAGTTTCTCATAGTAGAACTAAGCATATAGAAATCAAATACCATTTTCTTAGAGAACATGTAGAAAGAGGAGACATCTCATTGGAATTTGTAAAAACAGATTATCAAATAGCAGATGTATTTACTAAGCCTTTAGATGAAACCAAATTCAATAAATTCAAAATTGAATTAGGTATGTTAACCATTGATTAATGTATTAACAAAATCATTAACAATGCAATTGAAGTGGTATATAAGTAAGTAAAAGTAATAACAACATAATCAAGTGTTAAAAAGGACACATTGAAGTTACAGAAATTGGCTAAGTAAGAATGTGTCGACACATTCAGTAATAATGTGTCGACTCAGAGAAATTATGTCGACAAGTCAGAAATATTGTGTCGACACAGAGAATATGTGTCGACACTTAAGAGTTATATTGTCGACTTAACCAGAAATGTAATGTCGACTCAACCAGGAAAATGGTGTCGACACTTACAGAATATGTGTCGACACTTATCCTTAGAGTCGACACAGAATTTCTGTCTATCTAAGGTGTCGACATAACCACAAATTGGTGTCGACACATAGTAGGCTGAAGTAATGTCGAGACAATAGAAGTTTGTGTCGACACATTCCGTCTGTGTCGACACATTTTGACTGTTTTTGGCGCCTTTTGAACTTCTTTCAACTGAGGCTATAAATAGGTCAAAAACTCTTTCTGTCGACACGCTTCCAAGGTTTTCGAGACTAAAACCCTGTGTCGACAGTCTATCTTTCTCTCTTCTCTCAAGCTTTCTCGACGAATCGATGGCGCCAAGGATTGAAGACAACATTAATGAAGGGTATGAGTTGGTGCGCCAGGCCTTTGCAGAGGCGCCGCCAGATGTTCAAGGAGTTATCACCCTCCTCTCTGAGTCAGGGTTAGAATTTCTCATCTCAGAACCAACAAAAATCTGGAAGAAGGAGGTGCACGAGTTCTTTATCTCTGCATCAGTCCACTCGACTGGCCTCAAGATTAAGTCCACTGTTCAAGGGACTAAGGTGAAGATTAATCAAAGAAATTTAAGAAAGATCTTTCAATTGCAAGTAGTTGAGAATGAAGAGGAAGTTCCTAGTTCTAAGACAAGGGAAGCCCTTCAATGGTGTGGACTGGACTCAGGATTGAAGATTGGAGCTGCATTCAACAGGAAGGGTATGAATCAGCAAGGGAAGTTCTTGTCTGAAATAGTTGGGAAAGTGATCCTCTGCAAGACAGGTGGACATGATAGGATTTCTGCCTATATGTTCAGCCTTATGACCAGGATTGTTTTTACAATTCCTACTGATTGGTCAGGAGTGATCTTTGACAAGATCAAAGAAGGAATCAAGAAGCCTAACATGGCTAGGATCATGAGCTTATACCTCACTGGAGTGATTCCTGAAGTAATGCAGCAACTGCAAGGGACTAAGATTAATCATATGAGAAGAATGGATATGAGACTGTTCTCAAGGTGGGATAGGGTGCTGTCCAAGGATGTGCCTGAAGAGAGCAGGCCAGACACCCCTGTGAAATCCCCTACTCAACATCAAGAAACTGAACAACTACAAGAAGACCCACTCAGGACACAGGTTGAAGATCAGCCTGACTCAACTATAGTCCAGCAAGTGTCAACACCTGCACAAATGCAGGGGGAGCCAGTTTCCTCTCCTGCTCAAAATGTATCTACACCTGATCAGGTACATGTGTAGGGGGAGCTAATGTATTTTACTATAAAAGACTTTGCTCATATTCTTATTAATGCACAGGTTCAGGAAGAGCTAGTGTCCACTCCTCCTCTAGATACTACAAATACTGAAGTACAAGTGCAAGAGGAAGCACAGTTAAACTTATCTCAAGATTTAACTGCTGCAGAGGTTACAGCTCAACTGGAATTTACTCTGGAGGAGTTATTCCCTGATGATGATACTATTACTGATAAAGTAGGAGGTGGACAAGAAATTGAGAAGTCCATAGGTATGGAAATTGATCAGGAAGCTGAAGTTGAGGCACAAGTTGAGGGGGAGCCAGTGGCTGTTGAAGCTGAGCAACAGGTCACTGGGACAGATACAATTAATCCTCCTCAAGAGAGAATTCATTTAGATACTTCATCTGAAACTGAAGATGCCAGGATGGCAAAGAAAAGAAAACTTGTTGTATTTAAGAGAAGAAGCAAAAATTATAAGCAGGCTTTACAGACCACACCTCTACAAGTATCTCCAGCCTTTGATTATAACAAGTTTATGGTAGATCTACAGGTAAAATTGGATGAACAAAGGATGGCTTTGGAAAAGTATGTTGATGAAAATAGCAAGTCACTTCAGTTTGACTTAGCTCAGGATATAAAGTCCATCCAGTTTCAAGTCAACATGCATAAAAAGGAAATGACAGATTGCTTTCACAAGGGTGGCAATGCTGTGGTTTATCTAGCTCAACAACAGGTGGCTATTACTACAAAGGTGGATGACATTGCTCTGAAGCAAAGCTATGTATTGGAAAATCAGTTAAGAATGAATGATAATTTAACTGAATCTCATAATGAGATCATTGAAGAGGTAAAGAAGATTGTTCCAGGTCTGCCTGCAGATAGAGCCAAAGAAAGGGAAGAATTTGATAAGAATTTTCAAGCTGCCATTGCTTCTGTTAAGACTGCCATCACAACCTCTCAAAAAGAAATATCTGAAAAGCTTCAAAAGTTAAAACCATTTTTTAAAGAGGGTGTGAATTATTTGGATGGCCAAATCAGATTTCAAAAGGAAGATCTAAGAGATCATATATCTAGAGAAGCCATAAAGGGGGAGAGGATGCTAATTCATGCAGGCTTAGAGCACTCCAAATGGGTGACCAATAGTATCCGAGCCACTTTGGGATATCCCCCATTGTGTGATGATGCTATGGTGGCTGAGTCAGGAATACAATCAAATCTACTTGAAGGCAATCAACCTGAGGTTGCCCAAGTCATTTACCCCCCTCCAGATTTTGACATGATTTATCAGCAGGTTCAAGGCATGTATAGTCCTCCAAAGGAGGTTACTAATATTGTCAATGGGAAGGTTGATAAGCCTGAGGCTACTCTGAAAGAACAGCAAGAAGCTCTATTAGCAAAGAAGAGATTCAGAGAGCAGGCTGTACTTAAGCCAGATTATGAGCAGTGGAGTCCTACTTCAAGGAACATAATACTCACTGCATGGAAAGCTGTACAAGACAAAGTTCATGAGAGAGGGAAGTGGTACAATGAAATAGAATGGCAGAAGTATGAGGCAAGACAGGAAGCAATAGTACAATTCAGAAGGAAAGCTAAGCTGGGAAGGCTGCCATCAGATGCTAAGGAGCCAAGCAAGTACTTCTGAAAGCCTTTTCACTACTTTGAAAGGCAAAGGATCAAGGAAGAAGCTCAGAAGAAAGCTGATCTAAAAGGAAAGAAGATAGCTGAAGAATCAGAAGCTCCTGTGACAGCTACCATTCAATCTGGCAAAGGGATTATAATTAGAGAGCCTGATCAATCCTGATTATGTTTTAAGTTCCTTCATAGTGTTTTGTAATGTTGTGATGTAATCATTAAATGTAAAACAATGTAATCAAACATTACCCAGTTATAAGCAAAATGTTGTTTGGCATATTATAATGTGCATTCTGTGATGGATTGTTTTGTTTATGTTTTGTTTATATTAAGTATTCCTGTCATGTCATATATCATCATTTAGTACTGTTTATAAATGGTGTATATCATTGGCTAGAAGGGTTATGACTTCTCCAAATAGGGGGAGATTGTTGGGTACATTGGAAAATGTGTACCTAATTTGAAGAAGCCCAACATAGCTCAATGATATACATCAAGGTGTATTTGATGTTGTTTTTGAGTTGACATGTGCAGGTGAAGAATTGATAAAATATGCAGAAAAATTCTAAGTCCAAGTGTCGACACAGAGGAAGCAGTGTCGACACATAGAAGAAAATAGTCGACACAACACTGGGAAGCAGTGTCGACACATAGCAGTTAGTCTACAACTACACTGGGAAAAAGTGTCGACACAGAAGAAAATAGTCGACACAACACTGGGAAGCAGTGTCGACACATAGCAGTTAGTCTATAACTACACTGGGAAAGAGTGTCGACACAGAAGAAGTAAGTCGACACAACACTGGAAATTTGTGTCGACACAGAAGAAAAGCATCGACCTCAACATTGGGACAATGTGTCGACACAAAAGAATATAGTCGACCTCAAGTTTGTCGACACCAGCAGAATGTGTCGACACCTTGTGATTGAGTCGACACATTATAGCAAAGTTAAAAGAAGACTGTGTCGACACCTGAAGGCTAAGTCGACACTTACTAAGTTATGATTCTACAACAACTGTGTTGACACACAGGACTTGTGTCGACACACTGAAGAGTCAAGACCAAGTTATTTTCAGAAGAAGCTGTGTCGACTCAAAGGCAACTTAGTCGACATCACTGAAGACTGTGTCGACACCAAAGTCAATTGTGTCGACACAAATAGACAGATGGTCTCGACACTTTCTGACAGACTGTCTCGACAATTTATGGTTCAAGACTAAGGCACAGGACTTGTTTGAAGACTTGACAGCTGTGGGTTGCCACCAGTTAACTGAAGCTGTCAGACTTGTCAGAAAACGGTTAGAAACCGGATCAGCCGGTTACCATGAAGAAAGTCTATAAATAGACAGATTCAGAAGGAGAAAGTAACTTTTAAAAACATTGATAAGAATCAATAAGTTAAGAAGGATTACAATCCAATTCATTTCAAGAAAGTGCTAGGCACTTAAGAAGATCTTCTCCGGAAGATCAAAGAAGACTATCTAAGGATAGATCAAAGAAGAGTTCTAATCAGAATTCAGAAGAATCATTCAAAGTGCTGGATAGAGAGAGATCAAGCCAGAATTTGAAGAAGAAGAAAGAAACCACCAGTGTATTCTCAAGAAGCTGTTTGGAAATCAACTCAGCTAAGTTCATATTCAAGAAGCTTTGAAGAAGGCTCAGATACAGTTGATTGCATCAGCTGATCAAGAATTGTCTTGGCCTTTTCTCTCTCAATTCAGGCAAGACAGTTAAATAATATTTTCCATATTTCTGTAGGATCTGTTTACACAGATCTGAGTTGTAAGCCTGTGTTATAAAGGCTGAGTGTAGGAGTGTTGAACTCTGAGTGGTAGGGCAGTTTGCCTGAGTGTAGGAGAAGGAACTTCTCTGAGTTGTAGGCCTTGGGGCAAGGATGAGGTAGGGCTGTTGTGCCTGAGTTGTAGGAACCTGTTGGGTTCTGAGTTGTAGGATCTGTTGATCTGAGATTAGTGGAAGTTTGGCCGAATCTAGCATACTGCTAGATAGGTGAAGGGGGAAAGTGGATGTACCCAGACCTTGGGGAACCACTATAAATCATTGTGCAATCTGTGATGTTTTATTTTCTGTGATTGCTGTGATTATTGTGTTAGCCATTGAATTGAATTCTGCCTAGAAGTTTTTATAAATAAGCAGAACCTATTCACCCCCCCCTCTAGGTGATTAGGCTGTCTTGAAAGTTAAACTATCAGCTTGTCAGCTAGGCAAGCAAACCAAGAATTCTTTTAAATCAGTAAATAAGAGTGATTCTCCTAGAATCTTGTACTTATTATATTTGGACCTTTTTGGCCCAATAAATGTACAGAGTTTAGGAGGGAAGTATTACACCTTAGTAATTGTAGATGACTTCTCTAGGTTCAGTTAGGTTTTCTTTTTGAGAACTAAGGCTGATAACTTCAAAGCCCTTACAGACTTTCTATTATGTGTGCAGACTGAGTACTCTACTCATGTGGCCTTGATCAGAAGTGATCATGGTACTGAGTTTGACTTTCTTCTCATGCAAGAATTCTGTGAGAGAGAAGGTATCAAACATAGCTTCTCAGCTTCTAGAACTCCTCAACAAAATGGGGTAGTTGAAAGGAAGAACAGAACACTCATTGAAGCTGCTAGCACATTGTTGACAGATGCTAATATGCCTCTCTCCTATTGGGCAGAGGCCGTTAGTACAGCCAATTATGTCTTGAAAAGAAGTTTGATACACAAGCTTAAGTGTAAAACTCCTTATGAGTTGCTTAAAGGAAAGAAACCTAAAATTAATTATTTTAGAATATTTGGTTGTGTAGTGTATATTCATAATAATAATAAAGAATACCTTAGAAAGTTTGAAGCAAAAGCTTCAATGGGAATCATGCTTGGATATTCCCAAGTAAGCAAAGCTTATAGGGTTTATAACAAATCAACCTGTAAAATTGAAGAATCTGTGCATGTATCTTTTGATGAGTCTCAGATGTTTTACAAGGAGAAGGAAAATTCTCCTTCCTCTAGTTCATTACAGGTACCTGATGCTACTCAAGAAATTCTTCAACTATCAACTCTTCAGATCACTGAATCAGACAGTGATGAAGACATTACAGAAGCTGTTGTTGTACCACCAACAGTATATCAAATTCCTCCTGAGGAATTAATCCCAACTGTTGCTGAAGATCACATCCCACCTGCTGATATTGTCACACTTAGAGATCACCCCACATCTCAAGTGATTGGAGACATATCAGCTGGTGTTCAAACAAGACATCAGCTAAGACAGGATGTGATGCACGCTTGTTTCCTCTCACAGGTTGAGCCCCTCACCTTTAAAGATGCAGAGCTAGATCCCCACTGGATCATTGTTATGCAAGAGGAACTCAATCAGTTTGAGAGATGTAAAGTTTGGACTTTGGTTCCAAGACCTAAAGGCCAACTGATCATAGGCACCAAGTGGGTGTATAGAAACAAGTTGGATGCAAATGGAATTATTGTAAGGAAGAAAGCAAGGCTTGTAGCTCAGGGCTACAGACAGGAGGAAGGTATAGATTATGACCAAACCTTTGCTCATGTTGCAAGGCTAGAAGCAATAAGGATCTTCTTGGCCTATGCAGCCTACATGAAGTTTAAGATCTTTCAAATGGATGTCAAAAGTGCATTCCTGAATGGTGAGCTTAAGGAAGAGGTGTTTGTTGAACAACCACTAGGGTTTGTTTCTTCAACTCAGCCCTCACATGTGTTTAAGTTGCAGAAAGCTCTTTATGGACTAAAACAAGCTCCCAGAGCCTGGTATGAGACTCTAGTTAGTTTCCTTTTAGAGCACAACTTTACTAGGGGAGTAGTTGATAGAACCCTTTTCGTCAAGCATCACAAGGACACAATCCTGTTAGTTCAGGTGTATGTAGATGATATTATATTTGGCTCCACTGATCCCAAACTTTGCAAAAGGTTCTCTGACCTGATGCACTCTAAGTTTGAGATGAGTAGTATGGGTGTGCTGTCTTACTTTCTTGGTCTCCAAGTTAAGCAAGATGCTGATGGTATCTTCATCTCCCAATCCAAATATGCCAAGGAATTGGTAAAGAAATTTGGGATGGCTGATGCTTCAGCAATGCCTACACCTATGGCTACTAATGTAGTTATTGATTCTGATGATCACGGCAAGCCAGTTGATCAAAAGAATTATAGGGCCATTGTTGGTTCCCTATTATATTTAACTGCAAGTAGGTCTGATATAATGTTTGCTACATGCCTTTGTGCTAGATTCCAGGTCAACCCCAAGGAATCTCATCTGATTCTTCTGAAGAGAATCCTGAGATACCTGAAGGGATGTCCAAATCTAGGACTTTGGTACCCAGCTGAGTCAGAATTTGAATTAATTGGATATTCTGATTCTGATTATGCTGGTTGCAGAGTTGACAGGAAGAGCACCTCAGGAACTTGTCAGTTCCTAGGAGAGAGATTGGTCTCTTGGTTCTGTAAGAAGCAGGCTTCTGTCTCAACTTCAACTGCAGAGGCTGAATATATATCAGCTGCTAGTTGTTGTTCACAGATCCTGTGGATTCAAAACCAGCTTGTGGATTATGGTTACTCACACAAGAATACCAAAATCATGTGTGACAGTACCAGTGCTATCTCCATTGCACAAAATCCAGTGCACCACTCTAGAACGAAGCACATTGAGATTCAGCACCATTTCCTGAGAGATTGTGTGGAAAAGAACAAGATTTGTCTTGAGTTCATATCCACTGAGTTTCAGAGAGGTGATATATTCACCAAGCCCTTAGATGAACAGAAGCATCTGTTCTTTTTAGTTCAACTAGGCATGATCAATGGACGAGACTAAGTGTGACTATATCTGCCAATGTTGAAACCTGCTTGAAGATCGTCGAACGATGATCGAAGATCGTCGAACGGATCAAGCCTATCGTCGACCTTTGGTTAATGATAGCTTATCTGTTTGAAGATCGTCGACCGGCGTTCGAAGATCGTCGAACAGGTCGAGCTTATCGTCGATCTCTGGATGACGACAGCTTGTTGTTTGAGAAGCCAGAAATAGTCGAACGATTGATCGACTACTCTGCTTCTGGGCCGATCGTCGAACGGCCGTTCGACCATCGGGTCTAGTATCTTTTAAATAGATCGACTATCTCCGGTCTAATATAAAGCCGATAGTCGACCTAGGTTAAAAGATCTTTTGTTTTATCGTCGACGGAGCGTGACTTTTCGCATTCTGTCTTCCCGCTTGCGATTTTCTGCCGCTTCGTCTCCTTCGTCTTCTCCATCTTTCTCGTGCATTCTCCAGCAATTCAATGGCGATTTCTCCAGCAGTGCTAGCTGTTGTAAAGTTCGATGCAGGTTTCAACATCGATTTTGACGCATTTAGTTGCTGTGAAGCAGGGATTGTGGAAGTTCTTCAGTTATGCCGAGATCAAGGTCTAGAAAGATTAATGTCTACAAGGATAAAGTTAAATGTTCCCAAGATTAAGGAATGGGCTTTCACTTCATCCTCCTCTGACGATTCGATGACTGGCACTATTGGCGGAGAAGAGGTAATTTTAACTCCCGCCATTCTGACTGATGTTTTTGGCTTGATAAATGGTGAAGAAGATTATGAGCAAGATGCTCAAGAGTTTGGAAGAATGCTTACTGAGCTGGGACATGCGGAGGGCATTCCCACGAAGCTGCTCAAGGTCAATTTCCCATTTAAGATTAAATTTCTTGCTGAGATAGTTGGAAAAGTGCTCCTTGGGAAGCACTCTGCTCATGACAACATTACAAGACAACAATTTGCACTGATGTGTGCAATTGTTAATCAGAAAAGGATTGATTGGGCAGGAGTAATGTTCGATCTGATAAGGAAAAAGAATAGTAAGAAAGAGGTTACCCTAGGAAGGGTTATTGGAATTTTTCTGAAAGAGAAGTATCTTCAGCTGCTGGTCTCCGTTGCAACAACCATAAATGCGAGTAAGAAGATGGACCCGAATCTGTTCTCCAAGTGGAAGAGGACGTTTGTGAAGCCCGCTCTCACAGGGGTTGCTCCAGCGACATCAGAGAGCACTAGGACTGATTCAGTCGCTCCTCACCCGGTAGAAGCTGGCTCAGCTCATTCTCTTCCATTATCTTCTTCTGCATTACCATCAACTTCTACTGAAGTAGTTCCATCCTCTTCAGTTCCGTCTACCTCAGTTGAAGTTCCATCAACTTCAGCTGAAGTACGACTTTCTCCTTCTCCAGTTCGAGAAATAACTACGGTTGTTCTTCCTTCTCCTCCAACATCTCCTCTTCCTTCTCATCTGGCTAGGATATCTGCTCCTAGTTTTGATCTGTTAGGATCTGAGAGGATTCCAACACCTCATCAGTCTCCTATTCAGTCCCCTGTTCATTCTCCACATCTTTCTCCATCTCCAATTCGATCTCCAGTCCACTCCACTTTTCATCCTAACACTACAACCATCTCTGCTGCATCTCCATCCACTGCAATTCCATCATCTTTTGAGATAACCCCAGCATTCATTTCCAGCATTTTGGAGTTGATTACCCCTTCAATCAAAATAATGATTGAAGAGGCAATTGCTCCACTTGCCTCCTCTATTGCTACCTTGACTGCTTCCATCCAATCCCTCTCTAAATCTGCTGAGCCCTCTTCTTCCAGGGGCCTGGTTTCAGTTCCCACTGAAATCAGGCAGGGGGAGATCTGTGAAGATGTCTCAGAGCCTCCAGCCTCCCTTCCAGCAGTTCTTCCAGCTCCAGCTCAAGATGAATCAGGTTCAGTGTTATCTGACAAAGAAATATCTGATGCGGTCATGTTATCTGAATTTGCTGTGAAAGTCTGTTTAGAAGATCTCACCACTCCCTTGGTTGCCCGTTTCCTAGAAGGCATTATAACATCCTATCTATATGAATCCTGGGAGTTGGTAAAGTATGAAGGTAATTCACTCATCCATTTTATTGACGAGTCAATTGATTTGCTAGCTTGTGAATACCTAGAAGGAATGATTTTAGCTTATTTAGCAGATTTGTGTTCATGAATCTACAGATTATATTAAAGAAGATATAGCTGCTCAGGTTATAGTAGTTGTTTCAGAAGCTGCTCCAGATGTTCCTGATGTTCAAGTAGATCCAGAACTGGATTCCTTTTTAGATGATATAGAAGATGTGTCTGAAAATCAAGAAGAAAAAGCTAGAGCTGCTTGGCAATTAAGAGTTCAATCTTTGTTAAAAGAGAAAGAAAAAGATTTGCAAGTTGAAAAGTCAACTGTTTGGGATGATTCCCCAGGACTTGATTTGGATTCCCTTCTGGCTCAGGATGCCATAGAAGAGGAAAAAGAGAAAGCTGATCTGAAATTAAAGGAAAAGGCTGTTTCTGAAGCCTATGACCCATATGACAATCCTCCCTCATCTCATTCTGAGGATGAAGAGGATTTAGATTTATCTGAGAATTCAAAGAAAAAGAAAGCTGCACAGAAGAAAAGAAAAGATGTTGCTCCTCCTCCTATCAATCGTGACAATGACACTCCATATTATATTCTGAAAGGAATTGACCCCAAGTCAAAAGAGTTTCAACATTGGATGTGGTTCTCCAAGAACCAGCAAAAAGAGAGAAAGAGATCTAAGAAATATGATAGTCCTACCCCCAGATGGAATCCCAGAGGTCCTCCTCCTCCACCTCCCGGTGCAGGAGCCTCTAGCAACCTTTCTGCTAATCCTTCTGCTCCGTCAGCAAAATCTGCTCCTTCTCAGTCTTCTTCAAGGAAAAGCTCTCAAGATTTTCAAGGTAAATCATATTCTGGCTATCAAAGAACTGATACAGTGAGAGAACAAGTGAAGGAGGTTGTGTATCAAAGACCAACTTTTTCCCCTCCTCCTTCTCCAAAGAAAAGGGTTTCATCTCCAATGTCAGTGCATTCTGAAAAAGTTGTTTCAAAAGGTAAGTAGTTTATTTTGTTTAAAAATTCTAGCAAGAACTTTGCTAAGTCTGCTCCCCTGTCTTATCTAGTTAATCAAGATAAAGAACCAGATGATACTCCTTCTGAGACTGTTTATGAAAGTCCTGAGCTTGATCCTAACTTTAGGATGGCTCGTTTTCTCGAATTGGTTGGAGCAGCTCAAATCAGGAAAGCAAAAGCTGAAGGAAAGGACACTACTGGATTAACCACAATGTCTACATTCAGAAAGAAGGAGTTCAAAAAGTTCCAGGTTAGCCCTGAGATCTTTGACCCTTCAAAGTATATGGAAAAGCACCCAGAAGCCGTTGTTCCAAGGGCTGCAGAATTAAAGATTATTGGCATGCAAGACTTGAAGATGTCTAAGAAAGAGGCCATTGATCCTTTGCGGAAAGTTTCCTTTGTTCCTAGCTCTTCTAACCCTAAGCCAGACTCTGTAGACTCTTAATTTTGTTTGACTATTATTTATCTGTTTGATAATTGCTACTTAATTGTTTATCTATTTCCTGTATTAATTTTATTGCTCTATAGCTAGTTCTATGTTTTAGTTTTTGAGAGACTTAACTCAAATAGGGGGAGATTGTTGGTACCCTAGTTTGATTTGAGTTTAGTCTTCTCCTTTTGTCCCTTGACCCAAGAAATATCTATGGTCAATGGTTAGTGGTCTAGCTGTAGAGTCCTCGCTTTTCCAGATGAAGAATTTGGTTAAGTAGTTTGTTCGTTCGACTATCGTCGAACGCCGCTCGACTATCGTCGACTAACTGTTCGACGATCATCTATCAGTTGCTCGACGTTCTGTCTGCGAGGATAGTTCGACTATCGGTTGATAGTTCGACTATCTGTGTGCTTTGATAGTTCGACTATCTGCTTTCTTCTGATAGTTCGACTATCTTCCTTGATAGTTCAACTATCTGATAGCTCGACTATCTGTTGATAGTTCGACTATCTGTCGTTCTCTGATAGCTCGACTATCTGTTGATAGTTCGACTATCTGTTCTGCTTTGATAGTTTGACTATCTGTTGATAGTTCGACTATCTATTCTGCTTTGATAGTTTGACTATCTGTTAATAGTTCGACTATCTGTTTCGCTTTGATAGTTCGACTATCTGTTGATAGGTCGACTATCTGATACCTCGACTATCTTCTGATAGTTCGACTATCTGTTGTGATAGTTCGACTATCTCCTTTGATAGTTTGACTATCTGGATCGTTCGACTATCTGTCCGATAGTTCGACGATCTCCGTGCGTCGGTCGACGATCTCCGAGGGTCGTTCGACGTTTTCTGTCTGCCTTTTTATTTTGTATTTATTTATTATATTTAATTAATTAATACATTATCTGGCATGTGTTATTTCAGTTGTTTTGTGATAATATTTCCAGGCAATATCTGCTCCATCTCTTTTGCCTGAGTCAAATCTTTTCAGATAAAGTTGTTTGTCTTATTAGCTGACATTATATTTTACTTTATCTGCTGTCAGTCCTTTATAGCCGTTAGACTGAAAAGTCTTTCTTCTGCTATAAAGAGTTTGTTTCTGATGTGACTTTATTTAGTACTTTATTATCAGATTGCTTCCTGCAGCTTCTTCGAAAGAGGTTTATTCCTTTTATAGAATGTTTTTGCTGCAGAGATTGTTTGCCTTTTTGATATTTGCAGCCCAGGTCTCAAGTTTCAGAAGAAGACAAACAATTCAAATTGAAGAGAGCCGTTGCTTGTTGCTGCTATAAAAGGAATCCTTTGGAGAAGGATTTGAGCTAGCTAACCAATTATTCATTTAAGCATTCAAGCCTTCATCAAGATCAAGTTCACTGCTCTCAGCAATACTCATTCAACTGAGAAGTGTTAAGCTCTTCTGCTCTTCTTCAACCTGAGTTCTCCTGCTTCCAGGAAGTTCAAACTCAGAGTTCTTTTGAAGAAGAAGAAGAAGAAGAAGACAGCTGCTTGAAGATTTCTAATTTTATTATTTATTATCTTCTTGTAGTTTTTCCTTCAGATCTTTCTGAAGAGTTTTCTGCACTGAAGCAAGACTTCACCTGGACATCTTTGAGCCAGGGGGAGCCTTGATTCTTTAGAGCTTTCTAGCTCAGTGCAAGTCTTTGTGCTTCTCTAATCTATTGTAAAATAGAGAAGACATCTTAACCTTCTTTCCCCCTCCTGTATAGGGTTATTACTCCCTTCAAAAGTATCCCTTGGTGGCAGGGCACCTGATCAAAAACCTGTGTTCGGTTTTTAGACACCTGATCAAAAGTCTAAAGGGTTTCCGGATCTACCTGAAGCAGATCCTGTTGGTGGCAGGGCACCTGATCAAAAACCTGAGTGGATTCCTACCTTGTTGGTAGAAGAGTGGACGTACCCAAGTTGTTTGGGGAACCACTATAAATTCCTTGTGTCGTCTGGTTTGCCTTGTTTAATCCCTGCATTGTGGCTGTGAATAGATATAACTAGGTTTGCTAGTTGCTGATTAAGTTTTCCAAGCCTTAACTGTAATTACAGTTAGCTTGAGTCTGTGCACAACACTGTGTTAGGCTTTAGGGTTAATTCTATATCTATAATCTTTTCATTACGCATTTCACTCCAAGGGAGTTGGGTAGACCATTAAGTTTTGTCTAGTGCAAAATTTGATAACTCTATTCACCCCCCCCCCTCTAGAGTAGTATCTATCCCTTCACTTTCACTGTTTTTGCGTTCCGCCACCCCATTTTGTTGGGATGTATAGACACAACTTGTCTGAAGAAATACGCCATGTTGGACACAGAAAGAGGTAAAAGCATGACTTAAGTACTCTTTTGCATTATCAGAGCGAAAAGTTTTAATACCAACACCAAACTGATTTTTGATTAAATGATAATAGAAGGTCCATACATTAAAAAGTTCAGAGCGATCTCGTAAGAGATACACCCAAGTACATCTAGAAAAATCATCAATAAAGGTTACAAAATAAGAACTACCCCGACCAATAGTAAGGGTAGGAGCAGGTCCCCAGATATCGGAGTGGACTAGATCAAACGGACGGGTAGAGCCCCGACCTTGCTTCGGCGGGAAGGAGGAACGATGATGCTTGCCAAGTTGACATGCTTCGCAGTTGAGAGGAGTATTGGAGGGAGGGAGGTGGGGCAGAAGTTGATGTAGAAGCCGTGGTGGAGGATGACCGAGACGGAGATGCCACTAGAGAAGATCCGTACAAGAAGAGAAGGCGGACAAAGCGAAACGTTGTCGAGGAAGTAAAGGCCGCCGCTCTCAGTCCCAGTAGCAATCGTCCGCTGGGAGCTCGGATTCTGAAAAGAACAAGAAGATGGAGTAAACATTACAGAACATTGAAGCTGCTTGCACAAAGAAGTAACCGACAACAGATTGCACGGAAACTTGGGCACATAGAGAGTGTCCTCTAGCCGAAGGGACGGAGTAACATGAACCACTCCTGACCCATGAACCAGAGAGGGAGAACCGTCTGCAATGAGGACCGGGGGCAACCGATCATGCTGTTCGAGGAGAGAGAAGCACTGAGGATTGCCCGTCATATGATTAGTTGCACCGGAGTCGATGAGCCATTTACCTTGAGTGACCACATGGGCACTACCTGATGATGTGACCACGGAAGCAGACGGCTTGGAAGAGGAGGCGGAAGAGTCACCTGAGCGGCGAAGATGGGGATGCTTTGTCCAGCAGCGGTCAAGAGTGTGTCCGGTGCGGCCGCAGTGAGAGTAGAGGTAGCGGGAAGAAGGACGTCCGCCAGACTGATGACTGCGGCTACCAGAGCCACTCCGCTGAGTTTGATGAGCATAGTTATCCGGAGGAGAAGGAGCGGGCAGAAGCGGGCGCTGAAGGAGAGAGGTGACAGCGGCGATGCGAGCAGCGGTGGCATCTAAAGTAGGAGATTCCGCCTCACCCAGAATTTGTTGGCGGATCATGTCATAAGTGTCAGGAAGACGAAGTAGATAACACACAACCAGAAGCTCCTGGAAGTGCTTGTGTTGTTGAGCCAGATCCGCAGAAAAGGGGCGATTCTGAAGAATCTCAGCCCCAAGAGCTTGAACTTATTGGTAGGCAGCAGCAGGAGACAAGGTAGGCCGGGCAAAGAGGTCCGCATACAACGTATAGATGCGGGACGTCTGAGCCCCTTTGGAATACAAAGCAGCAAGATGAAGCCAAGCGGCCTTCACCGTCTCATCATGACGGATGACGGGAAGGCACTCATCAGATAGACTGTTAGCGAGCCAAGTACGCACAAGAGCGTCACTCGCATCCCAGTCATCAAAGAGAGGTGAAGTGGTAGGAGGAGGGTCATCAACGAGATGGTGGCGTTTGCGTTGCGAGCGAAGGAGAAAGGTGAAAGAGACGCTCCAATCCGGGTAGTTGGAGCCGACAAGCTTGGAAACGGTGCCAAGGTTCCCGGAAGGAGTAGGAGGTAGAGGCGGAGCCGGATTGGCTACAGGGGTGGCGGCAGGAGTGGTGGCAGTGGAAGCATCAGAAAGAGCCATAAGAGCAAACAACAGGAAGCCGCGCGGTTAGGAAACAAGCCGCGCGGATAGGTAGAAGAGGAACTGCAGCGGTCAGGATGTCAAACACCAGCGGCCAGAATGACCACGACCAAGCCGCAGTATCAAGCAGAGGGGAAGAAGTCGAGCGGCAAGCAGACAGTCCGCTCGAACAGAAGCACAAGAGAGGGCAAGGCACACGGCGATAGGTCGCGGCAAACTAGGCAACAGATCGCAGCGAACAAGGCAACAGGTCGCGCACACAGAGGGCAACGACAAGGAGACCGCGCGGACAGGGCGGAAGCCGGAGAAGCAAGTTGCGCGGACAGAGAGGGGCACAAAATCAGGAGGAAAGGATCGATTCCTCTGATACCATGTGAGAAGCGAACTAAAACAAGCCGGAAATGGTATAACTGAAATTTTATTATCAGAAAAGGTATATATTACAAAAGTATGGCCTCCCTTATATAGAATGGAGGAGAAAAGAGAGAATACAAATAAGAGATGTGGGACTAAAACTATACAAAAGAATTTGGGCGGCTAGAACAACAGACCGGAACAAGCCGCAAGCCGCGCGGTTAGACAGAAGGGCTAACCGCTCGGCCACTGCCAGAGAGAGAGAGACAATCCGCCAAGTGAGACCGTTAGACCGCCCGGTCTCCTAGTCGCCAGTTATAGACCGCTAGACCGCTTGGACCTCAGACCTCAACACAACAACCAAACCGCTGAAGGTAAACCGCCAGACCGCCCGGTCAATAACCCGCCAAGCCAGACCGACAGACCGCCCGGTCTCCAACTTCAACAGAGGCCATGCTAGGACTTGTGTCCTAGGAACTAGACGTCTTCAACCTCTCCTTCCTTCTATGTGAAAATGGGGGCTGGTTTCGTGAAGAGAAGTGAACTTATGAGGGAGAATAAGGGAGGATGAAATTCTGGCTGTAGTGTTAATCAAATGACAAGGGGAAGAAGACGAACCGATGTCGTTCGTCTTGCCTTAAGATACGCGCAGAAATTTGTTTTTTGCGCGCAGCTAACATCGAGACCGTTTTCGGACATGATACGGCCAGATCTGGGGTTTTGTCTAAAAACAAAAGTCATAGTCCTTGCAAATACCTTTCCAACTAGTGGTTACACGCCATCATGCGAGGGCTGTAGCCATAGGAAAGTCTGATCGAACTTGCTTGGCTGTAAACATGCAGAAATCTATTTTCTGCACGCAGCAGATTTCGAGGCTGATTTCAAGTACTATGTTGTCAGATCTGGGTTGTGGGCTGAAGATGAAAGTTGTATCCCATGGAAGGACCTTTCCAACGAGGGGTTACACGCCTTCACCGGATTCTTGTAGCCTCAAAAATCCCCGACCAAAGTTGTTGTGCAATAATCTTTTCTGAACATATAGTTCTCGGGTTTGTATGGAATCAGTTTTGGATTTGGTAGAGAGATTGTAGTACAATAACATTAATGTTTTGGTGAATTTAGTCTATAAGTAATTGTGATAAAATATGGTTAACGACATTTGTTGGATAGATCCTTAATGAACAAATGGTGTAGTGAAGTGTACTTGAACGAGATGATTTGATGGAGGTTAGATAACGAATGGGTTGTCAAGTTGGGATGGTAGGAATGATTTAAATATGTGAACCGATAAAGATGTACTTGATAATGGTAATACGATGAATAATGATGAGGTTGGCTTGAAGTTTGCTGTACATAATTAGTAGTAATTGTGATAAATAGATATTGTTGGCATTTAGTTGATAGATCCATATGTGCACGAATGGTTTGAACTTGATAAAGAGATTGTATCTATTTGGTGTTAAAGTTAGGTGACCATAGTCTATATGTAATTATGATAATCAAATGATTGATGAATATGTGAAATACCATTATGTTGTTGTGAAGGTCATGTGAAAATACTATTGTTGAGAATGCTTGGTTATTAAGAGAGAAACTATGTGAGGTTAATGTCTGGCCATATAGTATGATTGTTAATGGAATGAGTATAGTAGTCCGCTGCTTAGAGTTGTCTCCCTACGAGTAGTAGTGTGAGATTGGTGTGTTGTATACGGTGGCTTGCCACCTGTGTAAATGGTGAACCCTTGTGTGGTAAGGACACGTGGAAGGGTTAGAAGTGTGAGGGTGTTGCCACACTAAAACGACATGTTGATAAGGGACTCGGTGTGGATCCCTTGCGTTTTGTTGAGAACAAGATGTGATTAAATAAAAAGGACTTGAGGTGGAGCCCTTATTTGTGAAATTGCATGCGGTGCGAGTTGATACGCGGTGTCATAATCCTGGGTTAAGGATAGTGTGGGAGGTCTACGAGCTCGCCAGTCGTCACACCGACGGGAGTTGACAGATAGACTTACACGGTTGGTCCTTGGTCCTCGGTGTTTTCTTCCCGAGGCACCCTCCGTGCTAATGGACGGCTGGCCTTGGTCCTTTGGTGATGTGTTCATAGAGACACCTTCTGTGCCACGATGATAGGCTAGTTTGGGCTATGTTCTTGGTGCACATCTACCTGAGACCCCTCTGAGCCATAGTACGCATGTGAGCTCCGCTGTTGTGTTATTAGCATTGAGGCATATGGAGGCCTAGGCCAGGTAGTATGGATGCCAGCCTAGTAGTGGAGAAGCCCGTTCTACTGTCGCCGTCTGGCCACGAAGGATGACGCCTGAGAGGTAAGCTACCTGCTCAAAAAGTGGGAACTACAACTCTGTGTCGACATATCAGTTGCATGTGCATGATCATGGGTGAGTCATTTCATTGCACTCATATCACTACATACATTACATATATTACATACACAAGATCCTCATCGTATATGTTGAAACCGAAAAGTCAGTCTCGAGGAGTTCACCCTTGGGGAAGGGGTGATCACACACTTACTTCTCTTCTACGAGCCCAAAAAACCAAGGAAAAAAGAACTAGGGACAGAACCAAGGCTCCAACACGGAGGTCCCTCCACACACCCATAAGATCTTAGAGCGCTTCCCCTCCTTAGCCAAGTGCTGAAGCTAAGGTATCTCAGAAAGCGCTGGAAGACTGGGCACAAGTGAGCATGCCTTTCTAAGATACCCCTTGGGTCCTATTTATAGGATTTTGCAAACGGCCTGCTAATAACCAAATCCCGATGTTCTGAGTAGTTATGTGCAGCCCAGGTTGGTCTGCCAATAACGTAACTCCTTTGTTCAGGGGGGCTAAGGGCAGACCAATGGGGCAACGTGGTAAAAACACAGTATGGACCTGGGCGAACAACCCTCTGAAGCTTTTGCTCGCCCTGGAGGGGGGAGTGCCCGGTGGAGCTCACGCTTGCCTCCCCTTCTTGGGCTCGGGCAAGTACGTGCTCGGCCGGCTCTGATTGCCTGACGTCCAACCCCCACTCGTCGTGCTCGGCTCGACGAACTCCGATCTCGTCCAACCCTCGTTCGTCGTGCTCGGCTTGACGAACTCCGAGCTTGGCCCGACGAATGCTGGACTCGGCCCGACGAATGCTGGACTCGGCCCGACGAAAACTGAGCTCGGCCTACATATTTCCCTGCCAAGCTCGCCTGGGACATGGGCGGTCTAAACCGGTTTTTCGGGGCTCCCGTCAACCCACTCGCCGGATATGGGGTTGTACATTATAAGTTTGTATGGGCACTCCTATACGATGAGTTACTTTACTGTTGAGCCGATCCTTAAATTATATGTCTGTATGAGCATTCATATAAGTTAAGTTATTTATTATCGTAGATTTATACTTATATACTGTTGTTAATGGTAGAACTGCTAAAGTAGATTGATGTACTTAATTGTTGTAGTTCCTTGATATACACTATTATTGAAGAATCCTTTACCACCTTCTTGTACTACTGTTTATATATATATTGTACCCTTGTTCATTTCTCCGCTCAGTGCCGATGAGTCGCCGGGGGAGCGGATGTGATAGACACTTAGTCTTTATGACTAACAGTTGCTATGTCTTCCTTTTTAGGAGGAAACCACGTAGATAGAGCAACAATAGGTTATGCAGGAGGGAAGCCAGGCCGGGATGACAGGGCCTGATGTGATGGTACCATCATTGCCGTCGGTGATTGATGTGAGTTTTGAGACACTCATGATGTAGCCCCTTTGGGCAAAGTTTTTTATATACTCTAACATTTTCAGGAGCCTTTATGTAGCTTCCTGCTTTTTTTTGGACTTTTTACTTAATGTGGATCATGACTTCTGTGTTTATTCTTTTATTGATGGGTTGACAGTATGATATTTGAGACTAGCCGGCAGAATAGACATCTTGTGGTATAAGTTAGCCTGTGTGCTGACGCTACCGCAAGGCGGTTGTTCTGCGCATAAGACTCCCCTCAGCCGTGTCTTATGCTCTGGGAGGGGAGGTCTTACAAGTGCAATATAAGCACACTTCACCACAGACGTTGGTGCTACGATCACACATCCTGTGCACTCATGGCACATTCTCTGTGTAACGGACAAAAACCAGGGTCCCACCATCATACTCATTGACGACCAACATACATAAGAATTAAATAGTCTTTCCGGCTCAAGGCCTAAGACTCGTAACTATGGCTACGACAGGTAACACTACCCACAGGTCGATCGGCATAGCTATTGGGTACAGTTCGGTCATATCCCGTTGCTCAAATCGCCGTGCGTAGCAAGCCACGATGCGGGTCGACCTCCCCTTTCCCATTCCAACACACATAACTGTGTTATGTTCATTGGCTATCTCTCAGGCCACCAAGCTGGGCTCTCCAAGCACTCAGCCCCACAACAATGGCCATCAGGTCTCGACGAGACAGGCCTCACAATAGCTCTCTCACAGAGCTATCGCCGATAGTAATACTATCGTCGTGCGGCACCTAGCAGTAATGTGATTCTGCCTATATTTACGGGTTCTCCTTGGAGTTAGTCCCCAAAGTTCCCTACTGAAATCTACCGCGTAGAAAACCGAAAAACATACAGCTCATAGTCTTCTCTGGCAAAACAAGCATATGAAAAACATCACCAATCTAGACCAACCTGTCCGGATGGTCTTCACACACCATGTCTATGTTCGTACTTCGATTTCGAACTCTAAATGCAAAACTACGGGGATATACCGTATCTACCCGAAGGAAAGCCTTACACTCACCGCACACTCGCGGGAGAGGGTTTCCTATGCAAAAGGAAGAGGACTTCACATATCTAAGTAGAGAATCGTTACACTTTGCGCTCTCTTCAGTGCCATGCCAAAGATTTAGACGGATGAACGCGACCACAACGATCTTGCCTCCACAGATCTGGACTCGTCTTGCGAATCGGAGCTTCGAAACTCTAATGGTGGCAAGATCACCTTCCTCTTCTTCCTTCTCCACTCTCTCTTCTCTCTAACACTTAGAAAGAGAAGGTCCAAAGGAAAAGTGAGATGGAACCCTACTCTCTCGGCCATATACCCGCATGGGCAACCTCCAGCCGTCGGATCCCTAAATAAAACTAGAGAACAGTCACGATTCTATCTAGAATTCAGTTTACGAGATCTACCACCGTGCGGTACCTCAATTGTTTAGCTTCTTAAGGATGCCACCGCTCAAAACTCAAATCGAGCGTTGACACGTGGACGCGTCATAACTGCTCTTCTACCGCTCCGCGGTAAGGCTAACACCGCGCGGTAGCCACCCGAGAACTTCGTCAATTAAGTTGACCCGTCTATCGTCAGCGGTAACCAAAATGTCGAGCAATATCTTCCCGAGAGCTCTGATAGTTTAATTCTCCAGCTACCGCTGCGCGGTAACTAGCTACCGTCGGGCGATAACCTTCAGAGAACTATTTCCCGCCTTAAGGAATTTGGGGCGTTACAAATCTCCCCCACTCAAAGAAATTTCGTCCCGAAATTTGACGTTACAGGAAAATATAAAAAGAAAACAGTACAACTGATCACCTCAATGAAAAAGCTCAAGGAGCTCCTCCCTCATAGTTTGCTTGCGCTCCTAAGTCAGCTCTTCTCGGCCACAGTTGTCCCAAAGGATCCTGACCATTTTAATGAATTTGTTCCGTAACTACTTGACCTCTACGTCCTCGATCCGAATGGGCTTGACATCGACATCAACCCACTATCAACCAGCACTTGATTCGTAGTAATCACTGGAGTAGGCTCTTGAATAGGCTTCCGCGGCACTAAGATGTGAAATACATCATGCAAACCGCTCAACTCTACCGAAAGATCCAAATGATAGACAGATTCACCAACACGCTCCAAGATCTCAAAAGGCCCAACATACCTCGGACTAAGCTTCTTTAAGCGTTGAATCCTTGATACGCCTTTACATGGTTTTATCTTGAGGTATACCAAATCACCCACCGCAAACTCCACGTTCCGATGCTTGGCATTGTAGTACTTGGCCTACCTATCTTGAGCAATAAGTAGTCATTCTCGAATCAACCATATCGTTGAAGTAGCATCTTCAACGTCCCTTCGCTTGTACAACTTTGATTCTCCTATTTCTACCCAAGACAACAGAGTATAGCACCTCCTACCATACAGAGCCTCAAAAGGAGCCATCTGAATGTTGGCTTGGTAGCTGTTATTGTACGCGAACTCAATCATAGAAAGATGGTCCTCCCACCTTTTCCCAAATTCCAAAGCACATATACAAAGAATATCTTCCAGTATCCAATTCACCCTTTCAGTCTGACCATCTGTCTGTGGGTGAAAAGCCATGCCGAAGTTCAACTTGGTACCCAACAACTGATGAATGAGACTCCAATCATTGGATGTGAAATGACCATATCGGTCACTAACGATGCTCCAGGGTACACCGTACAAACGGACTATGTTATCCACGAAAAGCTTCGTCAGCTTCTCCACCAAATCATCCTTCCTATTGGGTATGAAGTGTGACACCTTTGTTAAAAGATCAATGACCACCCAAATGGCATCGTTCCCCTTGTGCGATCTCGGTAAGCCGTGCACAAAATCCATGGAGATGTCATCAAATTTCGACTCCAGTATAGGTAAGGACTTCAGGAATCCACCAGGCTTCTGGCAATCGGCCTTTACCAAGGCACACGTTTGACATTTCGCCACATATAACGCTATGTCTTTCTTCAGACCTGGACACCAGAATAGATTCTTCATATCCTTGAACATCTTGCTGCTCCCAGGGTGAATCGAATACTTTGAGAAATGCGCCTCGTACAACAATTCTTCTCGCAACTTCCCCACATTGGGGACGCATAATCGTCTGCCTTTCCACAAAAGGCCATCATCGATAGAGAACTGGTCGTTATACCCATCAACAGTTTCTGCCCAGTGAGTTTCAAGCTCACGTCCAACTCCAAGGCCTGCCGAATCTTGTCTGCGAGGTCGTATTGAACCTCCGTCACACTCAAACATGCATTTGCACTAGATCCCTTGTCAACACAAGAGATTTCCAAGGCATCCAAATCCCGAATAAATTGCTCGTCGTACATCTGCAACCAATTGGCTTGTGCAGGAGTCCTACGGCTCAAAGCATCTGCAACGACGTTCCCCTTACCGGGAATATAGTGAATCTTGTAGGTGTAGTCCCCAAGGAACTCCATCCACCTTCGTTGACGCATGTTCAGGTCCTTCTGATCTATCGGATACTTCAGGCTCTTGTGATCTGAATAAATATCGACCTTTACCCCATAAAGATAATGCCTCCAAAGCTTGAGAGCGAATACCATGGCCGCCAACTCCAAATCATGAACCAGTTAATTCCTATCATGCATCTTCAACTAGCACGATCCATAAGCTATCACCTTCCAGTACTGAAGCAGAACACAACCTAAATCACTCCCAGAGGTGTCACTGTAAATCTCATATCCCTCCGATCCACATGGCGAACATAAGACAGGCGCTGTGGTCAGAAGACACTTTAGTTCTTTGAAAGATTTTGCGCACTCCAGTTACCAAACAAACTTCTGATCCTTCCTTGTCAGGGTAGTGAGGGGCAATGCTATCCGCGAGAATTTCTCCACAAAGCGCTTGTAATAGCCAGCAAGCCCCAGAAAACTACGTACTTCTGCCACAGTAGAAAACACATGCCACTCTCGTATCGCAACTATCTTCGCCGGATCTACCGTGATTCCCACTCCATTAACTACGTGACCAAGGAATGCTACTGAAGACAGCCAAAACTCACATTTGGAGAACTTGACATATAGTTGGTTCCTCCTTAGTATCTCCAATACCATATGTAGATGCTTGAAATGATCATCCTCACACTGTGAGTACACCAGTATATCATCGATGAAGACTATCACGAACTAGTCTAGGTACTCACTGAACATCCTATTCATCAAATCCATAAATAAGGATGGCGCATTCTTCAGCCCAAATGGCATGATTGTGAACTCATAATGCCCATAACGTGTACTGAAAGCCGTCTTGGGAATGTCACTTTTCCTAATTCTCAACTGATAGTACCAGACTTCAAATCTAGTTTCGAGTACACAGTCGACCGACCAGCTGATCAAATAGATCATCAATCCTCAGAATCAGATTTCTATTCTTCTTTGTCAGCTTATTCAACTCTCTATAATCAATACACAGTCGTAAACTCCTGTCCTTCTTCTTAACAAAAAGGACTGGCGCGCTCCAACGCGACGAACTTGGATGCACATACCCTTGATCTAACAGCTCTTGAAGTTGTACCTTCAATTCTGCCATCTCCTTAGGCGCTAAGCGATATGGGGAGCATGACACAGGCTTGACACCTGACACTAGCTCGATTGTGAAGTCGATCTCTCGCTGAAGTGGATCTCTAGGGAGATTTTCAGGAAAAACGTCAGGAAACTCTGATACAACTGGGATGCTATCCAGACCTGGCTTGGGCTTCGAAGCCTCCACTAAAGTGAAAAATAGCTCTGTACCCCTATGAACTGCCTTAACCACCTGGAGAGCAGACATCAAAGTCTTGATTGATCCCCTCATGCCAGAGAATGTCATCTCAAGCTCTATATCCACTCCCAATCTGACCACCTTGCGATTGCAATCAATGTACGCACGCTTGCAAGTCAAACACTTGACTCCTAATCCGTACCTTCACGCAGCAAAACCTATCCGCGTGCATAGAACACTCGTTAGGCAGTAGCACATCCAATTTATCCCTTGATATCGAAGAAGGCACTCCGATGCACGATACAAATTCTTTGGACAAAAGGAGTGCGAAGCTCCCGTATCGAACACTGCTCTCATTAGACAATTAAAGATCAGAATAAATCCTAGCACAACAAGTCAAAAGCTAACAC
The DNA here is from genome assembly GCA_039513925.1 of Platanthera zijinensis. Taxonomy (NCBI): domain Eukaryota; kingdom Viridiplantae; phylum Streptophyta; class Magnoliopsida; order Asparagales; family Orchidaceae; genus Platanthera; species Platanthera zijinensis. The sequence continues at coordinate 14,820,123 of CM077084.1, forward strand.
GCAAAAGGCAACAAGTATATAAAGCTAAATGTGCTATTAATTAACTCATACTTGTCACCACATCAGCCTGCTTTATGGCCTCCTGTTGGCCTAGGTTGTAAACTTTAGGCTGGGCTAGAGTGTAGTGGGATGCGATTGAATCCACCGCCTTTCCCTTCTCCGCATAAGATGCTTCAAGCTTCTTTTCCGACTTCAGGTGCCCACTCCAACAGTCTCGGGCGATGTGTCCCTGCTTGCCACAATTATAGCAAGTAATCGGGCCTCGCTTTGTAGTAACTCTAGACGCACCCGAAGGTGGGGCTGGACCTGAAGTCCTCGCCTTCTTGTTCCACTTACGAAACCCAGACTTTGACGAGCTCGGCACCATGAACTCCAACTTCTTCAAGCTTGAGTCCTACTTCTCTTGAACTCTCTTCACATCTTTCTCTAGAGATCGGGTGGTATTGACCAGAGTTAGGAAACCCTGCGTCATGGGCCAAGAGAGAAGTAGCATTAGGTCATCACGTAAACCCTCATAGAACCGGTTGGTTTTACGCTCCTCGTCAGCAAAAGTAACGCCGACATAGCGTACCAACCTTGTAAACTCGTGGAGATACTCATCCATGCTACTTTCTCCCTGCATCAGTCTCTGGAACTGATTTTCCATGTTGATCCTCTATGCCGAGGTGAGGTATCTAGCCAGGAATAACCTCGAGAACTCCTCCATCGATACATCGGTGAGTTGTCTTCCAACCAAGAGATGCAGCTCCAACTCTTCCCACCACAGTCTCGCCTCTCCATCCAATAGGAAAGTGGCTATGGTGGTTTTCTGCCATTCCTCTATCTCAGTTGCCGTCAAGACTCTCTTAACACAAGAGAGCAATCCTCAACCTGGGTTGGGGTTCCAGTCCCCGTAAACACTGGAAGATTGAAGCTCATCACATGTTTGAGCTACTTTCCTGTCGCTCTTATTGGCACTAAAGGCTCTACAACCACTCATTCCACCACTCTAGGCTCTGCCGCACTAAGCGGGACCTGCTCCATGACAGGGGCAGGAGGTTGTGCTTGCCTCCCTAGCTGGGTGTTTATCATCGCAAACACCACCTCAGCCATAAGTCTTATCGTCTCTAGCGAAGGAGGGGTTGCAGACATGTCATTAAGTGTACTGCTTTCTGCAGAGTGCGGACGTTCCGACTGTCCTGCAATACTCCTAGCCACCTATAATTGTGAAAACGCTCGATTAAGCAACAAACAGATTGCCAAAATGAATTCATTAGAACACTCAGGTTCCTCAAACATGTGTATTTTCATTCCTAAGTGGACATTCAAGGGTTCTTTACATGTTATAATGATGACGCACATACCTATGCTCACCACCCCTTAAAAGAATTTGTCCACGAATTTGCATAAGAAAGACCGACACCATAGTATGATACCAAATTGTAACACCCCCATCCATCACATGGAATATAACAGAAGGTTCGGCCGGGGCCCCACGCCATATTCCACGGACAATCAGAGGAGTTACATATTAATACCAAATTACTATAATAAAAATTTGAATCCTAACATAGAGCATTCTAGCGTAAGCTTTTAAATAAGTTGGAAGAACCCATCACAAAACATGAATGTCCACTATAGCCCAAAACAGGAATGAAAGTAAGCATAAACAAAGAGTCTCGGCCTTATGGCCTTACAACTATTTGCTTAATCATTAAGTGTTTTACAGACTTCGGCACGCAGGTCGGGCACACATGAAAGTAGTAAAGGAAAATACTTCGCTTTGGCCTTCAAGGGCCAGCACAGCAACAAGGGCTTCAACCCACTACTTGCTGCTTGGCTCACCTATTCCTGCATAAGAACAATCCACCGAATGGTGGCAAAATAAAGCAATGGTCAGCAAAGGCTGACCAAATTATAACGGCCCACCCCTAACGCGAGGCGGCTGTGCTCCTTCCTAGCATAGAATTAGCAAAACCGAACATGGCTGCGAAAGTTTAATGTAAGCACACTTCACCATAGATGTTGGTGCTATGACCATACGTCCCATGCACTCAGGGCACATTTCGGTGTACTAGACAAAAATAGGGTCCCACCACCGTACTCAGACGGCCAACATACATGAGCATTAAATAGTCTTTCCGGCTCAAGGACTAAGACTCGTAACTATGGCTACGACAGGTAACACTACCCACATGTCGATTTACATAGCTACTGGGTACAGTTCTGTCATATCCCGTTGCTCAAATCACCGGGCACAGTAAGCCACGATGCGAGTCGACCTCCCCTTTTCCATTCCAACACACATAACTGCGTTATGTTCACTAGCTGGCTCTCAGGCCACCAAGCTGGGCTCTCCAAGCACTCATCCCCACAACACTGGCCCTCAGGTCTCGACGAGATAGGCCTCACAACATCTCTCTCACAGAGCAACTTCCGGCGGTAACACTACCGCCGACGGTAATACTACCGCCAGTAGTAATACTACTGTCGTGCGGTACCTAGTAGAAATGCGATTCTACCCAGATTTCCGGGAGCTCCTTGGAGTTAGTCCTCAAAGTTCCCTACTGCAATCTACCGCGTAGAAACCCGAAAAACATACAGCTCAGAGTCTTCTCTGACAAAACAAGCATATGAAAAACATCACAAATCCAGACCAACCTATCCGGATGGGCATCACACACCATGCCTATGTTCGTACTTCGATTCTGAACTTTAAATGCAAAACTACGGGGATATACCGTATCTACCCAAAGGAAAGCCTCACACTCACTGCACACTTGCGGGAGAGGGTTTCCTATGCAAAAGGAAGAGGACTTCACATGTAAAAGTAGAGAATCGTTACACTTTGAACTCTCTTCAGTGTCATGCCAAAGATCTAGACGGATGAATGTGACTGCAACGATCTTTCCTCCACAGATCTGGACTAGTCTTGCAAATTGGAGCTTCAGAACTCCAACGGTGGCGATATCTCCTTCCTCTTCTTCCTTATTCACTCTCTCTTCTCTCTAACACTTAGAAAGAGAAGGTCCAAAGGAAAAGTGAGTTGGAACCCTACTCTCTTGGACATATACCCGCAGGGGCAACCTCCAGTCGTTGGATCCCTAAATAAAACCAGTGAACAGTCATGATTCTATCTAGAATTCAGTTTACGAGCGCTAACGCCGCGCGATAAGAAGTTACCGCCGCGCGGTACCTCAATTGTTTAGCTTCTTAAGGATGCCATCGCTCAAAACTCGAATCGGACGGACACGTGGATGCACCATAACTGCTCTTCTACCTCTCCACGGTAAGGCTAACATCGCGCGGTAGCAACCCGATAACTTCATCAATTAAGTTAACCCGTCTATCACAATCGGTAACCAAAATGTAGAGCGATAGATTCCCGAGAGCTCTGACAGTTTAATTCCCCAGCTACCGCTGCACGGTAACTAGCTACCGTCGGGCGATAACCTTCAAAGAACTATTTCCTGCCTTAAGAAATTTGGGGCGTTACACCGTCGTGCCTACGTCTGTGGCGAATGGTGCTTAATTGCACGTTTTATTGCCAAAAGAGTTATATACTGTTGTTTGTTGGGAAGGAGCACCGCCACCCCGAGTGATGGGTGTGGTCATTATAATTTGGTCAGTTAATGTTGACCATTGCTTTGTTTTGCCACATCTTGGTGGGATATGCTTATACAGGTATTTGAGAGCCAAGTGGAAAGTAGCGCACTGAAGTCCCTTATGCTACGTTAGTTGGCCCTTGAAGGTTCAAAGGTGAACTTTTATTATTTTCGTGTGTGGTCGGTATGTGTGCTGGTGTATGAAATATACATTTATGAAAAGAATAGTTATAAGGCCTTAAGGCCGAAACATTTTGTGTATTTTAAATGTCATTCCTACGGTATTGTTATTGGACATTCCTGGTATTTGGGTTCTAAGTTAATTTAATTACTTACGCTAGAATGCACTCTGAGTTAGGATGCGTAAATGTTATGGTTTTTATGTGTAACACTTTTGACTGTCTGTTGGATATGGAGTGGGGCCCCGACCGGACCTACTGTTATATTCTACGTGACGAATAAAGGTATTATAATTTGGTATCAGAGGTAGGGTTGGTCTTTTTTATTCAAATTCGTGGTCAAATTCTTTTAAGGGGTGGTGAGTACGTGTATTTGCACCGCCATTACAACATGAAAGAACCCACGAATGTCCACTTAGGAATAAAAATACATATGTTTAAGGAACCTGCGTGTTCCTGTGTGAACCAAAAAAGAGAAACCGAAATTTGGACAATAATAGATTTTTTATTTCCAAAAATTGTCTATTACAAAGGTATGACCTCACTTTTATAGAATAGATGAGAAGAGAGATTACAAATAAGCAATGTGGGACTAAATACATTTAGTGGTGACTATCGGCTCGACAAAACCAGACCGCATAGGTCGTGCGGTTAGATGAGAAGGCTAACCGCCCGACCATAACGACAAGCCGCCAGAGGAGAAGCTAGAATGCCCGGCTACCAAGTCGCTGGAGAGAATCCGCCAGACCGCCTAGTCTCCAAACCTCAAGAGTCAAGTTGCCAGACCGCCCGGTCTCCATACTACAACATAGGAGAATTGTAGACCGCCCGACTACCAAGATACTGGAGAGAAGCCTCCAGACCGCCCGTCTATCAAGTCGCTAGAGTGAAACCACCAGACTTCCCGGTCTCCATACTGCAACACTCCCCCTCAAACTGGAGCATATATATCAATCATGCAACACTTATCGCAAATGTGAAAAAAGAAGCGGACATAGGCTTGGTGAAGATATCTGTCAACTCGTTTTCTGAAGTATCGAACGAAGTGTAAATCTGTTTCTTCAAGATCTTTTCTCTAATGAAATGACAGTCAACTTCGATGTGCTCTGTTCTCTAATGAAATACCGGATTCTTTGAGATATATATAGCAGCCTTGTTGTCGCAGAACATAGGTAGAGGATGATTATAGACTTCTCCTATGTCCAACATGAGAGCCCGTAACCACTTTAACTCATAAGTGGTTTATGCCATACTCCGATATTTAGCTTCGGCACTGGACCTGGAGACGACCGGCTGTTTCTTGCTCTTCCAGCTCACTAGTTTCCTCCCACAAAGGTGCAGAAGCCCGATGTGTACTTTCGATCACCTTTGTCGTCAACATAGCTAGAATCTGAGTAGGCTTCAACCTTTAAATGACCATTTCTCTGAAATAGTAGTCCCTTATCGGGCTCCTATTTAACATATTCAAATATTATCAGTACAGACTGTAGATGGCACTCCCTAGGAGCTTGCATGAACTGGCAAACCTTGCCTACAACATAGGAGATGTCGGGTCTTGTTACTGTGAGGTAAATGAGTTTGCCAACCAAACGTCTGTACCTAGAAACATCTGACAGAGGAGGCCAGTCGTTTGTCCAGGTTTTATCTTCTCCAATAGCCATGGGGCATCAGACAGGTTTAGCCCTAGTCAACCCTGTCTCTTTCAGAAGATCAAGAACATACTTATGTTGGGAGAGGACCAAAGAATTGTGCTTTTGAGAGATTTCTATTCCCACGAAGTACTTTGGGGATCCCATATCCTTCGTGATAAGGTGTTGACGAAGATGTTTCTTTGTCAGCGCTACCCCAGAATGGTCATCACCCGTGAGAAGAATATCATCCACATATACAACAAAAACCACTAGACCCAGTGCGGTTTTGCGAATAAATAACGAGTGATCGACAGAGCTTCTTGTGAAACCAACAGTTGCCATAATGCCGCTGAACTTATCGAACCACGCTCGAGGGCTTTTCTTTAGGCCATAGATTTCCTTTGGTCTGCATATACGTGTCTCCCCCTGAGCAACATACCTAGGAGGTTTCTGAAAGTCCACTTAGTGTCAACTACTTACACCTATGGGGGGGGGGGAGAAAAGGTGTCTTTGCAGCGTATTTGCGGAATTAAAGTTTTACCTGCACAAGAAAATAAAACACCACAGCACAGAAAGTACACAAGCAATTTATAGTGGTTCCCCGATTTGGGTACGTCCACTTTCCCCCTTCGACCTATCTCCCAACCAGGGACGACTCGGTCATTTCACCAACAGGATTGAAATCCAATCCTTGCACTACCGGAAGGAACCCTTCCACACGTAGGAGTCAACACTCGCACAACACGGGTTGCACCCAACCCTACAACTAAAGACCAATCGGTCCTTTACAAAGAATTAAAAATAGCTTGTAAGAAATACAAACAACGTATGGAGACTAAGGTGTCCCTCTTCGTTCGACGACGTGTTCTTGAAGTCAACGAAGAGTCCACAACCCTAGATCTCACTTGGAGAGAATCTCCCCGAGACCGGCGGCGGCGACGAGCGGCGGCGAGGCTCTCGGTGTTGGCGGCGGCAACTGAAAATAGCAGCAAAGCACTGGAGATCCAATCTTCTTAGCGAAGTCGGCAAGGTCTACCAACGGTCACACGAGGATCGATCGTCTCGATCGATTCGGACGGGGAAAGATTTCCCTATCTCAAATCAAGAGACAAAAGATCTCTGGATAGACACGTGAGACGCTGTGCAGGACTTGGCTTCTATCACCGAGGATCTGGAGGAGATCGAGATCGGCTTCAGTGATCGGCTGCGGCGACGGAGGCGGAGCAAGTTCGCGAGATTAGGGTTAGTCGACCGCTCTGTTTCGTATATCGTCTGTGTATGTACTGTTCACAAATACAGAGTATTTATACACTAGGTCAAGAGATGACCGTTGTGGGCCCCACCAGCAGTAAGACCAAAGTCCGGTTCAAAATCCCGCAGATGTCGTGGACCGGTCCAGACAGAGTCGGAAAAATACCCAAGTCAAATTCCGCGAGAATCGTGAGTGATTCTCGACGAATCGGCGAGAATCACTTACGATTCTCGCCGAATTCTACTTAGTGAATTCTTGCTGCACATGTTATAGAGGTCGGGGAGAATCGGTGGGAATCACCTTGGATTCTCGCCGACTCGTCGAGAATGCAAAGTCATTCTCGACGGATCGGCGAGAATCACTTGGTGATTCTCGACGATTCTGCCTTAGATGATTTTTCTGACTGCGTCGAGACAGCCGACCCTACTCGGCAAGAATCAACTAGTGATTCTCGACGACTCGTCGAGAATCACTGGTGATTCTCGACGAATCTGTGAGAATCACTTAGTGATTCTCGACGATTTACACTTAGACGATTCTCGTCTTTCAACCCGTGAGATGGTCTTTGGCCTATCCTTGCTCCATGTCTGCTCTAGCTTTATCATAGCCCTGTACTTGAAATTAAGTACACCCCAATAGAGAGAGTACACGTAGGCCAACACACTGATCTGCTCAACGAGGGATTACGTTGCACAGACCCGTGTATATTGACCCACTACACCCTGACATTGGTGTGTACTTAGCATGGAATAACTACAAGCACAACTAGAAATATTTCATCAAATACATTGTCTATTTACCTTAGCTTGTACAGGGGCTTCTTCAAATCAGGTACATTGTGGATACAATACCCAACAATCTCCCCCTATTTGAAGAAGCCTAAACCCTACAAGCTAAGGTGAATAGAGCATATAGGAATGAAAATCATAAACTTAAAATTGATTTGAGAGAGATATTCATTACCAATTTCTTGAGAGCAAACTTGGAGCCACCTTAGCCTTAGCCGAGAGGGTAATCTCCCCCTTTTCGGCTTCTGCAAATCGGGGACTGAAGCATGTGACACCATGCTCCCCCTCAGTTCTTGTACCTTTGCTTTCACTAAATTCCTAGTAGAGGCTCCCCCTAGACGCATGAGCCTTGAGCTCCTGTAGTCTTCATTCTTCGTAGTTTAGCATCCCCAATTCAGTTTTGAACATACTGAACTTGGCCTCGTCAAGGGGCTTTGTGAAAATGTCTGCAATCTGCTTGTCAGTGGGAACATAGCAGAGAGAGATGTCCTTGTTCTCCACGTGCTCCCGAATGAAATGGTAATGCACTTCAATATGCTTTGTTCTGCTGTGCGATACCGGATTGTTGGCAATAGCAATTGCACTGGAGGAGTCGCAGTATATCGGTACTTCCTTGAACTGGAGGTCATAGTCGGCTAACTGATTTCTTATCCATAGGAGTTGTGCGCAACAGCTCCCAGCCGAGATGTACTCAGACTCTGCAGTGGAGGTTGCTACACAATTCTGCTTCTTGCTGTTCCATGAAATAAGCCTTCTTCCGAGGAATTGACACGTCCCGGAGGTGATTTTCCTGTCATCCCTACTTCCTGCAAAATCAGCATCTGAAAACCCTATTAGCTCGACATCATTACTTCTCGGGTACCATAAGCCAAGATTAGGGGTACCTTTAAGGTATCTGAGAATTCTCTTTGCAGCGACATAATGAGATTCCTTAGTGTTCACCTGATATCTGGCACAAACACATGTGGAGAACATGATATCCGGTCTACTCGCAGTAAGATAGAGCAGAGATCCAATGATGCTTCTGTATTTGGTTTCATCAAAAGGTTTCCCTTTCTCATCCTTATCCAGAGACATGGTGGATCCCATTGGAGTCCTCAAGAGGTTGCATTCTCCATTCCGAATTTCTTGAGGATTTCATTTGTGAACTTCGTCTGAGAAATGAAGATTCCTTCCTCAGACTGTTTCACTTGAAGTCCCAAGAAATACTTCAGCTCTCCCATACTGCTCATTTCAAACTTTCCTTGCATAAGTTTGGAAAACTTTTTGCAAAGATTGTTGTCCGTTGAGCCGAATATAATGTCATCAACATAGATTTGCACCAGCAAAATCTTGCCTTTGACTTCCCTGAGAAACAATGTCTTATCTATTTTTCCTCTAGAGAACTTGTTCTCAAGAAGAAAACTAGACAATGTCTCATACCAAGCTCGAGGAGCTTGTTTTAGGCCATATAGCGCTTTATTAAGAAAATATACATGATTAGGATAAGTAGGATTGACAAAACCTGGAGGTTGAGCAACGTATACTTCCTCTTTCAAATCTCCATTCAAGAAAGCCGATTTCACGTCCATCTGATAGACTGTGAATCCTTTGTGAGAGGCATAGGCTAGGAATAGCCGGATTGCCTCGAGCCGTGCAACTGGTGCAAACGTCTGGTCAAAGTCAATCCCCTCCTCCTGTCTGTATCCTTGAGCCACCAGTCTGGCTTTGTTCTTGATGATGACTCCATGTTCATCCAACTTGTTTCTGAAGATCCACTTGGTGCCAATCACATTTTGCGTCTTCGGTCTGGGAACCAGCGTCCAGACTTCGCATCTTTCAAATTGATGCAGTTCCTCTTGCATGGCCAAAATCCATGATGCGTCTTTGTTTGCTTCGTCGAACTTCTTTGGCTCCACCTGCGACAGAAAGCTAAGATGCAAGATCTCGTTAAGAGTACCTCGGCGAGTTCTGACACCGTCTCGGGGATCTCCAATGATTTGATGTCTGGGATGATCCCTCACATGTCTGAGCTCTAGAAGTCTTGCATCAGGAGTTTCGACTATTTCTTGGGCATCTCCTTCTTCTAAAGGAGTTGTCTCATTTTGATCTTCAACTTCTCCGATCGGCGTTGATGTGGAGACCTTGACATATTTTGGAGTTGCATCTTTCTCGGGATCATCCAGTTGTAACTTTTCGAGTCTGGCACCTGCAGCTTCAGGAAGACAACTAGAAGTCTTGCAATTAAGCAAGCTTCCTTCATCAAATACAACATTTATTGATTCCTCTACCACTAGGGTTTTCTTGTTGAAAACTCTATAAGCCCGGCTGTGGCTATTATAGCCCATGAATATGTCTTCGAAGCATTTTTCACCAAACTTAGTACGCGGGTACTTCCCATTATTCAGTACATAACACTTGCAGCCAAAAATCCTCAGATAGGACATGGTTGGTTTCTTGCCTTTCAGTAGCTCATAAGGAGTCTTACGATGGCTCTTGTTAATCAACGCCCGGTTTTGTACATGACAGGCCGTATTGACAGCCTCGGCCCAGAAGTATTCTGGGAGAGAAGCGTCATTCAACATTGTCGTGCACGCTTCAATGAGTGTTCTATTCCTCCTCTCCGCCACTCCATTCTGTTGAGGGGTGTGAGGGGAGGAGAACTCATGAAAGATACCAAGCTCTTCACAGAACTCTGTCATAGCCCCAGACTCAAATTCTGTTTCGTGGTCACTTCTGATTTTGACCACTGTGCAGTTAAGTTCGTTCTGTATCTGCTTGACAAAACTGGTGAAGATATCAAACGTATCAGACTTGCGTTTTAAAAAGAACACCCACGTAAACCGAGAGTGATCATCTACAATCACTAGCGTATACGACTTCCCTCCTAAGCTATGAACTTGCATTGGACCAAACAGGTCCATGTGCAGAAGGTATAGACATCTGGAGGAATCTTTGTCTGGGATGCCCTTAAAGGTAGCCCGAGTCTGCTTGCCCATCTGACATGCAGGACATGGACTATCTTTGATGCACTTAATAATGGGAGCATCCCTTACTAAGTCTTTGGAAAACAGCATATTAATTGTCTTGTAATTAATGTGTGCCAATCTCTTGTGCCATTGTTCACAAAGAGATGCACTGCCTTTAGCAACGAGGCATACTGGGGTAGAAGAATCTAAACTAAGAAAATCTAAACAGAAAATATTTCTGCTCCTAATGCCTGTTAATACGGTCTCCGAAGAGTCACATGATATTATCAGGCATTTATCCTTGCAGAACTTAACGTCATACCCTTTATCACATAATTGGCTTACGCTGATCAGGTTATGATTTAACCCTTCAACATAAGCTACGTTAGTGATAGAGAGTATACCGTTGGAAATCGTACCGTAACCTCTGGTGACTCCCCGATCAGATCCCCCAAATATGACTTTGGGTCCATCCTCGACTGGAGAGTACTCCCTCAGCAGGCTTCTTGTCCCGGTCATGTGACGGGAGCATCCACTGTCCAAATACCAAATAGGAGTTTTGTTGGCCTTTGGACATCCCTGCAAAACAGAATTAATTTGCCTTAGGAACCCAATCGAACTTGGGTCCTAGATTCCTTGTTAGCATACTCCCCCTCGATTGGTTAACTCTACGAGTGGTCGTCCTCGCATTGCTAACATAAGGAGTCTCGTTATACCTTGGATTAAACCAACAATCCACGGCAAAGTGACCAATTTTGCCACAGCACCAGCAGTCAAACCTCTTATACTTCCTCTTGGGCGCCTGCTTTACCCTTGAAACGTGGGGTTCAGCTGGGGCCGAATACCTGGAGGTGGAGGCAACGTGATGACCACAGTCACATGACTTCTTCACCTCTTGGCTTTTTAGTGTAACAGGCTTGGCCTTAGGTGCCTGCTTCCTATTATGGCCGCTAGAGAATTGACCATAATTTCCCAAGTGGATTTCCTCATAAGGTGCCTTGAAGACACTCTCACTGAAGTTACGGGGAAAGGTCCACCCATCATATCGGCTCTTCGGCTTTGCAACCGAGGGTCTGAAGTGATGCCCATATGTTGACTCAAAGTCATGTTGGTTACAGGGAAAGCTAGGCTTTCTGAACTCAATAGGGCTGAGTGGGGCCTTTCCTTTCTCATCAACAGAGGCTTTCTTGGCAGCCTTATTCTTCCTCCTGTTCCTGTTTCTCCTGGATGAGGAGCTAGATACCCCTACATGCCCCAAGCCAGCTCCTTTGGCTTGAGCAGAGAAGGTATCAACTAATGGAAGAACAGTTTTTGGCATAGAGAAGCTCTTGACGATCTTCCTTTCTGCCGCAAGTAGTTCTTCCAACTTGTCGACTTCCTCCTGCTTAAGATCAAGGAGCTTAAGAGATTCTGAATGCTTTGAGGTCAGGTCCAAGTGCTCCTGTCGGAGGGAGATCAAACTGGTGATCTCTTCCCTCAGGGATACACTCTCACCTTTAAGGAATTTAACTTCCTTTTTCTCAGCCTTCAGTTTCTTTCGACATTTCAGGAATGTATTGAGCAGAAGCTCATACTTATCGAGGAGCTCAGCTTCAAGGGCAGAAGGGCTATCCTCAGGGTCATCATCCTGAGACTCAGGATCAGAGTCAGAGTCGGAGAGAGGGGTGTGAGCTTTTACCTTCCCAGTAAATGGGGGGCATTCTCCTTCTGAGTCAGAGCGACCCATTAGCCCAAAGTAGTCTTCCTCATCATCGCTGGTGTCTGACGTGTCAGATTCACTCAGCGTCTTTGGCTTCTTTGCGATGTAACTCCTCTCCTTCTTCTTGTCTTTTGAGGACCTGTGCTCCTCTCCCTTTCCCTTTTCCCTCTTACCTTGATGGCAGTCGGCCACGACGTGTCCTGGCTTGTTGCAACCAAAGCATATAATGTCAGAAGAGCGGTGTTTGTTCGGTTTGGAAACATACCTGTCAGAGGAATAGTTCTTCTTCTGATCCCTTGAGGAGGAGCCGTTTCTCTTTCTCTGATTCCTCAGCTTGAGGTACTTCTTGAATTCCCGTGTGATAAGGGATAAATCTTCCTCTGATAACTCTGAGCCGGAGGAGCTTGGCTCAGAGTCTTCCTCTTCATCCCTCTTCCACGCACGGGAAGAGGCGGCACCCTTGCCCTTTCTGGATTGAATGGATTTTAGGGCCACCGTCTTTTCCTTGTCCGCGGCTTTCTCTGCTTTCTCTTCAGCCTTCCTTGTGTTCAACTGAAGCTCATAGGACATGAGCTTCCCGAACAGAATCTGTGGATCAGTTTCCGCAAGTCTGCCAAACTCGCGGATGGCGCAGATCTTTGTGTCCCATTCCTTAGTGAGGGACCTAAGGAACTTATCATTGAGTTCACCGTCAGTGAACACTCTTCCATATCCTTTGAGTGCATTGACAATCTTGAGGAAGTTTTCGAAGGTGACTCCGATCTCCTCCTTTGGCCCTTGCCGGAAGGCCTCATATTTCTGATTGAGGAGGGATCTCCGGTCGTCCCTCACTTCATCTGTGCCCTCCATTAGGACAATCAGACAGCTCCAGAGATCCTTGGCTGTCCTGCAGTTGCTGAAGTTCTACATCATAGAGTCGTCAACTGTGCTTACCAGGATGTTCTGAGCTTTCTTGTCGAGTCCGAACAGCACCATTTCGTCCTTGTCCATTTCCGAAAGTTTCTTGGGCACTTTCCTGGTTGGATCAATGGTGGAGGCCTTGGTGGGAATGTAAGGTCCCTCCTCCACTATCATGAAGAGCCGGGGGTCGACTGCTTCCATGTAGAATCTGATTCTTTCCTTCCAGATAGGAAAGTTCAGTCTTGTGCATACTGGGATTTTGCCGGAGTGCTTGAGTCCGTCCATGGAAGATATCGGTCTTCTTCTTGACACTGGTGGCAGGATTTTACTCAAGGTGTGAACCTTTTTGATGAGGAACCTCCCTCTGATACCACTTGAAAGTCCACTTAGTGTCAACTACTTACACCTATGGGGGGGGGGAATAGGTGTCTTTGCAGCGTATTTGCGGAATTAAAGTTTTACATGCACAAGAAAATAAAACACCACAGCACAGAAAGTACACAAGCAATTTATAGTGGTTCCCCGATTTGGGTACGTCCACTTTCCCCCTTCGACCTATCTCCCAACCAGGGACGACTCGGTCACTTCACCAACAGGATTGAAATCCAATCCTTGCACTACCGGAAGGAACCCTTCCACATGTAGGAGTCAACACTCCCACAACACGGGTTGCACCCAACCCTACAACTAAAGACCAATCGGTCCTTTACAAAGAATTAAAAATAGCTTGTAAGAAATACAAACAATGTATGGAGACTAAGGTGTCCCTCTTCGTTCGACGACGTGTTCTTGAAGTCAACGAAGAGTCCACAACCCTAGATCTCACTTGGAGAGAATCTCCCCAAGACCGGCGGCGGCGACGAGCGGCGGCGAGGCTCTCGGTGTTGGCGGCGGCAACTGAAAACAGCAGCAAAGCACTGAAGATCCAATCTTCTTAGCGAAGTCGGCAAGGTCTACCAACGGTCACACGAGGATCGATCGTCTCGATCGATTCGGATGGGGAAAGATTTCCCTATCTCAAATCAAGAGACAAAAGATCTCTGGATAGACACGTGAGACGCTGTGCAGGACTTGGCTTCTATCACCGAGGATCTGGAGGAGATCGAGATCGGCTTCGGTGATCTGCTGCGGCGACGGAGGCGGAGCAAGTTCGCGAGATTAGGGTTAGTAGGCCGCTCTATTTCGTATATCGTCTGTGTATGTACTGTTCACAAATACAGAGTATTTATACACTAGGTCAAGAGATGACCGTTGTGGGCCCCACCAGCAGTAAGACCAAAGTCCGGTTCAAAATCCCGCAGATGTCGTGGACCGGTCCAGACAGAGTCGGAAAAATACCCAAGTCAAATTCGGCGAGAATCGTGAGTGATTCTCGACGAATCGGCGAGAATCACTTACGATTCTCGCCGAATTCTACATAGTGAATTCTTGCTGCACAGGTTATAGAGGCCGGGGAGAATCGGTGGGAATCACCTTGGATTCTCGCCGACTCGTCGAGAATGCAAAGTCATTCTCGACGGATCGGCGAGAATCACTTGGTGATTCTCGACGATTCTGCCTTAGATGATTTTTCTGACTGCGTCGAGACAGCCGGCCCTACCCGGCAAGAATCAACTAGTGATTCTCGACGACTCGTCGAGAATCACTGGTGATTCTCGACGAATCAGTGAGAATCACTTAGTGATTCTCGACGATTTACACTTAGACGATTCTCGTCTTTCAACCCGTGAGATGGTCTTTGGCCCATCCTTGCTCCATGTCTGCTCTAGCTTTATCATAGCCCTGTACTTGAAATTAAGTACACCCCAATAGAGAGAGTACACGTAAGCCAACACACTGATCTGCTCAATAAGGGATTACGTTGCACAGACCCGTGTATATTGACCCACTGCACCCTGACATTGGTGTGTACTTAGCATGGAATAACTGCAAGCACAACTAGAAATATTTCATCAAATACATTGTCTATTTACCTTAGCTTGTACAGGGGCTTCTTCAAATCAGGTACATTGTGGATACAATACCCAACAGTTTCTCCATGTAGACATCCTCTTATAGATCACCATAGAGGAAGGCATTCTTGACATCTAGTTGGGAAATGAACCAATACCTATTGACGGGCATGAACAGGAGAACCTTAATAGTGCTGAGATGAGCAACGAGAGAGAAGGTGTCAAAATAATCAATGTCATAGATCTGAGTGAAGCCCTTAGTGACCAGGCATGCCTTATAACGATCCATACTACCATCCGGATGGAACTTCACAACAAAGACCCAGCGACAGCTAACAACATCAGCGCCCAAAGGAGGAGGGACAAGAGTCCATGTACCCCATTCAGTAAGGGTGGCAATTTCCTCATCCATGACATCCTTCCAATGAGGAAAAACAAGGGAGTCCTGGTAGGTACGAGGAGTGGCAGTGGCAGAGATAGCCAATGCAAAATTCTTACGAGAAGGGGTAATGTTGGGTACATTGGACATAATGTATTTGATTTGAAGAAGCCCTTTAAACTCAATGATATACACAAGTATGCATTTGATGTATGTTTCAGTTCATGCATGCAGGTTAGCCTATGTCATAGTGATTGGACAGGTGGTCCATGTCATATTGACAGGTGGACTCAAAGAAGCTGACTGAAAAGGCAGAAAATTGCCTAAGTCCAAAAGCATCGAGTGAAGCAAGTTCACTCAATGCCACACAGCTAAAGTGCTGAGTGAAGTCAGGACAGTCAACGCCTAACAAGTTGCAGTAAAGAGAAATGGATAAGTACAAAAGTGTCAACTCACTTCAACTATGTCGACACATTTGTAGGAGTTGTGTGGAGACAAGTCAGTTATCTCAACACCTTGAAGATCAAGTCAACTGTGTCCTGACAAGTCAGTTATCTCGACACTTTAAAGATCAAGACAGCTATGTCGAGACAATTTCGTTATCTCGACACTTTGAAAATCAAGACAGATGTGTTGAGATAAGTCAGATATCTCGATACCTTAAGACAGTAGTGTCGAGACAATACAACTATCTCAACATAATGTAGAACTGAAGTGCAGAATTAAAGTGTCGACACCCGACAGACAGTAGTGTCGAGACAATTCAACTATCTTGACACATTGAAGAATTAAAACAAGTGTCGACACCCGACAGACAGTAGTGTCGAGACAATTCAACTGTCTCGACACAATGCAGATTTAAAGATGTCGACACACTCGGTAGTTATGTCGATACAAGTCAACTGTCTCGACACCTTCAAGTTCAGATTGAAAATTCTACTAAGTAATATTGTGTCGAGACTGCTAAGATGTCTCGACACCTTCTAAGAACACCAAGTAATATTGTGTCGAAACACTTTGGACTTCTCGACACTTTTGATCCTGAAGTTGAACAGAGTAAACACAGTTGAGTGTTAAGTCAAGTTAGAAGTGTCATGTCAGCTATAGTGACTTGATATCTCATCAGAATCAGTTTGAAGGAAAATTTGAAGTATGATGTCACATGTTAGTGTCATCAATCATAAGCCAGCAATCTGTGAAGGCTATATATAGAGGGTCATCTTCACAAAATCAGCAATCAAAGCAAATCAATTCTCTCATTCTAATTTCTTTCAAGTTAGGGGGGACGACAACCCCAAGAAGAAGGAAGATGAAGGTCTTCAAGAAAATCTTCTGATCCTTTCAACAAGTTGATTAGAGGATTAAGGTGGATCAGTTCTGCAAGTTCTTCAAGTAAATCAAGCCGATCAACATCATGAACTTACAGATCCAGTGAAGAATCATTCCAGCCACCCTGTTCATCAAGAATCTATCCTTTGCTGCTGAATTGAAGAATCTGAATTCTTAGATAAGTTAGATTACAGAGTTGTTGTTTTCTGAAGATTACTTTCTTTCTTATTTACCTCTTAATTTTGTAAGATCTCTTTGAGATCTGAGTGGGTAAGAGATAAATTCTCTGAGTTGTAAGCCTGATTTATAAAGGCTGAGGTAGGGTTTTTGAGGGACCTAAGGTAGGAGATTTGGTGGATCTCTAAGGTAGGACATGTTGTCTGAGTTGTAGGTTTCTTAACAGAAACTGAGTCTGTAAGATCTTTTGATCTGAGTTGAAGAGGAGGAGATATAACCTTATCTAGCACATTGCTAGTGAGGAAGAAGGGGGAAAGTGGATATACCCTAGATAGGGGAACCACTATAAATTCAATGTATACTGTGGATTGCATGTGTTGTGTTCTGTGGATTGCTTGTGCTGTGTTCTTGTGAAAGTATATTTTTCAAGTATCTGCTGAACATTTAATCTAAGTGGCTAAGAAATTTCAAAGACACATATTCACCCCCCTTAGGTGATTAACTACCCATAGATTTATCTTTCAAGTGGTATCAGAGGGATGTGGTTCAAAGAAAGACCTAACAGTCAAAAAAAGATCCTAAGGGTGGTTGAAAAATATCAGATCTAATGACTTGAGAATCTCACAAAGAACTCAGTTCTATGAAGCTTCCTATATATACAAAGGATAACTTTGTTATTTGGAAGCAAAGGGTGAGATTGTTCATGGAGGCATCAGATCTAAGAATCTTTGTCACAATACAAGAAGGATAATATATTCCCATGAAAGTATCTGTCTTAGATGCAAATGTGCATACTCCTAAGAAACTATCTGAGATGATAAATGATGAGGTGGTTTTTGCCACCATGGATAAAAGAGCACAAAATATAATTGTCAGTACAATAAACAATTCAACATTTCAGAACTTAGTATACTACAAAACATCCAAGGAGATGTTGGTCACTCTAATAGTCTATATTGAAGGCATTGAAGAAGTCAGAGATGACAAAAAGTCTCTACTCAACCAGCAGTATAAGGCATTCAGGAAAGGCAAGGCTGATTCTATAGAACTTTTAAAGAGTTTGTTTAGGATAGAGAGTGACCTAGAGGGGGGGGGGGGGGTTAATAGGTCCAATTTAAATCTTGGGTACTTTTAAATCATTGAAATTTCATAGTGTGTTTATTAACACAACCACAATATTCAAGAACACTGTTGATCTACCAAATACAACACAAATCTAAGCTTACCAATCATAACACAAAACTAATTTTAATAATCACAACACACATCTAATTTTAATAATCACAACACACATCAGAGCACAGCAGAGCACATCACAGTAGTTTTATAGTGGTTCCCCAATTTATGGGTACATCCACTTTCCTCCTTCGCCTATCTAGTAATGAGCTAGATTCGACCAAACTTCTTCTTTCTTTTCCTCAGATCCTCAGATCTTACACCTTATAGCCCAACTGGCTCCTATAACTCAGACAAAACAATGTACTACCTCAGATCCTCAAGTTCTTACAACTCAGGTTCCTCTTCAAAAACCCTACCTCAGAATGATCCTCCACTCCCACTCCTCGGTCAAACCCTTGCCATGCAACCTCAGAACCTTCCAGTTCTTACATCTCAGAGAAATAGCCCCTTCTCCTACCTCAGACACGTAACCCTATCTCAGCCTTTATAATTTAGGCTTATAACTCAGAGAAATTAATCTCCTATAACTCAGATCTACTGATAGATCTTACAAATTTATATAACAAAAAGAATTTGAGTTTTGAAATGTCACCCAAGAAGAAAGAGATTGGTGACTTCTTCTTGATCAGATCTAGATGTGAAATCTTCTCCCTTAATTCTGGATGTGAAGAAAATGATCCAACCCTTCTTAGATTTTCAAAGCTTCTTGAAGGAGAAGATAGGGTTGAACTGAGCTAGAGAATATTGAAGTTGATCCACGATTTGCCTCCTCTCCACCTTCAGAATTCTATTGAAATTTTCTGACAGACTTAGTTGAGAAGAATGATTATTGTTGTCACTTGTTTCTGTTGTGTTGGTCTCCTTATATAGGCTATGGCAAGAGTGACCGATTGTCTCGGTTAATCCACTAACATCTGATAGTTCTGACAGTTGTCAGAACTTCAGGCTTTAAATTCTGGACTTAGAAGAATTTCTGTCTGAGAGCTTTTGCATGAAGGTGTTGACACCAGTTCTGAGTGTTGACTCTTCTGTACTTAGATTGTGTCGACACCAAACCTGGGTGTCGACAATTCTCTTTTGTGGATGTCTACAACAATCGAAAGTGTCGACAATTCTATCTTCTTGTCTCAACACAACTTGTATCAAATGTGTCGACACTAGTCCTGAGTGTCGACACAGCTGGTTTCCAGTCTCGACATAACTTGTGTAAAATGTGTCGACACTAGTCCTAAGTGTCAACACAGCTTGCTTCCAGTCTCTACATAACTTGTGTAAAATGTGTCGACACTAGTCCTGAGTGTCGACAGAGCTTGCTTCCTTGATTGACTGTGTCGACCCAAGTCTTGGGTGTCAACACAGCTTGCTTCTTATCTCGGCACTACTTGAATAAGGGTGTCGACACTAGTCCTGAGTGTCGACACAACTTGATTCCTTGCCTCAACACTGCTTTTACAAAGGTGTCGACACTTGTATAGTGTCTCGACACTTTTGTACTTAGTTTATTTTTCCTGCACAAGTAAACTCAACATACATCAAATACAAATTTGTGTATATCATTGAGTTGAAAGGGCTTCTCCAAATCAGGTACACAATTCCCAATGTACCCAACAGAACTTTGTTATGAAAAGTTCTTTATAATAGTCAATGACTTAAAGAATTATGACAAAGAATTCTTAGACTATGAGCTTAATGACAAGTTTCTGAGATCCTTAAATAAAGAATGGGATATAAAGATTTGTGCTGTAAGAGAAATGGGGAATTTGAGAAACATGTTACCCCAGGATTTGTATGGAAAGTTGTTGTCATATGAGCTTCAGTTAAATTCTAGAAAAGCCGAAGATGAATCTGCCATAAGTTCAAATCAGACTAGATCTGTGGCTTTCAAAGATGACACATCAAAGAAGGCTAGAAGAGAAATTTCATCATCACCAAGAAGGGATGAAGATGCAATTAAAACTGGGACTAGTTCTTCATCAGAAGAATTGTCAGATGGAGAATTGGCAATGTTCACCAGGCAATTCAAGAAGATGATGAGAAGAAGGAAGCAATGGAACAAAAAAACATCATCTGGTCCAAGTTCTAGCAAGAATAAAGACAAACACAAACAAATCTATGGTCATGTATGATACAAACCAGAACAAACAAATTAGGACTGATATTATTTGTTATTGCTGTAACAGGCCTGAACATATCATTGCTGACTATCTAGTAAAAAGAAAGGAGAACAGGAACTCCAAGGAAAAGAAGTCCTATAAAGACAAGAAATCAGAAAAGAGTATGATGACAAATAAGCCAAAGACTTTATTTGATAGTGATACTGATTCAACTGAATCAGAAGAAGAACATGCACACATTGGGTTGTTCTCCTGTGAAGAGGAATTCATCAGAAAGGTCATATACAAGGGCAATAACTCCACAACTTCATCACACCATGGTGACTCTGAAGATGATATGGAGGTTAACTTGATGGCACTGTTTGATGATCCAGAAACAGAAATTCTTGACTGTCAGGATACTCAGGTAATATATGAAAATTCTATTTGTTCTAAAACTTCTGTTTATGAGACTAGGGATGAGTCAGACTCATGTAACTCAAATTTTTAGTCACATAAGTCCAACTCTGAGACTGAACTGCAGCAGTTCACAATTAAATTTGGAAAATTGTTAGAGGCTCTTGTACAGAGCAAAAAGCTTGTCAAAGAACGAGCAATTGAGATTGCATCATTAAGAGGTCTTAAGTACCATCATGAGATGTCTACTCAAAAGATTGGTCTTCAAAGTTCAAAGTTGGCTAAGCTAACTAAGATCATTGATGATCAAATCATGTTGCTAAAACAAAAGGATGCAACCATTCAGGATTTAGAACTCAAACTCCTGAATGAGAAAAGACTTGTTTAGCTATTTTCTAAACCTAAAACTGTTCTCCCCATTATAGATATATTCTCAGGAACTCCTGGAAGTGGACTTAGTTATGTTAAACCTAAGAGAAGAAGAGGAAAAAAGCTGTCAGGACAAAAGGGTCCAGTCATCCCAAACCTGTGTTTCAGACTAAGAGAAAAGAATTCCAAAAGTTTGGACCAGTTGGACCAAACTCATATGTGAATAGGAAAGCTATTCCTCATATGCTTGCTCCAAGGAGGACTGTTGTGATTGAGAGACAAAACAACCATTTTTCTCCCAGTCAAAATGCAACTGTAAAGATTGCTGATTCCTATCCTAAGGAATGTTAGCATAAAGTTCCTACTATTCCTCCAAAGAGGAGATACAATAGATATAGGTGCTGGTGTTGTGGAAAGATTGGACACTTTGCCCTGGACTGTTGGTTCAATCACATTGTGTCTCGTGGGTAGAAAGTGTATCCAGTTAAGAAATTTTCAAGTGGACTTAATAGAGCCCCAGCTAACAAGCACCTAGGACCCAAGATAATTTGGGTTCCTAGGATAAATAAATTCTTATTTTATAGGTATGTCCAAGCACCAGAGATAGACCCATCTGGTACTTGGATAGTGGATATTCCAGACACATGATTGGAATAAAGAGCAATTTGAGAGAGTTTATTCCAGTAAAGGATGGACCAAAGGTGATCTTTGGTGGAGCTGACAAAGGGATTACCAAAGGTTATGGTAAGATCTCAAATGGCTTAGTCACTTTCACTAAAGTAGCTTATGTGGAAGAGTTACAACACAACCTTATAAGCATAAGCCAACTTTGTGATCTTGGCTATGACATTTCATTCTACAAGGATGAGTGCCTCATAAAAAATTCAAGTGACCAAGATGTTATCTTGACAGGCACTAGGTGTGGGAATGTGTATTGATTAAATTTTCTTTGTCAAAAGTCAGACTCACCCATATGCCTAGTTGCAAATAAGAAATCCTCACACTATGTAAAATGACACAAGAGGCTAGCTCATTTAAACTATAAGGCAATAGATAAGCTTTTAAGTAAAGAGCTAGTTAGGAATGGTCCTAACATTAAATGCTCTAAGGAGAGCATTTGCTCTACATGCCAAAAAGTCAAGCAGACCAAAGATTCATTCAAAAGCATTGAAACCAAAGACTCTATGAGGTGTTTATACCTCTTGCATATGGACTTGTTTGGTCCTATGCTAGTTCATAGTCTAGGGAAGAAAGTCTACACATTTGTGATTTTTGATGACAATTCCAGTTTTACTTGGGTTTTCTTTTTCAGGAAAAAGTCTGAAACTCCTGATGTCTGCAAGACATTTGTTAAACAAATACAGAATAAATTGAACAATTCTGTGTTCAGAATCAGAAGTGATCATGGAACTGAGTTTCAATCTGAATGCATGACAAAGGTTTGTGAAGAACTTGGGATTCAACAAGAGTTTTTTCTCTCCAAGAACACCCCAACAAAATGGGATTGCTGAGAGAAAGAACAGAACTCTCATTGAAGCTAGAAGAACCATGCTGAGTGATTCTTCTCTCCTAGAATATTTCTAGGTTGAAGCTATTAACACATCATGTCATGTTCTTAATAGAGCTTCAATCAACAAAAGGTTGAATAAGACTCCTTATGAGTTAATGAAGGGCAGAAAACCAAACTTGGCCTACTTTAGAATTTTTGGATGTAGATGTTTTGTCTTTTATAATGGGAAAACATACTAAATTAAGTTTGCTGAGAAGTCCTATGAAGGCATATTTGTTAGTCATAGTAACCACGGTAAGGCCTTTAGTGTATACAACTTGAAGGATCAAGTTATAGAGGAGTCTGCACATGTTGTATTTGATGAAAGTTCTATGTATTACAATGATAAATCAGGTACATCAAGCACAATAAGAAAAGACTTGAAGTTAAAGAAGCTGTCAATAAAAGACTCAGTTCCAATAAGCCAAAGTATACAAGATGGAGTCAACATTATTGAAGAAGAACTTGTACAGGAATAACCAGAAGAAGAGACTCAGCAATAAGATGAAGTTATTCAAAGAGAAGAGGTCATATTACCAGTTGCTGTCAGACATCTAAGGGATCATCCAAGAGAACTGATCATTGAAGATGCAGCTCATGGAGTGACTACAAGAAGTAGACAACACAACACTGTAATGTACTCAAGTTTTCTATCTCAAATAGAACCAAAGAAGTTTGAAGAAGCCAATATAGACCCATTTTGGATAGGGGCTATGCAGGAAGAATTGGACCATTTCAAGAGATGTAAAGTCTAGAAGCTGGTTCCCAGACTAGATGACTATAACATAATAGGAACCAAGTGGATCTACAAGAACAAACTGGATGAGAATGGTGTTATAGTCAGAAACAAGGCTAGACTGGTTGCAAAGGGCTATAGATAAGAAGAGGTTATAGACTTTGATCAAACCTTTGCACCAGTGGCTAGATTGGAAGCTATTAGACTCTTCCTAGAATATGAAGCCTACAAAGGATTCAAGGTTTACCAAATGGATGTGAAGTCAGCTTTCCTTAATGGTAACCTCAAAGAAAGGGTCTATGTTGAGCAACCCTCAGGTTTTGTTGAATCTACTCATCCTAATCATGTTTATCTTTTATTAAGAGCTCTCTATGGACTAAAACAAGCCCAAAGGGCATGGTATGAGACACTGTCTAAATTCTTTCTAGAGAACAAATTCTCAAGAGGGAAAATAGACAAAACACTATTCCTACAGGAAGTTAACGGCAAGACCATCTTAGTACAAATATATGTAGATGACATTATATTTGGTTCTACTGATGAGTCACTTTACACTAAGTTTGCCAAACTTATGCAAGGTAAGTTTGAGATGAGTAGCTTGAGTAAACTCAAGTTTTTCTTTGGTCTCCAAGTTAAGCAAACTATAGATGGACTTTTCATTGGTTAGTCTAAGTTCACCAATGAGTTAATCAAGAAGTATGGCATGGAAACAACCACTTCCATGAGAACCTTTATGGAGTCCAGTATGTTTTTGGACAAGGATGGTGCTAGCAAGCCAGTTGATATCACCTTGTATAAGGGCATAGTTGGATCACAGCTCTATCTAACAGCTAGTAGACTAGACATAATATATGCTACTTGTGTCTGTTCTAGGTATCAAGCTTTCCCTAAGAATACTCACTATACAGTAGTCAAAAGAATATTGAGATATCTAAAGGGCACACCTAATCTTGGCCTATGGTATCCCAAGAATAGTGATTTTGAACTAACAGGCTTTTTAGATACAGATTATGCAGGTTGTAAAGAAGACAGGAAAAACACTTCAGGTTCATGTCAATTCCTTGAAAGAAGGCTAGTGTCATGGAGCAGCAAAAAGCAAACAAGTGTAGCAATATCCACTGCTGAATCTGAGTACATTTTAGCTGGAAGTTATTGTGCACAATTGCTTTGGATTCATCATCAATTACAAGATTACAACATTCAACTAAGTAAAATTCCATTATATTGTGATTCTACTAGTGCTATTTCAATTGCAAACAATCCTGCGTCCCATAGTAGAACTAAACATATTAAAATTAGATATCACTTTATTAGGGAGTATGTAGAAAATGGAGATATTAATCTAGAATTTGTTCCTACAAATAAACAAATTGCTGATATTTTCATTAAGCCCCTAGATGAAGAGAAATTTAATTTTTTTAAGTTTGAACTTGGCGTGTTGAATTTTGAATAATTTATGCATATATATATATATATATAAAACTAATAAAAAAAATTAGAATAAAATATATTAGTCAGTAATTAAGTTTACTTACCTAAATATCAAGAATAGACCTAAAAAAATGTCAAGTTTCTAGAGTTTAGAAAACAAAATATTGACTAAGTCAAAAGTTGTGTCAAGACACCAGCGAATGTGTCGAGACATCAAAGAAATTGTCGAGACACCAAAAAATATGTGGACAGTGTATCTTGTAAAGTATCGAGACACTAGAAATTAGGTCTACACTGTATACTACAATGTGTTGAGACACCAAAGTAAGTGTCGAGACATCAAGGTTGTCGATACCCTAAGGTATTTGTCGAGAGACATTATCCTTGTGTCGACACATCTTGACAGACAATTCTTTTCTGTGTCGACACTAGGTATTTACCTAAAAAATTTGGAACAGTCTAAATGCAGCGATCCCTTTTGTCTTTAGGAAAGATTAGACTATAAATAGGGTGTGAGTGTAGAAGTCGACTATGCTTTCTTGATTTTGTGAACTGTTGATTCCTAAGTGTCAAGCCCTAGAACCCAGATCAATCGACACTCGCCAACCATTTCTCTCCACTCTCATGGCACCCAAGAATGACGATAACATCTTTGAAGGTTATGAATTTGTTCGTAATGGATTCTACTCGTTGTCTGAAGAAATTAAGAATGTCATATCCCTAATCAATGAAGCAGGATTGGAATATCTACTTTCAGAACCGTCAAATATCTGGAAACGAGAGGTTAATGAATTCTTTTCCAATGCTCATCTCGACTCAAACACAGAAAAGATAAAGTCCAAAGTGAATGGAGCAAAGGTCAAAATCACAACCAGGAGACTGACCAAGATATTTCAATTGCCAAGGATTGATCAAGAAGATGACCTAGATTCTGCCAAGATTGCAGAATCTTTGGAGTGGTATGGATTGGCCCCAATCACAAAGATTGGAAGCACCTTGATCAGGAAGGGTATGAATACTCAGGGCAAATTCCTATCTGAAATAATAGGGAAAGTGCTGCTATGCAAAACTGGAGCACATGACAGAATTTATGCTCTAATGTTTGAGCTAATGACAAGAGTAATCTTTAAAGTGAATACAAACTGGAGCAGAATTGACTTTCACAAAATAGCAGAGAGCATCGAGAAGCCCAATATGGGCAGAATTATAAGCCTCTACCTGGTACAGGCCATTCCTAACAGTCTCAACCTCAAGATTGGATCTAAGATCAATCACATGAGAATACTAGCAAGGTGGGATAGAGTAATATCCAAGGAAACATCTATAGTGGAGAAGAAGAAGGAGAAAAAGAAGAAAATGGTTGTGGAAGAAGAATCTTCCAGTGATTCTAAAAATCAGGGAAGTTTAGATCAGAGAAATAGGATAATATAGCACCTAAAAAATCTCCAAGGATCTCTCCTGCTATTAGTGATTAGATGCAAGGGGAGACAAACCAAGCTAGGGATCCAAGTCAGGGGGAGAACCTCAATTTTCTGCCATATATCGATTTGGATTACTGTAAATACAATAGTAATGGAAGTAGTACAGGAGCTAGATACTGTTCTGGAACAAGTAGAGGTTCCTGAACAGGAAATTTCTGATAAGGAGAATGAGGAAGAAGTCTTTGTGAATAAAGATACAGATATCCAGGGGGAGATGACTGCTCTCTCAGAGGATCCTATTCCTCAAGAAAATAATCTTGATGGAGATGGTTCAAGAGTTGAGGGGGAGATAACAGATCTGGCCCCAAATACTAAATGAGCTAAAGAGCCTACATCCGTTGAAGTAGTTAGTTCTTCAAAATCTGAGGAGGAGGAAGCCTCTCAGATAAAGAAAAGAAAATTAACTGAACTCAAAAAGAGGATTAGAAGCTATAAGAAGACCATTCAGTCTGGAATAACACCTGCTCCTTCTATGGATTTAAGCTCACTTCTCGTTCAAATGCAGATAATGCTAGATCAACAAAGGTATCAACTGGAAAAATATATAGATGAAAGCAATAAGGAGTTGCAGTTTCAGCTTGCACAATAAATCAAATCCATTAGATTTGAGGAGAATCTGTTGAAGAAGGATAAGACTGACTTCTTCCAAAGAGGAGCACATGTTATAGTCTACCTTGCTCAACAACAGCAGGAGGCAAAGAAAACTGAAGATGAAATAGCTGTTAAACAAGGCTATGTCCTTGAAAATTAGACTAGAATGAATGAGAATATGATAGTAATGCATGATACTACATTGGTAAAGATAGCTAAACAAACAATTTCTCTGGAGACCAAGATAACCTCTACCTCCAAAGATATTGAAAATCAACTATCTACTAACTCAGCCTCTATGATTTAAGATATCAAGGTTTCTTACAAAGAACTGTATGACCACTTGCTCAAAGCAAAGAATCATTTGTCCTCGGGGATTACCCATCTAGAGGGTCATGTTAGATTTCACAAAAATGACTTAAGAGATCATGTATAAGGAGAAGTCATAAAGGGGAGAGAGTAATGATTAAGTCAAGCTCTGAGCATGCTATTTGGACCTCTAATAGCATCAGATAAACTCTAGACTTTCCTCCCTTAAGGTATGATGAATATTAAACTACCGAGTCTGGATACCAACCAACTCATTTTGAGGCCATTCAAACTGTAGTACATTCCATATACAGTCCTCCACCACAAATTCAGAATATAGTATGTGAGGAGGTAGAGATGACTGCATCTGCATTGATCAAGGAAAAATAAGCTCAATTATCTAAGAAAAGATTCAAGGAGCAGGTTGAAGCAAAGCCAGATTTTGAGCAGTGGAGTCCAACTTCAGGTCCATTATACTCACTGCATGGAAAGCAGACAATAAAAATAAAGGTGGCAGGGGAAAATGGTATTCAGAACAAGAATGGGTCAAACATACAAAGTAGTAGGAGATCATCTATAAATTCAGAAATGATCTGAAGACAGAGAAGATCCCAGCTGATTCTATTGAACCCAACAAGTACTTCCCCAAGCCCTATCATTATCTTAAAAGGCAAAGGCTCAAGCAAGAAGAGATCTCTAAAGCCAAAGATGCCAAGGGAAAGAAGAAGGTTGTTGATGATAAGGTTGATAGTTTTACTTTCAAGACCACCTAAACACCTAGAGGGGGGGGGGGTGAATAAGTTCTAATGCTTGTTTTAACTTAAGGCAGAATATAACTACAGGTTATACTAAAATTCAGAAAACACTGCAGCTAACACAGCACAGCAATAACAAACATGTACACATCACAGATTGCACACAGATTTATAGTGGTTCCCCAAGGTCCGGGTACATCCACTTTCCCCCTTCACCTATCTAGCAGTGTGCTAGATTCGTCCTAACTTCCTTTTTTATCTCAGATCCTCAGATCCTACAACTCAGAACCCTGAAAAGTTCTTACAACTCAGAACCCTATAAGGTTCCTACAGCTCAGGCTAACCAGCCCTTCCTCAGCCTTGCCACAAGGCCTACAACTCATAGAACACCTTCTCCTACAACTCAGGCATAAACAACCCTACCACTCAGAGAATACCTCTCCTACACTCAGCCTTTATAAAATAGGCTTACAACTCAGATCTACAAATAGATCCTACAGAATTTGAAAATGAAGTTATATAATATCTTACTCCTGTTGAGAGAGAAGGAATAAGACTGTTCTTGATCAGCTTCTTGAAAAGGCTAATGGATGAAATCAACTGGATCTTAGCTTTCTTCAAAGCTTCTTGAATCTTAACTTAGTTAGAGTTGATTTCCATTGGAATATACTGCTTCTTAAGAAACCTGTGACAGCTTCCTTCTTGTCTTCAAATGGCTGGATCTCTTTCTATCCACAACCCTTGATAATACTTCTGAATTCTTGAATGAAATCAACTTAGACTGAATCTGAGTGGATGTTCACTTCAGAAAGTCTTCTTAGATCTTCTCTCGAAGATCTTCTTCTGTGTCTTGCACTTTCTTGATTAGAGATCTTATCTCACAACAATGATCAATCAATCAGTTTCTATGTATATGTATGTTTTTTCTTCTTCTTCTGAATCTGTCTATTTATAGACTTCATCCTTGGTAACCGGCTGATCCAGTTTCTAACAAACTTCTGACAAGTCTGACAGCTTCAGTCGACCTGTTGTAACTCACAGCTGTCAAGTCTTCAAACAGATCTTGTGCCTTTGTCTTTGTCAGCAAATTGTCGAGACTGTCTGTTAGAAAGTGTCGAGACCATCTATCAATATGTGTCGATATAAGTGACTTAGGTGTAGACACAGCCCTTGATGATGTCGACATGTCTGCCTTTATGTTGACTCAGCTTCTTGATACTGCATCTTGAGAATGTGTCGACACTGAGTATTTGTGTCGACACAAACACTTCACCATTCACCAGCAACTAACTTAGTCTAGACTTTGCTGTGTGTCGACACAAGTCCTGTGTGTCGACACAGTTGATGTAGACTCATAATATAGTGTGTGTCGACATAGCCTCCAGGTGTCGACACAACTGTTGTCGACTCTGCCTCTGTGTGTCGACACAGTCTTCTGGTGTCGACATAAATGTTGTCGACTAGCAATTCTGTGTGTCGACACAACTTCCCAGTGTCGACACAAGTGATGTCGACCAAACTTCTATGTGTCGACACTGCCTCCAGGTGTCGACACAATTGTTGTCGACTCTATTTCTCTGCGTCGACACAGCCTTCTTCAAATGTCGACACAATCTTTCTGAAGTGTCGACACAATTTCTTTTGGTGTCGACACATGGACTTAGAATATTTTTCCTGCATTCTAGTACATTCTTAACCTGCACATATAAACTCAAAATAACATCAAATATACCTTGATGTATATCATTGAGCTAAGTTAGGCTTCTTCAAATCAGGTACACATTTTTCAATGTACCCAACAATCTCTCCCTATTTGGAGAAGTCATAACCCTTTTAGCTAATGATATACACCATTTATGAAAATTCAATATGATGATGTATAAAAGCATAATATCACAGGGAACTTTATAAAAAAAACATTAAACACAGATACATCACAGAATAAAGATGTAAAAGAAACGATTATAGAACAAAGTGTTGTTTATAAATTCAAAAATGTGTGTTACAGCTTGTTTACATTGATTGTTTTAACATACTAAAAATAACATAGTTCTAGGACAAAAACTAGTTGAACTAAAACTAAGGCTGGTAAGGCTCCTTGATAACAATTCCTTTTCCTGGTTGAACTTGAGCCATCACAGGAGGTTCTGCATCATCAGCAGGCTTTTTGCCTTTCAAATCAGCTTTCTTCTGAGCCTCAACCTTGATCCTTTGTCTCTCAAAATAATGAAATGGATTGGGAAAATACTTGCTAGGCTCCTGAGCATCAGGAGGTAGCTTTCCACCCTTAGCCTTTCTTCTGAATTGAACTATGGCCTCCTGCCTGGCCTCATACTTTTGCCATTCAAATTCATTATACCATTTGCCTCTTTCATGCATCTGATCCTTCACAGCCTTCCAAGCAGTTAATATAATATTCCTTGAGGTGGGGCTCCATTGTTCAAAATCAGGTTTTTGTTCTGCTTGCTCTCTGAATCTCTTCTTTGATAATTGAGCATCTTGGAGAGCCTTCAAATCAGCTTCTAGCTTATCTACTTTTTCTACAATAAAATTTGTAACCTCCTTTGGAGGACTATACATTACCTGCACTTGCTGATGAATCATTTCAAAATCAGTAGGGGGATATATGACTTGGGCAACCTCAGGTTGATTACCTTCAAGTAGACCTTGTTGTATCCCTGACTCAGCAAAGGTATCATCATTACATAATGGTGGATATCCCAATGTGGCTCTGACACAGTTGGTCACCCACTTGGCATGTTCTGAGCCAGCATGGATGAGTATCCTCTCCCCCTTTAGGACTTCTCTGGCAACATTATCCCTAAGATGATTCTTCTGAAACCCTATTTGGCCATCGAGAAAATTCACACCCTCTTTAAAGAATGGTTTTAATTTTTGAAGCTTCTCAGATATATCTTTCTGGGAGGTGGTTATAGCAGTTTGAACTCAATCTAGAGCAGCCTTGAGCTTCTGATCATAATTTTCCATGTCTGTAGCCCTTGCAGCAGTCAGCCTTGTAGCAGTATCTTTGAACTCAGTGAGAATCTCATTGTGAGATTCAGTAAGATTATCATTCATTCTTATCTGATTTTCAAGAACATATCCTTATTTCAATGCAATGTCATCTACTTTAGTAAGGATAGTTTGATGTTGGTTAGCTAGATATACCACAGCATTACCTCCCTTATAGAAGCAATCTGTCATCTCCTTTTTATTCTGATTGACCTCAAATCTGATTGACTTTATGTCTTAGTCTAGATCAAACTGAAGTATCTTATGACTCTCATCTACAAATTTCTCCAAGGCTCTTCTCTGCTCATCCATCTTCACCTGTTAATTTACCATGAACTTATTGTAATCAAACTCAGTAGGAGATTGGTGAGTTGTTGTTTGGATAGCTGACTTATAGCTATGACTTCTTCTCTTGAATCCCATTAGCTTCCTTTTCTTAGCCTCCCTGGCTTCTTCAGTCTCAAATTCTGAAGAACTTTCAATCTTAACTCTTTCTGGAGGAGTTGTAGGAATTTCTTTCTCAGTTTCATGTTGCACTTCCTCAACATGCACTTTATCCCCCTCAACAACACCTTGCTCCTTCTCAACTCTTAGGGTGTCATCCTTTTCAGCTGTCTTTCCAAAGTTAGGAAACAATTCTTCTAGAGTGTATTCCTTTTGTGCTTGAGCAGGTGATGAAACATCAATTGCAGTAGTGTTCAAATCTTCTGATAAGTTTAGTCTTTCTTCCTCTTGAACTTGTGAAGTAATGGGCTCCCCCTGCAACTGTGCAGGATCAGTAATGTTCTGAGCAGGAGAAAGATCTATCTCCCCCTGCATCTGTGCAGGTATAGATTCCTCTTGGACTTGAGTAGACCCAGTCTGGTCCTCAGCTTGCTCTCTAACTTGTTCTTCTTGAATTTGTGCATTTCCATGATCATGTTCTGGTGATTTCTCAGCTGTTTCCTGCCTGTCCACATCAGGCAACTCTTTTGACAAAACTTTATCCCATCTTGAAAATAACCTCATGTCCATTTTCCTCATATGATTGATCTTGGACCCAGGAATCTGTTGCATTACCTCTGGAATGATTCCAGCCAGGTATAGACTCAATATTCTAGCCAAGTTTGGCTTCTTGATTCCTTCTTTGATTTTTTTCAAACAGAACTGCTGACCAACTAGTTGGAATTGTAAAGATAATTCTTGTCATCAGGCTGAACATATAGGCTGAGATCCTATCATGTCCACCTGGCTTGCATAAAATCACTTTGCCTACAATTTCAGATAGAAACTTTCCTTATGGATTCATTCCCTTTCGGTTTATGGCTGCTCCAATCTTTATGGCTGAATCCAAACCACACCACTGGAGAGCTTGCCTTGTCTTTGAGGCTGGGACCTCTTCTTGATCTTGAATGCTGGGTAGGTGAAGAATCTTTCATATACTTTTTAGAGTAAGTTTAACCTTAGACCCATAAACTATAGATTTGATCTTGAGACCAGTGGAGTTCAATGTTGCAGCAATATAGAACTCGAAAACTTCTTTCTTCCAAATCTTAGTAGGTTCAGAGACAAGGTATTCCAATCCATTTTCTGTAAGAAGAGAAATCACTTGTTTGATTTATGGCGCGGAATTTTCAAAGGCAGCCCTAACCAGCTCATATCCCTCATTGATGTTGTCTTCAACCTTTGGCACCATTGGAATGATGAGAAAGCTTGAGAGGAGAGAAGAGAGATTGTCGACACAGGGTTTTAGTTTCGAAAACCTGGTGAGCGTGTCGACAGAATATGTTCTCGACCTATATATACCTTTTCAAAACACAGAAGGTCAAGAGGCGGACAAAAATTGTCGAAAAGTGTCGACACTGTTGACAAGTGTCGACACATACTTCTATAGTCTCGACCACAGCGCAGACTACCATGTGTCGACACCAATTGATGATATGTCGACGCAGGAAATACTGAATAGTTCAGCCGAAATTATGTGTCGACTCTTAGTATAAGAGTCGACACAAAATCTGTAAGTGTCGACACCATTACTCTGGTTGTGTCGACTTTACATATCTGGATGAGTCGACTCTTTGACCCTTAGGTGTCGACACAGATTCTCATGTGTCGACACATTTTCCCTGACAAGTCGACATGACTACTCTGTGTCGACTCTTTATCACTGAATGAGTCGACACCATTTTACTTAGCCAAATATATATTTTTTTCAATAAACTAACCTATTGCCAACATTCCTAATTCAATTTTAAATCTATTGAATTTAGTTTCATCCAGAGGCTTAGTAAATACATCTGTAATTTGATAATCAGTTTTAATAAATTCTAATGAGATGTCTTCTTTTTCTACATGTTCTCTAAGAAAATGGTATTTTATCTCTATATGCTTAGTTCTACTATGTGAAACAGGATTGTTTGCAATAGAAATAGCACTCTTAGAATCACACAATAAAGGTGTTCTACTTACTTGAATACCATAGTCCTTTAGCTGATGCTGAATCCATAATAGCTGTGCACAGCAACTTCCTGCTGCCACATATTCAGACTCAGCAGTCGATATTGCCACACTAGTCTGATTCTTACTGCTCCAGGATATCAATCTTCCTCCCAAGAATTGGCATGTACCTGTAGTACTCTTTCTATCTTCTCTACAGCCTGCAAAATCTGCATCTGAATAACCTGTTAGTAGAAAATCTCCATTCCTAGGGTACCAAAGGCCTAGATTAGGTGTGCCCTTAAGATATCTCAAAATCCTTTTGACTGCAGTATAATGTGATTCTTTAGGGCAAGCTTGATACGTAGCACAGACACATGTAGCATACATAATGTCTGGTCTACTAGCAGTGAGATTTAATAGAGAGCCAATTATTCCTCTATACAAAGACTCATCTACAGGCTTACCTGCATCATCTTTACATATTGGCATATTTGTTCCCATAGGAGTTCTCATGGTGGAGGATGATTCTATACCATACTTCTTAATTAATTCCTTGGCGAACTTAGACTTGGTTATGGACAAGCCATCTTCAGTCTGTCATACTTGGAGTCCTAAGAAGAACTTAAGTTCCCCCATACTGCTCATTTCAAACTTCCCTTGCATAAGTTTGGCAAACTTTTTGCAAAGGTTGTTCTTTGTAGACCCAAAAATTATATCATCTACATAGATCTGAACTAAGATTATCTTACCTTTAGATTCCCTTAGGAATAGAGTTTTGTCTATTTTACCTCTTGAGAATTTGTTCTCAATAAGAAAAGTAGACAGAGTTTCATACCAAGCCCTTGGGGCTTGCTTTAACCTATACAATGCTTTCCTAAGTCTATAGACATAACTAGGTTTAAGTGAATCTACAAAACCTTATGGCTGCTCTACATAGACTTCTTCTTTTAGATCACCATTTAGGAATGCTGATTTCACATCCATTTGGTATACTTTGAAGCCTTGAAATGCTGCATAGGCAAGGAATATTCTGATTGCCTCCAGTTTTGCTACTGGGGCAAATGTTTGATCAAAGTCTATTCCTTCTTCCTGTCTGTATCCTTTAGCAACCAATCTTGCTTTGTTCTTCACAATTACTCCACTCTCATCCAACTTGTTCCTAAAGATCCACTTTGTGCCAATGATGTTGTGGTATTTTGGTTTAGGAACTAACTCCCAGACTTTGCACCTTTTGAATTGATTAAGCTCCTCTTGCATAACATTAATCCAGTGTTGGTCTTGGATGGCTTCTTCAAATTTCTTAGGCTCCAGTTGAGATAGAAAACTTGAGTGCAGGACTGTACTCAGATTTCTGCTTCTAGTCTGCACTCCTTGTCTTAGATCACCTATTATTTGATTTGCTGGATGGTCTTGTAGATGTCTTATAGCTGGAGATAGATTTTCTTCAGGTTCAACATCTCCATTTCCTTCATTATTCTGCACCTCTTGGTTGTCATCAGCTTCTATAGAGTCTTGTACTCCCCCTGGACTGTAGCCATCATTTTCCAATACTTCATCTGCAGTTGTGCCTTCTGCAATGGAAAGCTTGTCCATCATATTGCTTATACCTGTTGGACTGAATGATCTACAAGACAACTCACTATTGATAATCTTTTTTCATCAAATACAACATGTATAGATTCTTCTACCACTTGAGTAGCCAAGTTGTAGACCCTATAAGCCTTACTATTGATGATGTATCCAACAAATATCCCATCTTGGGATTTGGCAGCAAACTTAGTTAGATAAGACTTGCCATTGTTAAGTATATAGCACTTGCAACTAAAGATCCTAAAGTAGGATAAATTTGGTTTTCTACCTTTCATAATTTCATAGGGAGTCTTTTTGTGGATCTTGGTGATAGAAGCCATATTGATCACATGACATGCATTGTTTACTGCCTCAGCCCAGAAATATTCTGGAAGAAAAGTGTCACTCAATAGAGTTCTACCAGCTTCAATCAATATCCTATTCTTTCTTTCAGCAATGCCATTTTGCTGTGGTGTTTTAGGTGAGGAGAATTCTTGGAAAATCCCAAATTCTTCACACAATCTTGTCATACTTTCAGATTGAAATTCAGTGCCATGGTCACTTCTGATTTTGACCACTGTACTGTTTAGTTCATTCTAAATTTGTTTAACAAAATTATGTAAAACACTTGGGGTTTCTGATTTTTGTCTTAGAAAGAACACCCATTTATATCTAGAACCACAAAAGTGTAGACCTTCCTACCTAGACTATGAACTGGCATAGGACCAAAAAGATCCATATGTAAGAGGTATAAACACCTCACAGAATCCTTGTTTTCAAGGCTATGAAAGGAGGATTTTGTCTGCTTGCCCTTTTGACAAGCTGAACATATCCCCTCCTTTATACACTTAACATGAGGACCATTCCTCACTAATTCTTTACTAATGAGTTGGCCAATTGTCTTATAGTTAAGATGGGCCAGCCTCTTGTGTCATTTGACACAATGAGATGCATTATCATCAGCTACAAGACAAATAGGAGAAACCTTGTTCTCACATACAAAGTCAAGACAATAAACATTTCTTTTTCTGTATCCAGTCAATATGACATGTTGATCACTTGACCTCTTGATATGACATCCATTCTTAACAAATGAGATGTCATATCCAAGATCACTCAGCTAACTTATGCTTATCAGGTTGTGTTTCAAACCTTTTACATAAGCCACTTAAGTGATGGTAATTTGGTTTGAAGAAATGTTAACAAATCCTTTGATGATTCCTCTTTCAGATCCACCAAAGATTACTTTAGATCCATTCTTGATAGGAATGTACTCCCTCAGCAGCCCCTTTGTTCCAGTCATGTGCCTGGAACAACCATTGTCCAAGTACGATATAGGGGCATGGTAACTTGGACTTTCCTACAATACAAAATTACTTTCCCTTAGAACCCAAGTAAGTCTTGGGTCCTTGGTTCAGGTTAGCATCATTCATATCAAACCTACCAGCAGCTCTTCTAACTGGTAGACTATTGTTCTTCCTGACACTTATGTTATGCCAGCAGTCTAAGGCAAAATGGCCTATCTTGCCACAACACCAGCATTCATACCTGTTGTATCTAGGTCTAGATACATTTTTGGCAGAAAAATTTCCATTCTGAACTGGTGCTGCTGCAGCTATACCCACTGATTTCTTATAACCATGGGGTTTATGAACATAGACTGACTTATTGGCATAAACATTCTTGTTCTTCAGAACATCAGTCTTAATATGACCATGAATATTTTCAAGATCATATTTATTAGAAGGCACTTGTACCTTTCTAAACATAACAGGGACTCTAAGGTTTAGTGGCTGGACTGGAGCTTTGCCTTTTCTCTTGAATTGGGCAGCTCTGGTGTTACCCTTGAAGCCTAATCCTGCCTTACCCTTTTGAGCCACAAACTAATCTATTAAAGGTAAGACTGATTTTGGCTTAGAGTAACTAGCCACTAAATCTTTCTCTACTCTCAGTCTGGCCTCCATACTTTTAACTTGATCTTTGTAATATGTGATTGTGCCCATCTGAATAATAGTTATATTTTTCAGTTTGGCAATCTCATTTAACTTTTGATCCAATACTTTTTCTAACTGAGATGCAACCACCTTAAGATCTGCAATCTCATGAGCCTGAGTTTTGGCTAGGTTCTTGCTTTTCTTAAGAGCCTGCAATAAGTCTCCATACTTATCTATCAAATGATGAACATCTCCTTCAGATTCAGATCCATCCTCATTACTTGATGGAGATGAATCTGACTCTGAACTGGTACTGTAATCTTAAATTCTAGAATTACTTTGTACCTTATTGGGACCAGGCTGATCCTGGCACTTGTTGTCTTCTAAATCAGCCATCAGTCCCATACACTGATGGTCTTCTTGATCATCGATGGAGTTTAGCAATTGCATAAACTCCTCTTCTTCATTAGCTGCATACAGTCCAATGTAAGCTTCAGCTTCAGATTCTGACTCTGAGGAAGATTGATCTGTAAGACTCTTCTCCTTCTTAATAACAAAGGATTTATCCTTCTTGCCCTTTTGTTGAGTCTTCTTTCTGTCTGTTGACTCCTTCCTCTTATCTGGACATTCAGCCACCACATGTCTTGGTCTATTGCAGCATTAGCAAACAATCTTTGATGTTGTAGCTTTGCTGGGCTTTGATCTGCTCCTTTCCTTTCTTGATGATTTTCTCTTCTGATAGTAATCATCAACTGGCTGTGATGTGGAGGGCCTTGACTTCCACTGCTTCTTCTTCAAGAACCTCTGAAACTGCCTTGTAAAGGCAACAAAATCTGCATCTGAATCACTGCTTTCTGAGTTCTGATTGTCTGAATTTTCTGAGTTATCTTCAACAACTTCCTTAGGAGGTGATGGAGACATTCTCCTGCTCTTTCTAGTGGCTTCAACCTTGAAGGCCACTGACTTCTCTCTATGCTCTCCTTTTGTAGTTTTTTCTTCCTCCTTCCTAGCCATTAGTTGCATTTTATATGAGAGCAATTTTCCGAATAAGGTTGGAGGAGAAATGTCTGCTAGTCTGGCCACTTCTCTTATGGCATAAATCTTGGTATCCCAATCCTTTGTCAAGGATCTTAGAAATTTTTCATTCAGCTCATATGTACTGAAGACCCTTCCATAGGACATCAGTTCATTCACTATCCTGTAGAATTTCTTGTAGCATTTAGTTATACTATCAGACTTCCCTTGTCTGAAGCTCTCATATTCTTGATTAAGCATAGATTTTCTGTCTTGTCTAACTTCTTCAGAACCCTCCATGTAGATAATCAAGGTGTCCCACATTTCCTTGGAGGTTTTGCAGTGAATCAAATTTTGGAAAGTAGAATCATCTATGACACTCACTATGATATTCTGAGCTCTCTTATCCATAGTTGCCAATATAATATCATCCTTAGTCATTTTAGAGAAATCTTTAGGAGTTGTTTCATTTGCATCTAGAGCAGACACATTCATTGGGATATATGGACCTTCTTTTACTGTAATATAGATCCTTGGATCAGAAGCCTCCATAAACAACCTAACCCTTTCTTTCTAGATTCCAAAAATCTCTTTTCTGCAGATGGGTAATTTCATTGACCCTAGTTCCTTGTGATTCTCTCCAGAACCCATTTTCTTGATTCTTGATTCTGCCTTTAAGGATCTAACTCAGACTGTTAAGTCCTTCTTTGAGTATCCTCCCTCTGATACCACTTAATAGTTTTACTTTCAAGACCACCTAAACACCTAGGGGGGTGAATAGGTTCTAATGCTTGTTTTAACTTAAGGCAGAATATAACTATAGGTTATACTAAAATTCAGAAAACACTGCAGCTAACACAGCACAGCAATAACAAACATGTACACATTACAGATTGCACACAGATTTATAGTGGTTCCCCAAGGTCTGGGTATATCCACTTTCCCCCTTCACCTATCTAGCAGTGTGCTAGATTCGGCCTAACATCCTCCTTTATCTCAGATCCTCAGATCCTACAACTCAGAACCCTGAAAGGTTCTTACAACTCAGAACCCTATAAGGTTCCTACAGCTCAGGCTAACCAGCCCTACCTCAGCCTTGCCACAAGGCCTACAACTCAGAGAACACCTTCTCCTACAACTAAGGCATAAACAGCCCTACCACTCAGAGAATACCTCTCCTACACTCAGCCTTTATAAAATAGACTTACAACTCAGATCTACAAATAGATCCTACAGAATTTGAAAATGAAGTTATATAATATCTTACTCCTGTTGAGAGAGAAGGAATAAGACTGTTCTTGAACAGCTTCTTGAAAAGGCTGATGGATGAAATCAACTGGATCTTAGCTTTCTTCAAAGCTTCTTGAATCTGAACTTAGTTAGAGTTGATTTCCTTTGGAATATACTGCTTCTTAAGAAACCTGTGATAGCTTCCTTCTTGTCTTCAAATGGCTGGATCTCTCTCTATCCACAACCCTTGATAATACTTATGAATTCTTGAATGAAATCAACTTAGACTGAATCTGAGTGGATGTTCACTTCAGAAAGTCTTCTTAGATCTTCTCTCGAAGATCTTTTTCTGTGCCTTGCACTTTCTTGATTAGAGATCTTATCTCACAACAATGATCAATCAATCAGTTTCTATGTATATGTATGTTTTTTCTTATTCTTCTGAATCTATCTATTTATAGACTTCATCCTTGGTAACCGGCTGATCCGGTTTCTAACAAACTTCTGACAAGTCTGACAGCTTCAGTCGACCTGTTGTAACTCATAGTTGTCAAGTCTTCAAACAGATCTTGTGTCTTTGTCTTTGTCAGCAAATTGTCGAGACTGTCTGTTAGAAAGTGTCGAGACCATCTGTCAATATGTGTCGACATAAGTGACTTAGGTGTCTACACAGCCCTTGATGATGTCGACATGTCTGCCTTTATGTCGACTCAGCTTTTTGATACTGAAACTTGAGAATGTGTCGACACTGAGTATTTGTGTCGACACAAACACTTCACCATTCACCAACAACTAACTTAGTCTAGACTTTGCTGTGTGTCTACAAAAGTCCTGTGTGTCGACACAGTTGATGTAAACTCAAAATATAGTGTGTGTCGACACAGCCTCCAGGTGTCGACACAGCTGTTGTCGACTCTGCCTCTGTGTGTCGACACAGTCTTCTGGTGTCGACACAAATGTTGTCGACTAGCAATTCTGTGTGTCGACACAGCTTCCTAGTGTCGACACAAGTGATGTCGACCAAACTTATGTGTGTCGACACTGCCTCCAGGTGTCGACACAATTGTTGTCGACTCTATTTCTATGCGTCGACACAGCCTTCTTCAAGTGTCGACACAATATTTCTGAAGTGTCGACACAATTTCTTCTGGTGTCGACACATGGACTTAGAATATTTTTCCTGCATTCTAGTACATTCTTAACCTGCACATATAAACTCAAAATAACATCAAATACACCTTGATGTATATCATTGAGCTAAGTTAGGCTTCTTCAAATCAGGTACACATTTTTCAATGTACCCAACAAAGGTGCCTGAAGTCAAAGCTAAAATACAATCAGGAAAAGACATTGTCATCAAAGAGCCAGAGCAATCTTAGAATATTATTTCTTTTTCTAGGAACTATGTAATTTTTTTAAGAACATTGTAAAAAAAATGGAAAACTCTAATCTGTTAACATATTGTAATGAAAAAGTATGGTTGCACTTTAGTATATCTGTGTTATCATTATTGTTCTCTTTATAATTTTGTTCAGTACTTTTCATGTACATCTTAATTATCATATTTTGGTATTGTGATGTATATCATTGAATTGTGGTTATAACTTTTCCAAATAGAGGGAGATTATTGGGTACATTGGACACAATGTACTTGATTTGAAGAAGCCCTTTAAACTCAATGATATAAAAATATATGTATTTGATGTATGTTTTAGTTCATGCATGCAGGTTAGCCTATGTCTTATTGATTGGATAGGTGGTACAAGTCATATTGACAGGTGGACTCAAAGAAGCTGATTGAAAAGGTAGAAAATTGCCTAAGTCCAAAAGAGTCGAGTGAAGCAAGTTCACTCAACGATATACAACTAAAAGTGCTGAGTGAAGTCAGGACAGTCAACGCCTAACAAGTTGTAGTGCAGAGAAATGGCTAAGTACAAAAGTGTCGACTCACTTCAACTATGTTGACACATTTATAGTAGCTGTGTCGAGACAAGTCAGTAATCTCGATATCTTTAAGATCAAGTCAGCTGTGTCGAGACAAGTCATTTATCTTGACACTTTAAAGATCAAGACAGCTGTGTCGAGACAATTCCGTTATCTCGACACTTTGAAGATCAAGACAGATGTATCGAGATAAGTCAGATATCTCGACACCTTAAGACAGTAGTGTCGAGACAATACAACTGTCTCGACAAAATATAGAATTGAAGTGCAGACT
This sequence comes from Platanthera zijinensis, assembly GCA_039513925.1. Lineage (NCBI taxonomy): Eukaryota > Viridiplantae > Streptophyta > Magnoliopsida > Asparagales > Orchidaceae > Platanthera > Platanthera zijinensis. Next base: position 14,861,246 of record CM077084.1, read on the forward strand.
TAAAGTGTCGACACCTGGCAGACAGTAGTATCGAAACAATTCAACTGTCTCGACATAGTGAAAAATTAAAACAAGTGTCGACACCAGGCATACAGTAGTGTCGAGATAATTCAACTGTCTCGACATAGTTCAGGTTTAAAGATGTCGACACAGTTGACAGTTGTGTCGAGAAAAGACAATTGTCTCGACACCTTCAAGTTCATACTGAAAATTCTACTAAATAATATTATGTCGAGACTTCTAAGATGTCTCGACACCTTCTAAGAACACTAAGTAATATTGTGTTGAGACACTTTGGACTTCTCGACACTTTTGATCCTGAAGTTGAATAGAGTCAATAATGTTGAGTGTCAATTCAAGTCAGAAGTGTCATGTCAGTTACAGTGACTTGATATCTCATCAAAATCAGTTTGAAGAAAAATTTTAAGTATAATGTCACATATTGCTTTCATCAATCAGAAGCCATCAATCAGTGAAGGCTATATATAGAGGGGTTGTCTTCACAGGATCAACAATAAAAACAAATCAATTCTCTCATTCTAATTTCTTTCAAGTCAGGGGAGGACGACAACCCCAAGAATAAGGAAGACCAAGGTCTTCAAGGAAAATCTTCTGATCCTTTCAACAAGTTGATCAGAGGATTAAGGTGTATCAGTTCTACAAGTTCTTCAAGGAAATCAAGCCGATCAACATCAAGAACTTACAGATCCAGTGAAGAATCATTTTAGCCAGCATGTTCATCAAGAATCTATCATTTGCTGCTGAATTAAAGAATCTGAATTCTCGGATAAGTTAGATTGCAGAATTGCTATTTTCTGAAGATTACTTTCTTTCTTATTTACTTCTTAATATTGTAAGATCTCTTTGAGATCTGAGTGGGAAGGAGATAAATTCTCTGAGTTGTAAGCCTGATTTATAAAGGCAGAGGTATGGTTCTTGAGGGACCTAAGGTAGGTGATTTATGTGGGATCACTGAGGTGTAAGCCTGTGTTATAAAGGCTGAGATAGGGTTCTTGAGGGACCTGAGGTAGGAGATTGGGTGGATCTCTGAGGTAGGACCTATTGGTATGAGTTGTAGGTTTCTAAACAGAAACTGAGCCTGTAAGATCTTTTGATCTGAGTTGAAGAAGAGGAGATATAACCTTATCTAACACATTGCTAGTGAGAAAGAAGGGGGAAAGAGGATGTACCCTAGATATGGGAACCACTATAAATTCTCTGTGTATTGTGGATTGCATGTGTTGTGTTCTATGGATTGCTTGTGCTATGTTCTTGTGAAAGTATATATTTCAAGTATCTGCTGAACATTTAATCTAAGTGACTAAGAAATTTAAAACACACCTATTCACCCCCCTCTAAATGATTAACTATCCATAGATTTATCTTTCAGGTAAGACGAGCATAGGAAATAACAACAGTAAGCAAATGTTGGGTACACGTCTGCACTTCTTTGCGAAGAGCAATGAGAAGATCCAGGTCGACGTGTTCATCAACATCTGGTGCATCCGTGGAGGAGAGAGCTAGCCCGAGAGTAGTGAAAGACTTGATTTCAAGAGCCTAGACACCTAGAGGGGGGGAGGGGGTGAATAGGTTCTATTTAGATAATTATCTTGTTCTAACACAGCACAGAAAATACAATTCACAGCACAATAAGCACAGCACAGCACAGTACACCAGATTTATAGTGATTCCCCAAGTTATTGGTACATCCACTTTCCCCCTTTGCCTATCCAGTAGAGAACTAGATTCAGCCCAACTTCCTTACACTAACTCAGATCCATAGATCTTACACTACAGAACCTAACAGGTTCCTACAGCTCAAACTTATGCAAGTCCTACCTCAGATTCTTCCCAAGAACCCCACCTCAGGCAACATCCCTACCTCAGCCTTTATCACCAGGCTTACAACTCAGACTTTCACAAGTCCTACACCTCAGGCTCTCAGCCCTACCTCAGCCTTTATCACCAGGATTACAACTCAGAATTTCATAAGTCCTACACCTCAGGCTCTCATCCCTACCTCAGCCTTTAAATACACAAGCTTACAACTCAGATCTAAAAAGATCTTATAAGAAAAAAGAATATTTAGTTGTACCAAATTTCACCCAGATGGAACTCTCAATTGGTGTGAGCTTCTTGATCAGTTCTTGAACAAACTATATACTTCAGATCCAACCTGACTTAGCTTTTTCAAAGCTTCTTGATTGAACAAAATGAGGTTGATCTGACTTGGATTAGAAGTTGATCTTCAGACAGCTCCCTTCTTAGATTCAGAAATAGATCTGAATCTTTCTTTACAGACTGTTCAGGATTTGCCTTCTTAAGGGTTCCCCCTTTCTTATTGTTGAATTCTTTCTTTGGTTCTGTGTTGGTTTGTTCCCTCTTAATTGCTTTCTTAATTGCTTTGGTTGTCATGGATCTGTCCTTTATATAGAGTTTCTCAATGTTTACCAGCTGATCCGATTTGTAACAACCTTCTAACAGATGACGTTGAGTGTATGTCCAGACAACGTTGAGTGTGTGTTGACACAAGTCCTGTATGTCAACACAACTGCTCTAGGTCTTGACATAGCTGATGCTGACAGATGGCGTTGAGTGTATGTCTAGATGTCATTGAGTGTGTGTCGACATAAGTCCTGTGTGTCGACACAACTGCTCCAAGTCTTGACATAGCTGAAGCTGATAGATGGCGTTGAGTGTGTGCCGACGCAAGTCCTGTGTGTCGACATAAACCTTCTTCAGGTGTCGACACAATTATTGGGTGTCGACACATGCCTTTCTTCTGGTGTCGACATAACTCCTGGGTGTCGACACAGCTTCTGCTTCAGGTGTCGATACAATTCCGCCTCAGGTGTCGACACAATTCTGGGTGTCGACACAGCTTCTTCTTCAGGTGTCGACACAATGCCTGGATGTCGACATAGGTCTTGCTTCTAGTGTCGATACAAATTCTGGGTGTCAACACAATTCTTCACAAGTGTCAACACTTGTACTTAGAGAATTTTCTTGCAAACCTTACACCTGCACAATAAAACTCAAATATCCCATCAAATACAACTGATGTATATCATTGATTAAGGGGAAGATTCTCCAAATCTGGTACATATTTTTTAGTGTACCCAACAATCTCCCCCTATTTGGAGAAGTCATAACTCTTAGTCAAAGATATACATCACTCATAATAAAATACAAAAAAATAGATGTACATACATTTCACTGCAGGATAATAACTAAAATCAATACTGAAACTGATTTCATTCATTAATCAGAAAATTATAGGTTTGCATGTTTTTTCTTTAGAACAAAAAAAAGATTACATTGTTCTAAACATTAGCCTGTTTATCCTAAGATTGACTAGTCTCATTAATTACAATTCATTTCCCATATCTGATCTGATCTTGCACAGTAGGTTCAGTATCATCAGCTAGTTTCTTTCCTTTCAGATCCTTCTTCTTCAGTTCTTCAGCCTTTATCCTTTGCCTTTCAAAATAGTGAAACGGCTTTGGGAAGTACTTGCTAGGATCCAGAGCATTAGCAGGTAACTTCCCAGTTTTTACACTCCTCCTGTACTGAAGAATGGCTTCTTGCCTGGCTTGATACTTGTTCCACTCTTGCTAAGAATACCATTTACCTCTATTATATGTCTTATCTTTCACAGCTTTCCAGGCAGTCAAAATAATGTTCCTAGAAGTAGGGCTCCACTGTTCAAAATTAGGCTTTAATTCAGCCTGTTCTCTTAACCTTTTCTTGGACAGTTGTGCTTCCTTCTGAGCTTCCTTGGCACCCTCTGACATTTCTACCATTTCAATAATAATATCATGTGCCTCCTGTGGAGGGCTATACATTTGCTGAACTTATTGCTGGACTATGTCAAAATCAATTTGAGGAAAAATGACTTGTGCAACCTCTGGTTGATCCCCTTCAATATAGGCAGGTTGAACACTAGACTCAGCAGTATTATCATCCTCACATAGGGGTGGAAATCCAAGTGTAGCTCTGATCGTATTAGATACCCATTTTGCATGATCAGAGCTGGCTTTGACTAATATTCTCTCCCCCTTTATGACTTCTCCAACTATATGATCCCTCGGATCATTCTTTTGAAACCTTACTTGATCAGCTAGATATTCTATACCTTCTTGGTAGTAGGCTTTGAATTTAGTCAGGTAATCAGAAATAGTCCTTTGAAAAGCTTTAATGGCTGTATGGACAGTAGCTAGATCTGCTTGTATTTGCTTGGATACTTCTGTTTTCAAATCAGTAGAAATACTTCCCAGTTTTTTGAGAATTTCTTCATGTGAGTCCTTGATATTTTCATTTAACCTGAATTAATTTTCTAAAATATATCCTTGCTTGGTTGCAATGTCATCAACTTTAGTTTTTATTAGCTATTGTTGCTCATCCAAATATACTACATCATTACCTCCCTTATGGAAGCAATCTGTCATCTCTTTCATATTCAAATATACTTCAAATCTAATGGACTTGATGTCCTGTGTTAGCTGGATGTGCATCTCCTTATTTGTCTCATCCACATATTTTTCTAAGGACTGCCTTTGTTCATCCAATTTGACTTGCAGTTTGACTAGTAATGAATTGAAGTCCATGCCTTGAGCAGGGGGTGGAGTGACTGTTTGTAAAGCTTTCTTATAGCCTGTACTTCTTTTCCTCAGAGAAACCAGTTTTCTCTTTTTAGCCATGGAGGCTTTTTCATCATCAGAAGATTGAGATGAGCTTTTTATATTTATAGTTTCTTTACTAACTGGGGCATCCAATAGATCCTCCCCCTCAGTTCCTGGAAGTTCCTTTTCTACTTATGGCTGCTCCCCCTCAGTCCTTGCTGCTGGTAAATCAATAAATAGCCCTTCCATAGTTACCTTCTGCTGCATTTGAACAGGAGGAACAAGATTAGTTTGGGAAACAAAAGTTTCTTCCTGGACATCTAGATTTTTGTCTAGGGCCCTCTCTATAAAAGAGATACTTACTTGCTCATCTTGAGCTGTATCTTTCATCTGCACATTTTGTGCTTCCTTCTCAGTAATGATCAGTGCTTCTTTATTTTTGTCTGATACAATGTTCATCACTGTATCAGCAGCATACTCACTTTCCAGAGTAGCTTCAGCAATACCTCCCCCTTGGGCAGGCAGCTCAGATAGTTAAGTGTCTTGTATTGCTGGTTTAGGGTGTTCTCCCCTGGAGTGGAGGCTATCTGTTGCTTTGGGTGTTGACTGCTCTCAACTTGATCTTGAGCTTCTTTTTGTTGATGGTCTTCATCTGAACTAAAGACTACCTCTTCTTCAGAATCACTGGAGGATTCTGCTTGTTGAACTATTTCTTTCTTCTTCTTATCCTTCTTGACCTATTTCTGTGGAGTAGAAACCTCTTTGGTCAATACTCTATCCCATCTGGATAGAATTCTCATGTCCATCCTCCTCATATTGTTTATCTTGGATCCTAGCAGTTGGTTCATAACATCTGGTATTATTGAAGCTAGACATAAGCTTAGTATCCTTCCCAGATTTGGCTTCTTTAATCCTTCTAGAATCTTGTCAAATACTACTGATGACCAGTCTGTTTTTACATTAAATATGACTCTGGTCATTTGGTTGAACATGTAGGCAGATATTCTGTCATATACACCAGTCTTGCACAGAATTACCTTGCCTACGATTTCAAAAAGAAACTTACCTTTGGAATTCATCACCTTTCTAGTAATTGATGATCCAACTTTGGTATTAGGGTTCAGCCCGCACTAACTTAGTGCATCTTTTGTCATGGATGGAACTATTTCATCATCATCCTTAACCTTGGGAAGTTGGAGCAATTTCCTGATCATCTTAAGTGTGAGTTTTACTCTTGAATCCTGAACTATGGCTTTGATCTTCTTTCCCTTAGTGTCCACAGTTGTTGATGAGTAGAATTCCAGTACTTCCTTTTTCCAAATTCTTGTTGGTTCTGAGACCAAGAACTCCAACCCATTTTCTGAAATTAGGTTAATTATACCCTGGATGTCTTGTGAAGCTGTCGTGAATCCCCCACGAACCAGCTCATAACCTTCATTCACCTTGTCATCCTGGTGGGGCGCTATTGACGAGAGAGAGAGAGAAAGAAGAGAAGAGAGGTGAATATTTATGTCGACACAAGGTCTAGAGTCGAGAATTTTGAAGGCGTAGTCGACAAGATTTTGTCTCCCCCTATTTATAGTCTACTGGTAAAGGGTAGGTCAAAGGACGCACCTTACTTAGTAATAATACTAGTCGACATAGTTGTACATGTGTCGACATAAAAGACTTAGGTCTCGACAAAACTTATTTTTAGTCGACATATCTATGTGTCGACATACTTGTGTTAGTGTCGACACAGGCTAGTCAAGTCTCGACAAAGTGTGTCGATACCAATTCTTGTGTCGACACAAATACTATTTATGTGTTGACACAACATACTGAGAGTGTCGACACAATTTGCTTGTGTCAACACAAACTTTCTTACTTACCCAAATTTCCTGAGCTACTTAGGAAAGCTTGTGCTGTCCTGTTCTACATGCATTTTTAGGAAAAGTGTTCAACACGAAAGTTGCAGCTATATATTCTGACTCAGCAATTGAGATAGCTACACTTGTTTACTTCTTGCTGCTCCATGACACCAACCTTCCACCTAGGAATTGACAAGTTCGTGTGGTACTCTTCCTGTCTTCTTTTCACGCTATAAAGTCTGCATCTGAAAAGCCTGTTAGTAAGAAATCTCTATTCTTAGGGTACCAATGACCTAGATTAGGTGTGCCCTTAAGATATCTCAAAATTCTCTTGACAGCAGTGTAATGAGATTCCTTTGGGCATGCTTGGTACCTAGCACAGACACATGTTGTATACATGATGTCAGGTCTACTAGCAGTCAAGTAGAGTAGAGAGTCAATTATCCCTCTATACAAAGACTCATCAACAGGTTTCCCTGTCTCATCTTTGCCTATAGGCATACTTGTTCCCATTGGAGTTTTCATGGTGGAGGTTGAGTACATTCCATATTTATTAATCAACTCCTTGGTTAACTTAGACTGAGATATGGACAATCCATCATCAGTCTGTCTAACTTGAAGTCCCAAAAAGAACTTCAGCTCACCCATACTGCTCATTTCAAACTTTCCTTGCATAAGTTTGGCAAACTTTCTACAAAGGTTGTTTTCAGTAGATCCAAAGATAATGTCATCAACATATATCTGGACTAGGATGATCTTGCCTTTAGATTCCCTAAAGAATAGAGTTTTATTTATCTTTCCTCTAGAGAATTTATTCTCAATAAGAAAAGCAGACAAGGTTTCATACCAAGTCCTAGGGGCTTGTTTCAAACCATATAGAGCTTTCCTAAGCCTATATACATAGTTAGGATAGTGAGAGTCTACAAAACCTGAGGGTTGTTCAACATAGACTTCCTCTTTTAAGTCACCATTCAGAAATGCTAACTTTATATCCATTTGATATACCTTGAAACCTTGATAAGCAACATAGGCCAAGAACAACCTTATAGCTTCCAGCCTTGACACTGGGGCAAAGGTTTGATCAAAGTAAATCCCTTCTTCTTGCTTGTAGCCTTTTGCTACCAGCCTGCCCTTGTTCTTGATTATGGTGCCATTCTTATCAAGTTTATTTCTGTAGATCCACTTGGTTCCTATCACATTGTGATCCTTTGGTTTAGGAACCAGTTCCTAGACTTTACATCTTTTGAATTGATTCAGCTCTTCTTGCATAACATCAATTCAGTTTGTGTCTAGCATGGCCTCTTCAATCTTATTGGGTTCTTCTGTGACAAGAAACTTGAACATAAAACTGTGTTCAAGCTCTTTATCATGGTTAGTACACCTTGACTTGCATCACTAATGATTTGATGAGCTGGATGATCCTTCAGGTGTCTTCTTACTGGAGGAAATCTTCCAACCTCTTGACATTCTACATTTTCCTCAACCTGATGTTCCTCATTGTCTTCTTCATCCAGCGAGTCTTGTTCTCCCCTAGACAGCATGCATCCTTTTCTTCATCCAGCCTAGCAGGTGCTTCTTCATTAATAGTCAGCTTGTCCAGCATGTCCTTTAAATATGTAGAACTACCTGAAGAGATAGACAATTCAATGTTAATCAACTTAGACTCATCAAATACTACATGGACAGATTCTTCTATAACTTGTGTAGTCAAGTTGTAGATCCTGTATGCCCTACTATTATTGATGTACCCAACAAATATCCCTTATAGGGATTTGACAACAAACTTAGTTTGGTAGTGCTTACCATTAACTAGGACATAACACTTGCAATCAAAGATTCTGAAGTAGGAAATGTTTGATTTTCTGCCTTTCAAAATTTGATAGGGAGTCATCTTATGTTTCTTATTGATGGAGGCTCTATTGAGTACATGACATGCAGTATTTACTGCCTCAGCCCAGAAGTACTTAGGGAGAGTAGTGTCACTAAGTAGTGTTCTACTTGCCTCAATTAGAGTCATATTCTTTCTTTCAGCAACTCCATTTTGCTGGGGTGTTCTAGGTGAGAAGAACTCCTGATGAATCCCAAGTTCTTCACAAAACTTTGTCATACACTCAGACTAAAATTCAGTTCCATGGTCACTTTTGATTTTGACCACTGAATTGTTAAATTTATTCTGAATTTGTCTAACAAAGGTCTGGAAAATAGTAGGGGTTTCAGATTTCTGTCTCAAGAAGAAAACCCATGTGTATCTAGAATAGTCATCTACAATAACCAATGTGTATACTTTCCTACCTAAACTATGAACTAGCATAGGATTAAACAAATCCATATGCAAGAGATATAGACATCTCATTGAATCTTTGGTATCAAGCACTTGGAAATAGGACTTAGTCTGTTTGCCCTTTTAGCAAGCTGAACAAACACCCTCTTTAATGCACTTGACCTGAGGACCATTCCTCACTAACCCCATGCTAAATAGTTGTCCTATTGACTTATAGTTCAGATGAGCCAGCCTCTTGTGCCATTGGACACACTGTGATGCTTCCTCACCTGTAACTAGACAATTGGGTGAGATGTTATACTCACAGTCAAGGTTAAGACAATATACATTCCCTTTCCTAGTGCCAGTCAGAATGATCTCTTGATCACTTGACCTCCTTATTTGGCACTCCCCTTTGAGGAAAGAGACGTCATTAACCTAGATCACTAAGTTGACTTATGCTAATCAGGTTATGTTTCAGACCATTCACATAAGCCACTTGAGTGATAGTAATAGAATTACTATAAATGTTACCAAATCCTTTGATGATTCCTTTTTCAGATCCACCAAAGATTACTTTGGGTCCATTCTCTTGTGGGTGCATAATCTCTCAACAATCTTCTTATTCCAGTCATGTGCCTGGAAAATCCACTATCCAAGTACCATATAGGGGTATGGCCACTTGGATTCACCTGCATCAAAGAAAGATTTACCTATCCTTAGAACCCAAATTGTTATTGGGTCCTAGGTTCTTGTTAGTTTGAAATCTATCATGCTTACCTGCAGCTTTTCTGACAGGTAAGTTATTCTTATTTTTAACACTTGTGTTGAACCAACAATCTATGGTAAAGTGGTCACACCTTACCACAACACAAACACTCAAATCTTTTGTACCTTCTCTTAGGTACATACTTCACAACTTAGTTGTCAGTAGTCCTTTTAAGTGTAGGTGCTTGGAGCATCAAACCCCAAGGATTCCTTAAGAATCCTGATGAGTTTGCTTATAGAGTGGCCTATTGGCATATACACCCTTGCTAATGAGATCTCCATACTCACAGTGACCATGAGTAATATCATGATCATACCTGTTTGTGGGTTGCATAACTTTCCTAAAGAAGATAGGGGGATTTGAGGCTAGTGGCTGAATTAGGGCTTTGCCTTTTCTATGAGAATTGGTGGCCCTTGTTCTTCGCTTAAAGCCTAGACCTGTCTTCCCTTTTTAAGAAATGAAATTGTTCTATTAAGGGCAAGACAGACTTTGGCTTAGAAAATTTAGCCACTAACTCCTTTTCTTTCAAAAGTTTTTCCTCCAGATTCTTGATGTGATTTTCCTTGAAGGAGATTGTGCCCATCTGAATAACAGTTATGTTTTTTCAGTTTGGCAACCTCATTCAATTTCAAATCCAATATCTTTGCTGAATCTGATGCAGCCTGCTTAAGAGATTCAATTTTCTTGGCCTGCTCTTTGACAAGAAACTTGCTCCTCTTCAGAGCTTGCAATAACCCACCATACTCATCAATTAGTTGATGTAAATCCCCCTCAGACTCAGAACCATCCACATCTCTTGATGCAGATGCTTCTGAATTCTTGATCCAGTAAAATAATCAGAAGCTAAGGGAGAACTGTATACCTTACTTAGGACCAGGCTGATCCTGGCACTGATCATTTTCTGATAAAGCCATCAACCCTCTTACATCAATAGTCTTCAACTCCATTTATGGAGTCCAGCATTTGCAGGAATTCTAATTCCCTAGAAATCCTCTTCTGTAGAGAACAACCCAACATATGCTTCTACATCATCTTCTTCTCCTGATTCTGATGATGAAGAGTCTATCCAACTCTTCTACTTCTGAGCAACAAAGGATTTCTCCTTCTTGCCTTTCACTTGATGCTTCTTCTTGTCCTTAGATTCATTCCTCTTATCAGGACAGTCAGCTATGACATGTCCAGGCCTGTTGCAACAATAACAAACAATCTTAGAATTAGTTTATTTACTAGGTTTTGAGGCATACTTGTCCTCCTTGGAAGTTTTATTTTTCTTGTAATAATCATCCTTTGGAGAAGGATTTTGATGGTTTAGTTATCCATTTCTTCTTTTTCATAAACCTTTGAAACTTCCTTATAAAGGCAATAAAGTCCTCATCAGAGGTCTGGCTATCTGATGTGTTGTGGTCAGGATTTTATTCTTCTGCCTCAGCACTCCTTCTGGGTGGAGAAGGAGACTTTCTCCTACCCTTTATTGTGCCTTCAGCCTTGAAGGCTACTGACTTATCTTTATACTCAGACCTGCTGCTTTTCTCTTCCTCTTTTCTGGCAGTGAGCTGCATTTCATTGAATAACAGCTTTCCAAATAGTGTGGGTGGAGGTGTATCAGCAAGCCTAGCCACATTCTCTGATGGCACATATCTTTGTATCCCAGTCCTTGGTTAGTGACCTGAGAAACTTGTCATTCAATTCATATGTGTTGAAGACTCTTCCATAGGTCATCATCTCATTTACTATCCTGAAGAACTTCTTGTAACATTCATCTATGCTGTCAGACTTGGCTTGTCTAAAGCTCTTATATTCTTGATTCAGCATAGATTTCCTGTCTTCTCTAACTTCTTCAGTTCCCTCCATGTAGACAATCAAAGTGTCCCACATCTCCTTAGAGGTTTTGCAATGCACCAGATTCTGAAAATGTGGCATCATCTATAGCACTTACAATAATGTTTTGTGCTCTTTTGTATAATGTTTTCAGGATGATCTCATCCTTGGTCATTTCAGAATAACTCTTTGGGGTTTTTACATTTGCATCCAGAACTAATGCCTTCATTGGAATGAAAGGACCTTCTTGTGCTGTGATGTAGATTCTTGGATCAGATGCTTCCATGAACAACCTGACCCTTTCCTTCCATATGCCAAAGAATTCTTTCCTTGTAGATAGGCAGTTTCATAGATCCAAATTCCTTCTGATTCTCATTTGAACCCATTCTTGAAATCTATTAAATGCCTTAGAGATTCACTCAGACTATTAGGTCTATCTTTGAGTAACCTCCCTCTGATACCAACTTGAAAGACTTGATTTCAAGAGCCTGAACACCTAGAGGGGGGGGGGGTGAATAGGTTCTAATTTTCTTTAATAAATTTTAGGCAATTATCTTGTTCTAACCCAGCATAGAAAATACAATTCACAGCACAATAAGCACAGCACAAAACACAGTACACCAGATTTATAGTGGTTCCCCAAATTATGGGTACATCCACTTCCCCCTTCACCTATCCAGTAGAGAACTGGATTCAGCCCAACTTCCTTCCACTAACTCAGATCCACAGATCTTGCACTTCAGAACCTGACAGGTTCCTACAACTCAGACTTATACAATTCTTACCTTAGATTCTTCCCAAGAACCCTACCTCAGGCAACAACCCTACCTCAGCCTTTATCACCAGGCTTACAACTCAGACTTTCACAAGTCCTACACCTTAGGCTCTCAGCCCTACCTCAGCCTTTATCACCAGGCTTACAAGTCAGACTTTCAAAAGTCCTACACCTCAGGCTCTCAGCCCTACCTCAGCCTTTATATACATAGGCTTACAACTTATATCTAAGAAGATCTGACAAGGAAAAATAATCTTTAGTTGTACCGAATTTCACCAAGATGGAACTCTCAATTGGTGTGAGCTTCTTGATCAGTTCTTGAACAAACTTTATACTTCAGATCTAACCTGAATTAGCTTTTTCAAAGCTTCTTGATTGAACAAAATGAGGTTGATTTGATTTGGAGTAGAAGTTGATCTTCAGATAGCTCCCTTCTTAGATTTAGAAATAGATCTGAATCTTTCTTTGCAGACTGTTCATGATCTGCCTTTTTAAGGGTTCCCCCTTTCTTGTTGTTGAATTCTCTCTCCGGTTCTGTGTTGGTTTGTTCCCTCTTAATTGCTTTATAAATTACTTATGTTGTCATGGATCTGTCCTTTATATAGAGTTTCTCAATGATTATTGGCTGATCCGATTTGTAACAACCTTCTGACAGATAACGTTGAGTGTATGTCCAGAGTTTGTTGAGTGTGTGTCGACACAAGTACTGTGTGTCAACACAATTGCTCCAGGTCTTGACATAGCAGATGCTGACAGATGGCGTTGAGTGTATGTCCAGATGTCGTTGAGTGTGTGTCGACACAAGTCCTGTGTGTCGACATAACTACTCCAGGTCTTGACATAGCTGATGCTGACAGATGGCGTTGAGTGTGTGTCGACACAAGTCCTGTGTGTCGACACAAACCTTCTTCAGGTGTCAACATAATTCTTGGGTGTCAACACATGCCTTTCTTATGGTGTCGACATAACTCCTGGGTGTCGACACAGCTTTTGCTTCAGGCGTCGACACAATTCCTGCCTCAAGTGTCGACATAATTCTGGGTGTCGACACAGCTTCTTCTTCAGGTGTCAACACAATGCCTGGGTGTCGACATAGGCCTTGCTTCTAGCGTCGACACAACTTCTGGGTATCGACACAATTCTTCACAAGTGTCGACACTTGTACTTAGAGAATTTTCTTGCAAACCTTACACTTGCACAATGAAACTCAAACATCTCATCAAATACAAACTGATGTATATCATTGAGTAAGGGGAGGCTTCTCCAAATCTGGTACATATTTTTGAGTGTACCCAACAAGTAGAGAGAGACAGAGAAGGCGAAGAGAGAGGAGGAGGAGATGGTGGATACAACAAAGGTGGAGGTGTCTCGATGGGCATAGACGGGATGGAGGAGTCGGTATGAGGAGCAGGAAAATCATGAAGAAGAGAGGAGTCGTGAGAGAAATAGGATGAATTTTCAAAAATAGTAATGTCCGAGGAGACGAACTACTTTCAAAGAACTGGATAAAAACAACAGTAACCTTCTTAGTGGAAGAGTAACCTAGAAAGACACACTTGGTGGCATGTTGAGAGAGCTTGTCACGAGTGGCGGAGGGAGCGTGCACAAAAGTCGTACACCTAAATATACACAGAGGAAGAGGGAAGGGTTCCTTACCCGGATATAGAATGGAGAATGATGTGTGGCCGTGTAGAACCGTGGAGGGAATGCGATTGATGAGATATCAGGAGATGAGAATGACATAGCCCTAATAGGAGCGAGGAACCTACATTTGTGTCATCAGAGTGCTAGCAACATCAAGGAGGTGACGGTTTTTGCGTTCCGCCACGCCATTTTGCTGTAAGGTATAGACACAACTAGTTTGATGAACAATCCCATTTTGCATACAGAAAGAAGAAAAATCATGACTAAGATATTCTTTGGCATTATCAGAGCGAAAGATTTTAATAGTTACATCAAACTGAGTTTTAATCATAAAATAAAAAGATGTGCATACAAAGAATAATTCTGAGCGATCTTTTAATAGATATACCCACGTACATTGAGAGAATTCATCAATAAAAGTTACAAAATATGAACTACCCTGACTTATGGTGAGGGTAAGAGCAGGACCCCAGACATCAGAGTAAAAGATGTCAAACGGAGGGGAAGATCCGCGTCCTTGCTTCGGTGGGAAGGAGGAGCGGCGATGCTTGCCGAGCTGACACACATCACAGTTGAGAGGAGGACTGTGTGGAGGGAGGTGGGGCAGAAGCTGACAAAGAAGCCGTGGAGGAGGATGACCAAGGTGAAGATGCTATTGTAGAAGGTCTGTAGAAGAGGATGAGAAGGATGACAGAGCAGAAACATTATCGAGGAAGTAGAAGCCGCCGCTCTTATTCCTAGTAGCAATCGTCCATTGGGAGCCCAGATCCTGAAAAGAACAAGAAGTATAAGTGAATGTGACGGAACACTTGTAGTTGCTTGCACAAAGAAGTAACAGATAATAAATTGCAAGGAAACTTGGGCGCGTAGAGAGTATATGCCAAGCGAAGAGACAGAGTTACTTGAATCACTCCCATCCCATTGATTGATGAGGGAGAGCCATCCGTAATAAAGGTTGGGGCAACCAATCATGTGTTTCTAACAGAGAAAAACACTGAGGATTGCCGGTCATATGATTGGTAGCACTAGAGTATATCAATCATTTACCTTGAGTAACGATGTGGGCACTACCTGAAGACTCAACCACTAAGGCAGACTGCTTTGAAGAGGAGGTGGAAGCGTCCCTAGAGGGGCAAAGATGTGGATGTTTCATCTAGCAGCGATCAACCGTATGGCCGGTGCGGCCACAGTAAGAGCAGAGAAAGCGGGAAGGACCACACCCACCGGATTGGTAGCTACGGCCATCAGAGCCACTCTGTTTAGTCTGGTGAGCATAGTTGTCCGGTTAAGGAGGTGAGGATAACATCAGACACCAAAGCAGAGAGGTACAACAGCAATACGGGCCACAGTGGCATCTAGGGTGGGAGAGTCCGCCTCGCCAAGGATCTATTGACGGATCATGTCATAGGACTTTGGAAGATAAAGAAGATAACACACAACCAGAAGCTCCTGGAAGTGCTTGTGTTGCTTGGCAAGATCCACAGAGAATGGGCAGTTCTAAAGAATTTCTGCTCCCAGAGCCTGAACCTATTGGTAAGCAGCAATAAGAGACATGGAGAGACGGGCAAAGAGGTCCACATAGAGAGTATAGATGCGAGATGTTTGAGCCCCCTTTAAGTAAAGAGCGGTAAGATGAAGCCAAGCCACCTTTACCATTTCATCATGGCAAATGACGGGAAGGCACTCATCAGGAAGGTTGTTAGCTAGCCAAGTGTGAATAATAGCATCGCTAGCATCCCAGTCATCAAAGAGATCAGACTCGGGAGGAGGTGGGTCATCAGTGAGATGATGATGTTTGCATTGTGAGCGAAGTAGAAAGGTGAAGGAAACACTCCAATCCAGGTAGTTGGAACCGATAAGTTTGGAAATGGTCCCAAGATTACTCTAAGGAGTAGGAGGAGGGGGGTGGGCCACAGGTGGATTAGTAGTAGTAAATAAATTGGAAAGAGCCATAAAGAATAAGAGAGTGGGCAGAGAAGAAGCCGCTCGAACAAGCAAAGAGGAAAACAAGGAAAGAGAGGTTGCACGAACAAGCAAAGAGGCCAAACGAACAGGGAAATAGAGGCTGCACGAACATGCAAACAGATTGCGGGGCAATGGGGAGGTCGCAAAAAAGGTCGCAAACTGAGAAAAAAATAGACAAACCACGCGAAAAGGCCGCGCAGACAGAGAGGGCACGCAGGCAGAGACAAACTGCACGGATCAAAGAGGGCACGGGGGCAAAGACAAATCACGCGGACAGACGAAGCTCACAGAAGAAAAAGTAAGCCGCGCAAACAGGTGGCAAGAAGAATGGCAAACCGTGCGGACAGAAGAAGCTCACAGAATCATGTGGAAAAGATTGAGTCCTCTGATACCATGTACGAACAGAAAAAGAGAAACCGAAATTTGGACAATAACATATTTTTTTATTTCCAAAAATTGTGTCTATTACAAAGGTATGGCCTCCCTTTTATAGAATGGAGGAGAAGAGAAAGATTACAAATAAGTAATGTGGGACTAAATACATTTACGGTGACTAGCGGCTAGAAAAAACCAGACCGCATAGGTCGCATGGTTAGACGAGAAGGCTAACCCCCTGACCATAATGGCAAGATGCTAGAGGAGAAGCTAGACTGCTCAGCTACTAAGCCACTAGAGAGAAGCCGCCAGACTGCCCGGTCTCCAAACCGCCAGAGTCAAGTCGCCAGATTGCCGGATCTCCATACTGCAATAAAGGAGAATGTTAGACTGCTCGACTACTAAGTTGCTGAAGAGAAGTCGCCAGACCGCCCGACAATCAAGCCGCCAGAGTGAAACCGCCAAACTACCCGGTCTCCATACTGCAACAGTTCTCATAATTACTTTTTGCAATGTTATCTAATGCTTAATTGCTTGTTTCACGTTGGCGACTAGAAGTGGTGTGGGTCAGTCTGAACCCCACCGCTCAGTGGAGAGTAATGCACTAATTAAGGTGCCTACATCTCCTCCTTTTGCTGAAATGATGTAGTTAGTTGCTCAAGCCATGCTTGCATTAATCAATGCGTAAATAGGAGGACAAGTACAACCTCCTACCCTTGGGGTGTCCTGGGAGCCGGTTGGCGTAGTTGAGCATGTGGCAGTGTTGGTACCCTAGTTTTGATTTGAGTTTAGTCCTCTCCTTTGTGCCCCTTGACCCAAGAAATACTTATGGTCAATGGTTAGGAGTCTAGCTGTAGAGTCCTCGCTTTTCCAAATTGAGAATTTGGTTAAGTAAGTTTTTCGTTCGACGATAGTCGAACGCCGCTCGACTATCGTCTATCGGCTGATCGACGATCGTCTATCAGTTGGTCGACGCTTTGTCTGCGTTGATAGCTCGACTATCTGTTGATAGGTCGACTATCTGTTTTGCGTTGATAGTTCGACTATCTGTTGATAGTTCGACTATCTGCTTGGCGAGGTAGTTCGACTATCTGTCCTGATAAATCGACTATCTGATAGTTCGACTATCTGTTGATAGGTCGACTATCTGTTCCGCCTTGATAGTTCGACTATCTGTTGATAGATCGACTATCTGTTTCGTCTTGATAGTTCGACTATCTTTTGATAGTTCGACTATCTGTTGCCTTTGATAGTTCGACTATCTGTCCTGATAGGTCGACTATCTGATAGTTCGACTATCTGCTGATAGATCGACTATCTGGTTTGTTCTGATAGTTCGACTATCTTTTGATAGATCGACTATCTGTTTTCTGAGGTAGGTCGACTATCTGTTTGATAGGTCGACTATCTCTGTGCGCTTGATAGTTCGACTATCTGTCCTTGATAGATCGACTATCTGATAGTTCGACTATCTGTTCTGATAGCTCGACTATCTGCCGGGGTAGTTCGACTATCTTCTTCGATAGTTCGACTATCTGGATCGTTCGACTATCTGCCCGATAGCTCGACGATCTCCGTGCGTTGTTCGACGATCTTCAAAAGTCGTTCGACGTTTTCTGTCTGCCTTTGTATTTTGTATCTATTTATTATATTTAATTAATTAATACATTTTCTGGCACAGTATTTTAAGCTGTATGATAAATTAACCAGGCATTATTTGCTCTATTCCTTTTGCCTGAGTTCAAATCTTTTTAAGATAAAGTTGTTTGTCTTATTAGCTGTCTTTATAAATTACTTTATCTGCTGTCAGCCCTTTATAGCCGTTAGACTGAAAAGTCTTCTTTTGCTATAAAGAGATTATTTCTGATGTGACTTTATTTAGTCCTTCTGTTATTTGTTTTAAGCCTGCAGCTTCTTAGAAAGTGGTTTATTCCCTTTATAGAATGTTTTGCTGCAGAGATATTTCTGTCTTCTTGATATTTACAGCCCAGGTCTCAAGGCTTAGAAGAAGACAAATAATTCAAATGGAAGAGAGCCGTTGCTTGCTGATGATTATATAAAGAACCCTTTGAAGAAGGATTCAAGCTAGTTAACAGAAGCTAATAGCTAACCAGTTGTTCATTCTCAAGCCTTCATCAAGCTCAAGCTTCCTGCTCTCAGTAATCTCCATCTAACTGAGAAGTGTAAAGATCTTCATCTCTTCTTCACCTGAGTTCTCCTGCTTTCAGGAAGTTCAACTCAGAGTTCCTTTGAAGAAGAAGAAGAAGAAGATAGCTGCTTGAAGAACTTTGATTTTATTATTTACTTTCTTCCTGTAGCTCTTTCCTTCAGAACTTTCTGAAGAGTTTTTTCTGCACTGAAGCAAGACTTCACCTGGACATTCCTGAGCCAGGGGGAGCCTTGATTCTTTAGAGCATTCTAGCTCAGTGCAAGTTTTGTGCTTCTCTAATCTATTGTAAAATAGAGAAGACATCTTAACCTTCTTCCCCCTCCTGTACAAGGTTATTACTCCCTTCAAAAGTATCCCTTGGTGGCAGGGCACCTGATCAAAAACCTGTGCTTGGTTTTTAGACACCTGATCAAAAGTCTAAAGGGTTTCTGGATCTACCTGAAGCAGATCCTGTTGGTGGCAGGGCACCTGATCAAAAACCTGAGTGGATTCCTACCGTGTGGGTAGAAGAGTGGACGTACCCAAGTTGTTTGGGGAACCACTATAAATTTCCTTGTGTCGTCTGGATTCCACTGTTTAATTCCTGCATTGTGGCTGTGATTAGATATAACTAGGTTGCTAGTTGCTGATTAGGTTTTTCCAAGCTTAACTGTAATTACAGTTAGCTTGTGTTTGTACACATCACTTGTGTTAGGCTTTAAGGTTAAATCAATATCTATAATCTTTTCATTCCGCACTTCACTCCAAGGGAGTTGGGTAGACTATTAAGTTTTGTCAGTGCAAAATTTGATAACTCTATTCACCCCCCCTCTAGAGTAGTATCTATCCCTTCACTTTCAATTGGTATCAGAGGGAGGTTGACTGACTGTATAGGCTAACACCTAAGTCACAAGATCCTGATAGATACCAAGAGCTTATAGATATTCACTATCATGGCCCAGTCTAAGGATTATTCTAGCACCAGACCTCCAGCATGCAACTTAGCAAAGTTTGGCATCTGGAAGGCAAGGATTAAGTTATATATGAACTCTATTGATGAAAGCATCTTTGCTTCTATTTTGTCAGGTCCCCCAAGAGCACCTGCTGCTGCCACTGCCTCATCATCTGATATGAGTGCAGTGCCTCCTCCAGATTATAATGATGAATACAAGAAGGCCAAAATTGCAGATGCCAAGGCAATGAACATACTGGCTCAGACAATGTCTGATGAGGTGTTCCAGAAGGTGGCTGACTGCTCCTCAGCAAAGGCCATGTGGGACACACTGAACTAGATTGTAGCTGGTTCAGCTGATGAAAGGAAGGACAGAAGGTCCAACCTTATCTCACAGTATGAGAACTTCAAGAAAACTGATGCTGAATCAGTTGAAGCTATGTACACCAGGCTCAGCTCAATCATCAATGAGCTGAGGACCCTGGACAAGGACATATCATTGACAGAGGTCAATGATAAGATTCTTATGTGCTTCCCTAGCACATGGGATCTAAGAATCTGGCCCATCAAAGAAGCCAGAAGTACTAATGAGATCTCAACTGAAGCTCTCCTCGGCAAGCTCAAGTCTTTTGAGCAAGTGCTGAAGACCAGAGAAGCAGAAGCTGAAGCCAAGACCCCCACTCCAACAAGAAAAGAGCAATCTCTAGCTCTTAAGGCTGCAGATATGTCTGAAGGCAGCCAATCTAATGAGGAACTTATGGCATTGTTTGCCAAAAGATTTCTCAAGATGGGAAGAAAGGAGTTCAGAAAGAAGTCTTCACGCTATGAAGACAAACCAAGGTATGATCGCTCTCCTGCTAAAGAAATCATCTGTTATGGTTGCAGGAAGCCTGGACACATTTTGCCAGAGTGTCCAGAGGAGAAGAACAAGGAAAAGAGAAAAGACAAAGAACAACACAGGAAGCACTCCAAGCCATCCTCCTACAAAAACAAGAAGAAGGAGAGAGGTTTCATTGCTGAAACCTGGAGTGATTCTGATGAAGAATCATCCTCATCAAGCTCCAGTGAAGATGAGGAGGAGAAGAAGGCAAAAGAAGTTTGCCTAATGGCAATAGATGCCTGCAGCAACCACTCTGCTGCAGAGAGTTCTGATTCTGATGAAGAGATGCCTACAGAAGATGAGGTACTTTCTTCTTATGACTTTACTTCAGAAGAATTTAAGATAGAATTTAAATCTTTATGTTTAGATTTAATTAGTTTAGAAAAAGAAATAAAAGAACTTAGAAATAGGTTAGCTGACTCAGAATCAATAGCCTCTGAAAACATTAGGTTAAAGAAAGATCTCACTACTTGTAGTGAAGAAATTAAATTTCTTAAAATAGAATTAGCTAAGTCTAAGAGATTAGAAGAATCCCTTAATGGTAGAAGCCTTAAGCTGTTAGAAATTACCAGCATGACTAACACTAGGTCAGGTAATGATAAACTAGGCTTAGGAGCTTCTCCCAGTGAACCCCCAGTCCTTCTTAAAAATAATCTTTCAACTCCAGTGAACTTCATTTCAGCTAGTGGAAAGAAGAACACTGAGCAAGTAAACCTTGTAAATAAGACCCTAAATAAAGCTAAGAGGGAAAAGAGAAAGAAGTTTTTCAAAGAAATGCAAAGAGCGTCGAACGCTGCTCGACGATCGGATGCTCCATGGTCGAACGAAGCTCGACGATCTGAGCACCCATCGTCGAACGTCGATCGACGATTTCAATATGATTTTCAAAATCATAATCAATTCCATAGAAACCTAAATGAGAATAGAAACCCTAGGTTTGTTGACCCATCATCCGCATGGAGAATCCCACCTAGGAGATCTCACCCACTAGGTTATCACCCTCAGCCTGCATTCTCTTATATCTCCAGTTTTTCTTATGTGAAAAACAAGGGACCCAAGGTTACCTGGGTCCACTCTGTCTAAATAATTGTCTTGCAGGTGAAGGCCTATCCAATCACTCAAAATAAGTGGTATTTGGATAGTGGATGCTCTAAGCATATGACAGGAAATAAAGATCTACTGTCAAAATTCAAAGCTAAGCTCGGCCCAAAGGTTATCTTTGGAGACTCCAGCTGTGGTCAGACAGAAGGCTATGGCAAGATCACAATTGGAGCAGTTACATTCAAGAGAGTTGCATATATAAACGGACTGAAGCATAACCTGATTTCAGTCAGCCAGCTATGTGATACTGGCTACCAGGTTTCATTTTCCAACTCATCTTGCAATATTACTTTGAATAATAATATTGTTTTAGTAGGTATTAGAATAGGTAATATTTATTTAGTAGATTTTAATTCATCTCACTCTGAAATCTGCCTGTTTAATGAAGTAACCCTTAATAATAATTCCCTATGGCATAAAAGGCTTAGTAATGTAAACCTTAAAAATATATCTAGGTTATCTAAGCACAACCTTGTTAGAGATTTACCTTCTTGCCCCTACAAGAAGGAGAGCCTATGCAAGGCTTGTCAGCTAGGCAAGCAAACCAAGAATTCATTTAAATCTGTAAATAAAAGTGACTCTCCTAGAATCCTGTATTTATTACATTTGGACCTTTTTGGCCCAATAAATGTACAGAGTTTAGGAGGGAAGTATTACACTTTAGTAATTGTAGATGACTTCTCTAGGTTCAGTTGGGTTTTCTTTTTGAGAACTAAGTCTGATAACTTCAAAGCCCTTACAGACTTTCTACTTTGTGTGCAGACTGAGTACTCTACTCATGTGGCCTTGATCAGAAGTGATCATGGTACTGAGTTTGACTCTCTTCTCATGCAAGAATTCTGTGAGAGAGAAGGAATCAAACATAGCTTCTCAGCTCCTAGAACTCCCCAACAAAATGGGGTAGTTGAAAGGAAGAATAGAACACTAATTGAAGCTGCTAGTACATTGTTAGCAGATGCTAACATGCCTCTATCCTATTGGGCAGAAGTTGTTAGTACAGCCAACTATGTCTTGAATAGAAGTTTGATACACAAACTTAAGTGTAAAACTCCTTATGAGTTGCTTAAAGGAAAGAAACCAAAAATTAATTACTTTAGAGTTTTTGGCTGTATTGTTTATATTCATAATAATAATAAAGAATATATTAGAAAATTTGAAGCAAAAGCTTCAATGGGAATCATGCTTGGATATTCCCAAGTAAGCAAAGCTTATAGGGTTTATAACAAATCAACCTGTAAGATAGAAGAATCTGTGCATGTGACTTTTGATGAGTCTCAGATGTTTTACAAGGAGAAGGGAAATTCTCCTTCCTCCAGTTCTTTGCAGGTACCTGATGCCCCTCAAGAAATTCTTCAACTATCAACTCTTCAGATCACTGAATCAGACAGTGATGAAGACATTGCTGAAGCTGTTGAAGCTGCTGTTGTACCACCAACAGTAGATCAAATTCCTCCTGAGGAATTAATCCCAACTGTTGCTGAAGATCACATCCCACCTGCTGATATTGTCACACTTAGAGATCACCCCTCATCTCAAGTGATTGGAGACATATCAGCTGGTGTACAAACAAGACACCAATTAAGACAGGATATGATGCATGCTTGTTTCCTCTCACAGGTTGAGCCCCTCACCTTTAAAGATGCAGAGCTAGATCCCCACTGGATCATTGCAATGCAAGAGGAGCTCAATCAATTTGAGAGATGTAAAGTTTGGACTTTGGTTCCAAGACCTAAAGGCCAACTGATCATAGGCACCAAGTGGGTGTATAGAAACAAGTTAGATGCAAATGGAATCATAGTAAGGAATAAAGCTAGGCTTGTAGCTCAGGGCTACAGACAGGAGGAAGGTATAGACTATGACCAAACCTTTGCTCCTGTTGCAAGGCTAGAAGCAATAAGGATCTTCTTGGCCTATGCAGCCTTCATGAAGTTTAAGGTGTTCCAAATGGATGTCAAAAGTGCATTCCTAAATGGTGAGCTTAAGGAAGAGGTGTTTGTTGAACAACCACCAGGGTTTGTTTCTTCAACTCAGCCTTCTCATGTTTTTAAGTTGCAGAAAGCTCTTTATGGACTAAAGCAAGCTCCTAGGGACTGGTATGAGACCTTAGCTAGTTTCCTGTTAGAGCACAACTTTACTAGGGGAGTAGTTGATAGAACCCTTTTCGTCAAGCATCACAAGGACACAATCCTGTTAGTTCAGGTGTATGTAGATGATATTATTTTTGGCTCCACTGATCCCAAACTGTGCAAAAAGTTTTCCAACTTGATGCATTCTAAGTTTGAGATGAGTAGTATGGGTGTGCTGTCTTACTTTCTTGGTCTCCAAGTTAAGCAAGATGCTGATGGTATCTTCATCTCCCAATCCAAATATGCCAAGGAATTGATAAAGAAATTTGGGATGGCTGATGCTTCAGCAATGCCTACACCCATGGCTACTAATGTAGTTATTGATTCTGATGATCACGGCAAGCCAGTTGATCAAAAGAATTATAGGGCCATTGTTGGTTCCCTATTATATCTAACTGCAAGTAGGCCAGATATAATGTTTGCTACATGCCTCTGTGCTAGATTCCAGGTCAACCCCAAGGAATCTCATCTGATTCTTCTAAAGAGAATCCTGAGATACCTGAAAGGATGTCCAGATCTAGGACTTTGGTACCCAGCTGAGTCAGAATTTGAATTAATTGGATATTCTGATTCTGATTATGCTGGCTGCAGAGTTGACAGGAAGAGCACCTCAGGAACTTGCCAGTTCCTGGGAGAGAGATTGGTCTCTTGGTTCTGTAAGAAGTAGGCTTCTGTCTCAACTTCAACTGCAGAGGCTGAATATATAGCAGCTGCCAGTTGTTGTTCACAGATCCTGTGGATTCAAAACCAGCTTGTGGATTATGGTTACTCACACAAGAACACCAAGATCATGTGTGATAGTACCAGTGCTATTTCTATTGCACAAAATCCAGTGCACCACTCTAGAACCAAGCACATTGAGATTAGGCACCATTTCCTGAGAGATTGTGTGGAAAAGAACAAGATCTGTCTTGAATTCATATCCACTGAGTTTCAGAGAGGTGATATATTCACCAAGCCTTTAGATGAACAGAAGCATCTGTTCTTTTTAGTTCAACTAGGCATGATTAATGGACGAGACTAAGTGTGACTATATCTGCCTTTGTTGAAATCTGCTTGAAGATCGTCGAACGATGATCGAAGATCGTCGAACGGATTGAGCCTATCGTCGACCTCTGGTTAATGATAGCTTATCTGTTTGAAGATCGTCGATCGACGTTCGACCATCGTCGAACAGGTTGAGCTCATCGTCGATCTCTGAACGACGACAGCTTGTTGCGAGTGAAGCCAGAAATAGCCGAACGATGGTTCGACTACTCTGCTTCTGAGCCGATCGTCGAACGGCCGTTCGACTATCGGGTCAAGTATCTTTTTAATAGATCGACTATTTCCGGTCTAATATAAAACCGATAGTCGACCTAGGTTAAAAGATCTTTTGTTTTATCGTCGACGGAGCGTGCCCTTTCGCATTCTGCTTTCCCGCTTGCGATTTCCGGGCGTTTCGTCTTCTTCGTTCTCTGCAGCTTTCTCGTGCTTTCTCCGGCGAATCCATGGAGGTCTCTCCAGCAGTTTTAGCCGTCGTGAAGTTTGATGCAGGATTCAGTGTGGATTTCGAAGCATTCAGTAGCTGCGATGCCGGAATCGTGGAAGTTCTCCAGCTCTGCAGGGATCAGGGTTTAGAAAAGTTAATGTCTGAAAGGATTAAGATCAACATTCCAGAAATCAAAGAATGGGCTTTCACGTCGTCTTCCACAGACGAATCGATGACTGGTACCATAGGCGGAGAAGAAGTTATCCTGACTCCGGCCGTCTTATCTGATGTTTTTGAATTAGTTATTGGTGATGAGGATTATGAGCAAGACGCTCAGGAATTTGGAAGAATGCTGGTTGAGCTGGGACATGCTGAGGGCATTCCCACCAAGCTGCTCAAAGTAAACTTCCCCTTCAAGATCAAGTTCCTCGCTGAGGTAGTCGGAAAAGTGCTCCTGGGCAGCAATTCGCACTCATGTGTGCGATTGTTAATCGAAAAAGGATAGATTGGGCAGCTGTTTTGTTTGATTTAATCAGGAAGAAGACTGGTAAGAAGGAAGTCATCCTGGGAAGGGTCATTGGAATCTTCTTTAAGGAGAAATACCCCCAGCTGCTAAGTTCAACTGCAGCAACAATCAACGCCAGCAAGAAGATGGATCCCCACTTGTTCTCTAAGTGGAAGAGGACGTTTGTGAAATCTGCTCCAGCAACATCTGAGGGCACAAGGACTGTATCAGTCGCTCCTCAACCTGTTGAAGCTGGCTCAGCTCTTCCTTCCTCCTCCTCTGCATTGCCGTCTGCCTCAGTTGAAGTACCATCAACTTCTGCTGAGGTACGACCTTCTTCCTCTGCTGCTCCTGAAACAACTACGGTTGTTCCTCTGTCTCCTCCAGCCTCTCCTCTACCTGCTCATCTGGCTAGGATATCTGCTCCTAGCTTTGATTTGTTAGGATCAGAGAGAATTCTTACTCCTCCTGTATCTCCAATTCATTCCCCAATTCATTCCCCAATAAACTCACCTGCTCCATCTCCTGCTCGATCCCCTGTCCACATCATTTCTCATCCCAGCACCACTACCATATCTGCTGCAGCTCCATCCACCTCACTTCCTTCATCTATTGAGATCTCTCCTGAGCTCATCTCCCGCATTGTGGAGCTGATTACCCCATCAATCAAAACCATGATTGAAGAGGCAATCGCTCCCCTTGCTGCCTCCATTGATTTCTTATCTGCCTCCATCAAATCCCTTTCAAAATCAGCTGAGCCATCTTCCTCTAGGGGCCTGGTTTCAGTATCCACTGAAATCAGGCAGGGGGAGATGTTCAATGAAGATGCCTCAGATCATCCTGCCTCTCCTCCAGCTTTAAAAGATTCAGTCATGTCTGCCCAGGAAGAATCTGCTCAGGAAGAAATAGTTCCAGATGTTGTCATGACAGCTGAGAAAGAGATAGATCCAGCTGAGAAAGAGATAGATCCAGCTGAGAAAGAGATAGCTCCAGCCCAGGAAGAAATAGCTCCTGCTGAGAAAGTTTTAGCTCCAGTTTTGTCTGAAAAGGAAATAGCAGATGGAATCCTACTATCTGAGATTGCAGTTAAAGTCTGCTTAGAAGATCTTACCTCTCCTGTGATTGTTAGATTCCTGGAAGGAATTATAACTTCTTATCTGAATGAATCATGGGAGATGGTTAAGTATGAAGGTAACTCTTTCATTCGTTTTGTTGATGAGTCGATTAATTTGATAGTTTGTGAATACCTTGAAGGAATGATTCAAGCTTATTTAGCAGATATGTATTCATAATTTTACAGATGTTATTAAAGAAGATTTAGCTGCTCAAATCATAGCAGTTGTGGTTGAAGCTGACCCAAGTGTTTCTGATACTCAAGTAGACCTTGAATTGGAATCCTTCTTAGATAATAAAGAAGATGAGTCTGAGAAAGAGGAAGTCAAAGTTGACTCTGTTCTGAGTTTGGAAGAAGCTCAAGCAAGAGCAGCTTGGGATTTAAGAGTTCAATCTTTAAAAGAGAAAGAGAAAGATTTGCAAATTGAAAAGTCAACCATCTGGGATGACTCTCCAGGGTTGGATTTAGACTCCCTTCTGGCTCTGGATGCCATGGAAGAGGAAAGGGAGAAATCTGCTTCAAAGCTTAAAGAAAATGCTGTTTCAGAAGCCTATGATCCCTATGAAAATCCTCCCTCATCTCAGTCTGATGATGATGATTCTGATATGTCTGAGAAGTCAAAGAAAAAGAAATCTGCTGCAAAGAAAAGAAAAGCTGCTCCTCCTCCACCTCCTAGTAAGGATAATGATATTCCATATTACATTTTGAAGGGTATTGACCCTAAATCCAAGGATTTTCAGCATTGGATGTGGTTTTCGAAGAATCAGCAAAAAGAAAGAAAAAGAACCAAGAGGTATGATACTCCTGTCTCAAGATGGACTCCCAGAGGTCCTCCTCCACCTCCTGGTGCAGGAGCCTCTGGGAACCTATCAGCCAATCCTGGTGCTTCTTCTGCAAGATCTGCGTCTGTTCAGCCCCAACCAAGACAAGGTTATCAAAGCTCTCAAGGCAAATCATTTTATGGTTCTCAAAGACAAATGAAGGAGGTTGTGGCTCAAAGACCAACCTTTTCCCCACCTCCTTCTCCAAAGAAAAGAATTCCTTCTCCTTCTCCAGTTCAGACTGAGGAAACTGTATCAAAAGGTAAATAGTTTACTGTGTTTTAAAACCTTCTAGCAAGTCCCTTTTGCTAAGTATACTCTAATGTCTTATCTAGATATAATAGCTGATGCTGCTTCTCCTGAGCCCGTATATGAAAATCCTGAGCTCGATCCTAACTTTAGGATGGCTCGCTTTCAAGAACTTGTAGGAGCAGCTCAGATAAGAAAAGCTAGAGCAGAAGGAAAAGATACAACTGGTTTTACTACCATGTCAGCTTACAGAAAGAAAGAATTTGAAAAGTTCCAGGTAAATCCTGAGATTTTTGATCCGCAAAGTACATGGAAAAGCACCCTGAAGCTGTTGTCCCTAGGGCTACAGAGCTGAAGATCATTGGTGCGCAGGACCTAAAAATGTCAAAGAAAGAATCAGATGACCCTCTAAGAAAAATTTCTTTTGTTTCTAGTTCTTCTGATCCTTTACCAGACTCTAAAGATTCTTAATAGTTTAATTAACTGCTGTGCTATATTTGTCTATCTGATTGATAATCTGCCAGTTTATTGTTAACTATTTGCTGAATTTATTTCTAGTATTCTATTGCTAGCTGTTTTAGATTTTGAGAGACTTAACTCAAATAGGGGGAGATTGTTGGTACCCTAGTTTTGATTTGAGTTTAGTCCTCTCCTTTGTGCCCCTTGACCCAAGAAATACTTATGGTCAATGGTTAGGAGTCTAGCTGTAGAGTCCTCGCTTTTCCAAATTGAGAATTTGGTTAAGTAAGTTTTTCGTTCGACGATAGTCGAACGCCGCTCGACTATCGTCTATCGGCTGATCGACGATCGTCTATCAGTTGGTCGACGCTTTGTCTGCGTTGATAGCTCGACTATCTGTTGATAGGTCGACTATCTGTTTTGCGTTGATAGTTCGACTATCTGTTGATAGTTCGACTATCTGCTTGGCGAGGTAGTTCGACTATCTGTCCTGATAAATCGACTATCTGATAGTTCGACTATCTGTTGATAGGTCGACTATCTGTTCCGCCTTGATAGTTCGACTATCTGTTGATAGATCGACTATCTGTTTCGTCTTGATAGTTCGACTATCTTTTGATAGTTCGACTATCTGTTGCCTTTGATAGTTCGACTATCTGTCCTGATAGGTCGACTATCTGATAGTTCGACTATCTGCTGATAGATCGACTATCTGGTTTGTTCTGATAGTTCGACTATCTTTTGATAGATCGACTATCTGTTTTCTGAGGTAGGTCGACTATCTGTTTGATAGGTCGACTATCTCTGTGCGCTTGATAGTTCGACTATCTGTCCTTGATAGATCGACTATCTGATAGTTCGACTATCTGTTCTGATAGCTCGACTATCTGCCGGGGTAGTTCGACTATCTTCTTCGATAGTTCGACTATCTGGATCGTTCGACTATCTGCCCGATAGCTCGACGATCTCCGTGCGTCGTTCGACGATCTTCAAAAGTCGTTCGACGTTTTCTGTCTGTCTTTGTATTTTGTATCTATTTATTATATTTAATTAATTAATACATTTTCTGGCACAGTATTTTAAGCTGTATGATAAATTAACCAGGCATTATTTGCTCTATTCCTTTTGCCTGAGTTCAAATCTTTTTAAGATAAAGTTGTTTGTCTTATTAGCTGTCTTTATAAATTACTTTATCTGCTGTCAGCCCTTTATAGCTGTTAGACTGAAAAGTCTTCTTTTGCTATAAAGAGATTATTTCTGATGTGACTTTATTTAGTCCTTCTGTTATTTGTTTTAAGCCTGCAGCTTCTTAGAAAGTGGTTTATTCCCTTTATAGAATGTTTTGCTGCAGAGATATTTCTGTCTTCTTGATATTTACAGCCCAGGTCTCAAGGCTTAGAAGAAGACAAATAATTCAAATGGAAGAGAGCCGTTGCTTGCTGATGATTATATAAAGAACCCTTTGAAGAAGGATTCAAGCTAGTTAACAGAAGCTAATAGCTAACTAGTTGTTCATTCTCAAGCCTTCATCAAGCTCAAGCTTCCTGCTCTCAGCAATCTCCATCTAACTGAGAAGTGTAAAGATCTTCATCTCTTCTTCACCTGAGTTCTCCTGCTTTCAGGAAGTTCAACTCAGAGTTCCTTTGAAGAAGAAGAAGAAGAAGATAGCTGCTTGAAGAACTTTGATTTTATTATTTACTTTCTTCCTGTAGCTCTTTCCTTCAGAACTTTCTGAAGAGTTTTTTCTGCACTGAAGCAAGACTTCACCTGGACATTCCTGAGCCAGGGGAGCCTTGATTCTTTAGAGCATTCTAGCTCAGTGCAAGTTTTTGTGCTTCTCTAATCTATTGTAAAATAGAGAAGACATCTTAACCTTCTTCCCCCTCCTGTACAGGGTTATTACTCCCTTCAAAAGTATCCCTTGGTGGCAGGGCACCTGATCAAAAACCTGTGCTTGGTTTTTAGACACCTGATCAAAAGTCTAAAGGGTTTCTGGATCTACCTGAAGCAGATCCTGTTGGTGGCAGGGCACCTGATCAAAAACCTGAGTGGATTCCTACCGTGTGGGTAGAAGAGTGGACGTACCCAAGTTGTTTGGGGAACCACTATAAATTTCCTTGTGTCGTCTGGATTCCACTGTTTAATTCCTGCATTATGGCTGTGATTAGATATAACTAGGTTGCTAGTTGCTGATTAGGTTTTTCCAAGCTTAACTGTAATTACAGTTAGCTTGTGTTTGTACACATCACTTGTGTTAGGCTTTAAGGTTAAATCAATATCTATAATCTTTTCATTCCGCACTTCACTCCAAGGGAGTTGGGTAGACTATTAAGTTTTGTCAGTGCAAAATTTGATAACTCTATTCACCCCCCCTCTAGAGTAGTATCTATCCCTTCACTTTCAGGCAGAGAGACAAGTGGTCATGGAGCCAATGGTCGTGGAGCCAGTGGCCACAATTCAAGCAATGTAAAAGCAATTGAAACACGTGATGAGTTTCAACCCTCCTATGTTTGTGGGTACTGGAACCCCAACACAAGCCAAAGATTGGCTCTCGAGAATAAAGAGAACTATGAAGAAAATAGTGGAGCGGCAGAAAGTCACCATAACTACCTTCCTATTAGATTGAGAGGTGAGGCTATGGTGGGATGAGTTGGAGCTGCACCAGTTTTTCGGTGGATCGTTGATTGAGATCTCAATGTAGGAGTTCTTGAGGCTCTTTCTATCGAGATATCATCCATCTGCACAGTGGATTGTAATTGAAAATCAATTCCAGTGGTTAACTCAAGATGAGAGTCCATTGGATACCTACTTGCACGAGTTTACAAGGTTGGGGCAGTATGCAGGCTTTGTGGTTGCAGACGAGGAATATAAGACCAAAGGGTTCTATGAAGGACTGCACGATGATCTGAGGTTGCATCTCTTGGGTCTGATGACGCAAGGTTTTCTGACATTAGTCAATACAGCCAGATCTATAGAATAAGATATAAAGCGCATGCAGCATAAGAATGGCTTAGTGGTAAAGAAGCCAGAGTTTAAAGTACCGAGTTCAGCAAGATCTTGACAGGGAAGGTGGATGTAGAAGGATAAGTCTATGGGACCATCCTCTTCTACTGTTTTTGAAGTGGTGTTAGGGCAAGGTCCACTCACTTGCTACACGTGTGGCAAGGTGGGACATATAGCTCGAGAATGTTGGCATGGTCGTCCAATGGGTGAGATAAAGACAGGTGTATTGTATGCTGAAAAGGGAAAGACAGTGGAGTCAACTGCATCCCAAGCGCAGCCCCGAGTATATAATCTTAGCTAATAAGAGGCCATTAAACAAGACGATGTGGTAACAGGTGTGCGTTAAGATATAATTTTTACTGTTTTTTATACTTGCTACCTTGTGCATTGCTTAACTTGTGTGAATTAGGATTTGTCCTGATTTTGGATTGTCCGGCAAGAGCACTGTTCGATACAAGAGCCTCTCATTCCTTTTTATATAAGAACTTCATGGTGCATATCAGAGTGCCTTCTTTTCTATCGACAGATAGAGTGAATGTGTTGCTGCCTAACAGGTGCTTAATACGCCCAGATAGAGCCTGTTGTGTTAAGGTGTGGATATGAAATCATGATTTTGGCTTAGAAGCATATGTGCTGCCGATATCTGAGTTTTATGTGATCTTTGGTATAAACTAGATCTCAGAGCAGTGTGTCTGTGTTGATTGCAACTCTAAGGAAGTCATACTAGGGCAAAACACAGAATGCGAGACTAAGTTCGTGGGTATGTGTGTATTGAGCAAGATATTTATGTTTGCTCTCCAAATAATCAAGGTGGTTCAGAAGGGCACAAAATTATTTATCACACTGTTAGAGGTTGTAGATTCGAAACCCAGTTTGAGTGAAGTTCCTGTTGTGTCAAAGTTTGCGGATGTTTTCCTAATGATCTCCTTAGGATTCCACCTCAGTGAGAGATCGACTTCACTATTGAGCTGGTGCTAGGAGCGAAACCTGTATCACGCTCACTATACCGAGTAGCGCTAAAGTAGATAAAGGAACTTAAGGTTCAGTTGCAGGAGTTTCTAGAGCACGGCTATATATGTCTAAGTATGTTACCTTGGAGTGCACAAGTTCGCTTTATGAAGAAGAAGGGCGGAAGCTTACGTCTATGCATTGATTATCATGTACTGAACAAGCTGACAAATAAGAACAAGTATCCGATTCCACGAATCAATGATTTATTTGATCAGCTAGATGGATCGACTATCAATTCGAAGTCGTATTTAAAGCTCGGTTACTTGCAGTTGAGAATTCAGGAAAGTGATATTCCCAAGACTGTATTTGGTACACGCTATAGACATTATGAATTTACTGTGATGTCTTTTAGGCTCATTAATGCGCCATCAGTATTTATGGACTTGATGCACAGGACCTTTCGAGAGTATTTGGACCTGTTTGTGATTGTCTTTATTGATGACATACTGGTATGCTCTCAATCAGAAGAGGATCATGCGAATTATTTGAGATTGGTTTTTCATACCTTGAGGAGGAATCGACTATTTGCCAAGTTCTCTAAGTGTGAGTTTTGGCTTTCGTCAGTGACTTTTCTTGGTCATGTAGTAAGTGGAGAAAGTATTGTTGTGGATCCGACAAAGATAGTTGTGATATGAGAGTGACTTGTACTTGGTTTTGTAGCTAAAGTCAGGAGTTTCCTTGGACTTTCCAGCTATTATAGACGCTTCGTAGAGAACTTTTTGAGTATTTCTTTACCTCTGACTACATTGACAAGGAAGAATCAGAAGTTTATTTAGACGCTAGAGTGAACATGAGCTTTTAAGGAGTTAAAGAGTCGTCTGACCACAGTTCTTGTGTTGTGTTCTCCATATGGAACGAAAGGCTTTGAAATCTATAGCGATGCATCGAGGGATGGTTTAGGTTGTGTTCTTTTGCAATTTGGACATGTGAATGCTTATGACTCTCGCTAATTGATAGCAAACAAGAGGAATTATCCAGTTAATTAAATGAAATTGGCGGTCGTGATATTTGCTCTTAAGCTATGAAGACACTATTTGTATGGTGTGAAGGTTACATCTTTACGGAGCATAAGAGCCTGAAATACTTGTTGAATCAGATGGATCTGAATATGTGAACATTGAGGTGGTTGGAGTTCCTTGGGGACTACACCTTTGAGATTAATCACACTCCCGGGAAGGGAAATATAGTTACGGATGCGCTGGGTCGCAAGGCTCCAACACAAGCAAATTGGTCACAAATGCATGATGAGTGTCTTATTCGTGAGTTGAAGGCTTTATGCACCTCTTGTGTTGACAGGAGGACGAGCGTGGAAGCATAATTGAATTGGACAGAGGTTAATTATGACCTCGCGAACAGGATTTGACAGGTGTTAGACCTTGACAAGAGCATGACGCGCTATATGTCGGAGATAGTGGATGAGTCAAATTCCTAATTCTCGCTGACCGACAGTCTTTTGTTGAAGGACGGTAGGTTGTGTGTCCCAAATGTTGGCAAATTGTGAGAGGAGTTGATGTACGAGGCACATTTTACCAAGTACTCAATCCACCCAAGGAACACAAAAATGTTTAAATACATGAAGAAGTTATTTTAGTGGCCAAGGTTAAAGAAGAACATATCACTTTATGTGGCGAAGTGTCAAACTTATGCCCACGTGAAGGCTGAATGTAAAAAACCCAGTGGTTTCCTGAAATCATTACCAATATCAGAATGGAAGTTTGATGATGTATCTATTGATTTCCTATACGGTTTGTCCAGATTGTAATACGTGAACGATTCTATTTGGGTGATTGTGGACCAGTTGACAAAAGTAGCACACTTCATTCTAAATCGAAGGGACGATTCAGTAGAAAAGTTAGCCAAACTTTATGTTGAACAGATCGTATGATTGCATAGTGTGCCCCATTGCATCGTTAGTGATCGAGATGGGTATTTCACGTCGAATGATTGTAAGCTTACTCATCAACTGTTGGGTACCAAGCTGAAATTCAGCACGACCTTTCATCCACGGATGGATGGTCAGACCGAGATGGTGAACAGAACGGTGGAAGATATGCTTCACATGTGCGCCCTGGATTTCGGGAAGAGGTGGGAGGACAATCTCTTTATGATCGAATTCACCAACAATAATAGCTACCAAGAAAGTATTCAAATGACCTTTTGAGGTCTTATACGGTAGGAATTGTCGTATTCTGTTGGCTTGGGTAGAAACAGGTGAATCAAAGGTATATAAATGTAAGTACACTGAAGATGCGGCTTCAACGATATGTTCGATTTAAGAGTGGTTGCTGATCACGCAAGATAGGCAGGAAAAATACGATAATTTCAAGCACCGAAACGTAGAGTTTGTGGTTGGAGATTGGGTTTATCTTAAGATAAAATCATTCAAGGGTGTATTGAGAATCTGACGCTTGAAAAAGCTGAGTCTGAGATACCCTGGGCCGTTTGAAATCGTTGAGCGTAATGGAGAAGCTGCCTATCAGCTAAACTCAGTGGTTTATACAATGTGTTTCACATATCAGTGTTGCAGAAGGCTGTGGAAGAGCCTATGCAGGTGATTGCTACAGATCAAGTTCTGGTCGATAGTAGGTTGATGACAAAAGTCAAGCCCATTCGAATCGAGGACACGAAGATCAAGCGACTTCATAATAAAGAGATTGGAATGGTCAAAGTTTGATGGAACAACTGCTGTCATGAGGAGCTGTCATTGGAGTGCGAGCAGACCATGCAAGAAGAGTTCCCTGAGCTGTTCCGTTCAGGTACATTTGATGTGTTTTGTACTTTTGTGTTGTTTCCTGTTAAGTGTGGATTTTAGGGCAAAATCTCTTAAAGGAGGGGAGAATTTTAATGCCCCAAATTTTGTGAAAATAATAGTAAGTTGGTCATTGGAGGTTCCTGCTAGGCAGTATACCTAGCGTTGGCGGTAGCCAGCTGATTTTAAAGGAATAATATCTCTGGTCGGTATTACGCGGCGGTAGCATGATACTGTGCGGCGGTAGCCGATGAATTA
Source organism: Platanthera zijinensis (assembly GCA_039513925.1). Classification (NCBI taxonomy): domain Eukaryota; kingdom Viridiplantae; phylum Streptophyta; class Magnoliopsida; order Asparagales; family Orchidaceae; genus Platanthera; species Platanthera zijinensis. Next base: position 14,896,172 of record CM077084.1, read on the forward strand.
AGTCAATCTTTATCTCTGGACGGTACCGCCCGAAGGTAGTGATAATGCCGGCGGTAGCGATAACGCCGGTGGTAGTGTCCACTTGTCAGATAAGGTTGAGACATTCTTCGAGCGGCAGAAGATGCTGATTGGGCCAAGCGGCCACCGCCTAAGATACCATGCAACGATAGTAAGGTACCACGGGGCGGTAGCCTTTGATAAGAGGTTGAGATGAGATTCTTTTCTCATTTTGTCGATTTCTTTCTCTCTAGGATCTTGAGGTAGAAGAAAGTGAAATCTTGAAGAGCAAGGGCAAGGATGAATCTAGACCTGAAGGAGAGGTGTTACGAAGGTGTTCTTGTGACCAGGTTTGCGAGTCAAAGCAAGATCTATGGAAAGGAAGGTGTGGTGATCATTTACATCTGGATCAAGTGCAAAGTCAGGGCTCCTAAGCGATCGACAAGGGTAACGACCTTTCTCCTTGGACAAGTGAAGTCCTTATTTCACATATACATGGAAATACTCACCAATTGGTGAAGAACGAGAGATTTACAATGGGTTGATTGTGGATATCCCATTTATGAAACTTGCATATAGAATTTAGAATCGAAGTACGAAATAAGCATGTTATGTGAAGCCCATCCGGACAGGTTGGTTTGGATTGGTGATGATTGATTTGCGTGTTGGAGAAGACTTCGTGGTTAAACGTGTAGTTTACGGAGTTATGGGATGTGCAGGATGCTGCAATGATAGTACTGAAAATTATCTCAAGGAAAACACCCGAAATTGAGGAAAAATTTAGATTCTGTCCCCTACCGCGCGACGGTAGAGATACCGCTAGCGGTAGCTCCCAGAGAGCTATTGTTGTGGGCCTCTCTCCTAGATACTTGAGGGCCAAATGATTGAGCTGACAGCCTGAAGAGCCTAGGTATGGTGGCCATGATAACCAGTCTGATTAAGGTTGTGAAGCCTGTGTTCGCGAGATAAGGTGGGTAGCATGAGAATCTGAGAGCCTGAAGTGCCTAGCTATGGTGGTCATGAGTGCCAGCCTTGGACATAACTCGGTTATGCATGTGAAATATGGGAAAGGAGAAGTTGACCCGCATCTGTTCGACTGCTATGTGGCAATGGCGATTTGAGCAATAAAAAGGGTTGATTTGTACCCACTCTATATCGCTTGACTAGACAGCCTAAAGTAACTGGTGTAGTCAGGGGCATAGGAGAAGGTCATTCACTTTATGCGCGACCAAAACTGCTTAATGTTGGACCATCAAGTCTGGGACTGTGGATGGTGGTGGGACCCTGGGAAATCCAGTACACTGATAATGTGTCCTGAGTGCATGGAACATGTGACTGTACATGCTTATGTCTGTGACGAATGGTACTTAATTGCACATTTTGTAGTTAAAAGAGTTATATACTGTTGTTTGTAGGGAAGGAGCACCGCTGCCTCGAGTGTGGGATGAGGTTGTTATAATTTGATCAGTTAATGCTGACCGTTACATTGTTTGGTCACATCTCGGTGGGTCGTACTTATGCAGGTGCTGGAGAGTCAAGTGGAAAGTAGTGGGCTGAAGTCCATTATGCTATATTGATTGGCCATCGAAGGCCCAAAGACGAACTTTTACTGTTTTCCATGTGTGGTCGGCCTGTGTGCCGATGTATGGAATATATATTTATGAAATGAATAGTTGTAAGGCATTAAGGCCAAAACATTTTGTGTATTTTAAATACCATTCTTACGGTATTGTTAGTGAACATTCCTTGTATTTGGGTTCTAAGTTAATTTAATTATTTTTGCTAGAATGCACTCTGAGTTAGGATGCGTAAATGTTATGGTTTCAATGCATAACTCTTTTGACTGTTCGTGGAATATGGCATGAGTCTCTGGCCGCACCTTCTGTTATATTTTACGTGACGAATGGTGGTCCTACAATAACATTAAACCTTAAACTAAAAACTGCTATTAAAACTAAAAGCTATTAAACTAAACATGAAACCTTAAACTAAAACAATACTAATGGCCATCCCAAAGCTAAGCGATCGTGCGTGTTCCTGCACGAAGGTCATTGCGGCGGATATCTTCATTATCTTGATTATTGCGGTGAATATCTTCAAACATTGGCGGGTCGGCACCATCAAGAGCTTAATAAGTTGGTCTGTAAATTAGACCTTAAAGATACTAATTTTTGCATAATATCAAAGAAGAAGAGGCTATGAATTATAACATAGCCAAGTTTAAAGTTCAAACAGATGAGCTATTAAGACTTCAGGTTATTAAGTGAAGTAATAGTCTTCATAGAAGTCCTGTCTTTATTATTAATAAGCATAGCGAACAAGTCTGTGATAAATCGCACTTGATTATTGACTATCGTCGCTTAAATGATAATATTACAGATGAATTATATGTCTGTATAAGTAAGGTATTTCTCAATATGTTCTACACTGTAAGTATTTCATTGATTCTTCTTTATCTGTATGAATAAGGTGTGGTCGTTTTTCCCACCTCTTCAGAGGAATGTAACCTAAGGAAGTATCGTACTTTTACAGGTGATTCACAGGCGTGTGTGTTCTCGACGTCACACTAGTTGATTACTCCTCGTAAGATCAATCTATGGGCGGTTGAGGCCAACCCTAAGGGTATAAAAAATGATTAAGAAATTCATAACTAAAAAATTATACATCGGTAAGGATTCTTGGGACACCTTGGGAACAAGTAATGCCACGCATGAGGCCATATAGAACAAGTACCATTGTTGTGGATAAAATGTTAATATATAATTAAAAAAGTTACAAAGATTAATCAAGTCAATTGAGATCCAATAATACATAGTAATAACTTATAGAATCACCTTATAATCGGGATGACCATCCTACAAATCATCCCTAAGAGAATGAGATGGGAAAAGGTTCTAAGTAAGACGAAGAAGAGAGGATTATTTACAAAAATAACCTTCAGAAAATATTACTAGCTTGACTTAAAAAATTATCATGAACCTAATAATACAAGTAATGAAGAATTTAAACACATTTGCTATTGTAACTGAATATATTCTCATTTAATTCATGATACAGATAGCCAACTAAATAGCTTAATTGATATATTTATCAACTTTAGCAAAAAACATATTAGGCTTTGCAATAACCAAGTGTATGAACATACACAAACTAAGCATAAACTCATTATGCCTTAAAACACAGATTTAAACAGAAATATCAACCAACCAATAATATTTAAAAAATCAACTCTCAAGTACGTTGGAGAAATTTACAGAAATAGAACCCAAAATCTCAAAATAACTCCGAACATACCAAACCTAGCAAAATAATTTGAAGAATTACAAATTAATTTTGTCAACATAAAATAACTACAAAGTTTAATTTTATCTTGAAAGAGTATAGAAGAGTATAAAGAAGCTCTACGCCCTACAAATATGTACTTAACAAATTCAGTGGATTTTGGTAATCATGATCCAGTAAGAAAAGGTGATAAAATTATTGTCAACATAATAACACAATACTGCATTTACTCATTCAACTTCATATGAAATTTGATATACTTATACAAAAAAAATAACTCAAATAATGATTTACAAATTGAAGGTCTATATGACAATTAAAAGATTTAAAACTAGATACAAGTAAAATTAATTAGGTCACAAGATATGAAAATGTTTAAGTTGTCTACCTAAATCACCTAGAGGGGGGGGGTGAATAGGTGAGTTGTGCGTCTTTTTGCGGAATAAAAATTAAGCGAGCTATGGATAAAAAATTAACCAAGCAATCACAGATGACACCAAAATTTATAGTGGTTCCCCAACCTTGGGTACATCCACTTTCCACTCACCGATCTAGCAATGCACTAGACTCGGTTACTCCACTAATCTCAGATTGGAAACAATCCTACTACTCGGAACAACGTTCCTACAACTCGATCCAAAAATAGGATCTACACTCAGAAGAGAAAAACTTCCTGCAATAACTCAGAGAGCAAAGCTCCTACACTCGAAGAAGAATCTCCTACAAGAATAAATTAAAATATAAAAGAAATACAAACAGTATTTTCTATCAGATCTGAAAACTTCTTCCTTTCTTCTTCCTTGAACTTTGTGGCTCTGTCAGAAATAATTGAAGAAGACTTGGCTATATCTCTAATCTGAGCTTTCTAGACTTATAAGATCATGTTGAGGATCTGTCGATTATAGAAGATCTTGATTGGTGAATCAACTGCTCTGAATCATTCTGGATCGAAAGCACTTTTGGCGATGAGCGGCGGCTTCTGATTTTGGAAAGAAAAAATAGCGATTCAGAAACTTAGAATTTCTTCTTACGGTTTCTTAGGGTTGGTCGGAAATGACAAGACCTTTTATACGACATGCCTAATGGTCATAATCATAATTAATGATAGCCATGTGGACCAATCACGTCTAATGACATTTGAAATTACGTCTGTCTAGACTTAAGAAATTTTCAGATAATTTTTCAGCATTTCTCGAGAAGAATGATTATACTTGAGAAAAAGAAGTTTTTTTCTCGAGAACAAAGAGTGAGCACTCGATAAAACCCTTGGTAAGAATGTGGAGGAGGAAATCAGCAATCTCAAGAACAAAGGGAAAGTACTCGAGAAGAATAAATTATTGTTCTCGAGAAGAAGCACTTTGGTACACGAGAATAAAGAACTATCTCGAAACCTAAACAAGGGCTTCTCGAGAAAAAGACTTAGAGAAATTCTGTCTGGAAAGGAAGTAACTCGAGAAGAAGTGTCATGAAGCACTCGAGTACATAAGCCCTTCTCGAGAACATCAATAAACTTTCTCGAGAACTACTTCTGCCACTCGGATTCATGACAAGTCTAACTCGAGAACTAACATTAATCCTTCTCGAGTACAAAACATAGTACTCGAGAAAAACACTTAGAGAATTTCTCTGAAAAACTGAAAAATTAATTTCTTCAAAAATAATCAGCATCCAACTTTCCTCTCATGCCCTTAATGCTTGAAAAGGAGTGTATCCTAATAGAGAGGCTACACATGAGTCAACACCATGGATCACACAATGAGGGATTACATTGTATGGTCTTGTGTTTGAAGACTCATTGTAGACTGACATTGGTCTACACTTGGCAATTAAGTCCTGCAAACACTCAACTAAAAAGAGCATCAAATACAAACTTAATTCATCTTAGTTAAAGGATGACTTCATACAAATCTGGGCTATTGTGGATGCAATACCCAACAATCTCCCCCTATTTGTAGAAGTCAGAACCCTCTACACTAAGATGAATTACATTAAGAGAAAAACAAATAAAGAAACTAATAGCCATGATAAGTAGAATAAAAGCTATTATGGAGAAAAATAAGATCAACAAAATTAAAAGTTCATATAAATAGAAATTTGTCCAAGAGAAAATTTAATTCCACAATTTTAAATATGAACTTTCATAACCTCTTCATCTTCTGTTGATTCTGTTGTTGCTGCTATCTTTCAAGCTTTTCCTATTATCTCTTCTGGTAGCTATAAGTCTTGGGGAAATACTTTGGAGGTCTAGGTGGAGCCTTGGGATTATTTCTTCCATATACTCTGTCATATATCCTTCTTTTTGTAAGAGATTTTTCATACAATCACCATTCATCAGAGCTATAATGAAGGCTTGTGGATTCATTTAAATCAAGAACTAGCTTGAGAGTTTCAAGTATAAGAGATTTGGAGGCTAGACTCCACACTTCAGTAAACTCTTGAGGTCTTTTCCTTTTAGCTTTAGGATGTGGAGTTGATCTACTAGCTAAGGCTCCATCCCCATATTTTCTTCTTTTTGCTTTCTGAACTTCTGGAGGATGAGGAGGCATACTTGCTTGTTCTGATTCCCAAACTTGTTCATATACATCAGGAGGTGGTCCTTCAAAGTATTCTGGAGGTGGTCCTTCAAAATATTCTAGAGGTGGTACTTTAAAATATTCCGAAGGAGGTGAGAAGGTTGGCTTATTTACATCCAAGTGAGCAGGATGAGGAGTAGATGGGTCCATTGCAAGTTCAGGAAATAGCTGATTATGCATCCATATAGTTGTATCATAAGTATATAACTTAGTACTTTTGATTTCTTTAAGCATAGATGTCTGAATATCTTTCAACTGGTCATCCCACTGATTTTTCATAATCTGAGTTTGTTTTTCCAATTATTCTTTCACTTTATCCTCCCCCTTTCTGACTTCTAGGGAGAGGGTACTGATAACATCTTCTTTAAATGTTCCAACTTCTTCACAAGTTTTGAAGTTCCTTTCTTGGGCTTTCTTCTCAAGTTGAATCTGATTGTTAGCAAGGGTAACTGATTGTTCCATAACATTACCAATGGTTGTGATTGTATGATCTATGGCTTTTCCTCCAATTTGAAAGAGCCCTTTAAATTCATCTGTGTTATGCTGTATTTCAGCAAATCCACGACTCATTTCTTTCTCTAATGCAGTCATTTTTTTATTACAACTTTCAAAGAATCATCAAAGTATTGTCTCTAGGCAGTAAGTATAGCTTCAATTTTGCTTAAAATATTACCTTCAGGAAGTGCTGTAGGATGAGTAGATGGTGGAGGCAGAGCAGGGGATATCCATGGAGGGATTTCTTCAATTACAATAGTTGAGGTAGAACCTAATTTCTTGTTTATAGTGTTGTCTTCATCTTCAGCATCAATGGGCAACAAGGAGGGAATATTAAAGTGAAGACTTGGAAGTCTTGGTTCAACAGCTTCTTCAGGAATGTCATCTTCTGAATCATGAATTGAAATAACTTCATCATCATGTAAATTTTCAGGAGATTTCTCTGGTTCATTTACAGGAGACTTTACTGCTTGAGGAGAAGGAGACTTTGCTAGAGACTTAGGAGATGTTGATGGAGAAGAGGGATGATCTTCAGTAATATGGGATAGAGGCTCTTTGGAAGTGAGCTCCTCTATCTTCCTAGTAATATCTTCATCAGTGGATAAGAGCTGTTCTTGAATCTGAGCATCTGTCAAGTTTTTTGAGTCTAGAATATCTTCAGCAGCAGGAAAATTTGTATCTACTGTATGCAGCAGAGAGGAAGAGGCAACAACAGATGTAAATGGAATATCTTCTTGGACTAGATGACTGCAGCAAATGGAGAGACTTGAGGAGGAATGGCTGTAGCAGCTGGAGTAGTGACTGGTGTTGGAATTTCTGTGTTGATTGGTGCTCGAGTTTGCTGAGTTGGGACAGATGGGGCAGGATCCCCCTCAATAGCTGAGTCAATTATCTGATGTGAAGGAGGAGATGGGGTCCTATCCACATCTTCAATTTCCTTAGCAGATTTGTCAGATTTCTGCAATTTAACCTCCTATCTCTGGATGGAGGTGATGGAAACCGTCTTCATATGGTGGAGGGCTATGCTCTTTTTCATGGAGAAAACTTCTTGATTCATCTGATTTAGGTACAAAGAAATTATTCGGCCAAAGTTTGGGCTCTTAATGCATGCCTTAATCTTTTCAAATAGCATCTTGCCCCACTGGAACTTCTTTCTACAAATAACTGCAGTCATTAGATCAAAAAATTCTGGAGTAATATAACTGATAGAACTTGTCTTACAGAGAAGAACTTTATCAAGTATATCTGCCAGTAACTTGCTTTCAGCATTCATGAACTATTTTCTAATTGTGTGAGAGGATTTGGGAATCCCACAGAAACTATATGCTCTCTCATAGTCAGTGTTGATGAGATCATCTTCCATGTCTATGATAGGAAGTTGCAGAAAATGAGAAGCAGAGAGGGCAGACATTTTTACCTTAATATCTTGAATCTTAGACTTGATCACGTTGCCATTGCATTTAATCTTAGCGTGCCGGAAGAACTCTTCAACATCAGAAGTTAAAATACGACATGGATGTTCCAGAACAAAATATAACCCTGCTGTATCGAACAAAAGGAGAACATTCTTGAAATCATCTGAAATCTCAGCAATCCCTGTAGAAATCAGTTCACTCTCGATCCTAAGCTTGGAATATGATGCAATTGATGTGGAGGAATTGATTTTGGCTGGCCGGTGAATGGAGAAACTGGCTTGCGGTAGACGGCGGGGAGGGAGAAGACGAACAGACTTTTGTCGAGGGACGGGGTTTTGAAATCGGGAAAGAATTTCTTGGACCTAAGTCTATTTATATTTACCTTTAATTTTGATGAAAAATGATATAAATAACATTAAAAGTACCTGAAAAATGACGGTGAAGAGCCTGGTTGCCAGTATGAAAAATTTGAACTTGACAAACAGTTGGACACCTGATTTCTTGAGAGAACTGTTTGTTCTCGAGAAGAAGATTATCAGCACTTGAGTAGAATCTGCCTTGGTCTCGAGTAGAATCTGCCTTGGTCTCGAGTAGAATTATTATTCTCGAGAAATAATTTCTTGTTCTCGAGAAGTAAGTCTGCTGTTCTCGAGTACAAGTGTTGTACTCGAGAAATGAAGTCCATTCTCTGAATTTTTTTGATTTTTGAAGTAAAACCTGAACTTGAACTGCTGTCACCTTTTTCTTCATTCTTCTTCATCCTTGTTGAGCATGCCAAGTTTTATTTTGAAGAACGAGAACTTGGCCTTGTCTAGTGGCTTTGTAAATATGTCTGCAATTTGCCTGTCAGTTGGGACATATTGTAGATTTATGTCCCCATGCTCCACGTGCTCCCGGATGAAATGGCATCGCAGCTCTATGTGCTTTATCTGGCTGTGAGAGACTGGATTGTTGGCTAATGCAATCGCACTAGAGGAGTCGCAAAACAAAGGAATGTATTTGACTTTCACATTGTAATCTTCCAGTTGGTTATTTATCCATATCAATTGTGCACAACAACTGCCGGCAGAAATGTATTTTGACTCGACCATTGAAATTGCGACACAATTCTGATTTATGCTGCTCCAAGAAATGAGCCTCCTTCTAAGGAATTGTCAAGTCCCGAAAGTGCTCTTTCTATCATCTTTACTTCCTGCAAAATCTGCATCAGAGAAACCAATTAGTTCATTATCATTACTTCCTGGGTACCATAAGCCAAGATTTGGTGTACTCTTAAGGTACCTCAAAATCCGATTTGCAGCAGCATAGTGAGATTCCTTAGAGTTTACTTCAAATCTAGCATATACACATGTTGAAAACATTATGTCTGGTCTACTAGCAGTAATATAGAGCAAGGATCCAATTATGCTTCTATACTTGGTTTCATCAAAAGATTTCGCTTTCTCATCCTTGTCCAGAGACATAGTTGAACCCATTAGAGTCCTCATAGAGGTTGCGTTCTCCATTCTGAATTTCTCAATTAACTCACTGGTGAACTTCATCTGAGAGATGAAAATTCCATCTTCAGATTTTTTTCACTTGAAGTCCTAAGAAATACTTCAGCTCTCCCATACTGCTCATTTTGAACTTCCCTTGCATAAGTTTGGAAAACTTTTTGCAGAGGTTGTTGTCAGTAGAGCCAAAGATGATGTCATCGACATAGATTTGCACTAGCAAAATCTTGCCTTTTATTTCAATAAGAAATAATGTCTTATCTATTTTTCCTCTTGTGAACTTGTTCTCAAGAAGAAAGTTAGACAGCATCCCGTACCAAGCTCAAGGAGCTTGTTTCAAACCATATAATGCTTTAAATAATAGATAAACATGATCAGGAAAGTTAGAATCAACGAAACCTGGAAGTTGTTCCACATACACTTCTTTCTTTATGTCACCATTAAGGAAGGCCGACTTCATGTCCATCTGATAGACAGTGAAGCCCTTAAGTGCAGTATAAGCTAGGAACAACCTGATTACCTCTAGTCTTGTCACTGGAGCATATGTCTAGTCTAAGTCATTTACTTCTTCTTGTCGATATCCTTTGGCGACGAGTCTGACCTTATTCTTTATGATTGTTCCTTCCTCGTCCATCTAATTCATGTAGACCCACTTGGTTCCGATGACGTTCTTACCTTTGGGTCTTGGAACAAGCTTCCATACTTGGCAGTGCTTGAATTGGTTCAATTCTTCTTCCATTGCAATTATCCATGATGCGTCTGAGTTTGCTTCCTCAAACTTCTTCGGTTCAACCTGTGAGAGAAAACTCAAATATAAATTTCCATTAACTGTACCTCTACGAGTTCTGACACCATCCCAGGGATCTCCTATGATTTGGTCCATTGGATGATCCTTCAAGTGTCTAAGCTCTAGAGTCCTTACATCTGGAGCTTCTTCAACCACATGAGTGACTTCATCAACTTGGATGATTTCTTCATCATGGTCATCAACCTCTCCAATTGGGGTTGGAGTGGTGATCTTGATGAACTTTTCATCTTTTTCTTCAGTCGGCTCATCCAAGTTTAATTCTTTTATCTTTGAACCTGCATATTCAATAAACACACTAGAAGAGCTGCCTTGCAGCAAGCTCGTCTCATCAAATATAACAAGAATAGATTCTTCTACAACCAGGGTTTTCTTATTAAAAATCCTATATGCCTTACTATGGCTACTATAACCTATGAAAATACCTTCAAAGCTCTTTTCGCTAAATTTAGTAGTGTGATACTTGCCATTGTAATGGACAAAGCACTTACAACTAAAGATTCTAAAATATGAAATAGTCGATTTCCTGCCCTTTAGTAGTTCGTAAGGTGTCTTATTATGGTTCTTGTTTATGAGTGCTCGATTTTTCACGTAGCATGCAGTGTTGACGGCTTCAACCCAGAAATATTACGGTAGTGAGGCATCACTCAACATGGTCCTGTAGGCCTCTATAAGTGTTCTATTCCTTCTCTCAGCTACTCTGTTTTGATGAGGAGTATGAGGAGAGGAAAACTCATGAAAGATACCTAGGCTTTCACAAAATTCTATCATGGCCCCAGACTTGAACTCAGTTCCATTATCACTTTTGATTTTGACTACAGAATAGTTATATTCATTCTGGATCTGCCTGATAAAAATTATAAAGATGTCAAAAGTATCTGACTTGTGTTTTAGAAAGAACGCCCACGCAAAGCGTGAGTAATCATCAACAATAACCAATGTATAATCCTTATATCCCAAACTTCTAACTTGTAGTGGACCGAACAAGTCCATAAGAAGTAGGTGTAAACACATATAAGAGTCTTTGCATATAATGCTTTTAAAGGTAGCCCTTGTTTGCTTGCCTTTTACACATGCGTGACAAGGTCTATCTTTACCGCACTTGACATTTGGGGCATCACGTACTAAATTAAGAGAAAATAATTTGTTAATAGTTTTGAAATTAATATGTGCTAGTCTCTTGTGACATTGGTCACCAAGACACGCACTATCTTTCGCTAAAAAGCATACTGGTATAGAAGAGTCTATACACATAAAATTCAAACAAAATATATTTCTACTACGAGTGCCTGATAGAATCATTTACAGATTATTTACCAATTTTATCAAGCACTTGTCTGCATGAAATTCTAATATGTATCCTTTATCGCAGAGCTGGCTTATGCTTATAAGATTGTGTTCCAATCCTTCAACATAAGCCACATCCGAGAAGGATACACTGCCATTCGCAATCATACCATAGCCTTTAGTAATTCCTCTGTCAGAACCTCCAAAGATGACTTTTGGCCTGTTCATGACTAGAGAATAATTCTGAAGAAGGCTTCTTGTCCCGATCATATGCCGAGAGCATCCAATGTCCAAGTACCAGGTAGGAGTTTTGGTGGCCTTTTAACATGCCTGCAACCACAAATCAGTTTTCCTTAGGAACCCAAACTCATTTGGGTCCTTGGTCTCTAGTTAGCATACTCCCCCTATATGTATTAACATTATGAGTGGTCTTTCTCACATTGTTTACCTGAGGAGTTACATAATTTCTGGAGTTAAACTAGCAATCAATGGCAAAGTGACCAATTTTGCCACAGCACCAACAATCACATCTGTTGTATCTTTGCCTAAAATTCTCCTGCTTTACCTTTTGAGAGTCTTGTCTAGTAGGGGTAGGATTCTTGGAGGTAGAAGCTTCATGGTGATGGCATTCACATGGCTTCTTATCCTTAAGAGGCTTTTCTACAACGGGCTTTACTTTTGGTGCCTTCTTGATGTTATGACCATGATTATAAGGGTCATAGCTCTGAAGAGTGATCTCCTCATAAGGTGCCTTGAAGACACTCACCAAAGTCCCGGGGATAGGTCCATCCTTGGTAACGAGACTTGGGCTCTACATAAGTAGGCCTAATAAAGTGACCGTAGGACAAATCAAGATCAAAATTGTTGGTTGGAAAGATAACCTTTTAAAATGATGTCTGATCTTGAGGAGCTTTCCCCTTTTCCTTGGCTATATCCTTCTTGGTTGCCTTATTCTTTCTTCGAGCCTTATTTCTCCTAAAGGATTTACTAGGAGCATCAATATGGCCTAAGCCAGCACCTTTCGCCTGAGCTGAATGACGTCTGATCTTGACCTTGTAGGTCTATCCTGCCTGTGCTGAATTGGTCTAGAGGAATGAGAAGTAGGCTTCTTAGAAGAAGAAACATTACCAGCTGATCCTGCTGTTGGAGGAGGAGGAGGTCCTCTCTAGGACTTTGGTGGAGAATGATATCTTTTCATTTTCTTCCTATTCTTCTACTCATTTTTAGAATACCTCATCCAATGTGGAAGGTTTGGAGTGAGAGGTATCCTATGCAGAATGTAATAAGTAATGTATGTTGTTGAAGAAGGTTGAGGAGCAACCTTAGCTGGAGCCTTTTTCCTTTACTTTCTTTTCTTAAAAGCAGAATCTTCTGATTCATCAGACCCTGTATTAATATCTGACTGCTCTTCAAGCTGATCATATAAAGCATCAATCTATTTATATATATCAGTATGATCATCAAACTAATCCTCTGGCTATTTATAAACATCATCTACATTAGCTGCCTCTTCCATATCTTCATTAAGAAGATAATCAAAATTGGGCATAGGATACTCATACTATTCAAAAGTAGGAGGGGAAGAAGCTTATTCTATAATATCCATTATATTATCAACTACTATAGGCTGTGAGACTGTAGTAGAACTAGTAGAAACAACTCTGAAACTAGATATAAGCTCTTCTAAAACTGAAGCATCAATGGGAGAAGAGTAGCAAACTACTGCTCTTGAGAGATCTTCTTCATAAACTGGTAAGCTAGGAGAATAACTATGCAGTAAATCAAAAACTGATAATAAAGAATGTAAATTGACTGTGGGATCAATAATCACATCACCAACAGTAATGTCCTCTGGATCTGCTAACAACTCATCCTCAACTGCACTGGTCATTTCTAAATCCTGAACAAAAATAATTCGAGCTCCTGTAATATCTATAATTGGAACTTCAATAACAATTGGAGCTTCTTCATTAAGCATATCCCCCTGCTAGATCTAGGAAAAGCTAAATCTAGGCCCCTAGAAGAAGGGACAGATTGGGAAGAGGCTAGTTTAGAAGAAAGTTCAGAGATAGAAACCATAATGGGAGCTAAAGCTTCATTAAAGAGTTTCTTGAGAGTTGGAGTGATGAATTCAAGAAGTTTAGAAGCAATGGAAGATAAATTAAGATACATAAACTCAGGTGGAGCCTGAGTTGATGTATAGGATGGATTTTGAGTAGATGAAGAGGGAGCTGAGCTGTTTGCACAGTTTGGACAGATATAGAAAGGTTGTATTATAGATGGAGGATTGATGATAGGGGGAATGTCATCAGGAATGCACTCCTGTATGGGTGAGAGAGGAGGAGATATATGAAGTTGAGATTGGTGAGGAGAAGATGAAGGAAATATAGAAAAATGAGGTGGAGATGAAAGAAGTGGAGATGAAGGTGGTGACTGATGAGGTGACTGATGAATTGGTGAAGTGGTAGTGAAGGCTGAAGATGGAACAACTTCAGGTAAAATAGGTTTGGTTAGTAGGTGGAGTGGAATATCTAGGGGAATGGTGTGGAGATGGTGGAGGAGAAGAAACAAGAGGAATAGAAACCTCTTCTAGGGTAGGGAGAGTGGCCGGAACAGCCCTAGTGCTTTTAGAAGCTCCCCTAGAGGGAGCTGCCCTTGGAGTCTTAGTAATCACCCTCTCCTATTTTCTAAATAGGGCAGATATTAGCCTCTTGGAAGCATTGATGTGTATGGTCTGAGAGACAAACACCTCTAGACATTTAGCCTGTAAAAAGATGCCCAGAATTCTGTCATATCCTCCAGACTTGTTAGTGATCTTCTTCTTAATAGAATCAAATAAAATTGACCCCTAGTCAATATTTTTTTGATCCGCCAAAGCACACATCAATAAGAACAGGTGCCTGGTAACATAATCGTGGGCTAAATGTTTGCCCAACATAACCTTGCCTACTACATCCGCTAAGAACTAATATTATATGAAAAAGTTCTTTTTCAACAAATGATTAGGGTTTCCTTGAGAGTGACCCAATCTATCTAGCATGATAACAAATTCAGTATTAGATAACTCTATATCGTCTTCTCCATTAACAAAACCGAAAATTTCAGAAAGAATTCCAGGTGTTAGAGGAACCTGATGTCCTGAGATTGATCATGTAATTGCTGAGATATCTTGAACCTTTGCTGTAAGAATCCATTCTTTAATCTCTGTAATTGGGATTTGATTCTGGTAGTCATAAAGTGTCATAGATTCTATGCCTCAAAGACCCGTAAGATGTCCTGGAAGATTTGATCTGAATGTTGGAAAGATTCTAGGTCAATATCAAATCCTGCATCGAACCTCATCGCTGAGAGAATCACTTGTGAAATCGCCATCGTCCTACAAAACAACAAGATCAAGTACAAGAGAAAAGGAGAATGCGCGGGATAGAGTTCGATGAAAACCTAAATAAAAGTTTTCAGAAGTTGAAAAGATGAACTCCGTCTGACGAAAAATAAAACATCGAACTCTGTTCGACGAAAATCTCACAAATGAAAAACAATTCATCGATCTCTATTCGACGAAAGGTTTATGAAAGGATTACAATTCATCGAGCTCCATTCGATGGAATGTACTCGAAACTAATTCGTCGATCTCCGTTTGATGAAAGTTTCACAGAGAAAGTTCATAGATGTTCGTTCGACGAACATTTCACGAAAAGTTCACAATTCGTCGAGCTCCGTTCGATGAAAGGTGAACAATTCATCGATCTCAGAACAAAAATCAATTTAAAGTCTCACCATTAATCATTACTAACTATTTTAAGAAGAAAATATGTTTCTTTTCATATAAAGGTTTGGAAAAAATGTCAACTCTTTGTAAATCAGTAGAAATAAATTTTAGGTTAATTTTATTTTTGTCTACATTGTCTCTGATTAAAATACTCTATTCACCCCCCCCCCCCCTCTAGAGTAAAGTTAGATCTATCCCTCACTTTTAATTGTTATCAGAGGTTGGTTCTTTGGTTTTACAAACTAACACATGAACAAACAGATCTGATAGATCTTATTTTACCTAAAAATTTATCAAGGCATAAAATAAGGAGTACTCAAGCACTATACCTCATGTTTGCAATCTTAATAAGTTTGCACTATGGAAAGGAAGGATTAGATTATATATGAACTCTATTTATGAGGATATCTCTAATTCAATTTTTATATGTCTGCCTAAACCACAAGCAGCAGCAAGCACTAGTGCTGTACCACCTCTAGAGTGGACAGAAGCTCATAAAAAGATGAAAATTGCTGATGCAAAGCCTATGAAAATTCTAGCCCAAATAATGTCTGATGAAATTTTTCAGAAGGTTGCTAAATGCACCTCAGCTAAAGACATCTGGGACTCCCTCAATGCAATGGTAACTAGATCAGCTAATGAAAGAAAAGACAGAAGATCTCACCTGATTTCTCAATATGAAAATTTCAAAAAGGGTGAAATTGAATTTGTTGATGAAATGTATTCAAGACCCAGACTCATAATTAATGAACTGAAGACCTTGGAAAAGGATATTACATTGAAAGAAGTCAATGACAAGATTCTCATGTGTTTCCCTAACACATGGGATTCAAGAATCTGACCAATCAGAGAAGCCAGAAGTGTAAATGAAATCTCAACAGAAACTTTGTTGGGCAAGCTCAAATCTTATGTGCAGCTCATTGAAACTAGAGAAGCTGAACAAAAGACTTTACTTTCAGTAAAGAAAGAAAAGTGTATTGCTTTTCAAGCAACTTAAGAGGAAGAACAACTTCCTGAGAATGAAGAACTCATGAGTCTACTAGCTAAGAGATTCTACAAGATGGCAAGGAAATACTTCAGGAGAAGATTTTCCAGAAACCAGGATAAACCAAGGTATGAAAAACATCAACTAAAGAAATTGTTTGTTATTATTGCAAGAAACCAGGACACATTCTTCCAGAGTGTCCTAAAAATCAAAAGAAAGAAAAGAAGAAGGAGAAGACAACAAGAAGCACTCCAAAAAACCCTCTTCTAGTAAACACAAAAAGAAGGAGAGAGGTTTTGTAGCTCAAACATGGAGTGAATCAGATACTGAATCTTCATCCAGTTTAAGTAAAGATGAGAATCAAAGGCTAAAGAAGTCTGTTTGGTGGCAATCAATGCATCATGCAACAATTCTGATGATGAATCTGAGTCTAAAGAAGATCAGGTAATTTCTACCTTTGATTTTACTTCAGAACAATTTAAAAAAGATTTTAAATTACTTTGTAAAGATTTAATACAATCTGAGAAGGAAATAAAACTTCTCAGAGAAAAATTAATTGAATTAAACAGACCATCTTCAGAAAATATTAAACTTGAAGAAGATTTGAAAATTCTTAAGGTACAAGTAGTTTTTCTAGAAAACAAATTATCTGAGGCTAAGAAGTTTGAAGAATCTCTTAATGGGAGAAGTATCAAACTAATGAATATCACAAGCACAGTCAATACCAGACTAAATGGTAAACTTGGCTTGGGAGCTTCATCTAGTTAACCTCACCTCTTTCAGAAAAATATTTTATCTACCCCAGTAAAATTTATTTCTGTTAAAGGAAAAGAAAAATTAGAAGATATAAATAAAGTTACTGAAGGTTTACAACAGAATAAATCTGGGTACGTCTATTCTTCTACCACCCTGGTAGGTATCCACTACAAGTTTTTACTCAGGTTCCCTGCCACCAAAAGATCTATTTTCTAAGGGAGATCTAGTAACCCTTTGAGCTTTTGACTAGGTGCCCAAAAACCAAGCTTAAGTCTTTTGATCAGGTGACTTAGGAACTAAGAGTTAACTTTTAAAGGGAGTTAAAAACCCTATACACAATTTAGAAATAAACTATAAGAAATGATGTTGTCTTCTCTATCAAAAATCTCTGAGAAGACTAGTGGATGTTGATGCAAAAAACTCCCCCTGATTTGAGTAGAGATTTGTGATCAAGAGGGGAAACTTTTATGCAGGGTGTAGGCCTTCTTGTTTCTGATTGATTAAAGATTTCACACTCAAAGACTCTTTAGCAGAATATTTATATCTGTATATGTGTTGATCTATATTGATCTTGTAACTCCTAAAACTATAACCACATAGTCTGTAACCCCATTAAGTAGCAATCTTCTGAATATATAATATCTGAGAGGAATTCAAATATTTGAATTAAAACCATTCTGAAAAGCCTGAAGAATCTCTGAGAATTGTAACTCCCTGGGAATTAATTAGAATTAAAACACTGTGATAAATCCATATTTAATGCTGCCTTAAACGGTTATATTCAATTAGAATATTTAACATTAAATATCAGAGTTGTAACTGATTGAAATTAAGCTTTTGAAAACATTCTGCCTCTGAATAAGAAAACTTTCTGATCGTTGAACATAGTAAGGAATTCGTCGAACTAAGCCTGGAGTTCGTCGAACTAAGTTTTCTGTTACGTCCATCTGAGCTCAGAGTTCGTCGAACTAAGCTTGGCTTTCGTCGACCTAAGCTTTTGAGTTGAGAACAAAGTTTGTCGAATGGAGCTCAGTGTTTGTTGAGCTAAACTTAGATTTTGGAATCTGAGTTCATCGAACTGAACTCGACGTTCGCCGAACTGAACTCGACGTTCGCCGAACTGATCTCTACGTTCATCGATCTAAATTCTGCGTTCGTCGAACTGAACTTCTCTAGATTCCTTCTGAAGTAACAACTCTGGAAATAATCCTATAACCCTAGTCTATATAAGTTGGGTCAAATAAAACATCCTAAACAAATAATAGTGATCCTACCCCAAATAAGTAAAAGGGGTATTGCAACAAACCTCCCAGTTACAAGTACAAAGTATGAAAACATTGGAAAAGAAGCTAAGTCCTTGGAGCTTGTATAGGAGAGCTCTAGTTGGGAAAATTGTTAAGTCCTCAAAGACTCGATAGATGCAATCCTGCTGAGTTGAAGCCTTGATGGGATCGCTTTTGTAGAGAAGAAAGATGTGCCTTAGAAGTCTTTAGATGCCTTCGCACTAGAGAGGGAGCAGAGCGAATTTCAAGTGGAGAAACGATCTAAGTCGCATATTCTCACTGAAAAATCTCAGAGCTCTCACTAGCCACTGGAGTTACTTATCTTCAAACGAAGTCCTGAAGGCTTTTTTATAGTTTTCTATAAGGATATACTGGTAATTGTGTCAGGAATGAATTTGTGCTTGCAAATGGCGTCACTCCGTTTCGGCCACCTGGATCACCAATTTTAGCAAAGTGATGAAAGTGCCCTCCGGGTGGCCCAGGTCGATTACTCCGCAGTGGAGGTAGCTGGAGGCGGTGAGGGAAGCTGGCCACGTCGGCAACTGCCAGAGAACATACGCACTGGGGGCGCGTGTTGCCATGGAGCGCACACACAGAGAGCACGCGCCCATGGACCAGTGTGCATGTCATGCAGATGCGCTGTGATTGGGTATCCATGCTTGGTTCTGCCCCTTCTTTCGAGGTGATTTTCGGATCTTTGAGTGAGTGTAGCTAGATGTACATGACTCGTTCGGATTGGCTATCTTCCCTTCATGTCATCAGTCAAAATCTTCTGGGTTTGATTTATAAAATTCAGGGAGAACCCCATTAAATGCCCCCAAATTTTTGTGGGTCATGAACCACAAAGTGATGAACCCGAAAATTTCTAAGCTTGATCACTTAATCTTTGGATTGTTCACTCGTACATTACCCTCGTTTGTTGTGGGGTGGTGGAAACCCATTTACAAAAGATTTCCTTCCATTATGTGCGTGCTACGTTGGTGAGGGAGTGCATTGCTTTTCTTATTTCCCCTTGTACAAATGCTCAAGCATGCCATTGCGCACTATCTTGTGTGGTTGCCATAGGGAGTTAGCGTTAATGGAAGTTTCTAGGTTGAGAGGTGGAGGGATATTCTGCCCCCTTGTCATGATGTTGTGGAGGGTCCAGCAGATCTGTTCTAGCTAGAAGATATGAAAGGACTTGGCTTACGCTCTTGTATAGAAGCATAGAAAGACTTGGTGTGAATTCTAATCAAAAGTTGAGACAGAGCCTTTTTATACGGAATCTGTTGATATTATCTGCACCCCCAATATGTCAGAATGATGTGAGCTTTTGCATTTGCAGAATACATAGGGTTCTAGGGCCTTGGAGTGGAGCGGTGTCGGATGGCTAAGTGGTCCCTGGGATGACTGCTACAAGAGTAGGTATTTCACATCGAGATGAGCATGTTATTGAGCTTTATCTTGCACTTGGTGAGGAGCTTCATGTAATGTGAAATATGCAAGGGCATTCCATTCCCTGAACATGCAATGCATCCAAAAGATGGTGTTGACGATGGGGGAATACTTGATCATTCTCATCATGCACATGATTTGTATTTTCTGTTAGTGTTTTGACCTTATTATTGCGGGCATGAATAGGCCTTATAACGTGCTTTCTGCATACGGTACGCCACTAGAGGTGTCACATAGTTATTCTCTTGCTTGAGCCTTCGGTGTCCCGTTAGATCGGGAGCGCTTTACTTTTTGGTCCCCCTTCCCTGAATGCGTGTGTTTGATGAGGCATGCCGATTTTGCGATGGTTGTAGGCAAGTGTGTCATTGGTTGGTGCTTGAATATAGTGTGAGGGGATGTTTTCCCCTTTCATTTGGGTGGCTCCCCAGGACTTCGAGTCTGTAGGAGTACTTGCGGTTTGTTCTTTTGGAGGTGGCATGATATCTTTATATGTTTGTGCCTTGGAAAGGTTTGGGGTCTGCTTCGTTGTTTGTAGTGCTAGTACCAAGTTTGATACCAATTCTCTACACACTACCGCGAGATGGGTTGGATGGCGGAGGAAAGGAGGCTTGGAACTGAAACACTTAGGTCAACAAAAGAGTTGAAAAGCTCCCAAGCGGCTACACTAGACTTGGCCCACCACGACGAATGTCTCTCTTGCGGGAGGCTTTCTGTTGATTGAAAGTTGTTGTTACAAGAGTTGGAGTGCAAGAAGGAGAACACAAAGCCCAGGAAATGAGACTGAAGCTATTAACAAGCGAGCTACTAGATTTGATTCAGTGTGCTTTGTGGTTCAGGGGTCTCCCTAAATGCACAGGGATAAAATAACTGCCTGCCTGAGGTACAGGAGTGATGGGCAGAGGTAATGGGATACAAAATAAAAGGGAAAATGACTAACTTCCCGACTACATAATCGGGCAGTTAGCCACTGCGATCTGTACCACCTCTTGTCAGTCGGTTGCTGAATGGGGAACTGATGCCTAGTGTGGACAAGTAAATCCTAAACGCGTGAGTTGAGAGTTGGCTTGAAATAGTTTGCGGGTTCTCAGGTAATTATGATCCCTGTATATTTCTAAATTTCTAGAAATTTCAGGAATGTTGGCTTTAACCAAGAGGCCGTGACTGCATTTAATGCTAAGTCTATAAATATCCCAAGAGCTCTGTAGTTTTCAAAAAATTTCATCAGCCACGGGATGACACACACCACTCTTGGTTAGCATTTTCCAAACCACAATGAAAGGACATGGATAATGTCTTCGATCTCAATGTGCGAGGATGCCATCAAGCTATGCATGAATATTTATCATACTTAGAGACATGCGAAAACAATTTCTCAATTAAAATACACTAGGAGAGTTGTATATACAAAATGATAATAAAAGTGTGAATATGACACAATGTTTGAGGTAACCCAATATAATAGAATATACATTGTACAATGCCTAAACACATTAAAGGAAGACAATGGTGCAGTCATATCAATATGATGACAAAAAAATTTACACATTAGCAATTTCAGGCTATCGCTAGACAATAGCGGATATCGCCGATCAGAGATAGCATGGAATTATAAATAATGCCAGATCTGGAGTCAAAGCACCGTTTGGAGAACTTTTTTCGGAAGGCCTCAAGCAAAATACGGACCCGACGCCGGTGAAACCTCCAAATTAAGGAATGATTATTAAATTTTTGTCTCCTTTATTTAGGATTTGTTGATTCAAATTAATTGAGGGAAGTTTTCATGAAGTTTTTGGGGAGAAAATTCTAGATTTGAGGTTGTTTTGCTAGGCTTAGGCATGAGTATTAAAAGAGAAGATTTTGAGTGAAGAGGGTATAGTTTCATGAAATAGGTGCAATGGAACCTTAGATTTAGGAAGATGAAGTATATTAAAGCATAGATCTAAACCTTTCATGATGGATTGCTTACCAAAAATGCAACTTTTGGGAAGGAGATGATGAATAACAAAAAAAAATTGATTTTAAAATTTGTTAAGTCAACTCGTGAATAAGTGATTTTTATTGAATAACTAGGAAGTATGAATGTTGATTTGAGAGAATGCATGTTAAAATAGTGGATTGAACGATTTTTTGATATCGCCGGCGATAGTCACTATCGCCCGGTGATATCGCGGAATTTTCTTAAAATATGCTTTATTTTTGTTTCCAGGTATGGCTTCAAGTTCAAAGGCCAGGAGGAGCACATGAAGTGATACACACTCAGCGTATCAAACATTTACTGGGATCGAAAATGCAAACATCGATGTGGGTAAAGTGATTGAATTTGATCAAGTCCGTCATGTACACATACACGACCTATTGGCAATGGAAGGTATAATGTCAGTTATACTGCCAAACATGTTTTCTTCAGTTTTAATTAGGGAATTTTACAACCGCTTAAGAGATACGAATTTTACTAAATTGAATGGCGGTGTTAAATCTAAAATCTTAGGACAAACTGTTGAAATAACTCACCATGACTTAAGATATGAGTTTGGGCTTATAGAGCGTGACTACGTGTTAGAAGTAGTGGAAAGCTACAAAAAGGCTAGAGATTGGACTTTGTTGAATATGGTTTTACATGGAAATTCCATGAAAAACCTAATACAGTCCACGACCACACTCACCCCGGATGCACGCTTAGTGCATGATATTCTGAGATATGTGATTATTATCAAATCTGGGGACACTAGAAAAATAACGGCTCAATTGAGTTATTTGACATGATTCTTGAGAGGGAGCCGTTTTATGTGGCAGACTTGATTTTATCCATTATTCGGTACATGTATAGACTGAAGAATCCAATGTGGAAAAAACTCAATATACTACTGATGGGTGCAATCATCCAACAAAAACTGTATAAGAAATATAGTTGGATCGACTAGGAATTTTACTTTGATGACTGTGCACCTACGATGTTCCATACGGGTACCACTCATACTAGTGCTCGTGCATCATGAGGTAGATCCATACGGAGTAGTGAACCTTCATCAAGTATCAGAAATCCACCACTACCAAGAGGTGGATCACTACGAGAGGGATTGGATGACTTGTAAAAGTCATTCAAGGAACATAAGTGAGAAGTTAAAAAGCACCACACTAGAATGCAGAAATTTATTAAATTTCTGACAAAGAGTCTCAAGCTAAAGCCAACCCCGAAATGGGTGGTAGAGTGGCAAAATCCGGTCGTGGAGCTTCCACGATAGTCGATATGCTGACCTCATCAAACACGGAGCAGCGGTCAGAGCTCCACTAAAGAGCAGGAGGAAACCAGTGTTGAGGACAGTAGAGACTTCTGATATTTTGGACAGAAAAATGACTTCTGGAAGATATCGCCAGGCGACAGCCAGTATCGCTAGGTGATAATGAATTTCATTTTATTTCCTATTTCTATGATGAACAAGTGTTGCAATAATTTTAATAGACTATGATGTGATATTTTGTGTGATGTTGAACAATTATTATGTAATATGCTTGTTATTTTAATCTTAATTTTTGTTAATTAAAATTTTTTGCCATAATATTTATGTTAAGTCATTAGCTTGAAATTTCTAGGATTACTAATTCTAGTCTTAGCATTGAAAAGCAGGAATCTGGAAGTAGTTTTGTGAAAATGTCTGCAAGTTGTGAATCTGTGCTTGTAAAATTAACATTTACTGAATTTTGTTTTATACAGTCTCTAATGAAATGATGGCGAACATCTATATATTTAGATCTAGAATGATGAACCAGATTATTAGTTAAATTAATTGTGCTTTTATTGTCACACCTTAATTCTATAGTTTTTTGATGTATTCCAAAGTCTTCTAAAGTTTGTTCATCCAAAGAGCTTGTGCACAACAACTACCTAGTGCAATGTATTCGGCCTCGGTAGTGGAGAGGGCAACAGAATTCTGTTTCCTACTTGACCAAGAAATAAGTGATGGGCCTAGAAAGTGACAAGTGTCACTAGTGCTCTTACGATCTAATGAACATCCAGCATAATCGGAATCAGAATAACCATGCAAAATGAAAATATCATTATGTGGATCCCACAAACCTATTTTAGAAGTACCAATAGGATATCTAAAAATACGTTTAACCACTTTTAAATGCGATTCTTTAGGATTAGCCTGAAATCTGGCACATAAACAAATTGCAAATATAATATCAGGTCTAGATGCGGTTAAATATAAAAGTGATATTATCAGCTCTCTATATAATGTCTGATCAATAGATAGTCCACTTTCATCTTTTCCTAGTTTCAACAAAACACTCATAAGAGTATTTGCTTGCTTTAGATTTTCAAATCCAAATCTTTTCAAAACATCATGAATATATTTAGATTGACAAATAAAAATACAATCATGTCTTTGTGTAATTTGGAAACCAAGAAAATAAGTAAGTTTTCCTACCATGCTCATTTCAAACTCATTTTTCATAATTTTTACTACATTATCACATAAATCTTCATTAGTGGCTCCAAAAATAATGTCATCAACAAAAATTTGTAAAACTATTAAATCATCATAAACATGCTTAATAAAGAGTGTACAATTTGCACTACCCATTTTATAATCATTTTTTAACAAATATAAAGTCAATCTATCATACCATGCTCGGGGTACTTGCTTTAAACCATAAAGGGCCTTTTCTAATTTATATACATGATCGGGAAATTTTTCATTAACAAAGCCTGGAGGTTGTTCTACATAAACCACTTCCTTAATATACCCGTTAAGAAAAGCAGTTTTTACATCCATTTGAAACAATTTAAATCTTTTAAAGCTAGCAAATGCAAGAAAAATTCTAACTGCTTCTAAACGTTCGACGGGTGAAAAGTTTCATCAAAATCTATCACCTCTATTTGAGAATATCATTTTGCTATAAGCTTAGCTTTGTTCCTAGTGACCATAGATTCACTATCCATTTTATTTTTAAAGATCCACTTAACACCTACAACAAGATGATTTAAAGGTCTTTCTACAAGTTTCCAAACTTTATTACGTTCAAATTGACAAAGTTCTCCATTCATAGCTAAAAACCAAGAATCATCATTTAAAGCAGATTGCATATCTTTTGGTTCTCTATCAGATATAAAACAAAGGTTTGAAAATAAATCATGTAAAAATGAACGAGTACTTACCCCTCTTGATGGTTCTCTAATGACCAAATCTTGCGGATGATCTTTTGAAAATCTCAGTTCACTTGGAGGCACATATTCTTCCACTTCTTCTTCTTCTTGTTTTTCTTTCTTATCTTCTTCTCCGTCTTCACTATCTCCAAGTATTTCATCATTGTCCCACCTTAGTGGAGGAAATGGTTCTTCATCATTACCTGTAGGGTTAGTTTCTACACAAGAGAGAAGTTCAAATTTAACATGAATTGATTTTTCAACTATTATTTTTCTCCTATTATAGACTCTATAAGCTTTACTAGTTGAAGAATAACCAATAAATATACCTTCATCACATTTTTCATAAAATTTTCCTAATGTGTCCTTAGTGTTCAAAATGAAACATTTACAACCAAAAACTCTAAAATAAGATACATTGGGTTTCTTTTGAAAATATATTTCATAAGGTGTTAATTTCAAAAACGGTCGAAGAATAGCATGATTATTAACATAGCATGCAATATTTATAGCTTTATCCCAAAATGATCTAGGTAATTATAATTCAGATAACATAGTGCGAGCTAGTTCTTGAAGAGTACTATTTTTCCTCTTTACCACACCATTTTGTTGCGGTGTGCGAGGAGCGGAAAATTCATGTTTAATTCCTAACTCATTACAAAAAGAAACAAACCTATCATTATCAAATTCACCTCCATGATCTGAACGAATGCATTTTATTTTTAAATCAAGTTCATTTTGAATACGTATATGTAATTTTGTAAATTCTAGGAATGCATCAGACTTTGATGTTAAAAAGATTGTCCAACAAAAACGAGAATAATCATCAATCAAAACAAAAGTGTACTTTCTACCTCCTATACTTTATGTAGTAATAGGGCCAAACAAATCCATGTGAATCAATTGTAAAAGTCTAGTAGTAGGAATAACAATTTTGCTTTTGAACGATGATTTTGAAAATTTCTCTTTTTTACATGGCGAACGTAAAGAAGATAAATTTCCACTTAAAATAGGTAATCCTTTGATTAGTTTATCATTTGACAATTTTAAAATTAATTTGGTACTAGAATGACCAAGTCGCCTATGCCATAAATCTAACTCCTTATTTTTGGACATAAAACACTTTAAAGACGAATGCGATAAATCATGTAATTTTATCATATAAACATTTTGAGACTTAGATGCAGTAAGAACAACATTATTTGTTTTGGAATCAAAAATTTTGCAAAGATTTGTAGAAGAGTCAAATAATACATTTAGACCAATATCGAATAACTGACTTATAGAAATTAAATTATATTTTAAACCTTTCACATACAAAACATTGGATATAGTAAAAGAGTTGTTACCTACTACTCAAATGCCAGTTATCTTTCCTTTATATTATCGCCAAAAGTAACTACTCCTCCTTTCTTCATTTCTAGGCTAAGGAACTCTTACTTATTGCCCATCATGTGCTTAGAACATCCTGAATCAGAGTACCAAACATCTTCCCTATCCTTAGCCTTCCAACACATCTAGAAATATGATGAGAGTAAAGATCTGGTTACCCAAGTAGTTCCTCCCATAGTGTAGGTGGAAACCTTAGGTACCCATACTTGTTTAACAATATAGTGGCATGTCTTCCTATAAGTGTGAGTGGTGTAACTAAATTTATTACATTTGGAATACGTGATAAAAGAAGTTGAAGAATTTTTTAAAACATTTTGAGAATTCTTGTTGTAAGTATTAGTGACAATAGATTTTGTGTTTTTACCCAAAAAATTGATTTTTTGAACTTTTTGCTATCGCCTGCGATAGTGGTTATCGTCGGGCGATAGCTTCCAGAAGTGTATTCGAGCCCAAATTTTGTCGAACCATAGCATTGGTTCGCCAAAATCATATCCAGTGATTTTTGGCCCACTCCAAAATTTTTAATGGACATTTCTAAATCACAAACTTGGGATCTCAATGTGTGTTTTCAGCGACTAATGTATTGCACCGATTAGCAAAGGCCTTTTTACTACCTTCTTGTAACGCCCCCGAATTTTCGATGATTTATTTAAATCCTTTTTCGGCATTACGTTGACGTTTTCCGTCTCGAGCCGTTGTTAAAGTACCTCGTTAGGTGTTCTTAGAGGTTTAGCCTGTTTGCGGGTTTCCCCAGCTAGCCGGTGTCGGTTTTGGAGACCCGGTTGAGCCTTTCAGGGAATTCTCGTGTTTTGGCTTCGGGCGAGGTTAGCTCGAGTTTTGTTCGTCGGAAGTCGTTTTTGACTTCGCCGTTGTTCTCGTAGCCCGGGTTTTTCGCTACGGTGCGATTTTGGTCGAAATCCGAGGACGTCGCGTTTTCGCGTCGTTTTGGCGGTAGTTGGTTTGTGCGAGTCGTCATTTTTCTATGACGGCATGTCTCTTGGCGCATGTGTCGCGTGGCGCGCGACTCGTGCGAGCCGGTGTGGTTATTGTTTGGTGTGCGTAATTGCACGTGCGCGTGCGTGCGTGCGAGGTGGAAACTTGTGCGCGCAGATGCATGTTTATAGACGCGTCCATTTATGTTAGTGTACGCAGCTAGTGTGGTTAGTGAGTTTCGTAATTAGTAGTGAGTATATAGTTATAGGATTTTATGGTATTGCGATTTGGTTTTGAGTAAGTAATTAAGGTATATAGTTAATTATTTTATATGTATATCTTATATATATAGGTATTATATATAAGTTATCATATATATATATATATATATTTTTTTTTATATTTGTTACTTTAATTAATATTAGGATTAGTTTAGGTTAGGTTTTATTATAACCCCCCCCCCTCTCTCCCGTGAACCAGCAGCCGCCCCCCCCCCCCCCCTTTATTTCTTTTTTTTGTTGTTTCCTGTGCGAGCCCGAGCCCGAGCGGAAACCGCCCTAGCCGGCCTCCTTCCGCCGCCCGCCGCCGGCAGCCCCGACCTCCCCTTCCCGATCCGAGGCCGGATCCGGGCTCCCCTAGGCGCGATCTCCCTCCCGAGGTAATTTATTTTGAGTTTCACCGTAGATTTTTTTCGTGATTTGGAATGGATGTGGTTTGTTTTTCGCTCCTTGTGTTGATAGAATGCAATCTTAGGTGGATTTGGAATTGTTGGGAGCTTTCCGGAATTTTTGGGCGTCCGCCATAGCGCCGTTGTGCTGGCGAAATTTTTGGTGATTTAGCGAGGCAAGTGCTTCTCTCCTTTTCGCCATTTGGCCTACTTTGGTCTCTCAATTCCTTGTTAATTTCGTATATCGCATGTTAGATTTGTTGATGAATCGGAACCCTAACCCTTATCCCCTTCCGGTAACCGCGTTAGAAATTAGGCTTTTACCCTCCCGCTAGTAGATTCCCGTTTTAGGACGGCGTCGCGGTAGGTGTTTAGCATAGGTGTGGGTTAGCATGGAGATGGGTTTATGTTTAGGTCTATGTTTATGTTTAGGAGTTTTAGGATTTTATTTGCCTTATTTTGAGGCGTTTAGGTGTGATTGTGCACACACGGCCTATGGTCGTGCGTCTTTTAAATCGTGCGACCCGATGTCGGTGCTCGTACGCTAGGCTTAGGATCGAGTGAGTGTACTCACTCGCTGCGGCGTTGCGTAATCGCAACGACTAATCCCTTAGCGTTGATTTCTCCCCGAGTGTTTTGCTCGTGTATCGAGAGTCCCTTGTCGGCTGTTACTTTTCGAAGGCCGAATCGTGGGTTGTGGTCAGTAGTGGTGGTGGATGGCTCTTTTAGGGGTTGTGTGGCGTGATGTAGCCTTGACCACACTCTTTACCTTGACCCGAGTAGTTTTCTGGGCAAGTGAGTGATGGGTCTTTTGTGCCTTCACGTGTCAACCCTTGAGCAATTTGTTGACTCGGAATTAGTGGTTGGGCGATTTGGAACGCGTTCAACCTGATTCCAAGTTTCTTATTTTTGCTACTGCCGCCTCTCACAATTTAGGATGTTAGGCGTTTCTTCCGTAGGTGTTGCAGCATTTTTTTGGCATCATGGCCATGTTGACTCTGCAGGTTTTTAGGCAGAGTAGTTGCTGTTTACCCGCACTTGGTGCAGGTTTGCTTTTCGCCCTTCCTTGGGCATTGTTGTTTTTACTCTAGTTGTACTCTCTTTACCTTATTTTACCTGCTTTTACCTTACTTTCCTTTTTAGCACTTGCATTCCTTGCTCTGAGGTGTTCTATTTTTCTTCTGAACGCCTCAGGTTCTGGGCGGTAGCCAGTAGGTGGCTGTTGCTGTGGTGCTGTTGGAGGTCCTTTTGTTGCCTGTTGAGACTCTCTTGAGTCATTGTGAGGTAGTTTTACTGCACTTTCTACAGACATACATACTTGCCAGTGGGTTCGTGTCAGCTGTTGGCGCCCCTGGTAGTTTTACCTTTTTGTACTAGATATGTTTTCTTCTTACTGCTACCCTTTCTGGGAGATAGTCTATTTGCTCTGGGAAGTTTTATGCTAGGTTGCTAGTTACTTTAAAAGCTAAAAGTAAAACTATATTATGTATAAAAATATGATCAGCATGATTTCTAAAAAGAACTCAATTAACGTACTTTCATAATTACGTATAGCAAATGAATTTTCCTATATATGTATAAATTAAAACTAGAGTTTTGGTTCAGCGTAAGGGTCCTTCGGGATCACTTATGCGCTCATTTAGAATGTTGACGTAAATGAAGTATCTTCCGCTACGTATAAAAATCAGTTTTGAAACCGTGGACTCTTTGGTCCACTGAGCCGAGGGATACGGCCAATAAATAAATCAAGTTTTTTATAATCAATTAATTCATGATTTGAAGGATTTGGAGTGTCGCCTGAACGTCGGCAGTTATCCCCTGCTCGACGTGGCATCACAGCGCGTAGATTTTCTCTTACTCTGATTTAAAATATAGTGAGAAAAATGCGGGTTGTGACAGTTGGTATCAGAGGGAGGTTGCTTGACAATTGGTCGGGCAACCTTCCTTTGTTTGTGTGAGATGTTTAGAGTCATATCATACACACACCGACATGTCATCGGCACGTTTTGGCTGAAGCACGAACACTGCACTACACTCATAAGCATAACATGAAGTATACGGGGCATATTATGTATTTTACGATACATAATATGTGGTCGTATATGGATCCACCATAGGGGCAACATGCGAGGGTTATGTATTATGGGGTGCATAACCTCACCGCATGAATGCGACTAGCACGTTTTCTTTTTAGTTGCATGAGAATGTTATGTAGTATGGGATGCATAACATTTTCATGTGTACTCCGCCATGGCATGCACTAGGGCCTTTTTAGAATGCATAGCATAATCATGCATAGCATAACATTGCATAAGCACAACGCGCCAAGCTAAAGACGTGCAGGATGACATGTGTACACACATAATTTTTGAGTCAAAAATAATATAATTCATGCATTCCCGATCTAGGCACAAGAGTTAGTGTGATGGTGGTGAACCATCTTAGGCTAAGCATATCATTCCTTTTGTATTAAATAAAATAAAATCTCAGAGCAAATATAGCAGTAGAAGATCATATTTATGTATGTATTGTCTGTACCTTTTGTCTAATCCTAGGAGTTTAGCGAAGTTCTAATCGTTTGTTATGTTTTAATTTTCCTTATAGTATGCCGCCGAAGCGTAGAGTGACGAGGTCGACTCCCCAGTCTGAGGGTGAGTCCTCCGGTGCTCAAAGTGATGCGTTGGTGGAAAGCCTGAGGCAGAGTAACGAGGCCTTATCAAGGCAGGTGGTGGAGTTGCAGGCCCAGATGCAGTCCTTTTTATCCGGAGCGGCGGGTCAGACTCCGGGAGTTCAGGACCCCGCCGTGGGTACAGCTGTCCTAGCCCCTCCTGCCCCTCCTGCTCCTCTCGTGCCTCCAGTGGTGGTGCCCCCCGGGATGACTTTCATCTCCCAGTTCCAGAGGCTGAGCCCTCCCACGTACGATGGGAAGGCGGATTTCATGGTATTGGACGACTGGCTGATCACTATGGAGGAGATGCTTCACTATTCAGGTATCTCAGATGATCAGAAGGTGATGTTAGCCGCCTATCAGCTGAAGGGGCTAGCGAAGAGCTGGTGGTTGCGAGAGAAGGAAGGCATGGTGGGAGGATGTACTTGGGCATCCTTCAAAGAGATCCTGATGAGGAAGTTTCTACCGTCAGTAGAGCGAGACAGGCTGATGAATGACTTTATTCATTTGAAGCAGAGGCAGCTATCCGTCAGCGACTACGAGATTGAGTTTAGCAAACTCAGTCGCTTTGGTCCTAGCTTGGTGAGCTCCGAGGAGGACAGGGTGAAGCGGTTTCTTGGTGGCCTCAGGAGCGATGTCCAGCAGCTTGCGGTTGCTCACGGCGCAGTTACTTATGCGGGAGCAGTTGAGGCCGCTTTGAAGGTAGAGGCTATCGAGAACGCGAAGCAGCGCGGACAGCAGGCGAGAAGCGAGAAGAGGAGGTCAGTTGAGGAAAAGGGTCCCCAGGTTCTTGGTGCTGCTTCTGAGAAGAAGAGCAAGGTAGTGTGCAGTTTCTGTGGCCATCCGGGCCACCCAGCTGAGAGGTGCTTCAAGAGGGCAAGGGCCCAGAAGAAGGAGCATGTGCATGCTATCCAGAGTGCTCCGAGGAGGGATGTTCCTTGTCCTGTCTGCAAGCGACCCGGTCACGAGGCTGCTCAGTGCTGGTCCAAGGATCGTGTTTGCTACCAGTGTGGCCAGAAGGGCCATATTAAGTCGAGGTGCCCTCAGGTTCAGTCCGCTCTACATGCCGTTCCGCTTCAGGCTTTACCTCCGCCTCAGCCGGTGGACAAGGGTAAAGGGAAGCTGAATGTGGTATCTTCAGCGGAGGCGGAGACTTCGACGCAGGTCATTTCAGGTAAACCCCCCCCCCTCGCTTGACTTTCTCTTTTGTAGCAGTTTTAGTGTTGCTATTGTTTTGTTAATTGCTTGTGCGTTTAATATTTTGTTGGTGTATAGGGAAATTTAAGGTAAGGAACCGCTGGGCCCGCGTCCTATTTGACTCAGGTGCTACCCACTCTTTTGTGGCTAGGGCCTTTGTCGAGCGGTGCCAGTGGGTTGTTGATCGTGTTGGTGGTGCCTTTAGCGTCAAGTTCCCCTCGGGTGAATCCGTGATATCAGATCAGGGCATTCTGGACTGCCCTATTTTGTTGGGGGATTATCTGGCCAAGGCTGATCTGAAAGTGTTGGACTTAGAGGATTTCGATGTCATCCTGGGTATGGACTGGTTGCCCCGATATGATGTAGTGATTCAGTGCAGGGGAAAGCGCTTGGATTTCAGGAAGGACAGCGGTCAGCCCGGGAGTGTTTTCGGTGATTCGCGTCGGGACTCTCCGGCGATTTCTGCGGTATGTGCTCAGAGGGTTTTTCCTGCTGGTTGTCTTGCTTGTCTAGTCTCAGTGTTGGGGACTGTTAGCAGTGTGCCGCTTTTGGATGAGATTCCGGTTGCGCGAGAGTTTCCTGACGTGTTTCCTAGCGATCTTCCCGGTCTTCCTCCAGACAGGGATGTGGAGTTCGTGATTGATTTGGAGCCTGGTACGCGTCCGATTGCCAAGGCGCCGTATCGGATGGCCCCGCGAGAGCTGGAGGAGCTTCGTACTCAGCTTGATGAGTTATTGGAAAAGGGCTTCATAAGGCAAAGCTCGTCGCCCTGGGGTGCTCCGGTTCTCTTTGTAAAGAAGAAGGATGGTTCGATGCGCCTTTGTATCGACTATAGAGAGTTGAACAAAGTCACCATCAAGAACAGGTATCCACTGCCCAGAATCGACGACTTATTTGATCAGTTGCGTGGCAGTTCTGTATTTTCGAAGATAGACCTCCGTTCGGGTTACCATCAGCTTAGGATCCGAGAGTCGGATGTTCCACGGACGGCTTTCCGATCGAGGCATGGTCATTTCGAGTTCCTGGTCATGTCTTTTGGGCTAACCAATGCGCCTTCAGCATTTATGGACATGATGAACCGGGTGTTCAAGGACTTTCTGGACAAGTTTGTCGTCGTGTTCATTGACGACGTTCTGATTTATTCTCGGAATGCGGCGGAGCATGATCAGCATTTGCGGTTGGTGTTATCCGCCTTGAGGGATCATCAGTTGTATGCCAAGCTGAGCAAATGCGAGTTCTGGTTGCCTCAGGTTTCCTTCCTGGGTCATGTGGTGAACAAAGATGGTATTTCAGTGGACCCGGAGAAGATCTCAGCAGTGATGGATTGGAGTAGGCCGAGCACACCCAAGGAGATCAGGAGCTTCTTGGGGTTGGCCGGCTATTATAGGAGATTCGTCGAGGGCTTTTCTACCTTGGCAGCGCCCTTGACAAAGCTGACGCAGAAGCATGCGGCGTTCGTTTGGAGTGATAAGTGCGAGGAGGCCTTTCTGGAGCTGAAGAGCCGGTTATGTTCTGCCCCTGTGTTGACCTTACCGGCGGAGGGACAGGACTATGACGTTTATGTGGATGCCTCGCACGTTGGACTCGGTGGCGTGTTGATGCAGGAAGGGAAGGTGATCGCATATGGGTCTCGTCAGTTGAAGATTCATGAGCGGAACTATCCTACGCACGACCTCGAGTTCGCAGCGGTGATTTTTGCCTTGAAGCTGTGGAGACACTTACTTTATGGGGCCTAGTGCAGGATCTTTACCGATCATAAGAGCCTGAAGTACGTGTTCACTCAGAAGGAGCTGAATTTGCGCCAGCGGCGGTGGCTTGAGTATGTTGCTGATTATGATGTTGAGATTCAGTACCATCCGGGCAAGGCCAATGTGGTGGCCGACGCCTTGAGCCGGAAGACGGGGAAAGTCTTCAATCTCACCGCGGATCGTTTAGTGGAGGAGTTTCTATTGATGGATATCACCGCAGGACGCTGTGAGTTGCAGAGCAGTTTGGTAGTGGCAGAGCCATCATGGATTTCTCTCACCAGATTGCATCAGAAAGAGGATCCGGATTTGTTGCACTTGTACCTCAGAGCTGAGAGGGGAGAGTTGCCAGATTTCTCCATCGACGAGGCGGGTACTTTGAAGTACCGCGGCAGGTTTTGCATCCCCGCAGTTGGAGACATCAGAGTATTGGTTTGCAAAGAGGCTCACGGATCCAGTGTTTCCTACCACCCGGGATCTACGAAGATGTACCATGATCTGAAGCAGATCGCCTGGTGGTATGGGATGAAGGGTGATATAGCTCGTTTTGTCTCGGAGTGTTTCACTTGCAGGCGGGTGAAGGCCGACCATGGGAGGCCTGGTGGCAAATTGGCACCTTTGGAGATCCCGACTTGGAAGTGGGAAAGCATCTCGATGGATTTCATTTCAGGCTTACCGAGATCTCCGAGAGGGTTTGATTCTGTTTGGGTGATCGTGGACCGATTGACGAAGTGTGCGCACTTCGTACCTTATAAGATCGATTACTCGATGAAGAAGATTGCTGAGTTGTACTTGGATGAGGTCGTCAGATTGCATGGCGTTCCAGTTAGCATCGTTTCAGATCGAGACTCTCGGTTCACATCGCGTTTCTGGAGGAGTTTGCAGGAGGGTTTGGGCACTGATTTGAGGTATTCCACAGCTTACCATCCGCAGACCAACGGGCAGACCGAGCGTGTGAATCAGATTGTGGAGGATATGATCCGGTGCTATATTCTCGATCATGGAGGTGCATGGGATGAGCGTTTGCGGCTCATGGAATTTGCCTACAACAACAGCTACCAAGAGAGTCTACAGATGGCTCCCTTCGAGGCGTTGTATGGGAGGCGCTGCAGAACCCCTCTGTTTTGGGCCGAGGCCGGTGAGAGGCCTGTTTTGGGTCCTGATGCACTCGAAGAGATGGAGGTTTCCGTGAAGCTCATTCGGGAGAAGCTTCGAGTTGCTCAGGAGAGGTATGAGAAGAACGCCAATCGGCGTAGGTCCGATTTAGAATTTTCAGTGGATGATTTGGTCTTCTTGAAGGTGTCTCCGATGGTAGGAGTGAAGAGGTTTGGCAAGGATCGGAAGTTGGATCCGAGATTTGTGGGCCCGTTCAGGATTTTGGAGCGTATTGGTGTGGCTGCTTATAGGCTGGATCTGCCAGCTAGCTTCCCGGGGGTTCATAATGTCTTTCATGTGAGCCAATTGCGGAAGTGTGTGCGGAGCAGTGGGCAAGTCTTGGACGCTGTGCCCCAGTTGGAGCCTAATCTCTCGTATGTCGAGGTGCCGGTCCGCATTTTGGAAGCTCAAGCTCGAGTGTTGCGGACGAAGTCTATTCCTATGGTGAAGGTTCTTTGGAAGAATCAGGATTTGGAGAGCGCGACTTGGGAGCTAGAGTCGGCTATGAGGGAGGCTCACCCTCATTTGTTCCCCTGAGTTTTCGGGTACGTTCCCTCTCTAGTAGTTGGTTTCTTTCCTTCTGTTGTAGGAGTAGTTTTCGCAAAGTTTCGGGACGAAACTTTTTGTTAGGGGGAGTGACTGTAACGCCCCCGAATTTTCGATGATTTATTTAAATCCTTTTTCGGCGTTACGTTGACGTTTTCCGTCTCGAGCCGTTGTTAGAGTACCTCGTTAGGTGTTCTTAGAGGTTTAGCCTGTTTGCGGGTTTCCCCAGCTAGCCAGTGTCGGTTTTGGAGACCCGGTTGAGCCTTTCAGGGAATTCTCGTGTTTTGGCTTCGGGCGAGGTTAGCTCGAGTTTTGTTCGTCGGAAGTCGTTTTTGACTTCGCCGTTGTTCTCGTAGCCCGGGTTTTTCGCTACGGTGCGATTTTGGTCGAAATCCGAGGACGTCGCGTTTTCGCGTCGTTTTGGCGGTAGTTGGTTTGTGCGAGTCGTCATTTTTCTATGACGGCATGTCTCTTGGCGCATGTGTCGCGTGGCGCGCGACTCGTGCGAGCCGGTGTGGTTATTGTTTGGTGTGCGTAATTGCACGTACGCGTGCGTGCGTGCGAGGTGGAAACTTGTGCGCGCAGATGCATGTTTATAGACGCGTCCATTTATGTTAGTGTACGCAGCTAGTGTGGTTAGTGAGTTTCGTAATTAGTAGTGAGTATATAGTTATAGGATTTTATGGTATTGCGATTTGGTTTTGAGTAAGTAATTAAGGTATATAGTTAATTATTTTATATGTATATCTTATATATATAGGTATTATATATAAGTTATCATATATATATATATATATATATATATATATTTTTATATTTGTTACTTTAATTAATATTAGGATTAGTTTAGGTTAGGTTTTATTATAACCCCCCCCCCCCCCTCTCTCCCGTGAACCAGCAGCCGCCCCCCCCCCCTTTATTTCTTTTTTTTGTTGTTTCCTGTGCGAGCCCGAGCCCGAGCGGAAACCGCCCTAGCCGGCCTCCTTCCGCCGCCCGCCGCCGGCAGCCCCGACCTCCCCTTCCCGATCCGAGGCCGGATCCGGGCTCCCCTAGGCGCGATCTCCCTCCCGAGGTAATTTATTTTGAGTTTCACCGTAGATTTTTTTCGTGATTTGGAATGGATGTGGTTTGTTTTTCGCTCCTTGTGTTGATAGAATGCAATCTTAGGTGGATTTGGAATTGTTGGGAGCTTTCCGGAATTTTTGGGCGTCCGCCATAGCGCCGTTGTGCTGGCGAAATTTTTGGTGATTTAGCGAGGCAAGTGCTTCTCTCCTTTTCGCCATTTGGCCTACTTTGGTCTCTCAATTCCTTGTTAATTTCGTATATCGCATGTTAGATTTGTTGATGAATCGGAACCCTAACCCTTATCCCCTTCCGGTAACCGCGTTAGAAATTAGGCTTTTACCCTCCCGCTAGTAGATTCCCGTTTTAGGACGGCGTCGCGGTAGGTGTTTAGCATAGGTGTGGGTTAGCGTGGAGATGGGTTTATGTTTAGGTCTATGTTTATGTTTAGGAGTTTTAGGATTTTATTTGCCTTATTTTGAGGCGTTTAGGTGTGATTGTGCACACACGGCCTATGGTCGTGCGTCTTTTAAATCGTGCGACCCGATGTCGGTGCTCGTACGCTAGGCTTAGGATCGAGTGAGTGTACTCACTCGCTGCGGCGTTGCGTAATCGCAACGACTAATCCCTTAGCGTTGATTTCTCCCCGAGTGTTTTGCTCGTGTATCGAGAGTCCCTTGTCGGCTGTTACTTTTCGAAGGCCGAATCGTGGGTTGTGGTCAGTAGTGGTGGTGGATGGCTCTTTTAGGGGTTGTGTGGCGTGATGTAGCCTTGACCACACTCTTTACCTTGACCCGAGTAGTTTTCTGGGCAAGTGAGTGATGGGTCTTTTGTGCCTTCACGTGTCAACCCTTGAGCAATTTGTTGACTCGGAATTAGTGGTTGGGCGATTTGGAACGCGTTCAACCTGATTCCAAGTTTCTTGTTTTTGCTACTGCCGCCTCTCACAATTTAGGATGTTAGGCGTTTCTTCCGTAGGTGTTGCAGCATTTTTTTGGCATCATGGCCATGTTGACTCTGCAGGTTTTTAGGCAGAGTAGTTGCTGTTTACCCGCACTTGGTGCAGGTTTGCTTTTCGCCCTTCCTTGGGCATTGTTGTTTTTACTCTAGTTGTACTCTCTTTACCTTATTTTACCTGCTTTTACCTTACTTTCCTTTTTAGCACTTGCATTCCTTGCTCTGAGGTGTTCTATTTTTCTTCTGAACGCCTCAGGTTCTGGGCGGTAGCCAGTAGGTGGCTGTTGCTGTGGTGCTGTTGGAGGTCCTTTTGTTGCCTGTTGAGACTCTCTTGAGTCATTGTGAGGTAGTTTTACTGCACTTTCTACAGACATACATACTTGCCAGTGGGTTCGTGTCAGCTGTTGGCGCCCCTGGTAGTTTTACCTTTTTGTACTAGATATGTTTTCTTCTTACTGCTACCCTTTCTGGGAGATAGTCTATTTGCTCTGGGAAGTTTTATGCTAGGTTGCTAGTTACTTTAAAAGCTAAAAGTAAAACTATATTATGTATAAAAATATGATCAGCATGATTTCTAAAAAGAACTCAATTAACGTACTTTCATAATTACGTATAGCAAATGAATTTTCCTATATATGTATAAATTAAAACTAGAGTTTTGGTTCAGCGTAAGGGTCCTTCGGGATCACTTATGCGCTCATTTAGAATGTTGACGTAAATGAAGTATCTTCCGCTACGTATAAAAATCAGTTTTGAAACCGTGGACTCTTTGGTCCACTGAGCCGAGGGATACGGCCAATAAATAAATCAAGTTTTTTATAATCAATTAATTCATGATTTGAAGGATTTGGAGTGTCGCCTGAACGTCGGCAGTTATCCCCTGCTCGACGTGGCATCACAGCGCGTAGATTTTCTCTTACTCTGATTTAAAATATAGTGAGAAAAATGCGGGTTGTGACACTTCTACTTAAGATTGAGAAAATTTTAGAGATCTTCCTAACTCCCTTTTTTCCTTTGTAAGGGAATCAACATAAAGTCTGGACTTAGCAAGATCCTTTTCTAGTTCTAGTATCCTTGTCAAAGAGTGACAATCCTCTTAACAAGTC
This sequence comes from Platanthera zijinensis, assembly GCA_039513925.1. NCBI lineage: Eukaryota > Viridiplantae > Streptophyta > Magnoliopsida > Asparagales > Orchidaceae > Platanthera > Platanthera zijinensis. The sequence goes on from CM077084.1 coordinate 14,934,323, forward strand.
ACTTTCTCCTTCCCAAGTACTTTTAATTCAGTGGTTAGTTTTTTATTTTCTTTTAACTGAACATTAATTTAAGATTTGAGCAATTTAATTTCATTTAAGCTTTTATAAAAATATTTACAAATTTTTAGAAATTCAGAATATAAATCATCATATGTCGGAGAAGTTACCTTAGTGTCGCTCTAGACACTGCTCTCATCATCAGATGATGAGATGCTATTTCCCATCAAGCACATGTTGTCCTCCTCGTCAGTTTCTGAACTTGATTTGCTCAACTCCTCAGATGTGACATCATCCCAAGTTTCAGCCTTAAGAACTTTCTTCTTATCCTTCTTCTTGTGCCTCTTCTCTTTCAGCTCTTTCAAATATTTTGGGCACTTGCTCCTGATATGTCCAATTCTTCTGTAATGGTAACACTCAGGTGGTGGATGCTCTTCATCATCCTCTCCATCAGCTTTGGCTTTTCCTTTCTTTTTGAAAAACTTTCTGAAAGAATTTCTTCTTTCAGGATTTCTCATAAACCTTTTGAAACTCTTAACGAACAGGCTTTCCTCACTTTCTTCATTATTCTCATCAGGCTCACTCTCCTCTTCCATCTTGGATTTCAACGCCAACGCTTTCTTCCTTGGCTCTAAATTATACTCTTGTTGTTGAATCTTTAGTTCCAACTCATGAGTTTTCAGATTTCCTATAAGATCTCAATTTAAAGAGTCTTTAGATCGTGTGATTCCGAGATGACAGTCACTTTTGGATTGAACTTTGGGGGAAGCGATCTAAGAATCTTCCTCACTAAATCACTATTTGAAACAATTTTCCAAGAACCTTAGAGTCATTCACTATTTTCCTGAATCTAGTGTACATGGAGTTTATGTCTTCTTCAACCTCCATCTTGAACTTTTCAAATTCTGACTTTACTGGAAAAGCTTTGAGTCCTTCACCTGTGATATACCTTCATGAGTAACTTCAAGTAAGTTCCAAATATCATGCACATTATCTTATCAGTGTCATCCCATTTGTACTTAGGTTTTTCCATACTTACACTTCCAACTACCATTGTGGGTGGAGCGTAGCATTGTGCTATCATTCCCCATACTTCAATATCTAAGGCGATTAAAAAAGATAGCATTCCAGTTTTCCAATAATTATAGTTTGTACCAAAGAACAAGGGAGGTCTAATAATACCTTGCCCCAAATAAAATGCGTGATCATTATGCGCCATTACTCCCGGTGGTGAAATCGATTTGGAGTAACCTTGCTCTGACCCACTTGTTGGATCGTGAGGCACCCTTAGAGGGGGGTTAACACTAAATTTTTCTTTTAGCCTAATTTTTGAGTGAAATTATAACATAAATCAAAAGCAAATTTCTCCCAATCACTTATGAATACTTATTAAATTAGAAGAACACAAATGACTATAGTTTATATAAAACTGTTTCAAACAAAGTACAAAGATTCTTTATAAAGCTAGAGATCAAGACTATGAAAAATAAACTCCTTTTGATTTCACCGGTCCTTCTACCAAGAAATGGCTGGCTATAGAGTATCTCTCCCTAGATCTTGATACTAGCCTCCCCTAAATCTCACCACGATCTAGTCAATGCACACGAGGCAGTAATGACTCCCTAAGTCACACAAGGACCTAGACGTCACGCATAAGAAGGCAATTTCCTCCTAAGCCACACACGGACCTAGACGCCACGCACAAGGAGGCGATTTCCTCTACCTGTTATAATGAAGAAATAAAGAATTACAATGAATAACTTTCAGAATGAAAACTCCCTCTAAATAAAATAATGAAGGTGCCGACGAATGCTTGCTACGGTTGCTTGAGGTGTTGCGTACAAATCGTCGCTCCTTCATTCTTGAACCTTCTTGGGAAGATGGAGTTTTCTGGATGCTTGAGCTATCTAGACAGGATAAATAAGAAGAAACACTCCAAAATTAGAAAGTCATGATCTCCACAAAAAATGAGCCATATATATATTTTGGTGATATCGCTGGCAATACTTGATATCGCCTGCTAGCGATATCCTTTCTTGCTGCCACGTGTCCCATGGATTCGAAACTTCTGCGTGATGAATTGGTCATGTCCAATCGTACGTTATCGTCTGAGCGATATCGATATCACGGGACGATATCGCTGTTATCTAAACATCGTGGAGATCGTGCGGTAACTGTTCTGCGAGCTATCCTCTGGTGGCGATACTGGATATTGCCAAGCGATATCACCTTATCTTTTCATTGCAATCCCGAATCCAAGCCAAAAATGATTTTAGTGTTAGACCTATTATATATGCACATCATAAACACACGATAATCAAATACAAATAAGATTTGCTATTAGGAAACTAAGAAGCGTGGAACGCATGCTCCAACAAATTTATCTTTCTTGCTGGCGACTACTTTTGCAAATTAGGGTTTGCACAATATATTCCAAAAGTTCTTTAAAAGTCCCACACACTTAGCTTATATATCTTTGCATTAGCAATGACTATAGTCCTATTTAGGTATGTTGCATGACCGACATTAACAGTTATATCTTCCCAAGATAGCGTGTTAGAAGAATGCGGCAGTTTCCGTCTTTTAGTGTGCAATTGGCATCAATTTGAATTAAGCATAACGTTAGTAGAATGTTTTGGCACCTTTGACTTAGAATAAACTTGTGTGCTTCTGTAGAGGTTGAGTGATTGAAGTTGACATGAAGCTAGTTAACTTAGTCAAATACTTGACTTTCTAAAGATGCGTCGAATGACTGAGATTGACTCAGTACATTTAGCTTTGGTGTTGAGTGAATTCTTGTGTCTTGACGCATTTGCATTGGAAAGATTTTCTGCTTCTCCATAAAGGCGTTGAGTGAATGACCTTCACTCGATGCATTTGCACTTTGATAGATTTTCTACTTCTCAGTCGTGTATTTGAGTGAACATTATTTGGTCAGCGCATTTAGACCTTTAGCGTCGAGTTATGTGAGATGACTCAATGCATTTGTACTTAAGTAAAAATCCTTCACTCTAGAGTAGGTTGACTTATCTCCAATTGAATTTCTGATAATCCCAAGCTATCTTGTCAAATAAGTACTAATAGCTTGCATATTTTAACTCAAGGAAATATTAAATACAAAATTGTGTATATTCAATTCTAGGACATTATGGTCAATGTTCCCAACAATCTCCCCTTATTTTAAGAAGTCAGAATCCTAGTCAATGATATACACTATTTCATAACATATAACAATATTCAACCAAAGAAACACAGGCACATAGATAACTATGATAGAGCATATTAAATCTGATAAATGAGAAAGTTTCAAGCACGCCTACAATAAATATTTTACATTCAAAAGCACTTGGGAATTTATAACTTTAAAACATTGATAAGGTTCGGGTTCCTTAATTACAATGCCCCTCAGATTTCTTTGCAGCCTTCTCTACAACCTCCTTTTTTCTATCTTTGTCTTTCAAAGTAGTTGTAGGGCTTTGGATAGTATCTACAGGGTTTTAAGGCATCTACTGGTAGAGTTCCAACCAGCTTGTCTTTTCTAAACTTTCTCTTAATCACTTCCTGCTTCTTATACTTAGCCCATTATAGAGAACTATAAAGCTTGCCTCTTTCTGACTTGTTCTCTTTAATTTGACTGCACATAATCTGGCCTTATTTCCAGCTCTTCTCTGTGCCTCTTTTTCCTCAGCCTCACATCCTCTTCGTCATTAGCAACTTTTTTGTCCTTGCCCTTTGATAGATATTGACTGATGGGACTGAATGCATCTTCAGCATCAAGAATTACAGCTTTAACATTAGATTCAGCATCAACTCTAACTTCACCTTCAGGAACAACAGGCTAATCATACTCGATGGAATCTAGGCCCAATGCTTCCCTGATCACATTGGAGGTCCTTATAGCATGGTCTCCACTAGCCTTTATCATTGACCTCTCCCCCTTTATGACTTATTAGATAATTAGATTGCCCAGGAATTCCTTGGAGGAGGATATCTTCTTGTCCTGGTGGTTTAGACCAGTTGTGATGTGATTCTTGACTTCCAACATATGATCATCTAAGATTTGGGTGTAGGCATACATTATTTTTTCAATGATTTTCCTGTGCTCTCCCATGTTGGTTTTTACTACATTATGAACCATATGCATGTTTTCAGAGGTGATGCATTGGTTTTGGATGATATTTTCCTGGACTTTTTGAATTTGATCAAGTTGAAGTGTTGCATGGTCTACAACAGGGGCAACTCTCATGAAGAATTTGACAGTGTTTTCCTTTAGCAAGTTTACTTCAAATCCAATAGAAGAGATCTAAGAAGTGAGGTCCTTCCTTAGGTCTTTGATTGAATCATCCGCATAAATCTTAATTTTTCTCCTTTGCTCATCAAAGAGCCCTCTTAGTTGTACCAGAAAGGATGAGGGAAATGCATCAATCATTTGAGCAGATGCTAGAGAGTTAATTTCTTCATTTCCCATCCTGAAATCTCTCCCTATTTGGGAATCGGCCACTTCATATTCTGAGGAGTGAACTTGATGTTCATCATCATAAATCTCTTTATTTCTATAAATGCCCCATCTCAAGATCCTCAACAAGGGACATGGCACCATCTCCTTTGTCCTCTTTTCAGATTCTTCTACTTTAGATTCAACTTCTTAAGCAAGGAGCTTAGGGTGAGTCTCCCCCTTAATAGTCGCAGTAACTATTTTGCACTCCCCCTTAACAGGTTCACCCTCATCTAGGGTCTTCCCCTAGATATCAACACTGACTCTGTCCACATTAGTTGGCATAAGAACTTTAACATATTCCATACCAATGTTCTCTTTAAAGGCAGTGGAAGACATTTCCTTGGTAACATCCTTTGCAGCAAGGTCAGATGAGATTGACACTTGAGCACTTACATGTCTTCTCTCAGAATCACTTGAACTGGATAAGTGAGGGTTATATGGTTCAGTGCTCTTATTGTTTGCAAACCCACTATTGTAGCTTTCTTCTACAACTGACTCAATTTTCCTTTTCTTTTTCATTTATGACTATAGAGGGTGTTTGGTCAGCACCTATCCCATCTCACAAGCATTTTTATGTCCATTCTCCTCATATGGTGGATCTTTGCTCCCAGCCTCAAGTTAAACATCTCTGATATATAGTTGATGAGGAACAAAGACAAAATTCTTTCCATATTAGGCACATGGATGCTCTCAATCACTTTGTCAAACACAACCTCGCCCCAATTGGCTTTATTGGTAAGAATCACTTTAACCATTAGCTCAAACATCATCCTAGAAATTTTATCATGATAGCTAGTTTTGCATAACAGAGCTTTTCTAATTACATCAGCTAGGAACTTTCCCATATGATTCATGTCTTTCCTTTTTGAGGTACCACAAGTGTCCTCGGAAAGACCACACTAATTGAGAGTTGTCTCCAAATCTTCTTCTTACAACTCATCTTCCTCTTCACTGGAGATGAACTTGTGCAACCTCAGTGTCTTGCTTATCCTCCTTGCAGTGATCTTAATCTTTTCTCCATTTATAGAGGTCTTAATTTTGGTGGAAGAAGAGTCCACTTTGGCATTTGCAAACAGTTCTAGTACCTCCCTTTTCTAGATGGCAGAAGGTTCTGATAGTAGAAATTCGAGTTCGGTGGCTGACTGAAGATGTATAACAGATTGAATCTCTTTTGGAGCATCTTTAAATCCATTGCGCACAAGTTCACATCCCTCAAACAAAAATTCAATACCCTTGGGAGGCATTGATTTAGAGAAGTTGAATGAGGAGTAGAGGGTTGTACGAGAAATCTAGGGTTCAGGACGCAGAAGTTCGAAAAGGCTCTGAAAGTGTAGATTTTATTTTAAGCAAATGTTCTATTTATACCTTACTCTATTCAAGAAGGTGGAGAGGAGCGTACCTTGGCGTGATTGATAATTTTATTGGATAGCCTTCATTTAACCTGATAAATTTTATGCTTTCCGACCCATCAGAACATGTGTCGAGTCCATTCATCACCAAAGGTTTTCACTCAATGCTGGACTTCTCACTCAATGCCAGTAATTCTCACTCGACGCCAACATTCATTTTCTTAATGCCAAGTCAGCTTATCCTTTCTTCTCTCATTTCTCCTACAAAATGGTTAGCCTCTAAAAGCACATATAGAGATATTTATTTCCTATTCCAAGAGTGTCTTGCTATATATATATATATATAATATTCTAATCAAGTCAAGTTTAACATCCCTAATTCAAACTTAAAAAGAATAAACTTGGCTTCATCAAGAGGCTCAGTGAAGATGTCAGCTGCTTTTCTGTCTGTAGGGATAAACTCAAGGTTGATGTCTTCTTTCTACACATGCTCTCTTATGAAGTGATACCTTATTTCAATATGCTTTGTCCTGTTATGTGACACATGGTTCTTAGATATTGAAATGGCACTTGAAGAGTCACAGACCATTGGAGTTTTACTTCGTTGAATATGATAGTATTGAAGTTGATGTTGGATCCACAGGAGCTATGCAAAACAACTCCCTACTGAGATGTATTCAGATTCTGTATTGGAGATCGCTACACTTGTTTTCTTTTTACTGCTCCAAGATATTAACTTTCTCCTTAAAAACTGGCAAGTACTAGATGTGCTCTTTCTATCAACTTTACAACCCATAAAATCTGCATCAGAATAGTCTGTTAGCTCAAAATCATCATTCCTATGGTACCATAGGCCAAGATTTGGTGTGCCCTTAAGATATCTCAAAATCCTCTTTATAGTTGAGTTGTGAGATTCTTTAGGGCATGCCTGATACCTAGCACAAATACATATAGCAAACATAATATCTGGTCTACTAGCAGTCAAATATATGAGGGAACAAATTATGCCTTTATACAAGGTTTCATCAACTGGCTTGCCACTCTCATCCTTGTCTAGTGACATGCTTGACCTCATAGGAGTTTTCATGGTGGAGGCACTCTCCATCCCAAATTTCTTGATTAACTCATTGGTGAACTTGGACTGAGAGATGAATAGTACATCCTCAGATTGCTTAACTTTGAGGTCTAAGAGTTTACCCATACTGCTCATATCAAATTGCCCTTGCATAAGTTTAGCAAACTTTTTATATAGACAATCATCAATAGACCCAAAAATTATGTCATCAACATATATTTGGACTAGGATAATCTTACCCTTAACTTCCCTTAGGATTAATATCTTGTCTATCTTTCCCCTTGAGAAGTTGTTCTCAATGAGAAATCTAGATAGGGTTTCCTACCAAACCCTAGGGGCTTATTTTATCCCATATAAAACTTTTCTTAAATGAAATACATGATTATGAAAAGTTGAATTGATAAAACCCGATGGTTGCTCATCATATACCTCTTTTCTTAGGTCACCATTTAGGAAGGCTGGTTTTACATCCATTTATTATACCTTAAGTCCTTTTTGGGCAACATATGCAAGTAATAGTCTTATAGCTTCAAGTCAAGCTATTGGTGCAAAGGTTTAATCAAAGTCAATACCTTCTTCTTGTTTGTATTCTCTTACAACCAGCCTAGCATTATTCTTAATTATAACACCATTTCATATAGCTTATTTTTGTATATCCATTTAGTCCCTACGATGTTATGTCCTTGAGGTATGGGACCTAGCTTCTAGACATGACATCTTTTGAACTGTTTTAGTTCTTTTTGCATAAACACAATCCATAATGGGTTTATGTTAGCTTCTTCAAACTTCTTCGGCTTTATCTGAGACAGGAAACAAGATTACATAACTACATTAAGATTTCTGCTCCTTGTGGTCACACCTTGGCTTGCATCCCAAATTATCAAATCTCTGGGATGGTCTCTTAAATGGTTAATAACCACTGGTAATCTATCTTCAGCTCCTTGATTTTTCAGCTTCAGTGGGTTGGAGTTCTTCCTCTATCTGTAGTCCAGTTAGTCCTTCTTCTAAGAATATGACACCACCTTCCTTTTCTTGGTCTGATGGAGTGGAGTCTTCTTAGCTTAGTTTTTTTCACTCTTAAATCTGCACATACAGCACTATAAGAGCATGGAAGCTCAATGTGAATCATGGAAGTTTAATCAAATATAATATTAATAGATTCTTCTATAACTTGAGTGTTCAAGTTGAAAATCCTATAGGCTTTATTATGGCTATTATACCCAACAAAAATGCCTTCATAAGATTTTTCAGCAAATTTGGTCAAGTAGGACTTCCCATTATTAAGCATATAACATTTACTTTCAAAAAGTCTGAAATAAGCTAAATTTTGTTTTTTGCCCTTCATTAGCTCATAGGGCGTCTTCTTGTGATATTTATTGATAGATGCCCTATTTTGGACATGACATGTTGTGTTGACTTCCTCATCCTAGAAGTATTCTAGGAGAGTAGTATCACTCAGTATAGTTCTTCCAGCCTCAATAAGAGTTCTAATTTTTCCTCTCAGCAATACCATTTTGCTGGGGATTTCTTGGGGAGGGGAATTTTTTAAAGATACCTTGATCTTTGTAGAATTTTTTCATGCATTCAGACTGAAATTCTGTGTTGTGATCACTTCTGATTTTGACCACAATACAACCTTTTTCATTCTGAATTAGCTTGACAAAGGTCGTAAAGCTACTTTCTCTTTAGAAAGAATACCCAAGAAAAGCTGGAGTAATCATCAACAATCACAAAAATATAGACCTTCCTACCTAAACTATGAATTAGCATAGGACCAAATAAGTCTATATGAAGAAGGTAGAGATATCTTTCAGAATCCTTGGACCCAATGCTCTTGAAAGTGGACTTTGTTTGCTTGTCATATTGGCATGCAGGACAAATGCCCTCTTTAGTCCATTTCAAGTTGGGTCCATTTTTGACCAGCCCTTCAATGAAGAGTTTGCTAATAGACTTGTAGTTCCTGAGAAAGTATCTTATGTTATTGCATACAGTAAGAGTCTTTCTCATTTGTTATAAGGCACACTGGAGACTTGGAATCTAAGCAAAGAAAGTTAAGACAATAAATATTCCCACTCCTAGTGCCAGTCAGAATAGTTTCTTGGTCAGTTGACCTTTTATTAGGCACTTAACCTTATGGAAAACAATGATATACACTAGATCACAGAGTTGTAATCCTTCCTCATAAGCCACTTTTGTGATGGTGACTATGCCATTAGTATCATACCATAGCCTTTTGTCGCTCATCTATCTGAGCCTCCAAAGATAACTTTGGGTCCATTCTTTACTGGAGTGAATTCTTTCATATGGCCTTTTGTTCCAGCCATATGCCTGGAATAACCACTGTCCAAGTACTAGATTGGCATTTGATTGGTGCTTGGACATACACACAAAAAAGGATTTAATTTACCTTAGGCACCAAAAGAAATTTGGGCCCTTGGTTCTTGTTTGTATAATAAGGAATATTTCTGCCAACAATAGTCTTGGAAGGAAAGCTCATCTTTGTATTTGACATATTAAGGCTGTGCCAATAATCAATGGCAAAGTGTCCCACCTTGCCACAACATCAACACTCATGGATGTTGTATCTTCTCTTCTGAACATTCTTGGAGGTAGTAAAATGTTTCTATTCAGTAAAGAGGATAACATCATTTCTCTTATTTTTCTCAGCTATAATATGGTGGAAAGCTTGGCAGTAAACAAGCTTACTTGACAATTTCTTTTTGTCAGCAATAGATGTCTATTTTGCAATCAGATATGGCCTTATGAGTGTTTCTTATAGTCTTTCAAACTCCCATCTTCTTTGCTGGATGTTTTTGGGAGGATGCCACTTCCTTACCCTTGAGTGTATGGACTAGAGAACCAAACACAAATGGTCAACGATAGGACATTTGGATTTCATTATGGGGAGCTTTCAAAGCACTCAACCCTATGAACTCAACCCCATGCCCTTTCTCCTCTAAATGTAAGGTGCACTATTGACCTTACTTGAGGAGCTTCATTTCTTCTAGTGACCATATATGTTATTATGGTCATACCTGTTAAAAGGGATCAATACTTTGTAAAAGGTGGTTTGAGGCACAACTGAAGACTCTAATGGCCATATAATTTTGAAAAGAGAAAGTATCAATAAGTGGTAGCACAGTCTTGGGCTTGGAGAATTTCTCCAATGGCTTCCTCTTTTAGGAACTTTGCTTACAAATCCTTAATGGTGTTTGCATTTTATGCCGGCAAATCAATTTGCTCATCAATCCTTTTTGTAAGCTCAGAAATTTTTGATGTCTGGAGGCCCATCTTTTTGGCAGCCATCTCAAGTTTACATTCCAGAGTTTTGAGGGTTTCAATTTCTCTAGCTTGTTTCTTAACAAGATTTTTTCTACTCTTGAGAGCCTCTAGAATTACCCCATATCTTTCAATGACCTCATTGAATTCCTTTTCATATTTATATTCACATTTATTAATATTTGATGAGCATGAATCTGAGTCTTCACCAGTTTTATAGTTTGAGTCAGAAGGTGAAATGGAAGCTCTAGTATGTATCTCATCAGGATTATTATAATCCTGAGCTTCTTCATCAAACATGGATATGAGGTTGCATACTTCTTCATCTTCAGAGTCACTATTAGTTGAAGATAGTGGTGCTCTTATGCCCACCTTAGCTGTTGGGTGATCTGTATTTTCTTCCATTGAGAATAGCCCAATGTAAGCATTCTCTTCTTCAGATTCTGAAGTCTCAGAATCACTATTAGATAGGCTTAAATGCTTCTTATCCAAGAAGATCTTGTCAGCCTTTTTGTCCTATAATGCATCTTGTCACCTAAAATTTTGCTCTCTTTTCTTTTAACAGGACAGTCAGCTATAACATACCCAGACCTATTGCAACAATTTCAAACCACATTAATTTTAAAGTGTTTTTTCTATTTAGAAACATAGCTTTCTCCAGTAGGGTCCTTTTTGGATGTCATAAATGTCTTGGGTCTTCCTTGAACTTGAGCCTGCAGGGGCCTTGTTATTCCACTACCTCCTTCTGATCAACATCTTTTTGAATTGCTTGGAGAACAATGTTAGCTCTCCATCAGATAAGTCAACTTCTGATTAACTAGGTGCAGAGCATTCTGACTCAGCAGCCCTTCTTGGGGAGAAGGAGTCTTCTCTCTGCTCCTCCTAGAGGTTTCAAATTTGAAGGCTACTGTCTTCTCTCTACTAAAGGACTTGACAGATTCTTCTTCATTCTTTCGGGAGTTTAGTTGAAGTTCATGCGATAACAATTTACCAAACAGGTTTTATGGAAGAATATTAGATAAGTTGCTCATCTCCCTTATGACACAAATCTTGATGTTCCACTCTTTGTTTAGTGGCCTCAAGAATTTGTCATTTAGTTTATAGTTAGAAAATTATCTGTCATAGGTCTTCAGTTTTTTACAATTTTGAAGATTTTTTATAGCAAACAGCTATGGAGTCCATCTTATCTTACCTAAAAGTCTCATATTGTTGATTTAGAAGGGATTTTTTTGTAATCTCTTACCTCCTCAATCCCCTCCATGCAGACCACTAGAGAGTCCCACATTTCTTTTGAAGTCTTGTAGTGAATAAGGTTCTGAAAGGTTGAGTCATCAATAACACTGACTATAATGTTTTGGGCCCTCTTGTCCATAGTGAGCAGAACTACCTCATCCTTTGTCATTTCTGAGTACTTCTTTGCGGTTTTGATATTAACATCTAATTATAAGATCTTTATGGGGATGAAGGGTCCCTCTTCCACTACAATAAAAATTCTAGGGTCTTAGGCTTCCATGAAAAGCCTCACCCTCTCCTTCCATGTCCTAAATTTCTCCTTCCTGTAAATGGGAAGCTTCATAAAACTCACCTCTTTGTGGTTCTCATCAAAAGTCATGATGATTTACTTTTACTACCATTGGATATCATGTTCAGACTGTTAGGTCTTTATTTAACAATCTCCTCTGATACCACTTGAAAGTCATTTTAAGGGTAGCTAAACACCTAGAGGAAGGGGGGTGAATAGGTTTCTTTTAGATTTATAAATTTTTTCTAAATATTACTTGGTGTGTTGATGTTAGGTTAGTTGCTTTAAAAAACATAGAAAACTCACAAGCAATTTATAGTGGTTCCCCTATCTAGGTTACATTCAATTTCCTCCTTCACCTATCTAGCAGTGTGCTAGACTAGGCCAACTTCTCCAAAACTCAGATCAACTAGAATTACAGCTTAGATCCCTCCCTGTATCTTACACCTCGGAGTGTCTTCGACTCCTATAACTTAGACTTATATCAGACCTACCTCAGAGAGAGCAACATGTCTCCTACCCTAGGATCATAAACAAGCCCTACCTCAGCCTTTATAACACAGCCCTACCTCAGATTCTATACAAGAATCCTATCTCAGATTTTGGAAAAATTACTACACTCAGATCTTAAGGAGATCTTACAACAGAGATTAAAGAGTGATTGGTTTACAAAGACTCAAGAACATATGCTCTAGAGCCTTCTTCTCTAGCTGTTTCACCAGACTGTATCATTTCACCCACAGCAACATGATATGATCTTCTAATTTAGGATGGTCAGTGTTGTGTTGAGTACTTGTAGAGATCTTTTTTTGTAAGCTTCAAAAAGATTGTTGTGAAGACTTATGAAGCTTGAAGACAAGTGAATTGATCTTCCTTACTGGCACAGACTTTTGGGAATTAGGATTTTTAGAATGTATTCCAAAAGTTCTTGTAAAAGTCCCAAACACTTGGCTTATATATCTCTGCATCAACAATGACTATAATCCTGTTTAAATATGCAGCATGGTCATCATTAACAATTGTATCTTCCCAAGATTGTGTGTTAGAAGAATGCAGTGGTTTCCGTCTTTTAGTGCGTAATTGGCATTAATTTGAATTAAACATGATGTCAGCAGAATGTCTTGGCACCCTTTGACTTAGAATAAACTTATGTACTTCTGTAGAGGCGTTGAGTGATTTAAGTTGATGTGAAGACATTTAACTTAGTCAAATACTTGACTTTCTGAAGATGCGTCAAGTGACTGAGATTGATTCAACGCATTCAGCTTTGGTGTTGAGTGAAGTCTTGTATCTCGATGTATTCGCACTTGGATAGATTTTTTGCTTCTCCACAAAAGCATTGAGTGAACGGACTTTACTCAATGCTTTGCACTTGGTCAGATTTTCTACTTCTTAGTGGTGTCTTTGAGTGAACAACATTCAGTCAGTGCATTTAGACCTTTAGCGTCGAGTGATGTGAGATGACTCGACATATTTGTACTTAGGCAAAAATCCTTCACTCTAAAGTATGTTGACTTATCTATAATTGAGTTTCTGATAATTCAAAGCTGTCTGGTCAAATAAGTACTAATATCCTGCACATTTGAACTCAGAGAAATATCAAATACAAATTTGTGTATATTATTGACTTATAGGGCTTCTACAAATCTATGACATTATGGTCAATATTCCCAACAACTAATGTAGGTAATGATAGCCTGGATATGAACACATTAGTGATCCGTGGGCTGGTGGAACGCGTGGGTTGCCAAAAAAGGAAGCGCTAAATTTGGATATCACCTGACGATAACAACTATCACCTGACGATAGCGACTGTAAAATTGGAAATGAGACGAGGGATGGCTTGTGGTTGCAATACCAAATTTGGATATCGCCAGGTGATATCCACTATATCCCAGCGATAGCGCTAAAACCAATATAAGCTCGATTGTTTTCTCCTAGTGGTGAGTGCTCTAGCCCTAGAATGTCCAGATGATGTTCTTTTCAACCTTGTTGGTAAGAGCCACCATATAAGAAGGAGAATTTATTTTCCCCTTGCAATAACGAAGGAGGTCTTTGGAGATGGAATGCCAGAACGAGATTTAGAAGACGATCGTGTTCCCAATCAATGAGAATCAAAAGCACTGATCCTTCACCGCCTCCAGAGATATACTTTTTGAGGGAGAACAAATTTTCTTTCATCAATTTCTCTTTCTTTTTCATTGATTATTGTATTCTGTGCGGAGAAATCATCGGGTTTGAACAAAGAATTCCTAGGAGGAGTTCATAGGAAATTGACATGGGAGGTCGTCAGATTTCTGGGAGAAATCTATGGAAATCATCCTGAGACAGCGTCTAGATCTGGGAGATCTTGTAGATTCATCAAACTTCTTAGGAAGAAGTGAGAGAGCTAATCGGTACTTGGGTAGGGTGGATATATAAACCACAATAAAAAATTAATTCACCGCATCCAATCTCCGGCATCATGGAGATCTAGTTTTGAACTTTGTAAACTCTTTTTTATGAAATAAAATCATGTATTCTTATTTCATCTTTAATCATACATTCTTACGATTGAATGTTTAATTTCTTGTGTGTGCCTACTTTTATACGATCTTCAAGAATAAGGAACAAAGTCTTTGTTATTATCTCCTGCGATATCTCGATATTGCCCATCGATTGCTCTAGAAAAATTTCTTCTTACCTGTGAATATTTTTTTAATATCTAGTAGTTCTTTGCAAACCTTATTCACCCCTCCCCCTCTAAGATTGTCCACCAGATCCAACAATTGGTATCAGAGTGAGGTTACTTCAAAAAGAGATTGAAATCCTAAAGTAGATGGCCAACACTAATCACGTCTTTCATGAGGGACAAGGAGTTAGTATGCCTCCCTTGTTTATCGGGAATGATTACAGCCACTATAGAACTCATATGAAAAAATTCTTGATCACACAAAACATGTACATGTGGGCCATGGTCAAAACAGAATACACTGCACCCACTATTATTGTATCTGATCAGATTGTGGATAAAACACATGATAAATGGGATGTCACAGATAAGCTAAGATGTAATAATGCCAAAGTCATGAACTCTTTATTTTGCACTTTAGATAAGACTTAATTTAATAGAATCTGTAATTGTGAAACTGTTTATGATATTTGGCGTTTACTTGAATTGACTCACGAAGGTACCTCGCAGGTAAAGGGGTCAAAGCTATTTTTACTGGAGTCTTAATATGAACAATTCTGGATGGAGATCGATGAGGAGGTGGACATCATGTATACTCGCTTTACAAAGATCAACAATGCCTTTAGATCTCTCGGAAATACCTTTTCAAATGGGGACTTGGTAAGTAAGATCATCTGATCACTACCTCCGCGATTCAATCCGAAGGTGACTGTCATTGCTAAATCTCACAATATTAGTACCCTGGAGATAAAGAGTCTCATTAGTAACCTAAAAAAACATGAGCTCAAACTGAAGATTCAAGCCAAGAAGTATCCTGGGAACAAAAAAAGAAGGCACTATACTGAAGGCAAGCAAGGAAAAGGAGGTGATTGAGAAGACTGATGATGAGGAGAACCTGTACGCCCTTGGCATAAAAAAGTTCACGAGGAATCCAAAGAGGTGAGATAATTTTTTAATATTCATGAAGAACAGGATAGAAGATAAAAAGGGGTGGAGCAAGCCATCAAAAGTTGCAAAGAGTGATGAAAAAGAATCCACCACGAAGTGCTTCCACTGCAACAAATCTGGACACTTCAAGCATGACTACCCTAAGCTTCTGAAGGAGGAAAAGGAAAGGAAGACCCATGGCAAGGAGAATTAAAAAATACTAAATGCGTCAACCTAAGATGATACATCAGCAGGTGAGTCGGACACCTCAAGATCGAGCAGTGAAGAAGAGGAAAATATGTGCCTTATGGGGAAGCACCAAGACAAGTCTGACAATAAATCTAGTATACATAGCGACACTGAGGTAACCCTCCCACTTACGAAGAACTTTACGATTTATATGAAAAACTATGTGATAAATTACAAGATTTAAGTGATAAAAATACTTTTTTAAAATCTAAAAATAAGTAAATGAAAAAGGATTTGAAATGTCTTAATAATGAACTAATCAAATATAGGAAATAGAAAGATGAGTGTCAAAAATGTTTTCACTCCTTAGGCACAATAAATGAAATGAAAGAGAGCCGCTATAAGGCTTCCTCCAAAAATTAAACTCTTACCAAAGAGAGGAAGGTCTTAGAGAAGAAGCTACAAACTTCTCTTAGCCATATTTAAAATGGAAGGAAGCAATTCATAAACCTATGTGTGATTCATGTCACAGAAAACACTGCATTGAAGGTGAAGATTCATAACTTGAACTATGCCATCCAAAAGTTTGGAATAGGCCAAAAATCACTGAATATGTTGCTGGGCTATCAGCGTCAGAGATCTGGAAAGTTCGTGCTGGGATACAAACATGTGAATTTATTGCCCGTTGATATCACTATCGGTGGCGATAGTTCTTCTCCAGCAAATACAAACAAAAATCTTCAAAAAAATAAGGTGAACTATGTTAAAACTGGAAGCTTATTTCCATCATCCAACATAAGCCCAAATAAAAAAACAAAAGGTTGCATCCACCGCCTATACCAAGTGTACTAAATGTAACAAGTTTGGTCACACTTCTAGCTCGTGCTTGAAGAAAGGATTAAATAAAATTGCACAAATTTAGATGTCAAAGTCAACTACCTATACAATGGGTGGAACAACTTAGGTAACTAGAACTTTACCCTCATCCTTTTTTTAGGTGTGTTGGCAGTCTAAGGACTACAACAACGTGTGGTACTTGGACTCTGGGTGTTCCAAGCACATGATGGGAGATAAAGACAAGTTCCTTAGCATTGAAAAGAGAAGAGGGGGCATGGTGACATTTGAAGACAATGACCAAGGAAGAATTCTTGGTGTCCGTACTGTAGGTAATATGCACTTTTCTATTTCAAACGCATTGTTAGTAGATGGTTTAAAGCATAATTATAAGTAGCATTTCAACATATTTTTAGTGTAGGATTTAGATTAATATGTATAGTTACTTTTAAATTTTATGTTTATTTTAATATTAAAACCTTTGCTTTTATAATTTTAGTTTTTATAACACTTAATCTTGTTTTTTGCAGGTTTTTGCAACTTTTTGAGAAAACTAGATTGCATTAGGCCAAACGGAGCTAACAGGCAGGACCAGGAACTAAAAGTGAACAAATCTGCAAAAATTGAGAATTACACGCCCTGGTCACAGGCGTGACCAGGGGGCGTGACTGCAGTCATGGACAATGACCAGCCTCCAGCTGCCAGAAAGTTATTTCCACGTCAGATAAATATTATACGCCAGTTTAAAGTTGCATGCCCCTGTCACGGGCATGACAAGGAGGACATGCCATCCAGATCCTAGGCATAATCCAGAGTTATAAAAGTCAGTTTCCACCGTCGATCATTTTGAGCTGTCACACCCAGGTCACGAGCGTGAATCCCAGGTATAACCTCTTCAATAACTATCAACATCACTCCAGATCGAGTTGTTTTCCTGCTGATTTCAAAACTGTTCGCTACACGCCCTAGCCACATGCGTGACCAGGGGGCGTGACTCATAAAGAAATGACTCTTGGCATTTTGGCTTCCTAGCATTACTTGGGCTTTCATGTAATTGGTTTCGTACCTTGCATACCCTAGGTCACAAGTGTGATCTAGGGGCGTGACTCCCATGCAAATCTTCATATAAGTTAAAAATGAGAAAAAAAGACGAACAAGAGGTAAATAACCGCAAATTTTATTGCTCCAAAAAAAAATTAAGTAATACATAGGTATGCCCCCTTATTTATAGAAAACGAGGTAGGTGAGAGAATACAACCCACGATATGAGACTAAATATAAGTCGGGTGGCCTGAGCGATTTGATATACACAAACCGCTCACTATACCAGCCACAATATTACAACCTCCGGACACAAGAGTAAGGCCGCTAGATAAGTCGCTAAGCCGCTCCTGCAGATAGCTAGTAACCTGCAACGCTGCTCACCAATTCACTGAAGCTGCGACAAGACACTAGACCGCATACCGCGGGTTGCCATCAGACCGCTGAGGATAAACCTTGGACCCGAGCTCCACGACTTCACAAACCTGCTGCGGCTAGACAATCTGAATCAACAGCCCGATGTGGCTACTCATTAGAATACTGGCTAGTTAGGTTGCGGCAAACTGGCTAGACAGGTTGTGGCGGCTTGTTCAGCTAACTACTCGAATAGAGTTTCAACACTCCCCCTCAAGCTGGAGCATATATATCAACCATATCCAGCTTGCTGCAAACCTTTGTGAACGAAGTAACCGGTTTCGTGAAGTAATTTTCCAGCTCTCTATCAAAAGTAACAAAAGAAGTCCATATCTGATTCTTCAGAATCTCTTCTCTAATAAAATGAAAGTCAACCTCGATATACTTCATCCTCTCATGAACGACCGGATTCTTCGAAATGTATATAGCTGCTTTATTGTCACAAAACATCGGTAGGGGATGATCATAAAACTCTCCCATATCTAGTAAGAGAGTTCAAAGCCACTTTAGCTCACAAGAAGTCAAAGTCATGCTTCTATATTCGGCCTCTGCACTCGACCTGGCAACCACAGCCTGCTTCTTTCTTTTCCAACTGACTAGATTTCCTCTAACAAAAGTACAGAAACCTGATGTTGACTTCCTGTCTCCTTTATCATCTGTGTAGCTCGCATCAGAATAAGCCTCTACCTTAAAATGTCCCCTTTTCAGGAACAAGATTCCTTTACCTGGTGCACCTTTTACATATTCAAGAATCTTCAAAGCGGACTTCATATGACACTTCCTAGGAGCTTGCATAAACTGACTTACTTTTCCCACTACATAGCAGATATCTAGTCTAGAAACTGTCAGATAGATGATTTTACCAACCAGACATTTGTACCTCGTGGCATCTTCTAGAAGAGGAAAAGAATCACTCCAGCATTTATCATCTCCAACAGCCATAGGGGACCGGGCAGGTTTAGTTCCAAGAAGACATTTCTCTTATAGAAGGTCTAGAGCATATTTCCTTTGTGAAAGAATGACAGAGCCAGGTTTCCGAGATATCTCAATACCCAGAAAATACTTAGGAGACCCCATATCCTTCGTAACAAAATGTTGAAGAAGATGCTTCTTTTGTCATATCAATACCTTTCCTGTCATCCCGAGTAAGAAGAATATCATCCACATATACCACAAGAATAACTAGCCCAGACGAGGTCTTCCGAATAAACAACGAGTGATCTGCAGTGCTTCGAACAAATCCAACAACAGAAATAACCTCATTAAACTTCTCAAACCAGGCTCTTAGACTCTGTTTAAGACCGTAGATGGCTTTCTTCAACTTACACACTTGAGATTCCCCCTGAGCAACATACCCAGGAGGTTGCTCCATATAAACCGTCTCATTCAAATCTCCATAAAGAAAAGCATTCTTGACATCTAACTGAGATATGTCCCAATCTTGGTTCACAGCCACTGAAAAAAGAACACGGATCGTAGTAATCCGGGAAACCGGAGAGAACGTATCAAATAAATCCACACCATAAGTCTGCGTAAATCCTTTGTCTACCAGACAGGCTTTGTAGCGATCAATAGTACCATCAGGAAGATACTTGATGACAAAAACCCAACGACAGCCAACCGCATCAGCACCAGGAGGAGTAGGCACAAGAGACCAAGTACCCCGTTCAGTCAGAGTGTGCATCTCCTCATCCATAGCAGCTTTCCAATGAGGAATAAGTAGAGCATCATGATAAGAAGCCGGAAGAACACTGGCCGAGAGGGCTAAAGCAATACTCTACGCCTGAGGAGACAAGCTGGTGTAAGACACCACACCAGCAAGAGGATGCTGAGTGCATGAGCGAACACCCTTTCAGAGAGCAATAGGAAGATCAAGGTCAGCCATGTCTACTTGTGTAGATCCTCCTAAAGGAGAGACAGGCACACTCGGAACCATGGGCAGCAGCTCATCATCGGAAGCAGGAATAACAGTAGAATCACAAGAAGAAGAAGAAAGAATAGTAGGCTCAAGAGAAGGTGTAGAAATAATGGGTGACGAAACAGAATCATCAAAAGAAAGAAGATTAGATGAGGACGGAGAAAAGTATGGAACAGTCTCAAAGAAAGTAACATCAGTATAAACATACTGCCGACAGAGAACAGGATCATAATAATAATATCCTTTCTGAGTCAGACAATAGCCCAGAAAGGCACATTTAACCGAGCGAGGTGAAAACTTATCACGAGTAGAAGAAGGAGAATGAACAAAGGCAGTGCATCCAAACATATGAAGAGGTAAAGGAAAAGGATTCGCATCAGGGTGCAGAATAGAAAAGGGAGTCTTCCCACCGACAACAGAGGAGAGAACATGATTAATAAGAAAATAAGAGAGAAGAACTGTATGCCCCCAATAAGACTTTGGAACATGCATCTGGGTAAGCAGACTCCAAGCGACGTCAAGAAGATGACGATTCTTCCGTTCAGGAACACCATTTTGTTGCGACATATACGGGCAAGTGGTTTGCTGAACAATGTCATGATCAGTACAAAAGGACGTAAACTGATGACTAAGGTAATCCTTAGCATTATCAGACCGAAGAATTTTAACAGAAGTAGCAAACTTAGTATGAATTTCATTATAAAAAGCAGTGAAAACAGAAAAAAGTTCAGAGCATTCACGCAATAAATATAGCCACGTACAGCAGGAAAAATCATCAATAAATGTCACAAAATATAAACTACCCCTACCAACAGTTTGAGTATGTGCATGACCCCATATATCAGAATGTACAATATCAAATGGTCGAGAAGAACTACGTCCTTTGCTAGCAGGAAAAGTAGAACGATGATGTTTTCCAAAATGACAAGCTTCACATTAAAGAGACGAATCGCCCCGAGGTAAATCAGGCAAAAGCTGATAGAGGATCCGAGGAGGAGGATGGCCAAGTCTAAGATGCCACTGAAGTAGAGAAGATGAGGCAGAAAAAGCAGAAGAAGTATCAAGATAAAATAAGCCGCCACTCTCAGTCCTAATATTTATCATCTCCTTTGACTGAGGAACCTGAAAGGCACAAGTTGAAGCAGTAAAAATCGCTTCACAGTCAAACTGCTTACAAAGAGCTGTAACAGAAAGAAGATTGCAAGGAAAATTCGGAACATTGAGAGTGTCCCGAAGCTGAAGAGAAGAAGTAACATGCACAGTTCCAGACCCATGAACCGAAGATGGTGAACCAACAGCAATAAGAATAGGAGGTAAGTGGTTACTTGTTGTAAGAGAAGAGAATAGCTGAGAATTCCCGGTCATATAAGTAGTAGCACCAGAGTCAATAAGCCACCTACCCGTAGTAGCTAACTGAGCAGCACCCGATGTGGTAAGAGATGTAGTAGACTTCTTAGCAGAATCAGTAAAAGTAGGATGAAGATGAGGGTGTTTGACCCAACATCGATCAATCAGGTGGCAGGTCTTGCTACAATGAGAACAGAGATGTTTTGAGTAACCACGACCACCAGTGCGGCCACCTCGACTACCAGAATGATCATGTCGGGCATAATGAGCAACAAGATCAGGAGAGGGAGAAGGAAGTAAAGAGGCGCTGAAGAAGAGTAGTTACAGCTGAAATCCGAGCAGCAGTAGCATAAGACGACGGAGTATCCATGAAGAGAAGCAAGCCGTGCGGACAAAGTAAAAACCGCACAGCAACCAGGGAAGAAACCGTGCGAACAGAAGCAGAAACCGCCCGGTCTCGTGATCACACACCAACAGCAAGGGATAAACTGCGACCTAAGGGCAGAGAAGACGCTCAAAGAGGAAAGAGCACTAAACCGCGTGAGAAAAGGAAAAACCGTGTGAAAAGAGAGAGAAAATGGGATGGAAGAAGCCGGAGAAAGCCGAAAAGAAGGGGGGACAGAAGAAAAGGAACAACCCGTGCAGTTTCAAGAAATAAACCACTACCAGGAGCAAAACAATTCTGGAGCAATAGGACCAGGGTTTCCCACTGATACCAAGTTAAAAATGAGAAAAAAAGACGAACAAGAGGTAAATAACCGCAAATTTTATTGTTCCAAAAAAAGTTAGTAATGCATAGGTATGTCCCCTTATTTATAGAAAATGGGGGAGGTGAGAGAATACAACCCACGATGTGGGACTAAATACAAGTCGGGCGGCCTGAGCGGTTTGACATACCCAAACCGCTCACTATACCAGCCACAATATTACAACCTCCGGACACAAGAGTAAGGCCGCCAGATAAGTCGCTAAGCCGCTCCTGCAGATAGCTAGTAACCCGCAACGCTGCTCACCAATTCGCTGAAGTTGTGACAAGACACTAGACCGCATACCGTGGGTTGCCATCAGACCGCTGAGGATAAACCTTGGACCCGAGCTCCATGACTTCACAAACCCGCTTGCGGCCAGACACTCTGAATCAACAACCCGATGCGGCTACTCGTTAGAATACTGGCTAGTCAGGCCGCGGTAAACTGGCTCGACAGGCCACAGCACGCTTGTTTGGCTAACCGTCCGAACAGAGTTTCAACAAATACCAATCTTCTCCTTGAGCTAAGGAGGGAGTTTTTGGTTGAGAAATTCTGTAATTTAGTACTATCTTTCCTTATCTTTCATTTCTAGTTTATAGTCTAGCTTTTTTTCCATGTTGTAATGTAGCTTTGTAGTTTGGTATTTCAAGCTTTTTTCCTTTGTAGTAATCATGTATGTCTCTATCATTTCATGTAATTTTTAATCATGATGAACTTTGGAATGAAATGAACTTGGTTTTATTTTAATCATCTAACAAGCTCTCTATTTTAACTTGTTTTGGGTTGCCTTTGACTATAATTTGTTCGAATTCTAGTATAGCGAGTCTGATCCTAGATTCTGTATCCTAGATTTTACCGACGTGTTGTGGATACGAGGAGATCACTTAAACATATCGCTACATAGCCTTTGATCCTAGATCCGTATCCTAGATTTTATCCGATAGGTTGTGGATACGGGAATATCGCTCAAAGAATAAAGGGAGTTATCATGCAATCCTCAATAGAGGACAACCCAAATCTTATGGATTGGAATCAAACCCAATAGTGAGGTTAGCGCCTAAAGCAAAGCTTAGAGGGTTCGACTGTCTGAAAGGTCTTAATCGTGCCACCTAAGGTTAGACGTTTGCATATTCTCGAGAGGGGCATTAACATAATTTGGGAGCCTCCATGGTCAAATGCAAATTATTAGAACTTGCACTTTAATCTTTTAATAAATGTTCCTTTTATCCAAAGGAATTCTAGATCAACAGTTAATATTTATCTCATCGAATTTCTCTCAATTAGTTTAAGTCGCATTTTGTCTTTTATTTTTGCAAACCAACCAATATTTTGTTAAGATAAAATAATAGCTCTTTTTATGAGTACAAGTACTTGATAGACCCCAAAAAATATGACACTTGATTATATACTCTATAATGATAGTGTATTTTCCTTCTTAAAGCATAATTAATCACACCACATCATCACAATCATATACCGCATCTCATGCACTCATCAAGTTATAATTACGTGCATCGCATAACTTAATATCCATTAGTCAACTATGCAATAAAGACCTGAACATTTTATTTGAAACCTCTACAAACATGTGTAAAATCATTGATGTTAAATCTCAAAATATATTGCTAACCGCACCAAAGAAACACAATGTTTACACTATCATGTTTGATGATTTATCATCTTCAAATTTAAAATGCTTAGTAGCTAAAAATGAAGAGTTAGAACTTTGGCATATGAGACTCAGTCATTTCGGGAGTAAATTAATAGTCCAACTATCAAAAGAAAAACAAATATGTGGACTTCAACAACTAAACGGTAGTTTGACTTCTTTATATGCTCCTTGCCAAAAGGGAAAATTCTCAAAATCTTTTTTTAAAAGCAAAAGTGATATTACCACTTCTAGACTACTGTAATTAATTCACATGGATTTGTTTGATCCTTCTTAGTACTTATAGTGTAGGTTGGAAACTGTACACATTTGTGATAATAGACGATTACTCACGTTTTTGCTAGACAATTTTTCTTGCAAATAAATCAGGCCCTTTCACTAAATTTTCCATCCTGTGCACTAAAATTCAGAATGAAATGGAATTAAAAATTAAATGTATGAGGTCAGATCACATGGGAGAATATTAGAATGAAAATTTTATGTCTTTTTATAATAACTTAGCCTTTTGCATGAGTTTTCTGCTCCATGAACTCCATAAAAAAATAGGGTAGTGGAAAGGAAAGATCAAATGCTATAAGAATTAGCTCGCACTATACTTGTCGAGTATAGCTTACCCAAATACCTATTAGGCTGAATTGGTTAGTACAACATGCTACGTAATGAACCATGCCATGTTTAGCCCAATTCTTAAGCGTATTCCATATGGCTGAAGTAATTACCCGTTGTTTTATTCTCTACATCAAGGATAATTTAGGAAAATTTGATGAAAAATCTAACCTAGGCATCTCTTTAGGATATTCCTTCATGAGTCGTGCATATAAGGTCTATAATAAAAGAACCTTGGTTGTAGAAAAATCAATACATGTTCACTTTAACGAAAATACTCCAAAGAAAAACTCTAAATCAAATGAAGTTGATGATGATGTAATTTCTTAAGAAGAGGAGAGTATGAAGAGAGAGGAAGTAGTAGGTGATGTATTAGGTCATACTGAAGGATATAAACCTCCAAATGAACTAAATTTTTCAAAAAACCATCCTCGAGAATTAGTAATTGCAGAGCCTTCACAAGGGATTAAAACTCATTTAGCTTTGCATAAATCATTTTCAAAACTTATATTTTTTATCTGAAATCGAACCAAAGAATATTTTTGAAGCACTAAATGACTAGTCTTGGTTTTGGGCCATGAACGAGGAACTTAATCAATTTGATAGAAATAGAGTGTGGACATTAGTGGAGTGCCCTAATGACCATCCAAGTTCTATGTGTTATGTGGATCTATAAAAATAAACTTGTGGTGAGTCTAAGATTATAATAAATAAGGCTAGGTTGGTTGCTCTGGGATACTCACAGATCGAATGGGTAGATTTTGAGTAGTCTTTTGCACCCATGTAGTTCATTGTGAGTCCATTAGGATGTTTATAACATTTGCTAGTTTTAAAATAATAAAATTATTTCAAATGGACGTCAAGAGTGCATTTCTAAATGATTATATTAAAGAAGAGGTGTACGTAGAGAAACCACCCGGTTTTAACAAAATAGTAATCATTCAAATCATATTTATAAACTAATAAAAGCCTTATACATATTAAAGTAAGCACCTCGCGTCGGGTATGATAGGTTGACTACTTTTCTTATTAAACATGGTTTTAGGATGAGTTGTGCAAATACTATGATGTCTATAAAACATAGTGATTCAGATTTAATGATCTTGCAGATATATGTAAATGATATAATATTTGGTGCCACTAATTAAAAATTATGTGAAGAAATTATAGAAGTAATGCAAAGTAAATTTGAAATGAGTTTAGTAGGAGAATTAAAATACTTCTTAGGTTTTCAAATTTCTCAGCGAAGATGATGCTACTTTTATATATCAATAAAAATATATAAAATATATGCTTAAACAATTTGGCATTAAGAATTTGAAATACTCTAAAACTTCTATGAGCGCATCTCTTAAATTAAGAAAAGATGAAAGTGGCATTTTGATGGATCAAATGGTATATCGATGTATGATTGGGTCACTACTGTATCTTAGTGCATCTAGACCGGACATCATATTTGCGTGTCTTTGTGCTAGATATCAAGCTAATCCTAAGGAATCTTATTTTAAAGCAGTTAAACACATCTTTAGGTATATTGTAGGAACACGCCATATCTAGGTCTTTGGTATCTTCACACTGACACCTTTACACTACATGGGTATTCTGACTCAGATTATGTCGGATGTTCACTTGATTGTAAAAGCACAAGTGGCGCTTGTCACTTCTTAGGGCCTGCACAAGTTTCATGGTCGAGTAGGAAATAGAATTCTATTGCCCTCTCTACGACCGAGGCCAAATATATTGACTCAGGGAGTTGTTGTGCACAAGCACTATGGATGTCATAAACATTAGAGGATTTTGGTATTTCATTCAAAAACGTTAAACTTAGGTGTGATAATAAGAGTGTCATAAACTTAATGAACAATACAGTGCAAAACTCTAGCTCGAAACTCATAGACATGTGACATCACTTCAATCAAGATCACATTAAGAAGGAAAATATGATAGTATATTTCATTGGCACAAACGAACAATTTGCGGACATCTTTACTAAACCCCTTCCTGATGCACGCTTCTCTAGGCTCCACTTAGAATTTGGAGTTTGTATCTATAGACTAAATGAATAAATCCGCATTTTTTCGTGTAGTTCTTTGCATTTTTTGCCACATTAGATAGTTACATTGCTAAAAATAATTTTTGAAAAATTGAGAGAAAAAAATAGAGAAAACTGCGTGTATTTTGCAAAAATCGACTCTCTGATTGATATCACCCAACGATAGTACTATCGTTGATGATAGTGTTTCTTTCATTTTAAGCCTCAACATTTCATTCTGATCTTCCTTTGGTTATTTATTTTCTTTTTGTTCCAGTTCATGTTTTATGTTTTAAAATTGAAAAGTTCTAAAAATATATAAAACACCAAAATCATAAAAATATTTTTTGATTTACTCATTTTATTTATTTATGTTTCATAAACAAAACTAAAAAACCATATATAAAACCCAAAAATAATAAAAATCTATGATTTTGCTTAGTCTTCATGTGTGTTTATTTCATTTAAAACAAAATTTTTTAAAAAATATGCAATTAAATGACACAATAATTATTACCATTGGACATGTATGATTAGAACTGTAAGTATAAAGATCACGTCCAATGCTTTGATTTATAATTATTAATATTTGTTTTATATTACATGTCTTTATCATGATACGTCTAATATATTGGTATTTATTTACTGAGTGTGACTAAATAGGAGTGTATGTTTAATATGTCCTCTGGGTATGTGTGAGGATTTTGGTAGAATAATGCATCTCACTTATCACATCTCTAGAAAATGCACTCTTATAAAAATTTGAAAACTTACATGTTATAGCTATTAGTGTTTCTATGGTGATCTTGAAGTAGTCAAACAGTTAGTCTCACTACCAACACAATTTGAGCTTATAGGGTCGCACATAAGAGTGTTTGGAGAAGTTGAAGAAAGTACTGTGTTGGCTTCACTCATATGGGATATGAGTAAAGAGCAACTCCTATGACATTAATGTTACTGACGGGTCATGTCTAGTGTGTATCGATGCATGCCGACTTCCTATTGACGCAGCCAAACTCGATGTGTCTGCAGCCTCTAATTGACGCTATGTCGAGTAGATATTGACGTTACGTTGACTTCTATTTGACCCAAGTGTGTTGAATGCTTGTCAACGCAAGTTACGTAGAGTACCGACGACTGCTTATCGACATTGCGTCGAGTTCTTATCAATGCAAGTCGACTGATAGTCGACCATATCGACGCAAGTCAAGTTTTGGCAGACTTCTTGTAGGGCTTTTGTCTGTTTGTTATCCTTGGATATAAATAAACTTGGAAAAGGATTTTCTTGTGTGTGCATAACTAAAGTGTATGCTTCTGAAGCCGTCACTTGCCCTAGATTCCGTCATGACTTCTTCTTATCGCCTGACTCTCCTAGAAATGAATCTAACAATCTGTGGAGACGTAGAGTGCAGTCCTTCTCCAACCCAGTTCTTGTGGGAAGATCTTAGGGTTCTTCACTGCTTGTGTGGATACCTGTAGAGTCACATGTATATTTCTTTGTGGAATCAGCTGCCTGATAATTTTGGACTGGATATTTGGAGCACCTTGATTGAGTAAAGACTCATCCCTCTCAAGTATAATGTCTTGTTGTATACTTTTATTTCTCGATTCATGGAGTTCGTAAGATCCTTTAATCTTTTGGGTTGTTCTTGTATGTTTATTCCGTTGTGCACATGTGATGTACTGTTCCACCCCTTCATAGAAAAACCCAACATTAATGGGGCTCTGCCCCTAAAATCTTGCCAAGGGCACAACTAGTTAGAACCTTGTCAAAAATGCATGTGATTTGTTGTGATCCCATGTTTCAGAATTGTTTTTCCCTTAGCAGTAACTGTCCCTCTATGTGATTTGTGAAACCAAATTCTGTCTTGAATTTTGAATTCGACAATGAGAGACGACCTTGTCTACTTCATAAGGATGATTGCTTGTGCATGTGTCCAATACATGTAAATCCAAAGATTTAGAAATGTTCTAAATGTTATGGTTTAGCCCTTTCTTACATCAAGCGTTGATGGTTTTCTTTTGTGCACATCTGAGATGTATCTGAAATGTGAATGTTGTTAATCAAATATCATAAAATTCCTTAACACAATATTAAGTAACTGGATGCCTTTCGATGGATGAAACTCTTCCTACCTCATTCAATGAAGTGTGGGCTTGCCAAAGTAAGATGCATTAATATATCCTGGTAAGGGTGCGAGCGAATAATTGTGATATATCACTATCAACATTGGGTCTAACTTAACTAGGTGACCTCAAAATTTGAGTGCCTAGAGGCATGAGGTGGGCATGCACGATATGATGGATTTGCGAATAAAGAGTTATTCATCAACCATACAAGAGTTGCATAAAGATGCAATTGTCAATGGTTGCCAACCTAAATAGCCACACTATGGGTGATCAACCAAAACTGACTTATGGTGTTGGTGAAAATAAATCTTGTCCACTTGAGAGTAGCTCGCATAAACTCTCTGAATTGATATTGAGGGTTATAATTATTATTAAAATAATGGGAGTTATTTTAATTAAAGTTCGTATTAAAATAAAATGTATTTTGAAATATAGTACTAAATTTACTTTGCATAATTTTGTAAAAACTTCATGTCAATTGGATCCCACTCCACCTTGTCCTTGAGAGCCATCTTTTAGAAGGACAAGCTCAATGGGACTAACTTCCTAGACTAGTATAGAAACCTGAGAATTGTTCTCAGGCAAAAAATGTAAGCACTTTGTCCTGGAAGAGGATTCCCCGAAGTGCCAATCGAGAATTTTCCTGAGCGGACAAATATGCTTACAAGAAGTTTTAAGATGATTCCTTGGATGTTGAATGCCTCATGTTAGCTACCATGAATTCTGAGCTTTAGAAGCAACATAAGACCATGTGTGGTTATGAAATAATCGAGCACTTGAGAAATTGTTTCAAGGGAAAGCTCGACAAGAGAGGTTCGACATTTCTAAGGCACTTTTTCAGTACAAGATGGGAGCTTAATACCTGTAACAACCCGTATATTAAAAGAACAATCTAATAGTACTAGTGGATGGTAGTTTTGTAATCATGCAGGATTTCCCTCTTCCATTCTAAAACTGGGCCACTCCCCTTTATTTTCTCATGTAATCCAAACCCACTCGGTCTAGGGTTTCTTTTTCCCATACCTGCTCCAAGCCGCAAACCATGATTTCCTCCAGCGACTCTCCCGTATCCTGCTCTTCTGCAACCCGCAAGCCATGGCTCCCGCTGTCTCCTACTCCAAGGCCGACAACCCTTCTCTCCTTCCAACTTCTCCCTCTCGTGTGCTCCTTTCTCTGGCTGACAACTTTAGCAGCAATCCCCTCCTTCTTCCTCTTCTTTGATCAGCAAGGGTCATAAGCAGCATCCTTGGCCAACCCTCCTCCTTCTCCATCCAGCAAGGGAAGAAGCTCTTCCCTCCCCTCTAAATATTGCAGCCCCTTTATCTTCTCCTCTCCTCCAAGGGCCGACAGCCCTCCTTGTCGTCGTCTTAGCTGAGATTTGTAGAAAGTATGTCTAGGGTTTGGTTCTCTCTCCTCCTTGAGCCCATATTTGAATTCCTTTGGGGTAAGATTCCTCCTCCTCCTCCATTATTCTGATTTTTCTATAACCCTAATGTTTTCTTTGTGCCCCTTTTTGCAATCCAAGATTGTGCCCCTCTCGTAATACACTAACTGAGTTATGTTTGTGGTTTCTAGTGCCGCTCCTCCATTCAATTGATGTGACTGCAAGAATCCCTCTCCGAATTAGGGTTTCCGTAACCCAAGCGCCGTCAAGTCTTTGTCTCCGCGTGGTGTCTCTTCTCCCCACACTCATGAGGAAGGTAATTCTCTTAGCTGCTCTTGATTTAATTATGTAGAGAATAATTGCTTGTGCTAGCGTTTGGTTTTCCATCATGTCAAATTATCAAGCTTTGTCTGTGATTTTTCTTAACAGGTCCAGTTAGGGTTTTTTATTTCACTTGCGCCGCTTAGTCGTTGCCGCCAATTTCTGCTTCTTTAAGGCAAGTTGAGATCCCTCTCTCTTGCAAGCATTGTGTCTAATTAATGCCTCTGCTCTTTGATTACATATTTGCATTCCTTTATATAATTGATCTGTCAAATGAATTTAATTCATGAAGGGATAGTTGAATAAATTAGTAGTTTAGTGTTCAATATGTTGGAATGTCATGAGTTGAGATTATGCTTGACTTTTATTTAGATATTAATTTAGATGAATGATTTTAGCTCATTTGATGAGTAATGAGAAGAATGATAGAAATATCTAGCACGAGAAACAAGTTTCATGATGATAATTATAACGAATTTTTGTTAGCAGATATACGATTGGTGTCTTTGTGTAATGCTCGTATCGTACATGTTTACTTGGGAGATAATCGTGTTTTGGAATAGATCAATTTAAATGAATAGTTGGTGTCCAGGAAAATAACGTGCATTGTAATCATGTCACACGTGAATGCTTGGATCCACAAACCAAAAGTTCACTATCTAGTTCCCTTGTGTCACCATATTCTGTTCCTTAGGTCTGTTTGGTTCTAAGGCTTGAGCGAATGTTGCTCCATAACTCAATTCCTCTCTTGATGCGCTTATGAACTCTAATCTTATACAGCTGAATCACTAAATTTGTATCAGTTGTTGATATGTTAGGAATCTCCTAAATCATGAATCTGTAAAGTCATTAATGTCATAAGCAATCAATGAAAGGTAGTGTTAAATTGATATGATGCTTTGACTCGAGTTTTCGCTTGACTGGTAACAGGAAACCAACAAATAGCCATAGCAATTACAACCATTTTGATAAGACTTGCATTTAGACTTATATTAGAATCTCGTGCATCAAATAAAACACTTCCACCTTTCACTAACTGCAGCTAATGACATTTATTGATCTGCTTACATGGTATACCCCAGATTAGTCTATTAAACTAACTTGTTCTGTTTAGCTCTTTTATTTGCTTGTCTCGAATAGTTTTTCTTCATGAGAAACTAGTACACTCATATATTTTTTCTTCTATTACTATTATGTACTTTACTTCGCTCACTCTGCTTATTTCAATGTTTTGAGGCTTTTCCTTTCTGTTTTGGAATTGCCTTAGCGTCTGTGACAGCGCCACCAGGTCCTCGATCCCTATCAACATTAAGTTCTAGGTTTTATGTTTATATTTCTTTTACTGTCAAATATTTTTCTTATATAATAATTGCAATCAGACATTTTCTCGGGTAACATGGACAACTGCTAGGCTATTTAAATATTTAGGTACTAGAATTTTATATTAATGCATGTGCATCCTCTTTTGAATCATAATTGCATGAAATATATAGAAATTTCCTATAAAAACATGAATTTTACAAAAATGCATGTGCACTTAAAATTCTTACTATTTTAAACTCTAACAGCTTTCGCAATAAAATCAAACTATTTTTCTTCAAATTAACTATTTTAAAACTATTTTTCAGCATTCTCTGCATCAGCCTTAGTAGACATGGTTTTTTTCACCCATGCCTGTAGCATCATGACTCGCCTCGAAGCGCACTCTGACATTTGTCGAGACGGGTCGAGATAGTGGGTATCGGAGGGAGCTCAGGGAGGTTAGTTTCAAAAGATAAAATATTTTATAATTATCACTTATTTTAAAACTTATTTTATAAAAAATAAATATGCATGCATCATTTCTTCACTCACTTGTCATTATCTGTTGTTTGCGGCTGAAACACGCACACACTCAGTCATAAGCATGAGTAGTATGCACACGAATGTTAAGGGGTTATTGGCAAACTTAACATTTTTGTGCATATGAATTTCCACTAGGATATACACCTCTTGTGAATATTAAATTGTATTGGCGGTTTAATATTTTCAAGTGCGCTGGCATTAGAGTCCTAATATGCATGACACATTAAGTGATATGAGCCCTTAACATGGCATGTATATCCATTCGTTTGCATTCATACCATAAATCATTGAACAAGTGTGAAGCCAAGAACAACAATAATGATTGTACACATATGGATTTACTAATTGCTTGACATCGTACAAGATCTCATTATTGCACTTGCATGATCATTACCTAGAGTTGTCCAATGAAAATGCTATAATTACTACATAATTTATGTACTTGAAAGTAGAAAATGTGTTAGAATCTCTAATTTTAAGTCCCCGAATATTTGTAATTTGTCTTTCCTATTCCGCTTGTTTATTAATCTTATATGGTCCTCCTGATATTCTTCTAGATAGCTTCTGAGTGTCAACAAGAAATGAGTTTCTTCTTGTGAAGCTCTGCTGTATTTCTTCAGTGTTGATTTGTGTTCTTCCATCTCTGCGATGACTCGCTTCCGTCGAGACTCAATCGTCATTCAGCTTCTTTTCCTCGGGTGTTCTATCTTCACTATGTGTAAGGATTTTCTCGCTCTCAAGTTCTCGAATTCTTACCTTTAAATTTCGAGCAAATTGAAGCAATTCATGTATTCCTCGAGGGCTATCTTTCATATCTGGTCGATCCAGCCAAGATTTTATTGTATCAAGTACGTAAGTTTCAAAAAAACCAAAACTCATTCCTATGGTAGCTATACTCTGAATGCATGATAAGTCTGAAGAGTTCCCCTCTAAACATGTATCTAACCTGCGTTGCAAGTATCAGTAAATTTCCTCTTGATCATATTAAGTCTCCACGCTTGTTCTCCTCTTTATTTCTTTGTGATCATAGTTAACTTCTATACCTTAATCTACAGAACTTGTTGGAATGAATTTCATCTGAATCTTTGCTCTAAGAATCCCAATTCAGAGAATTCTCAAGAAGTTTCGGGACGAAAATTCCTAAGTAGGGGAGAATGTAACAACCCGTATATTAAAAGAACAATCTAATAATACAAGTGGATGGTAGTTTTGTAATTATGCAGGATTTCCCTCTTCTTATCTAAAACCGGGCCTTTCCCCTTTATTTTCTCATGTAACCAAAACCCACTCGATCTAGGGTTTCTTTTTCCTGTACTCGCTCCAAGCCTCAAACCATGATTTCCTCCGGCGCCTCTCCCACATCTCTCTCTTCCACAACCCACAAGCTGCGACTCTCGTCGTCTCCTACTCCAAGGCCTGTAACCCTTCTCTCCCTCCAGCTTCTCCCTCTCGTATGCTCCTTTCTCTGGCCGACAACTTCAGCAGCAGCCCCCCTCCTTCTTCATCTTCTTCAATCAGCAAGGGTCGCCGACAGAATCTTTGGCCGACCCTCCTCCTTCTCCGTCAAGAAAGGGAAGAAGCTCTTCCCTCCCCTCTAAATCTTGCAACCCTTTCTCTTCTCCTCTCCTCCAAGGGCCGAAAACCCTCCTTGTTTTCGTCTTGGCCAAGATTTGCGAGAAAGTATGTCTAGGGTTTGGTTCCCTTTCATACTTGAGCCCGGATTTGACTTCCTTTGGGGTAAGATTCCTCCTCCTCTACCCTTATTCAGATTTTTCGATAACCCTAATGTTTTCTTTGTGCCCCTTTTTGCGATCCAAGCTTGTGCCCCTCTCATAATCCGCTAACTTCATTATGTTTGTGGTTTCCAGTATCGCTCCTGGATTCAATTGATGTGACCGCAAGAAACCCTCTCCAAATTAGGGTTTTCGTAACCCAAGCGCTGTCAAGTCCTTTTCTCTACGTGGTGTCTCTTCTCCCCTCACTCATGAGGAAGGTAATTCTCTTAGCCACTCTTGATTCAATTATGTAGCGAATAATTTCTTGTGCTAGCGTTTGGTTTTCCGTCATGTCAAATTATCAAGCTTTGTCTGTGATTTTTCTGAACAGGTCCAGTTAGGGTTTTTGATTTTGCTTGCGCCGCTTAGTCGTTGCCGCCAATTTTAGCTTCTTAAAGGCAAGTAGAGATCCCTCTCTTTTGCAAGCATTATGTCTAATTAATGCATCTGCTCTTTGATTGCATGTCTGCATTCCTTTATATAATTGATCTGTAAAATGAATTTAATTCATGAAGGGCTAGTTGAATAAATTAGTAGTTTAGGGTTCAATATGTTAGAATATCATGAGTTGAGATTATATTTGACTTTTATTTGGATATTAATTTAGATGAATGATTTTATCTCATTTGATGAGTAATGATAAGAATGATAGAATATCGAGCACGGGCAACAAGTGTCATGATGATAATTATAATGAATTTTGGTTAGCAGATATATGATTGGTGTCTTTGTGTAATGCTCATATCGTACATGTTTACTTGGGAGATAATCGTGTTTTGGAATAGATCAATTTAAATGAATAGTTGGTGTCTAAGAAAAATAACTTATTATAATCGTGTCACTTATTAATGCTTGGACCCGCAAACCATAAGTTCACTATCTAGTTTCCTTGTGTCACCCAATTTTGTTCCTTAGGTCTGTCTAATTCTAAGGCTTGAGCGAATGTTGCTCAATAACTCAATTGCTCTCTTGACGTGCTTATGAACTCTATTCTTATACAGCTAAATCACAAAATTTGTATCAGGTGTTGATATGTTAGGAATTTCCCAAATCGTGAATATTTAAAGTCATTAATGTCATAAGCAATCAATGAAAAGTAGTGTTAAATTAATGTGATGCTTTGACTCGAGTTTCCGCTTGATTGGTAACAGAAACCAACAAATGGTCATAGCAAGTACAACTATTTTTATAAGACTTACATTAGAATATTGTGCATCAAATAAAACACTTCCACCTTTCACTGACTACAGCTAATGACATTTCTTGATCTGTCAATATGTTATACCACAGAGTAGTCTAATAAACTAACTTGTTCTGTTTAGCTCTTTTATTTGCTTGTCTCGAATAGTTTTGCTTCATGAGAAACTGGTACACTCATACATTTTTGCTTTTATTACTATTTTGTATTTTACTTTGCTCACTCTGCTTATTTCAATGTTCTGAGACTTTTCCTTTCTATTTTGGAATTGCCTTAGCATCTGTGATAGCGCCGCCAGGTCCTCGAGCCCGATTAGCATTAAGTTCCTGGTTCTATGTTTACATTTATTTTATTGTCAAATATTTCTTTTATGTAATATTTGCAATCATACATTTTCTCTAGTATCATGGACAACTGCTAGGCTATTAAAATATTTATGTACTAGAATTTGATATTAACGCATGTCCATCCTCTTTTGAATCATAATTGCATGAAATCTGTAGAAATTTCCTTAAAAAACATGAATTTTACAAAAATGCATGTGCACTTAAAATTCTTACTATTTTAAACTCTAACAGCTTCCGCAATAAAATCAAACTGTTTTTCTCCAAATTAACTATTTTAAAACTATTTTCAGCATTCTCTACATCAGCCTTAGCAGGCATGGTTTTCTTTCCGCCCATGCATGTGGCTTCATAACTCGCCTCGAAGCACACTCTGACTTTTGTCGAGACGGGTCATGACAATACCCAGTAAGGACTCATGTACTCAAGATGACTGAGTATATTAAGAACCTTGAGAGACCGGGGTTTCCCATGGATTAAAAGTTGGCCACTGATCTGATCCTGCAATTATTATCAGATTGTTATAAGTAGTTTGTCCTGAACTATAACATGAATGAGATTGACAAGACACTGCCTGAGTTCCTAGGCATGTTAGGAACTTCCTAGAATGACATGAAGAAGTTCAAGCCTGCTAGCCCTATATTAATAGTACATAAAGGAAAGTGCAAGATCAAGTGATCAAAGAATACCAAGGAAGGACCTAGGTCATATCTGGATCCAAAGTCTTCAGTACTAAAAAGAAGGGTTTGGCTAAGGAAGGGAAGTGCTACCAATGTGGTAGGCAGGGCATAGAAGGAGGAACTATTCTCTTTATCTTGAGAATCTGCAAAAGAAGAAAGGAAGTATGA
Source organism: Platanthera zijinensis (assembly GCA_039513925.1). Classification (NCBI taxonomy): domain Eukaryota; kingdom Viridiplantae; phylum Streptophyta; class Magnoliopsida; order Asparagales; family Orchidaceae; genus Platanthera; species Platanthera zijinensis. The sequence goes on from CM077084.1 coordinate 14,970,285, forward strand.
CTTCCGCTTCAGGTATATTCGTTATAGAAATAAACTTTTTGTTCCTTTATCTTGGGTATTGGATAATAGATATGGTTCTCACATTTGTACTAATGTGGAGAAACTTTGAAGAATGCTGGGTAAAGGAGAGGTATACCTGCATGTTGTAAATAGAGTAAGAGTTGATGTCATCGTCGTAAGTGTTTATCATCTTTCCTTGCCTACTGCGATTATGATAGAACTTTGAAAGAAATGGATAGATCTTAATTTATTCTAAATTAGAGTTAAGAAATAAAAAGTCACAGCACTAATAAAAAGAAAGAAAGCAAGCAATCCAGACGATACAAGGAAATTTATAGTGGTTCCCCAACCTGGGTACATCCACTCTTCTACCACCCTTGGTAGGAATCCACTACAGGTTTTGATCAGGTGACTGCCACCAATAAGCTTTTGATCAGATGCTCAAAAACCAACCCAAGTCTTTTGGTTAGGAGACTTGCAAACAAAATCACTTTTACAGAGGTGGGGATGATAGATTGATGGAAGTCTTCTTTTCTCAAGTCAAAATGAGAAGACTATGTGGATTATGTGATGTTGTCAAAGCTCCCCCTGAGATCTTGAATGGTTCAGGAGTGCAAGCTTTGCTAATGGTGAGTAGGCCTTCAGCTTTGATGTTGCTCTGCAGCAGGCTTCTAGACTGATATTTATTTCTTGTCTCTTGAAAGCCTTGGAGCAAATGAAGAAGATGAAATTGATCTGTATATTTTTCTTTCAATCTCTGCTTCCTTTTTTTGTCACATTATGATATATGTTGTTGTTTTTGCAATCTTCTGTATATCATATATATATATATATATATATATATATATATATATATATATATCCCTTGGACTAACTCAAAAATTTCTTGTCTTGAAATGGCTGAAGCCTATTCCCGAGAATGGTAATTTCTTTTGGAATCAATTGGCATTTAATCTCTGATTTAATTCATAATTAATGCAGCCTCTAAACGGCTATATTCTTAAGAATATATAGCATTAATTCTGATAGCTATAAATGCCTGCAATTAAGCCTTAATAAATTTTATCAGCTGTAAATAAAACTGTCTGAAAAACTACACAGGAAATTGCCAAACTTTATTTTAAAGGTTCTTCATTCTACATTCTGCGTTCAGAGAATTCTACATTCTGTGTTCAAAGAATTCTTCATTCTGCGTTCTTCGTTCAAATAAATTGCGTTCAGAGAATTCTTCGTTCTTTGTTCAGAGAATTCTGCGTTCAGAGAATTCTGCATTCTTCGTTCAAAGAATCTGCGTTCAGAGAATTCTTCGTTCAGAGAATTCTGCATTCTTCGTTCAGAGAATCTGCATTCAGAGAATTCTTCGTTCAAAGAATTCTGCCTTCACTTCTTCTGAAATACTTTTAAGGCATACCTGGAGAATCCTATGACCCATGACTATACATTTTGGTTCAATCTAATAAACCCTAATAGTGATCCTTACCCAAATCCAAACTAGGGTTCCAACAAACTTGATAGTTATTATTAAGTTCCTATTATAACTCGAAACATTATTTCTATTTCATGTTTAGGCATGAATGGTGTTTCTTTTATAATTAAGAACAATTGTTGTTATATTTATAAGAATGATGTTTGTTGTGGTGTAGCTCATATGTTTAATGGTTTGTATTCTTTGAACATAGACCATCCAATCTATAACTTAGAAAATACCAAAAGAGTAAAAACTAATGACTCTAATTGATAAGTTGTAAATATTCATATTTTTCAGTGCTTTATATAAGTAGTTTTAGGTTATTTTTGTAGTTTTTTGTTATTTTTCTTCAATAAAATGTTTCCTTTTTGTACATATTCTTCTAACATAGCTTTGTTTTATTTCCTGAAATTTTTTAGAAAAAGTCAAAATTTCAAAGTACATGCCCGTGTCAAATAGGTCACACCCGTGACCTGGCCGTGTTACTTTGATTCTAATGAAAAAGCTCTGCCTGCAAAGAAAAGAACATGTCACGCTCGTGTCCCATCTGACACTCCCGTGGTAATCCTGTTCGACGTTCGACGATCGCCACTCGACGTTCTTCGTTTGACATTAGACGCTCGACGCTTCCAGCAACCACTCAACGTCATTGGTCACGCCCATGTCCAACCGAACACGCCAGTGTCCAACCACTCAATTCCTCTAGGAATCCAAGCACTCAATGCCTTCAATAGGATCGACACTCAATGTCGTGAAAATGTCTGTGACCTTTACGACACGCCCGTGTAAATCCCATTCGACATTCGACGTTCGTCGATCGCCGCTCGATGCTCGATGCCTTCGCCAGTCATACCTTGATGACGTGCCCGTGATAATTCTGTCATGCCCGTGACCGACACGTGTCCTATTCCAGAAGCTTCCAGAATTCGACCAGTCACCGGGATTTTGACTTCTCCAACACACCAGCATGACATGCCCCCCTATCATGCCCGTGGCAAGGGCAGGTCACCCCCGAAATTTTGCTTATAAATAGAACTTTTCTATAATGACCAAGGGTTCAAAATTTTGATCCATTTTGCTGTTGGACTGCTGTTATGAGGCTTTTTGTGCTATGTAAGGATAATTTTCCCCCTCCTTTTTGTGTTTGTTTTAGCTTATGTAATCCGACTTTTTACTTAATAAAATTTGTTAGTCTTTTCATCCCTATATTGTACTATAATGCCTCTGAGTGCCTCTCTTTCAGCGATCCTATGTATCTTTGTTTTGTGTGTGTGTGTGTGTGTGTGTGTATGAGAGTAATTTGTCCCTTTTTATGTTTTCAATCTTATTTTTGCTTAGCTTTTGCACTAGGTTTTCTCTTATAAAGTTTAGTATTTTTAGGATAATTTTTCCTAGCAAAACTCTTAGCTTTTCTGTTTTTTAGAACTTTACATTTATCCTTATGGATTTGTAAAAGTGTATTCAAAGTGGCTTTTATTTCTCTTTAACTTAGATTTTTCTTTTTTAACTTGTAAAACTTTTTGTTCTTTTAAACCATCTTCCACTTTTTAAGCATTTTACAAAAATATAAGAATGGATTAGTTGTTATTTTTAGTTTTCAAACACTTTGATTTTTGCATTTATTTGAAAACTTTTTCGCTCCTTTAATTTTTATTTCTACTTTTTATGCATTTTCAGCAAATTCTAACCGTAAAACTGCAATCATTTTAATTTTTCGATCATTTTGTTTTACTCATTTCCGTTTGTGTGTGAGAGTGTATGAGTTAGGTTTTCATTACTTTCCTTCAAGTAGAGTGTGTGCGTGTATGAGATAGCTTTTACCGCTTTGATTTCCCGCCAACTCGTTTGAGTAGGACTTGTAAATTTACTGCTTTCATTTCCCGCCTACTCGTTTGAGTAGGACTTGTCAATTTACTGCTTTCACTTCCCACCTACTCGTTTGAATAGGACTTGTCATTTCCCACCTACTCGTTTGAGTAGGACTTGACATTTCCCGCCTACTCGTTTGAGTAGGACTTGTAATTTCCCGCCTACTCGTTTGAGTAGGACTTGTAATTTCAATTATGTTTTCCTTTTGTGTAACTTAGTTTTTTCTTTAGTATGGGTTCGATGTGCGTGTGATTTGTTTATTAACAATTAAAGTTTTTAGCCTTTTGTTCCTAACGTTACGTTATTTTTATGTCCTCTTTTTATACTATTTAGCTCTTAGTTTTGAACTCACGCTTCATCAAACTCATAAGTCGTCCCCATACCGATGAGTTGTTAATCTTTCTTAGCCCTCGGCATCGAAGAGCATTGGGACATATAAAATCACTCTAAAAAATTAAAGGTATTTTTCTCACTTTAATTAAAGGACTTAAGGTTTGCTCCGAGTATACGACGCGTAGAACCACATATCATTGTGTGGCTCTATTTATATTATCCATACGCTAGCTAGCCAAGAGGCCGTGCGTACGGACTGATCACCCTTGGGTAAAAAGAGTTGTGTGCATACCCTTGAGAGAGGAGAAGCGTAATTCTACCGGATTGGGTTCCCCACCCAATAGTGAGGTTCTTAGCATAAAGCAGGCATTAAGAGGAATCCTTCGTCATACGAGAGTTCGGTTGTATTGTCTTAGTGTTCATTTGAGCGATATTCCTAGAGATAGGTGAGCTTATGTTTGTGGAACCTCCATGACCAAGTTGCCTTTAATTAATTTGAAAACTAAGTTCTATAATTATTAAGAGTCATTTTAGTTTCGATCTGATTCGATGTCGAGCGTTAACCCTTCATCGAATTTTTCTAAGTCTTTTTTACAACTCTCTTTTATAATCGCTTTAGTTAACTAAAACCCGACCAGTTATTTTCGGAAAAATAATAGTCCCTCCGGAAGGAGTAGAAATAGTCAACCGGCCCCGGGAAATATACAACCTCGATATTCCCCACTGGAATATCCTACACTACTTGCGACAGGTGCACTTGCCTCCTTTTTGCCGCGTGGAATCCGAACCCAGCACACTCATCGTATAAATCGAGAGTCAGGCTTTGCACACATTACTAATCCTACATACCTTTGACATTGTCATTTGGGTCATATAAATGAGAAACGCATATCCAAGCTCCATAAAGATAGACTGTTGAACTTATTTGATTGTGAATCATTTGAGAGATGTGAATCATTCTTATTAGGAAATATGACTAAATCCCCTTTCAATGGTCATACTGAGAGGGTTGATGATCTTCTAGGTACAATATATAGGGAGGTATGTGGACCCATGAGTTCTGTGGCTACAAGAAGTGGGTTCTAATAATTTGTTACATTTACTGATGATTTAGTAGATATGGATACACTTTTCTTATGAAGAATAAATCAAAAACCTTTGAAAAGTTCAAAGAGTTTAAGAATGAAGTAGAGAACAAACCTGGAAAAAGGATTAAAACACTCTGATCTGATCGAGGTGGAGAATACCAAAGTCAAGAGTTTTGTGATCATCTGAAAGAGTGTGGTATTGTATCATAACTCACTCCTCCTAGAACATCACAACATAATGGTGTTTTTGAGAGGAGGAATCGTACTTTGTTAGACATGGTGCGGTTGATGATGGATCATGTAGATCGGCTCGTTTCCTTTTATGGATTTGCTCTACATACCACTACTTTCACTTTAAATCGTTTTCCAACGAAAATGATTCTTAAGACACCATATGAGATATGGATTGGGAAGTATCCTAGTATGTCTTTCATGAAGATTTGGGGTTGTGAGGCATACATGCGATGTCAAATGTCTGACAAGTTGTAGCCCAAGTTAGATAAGTATTATCTTGTGGGGTATTCTAGGAAAACCAAAGGGTACTGCCTCTACCTGCAGTTTGAGGGCAAAGTGTTTTTTGTGAGGACTTGTGTTTTTTTGGAGAAAGAGTTCTTATCAAGAAAGACTATAAAGGTAGAACTTGAAGAAGTTTGAGAACCATAAACTGGAAATGAACTGGAATTGGTGCCTGAGCAAGGACTATAAGTTGTTGTAGCTAGAGAGCCTACTTAAGAAACACAAGTCCTATGTAGACCTGGTAGACCTAGATTTGTTCCTAAGAGATACGTATTTTTTGTGTCTCAAATAGGTAATGTGATGATTTTAGATCATGATGATGAGCTTGCAACCTACCAAAAGGCTATTAGTGGACAAAACTCTGAGAAGTGGCTTGAGGCCTTGAAATCTGAAATGGACTCCATATATGTAAACAAAATTTGGACCTTGGTGAAACCACCTGCATGGTACGACCCATAAGGTGCAAGTAGGTCTTCAATAAGAAGACGAACATGGATGGGAATGTACAGACATTCAAATGGCAATTAGTGGCTAAGGGTTTCAAGCAAATTCATGGTGTACTATGATGAGACCTTTTCCCCTATTGTTATAGTTAAGTCCATTAGAATTCTGCTTGTTTTTGCTGCGTATTATGACTACGAGATCAAGAAAATGATGTGAAAGTGAAGGGATAGATACTACTCTAGAGGGGGGTGAATAGAGTAATCAAATTTTGCACAATACAAAACTTAACTGTCTACCCAACTCCCTTGGAGTGAAGTGCGGAATGAAGAGATTATAGATTTTGATTTAACCTTAAAGCCTAACACAAGTGATGTGCAAACACAAGCTAACTGTAATTACAGTTAAAGCTTGGAAAACCTAAACAGCAACTAGCAACCTAGTTAAATCTATTCACAGCCACAGTACAGGAATTAAACAGTTGAATCCAGACGACACAAGGAAATTTATAGTGGTTCCCCAAACAACTTGGGTACGTCCACTCTTCTACCCACACGGTAGGAATCCACTCAGGTTTTTGATCAGGTGCCCTGCCACCAACAGAATCTGCTTCAGGTAGATTCAGAAACCCTTTAGACTTTTGATCAGGTGTCTAAAAACCAAGCACAGGTTTTTGATCAGGTGCCCTGCCACCAAGAGATACTTTTGAAGGGAGTAATAACCCTGTACAGGAGGGGGAAGAAGGTTAAGATGTCTTCTCTATTTTACAATAGATTAGAGAAGCACAAAAAGCTTGCACTGAGCTAGAATGCTCTAAAGAATCAAGGCTCCCCCTGGCTCAAAGATGTCCAGGTGAAGTCTTGCTTCAGTGCAGAAACTCTTCAGAAAATTCTGAAGGAAAGAGCTACAGGAAGAAAATAAATAACAAAAAGAAATCTCTTCAAGCAGCTATTCTTCTTCTTCTTCTTCTTCAAAGAAACTCTGAGTTGAACTCCCTGAAAGCAGGAGAACTCAGGTGAAGAAGAGATGAAGATCTTAACACTTCTCAGTTAGATGGAGTTTGCTGAGAGCAGGAAACTTGAGCTTGATGAAGGCTTGAGTGCTTTTGAATATGTGTGAAAGCTTCTGTTAACTAGCTTGAATCCTTCTGCAAAGGGTTCTTTTTATATCATCATCAAGCAACGGCTCTCTTCCATTTGAATTGTTTGTCTTCTTCTAAGCCTTGAGACCTGGGCTGTAAATATCAAGAAGACAGAAATATTTCTGCAGCAAAACATTCCATAAAAAGGAATAAACCTCTTTCTAAGAAGCTGCAGGCTTAAATCAAATAAACAGATAGACTAAATAAAGTCACATCAGAAACTATCTCTTTATAACAAAAGAAGACTTTTCAGTCTAACGGCTATAAAGGGGCTGACAGCAGATAAAGTAATTTAAATAGACAGCTAATAAGACAAACAACTTTATCTTAAAAGATTTTAACTCAGGCAATAAGAATAGAGCAAATAATGCCTGGAAACTTTATCATACAGCTTAAAATATCGTGCCAGAAAATGTATTAAATAATTAAATATAATAAATAAATACAAAATCCAAAGGCAGACAGAAAACGTCGAACGACCTTTGAAGATCGTCGAACGACGCCAGGAGATCGTTGAACTACCGGGCAGATAGTCGAACGATCCAGATAGTCGAGCTATCAAACAGATAGTCGAGCTACCGCAGCAGATAGTCGAACTATCAGGACAGATAGTCGAACTACCAGATAGTCGATCTATCTAGGACAGATAGTCGAGCTATCAAGCGCACAGAGATAGTCGAGCTATCAAGCAGATAGTCGACCTACCTCAGACAACAGATAGTCGATCTATCAAAAGATAGTCGAACCATCAAAACAAACAGATAGTCGATCTATCAACATATAGTCGAACTATCAGCGCAGAACAGATAGTCGAACTATCAACAGATAGTCGAACTATCAGCGCAGAACAGATAGTCGAACTATCAACAGATAGTCGAACTATCAGCGCAGAACAGATAGTCGAACTATCAACAGATAGTCGAACTATCAGCGCAGAACAGATAGTCGAACTATCAACAGATAGTCGAACTATCAGCGCAGACCAAGGCGTCGACCAACTGATAGACGATCGTCGATCAGTCGATAGACGATAGTCGAACGGCGTTCGACTATGGTCGAACGAAAAACCTACTTAACCAAATTCTCAATTTGGAAAAGCGAGGATTCTACAGCTAGACTCCTAACCATTGACCATAGATATTTCTTGGGTCAAGGAGCACAAAGGAGAAGACTAAACTCAAATCAAACTAGGGTACCAACAATCTCCCCCTATTTGAGTTAAGTCTCTCAAAAACTAAAACAGCTAGCAATAGAATAAACAAAAATAATTTCAGCAGATAGATAGCAATAAACTGGCAGATTATCAATCAGATAAATAAATATAACACAGCAGTTTAATCAAACTATCAAGAGTCTTTAGAGTCAGGTAATGGATCAGAGGAACTAGAGACAAAGGAAATTTTTCGAAGAGGGTCATCTGATTCCTTCTTTGATATCTTCAGATCCTGAGCCCCAATGATCTTTAATTCTGTAGCTCTGGGGACAACAGCTTCAGGATGTTTTTCCATGTACTTTGCTGGATCAAATATCTCAGGATTGACTTGGAATTTCTCAAATTCTTTCTTTCTATATGGTGACATTGTAGTAAAGCCAGTTGTATCTTTACCTTCAGCTCTTGCTTTTCTTATTTGGGCTGCTCCTACAAGCTCTTGAAAGCGAGCCATCCTAAAATTAGGATCGAGCTCAGGATTTTCATATACGGGCTCTGGAGAAGCAGCAGCTATTATATCTAGATAAAACATTAGAAAACTTAGCAAACGGGACTTGCTAGAAGGTTTTAAAACACTGTAAGCTATTTACCTTTCGAAACACTCTTCTCAGATTGAACTGGAGAAGGAGGTGGGGAAAAGGTTGGTCTTTGGGCCACAACCTCCTTTATTGGTCTTTGAGATCCATAAGATGATTTGCTTTGCGAACTTTGATGACTTTGTCTTGGTTGGTGCTGAGCAGATGCAGATTTTCCATAGGCAGCAGATTGATTAGCAGGTAGATTCCCAGAGGCTCCTGCACCTGGAGGTGGAGGAGGACCTTTGGGAGTCCATCTGGAGACTGGACTGTCATACCTCTTAGCTCTCTTCCTTTCTTTTTGCTGATTCTTCGAAAACCTCATCCAATGCTGAAAATCTTTAGATTTGGGGTCAATGCCCTTCAAAATATAATAGGGAATGTCATTATCTTTATTTGGAGGAGGAGGAGGAGGAGCTTTTCTTTTCTTAGCAGCAGATTTCTTTTTCTTTGAATTTTCAGACACATCTGAATCATCATCATCATCAGAATGGGATGATGGAGGGTTCTCATAGGGATCATAGGCTTCTGAGACAGCCTTTTCTTTAAGCTTTGAAACAGATTTCTCCCTTTCTTCTTCCATGGCATCCAAGGCCAGAAGGGAGTCTAAATCTAAACCAGGAGAGTCATCCCAGATGGATGACTTCTCAAATTGCAAATCTTTCTCTTTTTCTTGTAAAGATTTTACTCTTAAGTCCCATGCAGCTCTTGCTTGAGCTTCTTCCAAACTTAAAACAGGAGAATCAACTTTGATTTCCTCTTGATTTTCATCCTCTTTATCATCTAAAAACACATCCAATTCTGGATCTAATTGAGTATCAGAATCACTTGGGGCAGCCACAGAAACAACTGCTATTTTCTGGGCAGTTAAATCTTCTTTAATAATATCTGTAGAATCAAGAACACAGATCTACTAAATAAGCTTGAATCATTCCTTCAAGGTATTCACCAGCAAGCAAATAAATTGACTCATCAATAAACCGGATTAGGGAATTCCCTTCATATTTAACCATCTCCCAGCATTCATTCAGATAATTAGTTATGATTCCTTCCAGGAATCTGGCAATCATAGGAGAGGTTATATCTTCTAAGCATACTTTCACTGCAATTTCTGATAGCAGAATTCCATCTGATATTTCCTTCTCAGTCAAGACTGGAGCTAAAACTTTCTTAGCAGGAGCAATCTCTTCCTCAGCTGGAGTTACCACATCCTCAGCTGGAACAATCTCTTCCTCAGCAGGAGCTGTCTCTTCCTGAACAGTCATAACGACATCTGGAACTTCTTCTGGCTCAACTTGAGCAGATTCTGGCTGGACAGATACGACAACATCTGGAGCTATCTCTATATCAGCTGTAGGAGAAGCAGGAAGGTCTGAGACATCCTCATTGAACATCTCCCCCTGCCTGATTTCAGTAGCTACTGAAACCAGGCCCCTAGAGGTAGATGGCTCAGCTGATTTAGAAATGGATTGGAGGGAGGCAGTTAGACGGTCAATGGAGGCAGCAAGGGGAGCGATTGCCTCGTCAATCATGGTTTTGATTGACGGGGTAATCAGCTCCACGATGCGAATGATAATCTCAGGAGAGATTTCAAAAGATGATGGAAGAGAGGTGGATGGAGCAGCAGCAGATATGGTAGATGAGCTGGGATGAGAAATAATGGGGACAGGGGATCGAACTGGGGTTGCAGCAGGAGAGGGAGCAGGGGATGGGGAATGAACTGGGGAATTAACGGGAGATGCATGAGGAGATGCAGGAGGAGTAGGGAATCTCTCTGATCCTAGCAAATCAAAACTAGGAGCAGATATCCTAGCCAGATGAGCAGGGAGAGGAGAGGCTGGAGGAGACCGAGGAACAACCATAGTTGTTTCAGGTGCAGCAGAAGAAGAAGGTCATACCTCAGCTGAAGTTGATGGTACTTCAACTGAGGCAGACGGCAAAGCAGAGGAGGAGGAAGGGAGAGCTGAGCCAGCTTCACTAGGTTGAGGAGCGACTGAAGCAGTCCTTGTGTCCTCAGATTGCGCTGGAGCAGATTTCACGAATGTCCTCTTCCACTTTGAGAACAGATGGGGATCCATCTTCTTGCTGGCATTGATGGTAGTTGCGGCAGAACTCAGCAGCTGGGGGAATTTCTCCTTCAGGAAAATACCAATAACCCTTCCCAGGGTGACTTCCTTCTTTCCTGTCTTCTTCCTGATTAAATCAAACAGAACAGCAGCCCAATCGATCCTTTTCTTATTAACAATTGCACACATAAGTGCGAATTGCTGTCTTGTTATGTTATCATGGGCAGAGTGCTTGCCCAGAATCACTTTTCCGACGACCTCAGCGAGGAACTTGATCTTGAAGGGGAAGTTTACCTTGAGCAGCTTGGTGGGAATGCCCTCGGCATGTCCCAGCTCGACCAGCATCCTTCCGAACTCCTGAGCATCTTGCTCATAATCTTCATCACCAATAACTAAACCGAAAACATCAGAAAGAACGGCCGGAGTCAGGATAGCTTCTACTCCGTCGATGGTACCGATCATCGAATCGTCTGAGGAAGACGACGTGAAAGCCCATTCTTTTATTTCTGGAATGTTAATCTTGATCCTTTCAGACATCAGCTTTTCTAAACCTTGATCTCTGCAGAGCTGGAGAACTTCCACTATGCCGGCATCGCAACTGCTGAAAGCTTCGAAATCTACACTGAATCCGGCATCGAACTTGACGACAGCTAGAACAGCTGGGGAAATCGCCATCGAATCGCTGGAGAAACGCGAGAAGGAGGAGGAAGACGAAGAGGACGGAGCGGCAGAAAATCGCAAGCGGGAAAGCAGAATGCGAAAGGGCACGTTCCGTCGACGATAAAGCAACAGATCTTTTAACCTAGGTCGACTATCGGCTTTATATTGAACCGGATATAGTCGGTCTATTTAAAAAGATCTTGAACCGATAGTCGAATGGCCGTTCGACGATCGGCTCAGAAGCAGAGTAGTCGGGCAATCGTTCGACTATTTCTGGCTTCTCAACCAACAGGCTGTCGTCGTCCGGAGATCGACGATGAGCTCAGCCTGTTCGACGATGGTCGAACGTCGATCGACGATCTTCAAACAGATGAGCTATCATTAACCAGAGGTCGACGATAGGCTCAATCCGTTCGACGATCTTCGATCATCGTTCGACGATCTTCAAGCAGACCTCAACATAGGCAGATATCGTCACACTTAGTCTCGTCCATTGATCATGCCTAGTTGGACTAAAAAGAACAGATGCTTCTGTTCATCTAAAGGCTTGGTGAATATATCACCTCTCTGAAACTCAGTGGATATGAACTCAAGACAGATCTTGTTCTTTTCCACACAATCTCTCAGGAAATGGTGCCTAATCTCAATGTGCTTCGTTCTAGAGTGGTGCACTGGATTTTGTGCAATTGAGATAGCACTGGTACTATCACACATGATCTTGGTGTTCTTGTGTGAGTAACCATAATCCACAAGCTGGTTTTGAATCCACAGGATCTGTGAACAACAACTAGCAGCAGCTATATATTCAGCCTCTGCAGTTGAAGTTGAGACAGAAGCCTGCTTCTTACAGAACCAAGAGACCAATCTCTCTCCCAGGAACTGGCAAGTTCCTGAGGTGCTCTTCCTGTCAACTCTGCAACCAGCATAGTCAGAATCAGAATATCCAATTAATTCAAACTCTGACTCAGCTGGGTACCAAAGTCCTAGATTTGGACATCCTTTCAGGTATCTCAGGATTCTCTTTAGAAGAATCAGATGAGATTCCTTGGGGTTGACCTGGAATCTAGCACAAAGGCATGTAGCAAACATTATATCTGGCCTACTTGCAGTTAGATATAATAGGGAACCAACAATGGCCCTATAATTCTTTTGATCAACTGGCTTGCCGTGATCATCAGAATCAATAACTACATTAGTAGCCATGGGTGTAGGCATTGCTGAAGCATCAGCCATCCCAAATTTCTTTACCAATTCCTTGGCATATTTGGATTGGGAGATGAAGATACCATCAGCATCTTGCTTAACTTGGAGACCAAGAAAGTAAGACAGCACACCCATGCTACTCATCTCAAACTTAGAGTGCATCAAGTTGGAGAACTTTTTGCAAAGTTTGGGATCAGTGGAGCCAAAGATAATATCATCTACATACACCTGAACTAACAGGATTGTGTCCTTGTGATGCTTAACGAACAGGGTTCTATCCACTACTCCCCTAGTGAAGTTGTGCTCTAACAGGAAACTAGCTAAGGTCTCATACCAGGCCCTAGGAGCTTGCTTTAGTCCATAAAGAGCTTTTTGCAACTTAAAAACATGAGAGGGCTGTGTTGATGAAACAAACCCTGGTGGTTGTTCAACAAACACTTCTTCCTTAAGCTCACCATTTAGGAATGCACTTTTGACATCCATTTGGAACACCTTAAACTTCATGTAGGCTGCATAGGCCAAGAAGATCCTTATTGCTTCTAGCCTTGCAACAGGAGCAAAGGTTTGGTCATAGTCTATACCTTCCTCCTGTCTGTAGCCCTGAGCTACAAGCCTAGCTTTATTCCTTACTATTATCCCATTTGCATCTAACTTGTTTCTATACACCCACTTGGTGCCTATGATCAGTTGGCCTTTAGGTCTTGGAACCAAAGTCCAAACTTTACATCTCTCAAACTGATTGAGCTCCTCTTGCATTGCAATGATCCAGTGGGGATCTAGCTCTGCATCTTTAAAGGTGAGGGGCTCAACCTGTGAGAGGAAACAAGCGTGCATCACATCCTGTCTTAATTGATGTCTTGTTTGCACACCAGCTGATATGTCTCCAATCACTTGAGATGTGGGATGATCTCTAAGTGTGACAATATCAGCAGGTGGGATGTGATCTTCAGCAATAGTTGGGATTAATTCCTCAGGAGGAATTTGATCTACTGTTGGTGGAACAACAACAGCTTCAACAGCTTCAGCAATGTCTTCATCACTGTCTGATTCAGTGATCTGAAGAGTTGAAAGTTGAAGGATTTCTTGAGGGGCATCATGTACCTGCAAAGAACTAGATGAAGGAGAATTTTCTTTCTCCTTGTAAAACATCTGAGACTCATCAAAAGTCACATGCACAGATTCTTCTATTTTACAGGTTGATTTGTTATAAACCCTATAAGCTTTGCTTACTTGGGAATATCCAAGCATAATTCCCATTGAAGCTTTTGCTTCAAACTTTCTAATATATTCTTTATTATTATTATGAATATAAATAGTACAGCCAAAAATTCTAAAGTAATTAATTTTTGGTTTCTTTCCTTTAAGCAACTCATAAGGAGTTTTACACTTAAGTTTGTGTATCAAACTTCTATTCAAGACATAGTTGGCTGTACTAACAGCTTCTGCCCAATAGGATAGAGGCATGTTAGCATCTGCCAACAATGTGCTAGCAGCTTCAATTAGTGTTCTATTCTTCCTCTCAACTACCCCATTTTGTTGGGGAGTTCTAGGAGCTGAGAAGCTATGTTTGATACCTTCTCTCTCACAGAATTCTTGCATGAGAAGAGAGTCAAACTCAGTACCATGATCACTTCTGATCAAGGCCACATGAGTAGAGTACTCAGTCTGCACACAAAGTAGAAAGTCTGTAAGGGCTTTGAAGTTATCAGACTTAGTTCTCAAAAAGAAAACCCAACTGAACCTAGAGAAGTCATCTACAATTACTAAAGTGTAATACTTCCCTCCTAAACTCTGTACATTTATTGGGCCAAAAAGGTCCAAATGTAATAAATACAGGATTCTAGGAGAATCACTTTTATTTACAGATTTGAATGAATTCTTGGTTTGCTTGCCTAGCTGACAAGCCTTGCATAGACTCTCCTTCTTGTAGGGGCAAGAAGGTAAGCCTCTAACAAGGTTGTGCTTAGATAACCTAGATATATTTTTCAGGTTTACATGACTAAGCCTTTTATGCCATAAAGAATTATTATTAAGGGTTAATTCATTAAACAGGCAGATTTCAGAGTGAGATGAATTAAAATCTACTAAATATATATTGCCTATTCTATTACCTATTAAAACAACATTATTATTTAAAGTAATATTGCAAGAGGAGTTAGAAAAAGAAACCTGGTAGCCAGCATCACATAGCTGGCTAACTGAGATCAGATTATGCTTCAGTCCATTGACATAAGCAACTCTCTTGAATGTAACAGCTCCAATCGTGATCTTGCCATATCCTTCTGTCTGACCACAGCTGGAGTCTCCAAAGATAACCTTTGGGCTGAGCTTAGCTTTGTACTTTGACAGAAGCTCTTTGTTTCCTGTCATATGCTTAGAGCATCCACTATCCAAATACCACTTGTTTTGAGTAATTGGATAGGCCTTCACCTGCATAACAATTATTTAGACAGAGTGGACCCAGGTAACCTTGGGTCCCTTGTTTTTCACATAAGAAAAACTGGAAATATAAGAGAATGCAGGCTGAGGGTGATAGCCTAGAGGGTGAGATCTCCTAGGTGGGATTCTCCATGCAGATGATGGGTCAACAAACCTAGGGTTTCTATTTTCATTTAGGTTTCTATGGAATGGATTATAATTTTGAAAATCATGTTGAAATCGTCGATCGACGTTCGACGATGGGCGCTCAGATCGTCGAGCTTCGTTCGACCATGGAGCATCCGATCGTCGAGCGGCGTTCGACGCTCTTTGCATTTCTTTGAAAAACTTCTTTCTCTTTTCTCTCTTAGCCTTATTTAATGTTTTATTTACAAGGTTTACTTGCTCAGTGTTCTTCTTTCCACTAGCTGAAATGAAGTTCACTGGAGTTGAAAGGTTATTTTTAAGGAGGACTGGGGGTTCACTGGGAGAAGCTCCTAAGCCTAATTTATCATTACCTGACCTAGTGTTGGTCATGCTGGTAATTTCTAACAGCTTAAGGCTTCTACCATTAAGGGATTCTTCTAATCTCTTAGACTTAGCTAATTCTACTTTAAGAAATTTGATTTCTTCACTACAAGTAGTGAGTTCTTCCTTTAACCTAACATTTTCAGAGGCTATTGATTCAGAGTCAGCTAGCCTATTTCTAAGTTCTTTTATCTCTTTTTCTGAACTAATTAAATCTAAACATAGAGATTTAAAATCTAACTTAAACTCTTCTGAAGTAAAATCATAAGATGAAAGTACCTCATCTTCAGTAGGCATTTCTTCATCTGAGTCAGAACTCTCTGCAGCAGAGTGGTTGCTGCAGGCATCTATTGCCATGAGGCAAACTTCTTTTGCCTTCTTTTCTTCTTCATCCTCACTAGAGCTTGAGGATGAGGATTCTTCATCAGAATCACTCCAGGTTTCAGCAATGAAACCTCTCTCCTTTTTCTTGTTCTTATAGGAGGATGGCTTGGAGTGCTTCCTGTGCTGCTCCTTTTCTTTCCTCTTGTCTTTGTTTTTCTCCTCTGGACACTCTGGCAAGATGTGTCCAGGCTTCCTGCACCCATAACAAATAATTTCTTTAGTTGGAGTACGATCATACCTTGGCTTTTCTTCATACTTTGAAGATTTTCTTCTGAACTCTTTTCTCCCCATTTTGAGAAATCTCTTGGCAAACAATGCCATGAGCTCCTCATTTGATTGGCTGCCTTCTGAGGCTTCAGCAGCTTTAAGAGCTAGAGATTGCTCTTTTCTTGTTGGAGTGGGGGTCTTGGCTTCTGCTTCGGCTTCCCTTGTCTTCAGCACTTGCTCAAAAGATTTGAGCTTGCCGAGAAGGGCTTCAGTTGATATCTCATTGGTGCTTCTGGCTTCCTTGATTGGCCAGATCCTCAAATCCCATGTGCTAGGGAAGCACATAAGGATCTTATCATTGACCTCTGTCAATGAGATATCCTTGTCAAGGGTCCTCAGCTCATTGATGATTGAGCTGAGCCTGGTGTACATCGCTTCAACTGATTCAGCATCAGTCTTTTTGAAGTTCTCATACTGTGAGATAAGGTTGGACCTCCTGTCCTTCCTTTCATCAGCTGAACCAGCTACAATCTGGTTCAGTGTGTCCCACATGGCCTTTGCTGAAGAGCAATCAGCAACCTTCTGGAACACTTCATCAGACATAGTCTGAGCCAGTATGTTCATTGCTTTGGCATCAGCAATTTTAGCCTTCTTGTACTCATCATTATAGTCTGGAGGAGGCACTGCACTCATATCAGATGATGAGGCAGTGGCTGCAGCAGGTGCTCTTGGGGGACCTGACAAAATAGAAGCAAAAATACTCTCATCAATAGAGTTCATATAAAGTTTGATCCTTGCCTTCCAGATGCCAAACTTTGCTAAGTTGCATGCTGGAGGTCTGGTGCTAGAATAATCCTTAGACTGGGCCATGATAGTGAATTTCTATAAACTCTTGGTATCTATCAGGATCTTGTGACTTAGGTGTTAGCCTATACAGTCAGTCAACCTCCCTCTGATACCAATTGAAAGTGAAGGGATAGATACTACTCTAGAGGGGGGGTGAATAGAGTAATCAAATTTTGCACAATACAAAACTTAACTGTCTACCCAACTCCCTTGGAGTGAAGTGCGGAATGAAGAGATTATAGATTTTGATTTAACCTTAAAGCCTAACACAAGTGATGTGCAAACACAAGCTAACTGTAATTACAGTTAAAGCTTGGAAAACCTAAACAGCAACTAGCAACCTAGTTAAATCTATTCACAGCCACAGTACAGGAATTAAACAGTTGAATCCAGACGACACAAGGAAATTTATAGTGGTTCCCCAAACAACTTGGGTACGTCCACTCTTCTACCCACACGGTAGGAATCCACTCAGGTTTTTGATCAGGTGCCCTGCCACCAACAGAATCTGCTTCAGGTAGATTCAGAAACCCTTTAGACTTTTGATCAGGTGTCTAAAAACCAAGCACAGGTTTTTGATCAGGTGCCCTGCCACCAAGAGATACTTTTGAAGGGAGTAATAACCCTGTACAGGAGGGGGAAGAAGGTTAAGATGTCTTCTCTATTTTACAATAGATTAGAGAAGCACAAAAAGCTTGCACTGAGCTAGAATGCTCTAAAGAATCAAGGCTCCCCCTGGCTCAAAGATGTCCAGGTGAAGTCTTGCTTCAGTGCAGAAACTCTTCAGAAAATTCTGAAGGAAAGAGCTACAGGAAGAAAATAAATAACAAAAAGAAATCTCTTCAAGCAGCTATTCTTCTTCTTCTTCTTCTTCAAAGAAACTCTGAGTTGAACTCCCTGAAAGCAGGAGAACTCAGGTGAAGAAGAGATGAAGATCTTAACACTTCTCAGTTAGATGGAGTTTGCTGAGAGCAGGAAACTTGAGCTTGATGAAGGCTTGAGTGCTTTTGAATATGTGTGAAAGCTTCTGTTAACTAGCTTGAATCCTTCTGCAAAGGGTTCTTTTTATATCATCATCAAGCAACGGCTCTCTTCCATTTGAATTGTTTGTCTTCTTCTAAGCCTTGAGACCTGGGCTGTAAATATCAAGAAGACAGAAATATTTCTGCAGCAAAACATTCCATAAAAAGGAATAAACCTCTTTCTAAGAAGCTGCAGGCTTAAATCAAATAAACAGATAGACTAAATAAAGTCACATCAGAAACTATCTCTTTATAGCAAAAGAAGACTTTTCAGTCTAACGGCTATAAAGGGGCTGACAGCAGATAAAGTAATTTAAATAGACAGCTAATAAGACAAACAACTTTATCTTAAAAGATTTTAACTCAGGCAATAAGAATAGAGCAAATAATGCCTGGAAACTTTATCATACAGCTTAAAATATCGTGCCAGAAAATGTATTAAATAATTAAATATAATAAATAAATACAAAATCCAAAGGCAGACAGAAAACGTCGAACGACCTTTGAAGATCGTCGAACGACGCCAGGAGATCGTCGAACTACCGGGCAGATAGTCGAACGATCCAGATAGTCGAGCTATCAAACAGATAGTCGAGCTACCGCAGCAGATAGTCGAACTATCAGGACAGATAGTCGAACTACCAGATAGTCGATCTATCTAGGACAGATAGTCGAGCTATCAAGCGCACAGAGATAGTCGAGCTATCAAGCAGATAGTCGACCTACCTCAGACAACAGATAGTCGATCTATCAAAAGATAGTCGAACCATCAAAACAAACAGATAGTCGATCTATCAACATATAGTCGAACTATCAGCGCAGAACAGATAGTCGAACTATCAACAGATAGTCGAACTATCAGCGCAGAACAGATAGTCGAACTATCAACAGATAGTCGAACTATCAGCGCAGAACAGATAGTCGAACTATCAACAGATAGTCGAACTATCAGCGCAGAACAGATAGTCGAACTATCAACAGATAGTCGAACTATCAGCGCAGACCAAGGCGTCGACCAACTGATAGACGATCGTCGATCAGTCGATAGACGATAGTCGAACGGCGTTCGACTATGGTCGAACGAAAAACCTACTTAACCAAATTCTCAATTTGGAAAAGCGAGGATTCTACAGCTAGACTCCTAACCATTGACCATAGATATTTCTTGGGTCAAGGAGCACAAAGGAGAAGACTAAACTCAAATCAAACTAGGGTACCAACATGATGTATAAACGGCTTTCCTTAATGGAACCTCCTTAAGGAAGTGTATATGACACAACTCGAGGGTTTTGTATCTCCAAATAAAACTATTAAAATATGTAAGATGTAGAGATCCACTTATGATTTAAATAAGCTTCTCGAAGTTGGAATCTATGTTTTAATAAGAAGATTAAAGAGTTTGGTTTCATCAAGAACGAAGATGAACCATGTGTTTATAAAAGGATTAGTAGGAGCATTATTGTTTTCCTGATATTATATGTAGATGACATACTATTGATCGAGAATGACATTCCGACCATGCAAGTTGTTAAGAATAGCTTGGGAGATAGCTTTTTATGAAATACTTGGGCAAAGTGACTTATATATTTGGTATTAATATCTATAGAGATAGATCAAAAAAGTAGTTGGGTTTGAACCAAAGTACATACATTGAGAAGGTGTTGAAATGATTCAGCACGCTTGATTCCAAGAATGGATTCTTACCTATTTATCATGGTGTGAGTCACTCTAAAGACCAATGTCCTAAATCTTTGATAAATAAGGATCACATGAAGTTGATTCCATATGCTTTAGCAATTGGATCAATCATGTATTCAATGTTGTGTACTCGACTCGATTTCTCATATACTTTAAGTATGATTAGCAAGTATCACTCTGATCTAGGTGATGGTCACTGGACAGTAGTAAAAAATATCTGAAAGTACTTGAGAAGGACTAAGGATATATTCTTGGTGTTTAGTCGAGATGAAGATCCGTTGTAAAGGGTTACACAGATACTAGCTTCCATATTGATAGGGATGACTCAAAGCCTCAATCATGTTTTGTCATTTGCTTGAATGGAGTTGTGAGTTATAAGTTCCAAGTAAGAGATAATTGTTGATTCTACAACTGAGGTCGAATATATCGTTACTGCAAATATATAAAAGTAGGTTGTGTGGATTAGGAAATTCATCGGTGAGCTTGATGTAGTTCTTAGTATTATTGATCTTGTAATTCTTTATTGTGATAATAATGGTGTTATTATACAAGCTAAGGAACCTAGATCACATCAACTCTCTAAGCACATACTTCAGCGATTCCATCTTATTCGAGAGATTGTCAATCTAGGAGATGTGAACATATGTAGAGTACCGACTGAGGAAAATATTGCGGATCCACTGACAAAGCCTTTTGCACAAAAAAAACATGATTGTTATATTAGATCAACGGGTATTAGATATATTAATGATCAACTCTAGAGGGTGTCTCAGGATTGTATATTTGTCGGTTGTAATTCATATGATGAATAGAGTACTATTTCTTTCATTTTATGTTTATGGCAAGTTATTTTATTATATCAATTTGATTCAATATAATAGATTAATTAACGTGATAAATGCCCTTAGAATGTTTGCCTCCATAGGATTTCAAGTGCGTGACTTGAATGCGAGGTCCTATGTTTATTAGAAGCTTTATTCTTAAATGGTCCCAGGTCGTCGTTTCATCTTAGAAGCTAAGGGAGATGATGATACATTAAGACTAGTATGTGTGTTGACTGATGACTGATTCTCAAAGGTCATGATATTGTGATATCAAGTCATCATATGGGTACTTATTAGTGAACAAGTTGTACTGGAAAGACCCATCATGAGGCTACTTTGTGGATTGTTATATGAACATGTCACAAATAGGTCTCAAGTAGTAATGATGTTTGTGGTTCTTTGACCTAAATTCATAGCATTCATTAAGTGAAAAAGAGCCTACTTGGATACCATTAAAAGTCTTTCTTGAAGAAGGTTAATGATAATGGTGGTTATTGGGTATGTACGAATCATTTGGGTGTTTTTGGATAGAAATGAGATTTTTCCTCATATATGATAGAAGTTACATCCATGGGCCCCTTGATGGAATAGGACTGAGAAATGCATGACCATGCAGGGTTGAGTCAATATATGATATTGGACTCACCAATTTCTAGAAGTTCATTCTAGATCAAGAAATTGGATTTGGATAATTTTAAGGGTGACACAGTACATGCCTCCAGTCCAATCTAGATGTAAGGGACAAAGGGACATGACAATACTGATACATTGGTCACAAAATGCTTGTTGAGTTATGAACTTTTATTTCTTGGGTAGCAATAATATATTGTTAGATTACGCCCATTGCTTATAAGACTTTTGTTGATACGTTAAAGATCAAGTGTGAGACTGTTGGTGTTTTTATGGTGATCTAGAAGTATTCATGCAATTAGTCTCACTGCCAACATGATTTAAGCTTATAGGGTCGTACATACAAGTGTTTGGAGAAGTTGGAGGAAGTATTGTGTTTGCCTCACTCATATGAGATATGAGTAGAGAACAACTCCTATGACATTAATGTTACTGATGGGTCACGTTGAGTGCATATCGACGCATGTCAACTTTCTATCAATGTAGCCAAACTCAATGTGTCTGTGGCCTTTATTCGATGCTATGTCGAGTAGATATCGATGTTAGGTCGACTTCTATTTGATGCAAGTGTGTCGACTGCCTGTCGATGCAAGTTACGACGAGTGTCGATGACTGCTTATCGGCATTGCGTTGAGTTCTTATTGACGCAGGTCGACTACAAGTCGACGCATATCGAAGCAAGTTGAGTTATGGCAGACTTCTTAGAGGGATTTTATCTGTTTGTTATCCTTGGATATAAATAGACTTGAAAAGGGTTTTCTTGTGTGTGTGTAACTGAAGTGTGTGCTTCTGAAGCCGTCGAGTGACCTAGATCTCGTCGTGACTTTTCTTTTTTCCTCCTTTCTTGGAATCTAATAATTTGTGGAGATGCAAAGTGCAATCCTTCTCCAACCCAGTTCTTATGGGACAAGATCTTGGGTTTCTCCACTGCTCGTGTGGATACCTGTAGAGATGAAGATATATTTTTGCGTGGACTCAGCCGCCTGATAATTTTGGACTAGATTTTGGAGGACCTTGGTTGAGTAAAGACACAATCCCTCTCAAGTACAATGTCCTATTGTATTCTTTTATTTCTCGATTCATGGAGATCGTAGGATCCTTTACTCTTTTGGGTTGTTCTTGTAAGTTTATTCTGCTGCGCACTGTGATGTGTTGTTCCACCACTTTATAGAAAAATTCAACAATAATTCGTTATGTTGTGTTTAACATGCTAGGAATGACTTGAAAAATCAATATCATGTTGTCCATTTTCATATATAAAGCTTAGAACGTTGGGTCAATATTATTTTAGTAAGGTTTTTGTATACAAGTTAAAGTTTATCAATCTACGTGGGTAGATTTCGATTGATTCGGGGACCTTGGATACAAATAAAAAATAGTATAAAATTGATAGTAAATAAAAAAGAAAAAAAAACGTATATATATGCATTTAAAATATGTTCTAAGGATACCCCCCTCCCCAAGCATTACTCATTTCTCCAGATAAGCCTCTATGAGCTTTGTGATGATGAGCACCTTAGTCTATTGAATCGTCTCAATCATGTGCAAAGAAAATTAATTGAGTTAGTGTCCTTTTTTCTATTCTTGGTATTATGTAGATATAAAACGTTGCATGATTTTTCACTTCATCACTCTTGTGTTAGCATATAGATTTACTATGATATATCATGTACTAATGATTTTTTACTTGATAAATTTTTTGATGCTACACGTATACCTGTCATTGTTCTATCTAACACTTCCATACATAAGAATTGGACACTTCACTTCCTATTTATTATACAATTATACTAGTATATGATTGATATTCATGATGCTTACAATGTTACACTGTATTAACTCTATAAATAATTTGACATTGTACGACAACTCTAGTGTATTTAGTTTCTTATGCTTTGTCAAAAATTCATATGCTCTGTTAGTTTAAAAATCAAATGATTTTCCTGTGTTGTCTAGTTTTATAGTCTTTTTGCCCCGCTCGTACTTTTGACCTGAATTTTTAATTCTCTGATATGGTTTTTGCCACTTCTATATCTTTCATGCTTATATTTTATCTCATACATTGCTCTTATTTTTCATGCTTATTAAAAACTGTCTCTCCTTTTAAGCACAAACCATTTCCGATCATGCCCGACCCTTTTCGATAATAACAAAGGGGGAGATTCAAATGTTTATGAGGTAGTCCTATGCTAGTCACCTAGGTGAGATCACATGTAGGGGGAGTTATGTGGCTATCATGCACATAGATAGGAGGAGTACTCATATAGGGGTAGTCGTACCGCACGTGCACGAAAACATCGATTAGTGTTCAATGACAATTCCTTAGGCTATTCTGACATAAAAATTTGTCTATGTTATACTGATTGTAGATGTTTATATTATACCAAGCTATTTTCTGTTCCGTGTATTTTATAACTCATGAACAAGATTTATTATTATCAAAAGAAAGAGTTTGTTGGAACATGTGTTCTGTATCTCTTAAGTTTGATAATATCAAATTCTAAGCTGCATTCGATCATACACTTGTGGGTATAGCGTGTAGGTCTATATATGTGAAGATTTTCAGGATCGACACATTTTTGCACTATCGCAGGCGATAGCTACTATTGCTGGCGATAGCCTAGATGTGGACACGTCAGCAATCCGTGGACTGGTGGACTGTGCAGGTTGTTAGAAAATGAAGCGCTAAATTAGGATATCGCCCGGCAATAGCGACTATCGCCCGGTGATAGTGGCTATATATTTGGAAATGACTTTCCTTTCCTTTCTAATGCGGGACAACTATCGCCAAGCAATAGCCACTATCGCCCGGTGATAGCGTTAAAATCAATATAAGTGTAATTTTTGCTCCCGGTGGCGAGTACTCTAACACTAGAACGTCGAGAGACTATTCTCGTTGTCCTTATTGTTAAGAGCCACCATCTAAGAAGGAGAAATTCTTTTCCCCTTGCAGAAGCGAAGGAAATTTTTGGAGATGGAACGCCAGAATGAGATTCAGAAGGAGATCGCATGCCTGAGCCACGAGAATCTAAAGCACCGATCATTCATCGCCTCCAGAGATATACTTTTTAAGGGAGCACAAATTTTCTTTCATCTATTTTTCTTTCTTTTTCTTTGATTACTGTATTCTGTGAGGATAAATTGTCCGGTGTGGACATCAAATTCCTGGGAGGAGTTCATAGGAAATCGGCATGGGAGGTCATCGATTTTTTTGGAGAAATATGTGGAAATTATCCGGAGAGGGCATCTAGATCTGGGAGATCTAGTAGGTTTGTCAAACTTATTGGGAATAAGTGAGAGAGCCAACCAGTCCTTGGGTAGGGTCGGTATAGAAACCATAAGAAATATTCGATTCACCGGCTCCAATCTCCAGCGTGATGGAGATCCAGTTTTGAACTTTGTAAACTTTTTTTTATGAAATAAAATCATGTATTCTTATTTCATCTTTAATCATACGTGTTTACTGTTGAAAGTTTAATTTCTTGTGTGTGCCTACTTTTATACGATCTTCAGAAAGTAGGAACAAAGTCTCTGTCAATATCGCATGCAATAACTCAATATTGCCCAGCGATAGCTCCACAAAAATTGTTTCTTGCCTCTAAATATTTTTTAATCTCCAGTAGTTCTCTACAAACCTTATTCACCCCCCCCCCCCCCCCCCTCTAAGGTTGTCCACCATATTCAACACAGTAAATTCTGGGGAAACTCTTGCTGCTAAGAGGCTCAAATCGGGCGATTAGATGGCATGATGTATTTTTTTGTTTTTTGAAGAACTCAACAATCTGTTTTTGTTAACCGTGCAAGTTCATGCATTTAACATTTTGAAGATATAATGAAAAATACAAAGTTACCTCAATTCTAATTTTATGTAATTACTTACGCGGTTTGACTTTTATCAGTACACACTTATTGCTTATTCTTCGGTATCAATGATGTCTAATTGCATAATTCAGGCGAATAGATTTCTGAGAAAACTTGGTGCTTAGCAATCTTACTAACCACACGTTCAAGCCTTCAAGTACTTTGCGAGAAGAATGGTAAAACTTGAAGTGTTGAGTGAGGTCATAATGATAGCCATGTTAAGTCGCAATATTTCCATAATTTGATGAACTAATCACAAGTTATTGATAATCCTATCCAACGATCATCATATATTTAACCGCTCAGGTCGCAGTGATGACCACTTGCTTGTTATCAATGCTCTGCAATATTGAGAAGCGAGCCAAAGTTTGTAGAGAATAAGATATTAGCTACCGCGGGTAGCTATAATGGGAACAGGGCCGAAGAATAGAATGTCATAATGCGAGTTACGATATATACTGGACATTAAATTTAATCCACATATTTCTAACCATGCAATTTAGAAAATAATCATCTGTGAGAAGAGATTTGATACTTTATGAAATCCAGGTTAGTAGATTTTTATGAAGGTTGACCGCAAATGCTAGTCGCATAAGGCATATTTACTGAAATCAAGATCCCTTAATTTCCAAAAGACTGACTTTACAAAGAATTAATAAATCATCAAGATCGGTGATGAGTGATGACCAACAACAATATTTTTGTAATTATTCTAGACTGATGATGTTAACCATACTGGTATCATAGATCAAATCCCAAATAAATAATTTTTAGAAATTTGCTCTGTATTTTTGAAACCAGATTACTCATCATTAATGAACTCTATCCGTTGTAAGGTGTGATATAGCATAGGCTCACAACATGATAACCCAAAATTCTTCATTAAAAATCTCCTTTTCCGAGATGAAAAAACTAGTGAACAGGAAATGCTTAATCGCCATTTGTAGTTTCCTCAAAAGATTGTCAGTGATGAATCAACCACAAGTGTGATTTATGTGGCCTAGGACAGCTAACTGTGTGAATAGCTTACAATCTATGATGGCCAATTGGGCAGGGCAGCATTGCCATCAAAGTTGTAAGCTTATGTAAACCCATGAACTGGGCGGTCTGAAAAAGCTGACCGCGGAAAGAAAAACTGAGGTACTTTACAGAAAAATTGAGCTATAGACTAAGGTGACCTAGTGGACAGGTGCGCGCAGAGTAGCATTGCTTTCCTCAAGAGGTCATGAAAGTTGTAACCTATCCCCCTAACCACGCGATAGAGTTGATCACCTGATTAGACTTGAATCACATGTAGAGGTGTGTCAGATGTCATCGTGAAGAAAAAGAAGAGATGCACAGTTTAAGATGATCAATCAGGCGGGTGTGTGCAGGGAAACATTACTTTCCTCAAGAAATCATCAAAGTTGTCTCATCTAAACAAGTGAGATGGATCTACTACTCTCCTGCATAAGGATACAGACTAGGTTGATCAATCAGGTTTGTGTGCGTAGACAAACATTGCTTTCCTCAAGAGATAAATATAGTTGTGGGTCCCCTGCATGCACTGCTTGAGTGTACCATGAATTGTTCAAAGGTCACAGACTAAGATGATCATTTGGGCAGTGCGTGTAGGGCAGCATTGCTTTTCGCAAAAGATCATCAAAGCTATAACGATATCCCTATTGAAGTATGGTAGAGCTAACAAACACCCTAACCCTCCTTAATAAAAAGGTGTGTTAGATACCAGCTAGAATCCAAGATCCCAAAGTTCTTCGCACGAGAATCTACAAGCTCCCACCATACAGTGAGAAATCTCCCCGCTTCGCATAGTCATTGTGGTTTTATGCTAATGATAACGATTCTATAGGGGTTCAAGCAGGAGTCGGCGATATCTCCCAGTTCAGTGATCCCTAACTATCTGTTGATTATGATGAGATCACTAGCCAAGGAAAAATGTCAGTATGAGAATCTTCATTGAAATAACCATTGTATGAATATAAATTAAATATAACAAAGAGAAGACATTGTTTAGGAATAGAACTGTTTCCAGTCATCACCGCTCTAGGTGTGTGAGATGTCTTCTCCATCATAAGTCTGTAGATGATAAGCCTCATTTGCAGTACCTCTTTGATGATATATGAGTCTGCCAAGTTTGGGTTGAGCTTTCCTTCTAAACCGGCTTTGTCCATAGTATCAACCTTTTTCAGAACTAGGTCCCCAACCATGAATTACTTAATTATGACATTCTTGTAAAAATATTTTGCTACCCTTCTTTTGGCCTCTTCTTGCTCGATAGTATCCTCATTCGAAAACTCTTCGATTAAATCTAAAATTCATTTCAACTCCCCTTCATTAATTTCCATCCAGTCTTCCCCCCTACTTGGCGAGCATGACCCTGGGACTAGGCACCACAAACTACACCTGAATAAGATCCTCTAAACCATGAGAAAGCTTGAATGGTGTCTCCCTGGTGGCTGAAGAAGGCATAGTCTTGAGAGTCCAAGGAATGGAAGGAAGTTGTTCCACCCAATTACATTTAAGATTTACAACTTTATTTTTGAGGAGGTTGAGGATCAGCTTATTGGCAGCTTCAACCTGACCATTACTTCTAGGATGATGAATATATGAGAACCGTAGCTCAATCCCTGTCTGACTACAGAAGCCAATCATCTCTACATTATTGAATTGCAGATCGTTGTCGATGATGATAGGCACAGGGATTCTATGTCGGCAAACGATCTCTCCCCAGATGAAGTTCTTGATGACCTGTGTAGTAGTTTTGGCCAATGCCTTTTCCTTGATCCACTTACTAAAGTAGTCGATCATAACAATGATGAAACATCGCTGCCCACTTGCAATTGGGAAAGAGTTGAGGAGGTCCATCTCCCAAAATGAAAATGACCAAGGTGTTGTTATTAATCTGAGTTACTGAGCTGGCTGAAGCTGGAGAGGAGCAAACTTATGGCATTGCACACAATTTTTAGCAAATATCTCTGAATCTTTCCTCATATGGGGCAAAAAGTAACCTTGCCAAAGGATCATTTTTTATAAAGTTATGGCTTCCGAGTGACTATCGCACTCACCGGAGTGAACCTCCTGAAGTACTATTGGAAGTTATTCTTCTGAATCACATCTTGCCAGTGGAGATAAAAAGGTCTTCCTATAAAGAACTCCAGAAACTAGGTAGTAGTGAGCTGCTTTTAGCTTGAAACTCTTCTTATCTTTTACTGATGGATGATAAAGTTTATGTATAAAGATATAGAATGAAAGGGTCCATCCAAGATAGATGCTGATCAACTTGTATCAACTCTCCTTCTTATATTGTTGGGTGAAAGAGCTCAGAGATCATTCCTCCTGAAAGAAGATCGAACTTGGCCAGCTTAGTTGCTTCTAAGTTTTCCGACCTCGGGATATATTGAATAGTAATGCTTTTAAATTTCCGGACTGTCATCTTTTTGAGAGCTAGATACTTATTAAGGATCAAATTTTTGGTCTCGAAGTTACCGAGCACTTGGGATGTTATTATCAAAGAATCCATCTTTACCGTCACATCTTCAATTCCCAACTCTTTTGCAAATCTTAAACCTGCCAGGAGTGCCTCATACTCCGCCTGGTTGTTAGTAATCGGGAAGTGGAACTTCACTTCCTGATCTAACGTCGCACCATTTGGATTAATAAGGACAACCCCTACACCCGAAGAATTTCTTCCAGAAGCTCCATCTATATAGATGGTCCAAGTCAAAGGAGTTTTCACCTCTTGAATCGGACCAGGCCCTACGATATCTAACAAGAAGTCTGCTAACACTTGAGCTTTGATTATCATCCTTGGAACATAGGAGATGTCAAATTCACTAAGCTCTATGTCCCACTTTATACAACCCCGTATTTGATGAGTGGGTTCCCCCTCTAGGATCATTGCTTTACGGGGTATTAAGAGACGAGAGGGCTCAAGGCACCGATTCGGACCCCTTCCTCCCTTGCCTATTGAGTGAAGCTTGCGCTCTCGACGCTTCCAGTTCCTTGGCGTTGAGTGAGGCGAGTGTTGTGGGCACCTTCTGATCTTGGCTCAGGAAGGCGAGGGAGCTCCTTCTCGAATAGCTTTTTTCCCAGGGATGGCGAAAGGGCTTTCGCCCATGGAAGATAGGGGGGTCTCACCTGAAAGGGCATGAAGGATCTCGTCAATGCTATGCGAGTGGCCTTTTGATCCCACATTCATCCGAAGTGGGGGTGTTGCGGAGTTGAGTGTCTGGCTTCCCCAGCACTCACCCCTTTTGGTGAGTGGTGCCCCCTTGGACAACTCATCCAATAGGGTCCAGAGGTAAAATTATATGGATGCCCTTATAGGGCTGCAAATAGTCTTCCAGAACAACGAATTTTGGCTGTTGGCAGACCACTTTTGGCTGCATATAGCTATTTAGAATAGCGAAACCTCGCTATTTGCAGGCCAGACTCAGAAATCTATAAATAGACCAAAGGGGGTACCTCAGGAGGCAAGCTTTTCTAGTTCTCTTACTCTCTTATCTTATAACACTTTTTGAGGTGCCCTTAGCTCAGCACAGGCTAAGGAGGGGGGAAGCACTCTAAGATCTTCTGGGTGTGTGGTGAGACCTCCGTGCTAGAGCCTTGGGTTAGTTCTGAGCTTTAAATCTTCGGTCAGTCAAGTTTGCTGGGCAAAGTAAGTGTGTGATCACCCCTTCCCCAAGAGTTCAAACTCCACAAGAAGCCGGTTTCCGGTTTCAACACACTTGGTTACCTTCTTGAATGCTCAGGCTTATCTAACACATTCTTCAGAGGAAGATCAGTCACTACTTGGATATAATGAGCTTGGAAATACTGTCTGAGTTTTTTGGTTGAGATAACTAGTGTAACACCCCAAGTTTCTATAGTCAGGAAAAGAGGTTACCACGCATCGGTAGGATGATACCACGTGGCAGTAGCGTCAGACATCGAGAGCGTTGAGTGAGGAGAGGTGACGCAATGCCTTGTCTACCACACGGTGGTAAGTTGTTAGCTTGCGGCGTTAGCCATTTATTTGGCCAAGCTCTCGGGAAGCTATCTCCCAACGATAGAGTTACCTCATGTGGTAGCTTGGCAATTAATTTGTCAAAGCGCTCTGGTTTCTACCACGTGGCGGTAGTAGCTATCATGTGGCTGTAGCGGGAGCAGTCGTATCGTAACCTTCATTAGCTACCGCGAGGCGCTAGCATCCTAATGCCCAGCGATTGCGAAGCTATAACATCGTGACCACCTGTCGGCCTGTGACTGGAGGGACTGGGTAGTTGCACCTGTATCGAGACATTGATTAATGTTACCGTACGGTGGTAGGTAGGTACCGCGCGGCGGTAGCTTTTTTATTGTTCTGGTTCGGCCTTTTCACTTCATTTTCCTTTAGAGTTGAGAACTTGGCCGGATCTTTTGGAGGAGGAGCAGCTCCGGAAAAGAGATCTTGTCGTCGTTTGAGATTCAGAACTCGGATTCATTAAGCGAGTTCGGATCTACGGATGCAAATCCACAACGGTCATATTCATCCGTATAGAATTTCTCCTATGGTGCCGAAGCGGACTTCTAGAGGGTGCACACTCCACGAACACGTGGAAGTGTGAAGTCCTTCATTTCGGCATTAGAGGGTGCACACTCCATGAACACGTGGAAGTGGTTCTCCCAGCAAGTGGATCAATGTATCCCCGTTAGTTTGGCATTTAGATCTGAAATCGAAGTACGTAGTAGGCATGCTGTGTGAAGCCCATTCAGACAGATTGGTGATGTTTGTATGTTTTGTATGCTGGAGAAAACTCCGTGATAATCGCATAGATTCCGTAGTTGCGGGGTGTGCAGATTGTTGTCTTGAGAGTACTGGATGTAGACTCTAGGAAAACACATGATTTGGGGGAAGAATCGATAGTCTATCTCCCTACCACGCGGAGGTAGCACTACCGCCGACGGTAGATCCCAGTGAGCATTGTGTTATTTTGTGAGGCCTGTCTTGTGAGACTTGTGGGCCGTGATGGCTTGTCTCTCGAAGATCTGGGGGCTAAATGTGTAAAGCGTGAGCTTAAGTTGCTTAGATTTGGTAGCCATGAGTGCTAGCCTAGGATCCTTACAGAGTTATGGATCATATGGAAAAGGGAAAGGGGATGCTGAACCGCATCAGGCCTGCGAGCCGGACGATTTGAGCACGAGATATGGCTGAACTATACCCTCCCATATGTCGGTCGACTTAGAGTGGTCAATGTGTAAAGCACATGACTTGTCGTAGCACTAGGGCATTGTCTCTAGCCTTGGCCCTTATGAGACGGAAAACTCAAATGTTGTTGACCGTCACACGGAATGGTGGTGAGACCCTTGTAGTCCTGTACACCGAGAATGTGCCTTAAGAGTATGGGGCATTTGGCATTTGCGCCAACATCTGTGGCGAATGGTGCTTAAGTTTCACGTTTTGATTGCCAATATCTGATTATACTAATGTCTGCGGGGAAGGAGCACCGCCATACCGAGTGAGGGGTGGGGTCGTTATAATTTGGTCATTTAATGCTGATCGTTGTTGTTGTTTGCCACCGTACGGTGGAATGTTTCGTGCAGGTTCAGCCGAGCTAAGCGGGATATAACAGGCTGGAGCCCGGGATTGCTAAGCTAGCCCATGAAGGCCAAAGCGTATTACCTGCTTATTTTATTGTTCATGTGTGTACGACATGCGTGCCGATGTATACAAGACATTCTAATTTGAGTTGAAAAATGTAAGGCCTTAAGGCAAAGATCTTATTTGTTTATTTGTTTTACATTCCTAGTTGTGGTAGTGGACATTCATGTTGTTGTTGGATTCTATTTAAAACCTTTAAGTTACTTCCGCTAGAAAGCACTCTGTGTTAGGATACGTGTATATTGTTCATGATTTCAATTAGTAACTCCTTTGACTGTTCGTAGTATATGGCGTTGGGCTCCGTCCGGACCTTCTGTCATATACTATGTGACGGATAGGGGATGTTACAACTCGGGCTAAAGATAACTTCTCTAGAATTGAATATCTTACCTCAACATCTTTCAAGATATGCCTGACATAATAGACTGGAAATTGCTTATTTTTCTCCTCTTTGATGATATCTAAACTGACAGCTTCTAGACCAACTCCTAAATAAATAAACAACACTTCTTCTACTTGAGAGCATTAGAGTAAGGGAGTTGAAGTTAACTGCTGCTTAAGCTGCTCGAAAGCAATGAAACACTCCTTAGTCCACTCGAACCTCGAGGCCCCTAAATGTATTTTTAAGGGTAGATAAACACCTAGAGGGGGTGAATATGTTTCTTTTAGATCTTGTAAGCCTTTTTTTTAAAAAAAAAAACTTGGTGTGTTGTTGTTAAGTTAATAGCATTCAAGAACACAAAAAACACACAAGCAGTTTATAGTGGTTCCCTTATCTATGGTACATCCACTTTCCACCTTCACTTATCTAGCAGAGAGCTAGATTCAGCCAACTCCCCCAAAACTTAGATTAATAGATCTTACATCTCAGATCCCTCATTGGATCTTACACCTCAGAGTGGCTACAACTCCTACAACTTAGACTTATCTCAGTCCTACCTCAGAGATAGCAATAAATCTCCTACCTCATGCTCACAAGCAAGTTTTACCTCAGCCTTTATAATGCAGGCATGCTAAAAGTCTTTTTAAGGGTAACTAAACACCTAGAGGGGGTGAATAGATTTATTTTAGATATTTTAAGCCTTTTTAAAAATATACTTGGTGTGTTGTTGTTAGATTAGTAGCTTTCAAGAACACAAAAAAACACACAAGAAGTTTATAGTGATTATCCTATTTAGGTACATCCACTTTCCCCCTACACCTATCTAGTAGAGAGCTAGATTCGATCAACTCCTCCAAAACTCGGAATAATAGATCTTACAGCTCGGATCCCTGCTTGGATCATACACCTAAGAGTGATTACCACTCCTACATCTCAGACTTATCTCAATCCTATCTCAGAGATAATAACAAGTCTCCTACCTCAGGATCACAAGTAAGCCCTACCTCAGCCTTTATAACACATGCCTACCTTAGATTCTCTACAAGAATCCTACCTCAAACATTGGGAAAAGCCCTACTCCCAGTCTTTATAACTTAGGCCTACACTCAGATCTCAGAGAGATCTTATAGCAGAGATTTAAAGAGTATTTGATTTACAATGACTTGAGTTCAAAAGCTCTAGAGCCTTCTTCATTAATTGTATCACCGGACAGCTTCTCTTCACCACAATAATAGTAAATGATCTTCAAATTAGAGACAAGATGTGCTCTGTTGAATACTTACAGAGATCTTCTTCTCCTTCAAACTTTAGAAAGTTTATTGTGCATACTGCCAAGCTTGAAGACAATGAAAAATAATTCTAACTCTGCTGGCGGCGACTTTGTGTGAATTAAGGTTTAAGAAAGTTTTCCCAAAAAGTTTTAGTCAAAGTCCAACGCACTTAGCAATTATATCTTAGCATCAAAAATGGCTAAAATCCTGTTTAGGTATGCGGCATGGATGGCTTTAATGGTTGAATCATCACAAGATTGTGTGTCAGAGAAATGCAGTGATTTCCATCTTTTAGTGCACAATCTGCGTCGATTTGAATTATAATTACATCTGCAGAATAGACTAGATGCTAATTGAATTAAAATAAATTTCAGATCTTCTATAGAGGCGCTGAGTGCTGGAAGTAACATAACTTAGTCAAATACTTGAACTTTGATAAGGCGTTGAGAGACAACACTTAACTCAACACATTCTATTTAGGCATTGAGTGAAGTATTTATAAAGAGACATCGAGTGACTACAGTTAACTCGGCGTAAACAACTTTTGCATTTAGTCAAGTCTTTTATCTCGACGTATTTGTACTTTGACAGTTTTTCTGCTTCACTATTGAGGCGTTGAGTGAATGGTCTTCACTCGATGCATTAGTACTTGGTCTGAATCTCAACTCTTTTACTAAGGCGTTGAGTGAAAGACTTCACTTGACACATTTATACTTGGTCTGAATTTCTGCTCTTTTACTGAGGCATTGAGAAAGTAACATTCTACCAGCGCATATGAATCTTGAGCATCAAGTGATGTGAGATGACTCAATACATTTGAACTTAGATAGATTCTCTGCTTCTCTTCTGAGGAGCTGAGTGAATAGCATTGATTCAACGCATACATGCCTTGAGTGTCGAGTGATGTGAGATGAATTGATGAATTTGTACTTAGCAAATATTCTTCACTTTTGGAGTGTGGTGACTTACTCCCAAGTTGTTAGTCAATCAAATATTGATTACCTGCATATGTTAACTTAGAGAAATATCAAATACATATTTGTTTATATTATTGACTAATGGGGCTTCTTAAAATCTAAGACATTGTAGTCAATGTTCCCAACAATCTCCTCTTATTTAAAGAAGTCAGAATCCTAGTCAATGATATACACTATTTCAAAATAGATAATAAAGTTCAACTCAAAATGTGCAAATACTCAGACAAGTAAGATAGAACATATCAGATAGCATTAATAAAAAGTTTGAGGATGCTTACAATAAATATTCTACATTCAACAACCCTTAGGAACCTATAATTTTATGACATTGCTAAGATTCAGGTTCCCTAATTATAGTGCCCCCCCCCCATATTTTTTGCAGTCTTTCTCTTTAGCCTCCTTATTTTTCTGTCTTTGCCTCTCGAAGTAGTTGTTGGGCTTAGAATGATATCTACAGGGTTCTGGGGCATCAAATGGTAGAGTTCCAGCCAGCTTGTCTTTTCAGAATTTTTTCTTTACCTCTTCTTGCTTTTCATGCTTAGCACACTCCATAGAACTGTATAACTTGGCTCTATCTAAATTGTTCTCTTTGATCTAATTCTAGACAGTAAGAATGATGACCCTGGAGGTTGGGCTCCACTATACATAATTTGGCCTTATTTCCAGTTCATCTCTGTGTCTTTTTTCCTCAGTCTCACATCCTCTTCCTCACCAGCAACCTCTTTGCCCTTACCATTTGATACATGTTGAGAGGTGGGATTGAATGCAATTTTATCTTCATCATAAGCTACACCTAAAACAATAGTTTCAACTTCAACTTCAACTCCAACTCCATCTTCAGGAAGAGTAGGCTCATCATACTGGATGGCATCTAGGCCCAGGACTTTCCTGATTATATTGGAGGTCCAGATAGCATGGTATCCACTTACTCTTAACATTACCTCTCTGCCTTTATGACTTCTTCTGTAACTAGAGTGCTTAGGGAGTCCTTGGAGGAGGTTAACTTGTTAACCAAGTGATTGGCACCAGCTGTGACATGATTTTTGACTTCCAACATATGATCATACAAGATTTGGGTGCAAACATCCATTCTCCTTTCAACAATATTCATGTGCTCTTTTATGTTGGTTTTGGTCACATTATGAACCATGTGCATGTTTTCTGAGGTAGTGCACTGGTTTGGTATGACATCATTTTTCCTCTTATGAATTTGTTTAAGTTAAAGTGCAGTATAATCTATAGCTGGAGCGGCTCTTTGAAAAAGTTGACTGTGTTTTCTTTCAGCTGGTTGAATTCAAATCAGATGGAAGTAATTTCAGTAGAAAGATCCTTCTTCAATTCTTTGACTGAATCATCCACATACATCTCAATCTTTATTCTTTACTCAGTAAGAAGCCCTCTTAGCTGTGATAGAAAAGAGGTGGGAAATTTATCATTCAGCTAAGCAGATATTGGATAGTTAATTTCTTCATTTCTCTCCCTTATGACTCTCCCCATTTTAGAATCAACTATTTCATATTAAGAGGAGTGATTTGGAATGCTAGTAGCAGGGATAGACTCCTCTTTTTCATGCTCCTTAGCAAGTGACATGGCACCATCTCCTTTGTTTTCTCTTAAAAATACTCCCACCTCAGCTTCGTCATCTTGAGCAGGGAGCCTTGGGTGAGTCTCCCCCTCAATAGTAACACTAATTGTGTTGATCTCCCCCTCAACATGATCATTATTTTCTAAGATCTTCCCCTCATTATCAACACAAATCCTGTCCACAACATTTATCACAAGATCTTCAACATGTTCCATAATGTCCCCCTTTAAAATTAGCAGGAGACACTCCCTTAGTAACATCCTTGGCAACAAGATCAGATGAATTTGAAACTTGAGCACTCTCATCCCTTCTCTCAGAATCACTTGAACTAGATAACTCAGGATTGTGAGGTATACTACTCCTACTATCTGAAGAGCTACTGTTGGTGCCTTCATCTGCAATTGATTTTATTTTCCTTTTCCATTTTATTTTCAGACTATTGAGGGTGTTTGATCAGCACCATATCCCATCTTTCAAATAAGTTGATGTCCATCTTTCTCATATGATAGATTTTTGCACTTAGCCTCATGTTTAGAATTCCTTGAACAGTGTTGAGGAGGAACAAATACAAAATCCTTCCTATATTGGGCTCATGGATGTACTCAATGACCTTATCAAACACCACCTTGCCCCAATGGTTTTCTTGGAGAGAATCACACTAGCCATTAATTCAAACATCTTTCTTGAAGTTTTGTCATGAGATCCAGTCTTGCATATCAAAGCTTTTCCAATATTATCTGCCAAGAAATTACCCTTCAAATTCATGTTTTTATTTAGTATATATCCACTGGTGTGTTTGGAAAGACCACACCATTTGAAGGAAGACTTGACATCTTCTTGAAACAACTCATCTTCCTCCTCAATAGAGCTGAGATTATGGAGATTTAGTGCCTTGCATATCTTCCCTGCTGTGATTTTAAACATTTCTCTATTAATGGAGGTCTTGATTTTGGTGGAGGATGAGTCCACTTTAGCATTTGCATACAGTTCTTATACCTCTCTTTTCCAAATAGCACAGGATTTTGACAGCAGAAATTCCAGCTCAGTGGTTGATTGAAGATGAATAACAGATTTAATCTCTTTTGGAGCATCTCTGAATACATTTCACACAAGTTCATATCCATCAAATAAGAAGTCAACACCCTTGGGAGGCATTGAATCAAAGAGATTGAGCGAGGATGAGAAGATGGTGCGAGAAATCTAAGGTACGAGACGTAGAATTTTGAAAGGGCAGTGGAATGGTAGAGTTTTTTCTAGGAACAATTTCTATTTATAGCCTACTCTATTCGAGAAGATGAAAAGTCACGTACCTTGGCATGATTTACAATTGAAAGTATCTAGCATCTACCTAAATCACCTAGAGGGGGGTGAATATGTGATGTTTGCGTCTTTTTGCAGAATAAAAATTATCTTAAAGAACAAGCAAACAAACGCAGAGATTCATAGTGGTTCCCCATATTAGGTACATCTACTATCCCGCCTCGCCTATCTACCACGAAGGGATAAATTTGGCTACTTCGCCTTTCTCAGATTATCACAATCTTACACCTCGGAGCAACGCTCCTACACCTCGATCCACAACTGAATCTACACTTGGATCTACACCTCGATCCACACACGGATCTACAATCTCGATCCACTAACGGATCTACACTCGAAAGAACAAACTTCCTACAAACTCGGAGACAAAGCTCCTACAAATATTAAAACAATTTTTACAACAAACAATAAAAATTTTACTCTTCCAGATCTGAAATCTCCAAGGACGTTCCTTCTTGAAAACTGAAAAGCTCTGTCAAGAAAGTTGAGAAAGAAATCCGAGAAAACTTGATCTGAAAAACCTTGGATCTGACACGATCAAATAGATGTTAAAGAATCTTGGAATCTTGGATCTGTCGAATTGTTTCTCCTCTTGAATCGCTGGATCGGCAGAGAGCGGCAGAGAAGATTGACGATGGAGTCGGCGGCTTATCCCAATTTTTGGAAAGGTACAAAATGTGATTTTGATTACTGAAATTATGATTAGGGTTTTCGATTTCGATGAAAAGACTATAAATAGATCATCGTTTAACGGTCATGAGTCATTAAGGAAAGATCCACTAATGGATCAATCATCATTAACTTGGATTAATTTTAAATCCTGTCAGAATATTTGAAACGAAAAATCTACAAGTCCATCTCCCGAGAAGGAATAGATTTCTCGAGAAATGATTAGCTTTCATGAGAAAAAGACATGGCTTCTCGAGAAAAGACTTGGCGAAAATTCTCTGAAGAAAAGTACCTAATTTCTCGAGAAGGATATTATTTCTTTAGAAAAGTACTTAGCGCAAATTTAGAACTGAAGACAGATTTCTCGAGAAGAGTATGATTTTCTCGATAAAAGAATTGCTTTCACTAGAAATGGTCTGACCTTCTAGAGAAATTCACTTAACGAAAATTTTGTGAACTGAAGATTTGATTTCTCGAGAAAGATTTGATTTCTCGAGAAAAAGACAGCTTCTCGAGAAATGATTTCGACTTCTCGAGAACTGCTTTGCTTTTCTCGATAACTAACTTGGCTTTCTCGAGAAATCTTCAGGGCATTTCTCGAGAAAAGGACTTAGAAAATTTTCAGACAATTTCTCGAGAAGTCTTATGGTTTCTCGAGAACAGTTATGCTTTCTCGAGAAATTTACTTAGACTTCTCAAGAAATACATGTCATTTCTCGAGAAAAAGACTTAGGAATTTTTCAGAAAAATTTTCGTTTCTTCTTTGTTGAAACCAGCAACCCTTCTTTTCTTTTATTGCTCTAGTACTTGAAAATAAAGTGCATCCAATTAGAGAGGTTACACATGATTCAACATCATGGATCACACAATGAGGGATTACATTGTATGGTCCTGTGTTTAGTGACTCACTATAAACTGACATTGGTCTACACTTAACAATAATGGCCTGCAAGCACTCAACTACAGAATATCATCAAATACAAACTTAATTCAGCTTAGTTCAAGGGTGACTTCATACAAATCTGGGTTATTGTGGATACAATATAAAAGGAGGGGTTAGATCTGACTTACTCTAGAGGGGGGGGTTGAATAGAGTATTAAAAATTTTGGTTGTTTTAAACTTTTATATCATAGTGAAAGTAGGTGATACCAATAATATATAAAGAAAAAAAAATAGGCTAAGTTATTCTATCTATCACAGCCACAGCAAGAACAAATAGAAAATGAACACAACCAGACAATACAAGAATTTTATAGTGGTTCCCCAACTAGGTACATCCACTCTTCTACCATCCTGGTAGGAATCCACTAGCGGGTTTTGCTTAGGTGACTGCCACCACAATATCTATTTGCAGGGAGATATCATAACCCTTTAGGCTTTTGATCAGGTGCCCAAAAACCAACCAAGTCTTTTGATCAGGTGACTTGATAACCAAGTGGTTAACTTTTGAAGGAAGTTAAAACCCTTTTTAGGAGGTGATGGTTTCTTCTCTTTCTCTAATCAACAGAGAAGACTATTGGATCTTTGATGTTGACATAGCTCCCCCTGAGATGTTTAATGGTTCAGGAAGACTGGAGCTTTGCTTCAGGGTGTAGGTCTTCATCCTTGATCTATCAATGTCCAGGAATCCAGTAGACTGATGTTGAATGGATATCTCTGAGGATTCCAGACTCTGAAGATGAAGAAGACTCTTGATTTGTGATGAATGTTCTTCTTCAGATTTCAGGATTGACAAGGAAAAGAATAGAAATGTTTTCAGTATATAGAAGAAAGTTCTAAATGATCAGGATCAGTTTTAGTGCTCTGGATTTTCTTCTCTGTAATGCTCTGTGAGTATGTTGTTCTATGTTATTCTCTGTGTCTGTATATTGACTGAAAAAAGAGAATCTCTTTTATATTTTGCAGTCAATTTTTTCTTTCAATTTTGAATTCTCGGCATTAATTGCTTGCTGATCTGGAGAATACAGACAACTGAAATAAGTCTTAAATGAGTTTCCCCAACTGTCCCTAATAAAAAAGCAAGTAATTGCCCTGATGAATACCATAATTAATGCTGCCAATAACGGCTATATTAAAAGGAATATGAGCATTAATTACTCGGGAATATTAATGCTAATTAATATAGAAAGTAGGGGACAAAAGGAAGAAACTTTTCATTATAGGGCAGATAGAAATCGTCGACCTCAGAATGGAATTCGTCAACCTGAGATTCAAGATCACCGACCAGAGAATTCCAATTTGTCGACCTGTGCTCTGCAAACTGCGTACCGAGAATGACTTGCCAAATCTGTACTCTGAGATAGTTGAGCTGAGAATCTGTCTGAAGAAAACTAATCGTCGACCTGAGCTCGAATATCGTCGAGCTCAGCTCAGAGAAATTACTCTGAGTTCGTCGATCTGAGATCGACGATCGTCGAGCTGAGTTTGAAGAACTTCGAACTGAACAATCTGTTCTCTTAATCTTCTAAGTATGAGTCTGCTGAGGTCCTCTATTGGCTGGTCCATGAAGGTTTAACCTAAAGACTTAGCCTAAACTCTAGGACTACTATACTTGACCTTGGCTATACAAGGTGGGTCAGACTTAACCTAATTTAGTGAACCTAGCCCAAATCCACTAGGGATCTAACAATCTCCCCCTATTTGGGCGAGGTCACTAAAGCAAAGTAAAAGAAACAGTCATAAAGCATGAAAACATATATCTGACAGAATTAAAACATTCATCAGATATTTATAAGATGTGCTTCATGATTAAATAGTATAGAGTTCAAAAATAAGAACAAAACACAAACAAAATCACTGTTTCTGCTTAAAATTTGCTTTCTCTGGCTTCTCAACAGGCTGTCTAAAGATGATTTCCTTGTTTGGATAGCAGCTTCTTTCTTAGACATTGTCATGTCAGATGCACCAATGATGTTGAGAGAAGTTGCTCTGGGCACTACAGCTTATGGATGCAGTTTCATATAATCATCAACATTGAAAAATTTATTTGCTTTTGCATACCATAGAAGTTCTTCCTTTCTGAATGAGGACATGGTTGTAAATTGAGAAGGATCCTTTCCTTCAGCTTTGGCTTTGTTAATTTGAGAGAGTCCTATCAGTTCATGAAATCTATCCATTTTGGCAGAGGTCTCCTGGTCTGGATCTACAAAAGGAATTAGAGGAGACTCTGGCCTTTTTGGACTAGAGTCCTGCTTTGATTCATCAATATTGTTTGTAGGAGTTCTCTTGGTTGAAGCTGGAGGAGGATGGCTTTGAGAAGATTGTTGACTGCCATTCTTGGAATGTCTTTGATATGTCTTGGTCACTAAAGCAGATTTTTGAGAGACATTGCTAGAGGCACCTGAAGATGGAGGAGGAGGAGGAGGAGGAGGCTCTTTCCTAAATTGCTTAGGAGGAGACCTGTACCTTCTCCTCTTCTTCCTTTCTTTCTGTTCATTCTTGGATAGCCATATCCATTGAGGCATCCCAGGTATGGAGTTATCTTTTGCAAGATATAGTAAGGGGTGTCATTGGTAGGATTAGGCTTAGGAGCAGCCTTTGGAATAATCTTTCTCTTCTTGGTAACTTTCTTATTAGATTTAGGATCAGCGAAATCATTAGAATCATCATCTGTGTCATCTTCAGAAGAACTTTGGGGATTATCATATAAAGCATCTATTTCTTTTATTGTTTCCTTTGAAATCTATTTATTAGCCTGAGGAGGAGCTAGAGGTTGAATAACTACAGGAAAGGCAACAATCTCTGTGACCATCTGTGAATCTTCTATGTCTTTGTCAGTCAATAGAAAAGCATTCAGATCAGGATCATTCTGCATCTGTGCAATCTCTTGTGCAACATCTTGTGCAATCAGATCATCTAAACTAGGGATAGGGATATTATCCATTACATAGTTTGGGCCTATAGATTCCACAAACATGTTAGTAGCAAAACTTGCCTTCAATTGACTAGCAACTTCAGGACTTATAGGAGAAGTGTAGCAAACTATAGCTAAGGGTTGCTTAACTGTTGGAAGTAAGGAGTTCAGATAAATTGTATAGAAAGAATGTAATAAACCAAAATTGTCTACTAAGGGATTGATATAGCAATCACCATCAGTCATAATATCTACAATCAGCAGATGTACATCCAATATATCAGCCTCTGAAACCATTTCTACATCTGTTGTTGTGACCTCAACTGTCTACAAAACTATTTCTGCTGCTGCTGAAACTATTTATGCTATTGCTAGAGCTATTTCTGTTGTTGCTAGAGCTGCTTCTTCATTGAGTATCTCCCCCTGCCTAGTTTCAGTAAGTACTGGAACCAGGCCCCTTATTGAAGAAGAAGGGACAGAGGAGGCAGAGAGTTGGGTAGCAAGGGATGAAATGGAGGCAGCAAGAGGTGAAATAGCCTCTGCTATGAGTTATTTTATGACTGGAGTGATGTGGTCCAGGATAGAGACAATGAAGGGAGAATCTATGACCATGAACTCAAGAGGGGTTTGAGTGGATATAGATGGATTGTGGGTGGATGATGATGGATGAGAGGGTGAAGAATCTGTCATTGGCTCATCTTGAGGTGATGGAGTATGGAAGGGGGATGACATCAGTTCAAATGATGGTAAGGAAGATATATTGTGAAGGGGGATATCAGTAAGATGTGGAGGAAGAGGGGATAGAGGAGGAGTGACATGCTCTAGTGTAGTAGCATGCACTGGAGATTGAATTGGTGATGATTGATGTTCAAGATATTGATGTGGTGTAGGAGAATGGACTGAAGTATGAATTGGTGAGGAAGGATAGACTGGGTAAGCTGAAGGAGGTCGTATATGGTCTTGAGAGGTAGAAGTATGCTGGAGGGATGTTGAAGTTGTTTGATCACGAGGAGGTGGAGGTGGAATAGAAACATCTTCAGCAGGGTGGGGAGTGGCTGGAGCAGCCCTAGTACTCTCAGAAGATCTTGAGGAAGAGGAGGAAGCCTTGGATGGCTTGGAGATATTCCTCTCCCACCTACTAAATAAGGCACAAGTAAGCCTCTTGGAGGCATTAATGAATATGGTTGGGGAGACCAGGGATTCATCAACCTTGGCCTGAAGGAAGATTCCAAGAATTCTTCCAAAAAACACCTCTTTTTTGGTATTTTTCTTCTTAATCATCTCAAACATGATTCTAGCCCAGTTCACGGGCTTCTTGTTCACAACAGCACACATCACAAGGAATTGTTGCCTAGTGATGTAATCATGGGCTGTGTGCTTGCCCAGCAGTACCTTGCCTACAACATCTGCTAGAAACTTGTAGTCAGCAGATAAATGTTTCTTCAGCAGTTTATGGGGGGTGTCTCCAGAATACCCCATCTTAATCAATATCTCATCAAATTCAGCACTGTCGATCTCTAACTCTTCTTCTCCATTAATTAATCCGAAAATTTCAGTTAAGACGACGATGGTAAGAGATACGACGTTACCCGATATGGTTCCCGCCATAGTATCATCATCTGAAGAGGAAGAAGTGAAAACCCATTCCCGAACTTCTGTTGCAGCTATCTTCATTCTGGTGGTCATCAGATTCTTTAACTGCTGATCTTCAAATAATTTCAGAATTTCCAAGAAGATTTGGTCGGAATGTTGAAATGACTCAAAATCTATATCAAAACCCATGTCAAACTTCATTGCTGCAAGAGCGCTTGCTGGAATCGCCATTGATCACCTTCAAAGGAAACACAGAGAGATCAAGTGCAAGGGGAACAGAAAGCGCGGGATGGAGCTTGAAGAAAACCTAGATATAAGGTTTTTATGAATATGAAATGACAAACTCCACCCTACGAAAAAGAAAAATTCTTCGATCTGAGGTCGATGAAATATTTTATCGACAAAAGAGTTCATTGATCTCAGTCTAAAGAAGGGAAAACTTTTCGGCATCCTCAGGTCGATGAAAATTTTTTGAAGCCAGATCGTCGATCTCTAGTCGACGAAAATGACTCACACAGAGAGTTCATCGATCTCAGGTTGACAAATTATCTCAAGAACTTTTCTCAGTTTGTCGATCTCAGGTCGATGAACTGTGGCAAATTCTTCGACCACAGACAGAAAGTTAAATTAAAGCTTCTCCATTAATCATACCAAGCTGATTTAGAAAGAACTGATGGTTTCTTTCATCCAAGGGTTTGGTAAAGATGTCTGCTCTTTGCAAATCAGTGTAGATGTAAACAAGATTAATTTTATTTTTGTCCACACACTCTCTAATGAAATGATGCCTTATCTCTATATGCTTAGTTCTACTATTATGAACTGGATTCTGAGCAATAGAAATTGCACTTGTATTATCACAGAGTAAGGTTGAATTATTTAAGTTGTATCCATAATCTAGGAGTTGATTTTGAATCCACAACATCTGTGAACAGCAACTGCCAGCTGCTATGTTCTCAGCTTCTACTATTGATGTAGACATAGATGTTTGCTTTTTACAAAACCAGAAGACAAGTCTAGCACCAAGGAACTGGAATGTTCCTGATGTGCTCTTCCTGTCCACTCTACATCTAGCAAAGTCAGCATTTGAGTATCCAGTCAACTCAAATTCTGACTCAGTTGGATACAAGAGTCCTAGATTTGGGCAACCCTTTATATATCTTAAAAT
Organism: Platanthera zijinensis; assembly: GCA_039513925.1. Taxonomy (NCBI): domain Eukaryota; kingdom Viridiplantae; phylum Streptophyta; class Magnoliopsida; order Asparagales; family Orchidaceae; genus Platanthera; species Platanthera zijinensis. The sequence continues at coordinate 15,014,708 of CM077084.1, forward strand.
TTTTTTAAGGAAAATAAGATGAGATTCTTTAGGGTTCACTTGGAACCTAGCACAAAGATATGTAGCAAACATTATGTCTGGCCTACTTGCTGCGAGATATAACAGGGAACTAACAATGCCCCTATATAATTTCTGATCAATAGTCTTTCCATTTTCATCAGAGTCAAGCACACCATTGGTAGCCATGGGTGTTTTCTTTGTTGAGGCTTCTAACATCCCAAACCTTCTGATTAGCTCCTTAGCATACTTGGATTGGGATATGAAGATGCCATCAGGCAATTGCTTCACTTGGAGGCCAAGGAAGTAAGAGAGTTCACCCATGCTACTCATTTCAAACTTTGAATGCATTAAGTCAGAAAACCTTTTGCATTGTTTGGAATCAGTAGAGTCAAAGATAATATCATCTACATATGTACTAACCAAATTTTATCTTTATGATGCTTAATAAATAAGGTCCTATCTACAATGCCTTTAGAAAATTTATGCTTTAACAAGAAGCTAGCTAAGGTCTCATACCAAGCTCTTGGAGCTTGCTTTAAACCATAGAGAGCTTTATGCAATCTAAATACATAAAAAGGATTAGTTGGAGAGATAAAACCTGGTGGTTGCTCTACATATACTTCCTCTTTGAGTTCTCCATTCAGAAATGCATTCTTGATATCCATTTGATAGACCTTGAACTTTTTAAAGGCAGCATATGCAAGGAGGATTCTTATAGCCTTAAGCCTTGCAATAGGGGCAAATGTCTGATCATAGTCAATGCCTTCCTCTTTCCTATAGCCTTGAGCTACTAGCCTTGCCTTGTTCCTTATGATAATGCCCTGGGCATCAAGTTTATTTCTGAATACCCACTTAGTTCTAATGACTGGGTAGTCATTGGGTCTTGGAACTAAGTCACAAACTCTACATCTCTCAAATTGGTTGAGCTCCTCTTGCATTGCCATAATCCAGAGTGGATCTTGCTCTTCATCTTTTATAGATTGGGGCTCAATTTGAGATATAAAGCAGGCATGCATCAAGTCTTGGTTGAGTTGATGTCTTGTCTGCACACCTACTGATATGTCTCTTATTACTTGAGATAAAGGATGATCTCTAAGTATGATAAGATCAGTTGGTGGAGTTTGTTCAGAAATAACAAAGGGAGTTAATTCCTCTTGTGGAATTATGTGGGCTGTTGTTTGTTAATTAGTTGTTTTAGTGAAATCATCTTCACTATCTTCAGAGTTTTGTGGGAGGTATGGTAATTAGCCTCATTGGTGAGGTTCAACTTATTCAACTGCTCACACAAATATGGTACCTGCAAAAATTCATTGGTAAAAGAGTTCTTCTCCTTATAAAACATGTTAGTCTCATCAAAGAAAATGTGTACAGACTCTTCTATTTTTATTGTAGATTGATTATAAACCCTATATGTCTTGCTGACTTGGGAATATCCTAGAAACATTCCCATTGCAACCTTGGCTTCAAACTTTCTAATGTATTTCTTTTCATTATTGTGAATGTAACACATACAACCAAAAATCTTAAAGAAATCTACTTTAGATTTTTTTTCCCTTTAAGTAATTCATAGGAAGTCTTGCCCTTAAGCTTATGTATCAAATTCCTGTTCAGGACATAGTTTGATGTGCTTATAGCCTCTGCCCAAAAGGATAGTGGCAAGTAAGCATCTGCAAGCAATGTACCTGTAGCTTCAATTAGTGTTCTGTTTTTCCTTTCAGCTACCCCATTTTGTTGAGGAGTTCTAGGAGCAGAGAAACAATGTCGGATACCTTCCTCCTCATAGAATCTTTGCATGGGAAGAGACTCAAACTCAGTACCATGATCACTTCTGATCAATGCAACTAGAGTAGAGTATTCAATCCTTATGCTCTTAAGAAAATCTGTAAGACCTTGAAGTTATCTGACTTGTTCCTCAAGAAGAACACCCAAGTGAATCTTGAGAAGTCATCTAAAATCACTAAGGTATAAGATTTCCCTCCTAGGCTTTGTACAGCAATGGGTCCAAAAAGATCTATGTGGAGCAAATACAAAATCCTAGGTGAATCACTTTTATTAATGGCTTTGAAACTATTTTTAGTTTGATTGCCTAATTGACAAGCCCTGCAGAGGCCTTCCTTCTTGTAGGGACCAGAAGGCAATCCTCTAATAAGGTTGTCTTTAGATAACCTAGCAATGTTTTTCAGATTAACATGACCTAATCTTTTATGCCAAAGTTCATTATTATTATTAATTTGGTTGAACAGACATATTTCAGACCTAGCAGACTTAAAAGATACCTAGCTTGTTATCAACAGAAGAAATAATGCAAGAGGATTTATCAAAAGATACCTGAAACCCTTCATCACAGAGTTGACTAATGGAAATCAGGTTGTGCTTTAATCCACTTATATAAGCTACTTCCTTGAATGTGACCACTCCAATCTTTACATCTCCATAGCCTTTAGTCTGGCCATAGTTGGAGTCGCATAAAACAACTTTAGGACCTAGCTTGGACTTGTAGTTGGATAGATTGTCCTAGCTGCCATTCATATATTTTGAATAACCACTATCTAGATACCATTGTTCCTCTGTGGTAGGATAGTCTTTCACCTGCACAAAAATAGATTAGATATTCTTGACCCAGGTTACCTTGGGTCCTTGTTGATTTACATAACTAAAGCTGGTAATATATGAATATTCAGGTTGACTTTTGTAACCTAAAGGATGGTATTTTCTTGGTGGAATTATCCATTGGTTAAAAGGATTAATGTTTTTTCTAGGTTGATTAAAAATCATGTTGGAATTAAAATTTCTGTTATTATAAACTGGGGTCGACGAATTTTGGTACATTCGTCGATCTGAGGTCGACAAACGGGGATGAGTTCGTCGAACTCCACTCAGAGAATGAAGTTATTCATTTTCTGGGCCCCAATTTCGTCGATCTCTGGTCGACGAACCATACTTGTTTCGTTGATCGCAGTTCAGAGAATAGTTATAGTAGAAGTTTGCATTCGGAGTTCGTCAACTTGAGCTCGAGGAACTATACACATTTCGTCGATCTGAGTTTGACGAAATCTGCTGAACATTATTCTGGTTATTATTTTCTTACTCTTTCTCTTTTTCTTATTCGTGTGTTTAAGTTATGTTTGATTAAGATTATTAACTTCTAATTTCTCCTTACCCTTTTCAGAAATAAATTTTATTGGGGTGGTTAATATGTTTTTCTGAATAAGTGGGGGTTAGCTTGATGAAGCACCTAAGCCCAGCTTGCCATTAAGTCTGGCATTCACTGTGCTTGTGATGTTCATCAACTTGATGCTTCTCCCATTCAGGGATTCTTCAAGTGGCCTAGCCTCAAATAATTCAGTCTTTAATTTAATGATTTGTTCATTAACTAAGGTGATTTCATCCTTTAATTTGTTGTTTTCTGACAGTAGGTTTTCTTATTCATTTACTTTCTTTCTAAGTTGCTTAATTTCTTTTTCAGAATTTATTAAATCAAAACATAAGGACTTGAATTCATTTTTAAATTCTTCTGAATCAAAATCAAAAGAAGATAATACTTGATCCTCTTTAGATAGAGGTTCTTCAGCGTCTGATTGGTCAGCTTCAGAATGGGTGCTTGATGCATCAATAGCCATCAAGCATATTTCTTTGGCCTTTGCTTCCTCTTCATCTTCACTAGAGCTGGAAGATGAAGATTCTTCTTCAATGTCACTCTAGGTTTCAGCAATGAAACCTTTCTCCATCCTTTTGTGCTTGCTGGAGGAGGATTTGTTATAATGTTGTTTCCTGGTTTCCTTTTCTCTTCTCCTCTCCTTATTTTGGTTCTCGGGACACTCTGAGATGAAGTGTCCAGGCTTCCTGCAGCCAAAACAAACAACTTCTTTAGTTGGTGTTTTGTCATACCTGGGCTTGTCATCTTGCCTTGATGACTTTCTTCTGAAATCTTTCTTGCCCATCTTGTAGAATCTCTTGGCTAAGAGACTCAGGAATTCTTCATTGATTGTTGGGGCTTCTGATTCTTCATTTTCCTTGAAGGTTATGTTGTGCTCCTTCCTTGAGGGTGTGGAAGTCTTATGTTCAGCAACCTCTCTGGATTTGATCAACTGCTCATAAAACTTGAGCTTGCCAATGAGAGATTCAGTGGAAATCTCATTTAAACTTCTGGCCTCCTTGATTGGTCATATCCTGGAGTCTCAAGTGTTGGGGAAGCACATTAGAATTTTGTCATTTATCTCAGTCAATGAGATTTCTTTATCAAGGGATTTTAGCTCATTGATGATAACACTTAGTATGTTATACATATCTGCCACTAATTCAGATTCTTCCTTTTTGAAGTTCTCATACTGTGAGATGAGGTTGGATCCTCTATACTTTCTCTCATCAGCTGAACCTGCCACCATCTGGTTTAGAGAGTCCCAGATCTATTTTGCTGAAGTGCATTTAGTCACCTTTTGGAAGATATCATCAGACATGGTTTGAGCCAGTATATTCATAGCTTTTGCATCAACTATTTTGGCTTTCTTCTGAGCATCAGTCCACTCAGTTGGTGGAACTGCATGAGTGCTTGAAGTTAATGTGGATGCAGTCTTTACTGTAGGTTGAGGGGGTTCTGTCAAAATAGAATTAAAAATCTCTTCATCAATAGAATTCATGTAAAGCTTGATTCTTGCCTTCCAGATGGCAAACATATTTAAGTTGCACACTGGAGGTATGGTGTGTAATGCCCCAAAAACACTATAGGTATGGGAAGTGTTTTTTTATGGGTTCTGGAGACCTAGGATTTTCCCGGCTGGAGGTCACGGGCGTGTAAGGGGTGCCGACACTAGCATGTCAAAGTTGATACGGGTGTGTCAACATGTCGTGTCCTTCTCTAGAAACTGGGCTGTGTCGAGAGGCGTGTATACGGCTCAGGACACGGGTATGTCGTGGTCGACACGGGCGTGTCAGGACCCGTTTCCACTAAGGTTCGTGTCGGATCTAGAGAGCGGTTATGGAACACTCCCACCGACACGGGCATGCCAGTTTGGGCGATACGGGCGTGTCAACTTGGACACGAGCATGTCTCAACCCGTGTCCTGCTCTGGATCGGCGATTTCATTTGCAAGCAGGGCACACGGCCAGGCACACGGCCGTGTACAAAGCCGTGTTCGGCCATCTGAAATGATTTTCAGAGTTAATCTGGGCCGTTCATTTTTTTTAAATACGATCCAATGGCCCTGGCTTGCCTCCTGATGGTTTATGGACGGGAATGGGGAAGTTATTCCTCATTTCATCTTTGGCTTTCTCTTTCTAAGGAGAAGAGAGAGGGGAGAGCAAGAGGAGGTAGGAGAAGAGGAATCCGGCCGTCGGTGGTGCTACGGTGGTCCGAATCACGTGCTGAATTTAGATTCACGGAGGCAAGAGCGTTGTGGTACTTTCCAACCGTTTACTTTTCTCCATGGCGCCAAAACGTGCTGCAAGGGTAACGATTTCCCACTCGGACATGTGAAGTCCTTCTTTCCTGCATTTGCATAGGAATCCTCCACCAAAAAGGTGGAACGCGAAGTGATTCCCGTGGGATCGATTGTTCATCCCTTGCTTTGTTGCATTAGAGCCGGAAGTGAGTAGTACAGTTAGGCATTCTGTGTGAAGCCCATCCGGAAGTGAGTAGTACGGATTGGTGATGCTTTGTTTGCAAATCGGAGAATACTCTGTGTTCATTGAATGTTCGTATGGAGTCCCTTGATGAATACATGTGGCTTGGTGCAACAGGAAGTACTGGAGGAAGTCCAGGAAAATGTGAGAGTTGATACTTTGTGTTCAACTTGTGTGGTCATGAGTACCATGTTGTGTGTTGTTGGGTAGTTGTACTACAACTAAAAGCCTTGGTGGCGAACGGGCAAGGAGATGTTGCACCCGCATCGGTCCGGTGTGATGACTGACGATGATGAGCAATGAACAAGACGGATCTGTACCCGTGTTATGGTTGTCTAACCTTGGGTGCTTAAGTTCCTTTTAGGATCTCATAGCGAGATTCTTAGGCCTGCACGTCGTAATGACTAGGAATGCTTATTCTGGACCGTAAGGGAGAGAGACCTTGAAATGGTGGTGGGACCCTGGATTTTCTGGTACACCAATAAGGTGCCTTGAGTGCACGGAGCGTTGGGTCATCGTGCTGACATTTGTGTTATGTTTTGGTTAGTGTGGTTGTGCACAACCGTGGTGGATTGTAGTATACATATGCTGGTTAATAAAATGCTTTGCAGGGAAGGAATTTCGCTGCCCGGTGCCAGAGGGCAGGGTCGTTATAATTGGTCAGTTGAATGCTGACCGTTGCCTTGTTTGTCGCCGCTTGGTGGATTGTTTCTTGCAGGTGGAGCTGGCCTAAGCGGGAAATAGCGGGCTAAAGCCCTGGTTGCGCTACTGCCCTTGAAGGCTTTACTTTGCTTTACTCTTGTTCATGTGTGGCCGGTCTGCGTGCCGATGTTTGTAAACACACTCCTGTTAAGAGAAACTTGTAAGGCCATAAGGCCATGTACCTTGTGTATTGGGTTGTATACATTCCTAATTATTAGTAGTGGACATTTCTGTTGTTGTTCTTGAGTTCAAAGTTTTCAACCATTAAGCTTCCGCTAGAATGCTCTGTGTTAGGAATCGTTGGTAGTTTTGATATTATAAAGTGACCTCTCCGCTTGTTCGTGGAATATGGTGTGGGGCCCCGACCGGACCTTCTACTATATCCCATATAACGGGTAGAGATATTACATGGTGCTTGCATAATCCTTATTCTGTGCCATGCTATAAGAAATAAGCTAGAGATATTTAGATCTAAGAAGGATCTGTTGGTTCAAGTGTTACCTTGTTCAACCAAGAGAACATCCCTCTGATACCAATTGAAAGGAGGGGTTAGATCTGACTTACTCTAGAGGTGGGGTGAATAAAGTATTAAATTTTTTGGTTATTTTAAACTTTTATATCAGAGTGAAAGTATGTGATACCAATAATATATAAAGAAAAGAAAAATAAGCTAAGTTATTCTATCTATCACAGCCACAGCAAGAACAAACAGAAAATGAACACAACCAGACAACACAAGAATTTTATAGTGGTTCCCCAACTGGGTACATCCACTCTTCTACCACCCTGGTAGGAATCCACTAGCAGGTTTTGATCAGGTGACTGGCACCATAATATCTATTTGTAGGGAGATATCACAACCCTTTAGGCTTTTGATCAGGTGCCCAAAAACCAACCAAGTCTTTTGATCAGGTGACTTGACAACCAAGTGGTTAACTTTTGAAGGGAGTTAAAACCCTTTTACAGGAGGTGAGAGGAGGTGATGGTGTCTTCTCTTTCTCTAATCAACAGAGAAGACTAGTGGATCTTTGATGTTGACAAAGCTCCCCCTGAGATATTGAATGGTTCAGAGACTGGAGCTTTGCTTCAGGGTATAGTTCTTCAGCCTTGATCTGTTAATGTCTAGGAATCCAGTAGACTGATGTTGAATGGATGTCTCTGAGGATTCCAGGCTCTGAAGATGAAGAAGACTCTTGATTTGTGATGAATATTATTCTTCAGATTTCAGAATTGACAAGGAAAAGAACAGAAATGTTTTCAGCTCATAGAAGAAAGTTCTGAATGATCAGGATCAGTTTTAGTGCTCTGGATTTTCTTCCCTGTGATGCTCTATGAGTATGTTGTTCTCTGTTATTCTCTGTGTCTGTATATTGACTGAAAAGAGAGAATCTCTTTTATATTCTGCAATCAATTTTTTCTTTGAATTTTGAATTCTCGGCATTAATTGCTGGCTGATCTGGAGAATACAGACGACTAAAATAAGTCTTAAATGAGTTTTCCCAACTGTCCCTAATAAAATAAGCAAGTAATTTCCCTGATGAATACCATAATTAATGTTGTCAATAATGGTTATATTCAAAGGAATATGAACATTAATTACTCAGTAATATTACTGATAATTAATGTAGAAAGTAGAGGATAGAAGGAAGAAAACTTCTCATTCTGGGCGGGATAGAAATCGTCGACCTCAGAACGGAATTCGTTGACCTGAGATCCAAGATCGTCGACCAGAGAATTCCAATTCGTCGACCTATGCTCTGCGAACTGTGTACTGAGATTGACTTGCCAAATCTGTACTCTGAGATTGTCGAGCTGAGAATCTGTTTAAAGAAAACTAATCGTCGACCTGAGCTCGAATATCGTCGAGCTCAGCTCAGAGAAATAACTCTGAGTTCATCGATCTGAGATCGACGATCGTCGAGCTGAGTTCGAAGAACTTTGAATTGAACAATCTGTTCTCTGAATCTTCTAAGTCTGAGTCTGTTGAGGTCCTCTACTGGCTGGTCCATGAAGGTTTAACCTAAAGACTTAGCCTAAACTCTAGGACTACTAGACTTGACCCTGGCTATACAAGGTGGGTCGGACTTAACCTAATTTAGTGAACCTAGCCCAAATCCACTAGGGATCCAACACAATACCCAACAATCTCCCCCTATTTATAGAAGTCAGAACCATCTACACTAAGGTGAATTATATCAAGATAATTAAAGAAATAAACTAACAAGTAAAATAATGTAGGTAAAGACTGATAAGAAATAATAAGATTTGCAAAATTAAGAATTATATATAGAGAGTTTGTCCATAAGAATATCCTTGTCCATAAATTATATACAAGAAACAATCATAAAATCATTTGAACTGATGTTGGTGCAGTCTTTCCTTCTTCTCTTGATGTCTCTTCTGATAACTAAGTGGCTTGGGATAGTACTGTGAAGGTCGAGGAGGACCTGTAGGATTATTACGACCATATTCTCGATCATAAATCCTTCTTTTAGTCAATGACTTCTCATATAACTCTCACTCTTTGTGACTGTAGTGATCATCTTTATTTTCATTATATTCCACAACTAGCTTCAGGGTATCCAGAATAAGAGACTTTGAGATTAGATTCCACACTTCAGCAAATTCTTTTTCTTTCATCTGGGCAGCTATTTGGCTTGGGATGGATCTGTTGGCAGAAGCACCATCACCATATTTTTCTCTTCTTGAGCACTGGAATCTCTAGAGGTAGATCTTGATGTATCTTTGGTTGTTCTGAAGTCCATACTTTAGAATAACTTTCAGGAGAAAGTTCATACAGTTCAGGTCTAGGAGAGAAATTAAGCTTGAAGACATTAGGATCAAGATGAGGAGGTGGAACCTCATTTGGGTCAACATAAAATCTGGAAAGATTTTGTTATGCATCCATACTGCAGTCTCAAAAGTATATATATTTACACCTTTAATCTGCTTTTCAACACTGGTATTGATCTCTTGCAGTTGTTCACCCCACTGATTTTTCATCTCTTGAACTTTCTTGTCTAGAATTTATTTTACTATATCCTTCCCCTTTCTGACTTCTACAGTAAGGATTTCTATGGCTGCTTCCTTGAATTTTCTCCCTTCTTCACAAGTCTTAAAGTTCTGCTGTTCAGTCTTCTTTAACAATTGAATCTGATTGTTTGCCACTATAACTGCTTGATCCATGACTTGACCAACACTAGTGATAGTGTGGTCTAGAGCCTTGCCACCATTGTTCAGTAGTCTTTTGAACTCATCAGTATTATGCTGAATTTCAGCAAATCCTCTGCTCATTTCTTTTTCAAGAGCATTTACCTTTGCAGTTACCTCTTGGAGAGACTTGTCAAAGTACTCTCTTTGCTTGATTAACATAGATTCAATTTACCCAAAAGGGTATCTTCAGGAATAATATCAGTTGGAGGAGGTGGATGAGGTAGAGCTGGAGATGACCATATTGGGATTTCTTAAATTACAACTATACTTCTCCCTCTCTGGGCAGAAGTCATAATATCTCCTTCCTCTCCAAGAATAACAGGCATAGAAAAATCTAAGTTCCCGAGAGGTGGTTCTGCTGGTTCTGGGATAATTGTATCTTCATCAGAAAGTAACAAGACATTCTCCCCCTCACTATGTTCCTGGTGCTGAGAATCTTCTAGAGTTTCTTAAGGGATCTCCTCATGAATCTCTTCAAGAATCTTTGCAGGAGACTTTTCAGGAGTCTTTTCTGGAGAGATGAACATGGGATCATCTAAAGTTAGATTTTCAACCAATCTATCAATGCCAGCTGCAGTAACATCCATTTGAGTATCATCAAGGTTTTCTTGATCAGAGGGGGAATCAATATTCATACCTGAGCCAACACTATGCATAGAGGTGCTCTTATCATTATCAGACTGAGCTAGAATTCCCTCTTCCACTGTCTCAACATCATCAACAACTTGCTCTAGAACCTGGATTGCAGGAACATCTGACTGAACTCTTCAACAATTTCCTAGACATTTTAATCTTGGCATTACGGAAAAACTCTTCAACTTCAGGTAGCACAACTTTATAAGGATGTTCCAGGATGAAGGTGTGGCCGGTGGATTCAAGAAGTAGCAGAACATTTCGAAAATCATCGAAAATATCCTCAATACCTTCACGAACGAATTCACTACTGGAGTCGATCTTAGCAGAGGGAGCCATTGAATGGAGAGAATGAGAAACTTCTGATTTTTTGGAGAAGAAGCGAAGGATTTTACGAGAAAAACAGTGGTGACCTTCGCCGAACTGAAGTGTCTTTCTCGGGAAAGGTATTTTGAATTTGTGGATTTGGATAATTTATGGACTTATCTATTTATATAAGATTTAAAATTTTGAAGAATAAGGAAAGGCGTGCCTAGAATGGCGGTTCGAATTCTGCAGAAATTTATTCTAGCGGATTTGGGCATTTCTCGAGAAACATAAGTGTTTTCGAGAAATCCAGAAGCTATTTCTCGAGAAATATAGGACTTTTCGAGAAATATAAGCCATTTCTCGGGAAATATAGGACTTCTCGAGAAATTCAGTAGTTGTTCTCGAGGAATTCAGACTATTTTCGAGTAATGTAAGTAGTTTTCTGAGAACTCCTATTTCTAAGCTTGAGATTTTTCTGAGTTTGAGTTCTCTTGGGATTTTCTATGTGGCTAATGTTGAATCTTCTCTTGACTTCAAAAATGAACTTTTCAGGATTCCAAGTTGAGCATAAAAAGTTCTGTCTTAAAGAAGGATAACTTGGCCTCATCCAGCGGCTTCGTGAAGATATCTGCAACTTACTTGTCCGTCGGGACATAACTGAGGGTTATGTCCTTGTTCTCCACATGCTCCCGGATGAAATGGTATCGAACCTCAATGTGTATGGTCCGGCTGTGGGAAACTAGATTGTTTGTGATAGCTATTGCACTAGATGAGTCGCAATACATCGGAATTTCTCTAAACTTCAAATTATAATCTTCGAGTTGAGTTCTGATCCATAGAAGATGTGCGCAATAACTACCTGCAGAGATATACTCTGACACAGCAATAGATGTTGCCACATAATTCTGTTTCTTAATTCTCCAAGAAATAAGCCATCTTCCGAGGAATTGGCACGTCTCGGAAGTGCTCTTTCTATCATTCCTGCAACCTACAAAATCAGCATCTGAAAAGCCAATTAGCTCAACATCATTACTTCTTGGGTACCATAAGCCAATATTAGGTGTACCTTTAAGGTATCTTAAAATCCGCTTTGTAGCGACGTAATGAGATTCCTTAGTGTTCACCTGATATCTAGCGCAGACACATGTTGAAAACATTATATCTGGCCTACTGGCAGTCAAGTAGAGCTATGCTTCTTTACTTGGTTTCATCAAAAGGTTTTCTTTTCTCATCCTTGTCCAGAGACACAGTTGAACCCATTGGAGTCCTCATGGAGGTTGTGCTCTCAATTCCAAATTTCTTAAGAAGCTCATTGGTGAACTTTGTCTGAGAGATGAAAATTCCATCTTCAGATTGCTTCACCTGAAGTCCTAAGAAATACTTTAGCCCTCTCATACTGCTCATTTCAAAATTCCCTTGCATAAGTTTGGAAAACTTCTTGCAAAGATTGTCTTCTGTAGAGCCAAATATGATGTCGTCGACATAGATTTCCACTAGCAGAATCTTGCCTTTAACTTCCCTAAGAAATAATGTCTTGTCTATCTTTTCCCTTGTGAACTTATTCTCAAGAAGAAAGCTAGACAACATCTCATACCAAGCTCGGGGAGCTTGCTTTAAACCATATAGGGATTTATTTAAGAAATAAACATAGTCAGGGAATTTAGAATTGACAAAACCTGGGGGTTGTGCTACGTATACTTCCTCTTTCAGATCCCCGTTGAGGAATGTTGACTTCACGTCAATTTGGAAGACGGTGAAGCCTTTGAGGGCCGCATACGCAAGAAATAAACCTTGAGCAATAAGCCTAGCTTTGTTCTTGATAATTACTCCGTGTTCGTCCAAATTGTTTCTGAATATCCACTTGGTGTCAATCACGTTCTGTCCCTTGGGTCTGGGTACCAACTCCCGGACTTTGGATCGCTCGAACTGATTGAGCTCCTCTTGCATTGCTATTATCCAAGAGGCATCTTTGTTCGTTTCCTCGAACTTTTTTGGTTCAACCTGAGACAGAAATTTTAGATGCAAAATTTCATTAGTTGAACCTCTTCTGGTTCTCACACCGTCGCCTGGCTCTCCAATGATTAGATCAGTTGGGTGATCTCTTGTAACATCCCATTTCCAATTAGGCCCCCCCTAAGAATAACTTTGGGCTTGCCTGGGCCATGGCAAGACCATAGGGAACCAAATAGACCAAATGGGCTTAGGAGTCTAGTAGAGACTCATTTTGGGCTGCAAATAGCAAGTTTCCAAAACACTGAGTTTGGGTGACCTAGTGAGTTCAAACTGACTCTAGGGCATTTCTAGACCCAATGTGGGGCCAATGAGTCACCATAGACTCAATGGGGTCAATACTAGTGGCCAAATTAACCCAAGCCAACCCTAACCCTAAAATGGTCAAAGTGCCCTTCCTAAGGGCCATGTGACCTCCAGGGGGCCAACTCAACTCCAACTAACCCTACCTAGGCCTTAGGGGAGTCCAATGGGTCACTAAAGACCCATTGATGTGGACCCAAAGAGTCAAAATAACCAAGTCAACATTTAACCCAAGTCAAGTCAACTTGACCTAATTGGGCTAACCCAACTTCAAGTCACCCCCCCTCTTAGGCTAAGCCTAATGACAAGAATAATGTGAGATATTAGGGCTGCCAATAACCTAGTTCCTTGACCAGTCAACTAGGTGACTAGGAGAGAGAAAGAGAAGCCTAAATTTGAGAAATAATAGAGGAGAGAGAAAGAGTAAAGGATCATTCATGGTGGGTCCCTCTCTTATATTTCATTTGAAGTATCATAATTTGTAGTGGGCTGCCAATAGAATAAAAAGGAAGACATTACATGGGGGCTTCATTTGGGGGAAGAGAGAGAGAAAGAGAGAGAGAAGAAAAATAGGAGAGAGAAAATAATAGGTTCATGGAGAAGATGAGCCTCCCTTTCCCTTGTGAGTTCATATAAAAATTAAATGGCCTTAGTGGGCTGCCATTAGAGGGGTGAGATGAGGAGTTTTCAGTTTGGGGGTGACTAGGAGAGAGAGGATGAGAGAGAGAGAGAAGGAATTTTAAAGGAGGAGAGAGAAATTATTCAAAAATGGTGGAGGAGTTTTGGAAGACCAAGGAGTGTGGGGTTCGGCCATGAAGGGGCTGAGGGGAGCAATAATGGATGCCATTAACCTCCTCTGGGAAAGAGGAGTTCCTCCAGCCGTTTCCCAACCCTCTAGGCGCTGTGCAACCCCCCTCTCTTCAATCCGAGCCGCCCCCATTGAAGCCAATTAATGGCATAATAAACTCCAAGCCCTGCCTCTCCCCCTCCCTCCTCTACCTTTAAAACCCCTCAGTGAGCCAGGGAGAAGGTTTCCGGATCCCTAACAGAAGAGCAAGTGGTGGCCGGAGCAAGAGAAGGAGAAAACGCCGCCGCCGCCGTCGCCATGGCCCCTCGCCGATCTACACGTCGCATGGCCGCCGGGAAGGTCCTCCCTCACTCTTTCTTCCATGCTTAGATCCTAGGGCTCTTTAGAAATGGATTTCGTTTTGTAATAAATCGGATCCAAGTTTTAATATTTCAGAAATCTGCCATTTTTTTGGGTTTTTGGGAGCTCTCGGGTAGGGCGGCGCCGCCACCTCCGGCCGCCCTAGCTCCGGCCAAGGGAAGCCCCCACCACCGGGAACACATAGGGGGTGTTTCCCGGTGGTGGCGCCGCCTCAGGCCGCCGGTAACAGCCCCGAAAAAGGGGCCTGTGGCGGGTCTACTTCTCTACTCCATCGGGGAAGAAGAGCAGCTACCGTTGGATCGTTCATCAAGATTCGTGCACCCTAGGATTTGAATTAATAGTTTATTATATGCAATTTTCTGTCTTTTCTTAAACAGTTTTACTGTAACCCGATTTTAGGCCTCTTAAGGGCTCCTAATGAAAAAGTTTAAAACATAAAAGTTGTAGGTCTTTGGAAGATCTACAATTTGATATGTGTTATTAAAAATTTGGAGAAAAACTCACCCCTGTAGAGCCATTTGAATAAGGGTGTGACCTAATCTTTAGGGCAGAACCTTATAAAATTATTTTAGGCCCCTTAAGGGCATCTGATGGAAAAACTTGTAACATGAAAATTGTAGGTATTTGAAATACCTACAATTTGATATGTGTTATTAAAAATTTGGAGAAAAACTCTGTTCTGAAGAGTCATTTTAGTGAAGCCTATACCCTACAAATTAGGGCAGTTTACTGTAGGAGAAATTTAGGGCACCCCTAGGGATTTTCAGGGGGTGTGACCTTCAGAGAAGTTGTAGGTATTTTGAATACCTACAGTTTGATATGTGATGGGTAAAATGTGGATGAGTGGTCTGCCCTATAGAGTCTTTTTAGTGAGGGCTATACCCTACAAGATAGGGCAGATCACTGTAGGAGAGTTTTAGGGCACTCCTAGGGATTTTCAGGGGGTGTGACCTTCAGAGAAGTTGTAGGTATTTTGAATACCTACAGTTTGATATGTGATGGGTAAAATGTGGATGAGTGGTCTGCCCTATAGAGTCTTTTTAGTGAGGGCTATACCCTACAAGATAGGGCAGATCACTGTAGGAGAGTTTTAGGGCACTCCTAGGGATTTTCAGGGGGTGTGACCTTCAGAGAAGTTGTAGGTATTTTGAATACCTACAGTTTGATATGTGATGGGTAAAATGTGGATGAGTGGTCTGCCCTATAGAGTCTTTTTAGTGAGGGCTATACCCTACAAGTTAGGGCAGATCACTGTAGGAGAGTTTTAGGGCACTCCTAGGGATTTTCAGGGGATGTGACCATCAGAGAAGTTGTAGGTATTTCAAATACCTACAGTTTGATATGTAATAGGAAAAATGTGGATGAGTGGACTGTCCTGTAGAGGCTTTTTGGGGAGGGGTATACCCTACAAGTTAGGGCAGTTCACTGTAGGTGAATTTTAGGGCACCCCCCTTGTTAAGGTAAAATAGGTCACCAAAACTTGCCTAAAGGCCATGAAACTTGGGTAGTGTACTTCTTGGGTTTAGGGAAGTCTTTGGGAAGTAATATTGAGAGCCTTGGGATTCAATACATAATAGTTCCTTCATATCTCACAAAAATAGGCTTTTGGGTATTTTAATTAATTTGATTTCTATGTTGATTAATGGATATGAAATTTTGGCAGAGAGCTTTTTAGATTCTTATACATATGCTTGAATTTTTCTGGAATTATTAACTGATTATTTTAAGTACTTCATTCACAAGCCATTGATTTTCTAAAGATAGTCAAATAATTATTATGGGTTGTTCCCTCACTGAAATCTGGTGTAACTTAGGCAAATGAGTTTTTATGACCTCTTACATCTCTGGTAATTATTGTAGAATTTTTGGACCTATAATCATAGGGGTTGATTCACAAGGCTTGCAATTTGTAGAATTTATAAATGATTTTTAAATAATATTTTTAGGCCTTGTAAAATTATAATTTTTGGTCAGTGAACATTTATGGACATTGTAGAGCCCTGGTAATTTTCTTATAATTTTATGATGAATGAATGTAGTACCTCATGCTCAAAATCACTCATGGCTTTAATTTCTGGATAATTAAATAAATATTAAATTATTTAGGAAAAATTTGGAAGTGCTGGATTTAAATTATAAAAGTCATGATAGGCCCTTAGTAATTATCTTAGGGTGTTTGGATGAGAAATTGATGCACTTCCTATCATACTTGTTGATTTGCTCAAGTTGGTCTGCATATAGTGAAATCATAGAAATTGTAATACCATGGTCATAGGGCGACAAATCATGTGTAAATGCCGTGGCAAGATGATTCGGAGGTTATCAATGAAATTGGCTATGGGATAGTGGTTAGGTTAACTAAGGATGGGTGGAGCTCGGGTTCGACGGAACATCGTCTTTCCTGGGAGCGGGTGAAGGAGTTAAAATACATTAGGGTTAGAACCAGAGTAACATTAAGGGTTTGGGAACAGGGAAATCAACCAACCAAAAATAAGTGCCTTGCGAAAGGGAACTTCGGGCCGTAATGCACCGTCTTGGTTCCTAGTGCCCCTTGAGAGCCCTTCACGGGGTATACCGGGGGCAGTCCTGGGCTAACGTAAACTGTAATAACAAACCGACAAGAGTAACTTAGTAACTAGGGCTGCACTTTTCACAACACTGTTGGCACAGGAAGGTTGATGAGAGCTTCGACTCGGTTGATTTGGAAACGGACGGGATGGTCCGGGGAGCTTCGGCTCGGTTGATTTGGAGACGGACGTTTTGGTCCGGGGAACTTCGGCTCGGTTTTGAGTGCTTACGGTTTAACTTGCATGTGCATAAAATAGGAAAAGTTAAGGTGGTGGGTCTTTCGATATCGGGGAGTTCGATTGCACCGACACCGATATCGTTGACTCGGCGGGGTGATTAGCACTCCGCCAACAGAAGTCCGGTGCGCCAGCCGGCAAGAGTACGCAGGCGTCCGCTTTGTGCACCAAGCGTTGAGGCGTACGATAGGTCAGACCAGTGTGCTTTACTGGTTTTGGAGGTGGGCGAGGCCCAACCCACCGCTTCCGTTTGCCACTACGGAGGTATCCTGGGAGGTAACGGCTCCGAAAGGGGGAACTAAAGGTCTGTGTGCACAGAGTCGGGTGTGTGAGTTGCACTGCATGACATAACATACCCACCATATAGTTGCATATCATAATCATTCAGAACAACCTTGACACCTAAAGTATAAGTGGAATGGGACGCTTATACTTTAGGACTTGCAAAACGACCCCTTGGTCTATAAGCTTGTGTGGGCAAGTTTATAAATCAAAGGTTAATTTCAATATATATATGTTGCTGTTTGAAAACCGACACCCCAACGTATAAGTGGTATGGGACACTTTATACGATGGGAGCCTTGCAAAAGATCCCTTGGCTTATGTGTACTCACATAAGTGAAGGTTTAATTTCTTACTTACTTCCTTTCTGTTATACCTATTACAACACTTATGTTGCTTCCCGAATATATAACTTGCTAGTTAGGTCCACCGTCATCTGCTTTTGACTACTCTCCACTTTCATGTCCTCCCCTTTCTTCCTCTCCGCCCGGTGCCTTAGAGCGTGGGGGAAGGGGTGGGGGATGATAGGACTTAGTCTTTTAGACTAACGGTTTTCGAACCATATCATTTTAGGGGATCGTGGAGCCCAGCATGGAGGAGCAGCCCCAGAGATCGGTGCGCCTAGAGATGGGGCAGTCTAGCTCCGGAGTTCACACCGCCGGGACCGTGAGTCTCGATCCTTGAGTGGTTTCTGATTCGCTTCCGCATGAGAGACTTGTAGTGAGGATATTTTGTACCGGGCATAAGCCCGTAATTATATTACTCTGATGTTTCTGTGGACACTCCCTTCGTGGAGTTTTATTATATAGATATGTGATTTTTATTATTGTGGACTGCATTGCTTTTACTCCAATAATTGTGCTACTTCTGTGATCGAATTTGGCCGGCAGAATCGGCGCCTTGTGGTGATGACCCTTCGGGACGTGAAGGAGTCACCACAAAGCGGCGGTTCTGGGCCTAAGACCCCGGTGAAAAAGAAAAAAAAAAAAGGGGTCTTACAAGTGGTATCAGAGCAAACATCGATCAGAAGGAAACAGCAGTCCACTAACCCTAGGTCACCCCCCGCTCGAGTTTAGTTTGGGGACAAACTAAGCAGCGGAAGCAGTGGTGTGCCCATATGGGGATCACATATAATTTGTCCACCTTTAGGTAATATTTGAACATTTTCTCAGCGTGTGCTTTTGTTACGCAGCCTCCAGCGCAGCCTACGCCACAGGGCGGAGTTCAGCAGGCTCAGGATGTTGCACCACCCCCACCGGCCCCCACTCCTTTCCTTCAGTCAGACATGGGACAGACCCTGACTGCCATTCTGGAGGCCTTCAGGGCCCAGCAGGTTCCGGTCCCGCAGCCCAATCCGGGGGCCAACTGGCTCAGCATCTTCCGGGGTCTTTCTCCCCCGTCCTATCTGGGGACAGAGTCGGCTGTTCGGACGGAGGAATGGCTGGATATCATGTACGAGATGCTGACCGGGATTCGGTGTCCATGGGAGGAGAAGGTGGCTCTGGTTGTCTCCTGCCTGGAGTCTCATGCAAAGAGGTGGTGGAAGACGCTGTTGGACACGACATTTGCTGATAGGGAGGTTGCGGAGATCACTTGGGAGGAGTTCAGGGCCGCACTGCTGGAGCATTTCGTTCCGCAGTCGGCTAGGGATGATTTGGAGGAGCGGTTCTTGCAGCTGAAGCAGGGTACTCGGACCGTGGTGGAGTACCATCGAGAGTTTGACCACCTGGCTCGATACGCAGATTCCTACCAGCTGGACGAGGCAGGGTATATCAGGAGGTTCTACAAGGGCCTGCGGGAGGACCTGAGGGAGGCCCTCTTGTTTGTATCTGACGGGCCCATCTCCCGGATTTTGGAGATGGCCAAAAGGATCGAGGCAGATTGGCACACCACCCGGGGCCGGAAGCGGCCAGCAGAGGATCAGGGACGGAGAGGTAGGAATGACCAGCGGCGAGGTGCTGTACCAGAGGGGAGGAGGACAGAGGACCAGCCTCGTCAGGACGTGAGGCCGGAGCCGAGGGAACAGGTGGTATTGGCCCCTCCACCTCTTCGGATGCAGGAGATGCCGAGACCCGGGGGAATGGCGTATCCCCCAGAATGCTTCCTTTGCCATCAGATTGGGCACATACGGAGGAACTGCCCCATGAAGGGGGCACCACCTCCAGCACATCAGGGCGGCCCACCAGCTCAGTATTACGGAGGCCGAGGGCGCGGCCGCGGTCGAGGATACCAGGGGGAAGATCGTAGACAGGGGAGAGAGCAGGTATATGCCTTGGACCTTGCACAGCCGCGGAATCCGGAGCAGGTCATCGCAGGTATGCCGAAATGTTTCTTTGTTTTCATAGAATTTCCCCTTTAAATTGTTAAACTTAGAACCACACTAGATAGATTAACCAGGAAAGAAAACTTTTTATAGAACCCTGAGATATTTAATCACCCCAGGTATAGTCTTCATCAGTGGCAAGCCTGCCCGCACGCTGTTCGATACTGGAGCTACTCACTCTTTTGTGTCGGAGTCGTTCGTAGAAGGACTGGAAGGTGTGGAGCGGTTCACAGGCTCGAGGATGAGGGTGCGACTACCGGATGGATCAGAGCTCCTTACCACGGATCACTGCAATATGGAGGCAGAGATTGGTGGAAAAGCGTTCGAGGCTCCAGCGACGATTTTGAAGCTGACAGACTACGATCTGATCCTGGGCATGGTATGGCTGCATTGGAACTATGCCCAGATTGACTGCCAGGCAAAGAGGATCACCGTGAGACACGGGGACTCTTTCATTACCATCGAAGGTATAAGACCTGTCTCTCGTATACTCTTATCTTCGGTACAGGCCGTTAAGGCCCATCTGCAGGGAGAGGAGGTCTATCAGATTCTTTTTGAGATGGCGGAAGTCAAGGAGTCGGTGACAGACATCCCGGTGGTGCGAGAGTTCGCAGACATCTTTCCGGAGAAACTGCCAGGACTACCTCCACACCGAGAGCAAGATTTTCAGATACAGCTTGTGCCGGGAGCCAAGCCGGCGTCTAGGGCCCCTTATCGGATGGCCCCAAAGGAGTTGGCAGAGTTTCGGACCCAGTTGCAGGAATTGGTGGAGGCAGGTTTTGTTAGACCGAGTTCCTCGCCATGGGGAGCACCGGTCCTGTTCGTGAAGAAGAAGGATGGGACACTCCGCCTGTGCATCGATTATCGAGCACTAAACAGGCTGACCGTCCGGAATACCTATCCGCTCCCACGGATAGACGAATTATTCGACCAGTTGGAGGGGGCCCATTATTTCTCGAAGCTGGATTTGAGATCAGGATACTACCAGCTGCGGATCCAGGAGGAGGACATTCCGAAGACGGCCTTTAGTAGCAGATATGGCCTGTATGAGTTTACCGTGATGCCCTTTGGGCTCACGAATGCTCCGTCGGCGTTCATGAGTCTCATGAACCGGGTTTTCGAAGCCTACTTGGATGTGTTCGTCATAGTATTCATAGACGACATCCTGATCTATTCTAGGACGGAGGAGGAGCACACTCGACATCTGGCACTGACCTTGGAGAGGTTGCGGGAGCATCGCCTTTATGCAAAACTCAGCAAGTGTCAGTTCTGGTTGAAGGAGGTGGCCTTCCTAGGTCACATCATCAGCGGAGCCGGGCTAGCGGTAGATCCAGCGAAGATTCGGGCAGTTCGAGATTGGCCGCAGTTGAAAACGGCCACCGGTGTACGCAGTTTCTTGGGACTTGCCGGTTACTACCGGAAGTTCGTAGAGGGGTTCTCTCGGATTGCCCTCCCCCTCACATCGTTGACAAAGAAGGAGGCACCTTTTGTTTGGACCCCGCAGTGCCAGGCGGCTTTCCAGGAGCTGAAGGACCGACTCGTCTCGGCCCCCATTCTGGCCCTTCCATCGGGGAAGGAAGGATTTCAGGTGTATACCGACGCATCATACCAGGGAATGGGGGCAGTGCTGATGCAGAACGGACATGTCATAGCATATGCCTCCCGCCAGCTGAAGACCCACGAGAGGAACTACCCGGTGCACGACCTCGAGATGGGAGCGGTCGTTTTTGCTCTAAAGGTCTGGCGTCATTACCTTTATGGAGTCCACTGCGATATCTTCTCCGATCACAAGAACCTGAAATACGTGGACACGCAGAAGGAGTTGAATATCAGGCAGAGGCGCTGGGTGGAGTTCTTAGCAGATTATCAGTATGAGATGCACTACCACCCAGGGAAGGCAAACGTGGTGGCCGACGCGCTGAGTCGGAGAGCGGCCACTTCAGAAGCTGGGCCCCAGGTGATGTCTATGGAGCTAGTCCAGTCATTCAGAGATATGCAGATATCCCTAGTGTCCGAGGATGACCCAGATCTGTATAGGGAGTATCTGGCATCGATAGTGGCCATAGACGATATTCGGGATCGCATTCGGGACGGACAGAGGGCAGATGTGTGGGCAGAGCCGATGTTCCGAGCCTTGGAGGAAGGTTCGACAGGAGATTATTCCCTGAGGGATGGTTTGCTCCACTTCAGAGGCAGAGTATATATACCCGCAGGAGGCCAGATCCGAGAAGACATTTTGACGGAGGCGCATTGCAGCCGGTACTCCGTACACCCGGGGATCACAAAGATGACCGCTGATTTGAAGAGGACGATGTTTTGGCCGGGCATGAAGAAGGACATTACGTACTTCGTGACCCATTGCGAGGCGTGTCAGTTGGTGAAGGCGGAGTGCAGGAACCCCGCAGGACTATTGCAGCCACTCCCGGTGCCGGAGTGGAAGTTCGACGACATAGCGATGGATTTCATACATGGTCTTCCCCGGTCTCGGACAGGGAACGACTCGATTTGGGTGATTGTCGATCGGCTGACGAAGGTGGCCCGCTTTGTGCCGATCAGGAAGGATGACTCGGTGGGAGTGCTGGTACGGAAGTTTGTGGAGCAGTATGTCCGATATCATGGCGTGCCCCGGACGATAGTGTCGGACCGCGATGGACGGTTTACATCCAGGGAGTGGCGGTCAGTACAGGCATATTTGGGCACCCGGTTGGCTTTTAGCACGGCCTTCCACCCTCAGACGGACGGGCAGACCGAGCGCACCAACAGGACCTTGGAGGACTTACTACGGCTGTGTATACTAGACCGAGGGGAGCCGTGGGAGAAGATGTTACCGTTGGTTGAGTTCTCCTACAATAATAGCTACCAGTCCAGCATCAGGATGGCGCCTTATGAGGCCTTATATGGAAGGAGATGTAGGACCCCGCTTTCTTGGGTACAGGACGAGGATCCGAAGCTACTGGGATCGGATTTCGTTGAAGACACCGAGGCTCAGGTGAGGCTGATCAGAGAAAGGATGCTGGAGGCGCAGAGCAGACAAGCAAAATACTATGACGCTCGGCATCGTCAGGTGGAGTTCCGGGTAGGAGATCGAGTGTTCTTGAAGATCCGGCCCATGCACGGAGTCTCACGGGTGCGCGGTCGGAGGAAGAAACTCAGCCCTAGGTATATGGGCCCTTACCGGATCCTGGAGCGGATCGGACCCTTAGCCTACAGGCTAGAGTTGCCGCCAGAGCTGGCAGCTCTACACGACGTCTTCCACATCTCTTCGCTGAGAAGGGCTCTACTACGCCCGGAGCAGCGAATTTTGACCACAGAAGGGCCGGTAGCTTCAGACCGATCTGTCCACTTGGAGCCGGTTCGGATCGATGACAAAGGAGTGCGGATCTTGCGCCGCAAGAAGATTCCCTTAGTCAAGGTTCTGTGGAGAAATCACGGTCAGGAGGAGCACACCTGGGAACCTCAGGACCTGATGCAGGAGAGATACCCGGAGCTGTTTAGTCAGGTAATCCTCCCAACTCCTCAAGTAATTTAAAGTTTTCCTTCCTATTTACAATTATTCGTAGAATAATCTAAGAAGGTATAGGCTAAACTTTTTGTTTATTGGGGACTAGCCCGTAAATGTTGATATCGTAGGCACTGCAAACCATATGGGATGTTACAAGCTTAACTTATGCCGGTAGTGATCTCCCGTAGACTTAACCTTAATTTCGGGGACGAAATTTTTGTTTTGTTTATTGGGATTTGTAACATCCCATTTCCAATTAGGCCCCCCCTAAGAATAACTTTGGGCTTGCCTGGGCCATGGCAAGACCATAGGGAACCAAATAGACCAAATGGGCTTAGGAGTCTAGTAGAGACTCATTTTGGGCTGCAAATAGCAAGTTTCCAAAACACTGAGTTTGGGTGACCTAGTGAGTTCAAACTGACTCTAGGGCATTTCTAGACCCAATGTGGGGCCAATGAGTCACCATAGACTCAATGGGGTCAATACTAGTGGCCAAATTAACCCAAGCCAACCCTAACCCTAAAATGGTCAAAGTGCCCTTCCTAAGGGCCATGTGACCTCCAGGGGGCCAACTCAACTCCAACTAACCCTACCTAGGCCTTAGGGGAGTCCAATGGGTCACTAAAGACCCATTGATGTGGACCCAAAGAGTCAAAATAACCAAGTCAACATTTAACCCAAGTCAAGTCAACTTGACCTAATTGGGCTAACCCAACTTCAAGTCACCCCCCCTCTTAGGCTAAGCCTAATGACAAGAATAATGTGAGATATTAGGGCTGCCAATAACCTAGTTCCTTGACCAGTCAACTAGGTGACTAGGAGAGAGAAAGAGAAGCCTAAATTTGAGAAATAATAGAGGAGAGAGAAAGAGTAAAGGATCATTCATGGTGGGTCCCTCTCTTATATTTCATTTGAAGTATCATAATTTGTAGTGGGCTGCCAATAGAATAAAAAGGAAGACATTACATGGGGGCTTCATTTGGGGAAGAGAGAGAGAAAGAGAGAGAGAAGAAAAATAGGAGAGAGAAAATAATAGGTTCATGGAGAAGATGAGCTTCCCTTTCCCTTGTGAGTTCATATAAAAATTGAATGGCCTTAGTGGGCTGCCATTAGAGGGGTGAGATGAGGAGTTTTCAGTTTGGGGGTGACTAGGAGAGAGAGGATGAGAGAGAGAGAGAAGGAATTTTAAAGGAGGAGAGAGAAATTATTCAAAAATGGTGGAGGAGTTTTGGAAGACCAAGGAGTGTGGGGTTCGGCCATGAAGGGGCTGAGGGGAGCAATAATGGATGCCATTAACCTCCTCTGGGAAAGAGGAGTTCCTCCAGCCGTTTCCCAACCCTCTAGGCGCTGTGCAACCCCCCTCTCTTCAATCCGAGCCGCCCCCATTGAAGCCAATTAATGGCATAATAAACTCCAAGCCCTGCCTCTCCCCCTCCCTCCTCTACCTTTAAAACCCCTCAGTGAGCCAGGGAGAAGGTTTCCGGATCCCTAACAGAAGAGCAAGTGGTGGCCGGAGCAAGAGAAGGAGAAAACGCCGCCGCCGCCGTCGCCATGGCCCCTCGCCGATCTACACGTCGCATGGCCGCCGGGAAGGTCCTCCCTCACTCTTTCTTCCATGCTTAGATCCTAGGGCTCTTTAGAAATGGATTTCGTTTTGTAATAAATCGGATCCAAGTTTTAATATTTCAGAAATCTGCCATTTTTTTGGGTTTTTGGGAGCTCTCGGGTAGGGCGGCGCCGCCACCTCCGGCCGCCCTAGCTCCGGCCAAGGGAAGCCCCCACCACCGGGAACACATAGGGGGTGTTTCCCGGTGGTGGCGCCGCCTCAGGCCGCCGGTAACAGCCCCGAAAAAGGGGCCTGTGGCGGGTCTACTTCTCTACTCCATCGGGGAAGAAGAGCAGCTACCGTTGGATCGTTCATCAAGATTCGTGCACCCTAGGATTTGAATTAATAGTTTATTATATGCAATTTTCTGTCTTTTCTTAAACAGTTTTACTGTAACCCGATTTTAGGCCTCTTAAGGGCTCCTAATGAAAAAGTTTAAAACATAAAAGTTGTAGGTCTTTGGAAGATCTACAATTTGATATGTGTTATTAAAAATTTGGAGAAAAACTCACCCCTGTAGAGCCATTTGAATAAGGGTGTGACCTAATCTTTAGGGCAGAACCTTATAAAATTATTTTAGGCCCCTTAAGGGCATCTGATGGAAAAACTTGTAACATGAAAATTGTAGGTATTTGAAATACCTACAATTTGATATGTGTTATTAAAAATTTGGAGAAAAACTCTGTTCTGAAGAGTCATTTTAGTGAAGCCTATACCCTACAAACTAGGGCAGTTTACTGTAGGAGAAATTTAGGGCACCCCTAGGGATTTTCAGGGGGTGTGACCTTCAGAGAAGTTGTAGGTATTTTGAATACCTACAGTTTGATATGTGATGGGTAAAATTTGGATGAGTGGTCTGCCCTATAGAGTCTTTTTAGTGAGGGCTATACCCTACAAGATAGGGCAGATCACTGTAGGAGAGTTTTAGGGCACTCCTAGGGATTTTCAGGGGGTGTGACCTTCAGAGAAGTTGTAGGTATTTTGAATACCTACAGTTTGATATGTGATGGGTAAAATGTGGATGAGTGGTCTGCCCTATAGAGTCTTTTTAGTGAGGGCTATACCCTACAAGATAGGGCAGATCACTGTAGGAGAGTTTTAGGGCACTCCTAGGGATTTTCAGGGGGTGTGACCTTCAGAGAAGTTGTAGGTATTTTGAATACCTACAGTTTGATATGTGATGGGTAAAATGTGGATGAGTGGTCTGCCCTATAGAGTCTTTTTAGTGAGGGCTATACCCTACAAGTTAGGGCAGATCACTGTAGGAGAGTTTTAGGGCACTCCTAGGGATTTTCAGGGGATGTGACCATCAGAGAAGTTGTAGGTATTTCAAATACCTACAGTTTGATATGTAATAGGAAAAATGTGGATGAGTGGACTGTCCTGTAGAGGCTTTTTGGGGAGGGGTATACCCTACAAGTTAGGGCAGTTCACTGTAGGTGAATTTTAGGGCACCCCCCTTGTTAAGGTAAAATAGGTCACCAAAACTTGCCTAAAGGCCATGAAACTTGGGTAGTGTACTTCTTGGGTTTAGGGAAGTCTTTGGGAAGTAATATTGAGAGCCTTGGGATTCAATACATAATAGTTCCTTCATATCTCACAAAAATAGGCTTTTGGGTATTTTAATTAATTTGATTTCTATGTTGATTAATGGATATGAAATTTTGGCAGAGAGCTTTTTAGATTCTTATACATATGCTTGAATTTTTCTGGAATTATTAACTGATTATTTTAAGTACTTCATTCACAAGCCATTGATTTTCTAAAGATAGTCAAATAATTATTATGGGTTGTTCCCTCACTGAAATCTGGTGTAACTTAGGCAAATGAGTTTTTATGACCTCTTACATCTCTGGTAATTATTGTAGAATTTTTGGACCTATAATCATAGGGGTTGATTCACAAGGCTTGCAATTTGTAGAATTTATAAATGATTTTTAAATAATATTTTTAGGCCTTGTAAAATTATAATTTTTGGTCAGTGAACATTTATGGACATTGTAGAGCCCTGGTAATTTTCTTATAATTTTATGATGAATGAATGTAGTACCTCATGCTCAAAATCACTCATGGCTTTAATTTCTGGATAATTAAATAAATATTAAATTATTTAGGAAAAATTTGGAAGTGCTGGATTTAAATTATAAAAGTCATGATAGGCCCTTAGTAATTATCTTAGGGTGTTTGGATGAGAAATTGATGCACTTCCTATCATACTTGTTGATTTGCTCAAGTTGGTCTGCATATAGTGAAATCATAGAAATTGTAATACCATGGTCATAGGGCGACAAATCATGTGTAAATGCCGTGGCAAGATGATTCGGAGGTTATCAATGAAATTGGCTATGGGATAGTGGTTAGGTTAACTAAGGATGGGTGGAGCTCGGGTTCGACGGAACATCGTCTTTCCTGGGAGCGGGTGAAGGAGTTAAAATACATTAGGGTTAGAACCAGAGTAACATTAAGGGTTTGGGAACAGGGAAATCAACCAACCAAAAATAAGTGCCTTGCGAAAGGGAACTTCGGGCCGTAATGCACCGTCTTGGTTCCTAGTGCCCCTTGAGAGCCCTTCACGGGGTATACCGGGGGCAGTCCTGGGCTAACGTAAACTGTAATAACAAACCGACAAGAGTAACTTAGTAACTAGGGCTGCACTTTTCACAACACTGTTGGCACAGGAAGGTTGATGAGAGCTTCGACTCGGTTGATTTGGAAACGGACGGGATGGTCCGGGGAGCTTCGGCTCGGTTGATTTGGAGACGGACGTTTTGGTCCGGGGAACTTCGGCTCGGTTTTGAGTGCTTACGGTTTAACTTGCATGTGCATAAAATAGGAAAAGTTAAGGTGGTGGGTCTTTCGATATCGGGGAGTTCGATTGCACCGACACCGATATCGTTGACTCGGCGGGGTGATTAGCACTCCGCCAACAGAAGTCCGGTGCGCCAGCCGGCAAGAGTACGCAGGCGTCCGCTTTGTGCACCAAGCGTTGAGGCGTACGATAGGTCAGACCAGTGTGCTTTACTGGTTTTGGAGGTGGGCGAGGCCCAACCCACCGCTTCTGTTTGCCACTACGGAGGTATCCTGGGAGGTAACGGCTCCGAAAGGGGGAACTAAAGGTCTGTGTGCACAGAGTCGGGTGTGTGAGTTGCACTGCATGACATAACATACCCACCATATAGTTGCATATCATAATCATTCAGAACAACCTTGACACCTAAAGTATAAGTGGAATGGGACGCTTATACTTTAGGACTTGCAAAACGACCCCTTGGTCTATAAGCTTGTGTGGGCAAGTTTATAAATCAAAGGTTAATTTCAATATATATATGTTGCTGTTTGAAAACCGACACCCCAACGTATAAGTGGTATGGGACACTTTATACGATGGGAGCCTTGCAAAAGATCCCTTGGCTTATGTGTACTCACATAAGTGAAGGTTTAATTTCTTACTTACTTCCTTTCTGTTATACCTATTACAACACTTATGTTGCTTCCCGAATATATAACTTGCTAGTTAGGTCCACCGTCATCTGCTTTTGACTACTCTCCACTTTCATGTCCTCCCCTTTCTTCCTCTCCGCCCGGTGCCTTAGAGCGTGGGGGAAGGGGTGGGGGATGATAGGACTTAGTCTTTTAGACTAACGGTTTTCGAACCATATCATTTTAGGGGATCGTGGAGCCCAGCATGGAGGAGCAGCCCCAGAGATCGGTGCGCCTAGAGATGGGGCAGTCTAGCTCCGGAGTTCACACCGCCGGGACCGTGAGTCTCGATCCTTGAGTGGTTTCTGATTCGCTTCCGCATGAGAGACTTGTAGTGAGGATATTTTGTACCGGGCATAAGCCCGTAATTATATTACTCTGATGTTTCTGTGGACACTCCCTTCGTGGAGTTTTATTATATAGATATGTGATTTTTATTATTGTGGACTGCATTGCTTTTACTCCAATAATTGTGCTACTTCTGTGATCGAATTTGGCCGGCAGAATCGGCGCCTTGTGGTGATGACCCTTCGGGACGTGAAGGAGTCACCACAAAGCGGCGGTTCTGGGCCTAAGACCCCGGTGAAAAAGAAAAAAAAAAAAAAGGGGTCTTACATCTCTTAGGTATCGGAACCCTAGATTCCTTGCCCTTCCTTCAGCAAGACCTGTAACATCTTGTAATGCCTCTATAGGTTGAGACAATTCTTCCTCTAATGGCTCTTCATCCACCAAGCCCGGATCGACGATCTTGACTAAGCTTGGAATGTATTCTTTGACTAGTTCATCCAAGCTAAGCTCATTGAACCTGGTACCTGCATCTATAACAATAACACTAGACGAGCTGCTATGAAGCATGTTAGTCTCATCAAATACAACATTTATCGACTCTTCTATCACCAGAGTTTTCATATTGAAAATCCTATATGTCTTACAATGGCTACTATATCCTACAAAAATACCTTCGAAACACTTTTCACTAAACTTTGTGCGGCAATACTTCTCATTATTAAGAACGAAGCATTTATTTCCAAAAATTCTAAAGTAGGACACAGTCAGTTTTCTTCCCTTCAATAGCTTATAGGGGTCTTACGATAGTTTTTGTTGATGAGTGCTCTGTTTTGCACGTGATAAGCCGTGTTGACTGCTTCAGCCCAGAAGTACTCCGGAAGTGAAGCGTCGTTTGACATGGTTATATATGCTTCAATTAGGGTTCTATTCCTTCTTTTAGCAACTCCATTTTGCTGTGGAGTGCACGGGGAGGAAAACTCATGAAAGATACCTTGGCTTTCACAATACTTTGTCATAGCACCAGACTAAAACTCTGTTCTGTGGTTACTTCTGATTTTGACCACTGAGCAGTCCAATTCATTCTAAATTTGCCGGACAAAATTAGTGAAATAATTGAAGGTGTCTGACTTGTGTTTCAGAAAGAACACCCAAGTGAAATGCGAGTAGTCATCAATAATCACTAATGAACAGACCTTACCTCCTAAGCTGTGAATAGGCATAGGACCGAATAAGTCCATATGAAGCATGTATAAGCTTCGTGAAGAATCCTTTTCAGCAATACCCTTGAAGGTAGCTCATGTCTGCTTATCCATTTGACAGGAGTGACATGAACTCTCTTTAAGGCACTTAATGCTTGGGGCATCGCGCACTAAGTTCTGAGAAAATAGCATATTTAAGGTTTTGAAACTAATGTGTTAATCTCTTATGTCATTAGTCGCAAAGAGACGCACTATCTTTTGTAATAAAATATATTGGGGTAGAATTGTCTAAGCAAGGAAAATTTAAACAGAAAATATTTCTGCTCCGAGTGCCTGTTAAGAATGTCTCAAAATTTATAGACGATTTTATCAAGCACTTGTCCTTGTAGAACTCAACAATGTAGCCTTTGTCACATAGTTGACTTATGTTTATGAGATTATAGTGTAATCCTTCAACATAAGTCACGTATGTGAAAGAGACTACACCATTGGAAATCATACCATAACCTTTTGGTGTTCCCCTATCTGAACCTCCAAAGATGGCTTTTGGTCCGTCTTTGACTGGGGTATAATCACGCAAAAGGCTTCTTTTCCTGGTCATGTGTCGAGAGCATCCACTGTCCAAATACCAGATTAGAGTTCTATTAGTCTTTGGACATGCCTGCAAAAACAGATCATTTTACTTTAGGAACCCAAACGTATTTGGGTCCTTGGTTCCTGGTCAGCGGAACACCACTAGGAACATTAACCTTGCGAGTGGTCGGTCTCATATAGCTAACTCGTGGGGTTACAAAATTGGCGGGGTTGTGCCAGCAATCTACGCCAAAGTGACCAACTTTGTTGCAACACCAACAATCAAACATGTTGTACCTTCTCGGGTGCACCGGGTCTCCGCTAGTGCCCCTAGAGTCAGTGCCTCTCCTCCCTAGGGATCCACCACGGGTCCCAGAGGCCACTCCTCTAGCTGACCCTCTGAGAACCCCAAGTAACCCTTTACCCCCATTTTGTCCAACTTTTCATCTGAGTCAATTTGTTCTACTGCTGCTAAATTGACTTCCCGCAGTGCCAACTCCCGCAAGCCCGGGTCTCGCCACCCGGGGAAATGAAATCGTGCTCGTCAACCTTATCACCCTGGCGGGGGATCTCTCCCTCCCGGTTGGAGGAGTTGCCATCAAACTCTCTGCGCCTTCACAGGGGCCTCGCCCTCCCGCGATGGAGAACGTCTCCACCTCTCCTCCTGGCAGGTCGAGACTGTCACACGTAAGACATTCCGCTTGGGGCGAGGCAAGCCGCTCCACCTCCTCTTTGGGAAGGAACCCAAGGGGGAGCCCAGACCCTCTCACCCGTCATCGGTTGATGGCTCTCGCCATGCTGTAGGTACGTGAGAATTCACCACTTCCTCTGCTTCCTCCCTTACAATGACTGGAACCATCTTTCTTTTGCCAGGGGTTAAGGTGCCTGGGGCGGGAGCTGAAGAGGAGGAAGATGAAGACAAAGATGAAGAGGAAAGGGAAGATGTCGAGAGCTCCCCCTTCCCTTCTTCTGATGAGATGGAAGAGTTCCTGGATGCTACCGGGAATGGTAGGAAACAGCGAAAGAAGGTTGCGGCGCTCTTCTCGAAGCTCGCGCGGTGGGAGCGGGACAACTCCTCTGCAGTGAAGAACATCCACAGGATGGTGGAGCGACGAATGACGGTCATCGAGCGAGACTACACCCACCTCCTTGACGAGACGGAACTTCATGATACACTTACCGCTGAGACGACCCCAGGGCGGTATGTTGTGCGGATTCGGGACCAAGCGCGCCTGATTAACCTCGGGTCCATCGCGCTGACGGCTTATTTCAACCCGTGGGTTCCTCCAAGGACGGGAAGGCGGGACCGGGGACGATGGCGTTGGGAGCAATACTGAATAGTGACGTCTCGCCTCCCCCATTGCCCACCTCTCGGCCTACCCTTCTCACTATGTACCCCTTCTTGAATTACTTTTTGGACAATAACTAATGCTGGACTATTTTTATTATGTGCCTCTCATCTGGGAGAGCCCCCCTCTTTTTTTATTTCTGCTTTGCCTTCTACATTTTTGTTTCATTCTTTATTTTGTGATACTTGCGTGAATACTAGCTTCCTGCTTGGTAATCACCATCTTATCTCTGGTTTGGGGTCCCGCCTAGGGGTCCCCGCCCCTGCTGGCTTAGGCAGCCAAGGTGTGTCAAAGCGGAAAGCAAGGCGCCGACTCCTCGGGACTTGACGACTGTACCCCCGCTGTATTTTGGGAAAAAACATCATTTCCACGCTTTTCTATAAATAGGTTGATCCACCTACCACATTTATTTCTCAGATCTGAAACCCTTACCTCCTTCCTTGCCCTCTAGCGCCTCTCTGCAACTTCACTTGATTTCTCCACTTTCTCTCGTTCTCACCCTCTTCCTCGTAGTTCTCGCCTTGAACTTCTTAATCACGATGTCGGGCGAGAGCGAAGGTCATTCCAACTGTGCTCAAGCTTTCCTAAAACACAAGTTCCCTCCTTGCCGCCTGACCCTAGACGAATACCATCTGATAACCACCAACTACATCCCTGTCGGGTTCACGGTGAGGAACCCATGCAACAACAGTAGGGTCAATCTTGCGCCAGCGGGGGAGCTCGCCATCCCCCTCGAACACTTTGAGGTGGGCTTCCACCTCCCCCTCTTGCCGGAGATGCGCCAAGCTCTCTGATACTACGGGGTGGTTCCCGCCCAACTCAACCTCAACTCGATCTCCATCCCAGTAGCGTTCATTTGCTACATGCGGGCCGAGCGAATAGAATTCAGCCTACCCATCTTCCGGAAGTTATTCATCTTCCGCGCCAAGAGCGGTGGGGTGGTCTTCTTCTCAAGGCAGCTGCTCAAGACCTGCGACCTCGCCAACAAGAACCATCTTTGGAGCGAGAAGTTTGTCTATGTCTCAGGTGACTTCGACAATGTCCCTCTCGCGCCCGTCCAGTACGACGACGCGGCCTACAAGACGCTCGCTCTTGGGTCGCGCGAGAGCGCCATCCTCGAGTTCTTTGGGACCAAGGGCTTCGACGTCCAGTTCCTTAGGCATTACATCGACTCCCTTCAGCCTGTACCTCCCGGCGAAGGTATGATCTCGCCTTTACCATGTGATTTTGTACTTTAAGATGTAGAGCTAACTGTTGTTGATCTCGCAGGTGAGCGAGAAATCCCTCTGCACCAGCCGTTCGACGTGACCAGGGCTGCGACCGACCCCCTGGCCCTTGCGAAATCCACAGCTCTCGCCTGTCGAGATGAGCCGACTCCTCCCTTTGGCACCTAGAAGCGAAAGACCAGCACCTTCTCCTCCGCCTCTCTTACAAGACCCAGGCTAACTGTTGCAGATAAGGGTAAGTCTGTGATGGCGTCTTCTGCCCGATCTTCTGCTGAGAACCTGTCGATAATAGGCGAGGAAACCACAACTACTAAGGATGTCACCCAGGCTCCTGCCGAGAACCTGTCAGCCATAGGTGAGGCTGGTGACGAGAGGGCGGCCGCCGAGACAACTGCCCAAGTCCCGCCCAAGCAGATGCCGAAAGGGCATCATAACTTTGGCTACGGTGACAAGTTCCTAGACGCGGAGGGGAAACCCTTGATTCAATGGGACCCTGAAGCCAACCGGGCCTCAATCTCTACCCTCCTTCCCAGCTAGATAGAGCAAGATGAAGTCACCGGCGATGCTTTCGCGCTGGGCTATGGCCTTTATAGCCGAGAAGATGACGACGTGTTTGACCGGTGGCCCACCCGGCTCTTGGCCTTCGACTCCATCCGGGCCTTGATGCCTGAGATTGAGCTCGCGCATATGTGTGCGCGCCGAAGCATCACCATAGATCGCAACTTCGCTGACATGCACAAAGCGAGAGACGAGGCGGCGGCCAACGCGGCCGCCCTGAAGGTCGAGCTGGCGGATGCCCAACGGCTTCTATCTCTGCGTCCGGCGGATGAGGTAAGCGAGATCCTCCAAGGATTCTCACTCCCCCTTAGTTCGTAATCCACTTTCCTCCTTTATGTGCTGACGAGCTTTCTTCTGCGCACAGGACTCCGCCCAGAGGTCGCTGTTTCGCGTGAGACTGGCTGGTCTGGAATGCAAGAACGTCATGCTAAAGGCCCAGCTCCAGCACGCGGAAACGGATGCGGCTGTGATCCCGCCTCCTCCTTCGTTGGACGAGTTACTGAAGAGCCGCCACTACTCCGAATATGACATCAACATGCTATTGCATATCAATGGCCAGGCTGACGATAAAGATGCTACGAGATGTGGGGTGTCTGAATGAGGGTGGCGAGATCATCACTGCCCGCAGGCTTCTCCCGTGGCTTTTCGAGCCTTTCCCTAAGCCCCTGGGAGCACCCGATTCCCTGCCACTGGATGTCTTGAAGCCTCTCGGTGAAGCTGGCGAGACATCCGGCGAGAGCTCGAGCGGGAGCTCTGACGAGAGATCGAGCGGGGAATCCGGCGAAACCCCCTGAAGATCTTTATCGCCCCTCTTATTGCGAACTTTTTCGCCTTTTGTTCTTTTTGAATGCGCGGGATGCTCCCGCATGTAACCATTTTTTGTAAACACATTCGTATATATATGAACGGTTTTCTACTTCTCTTATCTTCTCATAAAAGCAATTTATATTTTCTATCTATTGCCTCTCGAGTGCGTTCTCGTTGAGGCCCTCGGTTTCCCTAGGAGAGTCGCACCCCTTAGTGATAGATTAATAGGTGGAACCCTGCCGAGAGTTCAAGGCCAAGCGTGTTTTTGTCGAGTGCTTTTCGCCGAGAGTCTTTTGTCGAAAGTGCCGACCATAGGTTCTTAAGAGATAGTCGCCGCCCCTTCGCCGTATGCGAATAAACGGAGTTTCGTCGAGAACTTCCCGCTGTCCGGCCAAGAGCTTCCCGCAAAAGTTCCCCTGCCGAGAACTCCCTTTGCCGAGAACCTCTTGCCGAGAGCCTCCTACTAAAAGAGGTTCTCGAACTCTTTCCCTGGCCTCCCAAGTGTGCCTCCTGTCCTGCCCGATTGAATGAGAGCACGGACAGCGAGTCTACCAGGAGTCGAGCCTCGCTCGGGGAGGTGCAAAAGCTTTCAAGCCGAAGTATCTCCAAGAACATTTCAAAGACCAAGTCCTTTCCCCCCAGGTGTGTCTTCCGCCCTGCCCATCTAATGAGATCCTGAGCAGCGAGTCTACCTGGGGCCGAGCAGCACTCGGGGTATCCCTTACCCCCACAGGTGAGCCTTCGGACCTGCCAGCTAGTGAGAGCCTGCACAGCGGGTCTACCTGGGGCCGAGCCAGGCTCGGGGTAGTGCAAAAGTTTCCAAGCTGAAGCATCTCCAAGAACATTTCCAAGACCAAGTCCTTTCCCCCAGGCGTGCCTTCCGCCCTGACCAGCTAATGAGAGCCTGAGCAGCGAGTCTACCCAGGGCCGAGCAGCACTCGGGGTATACCTTACCCCCATAGACGAGCCTTTGGACCTGCCAGCTAGTGAGAGCCTGCACAACGGGTCTACCTGGGGCCGAGCCAGGCTCGGGGTAGTGCAAAAGTATGACGTTCGACATTTCTCGTAAGTTATTTATATGTGCTTAAGTCTTTTATATAAAACTATCGCCTATGATGAAAATAAATAAACTCATTGGCGTTTTGGCGTGGCTTGGGTTTATCAAACTTTTCTTTTAGTGTTGCAGTGCTTGTTTCACTTTGGTGATTTTTGTACAAGGGTTTTGTGTTGGGAGTGGCTAACCCGAATGGTTGAATTGATTATTCATTGATAAGTGGCTTATGGCTTGGGTTATATGAGGTATTAAAAGTTTGGATTTAATAGTCAAAAATGACAAGTGTGTGAGGCGATGGAGTTCTTTCAGCGGTGGTATTAATTTCATTGTTCCTATTACTATCGATGCCTTCTTTCTAGGTTATTCCTCCATTTCTTGTCTAGGGTTTCTGGAACGGAACCGCTCGTTACTCTCTTCATCTCTCTCGACACTCACTAAAATCACCCAAAATTCTGGATGCGTTAGTATATGTGTCGACACATTTATATATATATGAACATAGGAATATTTATTTAATGATTTATCCCCTCAGATTTTCATTCACCTGTTTGCCTTTAACAAGGCCATACATAAGAGCGAGCAGTGTTCTCAGTGAAATAAAATGTCATCACATCATATTCCATAATAAATATGATTGACCATAAGTAACACATCATAAAAGAGAGCATAAAGTAAGAAGATAATTCTCACCGGTAGTTTGTTGTTTCCCGAGTCACTCCTAGCGTCAACGTCTTGTCTACTTTGGGATGCCATCCTTCGCGATATCTGTATATGAATCGTATCATTATCAATACGGAGTTGCATCACATTATAGCTACGACGTTGACACTAAAGGTTGACTAGGGAGTTGTCTATGGAGGAAAACTGCTGACATATGCTACCAAAGCCTTCTAATGCACCAACTGAATCAACATGGATTATCGTGAACTGAATAAATTGACCTTAAAAAAATATCCTTTATCACGTATAGAGGATTTGTTTGATCAACTTGTAAATGCAAAAGTGTTTTCAAAGATGGAACTAAGGTCAGGTTATCATCAGCTGTGGATCAAAGAAGAGGATATTTGCAAAACTGATTTTAGCACAAGATATGGACATTATGAATTTGTTGTAATGCCTTTTGGGTTAACCAATGCTCCTGCAACATTTATGGATATGATGAATCGTATCTTCAAGGACTATCTGGATAAATTCATCATTGTTTTTATTGACGATATCCTAATTAATTCAACATCCGAGGAAGAACACGCTCAATATTTGAGGTTAGCATTGCAAAGAATGAAAGAAAGTCAACTTTATGCAAAATTCTCGAAATGCGAGTTTTGGTTGAAAGAAGTGTCATTTCTAGGGTACGTGATTTTAGAACGTGGTTTATCTGTTGATCCTACAAAGATTGATTCGATTATTAATTGGCCACAACCTACAAATGTAACAGAAATGCGAAGTTTTCTTGGGCTGGCAGGATATTACTGAAGATTTGTCAAAGATTTCTCAAAGATATCCTTACCTTTGACACAATTAACACGAAAGCGTGTTACCTTTCAATGGAATGTAGATTATCAACTTGCTTTTGAAATCTTGAAAGAACGGTTAACTACAGCTCCTGTAGTAGAATTACCATCAGGAATAGAGGGATTTCACATTTATAGCGATGCTTCTTATAAGGTTTTAGGTTGCGTATTAATGCAACATGGGAAAGTGATCGCCTACGCTTCTCGTCAGTTGAAGGATGCAGAAAGAAATTATCCGATTCATGATCTGGAGTTAGCTGCAGTGATTTTTGCTTTAAAAATTTGGCGACACTATTTGTACGGAGTAAAGTGTGAAATTTTCACCGATCATAAAAGTTTGAAATATATATTCACACAGAAAGAGTTAAACCTTCGTCAGTGACGTTGGTTATAATTTATAAAAGATTATGATGTGAGCATTCAATATCATCCTGGAAAGGCAAATGTCATTGCCGATACGTTGAGCCGCAAAAACTTTGAGGAATCATCAGCTATGAAAGTGTATAATGTGCAGCACTTACGTGAATTGGAAAAGATGGAAATCGTCCCCATCATGACATCAGAAGGTAAACAGTCTCAATTATTTCAGATGCAAATCAGGTATACATTGAGAGATAGAATCTTGGAAGTTGTGCCGAAAGATCTATATTTGATGGGCTTGATAGAAAAAGTGAAAAGAGAGAAACCACGAGTTTTACCGAAAAAAATGGATTGTTATTAATGAACGGAAGGTTGTGTGTGCCGGATGTGGACGGTTTACGGCAAGACATATTGTATGAAGCTCATAACACTCCTTTCTCAATACACCCAGGTCAAACAAAAATGTACCATGATTTAAAAGAGGACTTTTGGTGGCCTGGGATGAAGAAAGACGTGATAATGTATATAACGTCGTGTCATACGTGCCAAATTGTTAAAGCTGAACATCAGAAGCCCGGAGGATATTTACATTCGTTACCAATATCGGAGTGGAAATGGGAGGATATTGCCATGGATTTTTTTTTTGGCTTACCTCGTAGTAAATTGGGTCATGATGGTATATGGGTCATCATTGATCGACTAACAAAAAGTGCGCATTTTATAGCAGTACGACAAGATGGACCACCTGAAAAATTGAACGAATTGTATATTGATGCAATTGTGAAATTACATGGTATTCCTCGAACAATTATTTCTGATCGTGATGGAAGGTTTACATCAGGGAACTGGAGACGGATTCATAAACGGTTGGGAACGAAATTACAGTTCAGTACAGCTTTCCACCCTCAAACTGATGGACAGTCAGAGCAAACTATCCAGTTTCTGGAGGATTTATTACGCATGGTAGTTCTAGACCTCAAAGGCTTATGGGAGAAATATTTGGCACTAGTGGAGTTTGCCTATAATAACAGTTACCCGTCTTCCATTCAGATGGCGTCGTTTGAAGCGTTATATGGCCGTCGATGTCGTACACCGTTAAGCTGGGCGGAAGATGGTGAAAGACAATTATATAACAAAGATAAAATTGATAAATGGCACGTGAACATTGCTCTAATTCAACAGCGAATGAAGGTGGCACAAGATCGACAACAAAAATATTATAATGTCAGACATCGCCTTGTGGAGTTTCAAGTTGGTGATCTCGTATGTTTAAAAATTAAACCATTTAAAGGAGCTTCGAGATTGCGGCGACTGGGAAAGTTAAGTTCACGATATGTGGGACCAATCCCTGTTATTGAATGTGTTGGCGAAGTCGCATACCGTTTAGAATTACCGGAAGAATTGTAAAGATTGCACGATGTTTTCCATGTATCAGCACTTCGTAAATATATTCGAGATCCTGAAAAGATTATACCGACTGGAAATATACAAATTGAAGCAAGGCATTAACGCGTGTTGTACGTACTGGTTCTGGATACTGATGACCCCAAAGGGGTCGGGCCCAAAGACTGAAAAACTGTTATAAATACTGATATGGTACTTATACCCTTAACAATACTGTAAGTAAATTAAGAGAAAGAACTGAATACTTGACAATATTGTTACTGTTTTATGATTCATTATGTGGATACTTAGTTTATAATGTTTTTTTATATATACCAGTCTACCATTTCATATTATGTTTTGCACATATTGCTATTATTGTTCGTATTTACATGATAGAATTGAGATGAATAACTCCACTATTATTGTATGCAGCAAGTTGAGAAGGTATGTTCTCGCTTAGTCTTTATGAAAGACTAATGGTTTATAATTCTAAAATTTTTAGGAAAAGGAAAATAGCTTGACAGTCAACGCTAGCGTGCTGTTTGGAGCATATGAAGTGGTTGAACTCATATCGATGTTTCTTTTGTGCTTATTTGGATAACTTTAGTGTTACCTATCTATATAGATATATAGATAAACTAATGTACTTATAGTTTGTGTAACCTGTTATGAAACTTATGTATGTTTGGCTATGGTTAATGTTAATATTAACGTATATGTATTTGTGGAATGGGTGTGATGTATTACATTGATAACACCTTTTATGGTACGAAGCATATATAGTGTTTGTGCAGTGATGGACTTGTGCGTATTGTGGTATACTCATTGTGATCAACAACGTTACCAATGTGCTTAAATGGTTTGATAAAAGCGAATATTGAATTGTGCAGACTTCGGGCCGTTACAAAAAAGTTTCCAAGCTGAAGCATCTCCAAGAACATTTCCAAGACCAAGTTCTTTCCCCCTAGGCGTGCCTTCCGCCCTGCCCAGCTAATTAGAGCCTGAGAAGCGAGTCTACTCGGGGCCGAGCAGCACTCGGAGTATCCCTTACCCCAACAGGCGAG
Organism: Platanthera zijinensis; assembly: GCA_039513925.1. Lineage (NCBI taxonomy): Eukaryota > Viridiplantae > Streptophyta > Magnoliopsida > Asparagales > Orchidaceae > Platanthera > Platanthera zijinensis. The sequence continues at coordinate 15,054,037 of CM077084.1, forward strand.
CCTTCAGACCTGCCAGCTAGTGAGAGTCTGCGCAGCGGGTCTACCTGGGGCCGAGGCAGGATCGAGGTAGTGCAAAAGTTTTCAAGCTGAAGCATCTCCAAGAACATTTCCAAGACCAAGTCCTTTCCCCCCAGGTGTGCCTTTTGCACTGTCTAGCTAATGAGAGCATGAGCAGCGAGTCTACCCGGGGCCGAACAGCACTCGGGGTATCCCTTACCCCCATAGGCGAGCCTTCGGACCTGCCAGCTAGTGAGAGTCTGCGCAGCGGGTCTACCTGGGGCCGAGCAAGGCTCGGGGTAGTGCAATCATCTAATCTCCTTACTATCAGAATTTCATAATAGTTAAAGCAAAAAAAAGTTAGTGAATGTAATATAGTAAACTTGACTTTTGAACATACAATTTCACCTTCCCCCCCCCCCCTCATGGGTAGAAGCGTTTTAAGTCATCACCATTCCATGTGTGGCTCATGGACCTTCCCTCCACGTCCTGGAGGTGGTAGCCTCCCGTTCTCAAGACCCTTTCAATAATATAAGGCCCTTCCCAGTTTGATTTGATCTTGCCCACGGGGGCTGATCTCCCCGCAACATCCACTTTCATTAGCACTAGATCACCTTCCGCGAACTATTTTATTCTGATATGCTTATCAAAGTATTTCGTCATACGCCATTTGATCTCATCCTGCCTGAGAGCTGTGACATCGCGCAGATCTTCCACCATATCCAATGAGAGGCGTAACTCCCCTTCATTCTCCAACATCCAAACCACGTATCCTTTACTCGCGGCCGCAACTCGGGGGGACCTGTCACAACCCACATTTTCTCCAAATTAAAGAATTATCAGAGTATGAGAAAACACGCGTCATGATGTCACGTCAAGCAGGGGATAACTGCTGACGCTCAGGAAAAACCATCTACTATACTTATGAAAGAAATTCATGAGTTTAATGATTTGAAAATCAGTTATATTTAGAGGTCGTATCCCTCGGCTCGGTGGATCACCTAGTCCACAGTTAAAAACTATACTTAAGCGCTGCGGAAAAATACTTTATTCAGGTTTGACATCCTAAGAAGTGCATAAGAGCCCTAAGAGGACCACTTATGCTATGCAAGACTCTACATTTAATTTATATTATATATAGGAAAACGATCTTTATACGCTGCTTGTAAAATAGTGATTTACTTTTATAAATAATGTTGATCATGCAATAAATTTACAATATTAGTTGTAGTTTCAAAATAACTAGCAACCTAGCATAAATCCTCCTCAGAGTAAGTATACTATCTCCAGAAAATGGTAGCAGCAAAAGTAATATATCTAGTACAAAGGTAAAAACTACCTGTGGGCGCCAACAACCTGACACGAACCCACTGGCAAATATGTATGCCTGTAAGAAAAGTACAGAAAAACTACATCACTAACAAGCAACAGAACCTCCAAGGTCAAAGAGACCACCAGCAACACCACCGCAACCTAGCCACCAAACTGGCTACTGCTCAAAACCTGAGGCATTAAAAAGAAGAAAGAATACCTCAGCAAGCAAAACAAGAAAGAACTGCATGAAAGTGTCAACCAGGGGGAGGGGGTAAGTGAAAGAGGAAAACACATAGAAGTAAAATTCACAACTGCCCCAAGGCAAGACAACAAGGAATGCACTACTTGCGAGGAAACAGCATCAACCCTGCCCAGAAACTACATCCTGCAGGGTCTACTAGGCTTCCAAGAGCCCAAAATGCTGCAATCTACCAAGGAAGAAACACTTAACACCCTAAGCTGTGGGAGATGGTAGTAGCAAAAACAAATAACATGGATCCGGGTTGGAGGCAAACTCAGTCCCCCAACCTCCATTTCCAAGCCAACAAGCTCAAGGGTCTACATGTGAAAGCACAAGGGACCTTCCACCCCCTTACCCAGCCTGTGTCTGGAGCAAGATAGAAGAATAAGGGTGGCCTTGGCTAAATTACACAACACCTCCCCCATGAAGAGCTTCAAACCACCACTACTAATCACGACCCACGATTCGGCCTTTAGGAAAGAAAAACATGGCCGACAAAGAAACTACAAATATAATCAAGGAATTCACTCGGGAACGAAAATCGAGGTAAGGGAAATAGTGTTGAAATTACTCAACACAGCTTGGCGTTGAGTGGGACCCACTCAACGCCTAACCTGACCTTGGCGTTGAGTGAGTTAGCCTCACTCAGCGCCAGAACAGACATGGCGTTGAGTGAGAATCACTCACTCAACGCCCTCCGCAAGAACAGCTCTGGCGTTGAGTGAGCTATCCTCACTCAACGCCAAAACAGCCATGGCGTTGAGTGAGGTCCACTCCCTCAATGCCTTCAGCAAAAGAGGCAGTGGAGTGAGCTAACCTCACTCAACGCCAACATAGCTATGGCGTTGAGTGAGGTCCACTCCCTCAACGCCTTTAGCAAAACCACAAAACCCAACAGTGGCATTGAGTGAGTCCACCTCCCTCAATGCCAAAACAGCTTTGGCGTTGAGTGAGGTCAACTCACTCTACGCCAAAGTTCATTCCCGCAGGACAACCCTAAACCATCGCCAACAAGAGGAGGTCGGCGGGAATGCCGACTGATTCTCGCCGAATCGGCGGGAATGCAGGATGATTCTCGCCGAATCGGCGAGAATCCAGGATGATTCTCGCCGATCGGGGGGAATCCAGAATGATTCTCGCCGAATCGGCGGGAATAAAGGATGATTCTCGCCGATCGGTGGGAATCACTGACGTTACACGTCGAAATCGGCGGGAATCACTTGGTGATTCCCGTCGATTTTGACTTAGGCGAAAATTCTCACTCAATCACCCCACCACTAAACCACAAAGAATAAACCAAACTATGGCTTTGAGTGTGTCCACCACACTCAACGCCAAGTCCGGGAGGCTTTTGGCTTTGAGTGTGTGCACCACACTCAACACCAAAACCCGAGAGTCTACGAAGACTGGTTCTAACCAGAGCCCTACCACAACAAACTTCCTCACTCTCTCTCTCGGCTCCACCCGCCAAAGCACCCAACTAGAACTACAAATCTGGAGTCTAAATAAAGAACACAACTAGCAGGTTGAGCAAACAGCACAAGGAGGGGGCTCATAGGAGAATCTAAGCCCTAAATTTAGAAAGATAAAGGAGAACATGCTTGGTTTCTACCCTAAGGCTAACCGGGAAATATTCCAGAATTCAAAAGAACAACAATTGCAAGGGCAAGAATACCACTTGCCTCGATTTCCGGCGAAACTTGGACGACTTTCCCTCCTCTTCACTCGGCACTAGCAGCAGCAGCACCTAAAAGCACCTTACAAGCAACACGCACTTAAATGGCGGAAATCCACAAGACCCGAAAATCCAAGTCTCCTAAAACGCCACGAAAATCAAATCTCTTACCGTCGAAACGTAGATCTGAGCGAGAGTAAGCCAACACCGCTTTCGGAAACAAATTCCGTCGACGAAAGCTCCCGAAATCGTCGGTCGAAGGCTAGGGCAGTCCATCGTTTCCGCCTCTGCTTTCCGCGAACTGGAGCAGCGGTTATAGGTTTCGGGAAGGAGGAAAGAGTGGATCTGCCACTCCAAGTAAAGCTTTATAAATAAGCCTTACAACGCCTGTTCAGCCTAACCATCTCCCAAGCCACCGGTTCACTTAAACTAAGAGGGTTTCTAATTAGTCTTTACTAATGGCACACCCAAAACGACACGAAAACCGAACTATCTCGGAATTCGACAAAATTCGCACCGTAGCTAAATACCCACGCTACGAACACATCGGCGAAGTCAAAATTAACTTTCGACGAACAGAACTCGATTTATACCCACCTAAAGCCAAAACACAAGCATCCCCAAGAGGCCACACCGGGTCACCCAAAACGACTCGGCTTGCTAGGGAGACCTTGCCCATAGGCTACAAAATAGGCCACTCACTTCTAAGGAGCTAATCCACCCTCCACAAATGGCACAAGCCACGAAAACGCGTCACCGTAACGTTAAATGAGAATAAAATAGTCGCGGAAAAATCGAGGGCGTTACAGTCACTCCCCCTAAAAGAAAGTTTCGTCCCGAAACTTTACGCACAGCACTACTACTATAGAAGGAAAAAGTAACAAATAGGAGTTACAAGAAGGGAAACATACCGATCAAATTAGGGAAACAAGTGAGGGTAAGCCTTCCTCATGGCTGACTCTAGCTCCCAAGTCGCGCTCTTTAAATCCTTTTTCTTCCATAGAACTTTCACCATCGGAATGGACTTCTTTCGTAGCACCCGTTCCTGAGTATCCAAAATACGGACCGGCACTTCAACAAAAGAGAGGTTGGGCTCCAACTGGGGCATAACGTCCAAGACTTGCCCACTGTTGCGCACACCTTTCCGCAATTGGCTTACATGGAAAACATTATGAACACCTGGGAAGTTTGCTGGCAAATCCAACCTGTAAGCTGACACGCCAATCCGCTCCATAATCTTAAACGGGCCCACATACCTCGGGTCCAATTTCCGATTCTTACCAAACCTCTTTACACCCACCATCGGGAAAACCTTAAGAAATACAAGGTCCCCTACAGAAAACTCCAAGGCAGACCTACGCCGATTGGCGTTCTTCTCGTACCTCTCCTGAGTTATACGAAGCTTTTCTCGAATTAGCTTCACTGTGACTTCCATTTCCTCAAGCGCATCAGGACCCAACAAAGGCCTCTCAATCTTGGAGAAGACCGTGCTACCGCGCAACTGGTCAAATAAGTCATCGATCCTCGGCAGAGGGTACCTGTTCTTAACTGTGACTTTGTTCAGCTCCCTATAGTCGATGCAAAGCCGCATTGACCCATCTTTCTTCTTCACAAATAGAACAGGAGCACCCCAAGGCGACGAACTCTGCCTGATAAACCCTTTCGCCAACAACTCATCTAACTGGACTCGCAACTCCTCTAGCTCTTGAGGGGCCATCCGGTACGGCGCCTTAGCAATAGGACGCGTACCCGGCTCCAAATCGATCACAAACTCAACATCCCGCTCGGGAGGAAGACCAGGAAGGTCATCAGGAAAAACATCGGTGAAATCACGAACAATTGGAATCTCCTCTAAGCGCGGTACACTAACAGCGGTCCCAACCACCGAGACCAAACAAGCAAAACAATCCGAAAGAAAAAGCTTATGAGCACATACCGCAGAGATGACAGGAGAATCCTGGCTCAGATCTGCATACACGCTTCCGGGCTGACCGTCGTCCCTGATGAAGTCCAAGCGCTTCCCTTTGCACTGAATGACTGCATCATACCTAGACAGCCATTCCATGCCCAAAATAACATTGAAGTCCTCCAGATCAATCATCTTCAGGTCTGCCTTCGCAAGGAAGTCCCCCAACAAAACAGGGCAATCTAACATGCCCAAATCTGACAACACAGATTCACCATAGGGGAACTTGATACGAAGGGTATCCCGAACTCGATCTAAAGTCAACCGATGTCGCTCTACAAAGGCTCTAGCAACGAACGAGTGGGTAGCGCCAGAGTCAAACAAAACACGCGCCCAGCGGTTCTTCACCTTAAACTTCCCTATAGGAACATATATAACTAAGGAACTACCACAACAATACTACAAACATTCTAGCAAGACAAGAACAAAACATTCAGGCTGGAAAGACAACTAACCTTAGATGACCTGAGTCGAAGCTTGAGCCTCCTCGGAAGAGATCACGTTCAGCTTTCCCTTTCCTTTGTCCACACACTGAGGTGGAGGTAATGCCTACAGAGGAACTGAATGAAGAGCAGGCTGGACCTGAGGACACCTAGACTTGATGTGTCCCTTCTGCCCACACTGAAAACAGACCTTATCCTTGGACCAGCACTGGGCAGCATCATGCCCGGGTCGCTTGCAAACGGAACAGGAGACATCTCTCCTAGGATCACCCTGAATCGCATGAACCTGCTCCTTCCTCTGAGCTGCTGCCCTCTTGAAACATCTCTCGACAGGGTGGCCTGACCGGCCACAGAAACTGCACACCACTTTGCTCTTCTTTCCCAGAGACGCATCAGGTACCTGGGGTTTCTTTTCCTCTACAAACTTCCTCTTGTCCTTCCTCATTTGCTGGCATCTGGTCTTCGCGGTCTCAATAGCCTCCACCTTGAGAGCAGCCTCCACTACTCCTGCATAAGTCTCTAACCCATAAGCACTGGTCAACTGCTGCACCTCGCTCTTCAAACCACCGAGAAATTATTTAACTCGATCAGCCTCAATGCTGACCAATCTAGGGGCAAAACGGCTCAACTTGCTAAACTCTATCTCATACTCACCCACCGTGAGTTGCCTTTGCTTCAGATGGAGGAAGTCGTTCATGAAGCGGTCACGCTCGACCGATGGTAAGAACTTCCTCAACAGCATCTCCTTGAACACCTCCCAAGAGCATCCAGCTACCAAGCTCTCCTTCTCTCTCAGCCACCAATTCTTAGCCAAACCTTTAAGCTGATAGGCGGCTAACATCACCCTATGATCATCTGCAATCCCTGAGTACGAGAGCATCTCCTCTATGGAGATCAGCCAGTCGTCTATCACCATGAAATCTGCCTTCCCGTCATAAGTGGGAGGGCTCAGCCTCTGAAACTGCGAGATGAATGTCATCTCCGCTGGCACAACTGCCACCAAAGACTGGATCTGGGCTCGCACCTCCACCAACTGCCTGCTCAAGGAATCGCTACTCTGCCGCAAGCTTTCGATCACAGCATCATTCTGCGCTCCCGATGACTCACCCTCAGACAGGGGAGTCGATCTAGTCGAAGGACGTCTCGCCATCCTAAAGTCATAGCAACACTAGTTAGATCCTAGTACAACGGCTAGACCCAACTACAAGTACAAACAATACATATATAGATATGAACTTAAAGCTGCTAAACTTGCTCTGGGAGTTTATCTTTTTACAAAAATTGATGTTATGTCCTAACCTAGGATGGTTAACCACCACCATACTAATTATTGTGCCTAGGTCGGGAATGCATGACTTTATATTACTTTTGACTCGAAAACTTATGTGTGTACATATGTCATCCTGCCAGTCTTTAGCTTGGCACGTTGTGCTTATGCAATGTTATGTTATGCATGTTTGTGCTATGCATTCTAAAAAAGGCCCTAATGCATGTTATGAGCGGCGTACGCATGAAAATGTTATGCATCCCATACTACATAACATTCGCATGCAACGAAAAAGAAAACGTGCTAGTCGCAGCCATGTGGTGAGGTTATGCATCCCATGCTACATAACCCTCACATGTTTCCCCTATGGTGGATCCATATACGAACACATATTATGCATACCATACTACATAATATGCCCCGTATACTTTATGTTATGCTATGAGTGTAGTGTTCGTGCCTTTGCCAAGACGTGCTGATGACATATCGGTGTGTGAATGACATGATGTTGAACTACTAATGCAATCAAAAGAAAGGTTGCCCGACTAACTTGTCAGTCAACCTCCCTCTGATACCAACTGTCACAACCCGCATTTTCTCCGAATTAAAGAATTATCAGAGTATGAGAAAACACGCGTCATGATGCCACGTCAAGCAAGGGATAACTGCTGACGCTCGGGAAAAATCATCTACTATACTTATGAAAGAAATTCATGAGTTTAATGATTTGAAAATCAGTTATATTTAGAGGTCGTATCCCTCGGCTCGGTGGATCACCTAGTCCACAGTTAAAAACTATACTTAAGCGCTGCAGAAAAATACTTTATTCAGGTTTGACATCCTAAGAAGTGCATAAGAGCCCTAAGAGGACCACTTATGCTATGCAAGACTCTACATTTAATTTATATTATATATAGGAAAACGATCTTTATACGCTGCTTGGAAAATAGTGATTTACTTTTATAAATCATGTTGATCATGCAATAAATTTACAATATTAGATGTACTTTCAAAATAACTAGCAACCTAGCATAAATCCTCCCCAGAGCAAGTAAGCTATCTCCAGAAAATGGTAGCAGCAAAAGTAATATATCTAGTACAAAGGTAAAAACTACCTGTGGGCGCCAACAACCTGACACGAACCCACTGGCAAATATGTATGTCTGTAAGAAAAGTACAGAAAAACTACCTCACTAACAAGCAACAGAACCTCCAAGGTCAAAGAGACCACCAGCAACACCACCGCAACCTATCCACCAAACTGGCTACTGCTCAGAACCTGAGGCATTAAAAAGAAGAAAGAATACCTCAGCAAGCAAAACAAGAAAGAACTGCATGAAAGTGTCAACCAGGGGGAGGGGGTAAGTGAAAGAGGAAAACACACAGCAGTAAAAGTCACAACTGCCCCAAGGCAAGACAACAAGGAATGCACTACTTGCGAGGAAACAGCATCAACCCTGCCCAGAAACTACATCCTGCAGGGTCTACTAGGCTTCCAAGAGCCCAAAATGCTGCAATCTACCAAGGAAGAAACACCTAACACCCTAAGCTGTGGGAGATGGTAGTAGAAAAAACAAATAACATAGATCCGGGTTGGAGGCAAACTCAGTCCCCTAACCTCCATTTCCAAGCCAACAAGCTCAAGGGTCTACATGTGAAAGCACAAGGGACCTTCCACCCCCTTGCCCAGCCCGTGCCTGGAGCAAGATAGAAGAATAAGGGTGTCCTTGGCTAAATTACACAACACCTCCCCATGAAGAGCTTCAAACCACCACTACTAACCATGACCCACGATTCGGCCTTTAGGAAAGAAAAACATGGCCGACAAAGAAACTACAAATATAATCAAGGAATTCACTCGGGAACGAAAATCGAGGTAAGGGAAACAGTGTTGAAATTACTCAACACGGCTTGGCGTTGAGTGGGACCCACTCAACGCCTAACCTGACCTTGGCATTGAGTGAGTTAGCCTCACTCAGCGCCAGAACAGCCATGGCGTTGAGTGAGAATCACTCACTCAACGCCCTCCGCAAGAACAGCTCTGGCGTTGAGTGAGCTGTCCTCACTCAACGCAAAAACATCCATGGCGTTGAGTGAGGTCCACTCCCTCAATGCCTTCAGCAAAAGAGGCAGTGGAGTTGAGTGAGCTAACCTCACTCAACGCAAAAACAGCTATGGCGTTGAGTGAGGTCCACTCCCTCAACGCCTTTAGCAAAACCACAAAACCCAACAGTGGCGTTGAGTGAGTCCACCTCCCTCAACGCCAAAACAGCTTTGGCGTTGAGTGAGGTCAACTCACTCTATGCCAAAGTTCATTCCCGCAGGACAACCCTAAACCATCGCCAACAAGAGGAGGTCGGCGGGAATGCCGACTGATTCTCGCCGAATCGGCGGGAATGCAGGATGATTCTCGCCGAATCGGCGAGAATCCAGGATGATTCTCGCCGATCGGCGGGAATCTGGAATGATTCTCGCCGAATCGGCGGGAATCTGGAATGATTCTCGCCGATCGGTGGGAATCACTGACGTTACACGTAGAAATCGGCGGGAATCACTTGGTGATTCCCGTCGATTTTGACTTAGACGAAAATTCTCACTCAATCACCCCACCACTAAGCCGCAATGAACAAACCAAACTATGGCTTTGAGTGTGTCCACCACACTCAACGCCAAGTCCGGGCGGCTTTTGGCTTTGAGTGTGTGCACCACACTCAACACCAAAACCCGAGAGTCTACCAAGACTGGTTCTAACCAGAGCCCTACCACAACAAACTTCCTCACTCTCTCTCTCTCGGCTCCACCCGCAAAAGCACCCAACTAGAACTACAAATCTGGAGTCTAAATAAAGAACACAACTAGCAGGTTGAGCAAACAGCACAAGGAGGGGGCTCATAGGAGAATCTAAGCCCTAAATTTAGAAAGATAAAGGAGAACATGCTTGGTTTCTACCCTAAGGCTAACCGGGAAATATTCCAGAATTCAAAAGAACAACAATTGCAAGAGCAAGAATACCACTTGCCTCGATTTCCGGCGAAGCTTGGACGACTTTCCCTCCTCTTCACTCGGCACTAGCAACAGCAGCACCTAAAAGAACCTAACAAGCAACACGCACTTAAATGGCGGAAATCCACAAGACCCAAAAATCCAAGTCTCCTAAAACGCCACGAAAATCGAATCTCTTACCGTCGAAACGTAGATCTGAGCGAGAGCAAGCCAACGCCGCTTTCGGAAACAAATTCCGTCGATGAAAGCCCCCGAAATCGCAGGCCGAAGGCTAGGGCAGTCTGTCGTTTCCGCCTCTGCTTTCCGCGAACTGGAGCAGCGGTTATAGGTTTCGGGAAGGAGGAAAGAGTGGGTCCGCCACTCCAAGTAAAGCTTTATAAATAAGCATTACAACGCCTGTTCAGCCTAACCGTCTCCCAAGCCACCGGTTCACTTAAACTAAGAGGGTTTCTAATTAGTCTTTACTAATGGCACACCCAAAACGACATGAAAACCAAACTACCTCGGAATTCGATGAAATTCGCACCGTAGCTAAATACTCACGCTACGAACACATCGGCGAAGTCGAAATTAACTTTCGACGAACAGAACTCGAGTTATACCCACCTAAAGCCAAAACACAAGCATCCCCCAAGAGGCCACACCGGGTCACCCAAAACGACTCGGCTTGCTAGGGAGACCTTGCCCATAGGCTACAAAATAGGCCACTCAGTTCTAAGGAGCTAATCCACACTCCACAAATGTCACAAGCCACGAAAACACGTCACCGTAACGTCAAATGAAAATAAAATAGTCGCAGAAAAATCGGGGGCGTTACAGGACCGAACCTCAAATTCCACGGGCAGGACCGCCTCACACCCATGGGAAATTTTGAAGGGGGTCTCGCCGGTGGCCGTGTTCGGGGTTGTCCGCAAGGCCCACAATACTTAGGGGAGCTGTTCCACCCAACTCCCCCTTAAATTATCCACCTTCTTCTTCAACAGGCTTACGATGATCTTGTTTGCCGCCTCCACCTGGCCGTTGCTCCTGGGGTGGTGGACAGAGGCAAACCTAAGGTCTATCCCCAGTTGGGTGCAAGAGCTGATGAACTCCTCACTAGCGAACTAGGGGTCATTGTCTGTCACTATCGCCTAGGGCAACCCGTGTATGCATATAATCTCCCCCCAAATGAAATTCCTGATTACTTGGGAAGTGACCTTGGCCAGTGCCTTGACCTCCAGCCACTTTGAAAAGTAGTCAATCATGACCAGAAAAAACCTTCTCTGCCCACCAGCTGGAGGGAAAGGCCCAACTAGATCCATCCCCCAGATGGCAAAAGGCCAAGGCGTCGTGATGCTTCGAAGCCTTTGAGCGGGCAAGAGCTAGAGAGGGGCGTTCAGTTGACACTTTCGACATCTCCTCGCAAACTCAGGCGCATCCTTCCTCAGGGTCTGCCAGAAATACCCTTGCCTGACCACCCTTGCTTCCAACGTCCTACCCCCCGAATGATTGCCGCATTCGCCGGAGTGTACTTCCTCTAGGATCCTTGGGATCTCTTCCTCTATCATGCACCTTGCCAGGAGCCCTATCAACATCTTCTGATACAAACCCCCTTCAAGCATTAGGTAATGAGTCGCTTTGTGCCTGAAGCTCTTTGCATCCTTAGTCTCTTCCGGGAGCTCACCAGTGGTCAGAAAGGTCACGAATAGATCCACCCACGAGGGTCGCCGATCCACTTCCATCAACTCTCCTTCCTCGATCGCCGGTTGGAATAGCTCAGTCAGGGTTCCTCCTCCCCGAGGTACAAACTTAGCCAACAGATCGGCTTCTACACTCTCTTCCCTGGAAACATGTTGGATTGAGAACGTCTGAAACCCTCTGATGATCACCCTTACCTTAGATAAGTATTTCACAAGGGTGGGCTCCCGGGCTTCGAACTCTCCTCGGATCTGTTATGCCACCACCAATGAGTCCGTGAATACCTCCACATCATGGATCTCAAGCTCCTTTGACAAATTAAGGCCGACTATCACGACCTCGTACTCCGCTTGGTTATTAGTGACCAGGAAGTGCAAGACCACAGCTTGTTTTATGGTGACCCTGTGAGGGCTTATCAACACTACTCCACTCCCAAGGGAATGCTTCCACGAAGCTCTATCAACCATCATCTTCCATGCCCCCTTTGGCCGCAGCTCCTCGACCCCAACCTCAACAACGTAGTCAACTAAGAAGTCTGCCACTACTTGTGCCTTAATGGACAGCCTTGGCACAAACGAGATGTCAAACTCGCTCAATTCAATAGACCACTTGGCTAACCATCCCGAGTATTCCACTCTTTCAAAAATCTTGCGAAGGGGATGGTCTATCATTACCCTAATCGAATGGGCTTGGAAGTACGACCGGAGGTTCCTGGCCGAAATGATTAAAGCATATGCCAACTTTTCTAAAATAGGGTAGCGGAGCTCCGCCTTCTTAAGGATCCTGCTAACATAGTAGATAGGCTATTGTTTCTTCCCCTCTTCCCTGACCAGAACGGAGCTTACGGCCTCTGCTCCTACCCAGAGATACAAGGCTAGATCCTCCCCCTCCTTTGGGCTTTGAAGTAGCAGCGCCTGGGAGAGCTGGATCTTCAGCATTTGGAAAGCCTCTTCACACTCGGCTGTCCATTCAAATTTTTGATTACCCCGCAGTAGCTTGAAGAACGATTAACTTTTCTCTCCCGACTTGGAGAGGAACTTGCTTAGCCCAGTCAGTTTGCATGTCAAGCGTTGGACCTCTTTAGTGTTGTGTAGTGACTCTAACTCTAGGATGGCCATCACCTTGTCTGGGTTAGGCTCTACCCCTGCCGGGGTAAAAAGATGTCCAAGGAACTTCCCTCGACTTGCCCCAAAGACACACTTCAGGGGGTTCAGCCTCATCTTGAACTTCCGCAGGGTAGCAAATATCTCCTCCAGGTCACGTAGGTGTGAAAGTTTCTAGTGTCGACTAAATCCACCTATGGGGGGGAATAGGTGTCGTGCACTCTTTTGCGGAATGAAATTTACCTGCACAAATTAACAAACAGTGCACAGAAAGCACACAAAGAATTATAGTGGTTCCCCGATTTGGGTATGTCCACTTTCCCCCTTCGACCTATCTCCCACCAAGGGACGACTCGGTCACTTCGCCAAATGGATTGAAATCCAATCCTCACACTACGGAAGGAACCCTTCCTACAAAGGAGTCACAACTCCACCACCACGGGTTGCACCCAACCCTTACAACAAGGAATGAAAATTCCTTTACAACAAACCAAAATTGAATGTAAAAGAAAATACAAACAACGCTTTTGGAGATCCCGATGTCCTTCTTCGTTCGTTGAAGCTTGCTTGAAGATTACGAAGAATCCACAACCGGATTTCTCTCTTGGAAAGAATCTTGTCAAGATCGGCGGCGGCAAGTAAATGCGGCGGCGATGCTTTGTAGATCCAAACTTCTTGACGAAGCAAGCTAGGTCTACAAACGATCTCAGTCGGATCAATCGTCTCCACCGATTCGGAATGGAGAACAAGTCTCGTTCTACGAATCGGAAGACAAGAGATCTCAAGAAAGATACGTGAGATGCTCTGCTTGCCTCGGTACTGTCGTCGGAAGATTAGAGAAGCACAGAGATCAACGGCGGAAACGAACTTACGAGCGGCTACAGGCGATCGGCGGTTTCCGCGATCGGCTAGGGCACGGCGTCGGCTGCTTTCGATTTCCCAGAATCTCTGTTTTTAGAAGTTCAAAATATGCGAGTATAAATACTAGAGGCCAGCCTTAAAGACCGTTATGGGGCCCACGAGAAGAAACCTTAGCCCCAGCCTAAATAGCGGATGACGAGATGGTTCGGTCCAGCGAACGGAGGAAAATTGCCTAAGGAAAAATCAGCGGGAATCATTGGTGATTCCCGTCGATGTCAGCGGGAATCACTCACGATTCCCGTCGATTCTGCCTTAGCGGAATCCCTATTTGAAAACTGTCAGCCGGAAGAAGTCGGTGGGAGAGGCTAAGTGATACTCGACGAATTGGCGGGAATCACTAACGATTCCCGTCGAAGTCGGCGGGAATCACTAGCAATTCCCGTCGAATTCGGCGGGAATAACTTAGTGATTCCCGTCGATTTTGACTTAGAAGAGTTTTCACTTCCTTCCTTTGATGACTTGGTCTTTGACCCATCTTTGCTCCTTCTTCTGCTCTTGATCTACCTAGACCCTATACTTGAAAATAAGTACACTCCAATCGAGAGAGCACACGTGAGTCAACACACTGATCTACTCAACGAGGGTTACGTTGCGCAGACCCGTGTATATTGACCCACTGCACCCTGACATTAGTGTGTACTTAGCATGGAATAGCTGCAAGCACAACTTGATAGAAGATCGTCAAATACATTGTCAATTCAACTTAGCTTGTTCAGGGGCTTCTTCAAATCAGGTACATTGTGGATACAATACCCAACAATCTCCCCCTATTTGAAGAAGCCTAAACCCTACAAGCTAAGGTGAATAGAACAGATGGGAATGAAAATCATAAAATGAAAATTCAGTTTAGAGTGAAATTCATTACCATTTTCCTGAGAGCATACTTAACATTGGCAGCCACCTTAGCCTTAGCCGAGAGGGTAATCTCCCCCTTTTCGGCTTCTGCAAATCTGGGACTTTACTTGGAGCATAATGCTCCCCCTCAGTTCTTGCATCTGTGCCCGATCTTGAGTTCCTCGCTGATGCTCCCCCTTGATCCAAGAGCCTTGAGCCCTTCAGTCTTCAATCTTCATAGTTCAGCATGCCGAGTTCAGTTTTGAAGAGACTGAACTTGGCCTCGTCTAGGAGCTTTGTGAAGATATCTGCAATCTGCTTATCTGTTGGGACATAGCAGAGAGAGATATCTTTGTTTTCCACATGCTCCCGAATGAAGTGGTAGCGCACTTCAATATGCTTTGTTCTGCTGTGCGACACAGGATTGTTCGCAATTGTTATAGCGCTCGAGGAGTCGCAATACATAGGAACTGCTCTGAACTGCAAGTCATAATCTTCGAGTTGATTTCTGATCCATAGAAGTTGTGCGCAACAGTTGCTTGCTGAGATGTACTCAGATTCATCCGTGGAGGTTGCGACACAGTTTTGCTTTTTACTATTCCATGAAATAAGCCTTCTTCCGAGGAACTGGCACGTCCCGAAAGTGCTTTTCCTATCATCCCTGCTTCCTGCAAAATCAGTATCTGGGATTATTAGGATGATCATTCGGATCCACGAATCGAAGTACGAGGGATGTCATGTCATGAAGGACTCCGTAATAAGCATTATATCTTTTCCTATATTCCTTGTTCCAGTGCAAGCCTGGAACATCTCTTGTCTAGGTCCCATCATGTTCATGGGTACCTAGACTATCCTACAAAAAAAAATTACCTTACCTTAGGAACCCAATAGGTATTGGGTCCTAGGTTCTTATCAGCATAAAATACAGCATGCCTTCCCACAGGATTTCTGACAGGAAGGCTGTCTTTTGCCAAAGGATGTGGACATAACCTTGCCCTTGGCACAGAAGAATTGTGCCAACAATCTATGGCAAAGTGACCCACTCTGCCACATCACCAACTGAAAGTCTCTAGTGTCGACTAAATCCACCTATGGGGGGGAATAGGTGTCGTGCGGTCTTTTGCGGAATTAAATTAACCTGCACAAATTAACAAACACAACACAGAAAACACACAAAGAGTTATAGTGGTTCCCCAATTTGGGTACGTCCACTTTCCCCCTTCGACCTATCTCCCACCAAGGGACGACTCGGTCACTTCTCCAAACGGATTGAAATCCAATCCTCACACTACGGAAGGAACCCTTCCAACAAAGGAGTCACAACTCTGCCACAACAGGTTGCACCGAACCCTTACAACTAGGAATAAAAATTCCTTTACAACAAATCAAAATTGAATGTAAAAGAAAATACAAACAAAGTTTTTGGAGATTCCGATGTCCTTCTTCGTTCGTTGAAGCTTTCTTGAAAGTTACAAAGAGTCCACAATCGGATTTCTCTCTTAGAGAGGATCTTTTCAAGATCGGCGGCGGCAAGTGATTTTGGCGGCGATACTTTGTAGATCTAAACTTCTTGACGAAGCAAGCAAGGTCTACCAATGATCTCAGTCGGATCAATCGTCTCAACCGATTCGGAATGGAGAACTAGTCTCGTTCAACGAATCGAGAGACAAGAGATCTCAAGAGAGATGCGTGAGACGCTCGGCTTGCCTCGGTGCTTTCATCGGAAGATCAAAGAAACACTGAGATCAGCGGCGGCGACGAGCTTGCGTGCGGCGACAGCGATCGGAGATTTTCCGCGATCAGCTAGGGCACGGCGTCGACTACTTTTGATTTCACATGAATGGATTACTATTTGAAGTTCAAAATACGCGAGTATAAATACTAGAGCCAACCCTAATGACCGTTGTGGGGCCCATAAGGAGAAACCCTAGCCCCGGCCTAAACAGCGCACGGCAAGGTGGTTCGATCCAACGAACGAGGAAAATTGCCTAAGGCAAAATCGGCGGGAATCATTGGTGATTCCCATCGATGTCGGAGGGAATCACTCACGATTCCCGTCGATTCTGCCTTGGCTGAATTCCTGTTGGAAAACTGTCAGCCGGAGGAAGTCGGCGGGAATGCATACTGATTCTCGTCGAATCAGCGGGAATCACTAACGATTCCCGTCGAATTCGGCGAGAATCACTTAGTGATTCCAGTCGATTTTTACTTAGAAGAATTTTCTCTTCCTTCCTTTGATGACTTGGTCTTTGACCCATCTTTGCTCCTTCTTCTGCTCTTGATCTGCCTTAACCCTTTACTTGAAAATAAGTACACTCTAATAGAGAGAGCACACATGAGTCAACACACTGATCTACTCAACGAGGGATTACGTTGCGCAGACCCGTGAATATTGACCCACAGCACTCTGACATTAGTGTGTACTTAGCGTGGAATAGCTGCAAGCACAACTTGATGGAAGAACATCAAATACATTGTCAATTCAACTTAGCTTGTTCATGGGCTTCTTCAAATCAGGTCCATTGTGGATACAATACCCAACAATCTCCCCCTATTTGAAGAAGCCTAAACCCTACAAGCTAAGGTGAATAGAACAGATGGGAATGAAAATCATAAAATGAAAATGCAGTTAAGAGAGAAATTCATTACCATTCTCCTGAGAGCATACTTAGCATTGGCAGCCACCTTAGCCTTAGCCGAGAGGGTAATCTCCCCCTTTTCGGCTTCTGCAAATCTGGGACTTCACTTGGAGCATATAGCTCCCCCTCAGTTCTCGCATCTGTGCCCGATCATGAGTTCCTCGCTGATGCTCCCCCTTGATCCAAGAGCCTTGAGCCCTTCAGTCTTCAATCTTCATAGTTCAGCATGCCGAGTTCATTTTTGAAGAGACTGAACTTGGCCTCGTCTAGGGGCTTTGTGAAGATATCTACAATCTGCTTATCCGTAGGGACATAGCAGAGAGAGATATCTTTGTTTTCCACATGCTCCTGAATGAAGTGGTAGCGCACTTCAATATGCTTTGTTCCATTGTGCGACACAGGATTGTTCGCAATTGTTATAGCGCTCGAGGAGTCGCAATACATAGGAACTTCTCTGAACTATAAGTCATAATCTTCGAGTTGATTTCTGATCCATAGAAGTTGTGCGCAACAGCTGTCTGCTGAGATGTACTCAGAGTCAGCCGGGAAGGTTGCGACACAGTTCTGCTTTTTACTGTTCCATGAAATAAGCCTTCTTCCGAGGAATTGGCACGTCTCGGAAGTACTTTTCCTATCATCCCTGCTTCCTGCAAAATCAGCATCTGAAAAGCCTATCAGCTCGACATCATTGTTTCTTGGGTACCACAAGCCAAGATTTCGTGTACCTTTAAGGTATCTAAGAATTCGCTTTGCAGCGACATAATGAGATTCCTTAGTGTTCACCTGATATCTGGAACAAACGCATGTGGAAAATATAATATCCGGTCTACTAGCAGTAAGGTAGAGCAGGGATCCAATTATGCTTCTGTATTTGGTTTCATCAAAAGGTTTCCCTTACTCATCCTTGTCCAGAGACACAGTGGATCCCATTGGAGTCCTCATAGAGGTTGCATTCTCCATTCCGAATTTCTTGAGGAGTTCATTTGTGAACTTCGTCTGAGAAATAAAAATTCCATCCTCAGACTGTTTCACTTGTAGTCCTAAGAAGTACTTCAGCTCACCCATGCTGCTCATTTCAAACTTCCCTTGCATAAGTTTAGAAAACTTCTTGCACAGGTTGTTGTCCGTTGAGCCGAATATTATGTCATCGACATAGATTTGAACCAGCAAAATCTTGCCTTTGACTTCCCTAAGAAACAATGTCTTATCTATTTTTCCTCTCGAGAACTTGTTCTCAAGAAGAAAACTAGACAGAGTCTCATACCAAGCTCGAGAAGCTTGTTTTAAGCCATATAATGCTTTATTAAGAAAGTAAACATGATTAGGGAATGTTGGATTAACAAAACCTGGGGGTTACGCGACATATACTTCCTCTTTCAAATTTCCATTTAGGAACGCAGATTTCACGTCCATCTGATAGACAGTGAATCCTTTGTGAGAGGCATACGCCAGGAACAATCTGATCACCTCCAGCCTTTCAACTGGTGCAAAGGTTTGGTCGAAGTCAATCCCCTCCTCCTATTTGTAACCTTGAGCCACCAGTCTGGCCTTATTCTTGATGATGACCCCGTGTTCATCCAGTTTGTTTCTGAAGATCCACTTAGTACCGATCACATTCTGTTTCTTTGGTCTGGGAACGAGCATCTAGACGTTGCATCGTTCGAATTGATGCAGTTCATCTTGCATTGCCAATATACATGACACATCTTTGTTCGCTTCATCGAACTTCTTTGGCTCAATTTATGACAGAAAACTAAGGTGCAGAATCTCGTTAATTGTACCTCTGCGAGTTCTGACACTGTCACGAGGATCTCCTATGATCTGATCTCTAGGATGATCCCTCATGTGTCGGAGCTCTAAGAGTCTGGCATCTGGAGCTCTAACAGCTTCTCGGGCTCCTCCCTCTTCTGGAGGATTTTCTCCATCCTGATCGTCATCTTCTCCAGTTGGCGTTGAGGTGGAGACCTTGACGTACTTGGGAGTTCCATCTTTAGCAGTCTCATCGAGAATTAAATGTTCAAGCCTTGCACTTGTATCTTCAAGAATGCCACTGGAAGAATTGCGGTGAAGCAAGCTTCTTTCATCAAATATAACATTAATGGATTCCTCTACTACTAGGGTTTTCTTATTGAAAACCCTATATGCCCGACTATGGCTACTATAGCCCATGAAGATGCCTTTGAAGCATTTTTCTCCAAATTTAGTACGTGGGTACTTCCCATTATTGAGTACATAGCATCTGCAGCCAAAAATCCTTAAATAGGAACTTGGTCGGTTTCCTGCCTTTCAATAGCTCATAAGGCGTCTTACGATGATTTGTGTTGATCAATGCTCGGTTCTGCACATGACAAGCCGTATTGACAGCCTCTGCCCAGAAGTACTCTAGAAGAGAAGTGTCATTCAACATTGTCATACATGCTTCAATGAGCGTTCTATTTCTCCTCTCCGCAACTCTGTTTTGCTGAGGAGTACGCGGGGAGGAAAACTCATGAAAGATACCATGTTCTTCACAAAATTCTTTCATAGCACCAGACTTTAATTCTGTTCCATGGTCACTTCTGATTTTGACCACGGAGAAGTTAAGTTTGTTCTGAATCTGCTTGATAAAATTAGTGAAGATGTCAAACGTATCTAACTTTTGTTTCAAGAAGAACACCCACGTAAACCGAGAGTGATCATCAACAATCACTAGCGTATACGATTTGCCTCCTAAGCTATGAACTTGCACTGGACCGAACAAGTCCATATGCAGAAGATAAAGACATCTGGACGAGTCTTTGTCTGCAATGCCCTTAAAGGTAGCCCGAGTCTGTTTGCCCTTCTAGCATGCAGGACAATGGCTATCTTTGATGCACTTAATAGTAGGAGCATCCCTTACTAAATTCTTGGAAAACAACATATTAATAGTCTTGAAATTAATATGTGTTAATCTCTTATGCCATTGTTCACAGAGAGAAGCACTGCCTTTTGCTATTAGGCACACGGGGGTAGAAGAGTCTAAGCTAAGAAAATCTAAGCAAAAGATATTTCTGCTCCTAATGTCGGTTAATACCGTCTCCGAAGAGGCACATGATATTATCAAGCACTTATCCTTGCAGAACTTAACGTTGTATCCTTTATCACACAACTAGCTTACACTTATCAGGTTATGGTTTAACCCTTCAATATAGGCCACGTCTGTGATAGAGAATACACCGTTGGATATCATACCATAACCCCTGGTGACTCCTCGATCAGATCCTCCAAAGATGACTTTGGATCCATTTTCGACTGGGGAGTAATCACGCAACAGGCTTCTTGTCCCGGTCATATGCTGGGAACATCCACTGTCCAAGTACCAGATTGGCGTTTTGGTGGCCTTTGTACATACCTGCAAAACAGAATTAGTTTTCCTTAGAAACCCAATCGAACTTGGGTCCTAGATTCCTTGTTAGCACACTCCCCCTCGGTTGGTTAACCCTACGAGTGGTCGGTCTCGCATTGCTAACAAAATGAGTCTCATTGTATCTTGGATTAAACCAACAATCCACGGCAAAGTGACCAACTTTGCCACAGCACCAACAGTCAAACCTGTTGTACTGTTTCCTAGGCTACGGATTTACCCTTGGAACAGTGGGTCCAGCCGTGGCCTTGGATCTGGAGGTGGAGGCATCATGATGACAGCAGTCACACGACTTCTTCACTTCCTGTTCTTTCAGTATAACAGGCTTGGCCTTTGGTGCCTGCTTCCTATTATGGCCACTAGAGAAATGGTCATAATTCTCCACTTGGATTTCCTCATAAGGTCCCTTGAAGACACTCTCACCATAGTTGTGGGGGAAGGTCTAACCATCATACCGGCTCTTGGGCTTTTCAACCGAGGGCCGGAAGAAGTGGCCATAGGTTGACTCAAAGTCCTGCTCATTGCAAGGAAAGCAAGGCTTTCTGAATGAAATAGGACCGAGTGGAGCCTTTCCCTTTTCTGCAGCAGAGGCCTTCTTGGTAGCCTTTTTTTCCTCCGATTTCTGTTTCTCCTGGATGATTTACCAGGCACAGCCACAAGCTCTAAGCCCTTTAGCCTGAGCAGAGAATTCATCAACCAGAGGAAGAACGGTCTTGGGCATAGAGAAGCTTTTGACAATCTTCCTCTCTGCCGCAAGCTGTTCTTCCAGCTTGTTGATTTCTTCCTATTTTTGGTCAAGGAGCCTTAGAGAATCTGAGTGCTCAGAAGTCAGGTCCAGGTGTTCCTGTCGGAGAGAAATCAAGCTAGTGATCTCTTCTCTTAGGGACACACCCTCAGCCTTAAGGAATTTGACTTCCTTTTTTTGAGCCCTCAACCTCTTGTGGCATTCCTCAAAGGTATTGAGCAGAAGCTCATACTTTTCGAGGAGCTCAGCTTCACGGCCAGATGGGCTGTCCTCGAGATCATCATCAAAAGACTCAGAGTCAGAGTCAGAGAGGGGGGTACGATCTTTTACCTTCCCAGTAAATGGGGGGCAGTCTCCTTCTGAGTCGGAGCGACCCATTACCCCGAAGTAAACTTCCTCATCATCACTGGAGTCTGAAGAATCAGATTCACTCAGTGTCTTTGGCTTTTTAGCAATGTAGCTCCTCTCCTTCTTCTTATCTCTAGAGGACCTGTGCTCCTCTCCCTTTCCCTTATCTCTCTTGCTTTGGTGGCAGTCAGCAATCACGTGACCTGGCTTATTGCATCCAAAGCAGATAATGTCAGTAGAACGATGTTTGTTCTGTTTAGATTCATACTTGTCAGAAGAGTAATTCTTCTTCTGATGTCTGGAGGAGGAGCCGTCTCTCTTTCTTTGATTCCTCATCTTTAGGAACTTCTTGAACTCTCGAGTGATGAAGGAGAATTCTTCTTCAGATATCTCTGAGCCGGAAGAGCATGGCTCAGAGTCTTCTTCCTCATCCATTTTACAGTAGCGGGATGAGGCTGCACCCTTGCCTTTCCTTGAGTGATTGGCTTTCAGGGTTACAGTCTTTTCTTTGGCAGCGGCTTTATCGGCTTCTTCTTCAGCTTTTCTAGTATTCAGCTGAAGCTCATAGGACATAAGCTTCCCAAACAGAATCTGGGGATCAGTTTCTGCCAGTTTGCCAAATTCTCTGATGGCGCAGATCTTGGTGTCCCATTCCTTAGTAAGGGATCTAAGGAATTTGTCATTTAGTTCACCATTGGTGAACACTCTGCCATAACCCTTCAGAGCATTGACGATCTTCAGGAAGTTCTCGAATGTCACTCCGATTTCTTCCTTGGGACCTTGCCTGGAGGCCTCATACTTCTGGTTCAGAAGGGATCTTCGATCATCCCTTACTTCTTATGTGCCTTCCATCAGAATGATCAGGCAGTGCCATATGTCCTTGGCAGTCCTGCAGTTGCTGAAATTCTGCATCATGGAATCATCGACGGCGCTTACTAAGATGTTTTGAGCATTCTTGTCTAGTCTGACAAGCACCATCTCATCCTTATCCATTTCGGAGAGCTTCTTGGGCACCATCTTGGTAGGATCAATGGTGGTGGCCTTAGTGGGGATATAAGGGCCCTCCTCCACTACCATGAAGAGTCGGGGGTCGACTGCTTCCATGTAGAACCTGATATTTTCCTTCAAGATGGGAAAGTTCAGCTTAGTGCATACTGGGATCTTTCCTGAATACTTGAGTCCGTCCATTCCTGAGATCTTCTTTCTTCTTGACACTAGAAGCAGGATCTTACTCAAGGTGTTAACCTTATTAATGAGTAACCTAGCTCTGATACCACTTGAAAGTCTCTAGTGTCGACTAAATCTACCTATGGAGGGGGAATAAGTGTCGTGCGGTCTTTTGCGGAATTAAATTAACCTGCACAAATTAACAAACACAGCACAGAAAACACACAAATAGTTATAGTGGTTCCCCGATTTGGGTATGTCCACGTTCACCTTTCGACCTATCTCCCACCAAGGGATGACTTGGTCACTTCTCCAAACGGATTGAAATCCAATCCTCACACTACGGAAGGAACCCTTCCAACAAAGAAGTCACAACTCTGCCACCACGGGTTGCACCCAACCCTTATAACTAGGAATAAAAATTCCTTTACAACAAATCAAAATTGAATGTAAAAGAAAATACAAACAAAGCTTTTGGAGATTCCGATGTCCTGCTTCGTTCGTTGAAGCTTTCTTAAAAGTTACGAAGAGTCCACAACCGGATTTCTCTCTTGGAGACGATCTTGTCAAGATCGGTGGCGGCAAGTGATTGTGGCGGCGATACTTTATAGATCCAAACTTCTTGAAGAAGCAAGCAAGGTCTACCAACGATCTCAGTCAGATCAATTGTCTCCACCGATTCAGAATGGATAACTAGTCTCGTTCAACGAATTGAGAGACAAGAGATCTCAAGAGAGATGCGTGAGACGCTCAGCTTGCCTCGGTGCTGTCGTCGGAATATCAAAGAAACACTGAGATCAGCGGCGGCGACGAGCTTGCGTGTGGCGACAGCGATGTAAGACCCCCTCCCGGAACACAAAACACGACACGAGAGGGGTTTTATGCCCAGAACAGCCGCCTTGCAGTAACACTAGCACTCGGGCCAGCCTGTACCACAAGACGCCTATTCTGCCGGCCACAACTAATATCAACATATAAATGCCAACTCAATCATAATAATATAAAGAAGTCAATCCACACTAAGCATATAAGTCCATAAGTGCAGCAAAAGAGAAGCAAAACAAGCTTCTACATAATCAGAGTATGTAAATAGAATTGCCCCGAAGGGCTACAACAAAATCTCTCTCACTCACATCTGTAACCGACGGTAGCGACGGTACCGTCCCCTCAGGCCCTGTCGTCCTGGCCTGGCTGACCAGCTGCAAGACCTGCTGCTCCACCTGCGGGGTTTCCTCCTAAAAAGAAAGACGTAGCAACCGTTAGTCATAAATACTAAGTGGATTCACATCCGCTCCCCCGACGACTCCTCGGCACCGGGCGGAGAAAGGAACAGGTACAATGTATATAAAACAGTAGTACAAGCAGGTGAAGTAAGTATACATGACATAAGTAGCAATATAGTAGTGTATAAATGAACAACCCCTTAATCTAGAATTCTACCATCTACAGCAGCAAGAGAGTATAATGTTATAACAGTAAGTAACTCAACTTATATGGATGCCCATACAAGCATATAAGTTGAGGGTCGTTCAGCAGTAAGTAACCCATCGTATAGGAGTGCCCATACAAACTTATACGATGAGGGTCTTGTGTATGTAATGAAGTGAAATGCTATGTATGCAATGAAATGACACACCCATGATCAAGCACATGCAATCGCTATGTCGACACAGACTTATAGTTCCCACTATTCGAGCAGGTAGCTAACCTCTCAGGCGTCAACCGTCGTGGCCAAACGGTGACAGTAGAACGAGCATCTCCACTACTAGGCTGGTCTCCACACTACCTGGCCTAGGCCTCCGTACGCCTCAACGCTAAGAACACAACAGCGGAGCTCACATGCGTACTACAGCTCAGCGGGTTCTCTTGGGTAAAGGTGCACCAAGATCCTAGCCCCAAACTGGCCTAAGGTATGACACGGAAGGAGCCCCGGAAATGAGCACGAGGACAAAGCCCAACTGTTCACTTAGCACGGAAGGAGCCTCGGGACGTGAACACCGAGGACCAAGCCCAACCGCCCAAGGTCTAACTGTCAACTCCCATCGGTGTAACGATTGGCGAGCCCGTAGACCTGCCACACTATCCCTAACCCGGGATTACGACACCGCGTGTCGACTCACACCACATGCAATTCCACAATATCGTGGCATGGAAGGAGCCTCGGGACGTGAACACCGAGGACCAAGCCCAACCATCCATCAAATACGGAAGGAGCCTCGGGACGTGAACACCGAGGACCAAGCCCAACCATCCAACTTAACTCAACTCAACCTCATTCCAACTAGTGACGGTCAACACCGCACTTGTTACTTCCACAATGCTACCCGTAGGGAGACGACACTCTAAACATTGGATTACTAACTCCCTTCTATCCATTCATCATACATCATGGCCATAGTTAAATCATTTATACATCTACCAATTTATATCTACCAATTTATATCTGGCTCTTTCCTTCAATTAAGCTTGTCCACAACTCGTTATACGAATTCAGATTTATAACCTCAACTTATCACATCACCGTGATGATTATGTCAAAATAATTCACCCAAACCTCGAGTTAGATCGCAACATTAAATTCCATCGAATCGAATTCCACATTACACAGCCCAGAATTTAGGTGCAGCCCTAATCCGGGCAGCAACTTCGACCGAGGATTCCCGTGGCTACAGAAATCCGGCGTGTGCGTGTAACCACTCGTTGGAAAGATAATTTAAAGGGCTATAACTTTCGTGTTTAGTATAAAGCCCAGATATGACCAGAACACCCCCGAAATCGGCCTCGAAGATCGTTGCGTGCAGAAATCAGATTTCTGCACGCATCTAAGGCGAGATGAACGGCATCCGTTCATCTTCCTCCTTACACCGATCTCCCAAAAACTCCTCCAGAAATTCGTCCACCCTTATTCACCCTCACAAAGCCATATTGCTCCACGAATCACTCTCTCATCTTCACTTTGAAGAATGAAGAGGTTGGAGGAGACTAAGCCTAGAAAACGACATAGGCATGGCTTTTCCCTAAGAAATCTCCTCCTCACCATCAAGACTCTAAGGAGTCGATATCTCTCCTAGAATATTAACTACAGATCTAGCACCAAGGGAGAGGGGAGGAAGCTCACCTCATTTCCAGCGGTACCATCATTCCCGGCCATGGATCTAGTCATCCTCCTCCGCGGCATCCTTGCTTGGCGCAGTTGTTCTTCACGGCAAAGGAAGGAGAGAGAGAGAGAGAGAGAGAAGGCCGCCTCCAAGAGTTCCGACGATTTCCCTCGGCTCTGTCGGTTTCGCAAGGTCCGCGATGACGGCAAGGTCGATCGGCAAAATGGCTAGGGTTCGGCTTTATCGTCCCTTATAAACCGATGTATTAGGTTAAGTCCCTTCTGCCACGTTTCAACGTCCCATTGGACCGCCCCTAATGGGTCATATTAAAGTGACCCGGTCCAAGGCAGCCAAGCCGCAGCCAGCCCGGTCTGGTTCAGTCTGCACGCACTGGATAGCGAAACCTAGGAAAACTGTCTAAGGAAAAATCGGCGGGTATCATCCTGATACCCGTCGATCGGCGTGCGTTGCTACCGATACCCGTCGATCGGCGGGTATCATTCTCGATACCTGTCGATCGGCGTGCATAGTTACTGATACTCGTCGATCGGCGGGTATCATTCTCGATACCCATCGATCGACGTGCATAGCTACGGATACCCGTCGAATTTTACTTAACCTACTTCTCAAGCTCTGAATCAAGCGGGTATCGACCACCGATACCCGTCGAATTCGGCGGGTATCATTCTCGATACCTGTCGATTTTCACTTGGCCGAGTTCCTTCACTCCAGCTACTGGTTGGGGTATCCTTAAACCAAACCCTTCATGCCACACTCCTGACACCCTCTGTCAGTGCACCACGAGTCTGAGTCGAGTCTCTTGACTCAAAACTCGTGCGAGGGGCCTAGCCCAAAACGGGACGTTACAAGCGATCAGCGATTTTTCGCGATTGGCTAGGGCACGGCGTCGGCTACTTTTGATTTCACGTGAATAGATTACTGTTGAAGTTCAAAATACGTGAGTATAAATACTAGAGCAAACCCTAATGACCGTTGTGGGGCCCACAAGGAGAAATCCTAGCCCCAGCCTAAACAGCGCACGGCAAGGTGGTTCGGTCCAGCGAACGAGGAAAATTGCCTAAGGTAAAATCGACGGGAATCGTTGGTGATTCCCGTCGATGTCGGCAGGAATCACTCACAATTCCCGTCGATTCTGCCTTGGCTGAATTCCTGTTGGAAAACAGTCAGCCGGAGGAAGTAGGCGGGAATGCAGACTGATTCTCGTCGAATCGGCGGGAATCACTAACGATTCCCGTCGAAGTCGGCGAGAATCACTTAGGATTCCCGTCGATTTTTACTTAGAAGAATTTTCTCTTCCTTCCTTTGATGACTTGGTCTTTGACCCATCTTTGCTCCTTCTTCTGCTCTTGATCTGCCTTAACCCTGTACTTGAAAATAAGTACACTCCAATAGAGAGAGCACACGTGAGTCAACACACTGATCTACTCAACGAGGGATTACGTTGTGCAGACCCTTGAATATTGATCCACTGCACTCTGACATTGGTGTGTACTTAGCATGGAATAGCTGCAAGCACAACTTAATGGAAGAACGTCAAATACATTGTCAATTCAACTTAGCTTGTTCAGGGGCTTCTTCAAATCTGGTCCATTGTGGATACAATACCCAACACCAACACTCATGAATATTGTACCTCCTTTTTTGACCGGGTCTATTAACGGAGTTAGTCATGACCCTCGGTCTGAAAGAGGCAAAGTTGAAACTGCTCTCAGATTTACTCTTTCCACCGAGACTCTAGGGGGGTCTGATGGTGAACATGTGGTGAGTATCATGAGGCCTGGGGGATGGTGCTTTTTTTTCAGCCAGCACACATTTGGGGGCCCCAGTGATGCTTGCTACATGTTTGCCAACTCCCTTTTCCTTTGTCCTAGGGTGGGAAGAAGTTCTGCGAGAGCTGGTTCCAGCAATGTCATGAAGTGAGGGGGATGATGCCGTAAATACAAACGGTTCATGATGAGCCATGTGTATTTTCTCATGGGTAGCCATAACAGCACTTGCACTATGGGTGTTTCCACATGAGGGTCGATCATTCTTGCAGTGACTATAGTTGTTCTTATGGTCATACCTGAAGGAATGATGAGTGCCCCTCCTACTCGGTGTGGGGCGTCTGTAAACAGTTTTCCCATTTCTCCACGATTTTATAATTCGCGAGATCCACCTGTTTTCTCCCTGTCTCTTAATAGCATCTATCTTGGAAAAATTAGAGACTATCCTCTTCTCGGTCTCTAGATGAAACTCTAGATCCAAAATCTTTGAGTCCATCACCTTGATGGATTCCAATTGGAGGGCCATCATGGTCCTCAGCTGAGCAATTTCCTTAGCTTGTTCCTCAACAAGCAAGTTGCTCTTCTGAAGGGCTCTACGAAGGGAATCAAGAGTTTCAATCTTTTGATTGAAGCTGTCAATTTCCCTTGCATCAACTGATGGACAAACCTCTGAACTTCTCCTGTCTTCAGGAGATACAAGAGGAAAGGAGCAAGAAGAGGAAGATACCTGATCCTGATTGTGTTGATCAGGGTTAGAGTTATGGTCTGCAGAGACTGATGTTTCAGCTTCATCACAACTGCATTCTTCAATCTCTTCTTAAGTCTTAGATAGATACACGGGAGCCCTGATATTGAGAGGTTGTTCTTGACTTTCATCTTCAGAGACGAGGACCCCCACATATGCTTCATCATCTTATTGGCATTCAGTCGCGGCAGTCTTCGTTCCCTCCATGAGGTCATAGATAGTTTGCCACATCGACTTTGTAGTCTTACACTTATCCAATCTCGTAAGAGATGATCCAGACCAAATATCAGAAATGATCTTGTTGGGTACATTGGAAAATGTGTACCTGATTTGAAGAAGCCCAACCTAGCTCAATGATATACATCAAGGTGTATTTGATGTTGTTTTGAGTTGACATGTGCAGGTGAAGAATTGATAAAGTATGCAGAAAAATTCTAAGTCCAAGTGTCGACACGGAGAAGGATGTGTCGACACATAGAAGAAATTAGTCGACACAACACTGGGAAGCAGTGTCGACACATAGCAGTTAGTCTACAACTACACTGGGAAAAAGTGTCGACACAGAGGAAGTATGTCGACACATAGCAGTTAGTCTACAACAATACTGGGAAGCAGTGTCGACACAGAAGAAGTAAGTCGACACAACACTGAGAATTTGTGTCGACACAGAAGAAAAGCGTCGACCTCAACATTGGGAAAATATGTCGACACAAAAGAATATAGTCGACCTCAAAGTTTGTCGACACCAGCAGGATGTGTCGACACAGAAGGATATAGTCGACCTCAAGTTTGTCTACACCAGCAGAATGTGTCGACACATTGTGATTAAGTCGACACATTATAGCAGAGTTAAAAGAAGACTGTTTCGACACCTGAAGGCTAAGTCGACACTTACTAAGTTATGATTCTACAACAACTGTGTCGACACACAGGACTTGTGTCGACACACTGAAGAGTCAAGACCAAGTTATTTTCAGAAGAAGCTGTGTCGACTCAAAGGCAACTTAGTCGACATCACTGAAGACTGTGTCGACACCAAAGTCAATTGTGTCGACACAGATAGACAAATGGTCTCGACACTTTCTGACAGACTGTCTCAACAACTTGTGGTTCAAGACTAAGGCACAGGACTTGTTTGAAGACTTGACAGCTGTGGGTTGCCACCGGTTAACTGAAGCTGTCAGACTTGTCAGAAAACGGTTAGAAACTGGATCAGCCGGTTACCATGAAGAAAGTCTATAAATAGACAGATTCAGAAGGAGAAAGTAACTTTGAAAAACATTGATGAGAATCAAAAAGTTGAGAAGGATTACAATCCAATTCATTTCAAGAAAGTGCTAGGCACTTAAGAAGATCTTCTCCAGAAGATCTAAGAAGACTATCTAAGGATAGATCAAAGAAGAGTTCTAATCAGAATTCAGAAGAATCATTCAAAGTGCTGGATAGAGAGAGATCAAGCCAGAATTTGAAGAAGAAGAAAGAAACCACCAGTGGATTCTCAAGAAGCTGTTTGGAAATCAACTCAGCTAAGTTCATATTCAAGAAGCTTTGAAGAAAGCTCAGATACAGTTGATTTCATCAGCTGATCAAGAATTGTCTTGGCCTTTTCTCTCTCAATTTAGGCAAGACAGTTAAATAATCTTTTCTATATTTCTGTAGGATCTGTTTACACAGATCTGAGTTGTAAGCCTGTGTTATAAAGGCTGAGTGTAGGAGTGTTGAACTCTGAGTGGTAGGGTTGTTTGCCTGAGTGTAGGAGAAGGGTCTTCTCTGAGTTGTAGGCCTTGGGGCAAGGCTGAGGTAGGGCTGTTGTGCCTGAGTTGTAGGATCTGTTGATCTGAGATTAGTGGAAGTTTGGCCGAATCTAGCATACTGCTAGATAGGTGAAGGGGGAAAGTGGATGTACCCAGACCTTGGGGAACCACTATAAAACATTGTGCAATCTGTGATGTTTTATTTTCTGTGATTGCTGTGATTATTGTGTTAGCCATTAAATTGAATTCTGCCTAGAAGTTTTTATAAAGAAGTAGAACCTATTCACCCCCCCCCCCTCTAGGTGTTTAGGCTGTCTTGAAAGTTAAACTATCAAGTGGTATCAGAGGGAGGTTCCTCAAAAAGGACTTAACAGTCTGAGGTAGATCTGAAAGGCAGATTCAAGATTCAAGAAGATGGGTTCTGGAGAGAATCATAAGGAGCTAGGGTCTATGAAATTACCCATATGCAAGAAAGAAATTTTTGGAATTTGGAAAGAAAGAGTCAGACTGTTTATGGAAGCATCTGACCCAAGAATTTACATCACAGTACAGGAAGGCCCCTTCATTCCAATGAAGGTATCAGTTCTTGATGCAAATATCCAAACTCCAAAGAGTTATTCAGAAATGACCAAGGATGAAATCATCTTGGCAACCATGGATAAAAGAGCTCAGAACATTATTGTTAGTGCCATAGATGATTCAACATTTCAGAATCTGATTCACTGCAAGACCTCCAAGGAGATGTGGGACACATTGATTGTCTACATGGAGGGATCTGAAGAAGTAAGGCTGGACAGGAAGTCTATGCTAAATCAGGAGTATGAAAGCTTTAGACAAGGAAAATCTGATAGCATAACTGAGTGCTATAAGAAATTCTATAGAATTGTGAATGAGCTAATATCCTATGGAAGAGTCTTCAGTACCTATGAACTGAATGACAAATTCTTAAGATCCTTATCAAAGGATTGGGATACAAAGATCTGTGCCATAAGAGAAGTGGCTAAATTGGCAGAGATATCTCCTCCAACCCTGTTTGAAAAGTTGTTATCCTATGAAATGCAACTTATGGTGAGGAAGGAGGAGGAAAGAAACTCAAGAGGAGAGCATAGAGAAAAGACTGTGGCATTCAATGCAGAAGCCACTAGAAAGAATAGGAGGATATCATCATCTCCTCCTAAGAAAGTTACAGAAGATAGTTCTGAAAGTTCAAACAAGGGTTTTGAAAGCTGTGATTCAGATGCAGATTTTGCTGCATTCACAAGACAATTCCAGAGGTTCTTGAAGAAGAAGCAGTGGAAGTCTAGGCCTTCCCCATCACAGCAAGTTGATGACTATTATAAGAAGAAAAGGTCATCAAGGAAAGAGAAGAGCAGATCAAAACCCAGCAAAGCCACTACTTCAAAGATTGTCTGTTATTGTTGCAATAGGCCTGGACATGTAGTGGCTGATTGTCCTGACAAGAGAAAGGAATCTTCAGAAAAGAAGAAGACTTATCAGAAAGGCAAGAAGGAGAAATCCTTTGTAGCAAAGAAAGATAAGAGTCTATCAGACCAGTCAACTTCAGAATCAGGATCTGAAGCTGAAGCATATATTGGACTATATGCTGCATCTGAGGAAGAGGAGTTTATGCAGTTGCTAGACTCCATCAATGAACATCAATGCATGGGGTTGATGACAAGATCAGAAGAGGACATATGCCAGAATCAGTCTGGTCCTAATGAGGTAAAATGTCCTTCCAGTACATCTGTTTGTAATACAAGTGAAGAATCAGCTACATCTGCATCAAGTGATGAAGATGCATCTGAATCTGAAGGAGATGTCTATCAATTGATAGATAAGTATGGGGACTTGTTGCAGGCCCTTAAGAAAAGCAAGAACCTGGTTAAATCTCAGGCTCAGGAAATTGCTGAACTAAGGGTTGCAACAACTGAGTTAGAAAAAGTCCTTGATCAAAAATTAAATGAAATTGCCAAGCTGAAGAATATAACTATTATTCAGATGGGCACAATTAATTATACTAATGATCAAGTGAAGAGTCTGGAGGCCAGACTTAGAATTGAAAGGGATTTAGTGGCTAGTTACTCTAAGCCAAAATCTGTCTTACCCTTGATAGATGAATTTGTCACTCAAAAGGGTAAGGCTGGATTAGGATTTAAAGGTAACTCCAGGGTTGGCAGATTCAAGAGGAAAGGCAAAGCTCCTGTTCAGCCACTAAACCTTTCAGTCCCCATAAAGTTTAGTAAGGTGAAAGTGCCTTCTAATAAATATGATCATGAAGACATTCAAGGTCATATTAAGACTAATGTTCTGAAGAACAAGGGTGTAAATGCAAGCAGGCCTACCTATGGTCATAAACCCAATGGTTTTAAGAAATCAGTAGGTGAAGTTGCAACAGCACCAGCAATGAACAGAAATTCTTCTGACAAGGATGTATCTAGATCTAGATACAATAAGTTTGAATGTTGGTGTTGTGGCAAGAGAGGCCATTTTGCATTAGACTGCTGGTATAACACAAGTGTTATAAAGAATAAGAGTCTACCTGTTAGAAGAGGTTATGATAGCTTTATTAATGCTAACCTGAACCAAGGACCCAAGACTTACTTGGGTTCTAAGGGTAAGTAATTCTGTATTGCAGGTGAATCCAAGTAACCATGCCCCTATATGGTACTTGGATAGTGGTTGTTCTAGGCACATGACTGGAACAAAGGGGCTGCTGAAGGAGTATTCATCTGTCAAAGATGGACCTAAAGTGATCTTTGGTGGATCTGAAAAAGGAGTCATCAAAGGGTTTGGTAACATTTCTTCTAACCTAATTACTATCACTCAAGTGGCTTATGTAAAAGGTTTGAAACATAATCTAATAAGCATAAGCCAGCTAAGTGATTTAGGATATGACATTTCATTTGTTAAAGATGGATGTCATATCAAGAGGTCAAGTGATCAAAAGATCATATTGACTGGGTATAGGAAGAGAAATGTATATTGTCATAATTTTGAATGTGAGAATAAGGCTTCTCCCATCTGTCTTGTAGCTGATGACAATGCTTCTCATTGTGTTAAGTGGCACAAGAGATTGGCTCATCTAAACTACAAGACAATTGGCCAACTCTTTAGCAAAGAGCTAGTGAGGAATGGACCTCAAATTAAGTGTATAAAGGAAGGGATATGCTCAGCTTGTCAAAAGGGAAAGCAGACAAAATCCTCCTTTCAAAGCCTTGAAAACAAGGATTCTGTGAGGTGCTTATACCTCTTACATATGGATCTTTTTGGTCCTATGCCAGTTCATAGTCTAGGTAGGAAGGTCTACACTTTTGTGGTTGTACATGACTATTCTAGATTTACATGGGTGTTCTTTCTGAGACAAAAATCTGAAACCCCAAGTGTATTACTTAATTTTATAAAGCAAATTCAGAATGACTGAATAGTACAGTGGTCAAAATCAGAAGTGACCATGGTACTGAGTTTCAATCTGAAAGCATTACAAACTTGTGTAAAGACTTTGGGATTTTCCAAGAGTTCTCCTCACCTAGAACACCTCAGCAAAATGGAATTGCTGAAAGAAAGAATAGAACATTAATTGAAGCTGGTAGAACTCTATTGAGTGACACTTCTCTCTCAGAATATTTCTGGGCTGAGGCAGTTAACACTGCTTGTCATGTCATCAATAGGGCTTCTATCACCAAAAGCCACAGAAAGACTCCCTATGAGATTGTGAAAGGCAGAAAACCAAATCTATCCTATTTTAGGATCTTTGGTTGCAAGTGCTATATACTTAACAATGGCAAGTCATATTTGACTAAGTTTGCTGCCAAATCCCAGGATGGGATATTTGTTGGGTACAGCACAAATAGTAAGGCCTATAGAGTCTTCAACTTAACTACTCAAGTTGTTGAAGAATCTGTGCATGTTGTATTTGATGAAACAAGATTAATCAATTGTGAGTTGTCTTGTAGATCAAATGACTCAACAGGTATAAGCAAGAGGATGGACAAGCTCTCCATTGCTGAAGCTTCAAAGGAAGATGGAGCATTGGAAAATGAAGGCTGCTGTCCAGGGGGAGTACAAGAGATAATGGAAGCTGATGAAAACCAAGAGGTTCAGCAGAATGAAGAAGCTGGAGATGCTCAACCTGAAGGGAATCTTCCTCCAGCTATAAGATATCTAAGAGATCATCCTGCTGATCAGATAATAGGTGATCCAAGACAAGGAGTGCAAACTAGAAGCAGAAATCAAAGCACAGTTTTGCATTCAAGTTTCTTGTCTCAAATGGAACCTAAGAAGTTTGAAGAAGCTATCCAAGACCAACACTGGATTGATGCTATGCAAGAGGAGCTGAATCAATTCAGAAGGTGCAAAGTCTGGGAGCTTGTTCCTAAACCAAGAGGCCACAACATAATTGGCACTAAGTGGATCTATAGGAACAAGCTGGATGAAAGTGGGATAATAGTGAAGAATAAAGCAAGGTTAGTTGCAAAAGGATACAGGCAGGAAGAAGGGATCGACTTTGATCAAACATTTGCTCCAGTAACAAGGCTGGAGGCAATCAGAATGTTCCTTGCCTATGCAGCCTACCAAGACTTCAAAGTATACCAGATGGATGTGAAGTCAGCATTTCTGAATGGTGATCTTAAAGAAGAAGTATATGTAGAGCAGCCATCAGGTTTTGTAGATCCTCTTAAACCTAATTCTGTGTATAAGCTTAGGAAAGCTTTGTATGGGTTAAAACAAGCTCCAAGGGCTTGGTATGAAACCCTGTCTACCTTCCTCATTGAGAATAAATTCTCAAGAGGAAAGATAGACAAAACTCTATTCCTTAGGGAATCCAAAGGTAAGATCATCTTAGTTCAGATCTATGTTGATGACATAATATTTGGATCTACTTAAAATAACCTTTGTAAAAAGTTTGCCAAACTTATGCAAGGGAAGTTTGAGATGAGCAGTATGGGAGAACTTAAGTTCTTCTTGGGACTCCAAGTAAGACAGACTGATGATGGATTGTCCATATCCCAGTCTAAGTTCACCAAAGAATTAATTAAGAAATATGGTATGGAGTCATCCTCCACCATGAGAACTCCTATGGGAATAAGTATGCCTATATGCAAAGATGAGGCAGGTAAACCTGTTGATGAATCTTTGTATAGAGGAATAGTTGGCTCACTACTATATCTCACTGCTAGTAGACCAGATATTATGTATGTTACATGTGTCTGTGCTAGGTACCAAGCCTGTCCTAAAGAATCTCATTATACTGCAGTCAAAAGAATTCTGAGATATCTTAAGGGCACACCTAATCTAGGTCTTTGGTACCCTAGGAATAGAGATTTTCAACTAACAGGCTATTCAGATGCAGATTTTGCAGGATGTAGAGAGGATAGAAAGAGTACTACAGGTACTTGTCAATTCCTGGGAGGAAGACTAATATCATGGAGTAGTAAGAAGCAGACTAGTGTGGCAATTTCCACAGCTGAGTCAGAGTATGTTGCTGCTGGAAGCTGCTGTGCACAGCTATTGTGGATGCAGCATCAGCTTAAGGATTATGGTATTCAGGTAAGTAGAACACCCCTTTTATGTGATTCTAAGAGTGTTATTTCTATTGCTAATAATCCAGTTTCTCATAGTAGAACTAAGCATATAGAAATCAAATACCATTTTCTTAGAGAACATGTAGAAAAAGGAGACATCTCATTGGAATTTGTAAAAACAGATTATCAAATAGCAGATGTATTTACTAAGCCTTTAGATGAAACCAAATTCAATAAATTCAAAATTGAATTAGGTATGTTAACCATTGATTAATGTATTAACAAAATCATTAACAATGCAATTGAAGTGGTATTTAAGTAAGTTAAAGTAATAACAACATAATTAAGTGTTAAAAAAGGACACATTGAAGTAACACTTACAAGTGGTGTTGAACCAACAGAAATTGGCTAAGTAAGAATGTGTCGACACATTCAGTAATAATGTGTCGACTCAGAGAAATAATGTCGACAAGTCAGAAATATTGTGTCGACACAGAGAATATGTGTCGACACTTAAGACTTATATTGTCGACTTAACCAAAAATGTAATGTCGACTCAACCAGGATAATGGTGTCGACACTTACTGAATATGTGTCGACACTTATCCTTAGAGTCGACACCGAATTTCTGTCTATCTACTATGTATTCAAGGTGTCGACATAACCACAAATTGGTGTCGAGACATAGTAGGCTGAAGTAATGTCGAGACAATAGAAGTTTGTGTCGACACATTCCGTCTGTGTCGACACATTTAGTCTGTTTTTGGCGCCTTTTGAACTTCTTTCAACAGAAGGTATAAATAGGTCAAAAACTCTTTCTGTCGACACGCTTCCAAGGTTTTCGAGACTAAAACCCTGTGTCGACAGTCTATCTTTCTCTCTTCTCTCAAGCTTTCTCGACGAATCGATGGCGCCAAGGATTGAAGACAACATCAATGAAGGGTATGAGTTGGTGCGCCAGGCTTTTGCAGATGCGCCGCCAGATGTTCAAGGGGTTATCACCCTCCTCTCCGAGTCAGGGTTAGAATTTCTACTCTCAGAACCGATTAAAATCTGGAAGAAGGAGGTGCACGAGTTCTTTATCTCTGCATCAGTCCACTCAAATGGCCTCAAGATTAAGTCCAATGTTCAAGGGACTAAGGTGAAGATTACTCCAAGAAGTTTCAGAAAGATCTTTCAATTACAAGTAGTTGAGAATGAAGAGGAAGTTCCTAGTTCTAAGACAAGGGAAGCCCTTCAATGGTGTGGACTGGACTCGAGCATGAAGATTGGAGCTGCATTCAACAGGAAGGGTATGAATCAGCAAGGGAAGTTCTTGTCTGAAATTGTTGGGAAAGTGATCCTCTGCAAAACAGGTGGACATGATAGGATTTCTGCCTATATGTTCAGCCTTATGACCAGGATTGTTTTTACAATTCCTACTGATTGGTCAGGAGTACTCTTTGACAAGATCAAAGAAGGAATCAAGAAGCCCAACATGGCTAGAATCATGAGCTTATATCTCACTGGAGTGATTTCTGAAGTGATGCAGCAACTGCCAGGGACTAAGATGAATCATATGAGAAGGATGGATATGAGACTGTTCTCTAGGTGGGATAGGGTGCTGTCCAAGGATGTGCCTGAAGAGAGCAGGCCAGACACCCCTGTGAAATCCCCTTCTCAAACTCAAGAAACTGAACAACAACAAGAAGACCCACTCAGGACACAGGTTGAAGAACAGCCTGACTCAACTATAGTCCAGCAAGTGTCAACACCTGCACAGATGCAGGGGGAGCCAGTTCACTCTCCTGCTCAAAATGTATCTACTCCTGATCAGGTACAAGTGTAGGGGGAGCTAATGTATTTTACTATAAAAGACATTGCTCATATTCTTATTACTGCACAGGTTCAGGGGGAGCTAGTGTCCACTCCTACTCTAGATACTACAATTACTGAACGAGTACAGGAGAAGCTGTTGTCAGTACAAGTGCAAGAGGAAGCACAGTTAGACTTATCTCAAGATTTAACTGCTGCAGAAGATACAGCTCAACTGGAATTTACTCTGGAGGAGTTATTCCCTGATGCTGATACTACTACTGATAAAGTAGGAGGAGGACAAGAAATTGAGAAGTCCATAGGTATGGAAATTGATCAGGAAGTTGAAGTTGAGCCACAGGTTGAGGGGGAGCCAGTGGATGTTGAGACTGAGCAACAGGTCACTGGAACAGATACACTTCCTCCTCCTCAAGAAAGAGTTCACCTAGATACTTCGTCTGATACTGAAACTGAAGAAGCCAGGATGGCCAAGAAAAGAAAACTTGTTGTATTTAAGAGAAGAAGCAAGAATTATAAGCAGGCTTTACAGACAACACCTCAACAAGTATCTCCTGCCTTTGATCATAATAAGTTTATGGTAGATCTACAGGTGAAATTGGATGAACAAAGAATGGCTCTGGAAAAGTATGTTGATGAAAATAGCAAGTCACTTCAGTTTGACTTAGCTCAGGATATAAAGTCCATCCAGTTTCAAGTCAACATGCATAAGCAAGAAATGACAGATTGCTTCCAAAAGTGAGGCCATGCTGTGGTTTATCTAGCTCAACAACAGGAGGCTATTACTAAAAAGGTAGATGATGTTGTCCTGAAGCAAGGCTATGTCATTACCAATCAGATCAATATGAATGCAAATCTGGAAGACTCCCACAATCAGATTCTTCTACAATTACAAAAGCATTACACTGAAATGTCTGAGGCAAGAGCTAAAGAAAAGGAAGAGTTTAATAAGAAATTTCAAGATGCCATTGCCTCAGTACAAACTGCTATCTCCACCTGCCAACAGGACATATCAACCAAGCTGCAAAAGTTGAAACCATTTTTCAAAGAAGGTATAAATTATCTAGATGGACAGATAAGGTTTCAGAAGAATGATCTTAGAGATCATATGACCAGAGAAGTCATAAAGGGGGAGAGGTTATTGATTCATGCAGGCCAAGAGCACTCTAAATGGGTGACAAATAGTATAAGAGCCACCTTGGGATATCCACCCTTGTGTGATGATGATATGATGGCTGAATCAGGCATTCAAGCAGGACTACTTGAAGGCAACCAACCTGAGGTTGCCCAAGTTATTTACCCCCCTTCTGATTTTGATATTCTGGATAAGCAAGTGCAGGATATGTATAGTCCTCCAAAGGAGGTGAATAATGTTGTGATTGAGAAAGTTGAGATGCCAGAGGCCTTCCTGAAAGAACAGCAAGATGCTCTATTAGCAAAGAAGAGATTTAGAGAGCAGGCTGCACTTAAGCCAGATTATGAGCAGTGGAGTCCTACTTCAAGGAACATAATACTCACTGCATGGAAGGCTGTACAAGACAAAGTTCATGAGAGAGGGAAGTGGTACAATGATATAGAATGGCAGAAGTATGAGGCAAGACAGGAAGCTATAGTACAATTCAGAAGGAAAGCTAAGCTGGGGAGGCTGCCACCAGATGCTAAGGAGCCAAGTAAGTACTTCCCAAAGCCTTTTCACAATTTTGAAAGACAAAGGCTCAAGGAAGAAGCTCAGAAGAAAGCTGATCTAAAAGGAAAGAAGATAGCTGAAGAATCAGAAGCTCCTGTGACAGCTAAAATTCAATCTGGCAAAGGGATTATCATTAGAGAGCCTGATCAATCCTGATTGTGTTTTAGTTCCTTCATAATGTTTTGTAATGTTGTGATGTGATCATTAACTGTAAAACAATGTAATCAAACATTACCCAGTAGTAAACAAAATATTGTTTAAATCTGTGATAGATTGTTTTATCTATGATGTTTTTATTATTTTGTTTATAATTAAGTATCCCTGTGTTTTTTGTCATATATCATCATTTAGTACTGTTTATAAATGGTGTATATCGTTGGCTATAAGGGTTATGACTTCTCCAAATAGGGGGAGATTGTTGGGTACATTGGAAAATGTGTACCTGATTTGAAGAAGCCCAACCTAGCTCAATGATATACATCAAGGTGTATTTGATGTTGTTTTGAGTTGACATGTGCAGGTGAAGAATTGATAAAGTATGCAGAAAAATTCTAAGTCCAAGTGTCGACACAGAGAAGGATGTGTCGACACATAGAAGAAATTAGTCGACACAACACTGGGAAGCAGTGTCGACACATAGCAGTTAGTCTACAACTACACTGGGAAAAAGTGTCGACACAGAGGAAGTATGTCGACACATAGCAGTTAGTCTACAACAATACTGGGAAGCAGTGTCGACACAGAAGAAGTAAGTCGACACAACACTGGGAATTTGTGTCGACACAGAAGAAAAGCGTCGACCTCAACATTAGGAAAATATGTCGACATAAAAGAATATAGTCGACCTCAAGTTTGTCGACACCAGCAGGATGTGTCGACACAGAAGGATATAGTCGACCTCAAGTTTGTCTACACCAGCAGAATGTGTCGACACATTATGATTAAGTCGACACATTATAGCAGAGTTAAAAGAAGACTGTGTCGACACCTGAAGGCTAAGTCGACACTTACTAAGTTATGATTCTACAACAACTGTGTCGACACACAGGACTTGTGTCGACACACTGAAAAGTCAAGACCAAGTTATTTTCAGAAGAAGATGTGTCGACTCAAAGGCAACTTAGTCGACATCACTGAAGACTGTGTCGACACCAAAGTCAATTGTGTCGACACAGATAGACAAATGGTCTCGACACTTTCTGACAGACTGTCTCAACAACTTGTGGTTCAAGACTAAGGCACAGGACTTGTTTGAAGACTTGACAGCTGTGGGTTGCCACCGGTTAACTGAAGCTGTCAGACTTGTCAGAAAACGGTTAGAAACCGGATCAGCCGGTTACCATGAAGAAAGTCTATAAATAGACAGATTCAGAAGGAGAAAGTAACTTTGAAAAACATTGATGAGAATCAAAAAGTTGAGAAGGATTACAATCCAATTCATTTCAAGAAAGTGCTAGGCACTTAAGAAGATCTTCTCCAGAAGATCTAAGAAGACTATCTAAGGATAGATCAAAGAAGAGTTCTAATCAGAATTCAGAAGAATCATTCAAAGTGCTGGATAGAGAGAGATCAAGCCAGAATTTGAAGAAGAAGAAAGAAACCACCAGTGGATTCTCAAGAAGCTGTTTGGAAATCAACTCAGCTAAGTTCATATTCAAGAAGCTTTGAAGAAAGCTCAGATACAGTTGATTTCATCAGCTGATCAAGAATTGTCTTGGCCTTTTCTCTCTCAATTTAGGCAAGACAGTTAAATAATCTTTTCTATATTTCTGTAGGATCTGTTTACACAGATCTGAGTTGTAAGCCTGTGTTATAAAGGCTGAGTGTAGGAGTGTTGAACTCTGAGTGGTAGGGCTGTTTGCCTGAGTGTAGGAGAAGGGTCTTCTCTGAGTTGTAGGCCTTGGGGCAAGGCTGAGGTAGGGCTGTTGTGCCTGAGTTGTAGGAACCAGTTGGGTTCTGAGTTGTAGGATCTGTTGATCTGAGATTAGTGGAAGTTTGGCCGAATCTAGCATACTGCTAGATAGGTGAAGGGGGAAAGTGGATGTACCCAGACCTTGGGGAACCACTATAAAACATTGTGCAATCTGTGATGTTTTATTTTCTATGATTGCTGTGATTATTGTGTTAGCCATTAAATTGAATTCTGCCTAGAAGTTTTTATAAAGAAGTAGAACCTATTCACCCCCCCCCCCCCTCTAGGTGTTTACGCTGTCTTGAAAGTTAAACTATCAAGTGGTATCAGAGGGAGGTTCCTCAAAAAGGACTTAGCAGTCTGAGGTAGATCTGAAAGGCAGATTCAAGATTCAAGAAGATGGGTTCTGGAGAGAATCATAAGGAGCTAGGATCTATGAAATTACCCATATGCAAGAAAAAAATTTTTGGAATTTGGAAAGAAAGAGTCAGACTGTTTATGGAAGTATCTGACCCAAGAATTTACATCACAGTACAGGAAGGCCCCTTCATTCCAATGAAGGTATCTGTTCTTGATGCAAATATCCAAACTCCAAAGAGTTATTCAGAAATGACCAAGGATGAAATCATCTTGGCAACCATGGATAAAAGAGCTCAGAACATTATTGTTAGTGCCATAGATGATTCAACATTTCAGAATCTGATTCACTGCAAGACCTCCAAGGAGATGTGGGACACATTGATTGTCTACATGGAGGGATCTGAAGAAGTAAGGCTGGACAGGAAGTCTATGCTAAATCAGGAGTATGAAAGCTTTAGACAAGGAAAATCTGATAGCATAACTGAGTGCTATAAGAAATTCTATAGAATTGTGAATGAGCTAATATCCTATGGAAGAGTCTTCAGTACCTATGAACTGAATGACAAATTCTTAAGATCCTTATCAATGGATTGGGATACAAAGATCTGTGCCATAAGAGAAGTGGCTAAATTGGCAGAGATATCTCCTCCAACCCTGTTTGGAAAGTTGCTATCCTATGAAATGCAACTTATGGTGAGGAAGGAGGAGGAAAGAAACTCAAGAGGAGAGCATAGAGAAAAGACTGTGGCATTCAATGCAGAAGCCACTAGAAAGAATAGGAGGATATCACCATCTCCTCCTAAGGAAGTTACAGAAGATAGTTCTGAAAGTTCAAACAAGGGTTTTAAAAGCTGTGATTCAGATGCAGATTTTGCTGCATTCACAAGACAATTCCAGAGGTTCTTGAAGAAGAAGCAGTGGAAGTCTAGGCCTTCCCCATCACAGCAAGTTGATGACTATTATAAGAAGAAAAGGTCATCAAGGAAAGAGAAGAGCAGATCAAAACCCAGC
The DNA here is from genome assembly GCA_039513925.1 of Platanthera zijinensis. Lineage (NCBI taxonomy): Eukaryota > Viridiplantae > Streptophyta > Magnoliopsida > Asparagales > Orchidaceae > Platanthera > Platanthera zijinensis. The sequence continues at coordinate 15,096,447 of CM077084.1, forward strand.
AAAGCCACTACTTCAAAGATTGTCTGTTATTGTTGCAATAGGCCTGGACATGTAGTGGCTGATTGTCCTGACAAGAGAAAGGAATCTTCAGAAAAGAAGAAGACTTATCAGAAAGGCAAGAAGGAGAAATCCTTTGTAGCAAAGAAAGATAAGAGTCTATCAGACCAGTCAACTTCAGAATCAGGATCTGAAGCTGAAGCATATATTGGACTATATGCTGCATCTGAGGAAGAGGAGTTTATGCAGTTGCTAGACTCCATCAATGAACATCAATGCATGGGGTTGATGACAAGATCAGAAGAGGACATATGCCAGAATCAGTCTGGTCCTAATGAGGTAAAATGTCCTTCCAGTACATCTGTTTGTAATACAAGTGAAGAATCAGCTACATCTACATCAAGTGATGAAGATGCATCTGAATCTGAAGGAGATGTCTATCAATTGATAGATAAGTATGGGGACTTGTTGCAGGCCCTTAAGAAAAGCAAGAACCTGGTTAAATCTCAGGCTCAGGAAATTGCTGAACTAAGGGTTGCAACAACTGAGTTAGAAAAAGTCCTTGATCAAAAATTAAATGAAATTGCCAAGCTGAAGAATATAACTATTATTCAGATGGGCACAATTAATTATACTAATGATCAAGTGAAGAGTCTGGAGGCCGGACTTAGAATTGAAAGGGATTTAGTGGCTAGTTACTCTAAGCCAAAATCTGTCTTACCCTTGATAGATGAATTTGTCACTCAAAAGGGTAAGGCTGGATTAGGATTTAAAGGTAACTCCAGGGCTGGCAGATTCAAGAGGAAAGGCAAAGCTCCTGTTCAGCCACTAAACCTTTCAGTCCCCATAAAGTTTAGTAAGGTGAAAGTGCCTTCTAACAAATATGATCATGAAGACATTCAAGGTCATATTAAGACTAATGTTCTGAAGAACAAGGGTGTAAATGCAAGCAGGCCTACCTATGGTCATAAACCCAATGGATTTAAGAAATCAGTAGGTGAAGTTGCAACAGCACCAGCAATGAACAGAAATTCTTCTGACAAGGATGTATCTAGATCTAGATACAATAAGTTTGAATGTTGGTGCTGTGGCAAGAGAGGCCATTTTGCATTAGACTGCTGGTATAACACAAGTGTTATAAAGAATAAGAGTCTACCTGTTAGAAGAGGTTATGATAGCTTTATTAATGCTAACCTGAACCAAGGACCCAAGACTTACTTGGATTCTAAGGGTAAGTAATTCTGTATTGCAGGTGAATCCAAGTAACCATGCCCCTATATGGTACTTGGATAGTGGTTGTTCCAGGCACATGACTGGAACAAAGGGGCTGCTGAAGGAGTATTCATCTGTCAAAGATGGACCTAAAGTGATCTTTGGTGGATCTGAAAAAGGAGTCATCAAAGGGTTTGGTAACATTTCTTCTAACCTAATTACTATCACTCAAGTGGCTTATGTAAAAGGTTTGAAACATAATCTAATAAGCATAAGCCAGCTAAGTGATTTAGGATATGACATTTCATTTGTTAAAGATGGATGTCATATCAAGAGGTCAAGTGATCAAAAGATCATATTGACTGGGTATAGGAAGAGAAATGTATATTGTCTTAATTTTGAATGTGAGAATAAGGCTTCTCCCATCTGTCTTGTAGCTGATGACAATGCTTCTCATTGTGTTAAGTGGCACAAGAGATTGGCTCATCTAAACTACAAGACAATTGACCAACTCTTTAGCAAAGAGCTAGTGAGGAATGGACCTCAAATTAAGTGTATAAAGGAAGGGATATGCTCAGCTTGTCAAAAGGGAAAGCAGACAAAATCCTCCTTTCAAAGCCTTGAAAACAAGGATTCTGTGAGGTGCTTATACCTCTTGCATATGGATCTTTTTGGTCCTATGCCAGTTCATAGTCTAGGTAGGAAGGTCTACACTTTTGTGGTTGTAGATGACTATTCTAGATTTACATGGGTGTTCTTTCTGAGACAAAAATCTGAAACCCCAAGTGTATTACTTAATTTTGTAAAGCAAATTCAGAATGAACTGAATAGTACAGTGGTCAAAATCAGAAGTGACCATGGTACTGAGTTTCAATCTGAAAGCATAACAAACTTGTGTAAAGACTTTGGGATTTTCCAAGAGTTCTCCTCACCTAGAACACCTCAGCAAAATGGAATTGCTGAAAGAAAGAATAGAACATTAATTGAAGCTGGTAGAAATCTATTGAGTGACACTTCTCTCACAGAATATTTCTGGGCTGAGGCAGTTAACACTGCTTGTCATGTCATCAATAGGGCTTCTATCACCAAAAGCCACAGAAAGACTCCCTATGAGATTGTGAAAGGCAGAAAACCAAATCTAACCTATTTTAGGATCTTTGGTTGCAAGTGCTATATACTTAACAATGGCAAGTCATATTTGACTAAGTTTGCTGCCAAATCCCAGGATGGGATATTTGTTGGGTACAGCACAAATAGTAAGGCCTATAGAGTCTTCAACTTAACTACTCAAGTTGTTGAAGAATCTGTGCATGTTGTATTTGATGAAACAAGATTAATCAATTGTGAGTTGTCTTGTAGATCAAATGACTCAACAGGTATAAGCAAGAGGATGGACAAGCTCTCCATTGCTGAAGCTTCAAAGGAAGATGGAGCATTGGAAAATGAAGGCTGCTGTCCAGGGGGAGTACAAGAGATAATGGAAGCTGATGAAAACCAAGAGGTTCAGCAGAATGAAGAAGCTGGAGATGCTCAACCTGAAGGGAATCTTCCTCCAGCTATAAGATATCTAAGAGATCATCCTGCTGATCAGATAATAGGTGATCCAAGACAAAGAGTGCAAACTAGAAGCAGAAATCAAAGCACAGTTTTGCATTCAAGTTTCTTGTCTCAAATGGAACCTAAGAAGTTTGAAGAAGCTATCCAAGACCAGCACTGGATTGATGCTATGCAAGAGGAGCTGAATCAATTCAGAAGGTGCAAAGTCTGGGAGCTTGTTCCTAAACCAAGAGGCCACAACATAATTGGCACTAAGTGGATCTATAGGAACAAGCTGGATGAAAGTGGGATAATAGTGAAGAATAAAGCAAGGTTAGTTGCAAAAGGATACAGGCAGGAAGAAGGGATCGACTTTGATCAAACCTTTGCTCCAGTAACAAGGCTGGAGGCAATCAGAATGTTCCTTGCCTATGCAGCCTACCAAGACTTCAAAGTATACCAGATGGATGTGAAGTCAGCATTTCTGAATGGTGATCTTAAAGAAGAAGTATATGTAGAGCAGCCATCAGGTTTTGTAGATCCTCTTAAACCTATTTCTGTGTATAAGCTTAGGAAAGCTTTGTATGGGTTAAAACAAGCTCCAAGGGCTTGGTATGAAACCCTGTCTACCTTCCTCATTGAGAATAAATTCTCAAGAGGAAAGATAGATAAAACTCTATTCCTTAGGGAATCCAAAAGTAAGATCATCTTAGTTCAGATCTATGTTGATGACATAATATTTGGATCTACTGAAAACAACCTTTGTAAAAAGTTTGCCAAACTTATGCAAGGGAAGTTTGAGATGAGCAGTATGGGAGAACTTAAGTTCTTCTTGGGACTCCAAGTAAGACAGACTGATGATGGATTGTCCATATCCCAATCTAAGTTCACCAAAGAATTAATTAAGAAATATGGTATGGAGTCATCCTCCACCATGAGAACTCCTATGGGAACAAGTATGCCTATATGCAAAGATGAGGCAGGTAAACTTGTTGATGAATCTTTGTATAGAGGAATAGTTGGCTCACTACTATATCTCACTGCTAGTAGACCAGATATTATGTATGCTACATGTGTCTGTGCTAGGTACCAAGCCTGTCCTAAAGAATCTCATTATACTGCAGTTAAAAGAATTCTGAGATATCTTAAGGGCACACCTAATCTAGGTCTTTGGTACCCTAGGAATAGAGATTTTCAACTAACAGGCTATTCAGATGTAGATTTTGCAGGATGTAGAGAGGATAGAAAGAGTACTACAGGTACTTGTCAATTCCTGAGAGGAAGACTAATATCATGGAGTAGTAAGAAGCAGACTAGTGTGGCAATTTCCACAGCTGAGTCAGAGTATGTTGCTGCTGGAAGCTGCTGTGCACAGCTATTGTGGATGCAGCATCAGCTTAAGGATTATGGTATTCAGGTAAGTAGAACACCCCTTTTATGTGATTCTAAGAGTGCTATTTCTATTGCTAATAATCCAGTTTCTCATAGTAGAACTAAGCATATAGAAATCAAATACCATTTTCTTAGAGAACATGTAGAAAAAGGAGACATCTCATTGGAATTTGTAAAAACAGATTATCAAATAGCAGATGTATTTACTAAGCCTTTAGATGAAACCAAATTCAATAAATTCAAAATTGAATTAGGTATGTTAACCATTGATTAATGTATTAACAAAATCATTAACAATGCAATTGAAGTGGTATTTAAGTAAGTTAAAGTAATAACAACATAATTAAGTGTTAAAAAAGGACACATTGAAGTAACACTTACAAGTGGTGTTGAACCAACAGAAATTGGCTAAGTAAGAATGTGTCGACACATTCAGTAATAATGTGTCGACTCAGAGAAATAATGTCGACAAGTCAGAAATATTGTGTCGATACAGAGAATATGTGTCGACACTTAAGAGTTTGAAAGTGAGGGGATAAGTTGTAAACTACTCTAGAGGGGGGGTGAATAGAGTATTCAAATTTTATGAATAACTAGTCAGCTCCCTTGGAGTTGATTTGCGGAATAAAATAATCTGATACTTGAACCCTAAGAGCCTAACACAGTGAAGTGCACAAGTGAGAGAGTTAACTGAAATTGAAGGGATAGATACTACTCTAGAGGGGGGGTGAATAGAGTTATCAAATTTTGCACAGACAAAACTTAATCGTCTACTCAACTCCCTTGGAGTGAAGTGCGGAATGAAAAGATTATAGATATTGATTTAACCTTAAAGCTAACTGTAATTACAGTTAAAGCTTGGAAAACCTAAACAGCAACTAGCAACCTAGTTATATCTATTCACAGCCACAGTACAGGAAATATAATAAACAAGCCAGACGACACAAGGAATTTAAGTGGTTCCCCAAACAACTTGGGTACGTCCACTCTTCTACCACCAAGGTAGGAATCCACTATAGGTTTTTGATCAGGTGCCCTGCCACCAACAGGATCTTCTTCAGGTAGATCCAGAAACCCTTTAGACTTTTGATCAGGTGTCTAAAAACCAAGCACAGGTTTTTGATCAGGTGCCCTGCCACCAAGGGATACTTTTGAAGGGAGTAATAACCCTGTACAAGAGGGGGAAGAAGGTTAAGATGTCTTCTCTATTTTACAATAGATTAGAGAAGCACAAAAGCTTGCACTGAGCTAGAATGCTCTAAAGAATCAAGGCTCCCCCTGGCTCAAAGATGTCCAGGTGAAGTCTTGCTTCAGTGCAGAGAAAAAACTCTTCAGAAAGTTCTGAAGGAAAGAGCTACAAGAAGAAAGTAAATAATAAAATCAAAGTTCTTCAAGCAGCTATCTTCTTCTTCTTCTTCTTCAAAGAGACTCTGAGTTGAACTTCCTGAAAGCAGGAGAACTCAGGTGAAGAAGAGATGAAGATCTTAACACTTCTCAGTTAGATGGAGTTTGCTGAGAGCAGGAAGCTTGAGCTTGATGAAGGCTTGAGTGCTTTTGAATATGTGTGTAACACTAGCTTTAATCCTTCTTCAAAAGGTCCTTTTAAATATTATCAGCAAGCAACGGCTCTCTTCCATTTGAATTATTTGTCTTCTTCTAAGCCTTGAGACCTGGGCTGTAAATATCAAGAAGACAGAAATATCTCTGCAGCAAAACATTCTATAAAAAGGAATAAACCTCTTTCTAAGAAGCTGCAGGCTTAAATCAAATAATCAGATAGACTAAATAAAGTCACATCAGAAATAATCTCTTTATAGCAAAAAGAAGACTTTTCAGTCCAACGGCTATAAAGGGCTGTCAGCAGATAAAGTAATTTAAAGAGACAGCTAATAAGACAAACAACTTTATCTTAAAAGATTTTAACTCAGGCAAAAAGAATAGAGCAAATAATGCCTGGAAACTTTATCATACAGCTTAGAATAGAGTGCCAGAAAATGTATTAAATAATTAAATATAATAAATAAATACAAAATACAAAGGCAGACAGAAAACGTCGAACGACCTTCGGAGATCGTCGACCGACGCACGGAGATCGTCGAACTATCGGGCAGATAGTCGAACGATCCAGATAGTCGAACTATCGAAGAAGATAGTCGAACTACCCCGACAGATAGTCGAACTATCAGAGCAGATAGTCGAACCATCAGATAGTCGATCTATCCAGGACAGATAGTCGAACTATCAAACGCACAGAGATAGTCGACCTATCCAGCAGATAGTCGACCTACCTCAGAAAACAGATAGTCGAACTATCAACAGATAGTCGAACTATCAAAACAAACCAGATAGTCGATCTATCACCAGATAGTCGAACTATCAGATAGTCGAGCTATCAGGACAGATAGTCGAACTATCAAAGCGGAACAGATAGTCGAACTATCAACAGATAGTCGAACTATCAGCGCAGAACAGATAGTCGAACTATCAACAGATAGTCGAACTATCAGCGCAGAACAGATAGTCGAACTATCAACAGATAGTCGAACTATCAGCGCAGACCAAGGCGTCGACCAACTGATAGACGATCGTCGATCAGTCGATAGACGATAGTCGAACGGCGTTCGACTATGGTCGAACGAAAAAACTACTTGACCAAATTCTCAATTTGGAAAAGCGAGGACTCTACAGCTAGACTTCTAACCATTGACCATAGATATTTCTTGGGTCAAGGAGCACAAAGAAGAGGACTAAACTCAAATCAAACTAGGGTACCAACAGAGTTATATTGTCGACTTAACCAAAAATGTAATGTCGACTCAACCAGGATAATGGTGTCGACACTTACTGAATATGTGTCAACACTTATCCTTAGAGTCGACACCGAATTTCTGTCTATCTACTATGTATTCAAGGTGTCGACATAACCACAAATTGGTGTCGACACATAGTAGGCTGAAGTAATGTCGAGACAATAGAAGTTTGTGTCGACACATTTAGTCTGTTTTTGGCGCCTTTTGAACTTCTTTCAACAGAAGGTATAAATAGGTCAAAAACTCTTTCTGTCGACACGCTTCCAAGGTTTTCGAGACTAAAACCCTGTGTCGACAGTCTATCTTTCTCTCTTCTCTCAAGCTTTCTCGACGAATCGATGGCGCCAAGGATTGAAGACAACATCAATGAAGGGTATGAGTTGGTGCGCCAGGCTTTTGCAGATGCGCCGCCAGATGTTCAAGGGGTTATCACCCTCCTCTCCGAGTCAGGGTTAGAATTTCTACTCTCAGAACCGACTAAAATCTGGAAGAAGGAGGTGCACGAGTTCTTTATCTCTGCATCAGTCCACTCAAATGGCCTCAAGATTAAGTCCAATGTTCAAGGGACTAAGGTGAAGATTACTCCAAGAAGTTTCAGAAAGATCTTTCAATTACAAGTAGTTGAGAATGAAGAGGAAGTTCCTAGTTCTAAGACAAGGGAAGCCCTTCAATGGTGTGGACTGGACTCGAGCATGAAGATTGGAGCTGCATTCAACAGGAAGGGTATGAATCAGCAAGGGAAGTTCTTGTCTGAAATTGTTGGGAAAGTGATCCTCTGCAAAACAGGTGGACATGATAGGATTTTTGCCTATATGTTCAGCCTTATGACCAGGATTGTTTTTACAATTCCTACAGATTGGTCAGGAGTACTCTTTGACAAGATCAAAGAAGGAATCAAGAAGCCCAACATGGCTAGAATCATGAGCTTATATCTCACTGGAGTGGTTCCTGAAGTGATGCAGCAACTGCCAGGGACTAAGATCAATCATATGAGAAGGATGGATATGAGACTGTTCTCTAGGTGGGATAGGGTGCTGTCCAAGGATGTGCCTGAAGAGAGCAGGCCAGACACCCCTGTGAAATCCCCTTCTCAAACTCAAGAAACTGAACAACAACAAGAAGACCCACTCAGGACACAGGTTGAAGAACAGCCTGACTCAACTATAGTCCAGCAAGTGTCAACACCTGCACAGATGCAGGGGGAGCCAGTTCACTCTCCTGCTCAAAATGTATCTACTCCTGATCAGGTACAAGTGTAGGGGGAGCTAATGTATTTTACTATAAAAGACATTGCTCATATTCTTATTACTGCACAGGTTCAGGGGGAGCTAGTGTCCACTCCTACTCTAGATACTACAATTACTGAACGAGTACAGGAGAAGCTGTTGTCAGTACAAGTGCAAGAGGAAGCACAGTTAGACTTATCTCAAGATTTAACTGCTGCAGAAGATACAGCTCAACTGGAATTTACTCTGGAGGAGTTATTCCCTAATGCTGATACTACTACTGATAAAGTAGGAGGAGGACAAGAAATTGAGAAGTCCATAGGTATGGAAATTGATCAGGAAGTTGAAGTTGAGCCACAGGTTGAGGGGGAGCCAGTGGATGTTGAGACTGAGCAACAGGTCACTGGAACAGATACACTTCCTCCTCCTCAAGAAAGAGTTCACCTAGATACTTCGTCTGATACTGAAACTGAAGAAGCCAGGATGGCCAAGAAAAGAAAACTTGTTGTATTTAAGAGAAGAAGCAAGAATTATAAGCAGGCTTTACAGACAACACCTCAACAAGTATCTCATGCCTTTGATCATAACAAGTTTATGGTAGATCTACAGGTGAAATTGGATGAACAAAGAATGGCTCTGGAAAAGTATGTTGATGAAAATAGCAAGTCACTTCAGTTTGACTTAGCTCAGGATATAAAGTCCATACAGTTTCAAGTCAACATGCATAAGCAAGAAATGACAGATTGCTTCCAAAAGTGAGGCCATGCTATGGTTTATCTAGCTCAACAACAGGAGGCTATTACTAAAAAGGTAGATGATGTTGTCCTGAAGCAAGGCTATGTCATTACCAATCAGATCAATATGAATGCAAATCTGGAAGACTCCCACAATCAGATTCTTCTACAATTACAAAAGCATTACACTGAAATGTCTGAGGCAAGAGCTAAAGAAAAGGAAGAGTTTAATAAGAAATTTCAAGATGCCATTGCCTCAGTACAAACTACTATCTCCACCTGCCAACAGGACATATCAACCAAGCTGCAAAAGTTGAAACCATTTTTCAAAGAAGGTATAAATTATCTAGATGGACAGATAAGGTTTCAGAAGAATGATCTTAGAGATCATATGACCAGAGAAGTCATAAAGGGGGAGAGGTTATTGATTCATGCAGGCCAAGAGCACTCTAAATGGGTGACAAATAGTATAAGAGCCACCTTGGGATATCCACCCTTGTGTGATGATGATATGATGGCTGAATCAGGCATTCAAGCAGGACTACTTGAAGGCAACCAACCTGAGGTTGCCCAAGTTATTTACCCCCCTTCTGATTTTGATATTCTGGATAAGCAAGTGCAGGATATGTATAGTCCTCCAAAGGAGGTGAATAATGTTGTGATTGAGAAAGTTGAGATGCCAGAGGCCTTCCTGAAAGAACAGCAAGATGCTCTATTAGCAAAGAAGAGATTTAGAGAGCAGGCTGCACTTAAGCCAGATTATGAGCAGTGGAGTCCTACTTCAAGGAACATAATACTCACTGCATGGAAGGCTGTACAAGACAAAGTTCATGAGAGAGGGAAGTGGTACAATGATATAGAATGGCAGAAGTATGAGGCAAGACAGGAAGCTATAGTACAATTCAGAAGGAAAGCTAAGCTGGGGAGGCTGCCACCAGATGCTAAGGAGCCAAGCAAGTACTTCCCAAAGCCTTTTCACTATTTTGAAAGGCAAAGGCTCAAGGAAGAAGCTCAGAAGAAAGCTGATCTAAAAGGAAAGAAGATAGCTGAAGAATCAGAAGCTCCTGTGACAGCTAAAATTCAATCTGGCAAAGGGATTATCATTAGAGAGCCTGATCAATCCTGATTGTGTTTTAGTTCCTTCATAATGTTTTGTAATGTTGTGATGTGATCATTAACTGTAAAACAATGTAATCAAACATTACCCAGTAGTAAACAAAATATTGTTTAAATCTGTGATAGATTGTTTTATCTATGATGTTTTTATTATTTTGTTTATAATTAAGTATCCCTGTGTTTTTTGTCATATATCATCATTTAGTACTGTTTATAAATGGTGTATATCGTTGGCTATAAGGGTTATGACTTCTCCAAATAGGGGGAGATTGTTGGGTACATTGGAAAATGTGTACCTGATTTGAAGAAGCCCAACCTAGCTCAATGATATACATCAAGGTGTATTTGATGTTGTTTTGAGTTGACATGTGCAGGTGAAGAATTGATAAAGTATGCAGAAAAATTCTAAGTCCAAGTGTCGACACAGAGAAGGATGTGTCGACACATAGAAGAAATTAGTCGACACAACACTGGGAAGCAGTGTCGACACATAGCAGTTAGTCTACAACTACACTGGGAAAAAGTGTCGACACAGAGGAAGTATGTCGACACATAGCAGTTAGTCTACAACAATACTGGGAAGCAGTGTCGACACAGAAGAAGTAAGTCGACACAACACTGGGAATTTGTGTCGACACAGAAGAAAAGCGTCGACCTCAACATTAGGAAAATATGTCGACATAAAAGAATATAGTCGACCTCAAGTTTGTCGACACCAGCAGGATGTGTCGACACAGAAGGATATAGTCGACCTCAAGTTTGTCTACACCAGCAGAATGTGTCGACACATTGTGATTAAGTCGACACATTATAGCAGAGTTAAAAGAAGACTGTGTCGACACCTGAAGGCTAAGTCGACACTTACTAAGTTATGATTCTACAACAACTGTGTCGACACACAGGACTTGTGTCGACACACTGAAGAGTCAAGACCAAGTTATTTTCAGAAGAAGCTGTGTCGACTCAAAGGCAACTTAGTCGACATCACTGAAGACTGTGTCGACACCAAAGTCAATTGTGTCGACATAGATAGACAAATGGTCTCGACACTTTCTGACAGACTGTCTCAATAACTTGTGGTTCAAGACTAAGGCACAGGACTTGTTTGAAGACTTGACAACTGTGGGTTGCCACCGGTTAACTGAAGCTGTCAAACTTGTCAGAAAACGGTTAGAAACCGGATCAGCCGGTTACCATGAAGAAAGTCTATAAATAGACAGATTCAGAAGGAGAAAGTAACTTTGAAAAACATTGATGAGAATCAAAAAGTTGAGAAGGATTACAATCCAATTCATTTCAAGAAAGTGCTAGGCACTTAAGAAGATCTTCTCCAGAAGATCTAAGAAGACTATCTAAGGATAGATCAAAGAAGAGCTCTAATCAGAATTCAGAAGAATCATTCAAAGTGCTGGATAGAGAGAGATCAAGCCAGAATTTGAAGAAGAAGAAAGAAACCACCAGTGGATTCTCAAGAAGCTGTTTGGAAATCAACTCAGCTAAGTTCATATTCAAGAAGCTTTGAAGAAAGCTCAGATACAGTTGATTTCATCAGCTGATCAAGAATTGTCTTGGCCTTTTCTCTCTCAATTTAGGCAAGACAGTTAAATAATCTTTTCTATATTTCTATAGGATCTGTTTACACAGATCTGAGTTATAAGCCTGTGTTATAAAGGCTGAGTGTAGGAGTGTTGAACTCTGAGTGGTAGGGCTGTTTGCCTGAGTGTAGGAGAAGGGTCTTCTCTGAGTTGTAGGCCTTGGGGCAAGGCTGAGGTAGGGCTATTGTGCTTGAGTTGTAGGAACCAGTTGGGTTCTGAGTTGTAGGATCTGTTGATCTGAGATTAGTGGAAGTTTGGCCGAATCTAGCATACTGCTAGATAGGTGAAGGGGGAAAGTGGATGTACCCAGACCTTGGGGAACCACTATAAAACATTGTGCAATCTGTGATGTTTTATTTTCTGTGATTGCTGTGATTATTGTGTTAGCCATTAAATTGAATTCTGCCTAGAAGTTTTTATAAAGAAGTAGAACCTATTCACCCCCCCCCCCTCTAGGTGTTTAGGCTGTCTTGAAAGTTAAACTATCAGATCTGTCGAACCAGCTTGTCCAAGTTGAATAGTGAGAGCTCAGTTTCAGACATCTCTGCGAGACTCTTAGGGATTTGGAGATCTTTTCCAGAACCAGAAGCCTTCATGGGAATGAAAGGACCCTCTTACACAATGAATAAAGAACGAGGGTCAATGGCTTACAGGTAAAATTGAACTCTCATTTTCCAGATGAGATAATATTCTTTGGTGCAAGCAGGCAGTCCTAGGGGAGAGACATCAATGTATAGCTCCATGCTTGAGTCTTGTTTTCTTCTTGACACTAGATGCAGGATCTTACTCAAGGTGTTAACCTTATGGATGAGCAATCTCCCTCTGATACCACTTGAAAGTTTCTAGTGTCGACTAAATCCACCTATGGGGGGGGGGAATAGGTGTCGTGCAGTCTTTTGCGGAATGAAATTTACCTGCACAAATTAACAAACAGAGCACAGAAAGCACACAAAGAATTATAGTAGTTCCCCGATTTGGGTACGTCCACTTTCCCCCTTCGACCTATCTCCCACCAAGGGACGACTCGGTCACTTCTCCAAATGGATTGAAATCTAATCCTCACACTACGGAAGGAACCATTCCAACAAAGGAGTCACAACTCCACCACCACGGGTTGCACCCAACCCTTACAATAAGGAATGAAAATTCCTTTACAACAAACCAAAATTGAATGTAAAAGAAAATACAAACAACGCTTTTGGAGATCCCGATGTCCTTCTTCGTTTGTTGAAGCTTGCTTGAAGATTACGAAGAATCCACAACCGGATTTCTCTCTTGGAAAGAATCTTATCAAGATCGGTGGCGATAAGTAAATGCGGCGGCGATGCTTTGTAGATCCAAACTTCTTGACGAAGCAAGCTAGGTCTACCAACGATCTCAGTCGGATCAATCGTCTCCACCGATTCGGAATGAAGAACAAGTCTCGTTCTACGAATCGGAAGACAAGAGATCTCAAGAGAGATACGTGAGACGCTCTGCTTGCCTCAGTACTGTCGTCGGAAGATCAGAGAAGCACTAAGATCAACGACGGCGACGAACTTGCGAGCGGCTACAGGCGATCGGCGGTTTCTGCGATCGGCTAGGGCACGATGTCGGCTGCTTTCGATTTCCGAGAATCTCTGTTTTTAGAAGTTCAAAATATGCGAGTATAAATACTAGAGGCCAGCCTTAAAGACCGATGTGGGGCCCACGAGAAGAAACCCTAGCCCCAGCCTAAACAACGCATGTCGAGATGGTTCGGTCCAGCGAACAGAGGAAAATTGCCTAAGGCAAAATCGGAGGGAATCGTTGGTGATTCCCGTCGATTCTGTCTTAGCAGAATCCCTGTTTGAAAACTGTCAGCCGGAAGAAGTCAGTGGGAGAGGCTAAGTGATACTCGACGAATCGGCGGGAATCACTAACGATTCCCGTCGAAGTCGGCGGGAATCACTAGCGATTCTCATCGAAGTCGGCGGAATAACTTAGTGATTCTCGTCGATTTTAACTTAGAAGAAATTTCTCTTCCTTCCTTTGATGACTTGGTCTTTGACCCATCTTTGCTCCTTCTTCTGCTCTTGATCTACCTAGACCCTGTACTTGAAAATAAGTACACTCCAATAGAGAGAGCACACGTGAGTCAACACACTGATCTACTCAACGAGGGATTACGTTGCGCAGACCCGTATATATTGACCCACTGTACCCTTACATTGGTGTGTACTTAGCATGGAATAGCTGCAAGCACAACTTGATAGAAGATCGTCAAATACATTGTCAATTCAACTTAGCTTGTTCAGGGGCTTCTTCAAATCAGGTATATTGTGGATACAATACCCAACAAGGTGCGAGTCCACGCCCTTGCTTTTGACCATGAGATTGTCAACATAGACCTCCAGGTTCCTCCCCCTTTGGCCCTAGAAGACTCGATCCATCATGCGCTTGTAGGTAGCCCCTGCGTTCTTCAGCCCAAAGGGCATCATTTTATAGCTGAAGCATCCCTCTTTCATTATAAAGAAGACATCCTTGACATCAGGAGGGTGCATTCGGATCTGGTGGTAACCTGAAAAAGCATCTAAACAAATCATAATAAAAAAACCAACAGCTGAATCAACCATCGCGTCGATTAGAGGCAGAGGGTAGCAATTCTTGGGGCATGATTTATTTAATAAATAAAAGTCTATACACATGCGCCATTCGCCCCCTTTCTTTACCATTACCACATTAGAGATCCAGCCTAGATACTGGATCTTTGAGATGAAGCCGACGTCCAGAAGCTTCTTGACCTCCTCGCAGATGGACTCCTCCAGCTTGGTAGTGATGGTCCTCATTTTCTGGCGAATGGGGCGCGTACGGGGGTCCAGGTTCAGGTGGTGGCAGGCTACATTCGCATCGATGCCTGACATGTTAGCCACGCTCCAAGCAAAGATGTCGACGTTGTCCTGGATGCAAGCCCCCGTTGATCCACACCCTTTGCACCTGGTCGGTGCTGGTGAAGACTTCCATCTCCACCACTTCCTCAGCCGGCTCCAGCCGCAACTGATCCCAACCGACCCTTGCCTCCTCTTCCTGCCCAAGCTCTTCCTCCCCTCCTGCTTCCTCAACTTCCATCGCCTCCCCTATGCTCTCACGCTGCTCAAACTCCACGCCCCTTGGGGCCTCCATCTCAACTCCTCCTCCTCCTCACTCTTCCTTTACTTCCTCCTCATGCCGACCCTCTTGCGGCACCGACCCTTTGCCCCTAGACTTCATGCATAGCTCCTCCTCTCTGCTCCTCCGCAATCTTCTTGCTCGCCTCCTTCAGGCTCACCTCCTCCCCTCCGGCAACCTCTTCCTACATCGTCAACTCCCTCTCCAACTCCTCCGCCTCTGCCATCCAAGATATGGTGTTTACCGCCGTCACGTAACATTGCCTTGCCACCTTTGGGTCCCCCCGGATCTTAACCTGTACCCCTCCGTTATTGAACTTGAGGCATTGGTGGAACGAGGAGGGGACACAGCGAAAGACGCTGATGAAGGGACGCCCAAAGATGGCATTATAACTTCTTGGGGCGTCCACTATGACGAACCGACAATTCCGTGACACGCTCCCCAACTTCACATGCAGCCCTACTCTCCCTTCTATCGCCTTCCTCTCTCCTGAAAACCCAAACAATGGTCCGTCCGAAGCTAAGACCCTCTTGGCCTCGACCTTCATCTCGTCGAAGGCCTTCTTGAAGATCACATTCATGGTGCTCCCGTTATCGACCAGGATCCGGGAGACCGTGAAGTTTTCCACCGCCGTTTGGATCACCAAGGCGTCACAGAACGGGTCCTCGAAGTCTGACATGTCTGCCGATGATAAAGTAATTTTTTCCTCCGGAGGGGGAGCCTGGTAGGTCGAGGCGACCTCCCTTCGGAACATGGTCTGAAGGCTCCTCTTGTGGGTTGCCTCAATCCCGACTCCGCCATGGATAACCCCGATCTCTCCCTGAGTTCCTACGTCAGCCCGATTCTCGCACTTATCTTCCCCCTCTTCCTACTGCACCTCCACGATCCTTATTGGTGGATCCTTCCTCCCTAGCCCTCTGGCCTCTCTCATATCCAGGAACTCTGGGCAGGTGGACGTCGCGTGACTCTCCTCCTGGTGGAAGTCATAGAAAGGCAACACCTCTGCCTCCTCTTCTTCCAGCTCCTCCTCGAACTCCTCTCCTTCCCCCTCTACCTCGGCCGGACTCCATTGCTTCTTGTGGCAGGAAGTGACCCCTCTGCCCCTGCCTCCACGCCGGCTGATCAAACCTCCTCGGCTCGCGGAAGTTGTCCCTTCCCTGGAAGCCTCCGCCCTGTCCCTGGGGGCGACCCTCTTGGGGCCTCCAACCTAGCCGGTTGTTTGGCTCCCAGACCCCCCCATCCTTGATGCTGCCCCTGCCCTCGGGGCTCCTCTCTCCTTCTCTCTTCCCTATGCTCCCTCTGCCTTCCTACTCCCGGATCCTTTACGTTGTCCTCCGCCAACCTGGACAGCTTCCTGACAAAAGCCGGGTTGGCCCTTTCAAAGTCTATCTTCTTCGCCGCCCTCTCCATGAGCTCCTCAAAAGAGAGGGGGCATTCTCTTCAGCTCCATGCTAAAGAATCTTGGCCTCAGCCCCAGGGTGAAGGCGAGCATCAGTGCATACCCCGGGACCTCCTGGACCAGGAGGATCTCTTCCTGAAACCGATCAACATAGTGACCCAACGTCTCATCTTGCTTCTGCCTCACCGCAAACATGCACTCCGCCTCCTTCTTCTGCTTCTTCGATGTCGAGAATCTCAACAGTAACCCTCACTGTAGATCCTCAAAACTATAGATCGAGCTTATCGTCAACTGGTGGAACCAGTCTCGGGCCTTCTCCTTCAACGTGGTGGCAAAGAGCTGACACTTGAAGGCGTCTGTCATCTGCCTAATCGAAACAACATCTTCAAACCATTGCACATGCTACACAAGTTCATCCTTACCCGAGTAGTAGGACATGTCGGGCTCCCGAAACCACTCCGAAACCGGAGCTGAGATGATGAGCTCACTAAAAGGGCTCCCGCCCCTGCCTGCCGAGAAGGCACATCTCGCGCCCTCGGCTGGCTCGCTAGGTCTACAGTGCCTTGCCCGGGGAAGAGCTCTCGCACAGCCACATCCCTCTCGCCGACCTCTGCTGGCACCTACTTCCCAGAGCGCTGCCCGAGAGCATTCTCGCCCAAGAGAGGGACCACCTTTATTGGAGCCTAAGGCGTAGCCCACTCACTCCTTGCCGAGAAGGCCAGGTTGATGGTCTGCAGGACCTCTCGCCTGAAATTCTCC
The DNA here is from genome assembly GCA_039513925.1 of Platanthera zijinensis. Lineage (NCBI taxonomy): Eukaryota > Viridiplantae > Streptophyta > Magnoliopsida > Asparagales > Orchidaceae > Platanthera > Platanthera zijinensis. Next base: position 15,113,349 of record CM077084.1, read on the forward strand.
AGCATCTTCCTTGTCGCCCCTCACCCCGAGAAGGGGAACCTCCTGAGCCTAATCCATTGCCTTCACCTCCGGCCATGGGACTCAACTCAAGATTTTCTTTTATCGGCTACCTTCCACGCTCACCGCACCAGAACTGTTGAAGCCAAAATTTGACCTCAACGAAAGTTCGAAAACAGGGGTGTAGCCAACACCTACTTCTCCCAAGCCTCGACCTCTGACTGGTAGTAAAAGACCAGAAACCGACCCAAAGCCTCAGCTGGGAGGTCCCACCTCTTACCCGGAAGATCTCTAAGCACTTCCCCTCCAAAGCCAAATGCTAAGCTAGGAGCTCCTCAGAAAGCACTAGAAGATCTTAAGAAAATATGAAAGCTTGCCTTCTGAGGAGCTCTTGTGGTTCTATTTATAGTCTTTGCTGACCTGAAATTACTAAATTACCCCTGCCTGGTCTGCCAATAGCCAAACTCCGCTGTTCTGAGGAGCTAAATGCAGATCCTGGGGGTATACATGTAATTTTACCTGAGGGCATCTATGTAATTTCACCATAGGCCTTACTCGGCGGGAGCCTTCTTGCCGAGAACTGAAGGCTCTCGTGCTTACGCCTTGCCGAGAACTCTCCCGCCCTCACCAGGCGGGAGCTAAAAGGATATCAAAGAATGTTATAGGCTGCACCTGCTCCCTCCCTCGCGAGGCGCGAGCCTTCCCGCTCGCCCTTGGGCGGGAGTACGTCTCGGTCGAAGCCCGACCTGTCTTGACGAGCGTCAAGCTCTTCTCGACGAACTGCCTACCTGAGCACGAGCGCTTTCGCCTACTCCTATGCGAGAGTTCTTCTGTTCCAAACCTGTTCGACGACCATTGAGCTCCGCTCGACGAGACCTGAGCAGAGCTCGGCGAAATCTGAATAGAGGGCGTTGCGTCGAGCTCCTCCCTGACTGAGCGAGATCAGTTTTTCCTCACCCGAGGCTAGCCCAAAACTAGCCCAAACCTGGCCCTTGGTATCTCTGGGTCCCACTCAGCGAATATGAGGTTGTACAAATAATCCCCCTAAACTTTAGAAATAGGTGAATAAGCCCCTTAACTTTATTTTTCACTATACTCATCCCAATGCATCAATTTAAGTTTTAAGATAATTAAGGAATAAAATGAAAATTATAATTAAAATATTTGAAATCATTTTTTTTAATATATTGCCTATATAAAATTTTTAAATCTATTCACCATAATTAAGGATAAAATAAATTTTAAAAGTAAATTTTACGAGGGCCGACCAAGGCCGCTCGGATCAAATATGCAAAATCATTATCTTTTTGTCTGCATATATATTTAAAACTATTATATTTTTTACTTTTAATTAAAGGAATACAAAAAATTTATTTAAACCTTAATTATACTTATGGTATTTAAAATATTTATTTAGGCAATATATTACAATTTTTATTTCAAATATTTTAATTAGAAAATTTGTTTTGCCTCATAATTAACTTAACCCTTTATTTTTAAGATGATTTAGGATGAAAAAAAGTTAAGCGAGGTTATTCACCTATTTCTAAAATTTAGGAGGGTTATTGACAATAACATAATTAAAACTTTAGGAGGATTAGCAACAATTTACTCCTAAAAAATTTAGGGCGCTGTTACGTGCACATCACTTTTGGCTATGTGCACATTATAGATATGTTCACACCATAAATTTTATTTGCAGGCCAAAATATCAGGTAAACACCATAAATTTTATTTGCATGCCAAATTGTTAAATAAACATCAAAATAAAATTTGATTTTTTTGTTACTTCAAATACAAAAGATTTCTTCTCTTTTACATTTCAAATCAATAAAAAACTAGTCGTGCACGAAAAGACCCCGGTCCCGGTCCGGGACCGGTCCTGGGCAGGACCGGTCTTTTGGGGCACCGGTCCCGGACCGGTCCTGCCCAAACCGGTCCCGGTCCGGGACCGGTTTTCCCTCTGAAAACCGGGACCGGCTGGGACCGGAAAAACCGGTCCTAACCGGTCCTAACCGGTCCCAGACCGGGATCGGTTTTTAAATAAAATTTATTTTTAAAAATAAAAATTAATTTTATTTTTATGTTTTAATATTAATTAAAAAAAACAAAAAAACTTGTACATGTACACAAATCACAAAATGTCAAAATCACAAATACAAAATTTTAAAATTGCAATTTGCAAAATAAATAAAAAATTTTATTAAATATGAAATAAAATTACAAAATTAAAATATAATTACAAATGAAATACAAAATACAATTTATAATTAAAAATCCAAATACAAACATTTGCAATTTAAATTTGAAATAAAAAAACTAAATACAATTTGAAATCATTCTACGACGCTCCCCAGATTTAAGTTAGTAACCTCGTCTTCAACTTCAGACTCGCTATCTTCAATTGACGAGACGTGTTGTCTCCTCCTCAAAGCGTCCAAATGATCCTTGTAGCAAATGCAAATCTCCAAAGATTCTTCGGTCAAACGGCTCCTTCGCTCGTTCAGAATCCTGCCACTCAAAGAAAATGCAGACTCCGAAGCTACTGTACTAGCTTGGATGATTAGTAAATCGCGGGCCATTAAGGCCAAAATAGGATAATTGTTAGATTTATTTTTCCACCAATTTAAAATGTCAAAATTTTCTATTTCGTGCGCGGTCATAAATTCTTGAAATTGTGTTTTGCTATATAAACCTAATTCGTTTAAAGTGCTCGAAGTTCGTTGTTTTTTCTTCGAAGCTAATTCTAAAAATTTATTTTTTAAAATATCTTTTGTTCGCGGGGCGGCGGATTCCTCGCGAGGTCGCAATCCATATATTTGATCGTAATAATTGTATAGATAAGTAAAATCGGAATTAAATTTTGTTACACTAACGTTGTGGTAATCATTAGAAGATTCGTTTAAATCTAAATTTTTATTAATTTCTTCTATAAAATTTTCCACGCCGTCTACACCCATTAAAGGGTTTAACGCCGTCGCACAAGAAAACATAGGTGGCATATGCGTATAATATTTTAAAAATTTTGCCTCCATTAAAAAAATTAACGGACGCCACATTGGGTTAATTTTGTAAGTTTTAAATGTTTCTGTAATTAATAAAAAATTTTCAATGACGAGCGAGCTTGTAGGATAGCAAACTCCTGATAAAACAGTTGTCGCCCTATAAAAACTCTCTAATAAATTAACGTAATCTTCGATTACAGCCCAATCTGACGCATTTAAATCGTGTGCTTCTTCTACGCTATTATAAAATTCGGTTAATAGTGATTTTTGTGACAAAGCCCGTTTTAACATTTTGTACGTGGAATTCCATCGTACGGGCATATCATAAGATGGACCCAAAATTTTTTTATCTTGTGCAATAACAAATTTTTTGAAATCTTGTTTTCTTCATTTTGAACTATAAATAACACGTAACATAGTACGTATTTTAATAACGTAATCGTTCATAAAATTTAAACTATCTTGCACAATTAAATTCAACACGTGACAAACGCAACGTGTATGAAAAAAAATACCATCTAACATAGGTTCTAGATCATTAATTAAATATTTAATAGCCATATTATTATTAGAGGCGTTATCAAATGAAATACTTAAAATTTTATCTTTTATTTTGAAATCTCGAATACACTTAATAATCACCTGGTAAATTGCTTTACCGGTGTGCGGATATTCAAAACCTTCAAAACAAATAATACGTTTATTTAATTCCCAACTATCGGGATCGACCCAATGACAAGTTATGCAAATATAAGAAAGCCCGTCTACTAAACCGCTAGTCCAAACATCGCTCGTTAAACTAACTCGTCCCTCGAATGTTTCAAAAAAATTTTGTAAAAAAATTTTGGATTGCATGTAGGCGTGTAAAGCATCACGCCGAGTTGTAGTACGACTTACCTGTTGATATTTTGGTTGGAGTGCTTCGTGTATGTACGACGTCATTTCGTCGTTGTCGTAGTGGTTGAACGAGAGACCGCTTTTGATGACATTCTCCATTTGTCGCTCCCGTTGCCGAGCTTGGTCATACGTCCAAATCTGCCCGGTCGTTGAAATCTGAGCTTGGTTGGTCTCCGACGGAGCTTGTTTGGATAGACACGATTTGTTGTGTCGGGCGAGAGTTGTGTTGCTGCTGTTAGCCGCCATAAGCTTGTCGCAAAGTTTGCACTTCGCCTTAATTTCGCCGCCGATCCGCACCTTCTCGAAGTTATCCCATACCGCCGCTTTATGTCGGTGCTCGACAATCTCATGTCCGACGGATGCTGAGGAGGACGCCGGTATGGAGGAGGAGGAAGCCATTTGAATGAGTGAGAGAGGTGAGAGAGAGAGTTAGAGAGAGTGAGAGAGAGTGAAAGAGAGTGAAAGAAAGAGGGGGGGGGGGGGTTTATAGATTTTTTTAAAAAAAATCAAAAAATTTAAAAATATAAATATATATTATTAAATATTATTTTATAATATTATTAATAATATATATTAATATATTATATAATATTATAAAATAAAATAAAATAAAGAGCCAAGCGACTCTTTAGAAAGAGCCGTTTGGCTCTTGTTATGAGAGCCTAACGGCTCTCATTTAATGAGAGTCGTTGGTTCTCATTAAATGAGAGCCGTTAGGCTCTCATAACCGGTCCTGACCGGTCCCGGAACCGGTCCCGGTCCGGGACCGGTTTTGGTCCCTAAAACAGGGACTGTCCGGGACCTGTGGACCGGTCCGGGACCGGACCGGTCCTATCCGGGACCGGTCTCTGACCGGTCCCGACCGGTCCGGTCCCGACCGGTCCGGTCCGGACCGGTCTTTTTGTGCACCCCTATAAAAAACAAACAAAATAAAAAAAAATCTAAAATCATTTTCATTGATGTAACTTGAAATTTGCACGGTCCATTTTTAAGTTCATGTAGACCTGCACGAACATAAATCTATGAATATTAGTTGTCTTAATTAAATAAATATTTGCAGGTTACTTAAAATTGAATATTAATAGCTCTTGAATGATAATGCTCAGTGTTGAAACCGGAAAACCGGTCTCTTGTGGAGTTCGTCCCTTGGGGAAGGGGTGGTCGCGCACCTACTTCGCTCCTGCAAGAAAATGACAAGAAGAAAGAAGAACTAAGGACTAGACCAAGGGCCCGGCGTGGAGGTCCCACCACACACCCGGAAGATCTTAGAGCGCTTCCCCTCCTTAGCCAAATGCCGGGCTAAGGTACCTCAGAAAGCGCTAATAGGCCGGGGAATTCGTAAGTGTGCCTTCTGAGGTACCCCTTGTGTCCTATTTATAGGAAAAGATGGCCTGCCAATATACAACCTTCACTGTTTTCGAGGACTACAGGCAAACCAAAAGGGGCCACATAGTAAAAGTATGCCATGGCCAAGATGCGAGCTGGACCTGAGGAGGCACTCGCTCGGTAAGGGGCCCGACTCGCCTCGCCCTGGGCCTAGGCGGGCACGTACTCGGCGGACTGTGCTCGGCTAGCGCTGAGCTCGGCTTGACTACCGCCGAGCTCGGACTCGGCACGGCGATCGTCGAGCTCGGACTCGGCACGGCGATCGCCGAGCTCCAACAGGGACTGAAAACGGCACAAGGATCATCGAGCTTGGCTCGACCACCGTCGAGCCCTGTTCCCGCACCCGAGCTCGGTCTCGGCGTGCCGGGCTTCGTTCGGCCATCGTCGAGCTCGGCTCGACTATTGCCGAGCTCGGGCTCGGCATGCTGGGTCCAAGTTGGTCTGAGCCGGCCGGTTCAACTCCTGTCGACCACTCGCGGGATACGGGGTTGTACATAATCCCCGCTCTTTGCGAGGTTGGGACAAGCTCGGAAAGAAACATCCAACCCCATAGGATCCGGCGAGTGCGACAGGGGCAAAAAGGAATCTTCTGGTAGGCCCCACAGGTAGCTATATATATGTACCCCTGCGCATCTGGCTGACCTTTGCCCTTCCCCAGATTCTGTCAAGATGCCGCTCCCCAAGGAAGTCTTAGAGCGACTCGCACGTTCCCGCGAAGAGATCGCTGCCCAGGCCGCGGGGCTGACCAACCTTGAGGCCCCTGCTCGCCGTTTTGCCGATTTTGGCTCGGCCAAGCGGGCGAAGCCCCTTCCTCCGGGGGCCGTACTCATTCTGGCCGACTTCACTGCCGCCTTGGGGAACGGGGCCGGTTCCTCCAATCAGCCAGTTCTTGGCTCTTCTGCTAAAAATCTAGTGGAATTGTCTTCCGACCGGGAGAACAGCGGCGAAGCATCCACCCCTCGGGCCAAAAGTATTCCCGTCAACTCGCCACGGCAGGATCCCGAGGTTAAGGAGCCGGGCTCGCGAGAGCCGGCGTCGCCGAGTCGCCTCCCTTCCCGGCAACCCTCCCCTGGATCCCTGGTCGTGGGGAGAGGCGCCGGGATTATCCCTGTTCCCGGCTACTAGCTTGCTCCTCAAGAACTGCCGGGGCGTGGCAAGGACCTGCGCCACTTCTCTCCTCGCGCCAACCCGGAGGAGCCAGGCTCGCGCGGTAAGTTTCCGGCATTGCTCTTCTGTTCCGTGGATATTTGCTTTTCTGACCCTCTTTCAGTTCTTCACCCAGAATTTCCCGGGCGGACGGAGGACGGCGAGTCCGTGGATCGACCTCCTTACTCGCCCCTCCCTTCTCCAAGCGCCCTGGACGCCATCCTGGACTCCGAGGTGGGCAGTCCTGAACGCGCAAGACGGGAGCGGAAGATTCTCAAGAAGCTGGTGCGCGAGCTCCACGACCTGCGGAAGGACAACAACAGGCTGCAGTGGGAGTGCTCGCGTCTCGCGGACGGTGCTGGAGTCAGCCTGGCGTTCGAGGAGGCGTCTTCCCTGGTGCTGATGGACGAAATTGACGAGAACCTGCGGGTGATAAATAGGAACATGGGGCGGCTTCGCGAACTTCATGTGCGGCGGCCTGCGACGGCGGGCCGGCGAGACCGGGGAGAATGAAACGGCTCCTCTGTCAGTCGGCCGGTACTCGCCCCCGCCCTCGCATGGTCCTCGCGCCCTTATTTATATTTTTTCTTTTATTTGCTCTGGATGGTCTGCTTGTAATAACTTGGAACAACCTTTCAACCACTTTGTATATGTAGATGCTTTTTCAATATTTTGGTGAGTCTTTTCGAATTCCCCCTTCGGGGGCCTGGCCGGCTCGCAGGACTTGCGAGGAGAGGATGGCGAGGTGGCGCGGCGAGACCGGACCGATCGGCCGACTCGCCCTCCCTCTCGCCCTTCTTTACCTTTTTCTATAAATAGACCTTCTCACCTACCCCCGAGGCACGCTTTTATTGCTTTCGACTCCTTGCTTCGTCTCTGTTTTCCCGAGCTCGCGATTTCCCTCTTCTCTGTGACCATGGTCAAGACCAACCCTGACGCGGACGGTCGGTCTAAGTGCGCCCAGCACTTTGTTGACCATTGCTTTTTCGAGGGGCACATTACAGAGGAGGAGCTCGCCGAGTTCACGGCGGCGTTCGTCCCCCCCGGCTTCCAGGCTCGCAGGCCCGCCGAGCATGAGGCCATTAATTCCTTCCCGGAGGGTGAGCTCGCCTTCCCCATCTCGCACTTCGAGGTGGGACTACGCCTCCCCCTCTGGCCAGAAATTCGCCAGGTCCTGAAGTACTACGGCGCGGTGCCCGCACAGCTGAATTCCAACGCCATCGCTATGATGGTGGCGTTCGCCTGCTTCCTCCGCCGGGAGCGAATTGAGTTCAACCTCGCGGTGTTCCGCAAGTTGTTCTCTTACAAGGCTACCCCCGACGGGGTCGCCTACTTCGGCGGGTCCTTCATCAAGGTTCGCGAGCTAGCGAACAAGAATCACAATTGGATGACCCGGCTCGTCTTCATCAAGGGCGAGCTCGGCAACATCCCCTTTCGCCCCCTGCAGAAGAGCGAGGACATATATCGTCCTCCTTCCCTGTCTGGCAGCGACGCCGACCTCCACAAGTTTTTCCTCCACAAGGACTTCGAGGTCGCCTTCCTCCGCCGCGGCCTTGACTCGCTTCAACCCGTTCTCCCCGGTGAAGGTATATCTCGCTCAGCCCTCTCGCGAACTTTATCAAGGTGGATCTCATATAATTTTTCTCTCTCTCTTCTTCTTTTTTGACTAAGTCTTTCTCTGCAGGGGAACGAGTTCTGCCGGAGCATCCGCCGTTCGCCGACTCGGGGATATTCTCAGATCCTCTGGAGCTGGCCCGGGCGGCGGCACTGGCTTGTCGCGAGGAGCACGCGCGAGACCAACTCCCCGGCAGGAAGCGCCTGGAGTCTGGGGGGTCAAGCTCGCGCCACGAGCCTTCACTCCCCAAGAAGAAGAGGGCGAAGGTAGTCTCGCGCGGGCGGCTGCACCTTCCTCCGTCGCCTACCAAGTTCATGAGCTCGCCGGAGGCTCTGTCTGACGAGCCGCCCTTGAGTCCGCTGAAAGAAGCCTCCTCCCCCCGAAAGGGGAAGAAGAAGAGCGGGCCGTCCTCCGATTCCACCGGGGAGGACACCCTCCGCGAGCCCAGTCTGCCGAAGGATCACCCCAACTTCGGCAAGGGGTGCAAGAGCAAAGATGCGGCTGGCGAGCCCATCTTGAAGTGGGACGAGGGGGCGCACCGAGTTTCCGTTTCTACTCGCGCCCCCTCCTGGGGAGCCCGCCGGCCGCCTACCGCCCACGCCTTCGCGTTCGGCTTCGGCCTCTACAGCCGCGACAGCGCCGAGTCGTACAAGAAACTGACCCCCAGTCAGCTCGGCTACGAGGGGATGCAGGCTCACCTGCGGGCCTTCGAGCTCCATCACATGATGGTCCGCCGCGGCTTCCAGCTCAGCAACGCCCTGCTGACTGCCGAGCAGGAGCGCGACCTGGCGAAGGAGAGCGCGGTCGACGCGGAAAGGCGGTTCGGCCTCGCGGACGCTCTACTCGCGAAGTCTGTCGGTGGCCTGGTAATCACTGGATACCTCTATTTACCTTGCTTAAGATTATTCCTGCGCGTGTTCTGAACTTTTAATCTTACAGGACGCCGAAGCCGCTAACGCAATGCGAGACGAGGTAGCTCAGTTGCGGGCTCAGCTCGCTGAGCGGGAAGCCCAGCTCGCCGAGCAAAAGACATATTCCCGGGAGCAGGAGGCTGTTGCCGCCCGGCTGGGGGCGGAGGTGGAGGAATTGAAGGAAAAGAACAAGGGGCTCCTGGGAGAGGTCCTCCGCCAAGCCGACGCTCTCCTTCCCCCGAACGCCAGCGAGCCGGCCTTCCCCTTCAAGAGGCCCTGGGTATTCGGCGAGTCTGATGTCGCGGAGCGGCTGCGAGTCAACTCCGTCGAGGCTGCCGAGTGTCTTCTACAAGCCATGAGGGGGACGGGGATTTTGGCGGAAGGCTGCGAGGAGGTCACCGTCCGGGAGCTCCTGCCAACCCTGTTCCCGCCCAGCCCGCTCAGCGAGAAGGAAGATAGCTTCGACTCGCTCTTTGCGGGGGTGAGGGAGAAGGACGCTCGGCTTGGTGACGAGGAGGACCGTCACTCGAGGGGGGAGGGCGAGAGTTAACTTTTGTTTTCTTCTTTTTATTTTTTTTTGTACCCTGCCGAGGCGGGCCTTGTAAACTTGTAATGATGAATCAAAGATATTTTGCACAATTTTGCTATCTTCTTTTTAAGCTCACTTGCGATGTTATACCCGTGCGCTTGGTAGAGCGACCTCGCCCGTAGAATGTCTTGAGTTAGGACCAGCCCCCGCGGTGCTCGCGGCGAATCCCTAGGGCACGTGCTCGCGCCATATCCTACTCGCGCCTCACCTTCCCCCGCCATGTCTCGCCTCAGTTTTTCGATAATTCAAACAAGTGAAAATACGTTTGGGTCAAGATGCTGCCGGCATCCACCTTAGACATCAGGGCGTGTCTTTCGCCGAGTTAGCTGGAGCGAAGCTAGGCTCGCTGGAGAGAGCCGCTTTCCTTCCCCTGGGTCTGGGACGGGACCTGAGCTTCCTTAGTAGCGAGCTGAAGAGAGAAAGGGGGGGGGGAGGATATTCCGAGCTCGCCGTCTTGACTGGCGAGCTAGCACCCTGGTGTTTTCCTCGGGCCAACTCCCAGTCTCGACTACAGGGTCGTAGCGATGTCCACCGAGACTCGGCCGTGCCAGCTAGGTGGGAGCCTGGCAGGGGAGTGACGAGACCTAACCCCAGAGCGAGAAGACTTAGAAACTTTTGCCTCTCCCGGGTGCTACCACCGGGCCAGTCAGCTAGGTGAGAGCCTGAGGGCGGGTGTTGAACATCCTCCGGGCTCAGCCCCAGGGTCATAGCGATGTCCATCGAGGCTCGGCCGTGCCAGCTAGGTGGGAGCCTGGCAGGGGAGTGACGAGACCTAACCCCAGAGCGAGAAGACTTAGAAACTTTTGCCTCTCCCGGGTGCTACCACCGGGCCAATCAGCTAGGTGAGAGCCTGAGGGCGGGTGTTGAACATCCTCCGGGCTCAGCCCCAGGGTCATAGCGATGTCCATCGAGGCTCGGCCGTACCAGCTAGGTGGGAGCCTGGCAGGGGAGCGACGAGACCTAACCCCAGAGCGAGAAGACTTAGAAACTTTTGCCTCTCCCGGGTGCTACCACCGGGCCAGTCAGCTAGGTGAGAGCCTGAGGGCGGGTGTTGAACATCCTCCGGGCTCAGCCCCAGGGTCATAGCGATGTCCATCGAGACTCGGCCGTGCCAGCTAGGTGGGAGCCTGACAGGGGAGTGACGAGACCTAACCCCAGAGCGAGAAGACTTAGAAACTTTTGCCTCTCCCGGGTGCTACCACCGGGCCAGTCAGCTAGGTGAGAGCCTGAGGGCGGGTGTTGAACATCCTCCGGGCTCAGCCCCAGGGTCATAGCGATGTCCATCGAGACTCGGCCGTACCAGCTAGGTGGGAGCCTGGCAGGGGAGTGACGAGACCTAACCCCAGAGCGAGAAGACTTAGAAACTTTTGTCTCTCCCGGGTGCTACCACCGGGCCAGTCAGCTAGGTGAGAGCCTGAGGGCGGGTGTTGAACATCCTCCGGGCTCAGCCCCAGGGTCATAGCGATGTCCATCGAGGCTCGGCCGTACCAGCTAGGTGGGAGCCTGGCAGGGGAGCGACGAGACCTAACCCCAGAGCGAGAAGACTTAGAAACTTTTGCCTCTCCCGGGTGCTACCACTGGGCCAGTCAGCTAGGTGAGAGCCTGAGGGCGGGTGTTGAACATCCTCCGGTCTCAGCCCCAGGGTCATAACGATGTCCATCGAGACTCGGCCGTACCAGCTAAGTGGGAGCCTGGCAGGGGAGTGACGAGACCTAACCCCAGAGCGAGAAGACTTAGAAACTTTTGCCTCTCCCGGGTGCTACCATCGGGCCAGTCAGCTAGGTGAGAGCCTGAGGGCGGGTGTTGAACATCCTCCGGGCTCAGCCCCAGGGTCATAACGATGTCCATCGAGACTCGGCCGTGCCAACTAGGTGGGAGCCTGGCAGGGGAGCGACGAGACCTAACCCCAGAGCGAGAAGACTTAGAAACTTTTGCCTCTCTCGGGTGCTACCACCGGGCCAGTCAGCTAGGTGAGAGCCTGAGGGCGGGTGTTGAACATCCTCCGGGCTCAGCCCCAGGGTCATAGCGATGTCCATCGAGACTCGGCCGTACCAGCTAGGTGGGAGCCTGGCAGGGGAGTGACGAGACCTAACCCCAGAGCGAGAAGACTTAGAAACTTTTGGCTCTCCCGGGTGCTACCACCGGGCCAGTCAGCTAGGTGAGAGCCTGAGGGCGGGTGTTGAACATCCTCCGGGCTCAGCCCCAGGGTCATAGCGATGTCCATCGAGACTCGGCCGTGCCAACTAGGTGGGAGCCTGGCAGGGGAGTGACGAGACCTAACCCCAGAGCGAGAAGACTTAGAAACTTTTGCCTCTCCCGGGTGCTACCACCGGGCCAGTCAGCTAGGTGAGGGCCTGAGGGCGGGTGTTGAACATCCTCCGGGCCCAGCCCCAGGGTCATAGCGATGTCCATCGAGACTCGGCCGTACCAGCTAGGTGGGAGCCTGGCAGGGGAGTGACGAGACCTAACCCCAGAGCGAGAAGACTTAGAAACTTTTGCCTCTCCCGGGTGCTACCACCGGGCCAGTCAGCTAGGTGAGAGCCTGAGGGCGGGTGTTGAACATCCTCCGGGCTCAGCCCCAGGGTCATAGCGATGTCCATCGAGACTCGGCCGTGCCAACTAGGTGGGAGCCTGGCAGGGGAGTGACGAGACCTAACCCCAGAGCGAGAAGACTTAGAAACTTTTGCCTCTCCCGGGTGCTACCACCGGGCCAGTCAGCTAGGTGAGAGCCTGAGGGCGGGTGTTGAACATCCTCCGGGCTCAGCCCCAGGGTCATAGCGATGTCCATCGAGACTCGGCCGTACCAGCTAGGTGGGAGCCTGGCAGGGGAGTGACGAGACCTAACCCCAGAGCGAGAAGACTTAGAAACTTTTGCCTCTCCCGGGTGCTACCACCGGGCCAGTCAGCTAGGTGAGAGCCTGAGGGCGGGTGTTGAACATCCTCCGGGCTCAGCCCTAGGGTCATAGCGATGTCCATCGAGACTCGGCCGTACCAGCTAGGTGGGAGCCTGGCAGGGGTGTGACGAGACCTAACCCCAGAGCGAGAAGACTTAGAAACTTTTGCCTCTCCCGGGTGCTACCACCGGGCCAGTCAGCTAGGTGAGAGCCTGAGGGCGGGTGTTGAACATCCTCCGGGCTCAGCCCCAGGGTCATAGCGATGTCCATCGAGACTCGGCCGTACCAGCTAGGTGGGAGCCTGGCAGGGGAGTGACGAGACCTAACCCCAGAGCGAGAAGACTTAGAAACTTTTGGCTCTCCCGGGTGCTACCACCGGGCCAGTCAGCTAGGTGAGAGCCTGAGGGCGGGTGTTGAACATCCTCCGGGCTCAGCCCCAGGGTCATAGCGATGTCCATCGAGACTCGGCCGTGCCAACTAGGTGGGAGCCTGGCAGGGGAGTGACGAGACCTAACCCCAGAGCGAGAAGACTTAGAAACTTTTGCCTCTCCCGGGTGCTACCACCGGGCCAGTCAGCTAGGTGAGGGCCTGAGGGCGGGTGTTGAACATCCTCCGGGCTCAGCACCTACTTCGTTCCGCCGGCACACTCGCCGCTGGGGTTGGGGGAGGGGGTGGCGAGTTGCCCCTGCCTGATCCTTGTCCTTCATCTCCAGTCATCGAGCCTGCAGAAGGTTTTCTCTGCTGACCACTCTCCACGCTCACCGCACCAAAATGTTGAAACCGGAAAACCGGTCTCTTGTGGAGTTCGTCCCTTGGGGAAGGGGTGGCCGCGCACCTACTTCGCTCCTGCAAGAAAATGACAAGAAGAAAGAAGAACTAAGGACTAGACCAAGGGCCCGGCGTGGAGGTCCCACCACACACCCGGAAGATCTTAGAGCGCTTCCCCTCCTTAGCCAAATGTCGGGCTAAGGTACCTCAGAAAGCGCTAATAGGCCGGGGAATTCGTAAGCGTGCCTTCTGAGGTACCCCTTGGGTCCTATTTATAGGAAAAGATGGCCTGCCAATATACAACCTTCACTGTTTTCGAGGACTACAGGCAAACCAAAAGGGGCCACATAGTAAAAGTATGCCATGGCCAAGATGCGAGCTGGACCTGAGGAGGCACTCGCTCGGCAAGGGGCCCGACTCGCCTCGCCCTGGGCCTAGGCGGGCACGTACTCGGCGGACTGTGCTCGGCTAGCGCTGAGCTCGGCTTGACTACCGCCGAGCTCGGACTCGGCACGGCGATCGTCGAGCTCGGACTCGGCACGGCGATCGCCGAGCTCCAACAGGGACTGAAAACGGCACAAGGATCGTCGAGCTTGGCTCGACCACCGTCGAGCCCTGTTCCCGCACCCGAGCTCGGTCTCGGCGTGCCGGGCTTCGTTCGGCCATCGTCGAGCTCGGCTCGACTATTGCCGAGCTCGGGCTCGGCATGCTGGGTCCAAGTTGGTCTGAGCCGGCCGGTTCAACTCCTGTCGACCACTCGCGGGATACGGGGTTGTACACTCAGGTGCATCTAATCACTCACAAGTCCCAAAATTCATTTTATTCATACAAGCGAAATAATAATTAGATAGAGAAGTTGAACATTATGTAATGCAATGAGCCTAATAATAGTTCATACACACATGTTTAAGAGTTGACCAAATTTACTACATCATCGTCCATATGTTTGTGTAAATGACAATTTTCTGCCGCTGCTTCATGATACCTTAACCACTGAGAGTATATAGGTGGAAGTGAACACCCTTCTTTCATCGACAAATGAATGAAATGATTATCATTGACAAAGCCAATAAAAATTATCTTCCAGATTTCTGGAGGTGCATAATGTAATGGTAGGAATGTGAATGACTGATATTTTGAGTAATGAACAAATATTACATTATAGCAAGATGCATCTATTAGTCCAATATCTATCATGGACATCCATTTTTTAAGCGGCGCTGGAGTTTCATTACAATTTAGAGACTCAATTAACTCTAATCGTCTGCCATCTCCATATATCTGAGTATACAAATTCTCATTATTAGTAATCTCTAATGTCAATTCCTTGCACACTTGTAGCGAGTTTTGACCAATTTTTAAAGCATGTTAATTCCTCGCGCTTATGTTTAATATGGATGAGATTGAAAAAAAATAGTGATATTGTTTATTTTAAGAGTTTGATGTGCACATAGCCAAAAGTGATGTGCACGTAACAATGCCCTTTATTTTAAGAATTTGGTGTGAACATAGCCAAAAATGATGTGCACATAAAATCACCAAAAATTTATTACTCAAAAAGATAAATAAACAAATTAAATTATATTATTTTAAATTGTAAAATTTAAAATAATTAAAGGGTAAGATAGAAGTTACAGGTTTCTTGGTCGTCCTCTTCTCTTTCCATCCCGTCTACCAGACCATCTAGGGTTTGTGCCGTTTCATATTTTGTCCAGAATTTGTATTGAGTAGCTATGGCGATTGGATCAGCGGCTTCAGTATCTGGATTGTTCAAATTTGTGAGGCCCAGCCTCCGTCCCCAGTCGACGGACATCTCCGCCGCCGTCACCTGGGGAGTTGCAGCCACCACAACAGCGCTCTGGCTTGTTCAGGTCAGGATATCTATTTTCTTGCCACATTTTCTCTCCATTGGTTACAAATATTCTTTTTTTATTCAATTTTATTGATCTCGCGGCTGTGATGCAAGGTGGAAGATGATGCCACGATTTAGGAATGCTGCAAATTTATGATTTGATAATCTTTTTTTGATTTTTAGATTAACAGTATTGGGTTTAATTTATTATTATTTATTTATGCAGTGCTTTCGTTGATGGTGTTTTCTTCAGAATGTTTTGGCGCTTATGCATAAAGTTTATCCCAGCGATGCTCTTTTTTTAAGGTTTTGAAAACTAGGTTAATAACTTGTTGCCTACCTAGGTATTTTTTTTTCTAGGGCTGGAAATGAAAAGTTTTTAATATAATCTAACATTGTCTTTCTTAGATTTAATTGGACAAAGAAACAAAAATGAACAAAACAAGGTAGAAAGAACTAAGGGTTTTACTGATGCTTCTCACATAAATCTTGTTCTTGCGTACAGGTCTTACAGGTTTTTATAGAGGAACAAAATCAATTCATATTAAAGGTGCAGGGAATATGAGACGGTTAAGATGCCTATCATAATGTTTCTTAATTAATCAGGCTTTGAAAACAGTAATACAATATTAATTCTCCTTAATTATCTCTGCTTTGGAACTGATGCAAGAGTTAAGATTGAAGGCCAAGATTTATTCCTTTTACCCCCTTTAAATCTTGGCCGTTGATGAGACTGATCTTATCTCTGAGCTTGATAAAGCGTTCCCGAGGCAGTGGCTTGGTTAGTAAGTCGGCGAACTGCTCGTCGTAGTTGATGAAGATGACATTTACTTCCTTCTTCTCTACTAGCTCCCTGATGAAATGCCATCAAATATCTATGTGTTTGCTTCTGTTGTGGTGTACATGGTTCTTTGATGGGGCGATCACAGAAGTATTGTCGCAAAAGATCTTCACTCCTTCCTTTTCTTTCTCATCTCTTATCTCTCTGCTTAACCTCTGCAGCCATATGGCTTCACAGGCTGCTTTGTTAAGCGCCATGTATTCTGCTTTTGTTGTCGACAAGGCGACAGATTGCTGCTTCCTTGAGCTCCAGGAAACAGGATTTGTCCCAAGTTGAAAGAGAAAAACGCTTGTGCTTTTTCGATCGTGGAGATCTCCGGCCCAGTCGGAGTCAGTGTAACCAACTAGTTCCTCTGTTTTAGGATTAAAGTAGAAAGTCCCAAAATGTTTGGTACCTTGTAGATATCGGAGAATCCTTTTTGCAGCCGCGAAATGAGCTTTTGAGGGGTCGCTTACGAATCTTACAGTGATGTTCACGGCATTTTCGATGTATGGTCTTGTATGAGTGAGGTAGATTAAAGATCCTATCATGCTCTTGTATTCTTCTTTGTTTGTAGCTTCCTCCCTGTTGAAGCCAAAATTTGACCTCAACGAAAGTTCGAAATCAGGGGTGTAGCCAACACCTACTTCTCCCAAGCTCCGACCTCTGACTGACAGTAAAGGACCAGAAACCGACCCAAAGCCTCAGCTGGGAGGTCCCACCTCTTACCCGAAAGATCGCTGAGCGCTTCCCCTCCAAAGCCAAATGCTGAGCTAGGAGCTCCTATCTTAGGAAAATATGAAAACTTGCCTTCTGAGGACCCCCTGTGGGTTTATTTATAGCCTTTGCTTACCTGAAATTACTAAATTACCCCTGGCTGATCTGCCAACAGCCAAACTCCGCTGTTATGAGGAGCTAAATGCAGACCCTGGGGGTATACAGGTAATTTTACCTGAGGGCATTCAAGTAATTTCACCCTGAGCCTTACCCGGCGGGAGCCTTCCTGCCGAGAACTGAAGGCTCTCGCGCTTATTTCTTGCCGAGAACTCTCCCGCCCTCACCAGGCGAGAGCTAAAAGGATATTAATGAGTGCTACAGGCTGTGCCTGCTCCCGCCCTCACAAGGCGCGAGCCTTCTCGCCCGCCTCTGGGCGGGAGTATGCCTCGGCCGAAGCCCGACCTGTCTTAGCGGGCATCGAGCTTTGCTCGACGAACTGCTTACCCGAGCGCAAGCGCTCTCGCCTGCTCCTATGCGAGAGCTCTTTTGTTCCAAACCTATTTGACGATCGTCGAGCTCCGCTCGACGAGACCTGAGCTGAGCTCGGCGAAATCTGAATAGAGGCGTTGAGTCGAGCTCCGCCCTGATCGGGCGAGAGCAGTTTTTCTTCACCCGAGGCTAGCCCAAAGCTATCCCAAACCTGGTCCTTGGTGTCTTTGAGTCACACTCAACGAATATGAGGTTGTACACAATCCCCGCTCTTTTCGAGCTAGCCCTACGCTTGAAAAGACACGTCCAACCCTTTATATTCGCTGAGCACGTGCTGTCCTGAAAAATAATTTTTTGGTGGGCCACCCCACGACTATATATATATATCAACTAATAGTTACAAATCCATCCCTGCCGCTGTCGCCCCTCGTTTGAGTCCTCGCACGGTCTCGAAATGCGCCCTGAACGCGCCGAGAATCCGCTCTCGCAAGGCATGCAAGACCGCATCGACGCGACACAGGCGCGAGCTCGCGCCAACAGTTCCCTGGTGGCCCCTTGGCTAGCGAGAAGGGCGCCGACCACTGACCCCCCCCCCCCCCCCCCCCCCCCCAGCTTAAGAAAAGGAAGAAGAAGAAGGCGAAGTCGGTCAGGCGAGACTCTTTGAGCGAGAACCGGGGCTCGCCTACCCCGACTCCAGGCCGTGCGGATAATCCCTCTCCCCCGCAGAAGGTATGTTCCTCGATTCGCCTGCTAGCGAGAACTGTGAACAGTTGAAGAAAAGAAAGATCGATGACTGATATGTCGTACTTTTCACAGGAGGCGATTCAAGTTGCCGGCACCGGGCCCCTGCTAGCACCCCTAGAGTCCGCGCCTCTCCCCCCTAGGGATCCACCATGGGTCCCGGAGGCTACTCCTCCGGCTGACCCTCCGAGAACCCCAAGTAACCCTTTACCCCCATTTTGTCCAGCTTTTCATTCCAAACAATTTGTTCTTCTACTGCTAAATTGACTTCCAGCAGCGCCCGCTCCCGCAAGCCCGAGTCTTGCCACCCGGGAAAACGAAATCATACTCGTCAACCCTGTCATTCTGGCGGCTGATCTCGCCCTCCCGGCGGGAGGAGTGGCCATCGAACCCTTCGTGCCTTCACAGGGGTCTCTCCCTCCCGCGAGGGAGGACGTCTCCGCCCCTTCTCCTGGCCAGGCTGGGACTGTCACGCGTAAGACATTCCGCCCGGGGCGAGGCAAGCCGCTCCACCTCCTCTTTGGAAAGGAACCCGAGGGGGAGCCCGGACCCTCTCGCCCGTCATCGGTCGATGACTCTCGTCATGCTGCAGGTACGCGAGAATTCACCCCTTCCTCTGCTTCCTCCCTTGTAATGACTGGAACCATCTTTCTTTTACCAGGGGTTATGGAGCCCAGGGCGGGAGCTGAAGAGGAGGGAGATGAAGATGAAGAGGAGGTTAGAGAAGAGGAAAGGGAAGACGCCGAGAGCTCCCCTTTCCCCTCTTCTGACGAGATGGAAGAGTTTCTGGACGCCGCCGGAAACGGTAGGAATCGGCGAAAGAGGGTGACGGTGCTCTTGTCAAAGCTCGCGCGGCGGGAGCGGGCCAACTCCTCCGCAGTGAAGGAAATTCGCGGGATGGTGGAGCGGCGAATGACGGTCATGGAGCGGGACTATTCCCACCTCATCAGCGAGATGGAGCGGCAAGATACACTTATCGCCGAGACGTCCCCGAGTCGGCATGTCGCGCGAATTCGAGATCAAGCGCGCCTGATTATCCTCGGGTGCACCGCCATGACGGCTTACTTCAACCCGCGAGTGCCCCCAAGGACGGGAAGGCAAGGCCGAGGACGATGGCGCTGGGAGCAGTATTGAACTATGACGTCTCACCCCTTCTTCTCCCCACCTCTCGGCCCACCCTTCTCGCCATGTACCCCTTCTTGAATTGCTTGTAGGACAATAACTTGAATGCTTGACTGTTTTTATTATGTGGCTCTCGTCCGCGAGAGCCCCTTTTTTATTTCTGTTTCGCCTTCTGCTTTTCTGTTTCATGCTTTATTTTTGTGGTGCTTGCTCGAATACTAACTTCCTGTTTGTTAATCACTATCCTATCTCTGGGCCGGGGTCTCGCCTAGAGTTTCCCGCCCCCCTGCTGGCTTAGGCAGCCAAGGCGTGTCAGAGCGGAAAGCGAGGCGCCGACTCCTCGGGACTTGACGATCGTACCCCCGCCGTCTTTTTGGAAAAAACATCATTACCACGCTTTTCTATAAATAGGCTGATCCACCTACCACATTTATTTCTCTGATCCGAAACCCTTGCCTCCTTCCTTGCCGCTCTCGCGCCTCTCTGCAACTTCACTTGCTTTCACCACTTTCTCTCGTTCTTGCCCTCTTCCTAGCAGTTCTGGCCTTGAACTTCTTAATCACGATGCCGGGCGAGAGCGAAGGTCGTTCCAACTGTGCTCAAGCTTTCCTAAAACACAAATTTCCTCCTTACCGCCTGACCCTAGAGGAATACCATCTGATAACTACCAACTACATCCCCGCCGGGTTCACCGCGAGGAACCCAGGCAACAATGACAGGGTCAATCTCGCGCAAGCGGGGGAGCTCGCCATCCCCCTCGAACACTTTGAGGTGGGCTTCCGCCTCCCCCTCTGGCTGGAGATGCGCCAAGCTCTCCGATATTACGGGGTGGTTCCCGCCCAACTCAACCCCAACTCGGTCGCCATCCTAGTAGTGTTCATCTGCTACATGCGGGCCGAGCGGATAGACTTCAGCCTGCCCATTTTCCGGAAGCTATTCATCTTCCGGGCCAAGAGCGGAGGGATAGTCTTCTTCTCCGGGCAGCTACTCAAGACCTGCGGCCTCGCTAACAAGAACCATCACTGAGGCGAGAAGTTCGTCTACGTCTCCGGCGACTTCGGCAACGTCCCTCTCGCGCCCGTCCAGTACGACGACGCGACATACAAACCACTCGCCATTGGGTCGCGCGAGAGTGCCATCCTCGAGTTTTTTGGGACCAAGGACTTCGACGTCTAGTTCCTTAGGCGGGACCTTGATTCCCTTCAGCCTGTACCTCCCGGCGAAGGTATGATCTCAACCTGGCCATGCGATTTTATACTTTAAGGTGTAGAGCTAACCGCTGTTGATCTCGCAGGTGAGCGAGAAATCCCCTTCCACCAGCCGTTTGACGCGACGATGGCTTTGACTGACCCCCTGGCTCTCGCGAAATCCGCCGCGCTCGCCTGCCGAGATGAGCCGGCTCCTCCCTCCGAGCCTGGCGCCCGGAAGCGAAAACCCAGCGCCTTCTCCTCCGCCCCTCTTAAAAGACCCAGGCTAACTGCTGCGGACAAGGGTAAGTCTGTGTTGGCATCTCCCGCCCGATCTTTTACCGAGAACTGTCAATAGTAGGCGAGGCGACTACCACTACTGAGGCTGTCGCTAAGGCGCCTGCCGAGAACCTGTCAGCCACAGGTGGAGCTGATGATGAGAGGGCGGCCGCCGAGACTACTGCCCAAGTCCCGCCCAAGCAGATGCCGAAAGGGCATCAGAACTTTGGCTACGACGACAAGTTCCTAGACGCGGAGGGGAAACCCTTGATTCAGTGGGATCCTGAGGCTAACCAAGCCTCAATCTCTACTCTCCTTCCCAGCTGGACGGAGCAAGACGAAGTCACCGGCGATGCCTTCGCGCTGGCCTACGACCTCTACAGCTGCGACGACGCCGACCACTTTGACCCGTCGCCCACCCGGCTCTTGGCCTTCGACTCCATCCGGGCCTTGATGCGCGGGCTTCAGCTCGCGCATATGTGCGCGCGTCGAAGCATCACCATAGATCGCAACTTCGCCGACATGCACAAAGCGAGAGATGAGGCGGTGGCCAATGCGGCCGCCCTGAAGGCCGAGCTTGCGGATGCCCAACGACTTCTATCTCTCCGCCCGGCTGATGAGGTAAGCGAGATCCTCCAAGGCCTCTCACTCCCCCCTTAGTTCATAATCCGCTTTCCTCCTTTATGTGCTGACGAGCTTTCTTCTGTGCACAGGACTCCGCCCAGAGCTTGCTGTTTCGTGCGAGGCTGGCCGGTCTGGAATGCGAGAACGCCCTGCTGAAGGCCCAGCTCCAGCGCGCGGAAGCGGGTGCGGCTGCGGTCCCGCCTCCTCCCTCGCTGGACGAGAGGTTAAAGAGCCACCATTACTCCGAATATGACATCGACAAGCTTCTGCAGGTCAACGCCCAGTCAACGGCCAGGCTAATGATAGAGACGCTACGAGATATAGGATGTCTAAACGAGGGTGGCGAGATCATCACTGCCCGCAGGCTCCTTCCTTGGCTTTTCAAGCCAGTCTCCAAGCCCCCGGGAGCACCCGATTCCCCGCCCCTGGATGTCTTGTAGCCTCCCGTCCTAGTCGGCGGGACATCCGGCGAGGGCTCTGGCGAGAGCTCGAGCGGGAGCTCAGGCGAGAGCTCAAGCGGGGAATTCGGCGGAACCCCCTGAAGATCTTCGCTGCCCTTCTTATTGCGAACTTTTTCGTCTTTTGTTCTTTTTGAATGCGCGAGATGCTCCCGCATGTAACCATTTTTTGTAAACACATTTGTATATATATGATCGGTTTTCTACTTCTCTTACCTTCTCATAAAAGCGATTTATATTTTCTGTCCATTGCTTCTCAAGTGCGTTCTTGCCGAGGCCCCCGACCTCCTTAGGAGAGTCGCACCCCTTAGTGATAGATTAACAGGTGGAACCCTGCCGAGAGTTCAAGGCCAAGCGTGTTTTTGCCGAGTACTTTCCGCTGTCTGGCCAAGAGCTTCCCGCCAAAGGTCCCCTGCCGAGAACTCCTTTTGCCGAGACCCTCTTGCCGAGAGCCTCCCAGGTGTGCCTCCCGCCCTGCCCGATTGAATGAGAGCCCGAACAACGAGTTTACCCGGAGCCGAGCCTCGCTCGGGATGGTGCAAAAGTTTTCAAGCTGAAGTATCTTCATGAACATTTCCAAGACCAAATCCTTTCCCCCCAGGTGTGCCTACCGCCCTGCCCAGCTAATGAGAGCCTGAATAGCGAGTCTACCCGGGGCCGAGCAGCACTCGGGGTATCTCTTACCCCCACCGACGAGCCTTCGGATCTGCCAGCTAGTGAGAGCCTGCGCAGCGAGTCTACCTGGGGCCGAGCCAGGCTCGGGGTAGTGCAAAAGTTTCCAAGCTGAAGTATCTCCATGAACATTTCCAAGACCAAGTCCTTTCCCCCCAGGTGTGCCTACTGCCCTGCCCAGCTAATGAGAGCCTGAGCAGCGAGTCTACCCGGGGCCGAGCAGCACTCGGGGTATCCCTTACCCCCACAGGCGAGCCTTCGGACCTGCCAGCTAGTGAGAGCCTGCGCAGCGGGTCTACCTGGGGCCAAGCCAGGCTCGGGGTAGTGCAAAAGTTTCCAAGCTGAAGTATCTTCATGAACATTTCTAAGACCAAGTCTTTTCCCCCCAGGTGTGCTTACCGCCCTGCCCAGCTAATAAGAGCCTGAGCAACGAGTTTACCCGGGGCCGAACAGCACTCGGGGTATCCCTTACCCCCACAGGCGAGCCTTCGGACCTGCCAGCTAGTGAGAGCTTGTGCAACGGGTCTACTTGGGGCCGAGCCAGGCTCGGGGTAGTGCAAAAGTTTCCAAGCTGAAGTATCTTCATGAATATTTCCAAGACCAAGTCCTTTCTCCCCAGGTGTGCTTACCGTCCTGCCCAGCTAATTTGAGCCTGAGCAGCGAGTCTACCCGGGGCCTAGCAGCACTCGGGGTATCCCTTACCCCCACAGGCGAGCCTTCGGACCTGCCAGCTAGTGAGAGCCTGCGTAGCGGGTCTACCTGGGGCCGAGCCAGGCTCGGTAGTGCAAAAGTTTCCAAGCTGAATTATCTTCATGAACATTTCCAAGACCAAGTCCTTTCCCCCCAGGTGTGCCTACCGCCCTGCCCAGCTAATGAGAGCCTGAGCAGCGAGTCTACCCGGGGCCGAGCAGCACTCGGGGTATCCCTTACCCCCACAGGCGAGCCTTCAGACCTGCCAGCTAGTGAGAGACTGCGCAGCGGGTCTACCTGGGGCCGAGCCAGGCTCGGGGTAGTGCAAAAGTTTCCAAGCTGAAGTATCTCCATGAACATTTCCAAGACCAAGTCCTTTCCCCCAGGTGTGCCTACTGCCCTGCCCAGCTAATGAGAGCCTGAGCAGCGAGTCTACCCGGGGCCGAGCAGCACTCGGGGTATCCCTTACCCCCACAGGCGAGCCTTCGGACCTGCCAGCTAGTGAGAGCCCGCGCAACGGGTCTACCTGGGGCCGAGCTAGGCTCGGGGTAGTGCAAATGTTTCCAAGCTGAAGTATCTCCATGAACATTTCCAAGACCAAGTCCTTTCCCCCCAGGTGTGCCTACTGCCCTGCCCAGCTAATGAGAGCCTGAGCAGCGAGTCTACCTGGGGCCGAGCAGCACTCGGGGTATCCCTTACCCCCACAGGCGAGCCTTCGGACTTGCCAGCTAGTGAGAGCCTGCGCAGCGGGTCTACCTGGGGCCGAGCCAGGCTCGGGGTAGTGCAATCATCTCCTTTCCATCAGAATTTCACAATAGGCAAAGTAAAAATGGGTTAGTGAATGTAGTATAATAAACTTGACTTTGAATATACAATTTCACCTTCCCCCCCTCATGGGTAAAAGCGTTTTAAGTCGTCACCGTTCCGGGTGTGGCTCATGGACCTCCCCTCCACGTCTTGGAGGTGGTAACCTCCCGTTCTCAGGACCTTTTCAACAATATAAGGCCCTTCCCAGTTTGAGTTGAGCTTGCCCACGGGGGTTGATCTCCCCGCAGCATCAACTTTTTTTAGCACCAGATCTCCTTCCGCGAACTGTTTGATTCTGATATGCTTGTCAAAGTATTTTGCCATCCGCTGTTTGATCTCCTCCTGCCTGATAGCTGCGACATCGCGCAGCTCTTCCACCATATCCAACGAGAGGCGCAACTCCCCTTCATTCTCCAACCTCTAAACCTCGTCTCCTTCACCTGCGGCCGCAACCCGTGGGGACCGAACCTCAAACTCCATGGGCAGGACCGCCTCACACCCATGGGAAAGTTTGAAGGGGGTCTCGCCGGTGGCCGTGTTCGGGGTTGTCCGCAAGGCCCACAATACCGAGGGGAGTTGTTCCACCCAACTCCCCCTCAAATTCTCCACCTACTTCTTGAGCAGGCTTACGATGATTTTGTTTGCCGCCTCCACCTGGCCGTTGCTCCTGGGGTGGTGGACGGAGGCAAATCTAAGGTCTACCCCCAGTTGGGTGCAGAAGCTGATGAACTCCTCACTAGCGAACTGGGGGCCATTGTCTGTCACTATCGCCTGGGGCAACCTGTGTCTGCATATGATCTCCCCCCAAACGAAATTCCTGATGACTTGGGAGGTGACCTTGGCCAGCGCCTTGACCTCCAGCTACTTTGAAAAGTAGTCAATCATGACTAGAAGAAACCTTCTCTGCCCACTAGCCGGAGGGAAAGGCCCAACCAGATCCATCCCCCAGATGGCGAAAGGCCATGGCGCCGTGATGCTTCGGAGCCTTTGAGCGGCCAAGAGCTGGAGGGGGGTGTTCAGTTGACACTTTCGACACCTCCTCGCAAACTCGGCCGCATCCTTCCTTAGGGTCTGCCAAAAATACCCTTGCCTGACCACCCTTGCTTCCAACGTCCTACCACCCGAATGACTGCCGCATTCGCCGGAGTGTACTTCCTCCAGGATCCTTGGGATCTCTTCCTCTGTCACGCACCTTGCCAGAAGCCTTGACAACATCTTCCGATGCAACCCCCCTTCAAGCATTAGGTAATGAGCCGCTTTGTGCTTGAAGCTCTTCGCATGCTTGGTCCCTTTCGAAAGTTCGCCAGTGGTCAGAAAGGTCACGAATGGATCCACCCACGTGGGTCGCCGATCCACTTCCATCAACTCTCCTTCCTCGATCGCCGGTCGAAATAGCTCAATCAGGGTTCCTCCTCCCCGAGGTCCAAACTTAGCCAACCGATCGGCTGCTACACTCTCTTCCCTGGGAACATGTTGGATTGAGAACGTCCGGAACCCTCCGATGATCACCCTTACCTTGGATAAGTACTTCACAAGGGTGGACTCCCGGGCTTCGAACTCTCCTCGGATCTGTGATATCACCACCAACGAGTCCGTGAATACCTCCACATCATGGATCTCAAGCTCCTTTACCAAACGAAGGTCGGCTATCATGGCCTCGTACTCCGCTTGGTTATTAGTGACCGGGAAGTACAAGACCACAGTTTGTTCTATTGTGACCCCCTGAGGGCTCATCAACACTACTCCTCCCCCAAGGGAATGTTTCCCCGAAGCTCCGTCAACCATCATCTTCCATGCCCCTTGTGGCTGTGGCTCCTCGGCCCTGACCTCAACAACGTAGTCAGCTAAGAAGTCAGCCACTACTTGTGCCTTAATGGAGAGCCTTGACACAAACAAGAGGTCAAACTCACTCAATTCAATAGACCACTTGGCCAACCGTCTCGAGTGTTCCACCCCTTCAAAAATCTTGCGAAGGGGATGTTCCGTCACCACCTTGATCGAATGAGCTTGGAAGTACGACCGAAGCTTCCTGACCGAAATGATTAAAGCATACGTCAGCTTTTCCAAGATGGGGTAGCGGAGCTCCGCCTTCTTCAGGATCCTGCTAACATAGTAGATAGGCAATTGCTTCTTCCCCTCTTCCCTGACCAGAACGGAGCTTACGACCTCTGCTCCTACCCCAAGATACAAGGCTAGATCCTCCCCCTCCTTTGGGCTTTGAAGTAGCGGTGCCTGGGAGAGTTGGCTCTTCAGCATTCGGAAAGCCCCTTCGCACTCGGTGGTCCATTCAAATTTTTGATTACCCCGCAGCACCTTGAAGAACGATGAACATTTCTCTCCCGACCTGGAGAGGAACCTGCTTAGCCCGGCCAGTTTGCCTGTCAAGCGCTGGATCTCCTTAGCGTTGCGTGGTGACTCTAACTCTAGGATGACCTTCACCTTGTCTGGGTTAGGCTCCACCCCTGCTGGGGTCAGAAGATGTCCAAGGAACTTCCCTCGACTTGCCCCGAAGACACACTTCAGGGGGTTCAGCCTCATCTTGAACTTCCGCAAGGTAGTGAATGTCTCCTCCAGGTCACGTAGGTGCGAGTCCACACCCTTGCTTTTGACCATAAGATCGTCAACATAGACCTCCAGGTTCCTCCCCCTTTGGCCCTGGAAGACTCGATCCATCATACGCTGGTAGGTAGCTCCCGCGTTCTTCAGCCCAAAGGGCATCATTTTATTGCTGAAGTATCCCTCCCTCGTGATGAAGGAGACATCCTTGACATCAGGAGAATGCATTCAGATCTGGTGGTAACCTGAAAAAGCATCTAAAAAACTCATAATAGAAAAACCAACGGCTGAATCAACCAGCGCGTTGATCTGAGGCAGGGGGTAGCAATCCTTGGGGCATGATTTATTTAATAAAGAAAAGTCTATACACATGCGCCATTTTCCACTCCCTTTCTTTACCATTACCACGTTGGAGATCCAGCACGGATACTGGATCTCTGAGTTGAAGCCGGCCTCCAGAAGCTTCTTGACCTCCTCACGGATGGGTTCCTCCAGCTTGGTAGCGATGGTCCTCATCTTCTGGGAATGGGGCGTGTCCGGGGGTCCAGGTTCAGGCGGTGGCAGGCTACACCTGCATCGATGCCCGACATGTCAGCCGCGCTCCAAGCAAAGATGTCGACGTTGCCCTGGATGCAAGCCCGCATCCGCTCCTGGTCCTCGAGACCTAGGCCCCCGCTGATCCGCACCCTTTGCACCTGGCCGACGCTGGTGAAGACTTCCATCTCCTCCACTTCCTCAGTCGGCTCCAGCCGCGACTGCTCCTAGTCGGTCCTTGCCTCCTCTTCCTGCCCAAGCTCTTCCTCCCCTCCTGCTTCCTCAACTTCCATCGCCTCCCCCAGGCTCTCCTGCTGCTCAACCTCCCCGCCCCTTGGGGCCTCCATCTCAACTCCTCCTCCTCCTCGCTCTTCCTCTACTTCCTCCTCATGCCGACCCTCTTGCGGCTCCGACCCTTCGTCCCTCTGGACCTCATGCACAGCTCCTCCTCTCTGCTCCTCCGCAATCTTCTCGCTCGCCTCCTCCAGGCTCCCCTCCTCCCCTCCTCCCCTCCGACAACCTCTTCCTGCATCGCCATCTCCCTCTCCAACTCCTCCGCCTCTGCCATCCAAGATATGGTGTTGACCGCCGTCACGTAACATTTCCTTGCCACCTTCGGGTCCCCCCTGATCCTAACCTGCACCCCTCCGTTGTTGAACTTGAGGCATTGGTGGAACGAGGAGGGGACGCAGCGAAAGGCGCTGATGAGGGGGCGCCCAAAGATGTCGTTATAACTGCTTGGGGCGTCCACTATGACGAACCGACAGTTCTGTGACACGCCCCCCAACTTCACATGCATCCCTACTTCTCCTTCTATCTCCTTCCTCTCTCCTGAAAACCCAAACAACGGTCCGTCCGAAGTTAGGACCCTCTTGGCCTCGACCTTCATCTCGTCGAAGGTCTTCTTGAAGATCACGTTCACGGAGCTCCTGTTGTCGACCAGGATCCTGGAGACCGTGAAGTTTTCCACCGCCGTCTGGATCACCAAGGCGTCACAGAACGGGTCCTCGAAGTCTGGCATGTCTGCCGATGAGAAAGTAATTTTTTCCTTCGGAGGGGGAGCCTGGGAGGTCGAGGCGACCCTCCTTCGGAGCATGGTCTGAAGGCTCCCATTACGGGTTGCCTCAATCCCGACTCAGCCATGGATCACCCCGATCCCCCCCGGGTTCCTACGTCCGCCCGGTCCTCACACCTGTCTTCCCCTACTCCCCGTTGAACCTCCACGATCCTTATCGGAGGATCCTGCCTCCTCAGCTCCCTGACCTCTCTCATCTCCAAGAACTCTGGGCAGGTGGCTTTTACGTGACCCTCCTCCTGGTGGAAGTCACAGAAAGGCAACGCCACCCTGCCCCCTCTTCCTTCTCCGCCTCCCCTTCTTCCAGCTCCTCCCCGAGCTCCTCTCCTTCCTCCTCTACCTCGACCGACCTCCATCGCTTCTTGTGGTGGCGGGAAGTGACCCCTCTGCCCCTGCCTCCATGCCGGCTGATCAAACCTCCTTGGCTCGCGGAAGTTGTCCTTTCCTTGGAAGCCTCCGCCCTGGCCCTGGGGGCGACCCTCTTGGGGCCTCCAACCCAACCGGTTGTTTGGCTCCCGGGCCCCCCACCCTTGATGCTGCCCCTGCCCTCGGGGCTCCTCTCTCCTTCTCTCTTCCCCCTGCTCTCTCTGCCTTCCTTCTCCTGTCTCCTTCACGTCATCCTCCGCCAACCTGACCAGCTTCCTGGCAAAAGCCGGGTTGACCCTTTTGAAGTCTATCTCCTTCGCCTCCCTCTCCATGAGCTCCTCAAAAGAGAGGGGGGGGGGGGGACATTCTCTTCAGCTCCATGCTAAAGAATCCCGGCCTCAGTCCCAGGGTGAAGGCGAGCATCAGTGCGTACCCTGGGACCTCCTTGACCAGGAGGATCTCCTCCTGAAACCGGTAAACATAGTGACCCAACGTCTCATCTTGCTTCCGCCTCACCGCAAACAGGCACTCCACCTCCTTCCGTTTCTTCGATGTCGAGAATCCAACAGGAACCCTTGCCGCAGATCCTCAAAACTGTAGATCGAGCTTGCCGACAACTGGTGGAACCAGTCCCGGGCCTTCTCGTTCAACGTGATGGCAAAGAGTCGACACTTGAAGGCATCTGTCATCTGCCTAATCGAAATAACATCTTCAATCCACTGCACATACTGCACAGGGTCATTCTTCCCCGAGTAGTAGGACATGTCGGGCTCCCGAAACCCCTCCGGAACCGGAGCCGAGATGATGAGCTCACTAAAAGGGCTCCCCCCTGCCTGTCGAGATGGCACATCTCGCGGCCTCGGCTGGCTGGCTCGGTCTGCGCTGCCTTGCTCGGGGAAGAGCTCTCGCGCAGCTACATCCCTCTCGCCGACCTCTGCCGGCACCTCCTTCCCGGGGTGCTGCCCGGGAACGTTCTCGCCCAAGAGAGGGACCGCCTCTATTGGAGCCTGAGGCCTAGCCCACTCGCTCCTTGCCGAGAATGCCAGATTGATGGTCTGCAGGACCTCTCGCCTGAAGTCGTCCATCATCTTCCTTGTCGCCTCCTCTCCCCGAGAAGGGGAACCTCCTGAGCCTGATCCTTCGCCCTCACCTTCAGCCATGAGACTCAACTCAAGATTTTCTTGTATTGGCTACTTTCTACACTCACCGCACCAGAACTGTTGAAGCCAAAATTTGACCTCAATGAAAGTTCGAAATCAGGGGTGTAGCCAACTTCTCCCAAGCTCCGACCTCTCACTGGCAGTAAAGGACCAGAAACCGACCCAAAGCCTCAGCTGGGAGGTCCCACCTCTTATCCAGAAGATCTCTGAGCGCTTCCCCTCCAAAGCCAAATGCTGAGCTAGGAGCTCCTCAGAAAGCACTAGAAGATCTTAGGAAAAGATGAAAACTTGCCTTCTGAGGACCCCCTGTGGGTCTATTTATAGCCTTTGCTGACCTGAAATTACTAAATTACCCTGACTGGTCTGCCAACAGCCAAACTCCGCTGTTATGAGGAGCTAAATGCAGACCCTGGGGGTATACATGTAATTTTACTTGAGGGCATTCAGGTAATTTCACCCTGGGCCTTACCCGGTGGGAACCTTCCTGCCGAGAACTGAAGGCTCTCGCGCTTATTTCTTGCCGAGAACTCTCCCGCCCTCACCAGGTGGGAGCTAAAAGGATATTAATGAGTGCTATAGGCTGTGCCTGCTCCTGCCCTCACAAGGCACGAGCCTTCTCGCCCGCCTCTGGGCGGGAGTATGCCTCGGCCGAAGCCCGACCTGTCTTGGTGGGCGTCGAGCTCTGCTCGACGAACTGCTTACCCGAGCGCGAGCGCTCTCGCCTGCTCCTATGCGAGAGCTCTTCTGTTCCAAACCTATTTGATGATCGTCAAGCTTCGCTCGACGAGATCTGAGCTGAGCTCGGCGAAATCTGAATAGAGGCGTTGAGTCGAGCTTCGCCCTGATCGGGCGAGATCAGTTTTTCTTCACCCGAAGCTAGCCCAAAGCTAGCCCAAACCTGACCCTTGGTGTCTTTGAGTCCCACTCAGCGAATATGGGGTTGTACACCCCCTTCCTGTTTAATTGTGAGCTTGTCGGAAGTAGACATTGCGTCACAGCGGGATTACAAGCCTGCATGTTAAATTTGAGAAGAAGATTGGTTGCATACAAATGTTGAGATAGAAATAATCCGCCTGGAAGGTGTTTGATCTGGAGATCGAGGAAGAAACGAAGTGTTCCAAGGTCTGTCATTTCATACTTCGTCTTCATGTTTTCTCGGAACATTTGGATGAATTCTCTATTCGTGCCAGTAACGATTAGATCATCCACGTAGAGGCATATTATCAATCTGTCTTTTCCATGTTTTTTGATGTAGAGTGTTGGCTCATTGATGCTCCTGGTGAATCCTTCTTTGATGAAGTATGTGTCGATGTGCTCATGCCATCCCCGAGAGGCTTGTTTTAGGCCATACAAAGCTTTGTGAAGTCGATATACTTTCTCTTTCTCTCCCCCTCTAAGTTCAAAACCAGGTGGCTGAGAAACATAAACTTCTTCATGAACTTCACCTTTGAGAAATGCCGATTTCACGTCTAGCTGATAAATTGGATACTGATGATGAGCAGCAATAGCCAGAAGGAGGCGAATTGTCGTCATCCTCGCTACTGGTGCAAATGTTTCTGAATAATCTTCTCCCGGGCGTTGAGAATAACCCTTTGCAACGAGCCGCTCTTTATATTTCAGGATCTTACCTTCTTCATTTTGTTTTACCTTGAACACCCACTTGAGCCCGATGATGTCCCGACCTTTGGGTCTGGTGACGAGGGACCAACTTTTATTCTTCTCTATTGCAGTCAATTCTTCTTGCATTGTTTGTCTCCAGTGTTCTTCTTTTGCTGCAACTTCATATGTGAGAGGCGAGGAAGAGCAGAGAGCATACTCTGCTCTTTGATATATTTCTTCGATGGATTTGGTCTTGCGGGGCGATGATGAATCACAGTCAGAGTCTGAAGCAGGATGCTCCAGATGAGTGATGGAGGGTGCAAGGACGGGGCTAAAACCGGTACTCAGCTCAACCAGTACCGGAGCAGAGGATGCAGATAGTTGTTCTGAGCTCCATTTCCAAGTACCTGCTTCATCAAAGGTAACATCACGAGATATCAGGATTTTCTTTGTCAAAGGTTCAATGAGCCTGTAGGCTTTGCTCTGGTCGCTGTAGCCAACCAGCACGCATTTCGTGCTTGATTCATCAAGTTTGTCTTTCTTCTCTCTTACTTTGTGTGCATAAGCAATACACCCAAAAGTGCACAGGTTAGACACACTTGGCTTTCGTTTATGAAGAGCTTCATATGGTGTACAATGTTCCGGCGCCTTGGTTGGACATCCGTTGAGGAGATAGACTGCGGTAGAGACAGCTTCTCCCCATTAGAATTTGGGGCAGGATTTGTGCAGCATCATTGTCCTTGCCATCTCTATCACAGTTCGATTTCGTCTTTCGGCAACGCCATTTTGCTGTGGGGTTCCAGCTGTGGTGAGTTCTCTTCTTATTCCTGCATCTAAACAAAAATTAGTAAAAATATTTGAGGTGAACTCTCCTCCTCTGTCACTCCTCAACGTTTTGATTTTCTTGTTGAACTGATTTTCCACTTGACTCTTGAAGCTTTGGAAGAGAACAAAAGCATCCAATTTTTGTTCTAAGTGGTAAAGCCACATGAAGCGACTGTAGTCGTCGACTATCAGAAGGTAACATCTTTTCCCTCCTATTGTAGCAGCGGTGGCAGGACCCCAAATGTCAATGTGTAAGAGAACTAGAGCATCAGTAGCTCTTCTTGAAGCATTTAGAGGGAAAGGCTGCTTATGAGACTTCCCTCTTGCGCAAGTATCACAGGTCTGGACTTGAAGAGGGACAGAGGGAAGCCCTTCTGTCATGTTTTTGCTTTGAAGCTGTAGGAGGTAGGAGTGGTTTAGATGTCCCATCCTTTGATGCCAAAGAGTAGAGATGGGAGATATTGTATTTTGGTTGCAAGCAAGGGCTAAGGTGGAGGATGGTAAGGGGAGATGTAGAGTATAAATATTGCTTGGATTTATCACAGCATAGATTACTGTTTTGTTGGTCTTCTTCTCGACTAGATGACAGTGGGGGTGATCCAATACTATGAGATAGCTATTTTTAGAGATTTGGCCTATACTCATGAGGTTTTGTTGGAGGGATGACACATACAGGACATTGGCTACAAGTTTTTCTTCTCCTTTTACTACTACAACTATTGTGCCTTTCCCTTCTATAGGCTTTCTCTTTCCATCTCTTAATATTACTTCGGACTTGAATGTTTCATCAAGGCTAACAAAGTATTTCTTGTAGTGCACCATATGGCTGGAGCAGCACTATCAAGAAACCATTGGGTTGGTGAGTTGATATCTATATTGGCTTTGCATATATATAGTGGGAATGCATATTTCTCTCCTCCTTGCTCTCTCTGCTCTTCTTCTGTAAATTTAGCTTCCTCCTTCTTGCCGTACCAACAATTCTGTGCTGAGTGGTTGGGTATCTTACAGTTTTTACACCTCCAAAAGCAATCTTTCGGTTGTTGATTTGTTTTCTTACAGATTAGGCAAGCTTGGTTGCCTGAGTGATGAATAATGTCTCTTCTATAGTCTCCAAGTTGTTGGGTACTCTCTCTTCTATAGTCTCCATGATTTTGGTTATTGTTTCTTCTATAGTCTCCCTTTTGGGGTTGAAAATTGCTTCTCTTGTCTTTGTCTTTCCGGTGGGGGTTTGGTTTGTAGTTGGCTGAATGGTGGTTTGAGTTAGAATAATGGTTTGTTTTTCTCTTATCATTGTTCTGCTTGATATTTACCTTAGTATGAAAAGCTTTCTCAAGAGGGACACTGTTGTCTCTTAAGAACAAATCTTCATGAGATTGTATGGAGCCTAGCAGATCTGTGACAGTGAGGGTGTCAAGATCTCTGGCTTCTAAAATGGAGGAGACGATGTGATTATAGGACTTTGGAAGAGTTCTCAAAATCTTTTCTACAATAGTGACTTCTTCAATAGCTCCTCCCAAACTTCTTATTTGATTTACTAAGCCAGTGGTCTTGGCAAAGTAATCAGATTAGTTCTCACCTTCTTTCATTACTAGAGCATCGAACTGTCTTCTCAAGGATTGTAATTTGATTTTAACTACCTTTTTTGTACCTTTGTATTCGTTTTGTAGACGATCCAAAGCTGCTTTGGAACTTTTGGATCCCATTATCCTTGGGTAAATATTCGTGGCTATAGCTTGTTGTATCAGATGTAAGGCCATTGCATCCTTCATCTCTCCTTCTTTGACGATTTTCGCTGCAGCACCTGCTAGTTTTTTGCCAGTGGTTTGGAAGCCTTCAATGACAATGGTCCAGAGATCCTGAGACCGGAGAAGGGCCTCCATTTTGTCACACCAAAAATCATATAGTTCGCCATCGAAAATGGGAATAGAGGAATGGGTGTAGAGGGGTTTAGTGGTAGATGATGAACTTGCCATGGACGGCTGGGGGAGGTATTAGCTCCAATGAACCCAACAACCTCGCTCTGATACCACTCTTAGATTTAATTGGACAAAGAAACAAAAATGAACAAAACAAGGTAGAAAGAACTAAGGGTTTTACTGATGCTTCTCACATAAATCTTGTTCTTGCTTACAGGTCTTACCGGTTTTTATAGAGGAACAAAATCAATTCATATTAAAGGTGCAGGGAATATGAGATGATTAAGATGCTTGTCATAATTGTTCTTAATTAATCAGGCTTTGAAAACAATAATACAATATTAATTCTCCTTAATTATCTCTGCTTTGGAACTGATGCAAGAGTTAAGATTGAAGGCCAGGATTTATTCCTTTTAGTCTTAAGAGTGGCTCAAAATCATTTGATCCCATTTCAAGCTGAGCTAAGTTTGTGTTATGGGTCTAGTCGGAGGAAGGGCCGGAGGCGAAGATGATGATGGTGTAGGAGGATACCATGAAACCAGAACCGCAGCTCAATGTTGTGAAAATCGAGATCTTAACTAAGATCGGGAGGCATCCCTAAGATCGTAAGACGTAGGATCGACACGGATCGCAAGATCGTATTTTAATAAAAATTAAATTAAATCAAAACCACGAGAAATATGTAACAATCTACATACCATCAAATAAAAATATAATATTTCATAGCATATCAAATTACCAATGATACCATCACATCAAAATATTAATATAAAAGACATAGATGCATAGTCGCATACCATTCCATCACATTTAAATATTACATTCCAAAAAGTCAACCGTGGATCTTACGATCTGCACTACGATCCTAACGATCCTGCACTACGATCTTACGATCTTACGATCTTGCATTACGATTCTAACGATCTTATGATCTTGCACTACGATCCTAACGATCCTAACAGGACGACGATTTTAAGTAAATCGTGGATCGTTACCTTGTGCAAGATCGTAAGATCGTGCGATCTTACGATCTTGCACTCGATCTTAACAACATTGCCGCAGCTGCCTAAGCGGGGTTTCCTCATTAGAGGAGAGGGCAACCAAATATCTCACAAAACAAGAGATAGGAAAACAGATTAATTATTGCATACAAATACAAGACCTAAGGCGTCTTTTAAATAGACTTACAACTGATTCTTAGTAGAAATAAAACGGCAGACTTGAAAATGCAAATAAATAGGAAATCAACGATAGACTTGGAATATGACTAAATTGGAAGACGACCTAAAGACAATAAATAGCATAATAATAATAATAAAAAATAACATCCAAATAAATCCCATAACAGTCGGGCTATCTGTTGTCTTGATCAGATCTCAATTTGAGTCATATAAGGCTCTTTAAGTTCTATTTGTGCTTGGCCAGAACAAATCTTTGACTTAATATTGACCAAATTTGGATCTTCTTGGCCAAGCTATAAATCTAGTATGTATAACCGAGTGATAATTTCAACTTATCACCTCATTCTTAAATCATGTCAAAAGGGAAATATCATACCTGGGCGACCGCGGAACAATCAGTCAAAGATACTTTTTTCCAAAAGGGACTAAAAGGAAAGAAGAAGAATGAAGAAGACAAGAAAGATGAGAGGTATGGAGGATGGTAACACTAGATAGCGATGAAAATGAACATAATGCTTTCATGCATAAATATATACATATAGAGATGAACATAGTGGAATTTTGGAGATCCACATTACCTTTTTGCACTCGCAATGAATATAGACATATGGTCCCATGTTTTTTTGCTTATTATACAACCATATGATCATGTAGAATCTTTTTAAATATCTATCCCACACAATTGTTGTTTTGAGAGTGTGTTTAACTATAAGACTCCTGTTCGCTCATGCTCATTGTCTTGTAAGCTAGTCTTACTGTAAGACTTATTTGCATTGATCCTCAATAACTATCTCATGCAGTGGAGGTCTTGTGAGCGTCTTTAGCTAAATACTGACTTGTTCCAATTGGTGCATGGTCCTTGTCTTGCAATCTAATTTAATTGTAAAACTTACTTGCATTGACCCCCATAATTATCTCACAACTGAAGTTCTGCGAGGGTATTTAACTATAAGACTTATGTTATGTGACCTAGATTGAAATCTCGTGCACGGGGAAGGAGAGGGAAGTCCTCAAAGAGGGAGGAGACCCCCTTCTTGGATCCTCCCAGAGCTATGGTGGAGAGTGGAGGGGAACACAGGTTGAATGACGCTGGCGGAGACCGAAGGAGGGTGAGGCTGCGCGCGGTTTAGTGTTCGGTGGAAAAAGAACGAGAGAGAGAGAGAGAAAAGAAGTTAGAGAGAGAGGGAGAATTTGATATTAATTCCTGCGTGTCTTTTCCAAAGGCCAAACCCACCGTATATGTCCCAACAAAAGAAAAAAATAGCCCCCTCAATAAGGCTTAACAAAAGTGAGGTTAAAATAGTAAACATGCATTAAAAATACTCATACAAAATAAAGATAGTTCATGCGGACGCCACTCGAGGCTCACAACGCTTGTACGTGATCCCCCATGTAGGATCCGTAACTTCTCCACCCTGCTCGACATCAAACTTGTCCCCAAGCTTGTCCTGTGGCTGCGGCGGGAGTGGAACTTAGGGCGCGGTTGGAGGCTTGCCGACGAAGGCCTTCAATTGGGACACATGGAAGATGTCATAAATCTGAGCGTCTGCGGGAAGGCGGAGATGATAAGCCACGTCCCCGATGCGGTGCAGAATTTCGAAGGGTCTGGAGAACTTGGGCCCCAACTTTTGGGAGGCTCTTTTGGAGACGGTAGACTGACGTTAGGCACAACGTTTAAGCCATACCCAATCCCCGGGAGTGAAGATCAACTCGCGGTGGCCCCAGTTGTGTGCAGTATTCATTCGTGCCTGGGCCTGAAGAAGGAGGTCACGCGCAAGGCGCATAATCTCATCGCGTGTGCGCAGCTCGGTGTCGATGGCGGCGGAGGTGCTACCATGGGTAAGGAGGCGAGGAGGATCTCGACTATAGATGAGGCTGAAAGGAGTGGTCTGGAGGGCCGTGTGATAGGAGGTATTGTAACAATACTCTACCCATGGAAGCCAATGGGCCTAGTCCTTGGTGAGGTCCCCTGTAAGGCAACAGAGATACTTCTCGAGCGTCCGGTTGACCATTTTGGTCTGGGCATCTGACTGAGGATGGTAGGCGGATGAGAGGGTAGCTTAGTACCACAAAAGGCGAATAGTTCCTGCCAAAACTGAGATGTGAAGACCTTGTCCCTATCAGACACAATGCTCTCTGGTACGTCGTGGAGACGAAACACCTGATCAAAGAAGGCATGAGAAACTGTGGGACTACGACGACTCATGGAAATGAAGTGGGCCCCCTTGGAAAAGCGGTTGACGACCACGAAGATGACGGAGTGGCCCCTAGAAGGAGGCAACCCTTCTATGAAGTCCTTCGAGATGTCAGCACAAATCTGTGTCGGAACTGGAAGGGGCTGCAGGAACCCGATGGGCGTAAGACTCTGTCTTGCTGCATTGACAAATCAGGCCGACGACAATGAACGTATGGACACTCTGTTTGAATCTGTGCCAAAAGAACTCGACGCGCACGTGCTGAAGGGTCTTGTGGACCCCTTCATGTGTTTGGTCGTGGATGGTCGCCAGAATGTCCAGAATCAGCGGAGAGGTGTCAGACATGTAAAAGCGGTCCTTGTATAGAATGAGGCCGTCACAGACTGTCCAGTGGGGCGGAAGGCACCCCTCCTAAATGCGGTGGTGCAGCTCGCAGAGACACAGAGTGTCGTGGATCTGCTTACGGAGGCGGGGAAGCACAAGAGACAACGACGTGGACACGACGTAGAGTGCACTGGAAGAGCCGCGGCGGGAGAGAGCTCGGGCACGCGGTTCAAGTGGCTCGCTTTGAACTCCACCCGAACATCGTAGCCCAAAAGGAGGCTCACCCAACACTGTTGTGGCAATGTAGTCAGGCGCTACTCCAACAAGTACTTGTGGCTGAAATGGTTCTTGCAGATCACGAAATAACTCCCCCACAAATACGGTCGCCAGTGGTGGACGGACTTAGCCAATCCTCCTGCTCATAGGCCGGAAGCTTCCAGTGGTGAAGGGCCGTCAGACGGCTGTAGTAAGCGATTGGGTGCCCTTCCTGTTGAAGAACTGCCCCGCACCCGTGTTCAGAGGCATCACATTCCACCTGAAAATCTTTCTCGAAATCTGGAAGCTGGAGGACGAGGACCGAGACCAAGGCCTGTTGTAAGGCTTGAAAAGCTGCCATAGCAGTGTCGTCCCAAACGAAACACTGACGGCGCAAGAGGGACAACAAGGGAGTGACAATCACCGTGTACCCCTGGATGAATCTGCGGTAGTAGCCGGTCAGACCGAGGAATCCACAGAGCTCCTGCTGAGTCTGAGGAAGGGGCCAGTCGAGAACGCCCTGAATCTTGACTGGATCAACATAGATGCCCGAGTGAGTCGACAATGTGCCCCAAGTACGCCAGATTGTCAGTGCCAAAAAACACTTGGCCCGCTTAAGGAAGATCCGATGAGAGCGGACCAACTAGAGGATCGTGCAGAGGTGATCAAGATGGGCTTCCCAGGTCTTGCTATACACCAAAATATCATCAAAGAAAACAAGTACACAACTTTGAAGAAGAGCATGAAATACCTCATTCATGAGTGTCTGGAATGTAGATGGGGCATTCGTGAGCCAGAAGGGCATCACAAGAAACTCATCCAACAACTCTTCGATCACTGGGATGGGAAACTTAACCTTCACCGTTTGCGCGTTCAGGGGGCAGTAGTCAAACATAGAAGCGCTGCCGCCAGGTGTTATCTCTCTTGTGGACCAATAGGACCGGGGAGGAGAAAGGTGAAACGCTGTGACAGATGATGCCCTGGCGAAGCATATCGGCACACTGGCGCTCAATCTCATCCTTTTGTAGAAATGGATAGCGGTAGGCGCGAACACTTACTAGGGCGGTGTTCGGAAGAAGGCAAATGCGGTGGCCCTGGCGGAGTGTGGGAGGAATCCTGGTGGGTGCGGCCATGGTGTCATGGTACTCGTGAAGAAGAGCCAAAAGATCTTGCTGCATTGTGGACTCAGGATGGAGGGAAAGATGCAGCCCGAATCAGCTGTTGGATGACCATGCCAATCCGTCAGGTGGAGTCCTTGGCCCCAAGACATCGTCAGGCCCTCCAAATCCCACAAGATAGGGCCGAGGGTACGCAGCCAATACGTCCCTAACACCGCTTCGAATCCCCGTAAGGCGATGAAGAAGAGATCAACTTGACAATGATAGTCCTCCACAATGATATGAACGTTCTGACAAACACTGGTATAGGCCATGGAGGCGCCATTAGGCACGCCATGCTCGGACGGTTGCGACTTGTAATGGAAAGTTGGAGCCACTGGGCAGTGATATCGCTGATGAAGCTGTGCGTACTGCCTGTGTCTATAAGGGAGAGGAAGCGGTGACCCGCCACGGTGATGGGTATGTGCACTGTGTCCCCAGAGTGGGGGCCCGACATGGCATGCAAAGAAATTGCGGGGTCCCCTGGCTTGTCATCTCTGGCTTCCTCATCCGAGGGATCGTCGACCTCGAGCCAAAAATCCGCTTGCATCGGTGCCCACGACCATAGGACTCATCACAGTTGAAGAAAAGGTCCTTTGCACAACGTTTGACCATCTCCTGTGTCGACAGATGCCAGATATTGGACGGGTTCTCCCCGTCCCTAGCCCTGCTCGGGCCGCCACTGGAGGGTGGCTGAGACTAACTGTAACCGCGGAAGGAGCTCTCATTGTTACGACGCCCCAAATGAGGACGATCCATCAGGGCGCGCGTCTCGCATAGGCGAGCCAGGCTCATGGCCGTAGTAAGATTTGGTGGGTTCTGAAACTCGACATCCATGCGAAGCCAACTCATGTAAGCCTGCAGTGAAGAAAGCCACCTGGTTGGCCATTAGAATCGACAGGGCGCAGGCGAGGAGCACTTGGAACTGCTCTGGTAGGCATTGATGGATCCCGACTGCTTCAGGGAGATCAGGTCGCCGATGGGGTTGTTGCGGAGCGAGGGCCCAAAGCGTAGGCTGCATTGGACCTTGAACTCATCCCAAATACGGTGGGGCTTCTCTCGTTGAAGTTGAGAGAACTACAACTGTGCCGAACCCATGAGGTGGAAGGAGGCCACACCTAGCCAATCCTCCCACGGGGTACGTTGCACGACAAAGAATTGCTCACAACGAGTCAGCCACATCAAGGGATCTTCACGGTACTTAAAGATAGGAAAACTCAACTTCACAAAACGTGCCACGATAGATTAGTCCGAGCGTGATGGCAGATCGGGCGGTCGGTGGTCGGGGTGCGACCCGAGAATGGATGGTGAGAAATCCGAAGCGGGACGCGGTGGCGGCGGAGTGCCGTCCAAGCGGAGAGAGGCGAGGAGTGACTGATTGTTGTCATCCATCATGGTTTTGAAGGATTCCGAAATCTGGACTAAGGTCGGACCACCCAAATTTCCCTCGCCCATGGTGGAAGTAGCCCAATAAGGAGTGAGGGAAGGGGGCAGAAGCAATCTGGTGGAGGTGGCGAGTAAGGAATCCCCGACAATGGAGGAGCCTAGCAGGATCGAGGGATGAACAATAACGACGAGGTGCGGGGAGGGTAGAACTGGCGGGATCGGGCAATGCGGGGAGTGTGGGGAGGGAGGAACTGGTGGGATCGGGCAATGCAGCCGAAGAAAACCTGTGTCCGAGCGGCTGCGGGCTCGACCCTCATCAGCGAGGTGGTGGTCGGCCATGACAGAGGTCGGCGGCTCTGAAGCGGCTTGATCGGCGGAGGGGTGGTCAATTTCCTCTGATACCAAGTTGTTACGTTCCCTAGATTGAGATCTCGTGCACAGGGGGAGGAGAGGGAAGTCCTCAAGGAGGGAGGCGTGCCCCTTCTTGGATCCTATCGAAGCTATGGTGGAGAGCGGAGGGGAACGCGGGCTGAACGGCGCTGGCGTTGACCCGTAGGAGGGCGAGGTTGCGTGCAGTTTAGGGTTCAGCAGAAAAAGAACTGAGAGAGAGAAGAAAGTTAGAGAGAGAGAGAGGGAGAATTTGATATTTAATTCCTGCATGCCTTTTCCAAAGGTCCAACCCACCATATATGTCTCAACAAAAGACCATAACAGCCCCCTCACCAAGGATTAACAAAGTGAGAAACATGCATTAAAAATACTAATAGTAACAACTCACTTGGTCCAATTCTTACAGGTTTTTTGTCTTGTGAGCTAATCTAATTGTAAGACGTGCATTGACCCTCAATAAATATCTCGCGCAACTGAAGTCTTGTGAGCGTGATTAGCTATGTGATTCACTTTCTCCAGTTCAGTTAGGGTCCTTGTCTTGTGAGCTAGTCTAACTATAAAACTTACTTGCATTGACTTCCTTAACTATCTTTCGCAACTGAAGTCCTGCGAGCGCTTTGCTGTAAGACTCACATGCTCCATTTCACGCATAATCCTTGTCTAGTGAGCTAGTCTAACTATAAGACTTACTTGCATTGACCCTCATAATTATCTCACAATTGGATTCCTGTGAGCATGTTTAGCTATAAGACTTATTCCAGAACTCTCAGCGTCCTTGTGAGCTAGTCTAATTGTGAGACTTGCATCAACCCTCATAATTATCTGCAACAGCCAACAGATGTCCTGTGAGCATGCTTAGCTATATGATTCACTTTCTCCTGTTCATGCAGGGTCCTTATTTCATGATCTAGTCTAAATTTAAGAGCTACTTGCATTGATCTCATAATTATCTCACAACTGAAGTCCTGCATGTGTTTTTTAACTATCAGACTCCAATTCGTACATGATCTTTGTCTTGTGAGCTAGTCTAATTGTAAGACTTGCATTGACACTCACAAATATTTTAAACTTCAATCTCGAAATTGAAGTCCTGTAAGCATATTGAGACCCACTTGCTTCAGTTCACACAGAGTTTTACGAACATATTCCAAAAATTCTAGTGTTGAGGGAGACACTTTTTATACTTAAAACATAGTACAGAACGATGTCTTATATAAGAAATAAAAAAGGCACATTCATCAGACAGAAAGTGCAAATAAAATATACTTTATTACACTAAATGATTAGGGCCTTAAACTGACGTTGAAGGCACATTCGTCTAAGGGGGATTGTCCACGGCCGTCTTCATGTTCCTTTTGCATGACAACTTCACCTCCCCCAACACTGGGAACACCCTCTTTTCTATTGCGGCCCATCCCTCCATTTCTGGCTCTTTGACTACTCCAGCGCCATCGGTTTCCTCTATTTGCTTTGGCATTAGCCGCTTTTCAGGCGCCTCCTCAACCGTCCATATACATTAAGGCCTCTCAGACACCTCCGGTTCATCGTCCTCCCGCAGTTTCCTTTTCTTTAGCGGGGAGGATCCTCTAGATTGTTCTTCTCTTGAATCGGTGTCGACTACGCTTCCATTCTCTTGACTAACAGTCCCCTTAGCTCCGGTGCGCTGTTGATCTGATACTTTTTCGTCTTCTGGTTCTCTCGGTCAGAATATATGGTGCCAATAAAGAATATGAATTTATGGTTTGGTGGACAAAGGGCCAGGAAAGACAATGGCAGCACGAGAAATATTTTTCCACTTTCTGCCCACATATTATATGAGGAATGTTATTGTAATTTATTTTTCATGTTTCTTGTCAAATCTACGCCTAAATTAGCGGATATAACTGCCTGATATGATTTGGCATTTTTTGCAAAATGTCCTGGATGAACACATGACACTAAGAGGTTCCATCATATTAAATGCAAGATAGACATTGTTAGAATTTACTCACGCAAATACATAGAAAGCAAGATGATCCGGGAGATCATCCCTTAACTCTGTTGGAGCGCAACAATGAAAATGTTCGCTTACCAGTGAATTATAACAAATCTATTTAAGGCTTTGATTCTTGTCGCTGTATGCATGACTTAAGCCTTCTCTAAAGAAATATTAATTTACATGATCATGAATCCACTCGGATCAATAAGTCAGAGAGTCTCTCAAATTCTAAGGAATGTCTTAGTTTTATCAAAATTTCCTTGGCTCCAAGCATGATTATTGCCGAGACTTGGTCTTAATCCAAGGGAATTAAGTTATTTTAATTGCACTGGCATGCAATCCAGGATATGTAGCCACTAAAAGCCAAATTATTTCTGTAATCCCAGAGTAACCTATTTAACTTTGGCATTAAGCAACATAAAGTCAAATATTGCTGAGGATATGAGGCGAGCAACCATTGATACTCCCGTGGTATTTATACACTCTCAAAGTCAAGGGAGAGGACGCAAAGAATTCATCACTTCTTGAAGGGAAGACGATGTGTCTTTGGGTGTGTGAACAACCTTTTAGTGATCCACTTGCATTCTCTTTTTGGTAAGATCTTGTCTCAGAGCTCCATAGACAATTTCTCCATCAACAAGTCCTAATTATGATATTCATAAGGTTGTTTCTCCTTATCTTCATAAAAGAAATTGATTTTTTAACATTGTGCGTTAAAATTAATCTACTTGACCTAGGGAAAAGTATCATAAATTAGATGATTACTATG
This sequence comes from Platanthera zijinensis, assembly GCA_039513925.1. NCBI lineage: Eukaryota > Viridiplantae > Streptophyta > Magnoliopsida > Asparagales > Orchidaceae > Platanthera > Platanthera zijinensis. Next base: position 15,156,681 of record CM077084.1, read on the forward strand.
ATGCTTATCGGCCTAGATATTCCTTCGATAGAAGATCTACCAGTGGGTACTCTTTTTTTATACGTGACAATTTGATTATGTTGAGAAGTAAAATTAAACGTGTAGTTTGTACTCTACAAAAGCAGAATATAGAGCTATGACTCTTGCTACCTGTGAACTAATGTTGATTAAATGTATCTTGCGGAAATTGAATCTTGTTGTTTGAGATGACATGCTTTTATATTTTTGATAGTCAAGTAGTTGTTTTTCATGAACTAACTAAGCATATTGGCATTGACTGTCATTTTAGAGAGAAAATTCAAGACAAGGTTATTTCTATTCCCTTTGTTCCTTCTGAAGATCATTTAGATGATGTCTACCAAGGCGATTTGTGGAAAATGTCTTCACAGCCTCTTTACGAAGGACTAAAGTTGCATCTCTCACATGACCAAATTCCAAAATTTTCATTGCGCATGATCATTCGGTACTCCAGAGAGACTAGGCCTCCGAGAAGTACAGTTATGAATTTAAACATATCCATTATATGTATTGAAAATTACAGTGCGGGTTCAATATACTAATCTCAATACTTGACTAAGTTGACGGAACAATCCATTTCGGGAGTAGTAGACGACTCAAAAAAGTAGAGCTCAATGATGGATTAGTTAGGTGGAAAATGAGATCATTTCATTACAAGAAACTGTCCCCTATATATACATAAATGGAGTGAACCCAAACAGGAATGAAAATAAACGTGCCATACTGCCATTATAGTAGGCCTTTTACAATATTCTTCAAATGATTTAATTCAACTCTCCCCTCAAGATGAGAGTATACTTTGAACATTCCCAGCTTGGTTATATTATCCTTGAAAATATCACAACTCAGGCACTTGATAAAGATGTTTGCTAGCTTATCTTGAGACTGAACAAACATAGTGCAAACATTGCTTTTTCAAGGCGATACTTGATGAAGTGTCTATCAATTTTGATATATTTTGTTCGATCATGTTGAACATGATTATGTGTAATATTGATAACAACTTTGTTGTCGCAGTATAATCTGATAGGCTTTCTAGTTTGTAGTCTTAAATCCCGCATTATCGAGTTAAGCTAGAGCCCCTCGCATGCCCCTTGTGGCATTGCCCTGTACTCCACTTCTGCATTGGATCTTGCTAAAACATTTTGTTTCTTACTTCGCCAGGTCACTAGATTCCCTCCAATAAAGGAGCAATTTCTGATGGTGGACTTTCTATCATCTTAACTTCCCGCCCAATTCACATCTGTATAAACTTCAACATCCAACTACTTATTCTGGGAGAGTAGAATTCCACAACGAGGAGAGTTCTTCAAATACCATAACATATGCATGACAACTTCATGATGTCGCAATCTAGGAGAATGCATGTATCTGCTAAGGATCCCGACAACATGTGTGATATCCGGGCGAGTATGTGAGAGGTAGGTCAGCCTTCCCATCAGTCTTTGGTAGCTAGGGGAGTTTACCTTCTCACTATCCTTGTCTTCATCAATCTTATAGTTTACTTTCATGGGAGAGCACAACCAAAGATCCTTATTTCTTCTAGAAGATTTAGGACATATTTCCTCTGAGAAATGAAGATTCTGCGGTCAGCGCGTGCAACTTCTATTCCCATAAAATACCTCAACTTTCCTTGATCTTTAACTTCAAACTCTTTACACAGGCGCGCCTTAAGCCAGATGATTTCTGCAACATCATTTCCCATGATAATTATGTCATCGACATAGTGATGTAGCATAGGCATCACCACTTGCCTGCCACACCGACATCACCACCAGGGGGCCCACCTTGGCATCTCACCAATGCAGTTTTATCAGGGCTGCAATCCGTACACCCTAACCAGCTCTCCGCCTAGAGTCACCAATAGGAAACAGTAGGTTGTTGCGGCCCGGGATTGAACACCTGACTTCCTAGATAAGAAGCCCTCACCAACGCTCTCATCACCAACATATCTAGGAGGACGTGTGCTCGATCTCGGGCCTCGACAACTTACTATTTCCTGGTGGTGACTCCAGGCCGAGAGCTAGTTGGGTTGTATGAGCTGCAACCCTGATAAAGCCGCCTTGGTGAGATGACAAGGTAGGCCCCCTGGTGTTGTTGTTAGGGTGACATGCAGGGTGATGTCTGTACTGCATCACAAACCAATCACAAGTTGTTAGAAATATTGCAATATCCAAACAAGTCAAAAGTCCAAGTCAAGAAGGGCAAAGTAGATTAGTGGGTAATTTGGTAATCACATAAGCTCATTCACATTCTAATTTATCTCCATTGCTTTTGTCACATCACCTTGACCACTTCTTCGGGAAAGCAATTGTAGCTGATTGAGTGGAGCTCAAGATGAAAGGTACCACACATTATTTCATAGCAACTAAGCCGTCGATCCTTCCTCTTCGGATTTTCCACTCAAGTTATGCATGTCGTCACAACTCTTTATCCGTCGACATCTGCTTCTTTAGCCTATATTGTCGATGAACCAGTGAGAATCTACTTCGCGCATTGTTCCCCTCCAACGATTATACAATGAGGTTCTTCTTCGCTCTATCCAAGACACTCCAGTTGAATTAAATCATTTGTAGTATACTGGAAAAGACCCACTATAAAGACCCATTTATTTTCATTCTTGTTTGGATCCACTCCCTTTGTGTACATATGGGGGGGGGGGGAGTTCCTTGTAATGAAATGATCTCATTTTCGGCCTAACTTGGTATCATAGTTGCGGTCTCAGTGGTATTCTCGTACGAGTCCTCCCCCTAAATGTGCGGACTCCTCGCATGAACCGCGTGGTCTCGCTGCTTTCCCTTGCATCTCGAGTAATCTCCCTCTGACAAACCACCACACCCTTTCGTGCAGACACTCCAACTCGGTGGTGGACTCCCCAACTCAGTGGGGGGATTCTCTGATGCATCCTTTCGTGCGGGGACTCTCCAACAACCGCTGCTTCCCCTTGCTGGGGCACTCTAGCATGTCCGTCGTACCCTTTTGTGCTGACTCTCCAGCACCCTTTCGTGCGGACTCTCCAGCTCAGCGGGGGCTCTTCACTACACCCTTTCGTGCGAACTCTCCAGCAACCGCTCTTCCCCTTGCTGGGACCAAGGTTGTCAGGATCGAGATCCTAGATGAGATCGTTTCGAGGTTGGATCAGATTGGATGGTAGGATTGGATCGAGGATCACTTTACAAATCTGAATCAAATTACAAAATCTGGATCGTATGATCGTAATTTTCTATGATCCGGATCGCGATCCTGACAACCATGGTTGGGACATTCTTCAGCATGTTTGCCCAGACTTTCGTGCGGTCTCTCTAGCAAGACCGCCACACCCTTTCGTGTAGACTCTCCAACACCATTTCGTGTAGACTCTCCAACACCATTTCGTGTGGAATTTCCAGCTCAGTGGGGACTCTCCGTCGCACCCTTTCGTGCGGATGCTCCAACATTGTGGATTCTTCTTGTGGTATTCCCAGCTATGCAGACTCTCCAGCTTGTGCGGACCCCGCTTTCTTGTCATACGGTCTCTATAAGTTGCTCACCCCTTCTGCAAGCTCTACAGTTTCTTCTTTATTTGCTCTTCCTTTTTTGCGTTTTTCATCATCATGGTTAACTCTTTGGACTCAAGTGTTCAGACTCCTTCCTCGATTCTCCCTCTGTCGGGAAGTGATTTCTCATGGTCTCATGGTTCCTACGGTTCCTTTCGTATTACCAATGTTCCTTTGGATGGAACCAATTATCTTGAGTTGTCTTATGTGGTACAACATGCTATCCGCAACCACCAACTACATGGATATATCGACGGGCCGATTGTTCAGCCTCCTAGTACTGATCCGGGTTGAAGTAAGTGGGCCAACGACAATTCCCTCGATTTCTCATGGCTGCTTCACTCCATGTCCCCCATGGCTTATCGTTGCTATATGTTGATGGAATCGGTCTTTGAAATCTGGATTCGGGCTTGTGAAAATTATTCCAAACTTGGTAGTTTTACTCGGGTATACGAGCTCACTTAGCGTCTCCTTGAACTGAAGCAAAGCACTTCTTCCGTAACAGCTTACTTCGCCTAGTTAAAACGTCTTTACCAAGAGTTAAACTACTTTGAGTACTTCACTATCGCTTGCACAATTGATGTACGAGCTTTAAAAAACAAGGAAGACCGTTATCGATTCCATGTCTTCCTTATGAGCCTTAATATGGAGTTCAACATGGTGCGAACTCATGGTTGGAACCGATAGCCCCTTCCCTCTCTTTGGGAAGCCTTCAATAAGGTCGCAGGGGACAAAGATCGCCGACGTTCTCTCACCACTAATCGTTGTTCTGATCGCTCCGCCCTTGCTGACATTCTTCAAGCTCCTCCTTCCACTTTGTTAATCAAGATGTGTGATTACTATGACAAACAGGGCCATGCATGTGACTCATTTCTGTTTCCATCCTCATCTTGCTTCTGATTACAAACCCTCGCATAAAAGCTCTCGTGCTCTTGGTGGCTCTCGCCAACCCAATCCTCTATATGTTGCTCACACTATCGAAATTGATTTTGGCCGACTTCCATCTGTCAGTTTTTCCTTGGACGAACTCGATGTTTTGCGCTGTCTCATGTGCACTAAGGTTTCTTCCTCTACTGCTCCATTCACAACCGCTGGTCCGCCAAGTGTCCAGTATACCTCCATTACTTCCGTTGAGTGAATTATTGACTCCAGGACGACAAATCACATGACAGGAACATCGCCATGTTTTATCTCTTACACCCTCTCTCAGATCATGATAAGGTTGTCACCACCAATGAATCACTCTCATCGATTGTTAGCAAGGGGTCCATCATCCATTCCTCTGCCATGCCCTCACATTAATGTTCCATGCTCATGTTTTTTCTTACAATCTGTGGTTTATTAGTCATTTGACTACATTCTTAAACTGTTCTGTCACTTTTCTCCCGATGGTTGTGTATTTTAGGATCTAGCAACAAAACAACGTATTGACAGTGGTAGGAACTGCGGGGGGGGGGGGGGGGTACATCTTGGACCATCCACTTGCTCAAGCTCTCTCCAATACCATTACAACTCTCTCTAGTCCTCGTCCTTCTCCTATGGATGTGCGTCGATGACATCAACGTCTTGGACACCACGCCGCCAACTATCTGTTATGGACCCCACGCCGTTGGTTATCTAGTATCAGGAGTCTTATCATATCAACTCGTGTTGTACCGTCTTTATTGTATTAGTCGTGCCGTTGAGTCATGCGTATTTTGTCTTTTAATATCCCCATGTATTTTATGTTTTTATGCACCTTGTTGTAATTATGGGATTACCCCCGGGGGCTTGATATATATATGCCCTTAGTCCTTGTATGAAGAATTAAATAATGAAATATGAACTTCCTTGTATCTCTCTAAAATCTCTCTCTATCTCTAACCCTCTTTTCCTTCTCTAGGGTTTTCCCTCTCATCTTCTTCTCCAATATTCTTCTTCTAACTTCTCCTCTACTACTATTCTAGGGATTGCCCCTTGTATCCCCGACCCCCAACAATTACAACAAAACAAACTCATAACATCTTGGTATCAGAGCTAAAACCGCAGCTGTGCTCCAACCATAGCCGTCTTCCTCCGCTGCTGCGCTCCAACCATTGCCGTCTTCCTCCGCTACTGCTGCTTTTGCCAACCGACGCCATTCCTCTGTCGACATCTCCACCAGACATCATCGCTTGTCTACCTGGAACCGTACGCGACTACTTCCTGCAGCTTGCTCCCGACAATCTCATTTCCCTCTGACGCCACAGCCTGCGCATCGCCAATTCCAGTCCCCTACTTCCTCCGCTCGGTTTTCACGGCCCGTGGTCTTCCTCCAGGCGCGATCGTCTTCCTCCACAACGACGAAATCAGCTGCCTTCAGTCGCAGACCGACAGTCCTGTTGACTCCCAGCAACAGAGCTCAGCAGCTGCTGATCTTCCACTAGACGATCTTCCTCCAGCCGCTGATCTTTCTCTGTCGACGTCTCTCGCGCGCCATCTTCCTCCTACAGGCTCGCCGACATTCAGCCTCGTCCCTGTCCAGCGCCTCCTTGTTGACGCGCCGCCGGAACTCGACGCCATCGTGTTACTTTTATCCGCTCTGATCGACGAGGGCCATCTCCATTGCATTATTCTAGGGCTCGACGCCTCCTGCCATTAACCCGCTTCAGTCCAGCGAACAACAACGCCTCTCGGGCAGACCACCCGCCTTTTTCCTTCACGCCTACTGCCGCAGATATCTTTCTCGAGCCCTCAACCCAGTTCACGGGATTTGGGGTATCAACCGGCCCAATTAGGTGAATTTCTTATTTCAATTAATTCTTAATTGAATTAATTGGTAATCAATTATTTACGATGGACATGCAACTTCTTGACATAAAAATATGTGCCTCGGACGAAGCCGTCATTTGTTCAATATTGTGGAAGATGTCCGAGTCATTTCAGATATCCATATCTCGCCTCAACACTACACGACAAATTGGTGACTTTGGAACACTTCGGCATTTCGCCTCTTCCCGTGTTGGAACCCTCCCAGCCCGTGCATGTTGCCGCCTTGGTCGACCCAGCTTGCCCGTCGTTGAGACTGCCAATCGACCTCCCGACCCATTCTGACCGCCTCCTGAGGTCGCTTCCTCCCTGGTCGTTCCGTCTCCTGCGCCCACGACCCCTATCTTGCCGGATCCTCAAGCCACATCGTCTTCCGCTCTGTCGGCCTCCGCTCTCCTGGTTTTCGCTCTGCCACCTCTGACCACATCGCTTCCTCTACTGTCAACCACTTCGACAGTTTGATCGCATTGTCGTTGCTGCCTCACACCGCACCGTCGTCACCGTCGGACCCGTTCCTTTCGCCGATCATGGATTCCTTGGCCACCTTCCAGCCATTGTTCTCCGCTGCATCGCCGGTCCTGCCGGACCCCTTCATTCTGCCGGCCGCTGTTCCCTCGGCCATCCTGCGATTTCTGCCTACTGCCGCTCCGCTGGACCAGCTGGCTCCATTACTTCAGCCGCTCTTCCTTTCAACGCCGACGCCACTACACCTCACCACCAATGCCACCGCGACACGCTACTAGACACTATTTTGGCGCAAAATCAAGGAGCCAAACGAGTTGATCATCCTACTAGAGTTCGAGCTTGAGGACAAGCTCGATTTGAAGGACGGGTGGAGTGTTTTGGACCCCACGTCATTGGTTACTAGTATTAAGAGTCTTATTATATTAAATCGTATTGTATCGTCTTTATTGTATTAGTCGAGTCGTTGAGTCATATGAGTATTTTTTGTCTTTTAATATCCCCATGTATTTTATGTTTTTATGCAGCTTGTTGTAATTAGTAATTACGGGATTATCCCTCGGGGCTTGATATATATATATATATATGCCCTTAGTCCTTGTATGAATAATTAAGCAATGCAATATGAACTTTCGTTTATCTCTCTAAATTTTTTTCTCTCTCTAACCCTCTTTTCCTACTCTAGCGTTTTCCCTCTCATCTTCATCTCCAAGCTTCTTCTAATTTCTCCTCCTCTACCACCATTCTAGAGCTTGCCCCTTGCATCCCCAACCCCCAACGATCATAACAAAACAAGCCCATAACACTATCTTCTCAAGTTATTTTGTATGTTTTCGAGCTCTCTGTGCTGATTTGTCTGTAATGAATGTGAATTTTCTAAACATGCACGACATAGTCCAAATCATTTTTCTTCTCCTAGTCTAGTTCTTTTTAATGTTATTCATATTGATGTTTGGGGACCATCCCATACTGTTTCTCTTTGGTTACTGATGGTTTATGATCTCTATTGATTGCTTCTCTTGCTCTACTTAAGTGTATTTATTGAAACGAAAAAGTGAGGTTTTCGATTGTTTTTGTATTTTTTCACAAAATGGTGGCCACTCAATTTGGCAATACTATTCATGTGCTCAGTAGTGACAATGGGGGTGAGTACGATGATCGTGGTGCTTTCAACACTTATCTTGTTGATTATGAGATTCTTCTTCAAACAACACGTGTCAACACCTCTACTCAAGATTTTGTGGCGCAACATAAGAAAAAGTATCTTTTCGAGGTCACCAGATGCCTTCTTCTTACCATGAATCTTCCCAGGTCCTATTGTGGTGATGCAGTTCTCACCGTCGCTTACCTCATCAATCGTCTACCCTCCAACACCTTATAATATGACTCTCCTCTTTTCGTTTGTCCATTATATGCACTTTTCACACCTCTCATCTACCTTCGCGTGTGTTTGAGAGTGTCTGCTTTGTCCATGTTCATCAAAACAATCGTGATAAATTGGATGCACATTCTCTCCAATGCGTCTTTGTTGTCTACTCTACTACGAAAGGGTATCGTTGTTATTATCCTCCCTCTCGACGGTTCTACTACATCATGGACGTGACGTTTTGTGAGGAACAATATTTCGATTCTCGTCACGGGGAGAGGGACACTACTGTCAACGCTCCTAATATTACTCTTTCTATTGTTGTCTCACAACCACCTCCCATGATTGTCCCTGACATAGCTCCTTCTGCGAATCCACATACTGTGTTTGTTCCACTATCTCTTTCTGGGAGCCTTATTCCTCCACTCCCTCTAGATTATCACAGATGCAACACTAGTGCTGCGGTGTTATGTTACAAACCCCTATCATTCCATCACCGCGGGTACGCTCTTCTGACTCGGGTTCTAATGACGATCACCCTCTTATATATCTAAAGAGGAAGTCAACCTCTGCTAAATACTCACTTGTCAAGTATATTATTTATCATAATCTTACAAAGACACATAAGGCCTTCATTTCCTCTATGGATTTTGTTCACATTCTTTATACTTGGCAGGAAGCAATGAAGATACTTGTGTGGTGCAAGGCAATGAAAGAAGAGATGTTGGTATTGGAGAAGAACCAAACTTAGACACTCACCCATCTTCCTGGCAGGAAGAAATATGGTTTTCCCAAATGGGTTTTCTCCATTAAACAAAATCAAGAAGGGGTTGTTGAGAGATACAAAGTAAGGCTAGCTGTTCAAGGATATACTCAAACTCTGAGTGTGAACTATCATGAAACATTTGCACCTTTGGCCAGGATGGACTCCATTTGTCTCATTTTATCATGTGTTGCATGTTTGGAATGTGAGTTGCAATAACTTGATGTCAAATACGCTTTTGTACATGATCTTGATGAAGAAGTCTATATAAAGGTTCCACGAGGTTTCATAAAGATAAGATTTAAAGGAAAGATGTGTCAACAAATTTCTCTAGAGTCTAAAGTAATCACTCGGGGATTAGTTTGGGAAGTTCCAGAACTCCATGAATTTATTGGGATACACACAAGGTCACTTTGATTATAGGCTTCCCTAAAAGGAAATCAGAGAAAACGGCTATTCTCATTATCTATGTGGCGCAGTACACATCTATAAGTGGCAGACAAATGATGCCCTAACCCTACATGTAATGTGAAAATTCATGCAACAATTGCAATAAACCTAAACACTGTCTAATGAAAGGTGGGACAAATGAATATTCGGCTAACATGCAACCCTAGGTGGAGTGCGGCACGGTAGATAGTTTTATTACCCTTGAACACTATATGTAGCACACATGCAAATGCCCGATAGAGAGATTAATCCAAACAGTAAATAATTAAATCGCACACATCTAATTTTAGCACAAAATAACAACACTCAAGCCTTTATCCCACCATAGTGGGGTCGGCTATATGGATACTTTGTCGCCATTATGTCCTATCTTTTGTCATAATCTCACTAATGCCCTAGTACATTATGTCTTTCCTTATAGTTTCATTCCAAGTCTTTATTGGTCTACCCCTCCCTCGTTTAACATGCCTAGTAACTAGACTCACAACGCCTAACAGGTGCCTCTAATGGTCTCCTTTATACGTGTCCAAACCATCTTAGTCGAGCTTCTCACATCTTCTCTGCAATTGATGCTATTCCTATCTTATTCATGATACATTCATTCCTAATTTTATCCATTTTCGTGTGTCCACACATCCACCTAAGCATTCCCATTTCCACAACTCCCATTTTTTGCTCACGTACACAATTCATTGCCCAGCACTCTTGAACTATAAAGCATCACATAATTATTTCTTTTAAGCAAAACACGTTTTTTGCTTTCCTCCACGTGGAGGGCCAAAGAAAGAATGCATTGCGAATTGGTCCTGCAAATCGCAATAATAATCCAGGGCAAACAACTACTAAACAAGAGATCCAATCAAACATGAAATCACATCACCATATTTTAATATTAAAAATGAAAGTCCATACTACTATAAAATACTCACTAAGTAGGGGATGTTGTTGTAGGATGGAGATCCGAAGCTTCCAAATAAGCGGGTGGCTGTCCGGAGGGTGGCAACGACGGTGAAATGTTGATAACGACTTGGTGAGGTGGAGGTTTAAAGGAAGATGTGAATCCGTACGTTTAGGGGTTGTTGGATGGTATTAGGTTTACGACCAAATGAGGGCAATTAGGGGTATTACTGGTAAAGCTTACTGGTTGAGTTACTGGATTGGTTCAAACTTAGGAACATGCGAGGGAAATTTGAATCCAGTAGCAGAATCACTGGAGAAGGCGGTGTAATACTCAGTGGATTACTGTTGGCGGTTGATAGAAGTATGTGAGATGAATTCTGGAAGGTCGCGGGAAGGTTTGGGAAGGGGTGGAGAGGGCAAGAGAGGATCAGGGGTTCTGAGAGATGGTTACAGAAGAATAAGGATTTTCGCTTAGAGAGGAGGGGAGGTTGCACCAGAATGGTGACATTAGAATGAAATAGTAAATTGCATCAGACAATAACATAAATTAATGTGGAGTGGGGGCATTTTGTTGAAGGGGGAAGGAAGGATTAATGTGGAGTGGGCATATTTTGTTGAAGGAGAAAGGGCCTTCCAGGGAAGAAAAACGCACATATGTAGTGGATGGGTGTGGTTTCCAGTGGAGGGTTTTGGGAGGGGGATTGGGTGGTGGTCGGAGGGGATATAAGGGGAAAACAAGATACAAACCTAAGGAGTCTGCACCTTAGGGCTTCGCGGCATCGCACCACAAGAGATCGCCGGATTCTGGGAAACTTTCTTTCTGCAAATTCTGCAATGAATCAAATGGCAGCCCCATACTCCTATTTATAATAAAAGAACATTAGAGCACTCTGACATCAACAACTATGATTGACCAAAAGTGTTAAGTGCCCGATTACACTAAATAATGACTGAAAATACAAAATTTATGTATGAAAAAGTATGTAAAGAAAAATATGGACACATTCGCGTAGTCAGATCATCGATCCGGAGACGCCATATATGGTAGGTGGACAATTAGCCCCAAACGTGCCCAAAACTCGTCCCGCTGCGGGCTCGCGTCGCCGTTCCGCATGATTCTCCCTTAATTGAAAGAATTTATCTCCTGATGAATGAAGATCGAAATCCTCTCGGTGTGTGCATGCAAAATCGATGGGGGACATCAGGGGTCCAAGTATCGTCAATCATGGGGCATCCTCTCCAATGGTACTCCTGTGTCTGGCTGTCTGACGCTGTTATGCATGCGTGAATCACAATATCAATAATGCTTTCAAGAATCCACTGATGTGCTGGTATTCCAGGTGCGATCGCTGGTGCAGACATTGTAATACTCTTGGATGACTGTTGGTTGTTGATAGAAGTATGGGGGAGGAGTTCTGGAAGGTCACGAAAAGGTTTTGGAAGGGGTGGTGAGGGCCTATAGGAGAGGATCAGGGGTTCTGAGAGGGGGTTATGGAAGAATAAGGATTTCCACCCGGAGGGGAGGGGAGGTTTCATGGGAATGACGACTTTAGGATGAAATAGTAAATTTCATCAAACACCATAACAAAAACAACAGCTCTCAAGCCTTTATCCCACTATTATGGGGTTGGCTATATGGTTCCTTTGTCGCCATTGTGCCCTTTCTTTAGTGATAATCTCACTAATGCCTAAGTACATCACGTCTTTCCTTATAGTTTCATTCCAAGTTTTATTGGTCTACCCCTCTCCCTGTTTAACATGCCTAGTGACTAAACTCTCACAACGCCTAACGGGTGTCTCTAATGGTCTCCTTTGTACGTGTCCAAACCATCTTAGTCGAGCTTCTCGTATCTTCTCTGCAATTGGTGCCACTTCTGTCATATCCCTAATACATTCATTCCTAATTTTATCTAGTCTCGTGCGTCCACACATCCACCTAAGCATTCTCATCTCCGCAACTCCCATTTTTTGCTCATGTACACAATTCATTGCTCAACACTTAGAACCATAAAGCATCGTTGGTCTAATTGTAGTACTGTAAAACTTGCCTTTAAGTTTTAATGTCACTTTACGATCACATAAGATCCCTGACGTACCTCTCCAGCCCAACCAACCTACTCGGATTCTATGTATCACATCTTTATCAACACCTCCATCTTTTTGAACTATCGATCCAATATATTTAAAACACTCACTGCGAGAAATATCTTGATCACCCAATCTAATAATGAAGTCATCCATCCTTCTTGCTCTGCTAAATTTAAACTCTATATACTTCGTCTTTGCCCTGCTTAACCTGAAACTCTTCTTTTCTGAAGTGCCTCGCCAAGATAAATTAAATTAATGTGGAATGGGGGCATTTCGTTGAAGGAGGAAGGGCCTTCCTGGGAAGAAAAACACACTTTTGTAGGGGATGGGCGTGGTTTCTAGTGGAGGGTTTTGGGAGGGGGTTTAAGTGGTGGTGGGAGGGGATATAAGGGAAAAATAAGATATAGACTTAAGGAGTCGGTACCTTAGGCCTTCGCGGCGTCGCACCACGAGATCGCTAAATTTCGGGAAACTTTACTTCTCCAAAATCTGGAATGAATCAAATGGTAGCCCCTACTCCTATTTATAATAAAAGAACATTAGGGCACCCTGACATCAACGACTATGATTGGCCGAGAGTGTCAGGTGCCCGATTACACTAAATAATGACTGAAAATACAAAAACTATATATGAAAAAACCTGTAAAGAAAAATATGGACGCATCCGCCGAGTCAGATTATCGATCAGGAGACGCCATATATAGTAGTGGCCAATCGGCCCAGAACGTGCCCAAAACTCGTCCTCCGCTGCGGGTTCACATCATCACCTTCCTGCTGCCCTGACATCACCACCAGGAACCCACCTTGGCGTCTCACCATGGCAGCTTTATCAGGGCTGCAACCCTTACACCCCAACCAACTCTTTGTGTGGGCTCACCACCAAGAAACGGTAGGTTGTTGAGGCCCGGGATCAAACACCCGACCTCCTAGATTAGAAGTTCTGAACAACGTTCTCATCACCAACTGAGCTGCAGATCAGTTGGTTATGAGAGTGCTGGTGATGACTTCTTATCTAGGTGGTTGGGTGTTCGATCCCGGGCCTTGAAAACCTAACGTTTCCTGGTGGTGACTCATTGACGAAGAACAAGTTGGGGTGTACGAGATGCAGCCCTGATAAAGCCGCCTTGGTAAGACTCCAAGGTGGGCCCCCTGATGGTGATGCCAGGGTGACAGGCAGGTGGTGATGCATGTACTGCATCAGTTTATGTATTTTTTTGGAACTTCATTTTGTTCTTATTCTATAAGCAAAGGGAATTCCTAGTCGCCTTAAAAAGCATGGCAGAAATATAATTATTAGTATAGATGTTTAGACATTTTTTCATATATTTTGGAAATTTGTCCCTTAATCAGGTGTGCGGTGGCCGAAAGGAGGTCATGGTACTCCTTTTTGCTGTCCTTTATCCTTCCCGACTTGGAATAAAGATTTTGGGAAGGTGTGTGTACGCGTGTGCCTGTCTACTCTTGAATGGACTTTGTCTATCCATGGATTGCTTTAGGTTGCGAACAGGTTTTGCATATCCGTGGGTTGCGAATTGGCTACGCTCGTGCTGGACTACTCGTGTGAAAGGGTTTCGCCCATCCGTGGGTTGCGAGTGAGCTTATCCCGTCCGTGGGTTGCGAACAAGTTTCGCCTGTCAATGGAATTAGGTTGTAAAACTAATCCGATGGCAAAGAGAGTATGAAGCATTGATTTCGCTCCTTAGAAATTGCTTTAGATGCCCAAGTGATGTGGGGAAATATAAAACTATAATGACAATCTTTTTTTTATGTTTTATGAAAAATTTAAAGAAACTTATTCTCAAATAATGCACAATATAATTTTTTCTATTCTCATATTGCAAATGTTTGAGCAGGAATAAGATTTAGATGCGAAAGGTGAGTTGAAGGTGAATACCATGTTTCTAGGAAATCAAAATTGAAGAATGGCAAATCACAATAAAAAAAATAATGGTGATATTAATCATTAATGAAGCTAAGCAAACAGAAAAATAAGATCAAACAAAAGAACACATTAAGGGTGACAAGATAATATGGCATTTTGTGTTCAATAAGTCAAAATGCAAATGTATTTTTGGTGTTGTGAAAGTTTCTCAAACATCTGACATCCATGAATCAATAAAAGTTGAAAAAAATGGCCCAAGACAAGTAATCGTGGAAAGAAGATTTTGGAGGGAAAAAAGTCAACGAAAAGGAGCAGATATCAGAACCGAAAAAATAAAGAAAAGAAACAGTAAAATATTAAAAATTTACTCTCTTTAAAAAATACAGGGTAAGGTTTGCCTACATTTCACTCTTGTGATGAGACTCTTCCCCGGACCCTCGCTATGCGGGGATGCTTTGTGCGCCAGGCTGCCCCCCTTTATAAAAATGTACTCTCTTCCAATTTCTCTGCCAGGAATTCAGAAGTTCCATTCCTCACAGTGAATTCATTAGAGACTCCCTGCTCTTCCTACACTAGCAGAATTAAAAAAACTTAGCGCGGGAAATTCATAAATTTGTAGTCTATCCTACTATCGAGCTTAGGCCTCCACCTTGTAGACTGCAACAAAGAACTGTTGCACAGATCTCAAATCCAGACTTCACCTTTCCTTTCTCTCCCTCTCTTCCTTTGTCAGCCTTCTTCGTCGCATTCCATTTCGAACTTTTCTCCTTTTTTTACTGAACTTACGGACTTCAAGTCCAAGAAGAAGGCTCCTCTTGGAGAGAGTAAGAACTTTGATTAGATTAAAGAAGAAGCGGTGAATGAGCTAAGCAAGAACTTATCCCTTTCTCTTTCGCTCCTCTTGAACGGGGATTTTTCACGCAAGTTCAGGTGACTCATTTTCTTCCTCTGCCATGCTTCTGCTCACTTCAAAAAATAGAGAAAATTAAGCATAGCAGAAAATAGGCAAAAAACGAACCTCCATTCACAAGAGGGCCGCAAGCACGTCGCAAGAAAAGGGTCCCCGAGCTCGTCACGTTGCTGCTGCCAAGGCTCTCAGTTGCTGTGATGAGTGGAAGAAATCCAGTTGAGGAGAGGATTGCCGAGGTTGAAGAGCCAGCCCTTGCCAATGTGATGGATAACATTAGGAAATAAAAAACAAAAAAATGGACGACGAAGACAACCTCCTTTCGCGAGAAAGGGCTTTGCATTGCCGTTTGTAAGGGTTGCACCTGCTGATATGTAAAATTTACGATACATAATATTTTCAAATTCTACGAACTATACGCAAGAGCACCTATCGTTTATAGCATATGATATTTAAAAATAAATATCAAGTGTTGTATTCTACGAGGCTGTTGAGTACTTCTACTCACGCAAATTATTATTATTCTATCGAAATATAAAACGATTGTTTTGTAAAGGAAATAATAAAATAAAAGAAGGAGAAAACATTTGGTCGGGAATGGTTAAAAATAGATAGTAAATCTAAAATTCATAAGAATTGATTGAGAATAACTCGACTGTGAAATTATCAAATCATGATAGCATCTCTCTCGAGGAATACTACCAACTAACCTTAGGTTGATCGATTAAGCCCCCCGACCAGTAAAAACCCCTAAGCTGGCTTTAGGTCGTGAACCCCACTATTGGATTTGATTCAAATCTAGAAGATTTATGTCGTTCCCTCTCAAGGAATGCATGCAACTTCTTTCACCAATGAACGATCTACTCGTATTCACAAATCTCTCGATCAACTAGAATACGGATCAAGAATCAATTAGCGTTCGTTGACAATATGAAATCAGTATGAAAATAATCAAAGCTGCATCGTAGTTTCAAAATCCAAAGCTATGAAAAAGAGACTACGAAATGAAATTACTTAAGAGTTTATCCGATCAAATACTATAAATTAGTTATGCATATTGAAAAGAAAGAACAATTTTATAACTAAGAAAAAAAGAGTACATGTGCATGAAAAGTTAATATTAAACTAGGAATTGAGATTGCGAGAAATAAAGTAACATTACAATAAGAAAATGAAGAAAAACAACTGAAATTGATCCAAGTCGAAGCATGGACTGGATGGGGATCATGTGGTAGCAACTGGGATTTTATAGTTAAAAAGTTGGAAGTCATGCCCCTTGGTCACGCCCGTAACCAAGGGCGTATCTGATGATTAATTGCCAATTAAGCTCGGGAAACGTAGGAGATGAATGGCGCCATTTTGTATTGACTCGTCATTGTCACGCCCTCAGGTCACAGGTGTGAACTGGGCTGTGTACTGCATTGGAAAAAAATGCGCACATCTGCAATCAATTCCCACCGTTTTGAGCTAATCGTTGAGGCCACGTCCTCTGGTTACCAATGTGACCATGGCTGTGTAATCTGAAACTGAAGGCAGCGTGAACTGACTGCTTGAATGCTTGCGGGCTGAGTCATAGCCGTGACCTGGGTGTCACGCCCTTTGGTCACGGGCGTGACCTGGGTGTCACCCCCCTTGGTCACGTGTGTGACCTAGGTGTCACGCCCCTTGGTCACGAGCGTGACCTGGGTGTCACTCCCCTTGGTCACGGGTGTGAGGCGGGACCAAGAGCGTGTAATTTTAAATGACCTGGAAGCGTTGTTATGGATCCAGAGCGGGGTCATGGTCGTGTCTGTTGTCACGCCCTTAGGTCACGCATGTGACCTTAGGCGTGTATTTTGCGATTTTTGCAGAAAATCTCCAAATATTCTCTTGAACATGTCCATGAGCTCCAAATTACTATAAACAACTCAATTATTCCTGAAAATACAAACGGAAGCGAATGAGACTATAATTACGATTAAAATGAATAAACATTGATTATTATAGTAAAATATAAATAAATAATGTAATATCAAATATCTTCATACTTAAATTTTTGTTATTTCAAAGCAAAATTAATTCATAAGTATAAGAAGAATTTATAGGACATTTCAAAAAGATTTATCTCTAATTATGCACTCTAAATAATACATGACTCATATCAAAATAAGTTAAGAAATAAAATTTACACTCATTAGAAATAAGTTGTAATTTATAAATTGAAATGAGTAGACTAAATATTAGTTTAAAAAGTCTATTTAAATCTTTATAATCAAAATTGCATTGAATTAAGCAAAATGATCTAAAGATTAAATTTATAAAAACTTTAAACATCATAAAAAACTTTTTAAAAAACTATAAAATATTATCTAAGCTCTCTCATTTATATCTTGGATAAGCAAATGATATTGACTAAATGAGGTAAAATTCACATAAAATAAGTTACTTTGTTTGATAAATGATAAATTTTATCCTCTCATTTTTCATTTTTTTTGAATTTTCTTATTTTAAATTTTTGAAATGTATATATGTCTAAGAGTGATGAATTTTAAGTTGAATTAGAAGTAATCAATTAGGAGGAATCAATTAGATTGCTTATTATTCATCCATAAAGAGATATAAATACTATTATAATAAACACAAAGATTCAATCCCAGGATGTGAGACTAAAAACCCATTTACGCACAATAATAATAATACCCGAAATAAACGACTTGTAAAATAACTCTCAAGTTTCCCCCTTAAGTCGGATGGAAGATGTCGGTCATTCTAAGTCTCTTGATGTTATCCATGAACGAGTCACTTCCCAAGCTCTTAGTTAACACATATGCTAGTTGATCTTTAGAGTGGACAAATGGTGTGACCACTGTCTTTTTATCCAAGTGATCTTTGATGAAATGTCGATTCACCTCAACGTGCATTGCCCTGTCATGTTGAACTGAAATGTCGATCCACCTCAACTAGCATTGTGAGCTATGCTGATCGCTGCCTTGTTATCGCAAAACAAGGAGAAGGGATACGTCACGGGTTAGGAAGCACTGGCACGGGCACGGGTACCGGGTACGATACGTATCCGGTATGACGGTACGACAAATTTTTTAAATCAAGGATACGGGTAAGGCGTGATACGTTGTATTAAATTTATTAAATATATATGCATATATCACAAATACAATTATAAATTCTCAAAATAATAAAACATGAAGCATAAATAATCAATTGAAGTACAAGTCCATAACTAATGCAATATAACATGAAATACTTAGACATAAGCTATTCATAATTATTTCAAATAAAACGATGTTCATCACTTATTTTCTTCATCTTCCTCCATATTTTTGGAGATCAAGACATCTTCAATTTCTGGCTCATCTAAAGACAAGTTGGCTCATCTAAAGAAGAAGAAGAAGTACCGGGATCGGGAGTAGGAGCAGGGAGCGGTGACGGGATCGGGCAGGAGCAGGGAGCGACGACGGGATCAGGAGCAGGAGCAGGGAGAGGCGACGGGATCGGGAGCAGGAGCAGAGAGAGGCGACGGGATCAGGAGTAGGGAGCGGGATCGGAAGAAATTAAACCTAAAAAACTAAAAGTGCGATAATATCGAACCCAGCAGTGCGGTACACGTATCCGTACCGGAAACGTACCCGGTACGGGTATGACCCTATTTTTGGCATATCCGTGCTTCCTAGGTCACGGGAAACCCCAAGTCATGTAGAACGGTACGCAGCCATATGCCCTCACACATGCCTTGCGACATTGCACGGTATTCTGCCTCAGCGCTCGATCTGGCCATTACATTTTGCTTCTTACTGCGCCATGTTATCAGGTTTCCTCCAACAAAAGAACAATAACCTGTTGTAGATTTTCTATCATCATGACATCCTGCTCAATCAGCATCAGTGAAAACTTCAATCCTCAAGTGGTCGTTCTTGGAGAACAGAAGACCAAGACCTGGGGCTTTCTTCAAATACTGTAACACACGGTACGATGCCTCTTGATGTCTGACCCTGCATGCGTGTATCTACTCAGGATGCCAACTGTATAAGTAATGTCTAAACGAGTATGAGACAAATATATTAGTTTCTCAACTAATCTCTGGTAGTGAGTGACATCGGCCTGGTCACTGTCAACATCTTCACAGATTCCATGATTTTCTTCCATCGGAATGTTTGTAGGAGCACAACCGAGCATACCGGTCTCCTGCAGCAGATCTAGGACATACTTCCATTGTGATATAAAGATACCCTGATCCGATCTAGTCACCTCAATTTCCAGAAAACATCGTAACCTTCCCAAGTCTTTCACCTCAAACTCGGCAGCTATGAGAGACTTGAGATTTGCAATCTCTTCCAAATCATTATCAGTGATTACAATGTCATCCATATAGATAATAAGGACCACAACACCCTGATCACGTCTCCAAATAAGCATAGTGTGATCAGACTGCGCTGTTTATACTAGGGGTGCAAGTTGAGTTGAGTCGGCTCGAAAGCTCGATGAGTCCGCTCGAAAAAAGCTCGACTCGAGCCGAGCCTGTGGAGCTTGAGCTCGAGCTCGACGATCTTGAGCTCGATTACGAGTCGAGCTCAAGCTCATCTAGTGTTGTTCATGAGCTCACGAGCCGGCTCGCGAGCTTTTTATTTATACATTTTTTTAAAAAAATAAAAAAAAATTAAAAAAATAAGAAAATAAAGCTCATGAGCTAAAAAGCTTACGAGCAGCTCGAGCTCGAGCTCGCGAGCTCGATAAGCTGGCATTGAGCTCGAGCTCGAGCTGGGATAAATGAGCTCGTCGAGCTCGAGCTCGAAATGAAAAGCTCGAGCTCAGCTCAAATGAAAAGTTCGAGCTTGAGCTTGAGCTTGGAAATTTTGCCAAGCTCGAATCGTTTGCACCCCTAGTTTATACCTAAATTTGAGCATAGCTGCGTGAAATCTGCCAAACCATGTTCTGGGGGACTGTTTCAGGCCATATAGGGACCTCCGTAGCCGACAAAAAAGACCTTCAACTTTTTTTTTACGAACCTAGGAGGGAATTTCATGTATACCTCTTCATCAAGCTCACCATGGAGAAACGCGTTCTTAACATCAAGTTGATGAAGATCCCACTCCATGCAAGACGCACATGACAACAATACCCGAATAGAGTCTATCTTAGCCACAAGGGCGAAATTCTCCTGGTAGTCAACTCCTTGAGTCTGAGTGTACCCCTGAGCAACCAATCGTGCCTTGTACCGTTTGAACTTCCCTTCTGGATTCTGTTTGACCGAAAACACCCATCTCGAGCCAATCGCTCTTTTGCTAGGAGGAAGGGACGAGACATCCCATGTATGGTTCTTGTCCAAGGCTGACATCTCCTATTTCATAGCCCGAGTACAAGCCGGGATACCCAGCGCTTCTTGCCATGTCCTGGGAATAACAACCGTTGAGAGAGAAACACCAAAGGCTTGGTTTTGGTGGGCTGGGGTAAGACGGTGGTAAGCCACATGGTTAGAAATAGGATGTTTAGTACATACAACCTTACCTTTCAACAGAGCAAGTGGGATGTGCAAATCTGCATCATCAAAATCTGAGGCGGAAGCGGGCACTGGTAGAGGCAGAGCCTTTGTAGCCTGTATACCTGAGGAGCGTCGATGAGGCAAATGAGATATCAGAGTATCAGGCTGAGGAACAGGGATAGAGGGGCATGTTCCTGAGACACAGGGAGTTGTGGTGGTAGAGAAGGAAGAAGGGGAAGAAAAACATCCATATCACCAGTACTCTCCCCATGACGAAGAGTATGAGTCGATGACAAGAAATAAGATTCCCCTTCCCGAAAGGTAACATCCATAGTGCAATAGATACACCCATGAGGGAGGATGGTAACACCGATACCCTTTCGTTGTGGAAGAGTATCCGAGGAACACGCACCGAAGATTCCGAGGGTCCAATTTGTCACGATGGCATAAATGAATGTGTACAAAACATATACATCCAAAAACACGAGGAGGCAGGTGGGAAGTATAAATCAGTTATAGTAGACAGCCGAGCTAGTGGAGTAGCATAACTAAGCGTACGTGAGGGAAGCCGATTGATAAGGTGGGCAGCGGTAAGAACTGCATCACCCTAATAGGACTTAGGAATGTGCATAACACCCAGAAGACAACGGACGACATCTAACAGGTGCCCGTTTTCTCATTCGGCAACGCTATTTTGGGTAGAGGTGTGTGTACAACCTCGGGCTCGCGGGAGCAGAAGGCTCTAAGAAAAGAGGGGAGAAGGCGAGACAGACCTGTGGAGAGGGCCACTCGCTAGACGAGAGGGGCCCGAGAAGAAGGCCACTCGCGTGGCGAGAGCCAATTCGCTAGGCGAGAGGGATCCAGAGAGAGGGCCACTCGCGAGGCGAGGGCCCACTCGCAGGGCGAGTAGGAATTGGCGAGTCGGGTTACTCGCGAAGCAGGATGAGGCAGGAGAAGGAGGAGCTCTCGCCCGCGAGACGTCGCTCTCGTCGAGCGCCGGTTCGGCGATGGACCTAGTGTCGGTTCGACAGTTGGTCGAGTGCCGGTCCAGTGGGAAGACGGTTTTTTACCTTTTTAACCCTAGGTGATTTTACACTTTTGCCCTTGGTGGTCTGCATATAGCCCTTCAGAACAATGGAGTTTGGCTGTTGGCAGACCCAATCCAGGGTATTTTGGTAATTTCAGGACGGTTCAATTTAGTTATTGGCAGATCAAACTCAGAGGCCTATAAATAGACCGGTAAGGTGCCTGGATGAAGGTTGTTGACCTCTTCTTCTTCTTCCACTAAGGCACCTAACTCAGCACTGGCTAGGGAGGGGAAGAGTCTTTAGTTCTTCCGGGTAAGAGGTGGGACCTCCGAGCTGAAGCCCGCGGTCTGTTTCTTGTCTTTGAGACTCTCGTCTAGGGAGAAATTCGGGAAGAGTAGGTGTAAGATGCAGACTCTGATCCGAACTTTAGGAGAAGTCAGGTTTCTGACTTCAACATTTTTGGTGCGGTGAGCGTGGATCGCAGCCTACACAGAAGAATCTTGAACCACTTCATGCCAGGAGATCTTGGAGAAGGAGACGAGGGCGGGTCCCAGAACCCGGGAGGGTACGTTGGGAGAGAAGAATTCATGGTGTCCATCAGAGGCATCATGGACATGCTGCAGGAGATCTCGCGACGAGGTGATTGCTCGACCCCCCTGTCTCAGGCGCCCCGTCTCGCGCCTCAAGAAGGGCTCGTCTCGGCAAGAGTCAGAGAGGACGCGCCGGGGGGGGGGGGGCCTGGGAAGGAGAAGGTGGTGGAAGGAAGCAGGCGAGACCTGGCGGGTAGGGAGCTGTTCCCCAGTCCCGCGAGTGCCGTCTCGCCGGGGGATGTCGTCGCGTGAGTGGAGGTGGCAAGACCCCTGACAAGAGGGTCCCCTTTTTGCGAGTTGATCCTTTCAGCTCCCGTCCCGGAAGGGTTTCGTGAGCCAGAGATGACCTACTATGTGGGAAAAGACGACTCTCTCCAGCACTTGCAATGGTTCGAAGATGCGGTCTCGATCAGGCCGATGACGGACGCATTCAAGTGCCGTCTTCTCGCCATCACCTTGAAGGACAAAGCTAGGGACTTGTTTCATCAACTCCCGATGGGATCGATATATGGTTTTGAGGACTTGAGTAGGAGCTTCTAGTTGCGCTTCTCGACCTCAAAGAAGAGGAAGAGGAACCCAGATTCGATTTTTATG
Organism: Platanthera zijinensis; assembly: GCA_039513925.1. Lineage (NCBI taxonomy): Eukaryota > Viridiplantae > Streptophyta > Magnoliopsida > Asparagales > Orchidaceae > Platanthera > Platanthera zijinensis. Next base: position 15,179,525 of record CM077084.1, read on the forward strand.
ATCAGGCAGAAGGCGGACGAGTACTTAGCCCAATACGTGGACCGTTTCCAAGAAGAGATCTTGGACATCCAGGAGGTACCAGGATTTGCTCTCCAAATGGCCTTCACCGTTGGGCAGAGGGAGAGCTTCTTCAAGATGAGTTTAACCAGGAAGGCGCCGTTGTCATTTGAAGGATTGATGGAGAAAGCTGCGAAGGAGATAGCGATGGAGGCCGCGAACCCAACATTTGTTAGAAAGTTGGCAAGATTGACGGAGGTGGAGTCGAGGGAATCGGGAGGAGCGAGGCAGCAGGAAGGAAGGAGGGAAGAGCAGAGGGCTCCAACATACCAGGAGCTGGGTTGGAGGCAGCCAGGAGGCCCTGTTCAAGGGCAGGGAAGAGGTTTTCCCCAAGGGGGAAGGAACTACCAGGGAGGACCAGGAAGATTCAACCAGCTGGGGTCGGGACATGGTCCTAGACCACTCCCACCCCCACCTCAGCAAGCTATGGCCATCGGCCGAGGGAGAGGAAGAGGAAGAGAGCGGGGGAGAGCAGGAGCTGGAGCAGGAAGGAGGAGGAACCACCAGGAGGGGAGACAGGAGGGGGAGGTAGCCTTGCCATATTGTGACTTCCACGAGGAGGAAGGTCACGCGACGGCTACCTGCCCAGAGTTTCTAGAGATGAAGAGGGTTAGAGGAGCGGGGGAGCAGCAGCTACCAGTGCAGATAGTAGAGATGACTTGGACCGGGGAGGTGGACCGGTGTGTGGACCGAGCTGATGTGGGAGACGGAGGAGGGATCAGAGTGATCCACGGGGGAGTAGGGATTGAGGCTACCCGTAAGGCGAGCCTTCATACCATGTATCGTCGGAGCGTTGTCTCGACGTCACAAGCCCCTCCCCCGGATGAGATCACTTTCTCTAGGAAGGACTTGCCGGACCACGAAGATCCATTCTGCGATGCGTTGGTGATTCAGACCGCCATCAAAAATTTCACGGTATCGCGGATCTTGGTCGATAATGGGAGCTCGGTAAATGTCATCTTCAAGAAGGCATTCAACGAGATGAGGGTGGAGGCCAGAAGGGTGTTGACAGCCGATGGACCGTTGTTCGGGTTTTCGGGAGAAAGGAAGGAAGTCTAGGGGGGAGTGGGGCTTCAGGTAACTCTGGGAGGGCTGTCTAGGAATTGCCGCTTTGTGATAGTGGACGCTCCCAACAGCCACAACGCCATTTTTGGGCGCCCTTTGATCAGTGCCTTCAGGTGCGTCCCATCGTTTTACTATCAATGCTTGAAGCTCAACGCCGGAGGAACCCAAATTAGAGTGCGGGGAGATCCAAAGGCAGCCAGAGAGTGCTACGTGACGGCGGTAAATACCATCTCTTGGCAAGGTGACGCCGAGGAGCTGGAGAAGAGGATGGAGCGATGGGAGCAGGAGGTCGGAGGAGAAGTAGAAGAGGAGAGGAAAGCTGTAGGAGTGGAGAGAGGCATTGCGGGGGAGCCAGAAACGACAGGAGAGCATGAGGTCGGAGGAGAAGTAGAAGAGGAGGGGAAAACTGTAGGAGTGGAGAGAGGCATCGCGGGGGAGCCGAAAACGGCAGGAGAGCAGGAGGTCGGAGGAGAGGTAGAAGAGGAAGGGGAAGCTGTCGGAGTAGAGAGTGGCATTGCGGTGGAGCCGAAAACGGCAAGAGAGGAGGGAGAGATGGAGGTAGAAGAGGCAGGAGGAAAGGAAGGGGGAAGGAGAAGGAAAAGAAAGGTAAGGGAGTAGGGGAGCCATCCAGGGTGGAAGCTCGGCTGGAAGAGCAGGGAGGTTTGTTGTTAGGAGGGGTCCCAACTAACGAAGAGGTGGAGAGGTTCTTGAGGGAGGTGGCTGCGACCGTTGAAGGGCGGGAAGCCGTAGAGCGTGAGCTCAGGGAGCAGGAGGAGAGGCTGAGGGAGCAGGAGGGAGAGGAGGAGCCCTCAAGGCTGAAGGCGGCGGTTGAGGTGCTGGAGATGGAAATTCTCACTAAGGAGGGAAGGAAGGAAAAGATAAAAGTCAGTGGGGAGCTCAGCCCCGAGGACCAGGAGGAGATCAGGAAATGTTTGCAGGAGAACATCGACATCTTCGCCTGGAGCGCAGCCGACATGCCCGGGGTCGACGCAGACGTGGCATGCTACCGTCTCAATCTCGACCCCAAGGCTCGTCCGATTCAACAGAAGAAGAGAGCCATCGCTTCCAAGATAGCCGGGCCCATCAGGGAGGAGGTGGAGAAGCTGCTCAAGGCGGGGTTCATATCCGCTAGCAAGTACCCGGGGTGGGTGAGTAACGTTGTAATGGTGAAAAAGGGGGAGGGAAAATGGAGAATGTGTGTGGATTTTTCTCTTTTGAATAAAGCATGCCCTAAGGATTGTTATCCTCTGTCTCGAATCGACGCGCTGGTTGATTTAGCCGTCGGTTTTTCACTAATGAGTTTTCTAGATGCTTTTTTAGGGTACCATCAAATACGCGTGCACCCCCCGAACGTCAAAAATGTCACCTTTGTCACGGAGGATGGGTGCTTCAGCTACAACATGATGCCCTTCGGGTTGAAGAACGCGGGGGCAACCTATCAAAGAATGATGGACCGGATCTTCCAGGAACAGAAGGGGCGGAACCTCGAGGTTTACGTGGATGATTTGATGATCAAGAGTCGGGATCTTGGGTCCCATGTCCTGGATCTAGAAGAAACCTTTGGGACCATAAGAAGGTATAAGATGAGGCTCAACCCTCTGAAGTGTGTATTCGGGGCCAACAGGGGAAAGTTCTTGGGACATCTCCGCACCCCCTCAAGAGTGGAGCCTAACCCGGACAAAGTGAAGGCGATCTTGGAATTGGAATCTCCGAAGAGTGCTAAAGAGGTCCAACGTCTCGCCGACAAGTTGGCTGGACTGAGCAGGTTCCTCTCCCGAGCGGGAGAGAAATGCTCGCCCTTCTTCCGAGCATTGAGAGGGGGGAAGAAATTTGAATGGACCCCCGAGTGCGAAGAAGCTTTCCGAGCTCTGAAGCAACAACTCACCCAAACACCGCTACTCCAATGGCCACGAGAGGGAGAGGGTTTGTTCTTATACCTGGGAGTAGGGATTGGAGCAGTAAGCTTAGTCCTTGTGCGAGAAGAAGGAAAGAAGCAGTTCCCGATTTATTACGTAAGCAGGGTCCTGAAGAAGGCGGAGCTCAGATATCCCATCCTTGAAAAATTGGCTTTCACTCTCATCATCTCAGATAGGAAGCTCAGGCCGTACTTTCAGGCCCACTCAATACAGGTCGTGACAGATCATCCCCTCCGCCGCATCCTGGAAGGGGTGGAGCATTCGGGGAGGTTGGCCAAGTGGTCGATAGAGCTCAGTGAGTTCGATCTCACTTTTACTCCTTGGGTGGCTATCAAGGCACAAACGGTGACGGATTTCTTGGCGGACTATGTGGTTGAGATCGGAGAAGCTGAGACACCTCTTCTAGCGATCTGGGAGATGCTAGTGGATGAAGCCTCTGGAAAAAGTTCTTTTGGAGGGATGATCCTAGTAAGTCCTGAGGGGACCATAATTGAACAGGCCCTGAAGATTCACTTCACCATCACCAACAACTAGGCGGAGTACGAAGCCATCATCGCAGGGCTCAAGCTAGCTCGGGAGCTCGACATACAGGATATCAAGGTCTCCACGGACTCTATGGTGGTCGCAGGACACATCAATGGGGAAGTTTGAGGCAAGGGATCCCACCCTCCAATTGTATCTGATGAAGGTGAAGGGTGTCATCGGGCAATTCCGCAGATTTTCAATTCAACACGTCCCAAGAGAAGAGAGTGCTCAGGCTGACCTGCTTGCCAAGCACGGCCCTCGGGCGGGAGGAACCATGACGGAGCTCTTCAGGCCCTCCACAGAAGAGGGAGAATTGATGGAAGTGGACCAGCAAGGGTCTTGGATAGAGCCCTTCATCACCTTTTTGACCTCAGGACGTCTTCCCGAGAGAGACCTTGATAATAAGCGGATCAGGTACAAATCAGTGTACAACCTGCTGGAGGGGACATTATACCGAAAGACGCTATCGAGTATGCTGGCTCGGTGTGTATCTGAGAGAGACCTCAAGAATTCTAGAAGAAATCCATTCAGGAGAATGTGGGAGCCATTCAGGAAGTCGGACCTTGGAAGGTAGAGTATTGAGGCAAGGCTACTTCTAGCCTACCCTCAGGAGGGATGCTGAAAAATTTGCAAAGAGATGTAAAAAGTGTCAAGAGTTCGCCCCCCTTCAACTCCTCCCTGCCCAAAGGTTACGCACAATCACGGCTCCCTGACCCTTTGCAATATGGGGGCTAGATTTGGTGGGCCCGTTCCCCCAGGCCAGTGGCCAGAGAAAGTTCCTGCTGGTTATGGTTGATTACTTTTCAAAGTGACTGGAAGTGAAGGCGTTGGCTAAGGTGACGTCGCAGGTGGTCAAAAATTTTGTATGGGGAGAGATCATCTGCCGGCATGGGCTCCCTTTGGCCATCGTCACGGATAATGGACCGCAGTTTGCTAGCAGGGAATTTGTTGATTTCTGTGTCCAGCTGGGCATAGACCTTCGCTTCGCCTCGGTTCATCATCCTCGAAGCAACGGGCAGGTGGAAGCGACGAACAAGATTATCGTGAATCTTTTGAAAAAGAAGGTGGAGAAATTAAGAGGAAGTTGGGTAGAACAGCTCCCTTCCGTTCTCTTGGCTTTGAGAACTACACCAAACACAGCCACGGGAGAGACTCCATTCAAACTCTCCCATGGCTCGGAGGCCGTTATACCTATAGAGTTCGAGGTGGAATCTCCCAGGGTAGCTGCAACAAAGAAAGGAGACGAAGGATGACAAGCAGAAAATGATGAAGAGAAGAAGCTCTCTCTTGACTTGGTAAAGGAGCTCAGAGAACTGACATCAATCCGGCAGGAAGAAGTTAAGCGCCGAATGGCCAAATATTTTGACAAGCATATCAGGGTTAGATAGTTTCAGAAGGGCGACTTGGTCCTAAAGAAAGTGGATGCAGCGGGCAGGGGAGCATCAGTGGGAAAGCTTAACCCCAACTGGGTGGGCCCCTTTGTGATAAGGGAGGTCCTGAAGTCAGGAGGGTACCACCTCCAAGATGTGGACGGGGTACCCCTCGATCGCGCCCGAAGCGGCGCCGACCTAAAGAGATTCTACCCTTAACTTTGTATCTTTTCCAATACTTGTAAATTTGGTACAGTTTCCTGATATAATGAAATTTCAGGTGTTTCTCTCCGTGAGATAAGATTGCGACGGTTGAATGACAAGGTCCCGAGAAGACCCGCTGATCAGGCTCTCATCAAGCTGACAAGACTGTAGGCTCACTCGGTGGCAGGTTGAATGGCAAGGCCCCGAGAAGACCCGCTGACCAGGCTCTCATCAAGCTCACAGGACTGTAGGCTCACTCGGTGGCAGGTTGAATGGCAAGGCCCCGAGAAGACCCGCTGACCAGACTCTCATAAAGATGACAGGACTGTAGGCTCACTCGGTGACAGGTTGAATGACAAGGCCCCGAGAAGACCCGCTGACCAGACTCTCATCAAGCTGGCAGGACTGTAGGCTCACTCGTTGGCAGGTTGAATGGCAAGCCCCGAGAAGACCCGCTGACTAGACTCTCATCAAGCTGGCAGGACTGTAGGCTCACTCGGTGGCAGGTTGAATGACAAGGCTCCGAGAAGACCCACTGACCAGACTCTCATCAAGCTGGCAGGACTGTAGGCTCACTCGGTGGCAGGTTGAATGACAAGACCCCGAGAAGACCCGCTGACCAGGCTCTCATCAAGCTGGCAGGACTGTAGGCTCACTCGGTGGCAGGTTGAATGGCAAGGCCCCGAGAAGACCCGCTGACCAGACTCTCATCAAGCTGGCAGGACTGTAGGCTCACTCGGTGGCAGGTTGAATGGCAAGGCCCCGAGAAGACCCGCTGACCAGACTTTCATCAAGCTGGCAGGACTGTAGGCTCACTCGGTGACAGGTTGAATGACAAGGCCCCGAGAAGACCCGCTGACCAGACTCTCATCAAGCTGATTGGACTGTAGGCTCACTCGGTGGCAGGTTGAATGACAAGACCCCGAGAAGACCCGCTGACCAGGCTCTCATCAAGCTGACAGGATTGTAGGATCACTCGGTGACAGAGTAAGTGGTGAGATCTCTTAAAGAAACATCCCCACTAGTCAACAAACGAGGGAGGTTCATAAAAAGATAAGGTGTGAGGAAAGAGTTGGAGCAGGGCAAGTAGAGGCACTCCCAGCTGGCTACCCGGATGAAGGTCTCGCTTATGGAGTGTGGGCACTCGCGGGAGAGGAAAGGCCCTGCCTAATCAGGGAGCGGGTTAATCTCTGGGGGCCACTCACGCCGGAGGTATCTTGAGGCGAGACGAGAGGGGGAAATCAGTTGGTCTCGCGCACAAATGCGGTGGGGAAGTAACGACTCGCACTCTGAACAAAATCAACTCTCAAGCGAGGCGGCGAGACGAGGAGTAGCCCCATCTCGCAAGCGTGAGCAAATTAGAAGGTCGTCTCGCAATAAATAAAATAAAGCCAAGTAAAAAGAAAAGAAAAGCGAGGCGGCGAGACGTAGCCCCATCTCGCAAGCGTGAGCAAATTAGAGGGTCGTCTCGCAATAAATAAAATAAAACAAAGTAAAATAAATAGAAAGGGCGACCAGACAAGACAAGAAAGTTTTTACACTTATCATATAATGGTTCATTACAAAAAAGAGAGGGGTGTTCTCTTATGAAAGAATATTGCTTAAGTCTGATTACAAAAAAGTGCCCTACATTCTAGAGAAGCAAAAAGGGGGAGTAAGAGCCCTAAATTCCGCCGGCGTTTCTTCACTCTTCTTTGCTGGAAGACGAGTCCTCGCCCTCCTTGCCATAGAGTTCTGGCACGAGATTGCGAGCGGTGACAGTCTCGGAGTCTTCTTTGACGACCACCAACTCCTTCATCATTTTCAGAACGAGCTCCGCCGTCTTAATGTTGGCATCTCGGCAGAGTTCTTCGACCTTTTCATAGGAATAATGAGGAGGAGCCTGGAGGAGTTTTGGGCGAGAGGACGATGGAGCACTGTCCCGAAGGTAGGCATTTTGAGCCTTCAAATCTTTGACCTCCTCCTCCAGGGCCGCTATGCGCGAGTGCATTCGCTCCGCCGTCTCGGCATCCTGCAGGACGCTTATCAGTTAGCAAGGACCACACGCGAGAGAAACTGATAGAGGGTAAGATAAGGCTTACCACCCCACCCTGGGCCTTTGCGAGTAGGGTTTCAGCAACAGCCAGCTTATTTTCGAGATCCCCTGACTTCTCGCGCTCCGCCGCCAGGCCTGTCTCAGATTCCTTCCATTTCCTATTATTAAAAACCAGGCGGCGCGAGAGGCGGTGCGAAAGCTCCAGGGCGCGCAGCTGGGCGTGAGTGGTCTTCAGTTCAAGATCTCGCGAGGTTTCCTTTTCGACGGAGTCTGACCCTGAACCCCCATAAAGGCCGTAGCTCAAGGAGGAGTGGCTAGTGGGTTGGTCCCGCTCCTTCCATGAGGGAAGGAGGGTGGAGATCGATACCCGATTCGCTTCCTTCTCCCACAGAAGAACGGGGTCGTTAACGACATCTTGGACCAAGGGGCCCATGTTAAAATTTTGATGAGAGGAGGGGGCTGGGGGACTGGAGGAAGCGGCTTCGCGAGATGGAGATCCGGTTGGTTGAATCGAGGTGCTGGCAGGCTGGTCGAGTAGTGTCGTCTCGCGGGTAGGCGAGACGGCATGTCGGGGAGGCGATCGAGGGGACTGAGATTCTCCTATGGAGATGGGGCTCAGGGACCCCGACATCTCCTTCTCTCTTTAGGGGCTTCTCCTTTTTTTCCTTTAGGGTCCGTTCGTTTGCACGAAATTGGAATTCGATATTGGAATTGAATATTGATGAATATTGTGGAATTAAATATTGGTGGCTAATTCCAATTCCACTGTTCGCCTAATAAAAAATATTGTTGAATATTGTGTAATTGATCAATTCTTTTGTCCGTTTGTTGAATAAAATTCAATATAAGAATTGAAAAATATTATGAATAAATTACTATAAATAAATGTGCGTTATAGCCGCGATTTTTTTCGCACGGGAGCAATATTTTTGTTCGGGCGCGAATTTTTTCGCCTGGACGAGATTTGTTTCGCCCGACCGTGATTTTTTCTCACGGGCGCGATATTCTCACTAGCGCGAATTTTTCACATGATTGCGATTTTTTCGCCCGGGGAAAAAATTGCACCCGGGGGAGAAAATCTCTCCCGGGTGAAAAAATCTCGCCCGGGCTTAAAAATCTCACTCGGGCAAAAAAAACGCACCCGAGCGAAAAATCGCGCCCGGGCAAAAAAATCGTGCCCAGGCGAAATACGCCGCCATGACGAAAAACGCACGCCTCCCCGAAAAACGCGCGCCTGTACGACAACATGCGCTCCCTGGAGAAAGTCGCGCGCTTAACTAAAAAATATGTCTCGGCCGGAATTGTCCAATTCTTATGTAGATTGGAAAGAATTGTCTTTAGTTCAAAATGAATTCCACGTAATTCATTAAAATTCAAATTCCAACATCAAGCGACCAAACGTACGACGGAATTGGAATTAGACCTTCAATTCCAATTCCAGAAGCTCAATTCCGTGCAAACGAACGGACCCTTAGGAAAGGACACAACCATCTTCATCTTTTTCTTGGGGCTGGAGCGAGAGGGAGCGGCGCCTTCGGCTGACCTCTTCTTGAGGGAAGGGGCCAAGGACTCTTTCGCCGCCTCGGCCGCCATGCTGGCGAGAGCGAGACCCTTTGTCGGCTTAGCGTTGCTCTTGTAAGGTGGGTGGACTGGGACGTTCCTCTCTCCTAAACAAACAACTGGGCGATAAGAAAGCGAGATGAAATAATAGATGCGAGACCAAAGGGATGCGAGCATACCTTCGCCAGGGAGCACAGGAAGGAGGGAGTCGAGGCCCCGCCTCAGGAATTGAACTTCGAAATTCTTGCCGACGAAGAAGTCGTAGAGGAGCTTATCCGTGCCGCCAACCTGTGGGGACATGTAGAACGCCTCGGCAGGCGACACGGGCGCGAGCGGGACGCCCCCCAAATTGCCACGGATGAAGACAAAGCCGGTGAGCCAGTGATGATTCTTGTTGGGCGTCTCACATACCTTGGGGCCTTGCCCGGTGAAGTAGGAGACGCTGTCGTGGTTGGCGTGGTAGATGAACAGCTTGCGGAAGATTGTCAAGCTGAACTCGATGCGCTCCCGACGCATGTAGCTGGCGAAAGCAACTAACACCGAGATGACATTCGGGTTTAGCTGCGCAGGGACTGCGTCGAAGTACTTCATGACCTGTTTAACCTCCGGCCAGAGGGGCAGTCTCAGCCCCGCCTTAAAGTGCGAGACGGGGAAGGCGAGTTCTCCAGGGTAGAAGGTATTGATCGCCTCGCCGACCTTTGGGGGCCGCGACTCAAATCCCTCTGTCAATAACTCGCGGGTGAAGAGGTTGTATTCCTCTTCAGAGATTCTGCCGGGGGGAAGTCGTGGTCAGCGAATCGTCTCCCGCACCGGCTGCGCCCCTCACCCTCTTCAACCTTCTTCTTTCCCATTTAAGGCGAGACGGTCGCGGAAAGTAGCGGGAAGAAGAGAAGACGAGACGGTCGCAGAAAGTAGCAGGAAGAAGAGAAGATGAGAGCAAGAGGTGAGACGGAAGAAGAAAAAGAGCAAGATCTGGGACGCAACTGGGGTAAGAGCGCGGGTACCTCTCCGATCTGGGGGTAGGGGTATTTATAGCGGATATGGGAAGTAGAGAAAATGGGCGGGAAACGCATATGGAGGGAGTTGGAGAGTCGGCCGGTGTTTCACGTTCTCTTTCTTGGCCTCGAATCGCGTGGCCCAGTGCTAGCTTTCTCAGCAAGACAGCAAAAAATAAGAACAAAATATAGTATAAAGAAAAAGAAAGAAGAAATCAATTGAGCCTATCCATATGGAAATTATTCAGCAGCGAAATTAGCTAGATATGCAACAATTATTAAATAATGTCCCATTCCACACAAGGCGGGCATCATGTTCGAAGGGCCTAAAGTATAGGCGAGATGGCAGCATAAAATATATTATAGAATTAGGAACAGAAGAAAAAGGGCGAGACTATCTAAACGGCGAGACGGGCGGAGGTCTTCAGTGTTTGTGCCATTTCCAACGCCCACCGCGAGACCCCGCACAGGGGGGCCGACTTGGGATGACAAAAGCGCGGACAGCGTCGACACCACGGCGCGCGAGACGAAGTTGCTGGTCGACCCGTTTAAGATTGCCTGAGGGTCAGTCTCGTCTATCTCGATGTCAGCGTCGATCTCTGAGGACAGGCGAGCACATTCAATTTCCAGCCAGTCGATTCGCCTGTCGGCCGCTTGCTTGTCTTGTTCCATCTCGCGGATAATGCGCATGTGCTTCCGGAACATCTCGGCAGTCCTACGCTTCATCTCCACCGGGTCCATGGGGTCGCCCAGGTAGTCTTCAATCTCGTCTAGGTGAGGAGGAGGCGAGACGACGAGCTGCCCAGGAAATTCCTCGGCGGGCGAGTCGATCTGGGTGCTTGCGGAAGGAGCCAAGGGGCAGAGTAAAGAGGGGTTCTCGCAGGAAGGCGTGGAAGGGACGAGCGAGACAGAGAAGTGAGAGGAAAGGTCTAATTTACTCACTTGGATTGCGAGAAGTCCCGACGATCTGGGAAGGATCATCATTCTTCATACTCAGAGGGGTAGATGGCTGAGGCGAGTCAGAGTCTTGATGGTGGATGACGGTATTTTCCAACGACTTTATCGGTTGGTGAGGAGGTGCGAGATCTCCCTGATGAAGCATGAAGCGAGTAAATGAGATAAGTAAAGAAAAGATAACATAGGGGCGAAAGCAAAAAGTCACCTCTCTCTCTCTCTCTCGGAGACGCGAGAGGAGGGGTATGGATTTCCAAAGAGGCAAGATTGGGCTCCTCGGCCGAGAAGGAGGGTCCGACGGTCTTTACTTTCTTCAGGCGGGACGACGACGCTAGGGGGGCAGGGGTGTGAACCAAAGCCGGGACCAGAGCGGACCTGTTGGCCTTGTTTCGTTTGCGCACCATTGCGAGGCGTTCGCGGAAACTCTGGCTATGAGACATGATTGCGACGGAACGGGGGAAAGAAGAGGTGAGAGAGGGGGACACTCTCTACACGGGGTAGGTATCATATATTTATAGGCTCCGGTAGAGGGCACCGCAAAAGATTCTCTCATAAATGCACTTTAATGATGCGAGCCTCGGTTGGACTTTCTTTGCGAGCTTGGGGCAACCTCGAAAAGAGCGGAGATTGTGTACAACCTCGGGCTCGCGGGAGCAGAAGACTCTAAGAAAAGAGGGGAGAAGGCGAGACGGACCTGTGGAGAGGGCCACTCGCTAGGCGAGAGGGGCCCGGGAAGAAGGTCACTCGCGAGGCGAGAGCTAATTCGCTAGGCGAGAGGGATCCAAATAGAGGGCCACTCGCGAGGCGAGGGCCCACTCGCAGGGCGAGTAGGAATCGGCGAGACGGGTTACTCGCGAGGCAGGATGAGGCAGGAGAAGGAGGAGCTCTCGCCCGCGAGACGTCGCTCTCGTCGAGCGCCGGTTCGGCGATGGACCTAGTGCCGGTTCGACAGTTGGTCGAGTGCCGGTCCAGTGGGAAGACGGTTTTTTACCTTTTTAACCCCAGGTGATTTTACACTTTTGCCCTTGGTGGCCTGCATATATCCCTTCAAAACAGCAGAGTTTGGCTGTTGGCAGACCCAACCCAGGGTATTTTGGTAATTTCAGGACGGTTCAGTTTAGTTATTGGCAGATCAAACTCAGAGGCCTATAAATAGACCGGTAAGGTGCCTGGATGAAGGTTGTTGACCTCTTCTTCTTCTTCCACTAAGGCACCTAGCTCAGCACTGGCTAGGGAGGGGAAGAATCTTTAGTTCTTCCGGATAAGAGGGTGAGACCTTCCGAGCTGAATCCCGCGGTCCGTTTCTAGTCTTTGAGACTCTCATCTTGGGAGGAATTCAGGAAGAGTAGGTGTAAGCTGCAACCTTAGATCCGAACTCTAGGAGAAGTCAGGTTTTTGGCTTCAATAGTGTGAACACACGTGGTCTGGTGTATGATACCATGACTAGTGAGATACGAGCCAAATGCTCCCCGATCGTCATACTCCCCTCCCCATTATCATTGCGTAAGACACGAACCACTCCTTTAAATTGAGTCTGAATCATTTTGTGAAAAAGCTGAAAACAAGAGAAGACTTCACTTTTCTTTTAAAGCAAATACACCCAAGTTGTACGAGAAAAACAGTCAATAAATGTGGCAAACCAACGAAAATTAAAAGTAGATAAAGCGGGTGACGGTCCCCAAACATCAGAATGAACAACATCAAGCGGAGTGCTACAAGGAGAATATAAATAAGATGTACTATGTCTTACATGTTTAGACTTATCACAGACATCACAGACAAAAGTTTGTAAAAAAGAGGAAAACACAGGAAACAATTTCTGAAGATAGAGAGAAGGATGTCCAAGCCGCAGGTTCCAACGATGAATATCATCAATTGTAACATGAGTGCAGGAGAGAGCCCGAGAGGGAGGTAGATTCAAGTAATACAGTCCACCGCGGTTCCTACCACTGCCAATGTTCCGCTTCGTACTCAGTTCCTGAAAAACACAGGAATCCGAAAAAAAGTTACAGAGCAATTAAGAGAGCGAGTAATATCACTGATGGAAAGTAGATTGCGATGAAAGGAGGGAACATGAAAAACAAATTACAGAGAGAGAAGGTGAACAAGAAATCTGGCCTTTCCCAGCAATGAGAGACAACAAGCCATTAACAGAAATAACTTTGTCCTTACCCGACAAAGGGGTGTAAGAGAGGAAACCTGAGGAGGAGCCGGTCATGTGGTGAATGACACCAGAATCAATCACCCACTCAGAAGAGAAGGCAGTGATAGCATGGGCACGCGACATGATAATAAAGGCAATGGAAGCGGAGGCACCCAGAGACTGATCAGACTGAGAGTGCAGCAAGACGACGAAAAACATCCAACTCAGGAGCAGTAAGTTACCCGGGAACAGCAGTGGTACTCTCGTCGTAGACGTTTGTAGAGTAAGCAACATCATGAGGTCTGGAGCCACCCAGGCGATGGCCCCCTCGTCCAGGCCCTCGTTCACGGCCACGACCACGAGGGGCAATATGAGGGTGGAGCTTGTAGCACACCTCCCGAGTATGGCCTTTGTGGCCACAATAATCACAAATATGAGCAGACGAGCTAGGGCTGAAAACTTGGCCACGACCAATGCTAGTGAGAGCAGAGCGATCAGGTGGAGTACTAGCACTAAGGGACCTCCGACGGTCTTCATCACCAAGGATCATGCTGAAGGCTTCTTGAAAGGACGGAAGCGGAGTGCGGTGAAGGATATGCGTCTGCACCATGTCGAACTCCATGTTTAGTCCCATCAAGAAAACATTGAGACTAAAGCAATCCTCCCGATTTTGTAGCTGAACAGCGTCCGCAGTACATGTTGGAGTCAAGTGTGAGAAGTAGTCCAATTCTTGGTATAGTCGCTCGAACTCGGAAAAAAGGATGATACGCCGTCATAGAGCCTTGCCGCAGTTTCAAAACGCGGCGTGTAAATTCATAAACTTGCATAGAGCTGCCAATCTGAGAATACATCTCCCGGGCACGGGTCCAAATATCAAAAGCAGAATCCATTAGCATGTAATTCCAGTAAACCTTCAGAGACTTAGAGTGAAGAAGCCATGAAACAACCAGAGAGTTTTCCGAGTCCCATCTCTTCCAGGAGGGATCAGTCTGTTGGGGCTCCTTAACAGTCTCATCAATGTAGCCAAACATCTGGTGGCTACGAATGACATGTTGCGCCGCCCGGACCATTCAAGATAGTTTGTCATCTAATGGGACGGTGGTGATCTTCAGGGAGCTAGAGTGTCCATGAGACCGCTGAGGGTCGCTCATCTGAGTTGGAATCACACTTGGTGATTGTTGGATATTACATTTAATATTGCATTAATATTAAATGAATATTGCATTATATTTATATCCTAAATCTATTGCAATATATTGCATTAATATTTACATTGATTTTGTATCCTAAATAGGACGATTCCTATTTAGGAATTATGGAAACACACGGATCAATGACGTGTCATATTGTTGTAATAGTATAAATACCCCTATGTGGATGAATAAAATCAATGAACCTTTGTCCTCCAACATGGTATCAGAGCCTTAGGGCTAAAATACCTCTCCCGCTCCCCGCTCCCGTTAGTCTTCCTCTTTCCCCCGCACGAACAAACCACCAACAGACGAGCATCGACCCTCTTCCAGCGGCCCCCGGCCCCCGGCCACCGGCCACCGCCGACACTTCCGGCCCCTCTCCGGCATCGTCCACTTGATACCGCACATGCGGTGCTCCTCCTAATGCTCTTTCCGGTACCTACACCATTTCGTTTTGGCTCCTTTTCTCTTTATATGAGGCCGACCTAGTTTCTCTCTAGGCCGATCGTTGTTCTCCCGGGGGATCTGGATTTATATTCTTGATCGCCATGGCCGGGACCGGTGGCTCACCTACCGAATCTTCCACAACAAGTACACCCCCAACTACAGTGCCGTCCAGCGGCTTCTCTCGCCCGGGACATGACCACAATACGCCTCAAATCACAACGATTCGTCTAGACGGAACCAACTATTTCCCGTGGTCTCGGGCTGTTACACTTGCTTTGAAGAGTCGGCGACAATTTGGCTATGTCATGGGCACTACACCCACACCTCGTTCAGATTCACCAGATTGGGTGCAATGGGACTCGGAGAACTCCCTCGTCATGTCCTGGCTGACTAACTCCATGATCGAATCCATCGCTCGCAACTATCTCTTTCTGGATACGGCTGCGGACATTTGGCGAAGGGCAGAAACCACCTACTCCTGCCGCGGCAACGCGGCCCAGATCTTCCAGTTACAGCGAAAAATCTTCCTTCTTCGCCAAGGAGATCGCCCACCGTCTGCCTACTACCTTGAGTTCACCCAGCTATATCAGGAGTACGATCACTTCGACTCCATCACATTGGCGTCGCCTGAGGACGAGATTCTTGTTCGCGGACGGGAAGATCGCAACCGAGTTTTCGAGTTTCTTCATGGGCTTTATAGGGACTTCGACCAAATCAGCGTGCAGATACTTGACCTCTCCCCCTTACCCTCTCTTCCAGAGGTTTTCAGCCTCGTTCTGCAGGAATTCGATCGGAGGCAAACTTGGACTCCGGAGACTCCTCCAGATGGTTCGGCCCTGGCAGCCCATGCGGGCCTACGTACGGCTCGAGATTCTCGGCCGAGGTCCATTGACAAGGATCACCTGCTCTGTGACTATTGCGGCAAGAACCGTCATACCCGGGAGACTTGCTTTCGGCTTCATGGGTTCCCTACACCCCGGGGTGGCTCTTCCTCTCGTGGCGGTCGCGGTCCTGGCCGCACTTCGGGTCGCTCTACCCAGCCTCGCTTCGCGCACCTGTCTGATGTTTTCGACGAGCCACAGCTTCCGCCAACTCCGTCAGCAACCACTTTGACTCTGACGCCTGATGAGGTTCTTGCTTTCCGTCGACTGATGCAGGGTCCAGAGCCACATGCCTCTTCGTCCTCATATGCTCATCAGGGGCCTTCCGGTGCTCATGCTGCCGCCACCCGTCCCTCTACTCACTGGATCATTGATTCTGGAGCAACGGACCATATGACCGGCTCCTCCTCAGGTTTTGTGTCCTACCTTCCGTTGTCCGGCCGGGACAAAGTGAGCATCGCTGATGGTTCCCTCTCTCCCATTGCCAGAAAGGGCTCCATCCCATGCTCCTCCCTAACTCTTTCCTCTGTCCTTCATGTTCCGAACTTAACCCGAAATCTTCTTTCTATTAGTCATATAACCAATTCTATGAACTGCTCAGTAACTTTCTTTCCTTCTTCATGCATTTTTCAGGACCTGAAGACAGGAACGGTGATTGGAACTGGTAGCCTGGTGGACGGGCTCTATGTGTTCGATTCTTCCACCACTGTCTCTCCTCCCCGAGCCCTCCATGTGGATCGGACAACTACTTTTGAGTCCTGGCACTGCCGGCTAGGACATCCGTCTACCAATTCTATGAAACGTTTATTTCCTACTTTTTCGTCTGCATTAGTTGATAACTTTCGCTGTGATACATGTGATCGGGGTAAAAATCATCGTAACTCTTTTAATCACATTTCTTCTCCTAGTACTGCTCCTTTCCATTTAATTCATAGTGATGTTTGGGGCCCTTGCCGGGTTGCATCGATTTCGGGTGCTTTTTTGTTTGTAACTTTTATAGACTTTTTTTCACGTACCACCTCGGTCTATCTTATAAAAGCAAAAAATGAAGTTTTTCCCTTGTTCCAGCGGTTCTACAACATGGTCTCTACCCAGTTCTCGACCCCCATCAAAATTCTCCGCACCGATAATGGCCGAGAATTCATTGATTCCACTTTCGAGCAATACCTCGCCGATCGTGATATTATCCATCAGACATCCTGCGCCTACTCACCTGCCCAAAATGGGGTGGCTGAGCGAAAAAACCGCCACCTATTGGATGTCACTCGGTGCCTCTTCCTCCACATGCAACTCCCTAAATACTACTGGGGGGACGCTGTACTCACCGCAGCTTACCTTATAAACCGTATGCCATCCCGTGTTCTCGGTTTCAAAACTCCCCTCACCACACTTGGGGTGCCACCTACCACTCTCCAACCACGTGTTTTTGGGTGTGTTTGTTTCGTCCATATCCACCACCGCCCGAAACTTGATGCTCGTGCGCACAAGTGCGTATTCATTGGCTACTCTCCCACTCAGAAGGGATATAAATGTTTTGACCCAGTCAACAAGAAGGTTTACGTTACCATGGATGTTACCTTCCGGGAATCTGAGGGCTACTACGGGTCCTCACTTCAGGCGGGGGCTCTCCCCACAATGGAAGTAAGTCCCCTACGTTACTCTGACACCCCTTTACCTATTCCTCCGGTATACCATCCCTCTCAGTCTACACCCCCTTCTCCTTGCGCCCCTCCTGTCAAGGACCCTGTCCCTAAACCTGTGCAGGTTTATTCTCGTCGACCCAAGGGATCGAACACGCGGCCCGCCATCTGGATATCAGACCGCCCACCTGATCCGTCGTCAGGATCCATCATCCCTACGGAAGGTACCTCCACTCAACATCCATTATCTCAGTTTGTTTCTTACTCATCTCTGACAGCTTCCCATGGAGCATTTGTTTCCTCTTTGTCCACTGTCTCTATCCCCACTTCATGGCAGGATGCCCTTTCCGACGACAGATGGAGGTTAGCAATGCTCGAAGAAATGAGTGCCCTGGAAAAAAACGGCACATGGGACCTGGTCCAACTACCACCAGGAAAGAAGGCTGTTGGATGCAAGTGGGTATTCGCCGTCAAACAGAACCCCTCGGGCATTGTAGAAAGATACAAGGCACG
The DNA here is from genome assembly GCA_039513925.1 of Platanthera zijinensis. Taxonomy (NCBI): domain Eukaryota; kingdom Viridiplantae; phylum Streptophyta; class Magnoliopsida; order Asparagales; family Orchidaceae; genus Platanthera; species Platanthera zijinensis. The sequence continues at coordinate 15,197,023 of CM077084.1, forward strand.
ACTAGTGGCAAAAGGCTTTTCTCAGACAGAGGGCATAGACTACCAGGAGATCTTCGCTCCTGTTGCAAAAATGAATTCGATCAGAATCCTCATGTCTTGTGCTGCTTGCAAGGATTGACAACTCTGCCAATTGGATGTGAAGAATGCTTATCTTCACGGCGACCTGGAAGAAGAAATCTATATGGCTCTTCCTCCGGGACTCACCCCCAGTGGATCAAAAGGGAAAGTGTGCAGATTACGGAGGCCACTCTATGACCTGAAACAATCAGCCAGGGCCTGGTTTGGAAGATTCCACAAAGCCATGCACAGGTTTGGGTACCGCCAGAGCAATGTCGACCACACCCTCTTTATCAGAATCAATAAGGGGAAGTTAACCGTCCTGATTGTCTACGTTGATGATATCATAATCACTGAGGATGACAAGGAGGAGATTCAGGCACTGAAGGAGAAGTTGGCAAAAGAATTCGAAGTAAAAGATTTGAGAAATCTCAAATCTTTCTCGGCATTGAAGTTGCACGGTCAAAGCATGACATTTTCCTATCACAAAGGAAGTATGTCCTCGACCTCCTTGAAGCCACTGGGATGAGCGGATGTCGACCTGCCGACACCCCAATCGAAGCCAATCACAAGCTCGGCAGAGAAGATGACGATGTGATCGACGACATTCCCAGTTACCAGAGGCTGGTAGGGAAGTTAATCTACTTATCTCACACTCGTCCAGATATCTCTTATGCCGTGGGAGTTCTCAGCCGTTTCATGCACTCTCCAAAGGCCCGTCATATCGATGCCGCACATTGTGTCCTCCGCTACCTCAAGTCCTCACCAGGGAAGGGAATCCTGTTCTCACCAAATAAAGAGTTGACTATTGAAGTTTACACTGACGCAGACTGGGCTGGATCACCTACCGATAAACGCTATACAACCGGATATTGTTCCATGGTTGGTGGAAATGTGGTCAGCTGGAGAAGCAAGAAACAACATGTGGTTGCTAGATCTAGTGCTGAGGCCGAGTTCAGAGCGGTCTCACATGGCATTTGTGAAGGATTATGGGTCTCCACAATCCTGAAAGAACTTGGGCTTAAAGGAAGTGAGCCTATCAGATTGTATTGTGATAATAAGGCTGCAATATCCATTGCCCACAATCCGGTGCAGCATGATCGTACAAAACACATTGAGATTGACAGACATTTCATCAAGGAAAATATCGACCGAGGAACCGTTGTTATTCCTTTCATACCGTCTGACCAACAGTTGGCCGATGTTCTCACAAAGGGTCTAAGTTCCAGTATGTTCGCAGATATTATTGGCAAGTTCGGCATGGCTGACATCACACGCCCAACTTGAGGGGGGGTGTTGGATATTACATTTAATATTACATTAATATTAAATGAATATTACAATATATTTATATCCTAAATATATTGCATTAATATTTACATTGATTTTGTATCCTAAATAGGACGATTTCTATTTATGAATTATTGAAGCACACGGATCAATGACGTGTCATATTGTTGTAATAGTATAAATACCCCTATGTGGATGAATAAAATCAATAAACCTTTGTCCTCCAACAGTGATGACACTAAAGAGTCACTTACGTCGGGGGATTGAGCAGCCATTAAGGGGAAACACAAAAAAAGAACCAAATTGTACTGGGACTGCACGAGAGATAAGAATGGAAGAAAGAAACCCTGGAGGAAGCAGCTAGTGTGTTGGTCGTCGATCGGGAGCAGGGCGGAGCGGGGCGGAGCCGGGAGGACGCGGGCGCAACGAGCACGGGATGCGGGAGAGGAGGAATCAGACCCGGGCTTTAGGGTTTCTCTGATACCAAGTTGAATTAGGAGGAATCAATTAGATTGCTTATTATTCACTCATAAAGGAATAAAAATACTATTACAATAGACACGAAGACTCAAATACACGATGTGAGACTAAAACCCACTTACGCACAATAATAATAATACTCGGAATAAACGACTTGTAAAATAACTCTCTAGTTTTTATCCTCCCATCTCCATGCCATATAATCTTTTACAATGAGTGCATATGTTTAGGAATGATGAATTTTATCCTCTCATTCCATGATAAGTGATCTTTTTAACTTTTTTTTTTAAAAAAGTGCCAAACAAGGGGATAGATAAAAGATAGGGGAAAGGCTAGGATTTAAAGCCTATAAAATTCCAAAGACATTTTGAGAGCATAAAAAGTAATTTGAGCAATCTTAAGAAACCATAACCCAAAATTAATATAAGTAAAATCTAAAGATTTTAATCACAATATCTACAAAATTGAATTATGATATTTTAAAGAGAGAGTAAAACTAAGAAATATTCTAATCAAACTTAGATAAAGAAAAATTCATAAATCAAATTCATTCAAAAAGTAAATCTAACAAATTTTGAAGAGACGTGAAATAAAAAGATACATAAAAGAATATTCTTTAAAAAACCTATAAATAAAACTCATAATTAAAATTAATTTGTCTGAATGAATAAAAAAATTGGAGGAATCTAATATTACAAAATTTATTTTATCAGAAACTTTTTTGTTTTAAAATAGGTTTTTATAGGTTTTTCAATTTTTTGAATTTTATATTTAATTTTTCATAAAAACATTTTTTTTTTAAAGATCTTGGACTTCCCAGGGAATACCTAATGACAGGCTCTCGAGGTAATAAGTGGTTTTGTTGGATGAAAGCCCACACAGCTCTATCACAAGAAATAAGTTTTTTAGTTTTTATAAATTTTTTGTATTTTTCAAAAAACAATTGAAAAAAAAGAAAAAAAAGAACAATTTTTTATATTTTTGAAAGATTTTTTTTTTTTTTTTGGATTTTTTCATAAAAACCACATAAAGAGAACACACCTTTATACTTAAAAATAAATATTGCCCCTAATATTTATAAAGTACGGAGAAAAAACAAATTAAAAAAGTGCATAAAAATAAAAGTGAGAAAAATAAGGATAAGTTAGAGGTGTCTCACAAAAAAGCTTTTCTTTAACGTCTTTTGCTAGTCGTTAAAGATTAGCTAAAAGGATAATAAAAATTAAAATGAACTGACTACTCTCTTAATTCACGATGCGGTTAATATGCCGAAGTCAGTTGCCCGACGACTCCTCCGCTTAATTCTTGATTCTTTTGTTCTTCGTGAGCTTGAAATTGTGAATCCAAATTACCTATACATGCCTGCGGTAATATTGATTGCTGGAGATGAGCGACAAAGGGATAATCGAAGACATTTATTTGCAACGGTTCATCGTCCACATGAAATTCATTAGTAATAAAAGAATCAAAAAGAAGACGAGTTCGAAAAATTCTCACGAGGAGGTTCTTGTGAAAATGCATGATTGAGTTCCGGTTGTTCATTATCTATAATAAAATTGTTATCAGAAAATTTTAGCGGTATGCCAAGTGAAATAAATTCATGGGACAATATTTTCATGAATTTCATGTTCAAAATAAATTGATAGGTTTTGTGTAAATTCATGACAAATAAGAGAAGATTCGGATGGAGTTGGAGAAAAAACTTGTTCTTCTTCTATTTTGTCTGACGTGCCCATAATATTAATAAAATGTTGGTAATAAATTTTCTTGATCTTCATTATAAGAAACCAAGGGGGTACTTGAAGAGTCGTGTTTCTCCGTACATAAATTATATGAAGATGGAAAAATAAAATTAAAATTAAAATTACTCTCATCTAAATTTTGGGGGAGAAGATAGAATTGATTTTGTGCAAATTCCCCAAAATTATAGGTAGAGCCTTGCGGTGCGAAAGTGGAGCGATAAAAATTCGGATCGAATGGATTATCTTCATCGCACCAGAAACTATCTGGATGTTTTCTCACCAAGAATAATTCACATCGAAGTTAGAAGAAAATTCATTAAAATCAGAAAAATTATTTTCATTAGAATTGTAAAAATTATTATCATAATAATTATCAAAATTATTTTCATATAACAAATTTTGAAAATAAAAAGAATAATAACATTCCTTTTATGATGCGTACCATAAAATGTACAAATAATTTGGCGCTTTCTTGCGGCTTCCAAAATATTAAGCTTGGTTTGAAGCTCGACAATTTTAGCGGCCAAATAAGATAATATTTTTTATAAAATAAAACAACCGTCACTTAATAAAATTGAATTCGAAAAGAAAAATTTAAAAAAAGAATTGGGGGCGTGGAAAAAGAGAATGATAAAAGTAATAAAATTTACACTTTCTAAATATCAACAAAAATATTTCCCCGGCAACGGCGGCAAAATCTTGATACGTAAAATTTACGATATATAATATTTCTAAATTCTACGAACTATAGGCAAGAACGCCATCGTTCATAGCATATGATATTTAAAAATAAATATCGAGTGTCGTATTCCATGAGCCTGTTAAGTACTTCACATGCAAATTATTATCTTTCTATCAGAATATAAAATGGTGGTTTTGTAAACAAAATAATAAAAGAGAAAAGGGAGAAAACATTTGATCGGGAATGCTTAAAAATAGATAGTAAATCTAAAATTCATAAGAATTGATTGAGAATAACTCGATCTTGGAGGTTTCCAAATCATGATAGCACCTCTCTTGAGGAATACTTCCAACTAGCCTTAGGCTGATCGATTAAGATCCCTCGGCCAGTCGAAACCCCTAAGATTGCTTTAGGTGATGAATACCCCACTTTTGGATTTGATTCCAATCCAAAAGATTTATTTCGTCTTCTTTCGAGCAGTGCATGCAACTCTTTTTACCAATGAGCGATCTACTCGTATTCACGGATCTCTCGATCAACTAGAATATTGATCAAAAATCGATTAACATACGTCGACAATATGAAATCAATATGAAAATAATCAAAGGTGAATCGTAGTTTTCAAAATCCAAAGCTATGAAAAAGAGACTATGAAATGAAATTACTTTCGAGTTCATCCGATCAAATACTATAAATTAGCTACGCATATTGAAAAGAATGAACAATTTTATAACTATGGAAAGAAGAGTACATGTGCATGAAAGTAAATATTAAACTAGGAATTGAAATTGTGAGAAATAAAGTAACATTACAATAAAAAAATGATGTCAAACAACTGAAATTGATCCAAGCCAAAGCATGGACTCAATGTGGATCATGTGGCAACAACTGTGATTAAGCCTGGGAATCGCAGGAGATGAATGACGCCATTTTGTATTGACTCGTCATTGTCACGCCCTTTGGTCAGGGGCGTGACCTTGGCCGTGTACTGCATCTGAAGAAAACACGCGCATCTGCAATCATTTCCCGCCGTTTTGAGCTAATCGTTGAGGTCATGCCCTTTGGTCACGGGCGTGACCATGGTCGTGTAATCTGAAACTAAAGGCGGCGTGAACTGTCTGCTTGAATGCTTGGGGCTGAGTCGTGGCCGTGACCTGGGTGTCACGCACCTTGGTCGTGGGCGTGACCTGGGTGTCACGCCCCTTGGTCATGGGCGTGACCATGGCCGCGTAATATGAAACTAAAGGCGGCGTGAACTTGCTGCTTGAATGCTTGCGGGCTGAGTCATGGCCGTGACCTGGGTGTCACGCCCCTTGGTCACGGGCGTGACCAATAGCGTGTAACTTTATATGACCTGGCAGCCTTGTTCTGGATCGGGAGAGGGGTCATGATCGTGACTGTTGTCACACCACCAGGTCACGCTCGTGACCTTGGGCGTGTACTTCGCATTTTTTGCAGAAAATTTCCAAATATTCTCTTGAAAATGTCCATGAGCTCTAAATTATTATCCACAGCCTAATTATTCCTGAAAACACAAAATGAAGCGAATTAGACTATAATTTTGTTTAAAATGAATAAACATTGATTATTTAATATTAAAATACTCTTGTAAAATATAGATAAATAATGTACCATCACCTGCGATCGTGATTGGGAGCGAATTGCTACTTGAGCTCTATGATGGCAAACTTGCATTCATCCTGCATAAATCTCCAACCCAGAAGTCGATAGAGGAAGAGAAGGTTGGGAGGGGGGATATGGAGGAGGGAGAGAAGGGGTAAAGTTTCAGGAAGAAGAGTTAGGGTGGGAGATAGCATGTGATTGGAGATAAAGCAACATGTCAAATTCACACAGTATTGTCAATTGTTTGAATTTGAAGCTTTTTGTTGGCGAAATTTTGAGATGGAGTGTTTATACTGGCATCGAACTGAGCCTCACCACATTTCAGCCTCCCCAGAAAGTTTGAGTTGTCACATGGATGTGTTAGAATTTTTTTCAAAGCAACATGCGGTGCGGACGCATGGACTGAATTGGTTTTTTATGATGTAGTGTATATATAAATTGATATAGATATAGACACACACAAACACCATTAACTTACCGGGGAGATTTTTGTTAATTTCAAAAGATAAGATGGATTCAATATGTAAAATAGCAAACTTATAGGGAAGGTCGCTGTTAAAAACCATATATATATATGGTTCCATCGAGTCATTTTGTTGGGTTCTCAAGTTCTTCAGAAGGGAACCTAGCCCTTCTTTTTCTGAAAATGAATGAAAAGATTTAAAACTGTACTACTTGGTTGCAGTCACCAAAAGCATGAAAACAGAGAAAACACAGAGGTCATGATGCGAAGGCTCTTACCGAGAAGTAAAGGGTTTGTGTTGTTTGTTGAGCTGTTGTTTTGAGCCTTATCAAGTTCTTCCTCCTCGGCAAGAATGCAGATTAGGACCGGCACTTTCTTCCAAGTAGGAAGATGAACAGCCTCGCGAGTGGGTCTGGAGATGGAAAAGATATTCAAATTGCAGGGGGTGTCAGACTTGGGAACTGCAAGAGCTGCTAGATTTTATTTCTGAATTTCAAAATTAATTTGAGGTCTTCAATTCGAAATTTTCGAACTCTTGTTGCATAACCGATTGTGGGTGGAGAGCGCTCAGCGGTTGAAATTTCCAGCCTCTTCTGTCTTTAATGTGTTGGGCAGTGTGCCTACTTGAATTTTGCTATACCCTATTACGACTGTTTACCTGGCGAATGTGAAGCGGGTCGAGGATTTCTAAATATAATTATGTTGAATCAAAATAGAGAAGATTTTTTTTTTATCATAATTATAACTTGGTTTTGAATGGGTAGTTAGGATCGTTTTGATGATCCTATACGCATTTTCTTCTACCTTTTTGATATTAGGACATGTAGATTCATTAATGCCATTGTATAAAAGAAAATGATATCTGGTGGAACATAAGTTGGATAGCAATTGTAAAAAATGATACACAAAATAGGTTTGAACTCCATGCAACATTTAAATAGGGATGTATTGTGGCTGGGGATTCATAAAAGCCATTCCAAAACACTTGGATAAGACTAGCAATTATAATGAATGCTTAAAGTAGCTAAATTCTCAGATTCTTGGATCTGAAGCTTAGGGTGAAGGAGAATATCGACAAGAAAATTTTAGCGTTCTATCCTGTGTCATATAAAGGCTTGAGTGTTGAATCTTGTTTTATATTAAGTGCTAAAATCCATCTTGGCTAGATAGATGAGCAACTCTTAATGCATGTGCTCAAACTTTTCAAGATGGTGAGCATTACTCATCAAAGATGACTCTGGTGTTCGACTGCCTGTTTGGGGACACATTAGCCTGAGGACTCCACAAGTTGGATCCCTCTCCGGTTGAATTCGTTTTCATTTCAGTCTCATTAAAGATAATTTTTGTGATCATATCTTATTCAGCTGTTTTCCTAATGCATTTGCCTGGTAGACATGAGAGCTTATTCTACCCATCTTCATAAATAGGCAGTTCATTCTGAAATAAAGTCCATTATGATCCCTCTCTCAACTCCCATCTTCCTTATCCTCTTTCTATTTCTCCTTGTGGAAACACTATAGAAATAAATAAAGATCGCAATGTAGAAGTTGATAAGTCTCCGACACCTAAGCCCCTTCAAGGAAAATAAAAAAAATTACTGGCTTGCATTGCTGGCGTGTTTTTTTTTTCAAATTTATTTGATTAATGGCCAATAAGGAAAAAAATGTCCTTAAATCGCCTCTTCCATCATCATACTCAGACATTTTTCTTCAGTACCTTGTTGCCATGAACTCTTTCTTTTAGATTACTCTTTTTTTTATTACAGCATTTTTATATGAAAGTTTCTGGACTTGTAGTATATTGTTAAGAGTTTATATCAAATCTTTTGTTTGAAATGTGAATTATTAATTTTTTATATAGTTGGTGGTTAGTTTTTTTATTCTTTGCATACATTTGCAATTGTGGCGGCAGCTTGTACTTAAAAAGATGCATGTCTCGCATCCTGTCGTGCTCGTGTGTCCTGTGCCATGTTTGTGTCATCATATCTACAGCAGATACTTTAGAGACTTCTCCTTGAGTAGTGGGTATACTAATGTGAATAATTTGCTCCACTAGTTTCTCAGTGAATTAGGCATATAAGTATACCAGAAGAATATTGCTATTTATTCCCCCAATTGCTTTAATTATTATTTACATGCCCAAACTTGAGCAATAAATTAATATGGATAAGTATATCCTCTTAAATTGTGTACAGTAAAGACATGTTTCTACTTATACACTACTAAAACTGAACAGGTCTCCTTTTGATGTTCCATTTCTTAATGCAACGCCTCCACCTCATTTCTGTACCAAGGTTGTCCCAGAAGTTTATTAATGCGTCATTCTGCTGTTTCATTCTTACAATTTCTCGCATTTCCGCATGGGAAAATAGTGCCACGGTGCTAATGGTGCAGTACAATTTCGAGAGCAATCAATAAACTTTCAACCTGTCTTTTACAAAATGATTATATTTTGATTTGAGCGTTAACAAATTGAGTTTCCCCCATAGTTTTCTGCATATATTTCTATATTTTTTAATGACAGTTGATACATTTTCTGCAGCCTTTTGATTGGATAAAGAAGCAATTGGAGAAGCTTGAGCAGGAGAAGTGATTTACAGTTTGCCATTTCCCTTTTGTTTTGAAGCAGCAGATATTGAGCCTGTACAACGAGAGAGCCCATCACTTTCCATATTAATAACCAGATTATTTGAATAGATTTGATACCTTCTGTTTTTAATAATTTCCTTGGTTTTTAGATGGTGAAACATTTTCCGAGGAGCAGATTTCTGCCCATTTTTTATGAACTCTTACTCCGCTGAATCGAAAATTAAACTTTTGAGCTCTCATGTTTCATTGTTTGCCCGAGTCTGTAAGACCTAATGATTCAAGTTAGGTTGAGTAACTTTCAGCAATGTCTACTTGGGAACCGGGGGGGAGTAAAGTGCACCTGCTGTACTTTACGGTGCAGTGCGGCATCCCACAGATGCAAGTACATCTCAGTTTGCGCGCACACATCTCAAAGAGAGATGCGATGTGCACGCATCTCCGCGCGAGATGTGATGTGCACGCATCTCCGCGCGAGCTGAGTTGTGCTCGCATCCGTTGGATGCTGCACTGCACCGTAAAGTGCAGCATGTGCACTTTACACCCCTCGAATCCGTCTACTTGGGTCGATCCCTTTTATTTAATCTGCATTGTCTATTTTCTATTTTATATTCTAACTTTTGAGCAGGGGCTATGATGGGATAAAGACTTGAGTGTTGTTGTTGTTATTGTATATTCTAACTTTATCCTTTGTAATAACTCAAAAGTGTGAGGGAGTTCATTTGTAATGTTTTTTTTAAAACTGGACAAATGCTTTTGTAATGTTTTCAAATAGTAAAGGGATGTGTTTATGAGATTTTTTTCTTTCACTTTCACATATTTTAACAAACATTTTGAGAAAGTAATTGTTATTTTCATTGATTTTTTGTATTAAATTTGTTTGTCCAAATTAGACGTCCTAGGGTAGTATGTCGTATAAATTGTGATCGACTTAGGTTTGGAAGTTGGAATTTAGGTACGCTAATGGGGAAAGTGATGAAAGTAGTGGATACAATGATTAGGAGAAGGATAAATATTTTATGTCTGCAAGAGATTAGATGAGTGAGTGAGAAAACTAAATTTTTAGATAATTCAGATTTTAAATTATGGTACACAGAAAAAAATAAAACAAGCAGTGAAGTAGGTATTATTGTGGATACTATTTGGAAGAATGAAGTTGGGGTAAGTAGAAAAGGTGATAGAATATTAGCTCTTAAATTGGTCATAGTAAAATTTTTTTTTATTAATGTGATCAATGTTTATGTGCCAGAAGTATGATTAAGTGAATCTATTAAAGTATAATTTTGGAAAAACTTAGATAATTTAGTAAGAGAAATCTCTCAAAGAGAAGATTTTCATATGAGGAGACTTAAATGAACATATATGAAAGAAAAGTGTAGGTTACATAGCCGTTCATGAATGATATGGATATGGAGAAAGAAATGAAAAAGAACGAATCATTTTAGAATTTGTCGTAACACACGTGCTAATTGTATCAAATACGATTTTCATAAAGAGGGAAGAACATTTAATTACGTTTAAAATCAGATAAAATGATTTATAAGGATTGCAAAGTTATACTAGGAGAAAGTTTGACAACACAATATATTTTAGTGGCGTTAGATGTACAAATTGAATATAATAAATTTAAGACGAATAAAAATATTGCAAAAAATTCGGTGGTGGAACTTGAAGATGGAAAAACAGGTCGTTTTCAAGAAGGCAGTTATAGAATGACTAGTTGATGACCCTTATGTTGATCATCATGTCTCATGAAAAATTATGTCTTCACATTTAAAGATAAGTAGAAAGAACGTACTTGGAGTATCAAAAGGTCTTGCAGCCCCAAATAAAGATTTTTGGTGGTGGAAAGAGGAAGTGCAAGACAAAGTGAGGGCAAAAAGCGTCAGATATAAATCACTCTACGATTGTGGGAATGATGAAAACTTAGCCAGGTATAAAATCGTCAAAATAGAAGCTAAACATGCAATAAGTAAAACAAGAAGTCAGGCTTATGCAGAATTTTATAAGCGACTACATACCAAAGATGGAGAGCGTGACATATATGAAAGATAAATCTATGTGTAGTTAATCACCTAGAGGGGGGGGGGGGGGTGAATAGACGTCTTTTAAATTTATTTGTCATTTATACTAAAGGTTCAGGAAATACTTGAAAATAAACATTCACAAGAACACATCACAAGCAATCCACAGAACACAGAGATTTCATAATGGTTCCTCTATCTAGGGTACATCCACTTTCCTCCTTCCTCACTAGCAATGTGCTAGATAAGGTTATATCTCATTCTCTTCAATTCAGACCAACAGATCTTACAAACTCTGTTTCTTTTCAGAAACCTACACCTCAGACCAACAGGTCCTACCTCAAAGATCCACTCAATCTCCTACCTCAGGTCTCTCAAGAACCCTACCTCAGACTATACAAGTCTTACACCTCAGTGATCCCACACAAATCACCTATCTCAGGTCCCTCAAGAACTCTACCTCAGCCTTTATAAATCAGACTTACAACTCAGAGAATATATCTCCTACCCACTCAGATCTCAAAGAGATCTTACAAAATAAGAGGAAAATGAGAAAGAAAGTAATCTCAGAAAACAACAATTATGTGATCTGACTTATCTGAGAATTCAGATTCTTCAATTCAGCAACACATGATTGGTTCTTAATGAGCAGACTGGCTGAAATGATTCTTCACTGGATCTACAATGTTCTTGATGATGATCGACTTGATTTTCTTAAAAAACTTGTAGAATAGATCTACCTTAATCCTCTGATCAACTTATTGAAAGGATTAGAAGACTTTCTTAAAGACTTGCGTCTTCCTTCTTCTTGGAGTTGTCGCCCTTCTCTAACTTAAGAAAAATCAGAATGAGTGAATTGATTAATTGTGTGATTCATTGATTTCTGTGTAGACGACCCCTCTATTTATAGCCTTCGCGGGTTGCTGGCTTCTGATTGATGACATCACCATATGCCATCATACTTCAAGTTTTCCTTCAAACAGATTCTGATGAGATGTCAATTCATTGTAGCTGACATGAAACTTTTGACTTGACATGACACTCAGCTGTGTTGACTCTGTACAACTTCAGGATCATAAGTGTCGAGAAGTCCTAAGTGTCTTGATATAATATTACTTAGTGTTCTTAGAAGCTGTCGAGACATCTTAGCAGTCTCGACACATCTGTACTTGATAGAATTTCTAGTCTGAACTTGAAGGTGCCGAGACAATTGACTTGTCTTGACACAACTGTCTACTGCGTGTCGACATCTTTAAATCTGCACTGTGTCGAGACAGTTGAATTGTCTCGACACTACAATCTGTCGGGTGTTGACATCTTTAAGTCTACACTTCAGTTCTTCATTGTGTCGAGACAGTTGTATTGTCTCGACACTACTGTCCTGAGCTTTAAGGTGTCGAGATATCTGACTTGTCTCGACACTGCTGACTTGATCTTCAAGGTGTCGAGATAACTGAATTATCTCGACACAACTGTCTTGTATCTTTCTGATCTCGACACTTCTCCTACAAAGGTGTCGACATAATTGTGAAGTGTGTCGACACTTTTGTACTTAGTCATTTCTCTGCACTGCAACTTGCTGGGCTTTTACTGTCCTGACTTCACTCAGTACTATTAGTTGTATGACATTGAGTGAACTGGCTTCACTCAATGCCTGTGGACTTAGTCAATTTTCTTCAGCAACTGCCTTGATATTTGGTGTTGAGTGAGCTTGCTTCACTCAACGCTTGTGGACTTAGTCAATTTCCTACCTTTTTAGTCAGCTTCTTTGAGTCCATCTGTCAATGTCACTTTTACCACCTGTCCAATCAATATGACATAGACTAACCTGCATGCATGAACTGAAATATACATCAAATACATACTTGTGTATATCATTGAGTTAAAATGGCTTCTTCAAATCAAGTACATTATTTCTAATATACCCAACAATCTCCCACTATTTGGAGAAGTCATAACCCCAATTCAATGATATACACCACAATATCAAAATAAGATAATTATGATGTATATGAAAAGTACTGAACAAAATTATAAAGGAAACAACAATAATAAAACAGATATAATAAAGTGTAATTAAACTTTTTCATACCAATTTGTTCAAAGATTACACTGTTCAGTTTTTACAATGTCCTAAAACAAAATTACATAGTTTCTAGAAAAGAGAAATAATCTAAGATTGTTCTGGCTCTTTGATGACAATGCCTTTTTCCTAATTATATCTTGTCTTTTACTTTAGGCAGCTTGTCTTCAACAACCTTCTTCTTGCCCTTGTCATTCTTGGCCTTCAAGAACTCTTCTTCATCAAGCCTTTGCCTTTCAACATAATGATATGGCTTGGGGAAGTACTTGCTGGGCTCTATAGAATCAGCTGGGATCTTCCCTGCCTTCAGATCTTTCCTGAATTTATAAATAATCTCCTGCTGCTTTGTATGCTTGACTTATTCTTGTTCTGAGTACCATTTGCCAATGTCAGCTATATTACTGTTAACTGCTTTCCATGTAGTGAGTATAATATATTTGGAAGTTGGACTCCACTGCTCAAAATCTGGCTTTGTTTTAGCCTACTCCCTGAATCTCTTCTTAGATAATTGAGCTTCTTTTTCTTTGAGCAAGACAGGAGCAGCCATCTCCACCTCCTCATATACTACATTCTGAATTTTTGGTGGAGGATTGTATATAGGCTGTACTGTAGTGTGAATAGCCTCAAACTAAACTAATTGGCAGCCACACTCAGCTGTTTGATCTTCATAAAATTTATGGGAGGAAAGCCTAGAGTATCTCTGATGCTATTGGATGTCCAAATAGCATGCTCAGAGCTTGACTTTATCATTAATCTCTCCCCTTTATGACTTCTCTCTCAATATAATCTCTTAAGTCATCCTAATGAAATCTTACTTGGTCTACAAGATGATTAACCCTTGAGAACAAATGATTCTTTACTTTGAGCAATTGGTCATCTAGTTCTTTTCCAGAAGCTTTGACTGCCTTAACCAAAGAGTCTGCATGTATAGATAGCTGAGATTCAATATCTTTGGAGGTAGAGCCTATCTTTGTCTCTAGAGCTGTAGTTTGCTCAGTTAGCTTTACTAGTGAAATATTTTGCATTGTTATCATGTTATTATTCATTCTTGTCTGATTCTCAAGGACATATCCTTGTTTAACAGCTATATCTTCTTGAGTCTCCTTTGACTCCTTCTGCTATTGAGCAAGGTATATTACAACATTTGCTCCTCTTTGGAAGAAGTCAGCCACATCCTTCTTCAACAAGTTGAACTCAAATCTAATGGATTTGATATCTTGTGCCAACTGGAACTGCAAGTCCTTAGTTCTTTCATCTACATATTTTTCAAGTTGTCTTCTTTGTTGATCTAGCATTATTTGCATTTGAATCAATATGAAGCTGAAATCCAGAGGAGGAGAGGGTGTTGTTCCAAATTGAACTGTTTTCTTATAGCTCCTACTCCTTTTCCTAAGTTCCTCAATTTTCCTTTTCTTGAGCTGAGAGGCTTCCTCCTCATCAGAATCTGAAGAACTGACAACTTCAACTGAAGTAGGCTCTTTAGCTCCTTCAGTGTTTGGGGCCAGATCTGCTATCTTCCCCTCAACCCTTACACCTACTTCACTAAGATTGAGTTCCTCCATGGTTTCATCCTCTAGTTGTGCTGAAGCATCAGAATAATGATCATCTGGGAGTGTATCATGTAACTTCTCCTGGATATTAGCTTCTTTATCCATAGGAAATTCTTGCTCAGTCTCCTTAGATACTGCATTCTCATTCTCTTTATCAGACATCTGCACCACTTGTGCAGGAACATTTTCGAAGTATGGAAGATCATTGGGGTTCTCCCCCTCAATGTGATCCCTAGTTGGGGTTGTATCCCCCTTCATCTGATCTCCAGTACCAGGAGAGGTCCTTGGAGAATTTTTTGGTGCTGCATCATCATGTTTTTCTGTATTGGAGCCTTCGTGTACTTCAGAGTCACTGGAAGATTCTTCTTCCACAACCACTACTTTCTTCTTCTTCTCTAGTACTGGTGTTTCTTTTGTTAATATTATATCCCATTTTGCTAGGATTCTCATGTCCATTTTCCTCATATGATTGATCTTAGATCCAATCTTGAGATTGAGACTGTCAGGAAGTGCTTGGAACAAATAGAGGCTTATAATCCTTCCCATATTGGGCTTCTTGATGCTCTATGCTATTTTGTCAAAGATAATTTTGCTCTAGTTGGTCTTCACTTTGAATATTATCCTTATCATTAGCTCAAACATTTGAGCAGAGATTCTATCATGTGCTCCTGTTTTGCATAGCAGCACTTTTCCTATAATCTCTCACATTAATTTGCCTTGAGTATTCATTCCCTTCCTGACTAGGGTGCTGCCAAGATTTGTGGTTGGGGCCAATCCACAACACTCCAAATCTTCTGTAGTTTTGACAGAATCTAGGTCATCTTCTTGATCAATCCTTGGCAAGTGAAATATCTTGGCCAGTCTTCTGGTTGTGATTTTGACCTTTGTTCCATTCACTTTGGACTTAATCTTTTCTGTGTTTGAGTCGAGATGAGCATTGAAAAAGAATTCTAGAACTTCTCGTTTCCAAACATTTGAAGGTTCTAAAAGCAGATATTCCATCCTGCTTCTGTGATTAGAGTTATTACATTCTTAATTTCTTCAGACGCCGAGTTGAATCCATTTCGGACAAGTTCATAACCTTCAAAGATGTTATCGTCACACTTGGGTGCCATGAGAGTGGAGAGAAATGGTTGATGAGTGTCGACTGATCTGAGTACTAGGGCTCGACACTCAGAAATCAACAGTTCACAATATCAAGAAAGTGTAGTTGACTTCTACTCTCACACCATATTTATAGTCTAATCTTTCTTGAAGTCGAAAAGACGCGCTCTATTTAGACTGTTCCCAAATTTTTAGGAAAAGACCTAGTGTCGACACTGAAAAAATTGTCTATCTAGATGTGTCGACATAAGTCGACATAAGGATAATGTCTCTCGACATAAATAATTTCCTGCATTTGAAGCAGAGACAGCTCACTGTGAGCAAATATGAGATCGAGTTTAGTAAGCTGAGCAGATTTGCTCCTGATTTGGTAGCCTCAGAGGCAGCAAGAGTGAAGCGTTTCCTCGGAGGGTTAAGAAGCGATGTCCAGCAATGGGCATGCGCTTATCGAGCTGAAAGCTATGCTGAAGCAGTAGAAGCCGTTTTGAAGGTCGAAGCGATCGAGAGCGCCAAGAATCGAGGTGCTGCGACGAGAAAGGAGAAGAGAAAAGGTGAGGAGTATGGAAGCTCCAGGGCATCTGGCCCTTCTTCGAAGAAGAAAAGTAAGGAAGTATGTAGCTTCTATGGTCGATCCGGCCACCCTTTCGAAAGGTGCTTCAAGAGGATTGCCACCCTGAAGCAGCAGCGGGTGCTCGCCATCCAAGGAGCACCTAAATGATATCTGGTGTGCACGCATTATGTTAGGAAGGGACACGACGTGAGTTGTTGCTGGATGAAGGACAAAGTCTATTTCTAGTGCGGGCAGAAGGGGCACCTGAAGACTTCATGCCCCTAGGCTCATACTCCATTGCAGCCTACTCCATTTTGGGCTCCACCGTCGCCACCAAACCTGGACAAAGGAAAAGAAAAGCTAAACGTGGTGACCAGGGAGGAAGCTCAAACCTCTATGCAAGTTATATCAGGTTAGCCCCAGTTTAATCTATCTTTATTATTTCTCGTTGCTGCCCTAGTTATCGTTCGTTTAGTTATGTATGCTAGGTTTTAGGGGAGTTTAAGGTGCGGAATAGGTGGGTGCGCGTTCTTTTCAATTCAGGTGCCACCCATTCCTTTGTGGCCCGGAGGTTTGTAGATACACATCGTCTGGATGTGGATCAATTAGGTGACTCCTTCAACGTCAAGCTTCCCTCCGGTGATTCGGTGATATCTAATCAAGGAGTTCTGAGATACCCTGTATACCTAGGCGATTTCCTAGCCTTTGTAGATTTGATGGTGTTGGATCTGGCATACTTTGACGTGATATTGGGCATGGACTGGCTGTCCAGGTACGATGCGGTCATACAGTGCAAGGCAAAGCGACTGGACTTCAGGATGGACAATGGCCAACCTATGAGCGTCTATGGATTTCAGGACAAGATTTCCCCTATCATTTATGCGGTACGTGCTTGCCGTGCTATAGGGTCTGGTTGTGAGGCGTTTTTGGTTTCTATTTCTACTCTAGAAACAACTTTTGTTACACCACGTCTTGAGGATATCTCGGTGGTGCGGGAGTTTCCAGATGTTTTTCCTGACTGTCTTCCAGGACTTCCTCCGGTGATGGAGATAGAGTTTGTGATAGACCTCGATCCAGGTTCTCGTCCTATTGCCAAAGCACCGTACCGTATGGCTCCGCGTGAGGTTGATGAGTTGCGTACTCAGCTTGATGAGTTGCTGAGGTGTGGTTTTATTAGACCAAGTTTTTCTCTGTGGGGTGCTCCTGTTTTGTTCGTAAAGAAGAAAGATGGATCAATGATGCTTTGTATCGATTATAGAGAATTGAACAAGGTGACCATTAAAAATAAATATCCCTTGCCAAGGATTGATGATCTGTTTGATAAGTTGTATGGTAGTTCGATATTTTCAAAGATCGATCTTCGTTCAGGCTACCACTAGTTGAAAATTCGTGAGGAAGATATTCCACGAACCGCTTTCTGTTCGTGACATGGACATTATGAGTTTTTGGTGATGTATTTCAGTTTGACCAATGCACCCTCTGCTTTCATGGATTTGATGAATATGATGTTTAAGGATTTCTTGGACCGATTTGTTATTGTGTTTATAGATGATGTCTTGGTGTATTCCCGCAGTGTTGAGGAGCATGCTCAGCATTTGCATTTGGTTTTGTAGACCCTGAGGGAGCATAAGTTATATGCGAAGTTGAGCAAGTGTGAGTTCTGGATACCTCAGGTGTCCTTTCTAGGTCATGTTGTAAGCAAGGATGGTATTTCCGTGGACCCGACTAAGATTTCTGCTGTGATGGAATGAGAGAGATCTTCTACACCTAAAGAGATTAGGAGCTTCTTGGGTCTGGCTGACTATTATAGAAGATTCGTAGAAGGATTTTCAGTGTTGTCAGCCCCTCTAACTTAGACTTACTCAGAAGAATACTGCATTCATTTGGAGTGATAAGTGTGAAGAGGCTTTCCAAGAACTGAAGAAGAGATTATGTACTGCTCCAATTTTAACCTTGCCTACTGAAGGAGTTGAGTATGCTGTGTATGTGGATGCATCACACATCGTACTTGGCTGTGTTTTGATGCAAGATGGTAAGGTGATCACGTATGGATCAAGACAACTAAAGATTCATGAAAGAAACTATCCTACGCATGATTTAGAGTTCACCGCTGTAATTTATGCGCTGAAGTTTTGACGACACTTATTGTATGGCGCGCTTGGCAAGATCTATACGGACCATAAGAGTTTGAAGTACGTCTTAACTCATAAGGAACTAAATCTGCGCCAGTGTCGGTGGTTAGAATATGTGGCTGATTATGAAGTGGAAATTCTCTATCATCCGGGAAAGTCTAACGTAGTGGCTGATGCTTTGAGTAAAAAGACCGCCAAAATTTTCAATTTGGCTATACAGTCCTTGGTGGAAGAATTCCTGTTGATGGACATTGAGGTTGGGGGTAGTACTGTGCCTGTTAGTTTAGAAGCAGAAGAGCCCTCTTGGATGTCCCCTTACTCAAGCACATTAGAAGGATGATCCAGATTTGTTACACCTTCGTAATAGAACTGTGAAGGGAGAGCTACCTGATTTCTCCTTGGATGAGTTGGATACCTTAAAGTATCGGGGTAGATTTTGCGTCCCCGCCTTTGGCGACATTCGGGCTAAGATCTTTGCTGAATCTCATGGTTCCAGTGTAGCCTACCACCCTGTTTCCACTAAGATGTATAAAGATCTAATGCAAATTGTTTGGTGGTCAGGGATAAAGAATGATATCGCGATGTTTGTGTCAGAATGTTATACGTATCAGCGTGTCAAGGCTGACCATAGAAGGCCTGGTGGTAAATTAACACTGCTTGATATTCCAAGTTGGAAATGAGATAGTATTTCAGGATTTCATCACCGGTCTATCAAAATCTCCACGTCGGCACGACTCTGTTTGGGTGATAGTCAATAGATTGACAAAGTGTGCTCACTTTGTTCCCTTTAAGATTGGGTATTCTATGAAGAAGGTAGCTGAGTTATACCTTGATGAAATCATCAGATTGGATGGAATGCCTGTCAGTATCGTATTGGACCGAGACTCTAGATTTACGTCTCGTTTTTGGAAGTGCTTACAAGAGGGGTTGGGTACCGATTTAAGGTATTCCACAGCCTATCATCCACATATAAATGGTCAGACGGAAAGAGTAAATCAGATCGTAGAAGATATGGTCAGGTGTTATATTTTGGATAACGGTGGTGCTTGGGACGAGCGTATCAGACTCATGGAGTTTGCGTACAATAATAGTTATCAAGAAAGTCTGCAGATGACCCCGTTTGAGGCCTTATATGGGAGGCATTGTAGAACTCGTTTGTTTTGTGCTGAAGTTGGTGAGAGACCATTGCTAGGTCCGGAAGCCCTTGAGGAGATGAATTGTGCTGTAACTCATATTCGAGAGAAGCTCCGTGTAGCTCAAGAGCGTTATGAGAAGTATGCTAATCGACGAAGGGTCGATCTGGAATTTGCAGTTGGAGACTTGGTTTTTCTGAAAGTTTCTCCGATGTTTGGTGTTAAAAGGTTTGGAAGGAACCACAAGTTAGACCCCCGGTACGTGGGACCTTTTCAGATTCTTGAATGCGTCGGAGTTTCAGTGTATAGGCTAGAGTTTCCTACTACCTTCCCCGGTGTCCATGATGTGTTCTATGTGAGTCATTTGCGGAAGTGTATTCGTAATGATCGTCAAGTCCTCGACTCGGTGCCCCAGATTCAACCCAACCTTTCGTATGTGGAAGAGCCTATTCGTATTCTGGATTCTAAAGATTGAGTGTTGCAGAGAAAGACCATCCCTATGGTTAAGGTTCTCTGGAGAAATCAAGATGTCGAGAGCACGACGTGAGAATTGGAGTCGGCAATGAGGGAATCTCATCCACACATCTTCTCTTAGTCATGATATGTCTCTATGTTTTTGGTGGTGTTTGAGTTTTCTCGTTTCTAGTTTGGTTTTGGAGTTGTGTTAAGTTTCGGGACGAAACTTCTTTTTAGGGGGAATGACTGTAACGCCCCTGATTTTTGTTCGATGATTTTATTTGATATGATATCGTCATATTTATGACGTCATGACGTTACTTTTAATGTCGAGTTGACGGAGCGAGGCCGTTAAGGAATTTTTGCGTCCGTTCGGTCGAGTTGGCCAAATTCTCAAATTCTTGTTGTGATTGGAAAATTTTTCATTTGAAAATTAAGTTAAATAATTTTAGACTTGCTCGTCAAGTTTCGTCGCGATCCGAGCGATATTCGAGCCTCGACGATTTTCCGAATTTTTGTGGAATTTATGTTCGCCGTAGACTTTGAAACTTTATATCTCAAGAACGGCTCGTCGGATTTTGGTTTTGCCTTCGCCATTGGGTTCGTAGCGTCAGTATTCACATACGTTGCAAATTTCGTTTAATTCGGCTCGCGTTTGGGCCTCCGTTTTGAACTCGTGTTTCCTTATTCAAAAAATATATAAATATGATTATTTTAATATTAAAGCACTATTCAAAAATTTGATTTTTTGGATATATTTGTAAAAAGCATTGTTCATGCAATAGAATTGTCTAGTAAATGAATTAATTCCTTGAGTATCTGCATCGTTTCTTGAGTGTCTGCATGATTTATTCTCGAGTGAATTAATTCTTGTTCTCGAGTACTGCTTCATCTTCTCGAGTAAATTATTTCTTGTTCTCGAGTGTCTGTTTTTCCTCTTCTCGAGTACTCCTAAACTTGTTCTCGAGTGGTCTGCAGCCCTTCTCGAGAGTTCCGTTCCAGTCTGCGTTCGGGTGCTGTTTTGGGGGTCAAAACGGTGCTGTATAAAAAAATGATTAACATGAAATTTGTTCGTCTCGACGAGATCTACAACTTTCATGTTGAACACTTTTCGATTTAAAATATATTAAACCTCTATTTTTGTTTTCCGCGCACACGCTTATAAATAGTCCGTTTTTTTTTCTATTTAGACAACTTTTTATAAATGCACACACACACACACACACACATATATATATATATATATATATATATATATATATATATATATATATATATATTTATATATTCTGATACTTAAGAAAATTAGAAAGAAAACTTCATCTTCTTCTTCACGATTTAGACCGAACCGAAACCACCTGTGCAGCGACTCCCTCCCGTTCGTGAATCTTCCGGTGGCCACCGACGATGCTCCGGCGCTCGAAATCTTCAACTGAATATAGATTCGGAAAGCTCTCGTCGAGAGCTACGCCATCGTGGTAAAATCTTCCCCTTTCCTTGAAATTTTCTCGCTAGGGTTTTCGGCCCTAACTCCTATTTTGACCGTTCTTCTTAGATTTCGACTTCTCTCGTCTTCTTTAGCCCCGATCTACGTCAAGGAGTGATTCAGAGAATATTTCCGGTAAAAAATCAAGGCAAGTGATGGTTTCCTTTTTCACTTCCCTTTATTACCTAGATTTTTGCAGGAATTTCTAACTGCTTGTATTCATGATTATTGAATTAATTTACTGATGTATCTCGCTGTTATGATCTCTTGACTAGTTGCAATTATATTCATCATGTTCTTGATTTCGCTATTTAGCCTGTTAATGGTTATACCTTTTGATGATGTGATTAAATTCCATTTTTATTACGGTCTGTAACTCTCTTGTAGAAATGCGTTAGAGTTTGTTTAGGATTGTTAATTTGTCCTAAAGGTTGATCAACCGCTTTTAATCTAGAATTGTCTTGTAGAATCGGATGTGTCGTTGCTGACTTGAGATGTCTATCATGGTTTTTCTTCGTGGCGTTGCCGTGGGGCGTGACAAGCCACTAGGCCCCGATTGGGTTGTGGTGTGCCTCTGAGCTCTAAACCCGGATCATTACGGGGCTTTCCTTCCGGGTTTTCTTTATTGCGGGTGTTATTAGTGCGTGAACTCACCGCCGCAACGTTTGATCTCCCTCTTTGCACTTTGTGGGGCTCTATCATTTTTTGGGCATCTGTGGTGAATGGTAGAGTATCCAATCTCCCCTGCAATTAGACAGATAAATTGTCCTTGGGGTTGGGTCCAGATGAGTTGACCAACCCACCCATTTTGGTTTTGGTGGAGTTGACCACAGGTGGCTAATATGAGTTTGTTTCTCTCCAGATGGTTTAACCTTGACCTTTTCCCCTTGTAGTCTTATGCATTTGGGGTGCTGTGGCTATACGTGGCACTTCACATAAGTGTTTCTCTTTTTACCTTTGTACCTGACTGCTGTACTTTATGTAAGCATTTTTTCCTTGGGTCTTGGGTTGGTACCCCTTGACTTTATTTACTTTTGGCTTACTTTCTTCCATCTCTTGTACATTCTTGCTGAGGTGTTCTGTCTTTGGAATGCCTCAGGTTCAGAGCTGTAGCTGATAGTCGTGCTGGTTTTGGAGTTCCTGGGTAGCTGTCTTGGCTGTGGTTTTGCCCCGCCGTAGCGAGGTAGTTTGTCATTTTGTTTACTTTGCTAGTTTAGACATACTTTGTTTTATGTGGGTTCATGTCAGTTTGTTGATGCCCACAAGATTGTTGATTTTGGGTACTTGCTAGCTGCTTAGTTTTCTTTCTGTATATAAGATTACTTGCTCTTTGGGATGTTTTATGCTAGGATTTCATGGTAGTTATTTTCAAGTATAAAAATTACTATTATTACCTCATGCACTACATATTTTAAAATGTAAAATCAATATATTTAACGACCGTACAAATCTACTTTTATTTCTACTAAATTTAGAACTTGTATGCCTTGAGGTGTCCTTTGGGAACCTCTAATCTCTTATAGGATGCCTAATCTGATAAAAGAAGTACTTTCCGCAGCATTTAATTACTTTCCTTGTGGACTAGATGAACCATTAAGCCGAGGGATACAGCTAACTACTGCACTTAAACTGATTTTACCTTAAAATAACTTAAAGAATCTTTCTTCTTATTTAAGTAGGTGTTTGCCTGAGCGTCCGAAGTTATCCCCTGCTGACGTGGCATCATGACGCGTATTTTTTCCTTACTCTGATACTCCTTTTTTTGGCGGTGAAAAATGCGAGTTGTGACAATAAATATAAGCATGAAGGAGATAGGAGTGACCAAAACCATATCAGAGAATTAAACATTCTGGTTAAAAGTACGAGCAGGGCACAAAGACTACATAACTAGACAACACAGGAAAATCTTTTGATTTATAAACAGGCAGAGCATATGAATATCAGACAAACATATAAAACTAAATACACTAGATTTGCCGTACAATATTAGGTGATTTATAAAGTTAATACAATATAACATTATAAGCGTCATGAATAGCAATCATGTACTAGTACAATCATGCAATGAATAGAAAGTGAAGTTTAAGTCCAATTATTATGCATGGAAGTGTTAAATAGAACAATGACAGGTATATGTGTAGAATCGAAGAAAAGCAACAAGTAAAAATAATCATTAGTACATGCTATATCATAATAAATCTATATGCTAACACACGAGTAATGAAGTGAAAAATCATGTCACATTTTCTATCCACATAATACCAAGAATAGAACAAAGGGCACTAACTCATTTGATTGTCTTTGCACAAGATCAAAATAACTCAATAGACCAAGGCGCTCATATCCTCAAAATACTCATAGAGACTTATCAAGAGAAGTGAGTAGTGATTGGGGGGTATCCTTGACTTAGATTTTGATAGAATATATATGATATTTGTTTCACTATCAATTTTATAATAATATAATTTTTTTATTTGTATCCAAGGTCCCTGAATTAATCAAAATCTACCCACATAGATAGGACATTTTAACTTGTATATAAAAGACCTTACTAATGTAATTTTGGCCCAACTTTCTAAGCTCTATATACGAAAATGAACAACGTGATATTGATTTTTCAAGTCATTCCTATTATATTAGACACAACATCACGAGTTAAAACACATTAGTTTTGAAATTTCTACAAGAGTGCATTTTTTAGAGATGTGTGATAAGTGAGATGTCATTATTTTACCTAAATCCTCACACATTCGTAGAGACATATTAAACATACACTATCCTATTTAGTCAAACTCAGTAGCTAAATGCCAATATATTAGATACACATCATGAAAAATACATACAATGTTAACCAGAGATTATCAATTCTAAATTAAATATTAGACATAAACTTTATGCTTTCAGTTCTAGTAATGCATGTCCATAAAATAATGACCATACTATTTTTATTACATTGTTTTGTGAAATTTTGTTTTAAAAGAAATAAACAAACATGAAGACTAAGCAAAAACATATCTGTGTGATTTTGGGGATTGATATATATTTTTTATTTTGTTTACGGAACATAAATAAATAAAATGAGCAAATCAAAAACATATTTTTGTGATTTTGGGGTTATATATATAATTTTTGACTAAAACATAAAAGCAAAACAAAATTGATAAACAAAAAAAGAAGAAGAAACAATAACTCAAAAGCAGAAGAATGACAATAAAAAAATCGAGGTTTTTCTTAGAAAAGCATTATCGCTAGTGATATCACTACCACCCAGTGATATCAAACATAGACTCGATTTTTTTGGAAAATTAAGCCCATTTTTTTGTTTATGTTATATTCTTTTCGGAAAATATTTTATCAATGTAAACCCTATTGAATGCAGTGAAAAACATAAATAATTACTGAAATAGTGGTAGATTTATTTACTTAGCCTAGAGATCCAAAACCCCCAATTCTAAGAGAAGCTTAAAGAATTGTGCGTCAGGAAGGGGTTTGATAACGATGTACGCAAGTTGTTCATCTATGCCAATGAAATTTACTCTCGTATTTTTCTTCTTAATATGATCTCGACTGAAGTGGTGTCATACTTCTATATGTTTCGAGCGAGAATGTTGCATTGGATTGTTCATTAAGTCTATAACACTCTTGTTGTCACACCTAAGTTCAATATTCTAGAAAGAAAGACCAAAGTTCTCTAACATTTGTGACATCCATAGTACTTGTGCGCAACAACTCCCTAAGGCAAAATATTCGGCCTCTGCCGTGGAGAGGGCAGAAAAATTCTATTTCCTAATCGACTATAAAACTAGTGTAGGCCTTAAGAAGTGACAAGTGCTACTTGTGCTTTTACGATCAAGTGAGCACCTAGCATAATCTGAATCCAAATACCCATAGAGTGTAAAGGTGTTGGTATGAGGATACCAATGACCTAGATTTGGTGTGCCTAGAAGATACCTAAATATGTGTTTAATGAATTTAAAATGACATTCCTTAGGATTAGCTTGATACCTAGCGAAGAGACACATCACAAACATGATGTCTAGTCTAGATGCACTGAGACACAATAGTGATCCAATCATACCTCGATATACTTTTTGATCCATTGAAATGTTGCTATCATCTTTTCCTAATTTGAGTGATGCACTCATAAGAGTTTTAGAGTGTTTCAAATCCTCAAAACAAAATTATTTAAGCATATCTTTTATATATTTTGATTGATAAATACAAATACCATAGTCTCGTTGATAAATTTAAAAGCCTAAGAAGTGTGTCAATTCTCCTACTAAATTCATTTCAAATTCACTTTGCATCACTTCTATAATTTCTTCACATAATTTTTTATTAGTGACACCAAAGATTATATCATCGACATATATTTGCATGATCATTAAATCTGAATCACTATGTTTTATAAACAACATAGTATCTGCACTACCCATCCTAAAACCATGTTTGATAAGAAAAACTGTTAACCTGTCATACCAGGCACAAGGTGCTTGCTTTAATCCATACAATGATTTTATGAGTTTAAAGACATGATTTGGATGATTATTATTTTTAAAACTGGGTGGTTGCTCAACATACATCTCTTCTTTAATATAACCATTTAGAAATGCACTCCTGACGTCTATTTGATAAAATTTTATTCTTTTAAAACTAGCAAATGCTAAGCACATCCTAATGGACTCAAGACGAGCTACGGGTGCAAAAGACTCCTCAAAATCCACACCTTTGATCTGTGAGTATCCCTGAGCAACCAACCTAGCCTTATTTCTCATTATCCTATACCCACCATCATGTTTTTTGTAGATCCACTTAACACCTATAACTGGATGGTTACTAGGACACTCCACTAATATTCACACTCTATTTCTTTCAAATTGATTAAATTCCTCATTCATGGAAAAAA
Source organism: Platanthera zijinensis (assembly GCA_039513925.1). Classification (NCBI taxonomy): domain Eukaryota; kingdom Viridiplantae; phylum Streptophyta; class Magnoliopsida; order Asparagales; family Orchidaceae; genus Platanthera; species Platanthera zijinensis. Next base: position 15,223,369 of record CM077084.1, read on the forward strand.
ACAAGACTCGTCATTTAGTGCTTCAAAAATGTTCTTTGGTTCAATTTCAGAGATAAAACATAAGTTTGAAAATGATTCATGCAAGGCTGAACGAGTTCTAATCCCATTTGAAGGCTCTCCAATTACTAATTTTTATGGATAATTTATTTGAAAATTTTAGTTCATTTGGAGGTTTATATCATTCAGTATGACCTAATTCATCACCTACTACTTCCTATCTCTTCACACTCTCCTCTTCTTAAGAAATGACATCATCATTGACTTCATTTGATTTAGAGTATTCTTTTGGAGTATTTTCATTAAAGTGAACATGAATTGATTCTTCTACAATCAAGGTTCTTTTATTATAGACCCTATATGCATGACTTGTGGATGAATATTCTGAAAAGATGCCGAGGTCAAATTTTCCTAAATTATCCTTGGTGTTAAAAATAAAACACGGCAACCAAAGACTCTAAAGTAAGATACACTCAGCTTCTTTTCAAAATAGAGCTTATATGGAGTATGCTTAAGAATTGAGCGAAGCATGGTCCAGTTCATTATATAGCATGCTTTACTAACCGCTTTAGCCCATAGGTATTTGGGTAAGCAATACTCAGCAAGCATTGTGCGAGCAATTCTTACAGTGTCTGATTTTTCCTTTCCACTACCCCATTTTATTGTGGAGTGCATGGAGTAGAAAACTCATGCCGAAAGCCTAAGTTATTATAGAAAGAGGTAAAATTTTCATTCTCAAATTCTCCCCCATGGTCTTACCTTATAAATTTAATTTTTTAATTCCATTTCATTTTGAATTTTATTGCACGAGATGTAGATTTAGTGAAAATGTCAGATTTATTTGTAAGAAAAGTAGTCCAGCAAAAACATGAGTAATCATTTATTACCACAAATATGTACCATTTCCCACCTAGACAATAAGAACTAAGAGGACCAAACAAATCCATGTGAATTAATTGCAGTGGTTTAGAAGTGGTAATATCATTTTTTGCTTTTAAAAGATGATTTTGTGAATTTTCCCTTTTGGCAAGGAGCACATAAAGAAGTCAAACTACCGCTTAGTTGTGAAAGTCCGCAGATTAGTTTTTCTTTCAATAGTTTGATTATTAATTTACTCATGGAATGACCGAGTCTCCTATGCCAAAGTTCTAACTCTTCATTTTTAGCGACTAAGCATTTTAAATTTGAAAAGGATAAATAATTAAACATGATAGTGTAAACATTGTGTTTCCTAGGTGCAATTAACAATATATTTTGTAATTTACCATCAATGATTTTACACATATTTGTAGAGATTTCAAATAAAACATTTTGTCCTTTATCACACAGTTGATTAATGGATATTAAATTATGCATTAAACCATCTACTAACAGTACGTTTGAAATAGAAAAATGCATGTTACCTACAGTGCCAACACATAGAATTCTTCCTTTGTCATTGTTTTCAAATATCACCAAGCCTCCTCTTTTATTTTTTAGGCTAAGGAACTGGCCTTCATCACCCGTCATGTGCTTATTACACCCAGAGTCCAAGTACCACACGTTCATGTAGTCCTTAGCCTACCAACACACCAAAAAAGAGGATGAGGGTAAAGTTCTGGTTACCAAAGTTGTTCTACCCATAATATAGGTAGTTGACTTTGGCATCTAGATTTATGCAATTTTTGTTAATCTTTTCTTCAAGCAAAAGCCAGAAGTGTGACCAAACTTATTGCATTTGACACACTTAGTATAGATGGTAGATGTCACCTTTTGCGTTTTATTTAGGCTCATGCTGAAAGATGGAAACATGCTTCCAGTTTTAATGTAGTTCACTTTATTTTTTCGAAGCTTATTGTTTGGATTTGCTGGAGAAGATCTATTGCTAGCGATAGTGATATCGCTGGGCGATAGATTCATATGTTTGTATCCTAACCCAAACTTTCAAAATCCTTATCGCTGATAGCCCAACAACATATTCAATAATTTTTGGCCTATTCCAAACTTTTGGATGACATAGTTCTGGTCATGGATATTCGCCTTCAATGCAATGATTTCCATGACAAACATCACACACTGCTTTGCAAATTACTTCTTCTCATTCTCATTACGTCTAAGAGAAGTCCGTAGCCTCTTCTCAAAGGCCTTCCTCTCTTTGATAAGAGTTTTATTTCTAGAGGAAGTCTTGGAGAGGCACTCTTTTGAGTTCTTGGCACTCGACTTTCTCTTTTCCACACTTGATTAGTTCATTATACAGACATTTTAAATCCTTTTTCATTTGCTTATTTTTAGATTTTTAGAAATTATTTTTATCACACAAATCATCTAATTTATCACATAGTTTTTCATATAAATCATAAAGTTCTTCATAAGTAGGAGGGGTTACCTCAGTGCCACTATGGACACTTGATTTGCCATTAGACTCCTCTTAGTGCTTCCCCATAAGGCACAGATTTGTCTCTTCTTCATTACTTGAGCTTGAAGTGTCTGGCTCATCTGCTAGTATATCGTCCCAGATTGATGCCTTTAGCACCTTTTTTTCTTCTTTCCACAAGTCTTCCTTTCCCTTTCCTCCTTCAGAAGCTTAGGATAATCACGCTTAAAGTGTCTAGATTTGTAGCAGTGAAAGCACTCCGGGGTGGATTCTTCTTCATCACTCTTTGACAGTTTCTATGGCTTGCTCCACCCCTTTTTTTCTTCTACTTCGTTCTTCATTAATCTTTGAAACTTATCTCACCTCTTTGGATTCCTCATGAATTTTTTGAAGTCACGAGCATACAGGCTCTCCTTGTTATTAGTGTCAATCACCTCCTTTTCCTTGTCTTCCTTCAGTTCTAGTGCCTTCTTTTTCTATTTCTTGGGATACTCCTCGACTTGAATCTTCAGTTTGATCTTATGAGTTTTTAGGTTCCTAATAGGACTCTCTACCTCTAGGGTACTAATGTTGTGAGATTCAACCATAACAGTCATCTTCATACTAAATTATAGAGGTAGGGACCGCATGATCTTCCTTACGAAGTCACCATTTGAAAAGTTCTTTTCGAGAGATCTAGAGGCATTACTGATCTTTGTCAAGCGAGTGTACATGCTATCCACCTCCTCGTTGATCTCCATTTGAAACTATTTATATTCAGACTCTAGTTGAAATAGCTTCGAATCCTTTACTTGTGAGGTACCTTCATGAGTCAATTCAAGTAAATGCCCAATATCATAAGTAGTTTCACAATTACAGATTCTATTAAATTCAGTCTAATCTAAAGATCAAAATAAAGAGTTCATGACTTTGACATTATTGGTACACCTCTGCTTATCCGCGCCATCCTATTTATCATGAGATTTTTCCACAATTTGATCTGATACAGTAATAGTGGGTGCATTGTATTTTATTTTGACCATGAACCACACGTCCATGCTTTGTGTCATAAAGAATATTTTCATGCGAGCTCTCATATGATTGTAATCATTTCCCATAAACAATGGAGGCCTACTCACTCCTTATCCCTCAAGAAAGGTGTGATTAACATTGACCATCTACTTCAGGATTTTAATTCCTTTTCGAAGTTAAAACCAGTGTTAACCCAAATCCTATGACAGCAAGGGAGAGCACTGGAGGAGGTAAACAAAATTTACTAGTAATTACTCTTAGTCTGCTGAACTCTCAGGCGGACACTACTGAGACCTCGTGGACACCCCCTAGGAGCATGGGGATGTTCCGCAGAAACAAGTAGCAGACGACCTATAGACGAGCTCTTGGATTACAGTATGGAGCATCCATCTCGAAGTGCGCGTGAACTACTCGAGTCAAGTTTGTGCGGACTTCTCCTCCTCGGATTCAGCTCAAGCATCCCTGTGTGGCTTTATGCGGTCTCTTCTTTTATGCCCACTACCCAACTCTTCGTGTTCCTCTGGCAGCTGTGCATTTAATATTATGATTTATAAGACATTAAATACCTGAAATTTTGCGAATCGTCCACGCATCCTACCCCTAGTATAAAAGGGGGACTAGGGGTATTTGGCAAAGGAGCGCGGACCGAACCCAGAACCACCTACCTCGTTGTAGGTTCAGACATTAAGCTCTCATCTTTTCTTTCAGTTATTGTATGCATGCACACCCCACGGGTGGTCGTGCTACACAATTGTAATCTTTCCTGAAAATTAATAAAGTGAGGTCTGTCACAAGAGAAGCATTCTCCACATCGGGTCTAATCAGGTGTATGCAGCTACTAGCGATCTCTTCTTTTTCGACCTCCCATTATCACTCTCGGGGCCAATAATCAGTCGCTCAAAAACAACATTCTTTCCTCTGCCGAGCATCCCACCCAAGGATAGAGTGCGGAGAGTTGGTGCCATTTTTTTGGTTCCAATAGAATTTAGTTCAACGAGCGTGGAACAACAATTGGTGAAATCTCCCTTACCGCTAGAGGATAATAGTTTGAACACTCGACTTTGGATCTAAAGTTAGCCGGTGGTCGATGGGCAGACCCTAGATCATGAACAACCTGTCAGTAAGGCCGATTTCAACCGTCTATTCAGTCTAGTCAATGAGTTGGTAACTAACCAAAGGAGAAGGTGGGATGTCTAACATTAGGGAGATCCCTCTATAATCGTGGATGCCCCTCAGAATCAAGTGGACGTTGAGTGTGTTCACCGACCACTATTTAAGGAAGCTTACTGACCTAGAAGGGTGCTCGATTTTGAGGACCAAGTGTCAGTCGAGGGAGTAGAGGTGTTCTCTCTATTTTACCCCGGCATCGCCGAAGAAACCACTCCCAATGGTTTTTGGGAGCCATGCCTACCCCGCTTCATGGGGAAAGAGGACCCATCCTCTCACTTGCAAGCCTTCAATGTCAACATATCTCTGTAACCTCTCTCTGAATCCCTACGCTACAAGCTCCTTTCCACCATATTCAACGAAAAGACAAGGGAGTGGTTTCACAGCCTTCTTCCAGGCTCAGTCACCTCCTTCAGAGAGCTGAGGATAGATTTTTCTGCAAATGTTTGCCACCTCAAAGCAGCAAAGGGCGAATGTCGATGCACTCTTCCAATCCAGCAACGAGCAAATGAGATAATGGGGAAATGCATGGATCATTTTTAAAGTTTGATCATAAAGGTCCCAGATGTGGACCCTCAATTTTACCGGGTCGCATTTACCAACGAACTCCGCCCAAGACTCTTTAATTTTATGATCAGTGAAAGGAAGCCCAAGACTCTTTAAAAATGGCCCCAAATCAGTTTAGTGAAGGAGAATACAACAACGAGGACTTCATTGCAAGTATTTCAGATTTAGGGAGCATGTGCCCCACAGTTCTTTTTTTAGCCCCTCAGGGTTTCTGCAAAAAAATAATTTCATCCGGCAAGAGTATCATCCCCCATATCAAAGGAGGCGCAATCTTCATCACCAAAGGCCTTGAGTCTTTTGAAAAAATAAGGTCGGAACCCCCTCAACAATAGCAAGAAGAGAATGGTCGGTCGCCATTATTACTAGGAGCTTCCCTAGAGTAGCGGGAGAATGATATGCAAGAGTATAACAACATCTGGATGCCGATGGAAGAGGTTTTGGAATTTCTTCAGCAATAACCTGACTTCCGTCCCCCGAGGCCTATCAAGGGAGGAATTAGGAATAGAAATCCCAACCTCTACTGCAAGTTCCACCGTGATGTGGGACACAACACAGAGGATTGTCGGGTCCTTCACAGTTTAGTGGAAAAGTTGTTGAAAGAGAGAAAGCTGGAGTAACTATTGGCAGAGAGGCAGTCAGGAAGAGAGACCCCCCCCCCATTGCGGAAGGGGAAGAAAAAAGTTAATGAAGGGCCGAGTGCCCTGATTTGTAATCTGCTCAAGCAAGGGAATGAAGAAGAAGAATGTGTAGAAGTGGAAGGGGTCGGCACGCTGGGGAGTATTAACTACATCCACAGTGGGGACGGAGTAGAATCCTCTCGCAAGGGGAGTCTGAGGCGGTTGAAAGGAAGGGAGGTAGCTTCCGCATACTTGGCTCCACCTCCCCACGGAGTGGTAACATTTATGGAAAAAGATCTTTCCCAATTCATTGGTCTCTTCCACAATGTGGTCATCATTAAGGCCGTCTTATGGGACTATGTAGTGGCCAGGATTATGGTAGACACGGGAAGTTCCATTAATGTTCTTTCCAAACCCGCTTATGAAGTCCAAAAGAAGGATGAGCTAGCCACAATCCTCCTCTCCCTCCCAAGCAATTCTTCCAGGTCCCTTATTTGGTTCTCCTGGTACTCAATGGTGCCTATCTGAATGAAAGAAATGGTTTCTAGTTTACTGATTTCCTTCAGTTTAAGATCCAGCAATTTTGCATGTTGGGAAGCAGCAAACTGAAGGGAGGATATTTCCTTAGCCTGCTTCTTGGCTAACATTCTTCTTTTCTTGAAAGCATTCAGCAAGACACCATACTTGTCAATAACTGAATTGACATCTTCCTCTGATTCAGACCCATCTTCATCACAGGATTGAGATGCTTCTGAACTAGGACTAGTCTTATAATTATACTTAGATGAAGAGTTGGATGGAAAGTGTACCTTAGATGGTCTAGGCTTATCAAAAAGATTCCTCATCTAATCTAGCCATCAGCCCAATATAGGCTTCATCTTCATCATCTGACTTTGAGGAGGATGAGTCAATCCATCTTTTCTCCTTCATAGCAATAAAGGTCTTATCCTTCTTGCCCTTTTTATGGTGGTGAATTTTCTCACCAGCCTCCTTTTTCTTCATAGGCATTCAGCCACAATATGTCCTGGCTTGCTGCAGTAACAACAGATAACCTTATTAGAAACATGTTTACCAGGTTTTGGGTCATACCTGCTCTCCTTGGAGGGCTTCTTATTGGTTATATAATAGTCCTCCTTGTGTTGAAAGGAAGCGGTTGGTTTGCTCCTCCACCCCTTCTTCTTCATCATCTTCATAAACTGCCTTGAGAAAGCAGCAAATTCTTCATCAGGCATAATACAGCTTGATGTCTCTTGATCTGAACTTTCTGACTCGGCTGGCCTCCTTGCGGAAGAAGGATTCTTCTCCTTGCTCCTCTTGGAGCTATCAGCCTTGAAGGCCACAATAGATTCTTTGTCCTATACTTTACTGGTCTTATCTTCCTCCTTCCTTGTAGTCAGTTGTATCTCATATGATAACAACTTACCAAACAGTGTGGATGGTGGAGTATCTGACAGCTTTGCCACTTCTCTAGGTATTTGATTGTGCGACCAAAGGTCATCCGTCGCAGATAAAAATATTGATGAGACAAACAATAGAAGAAATTGAGTATAATTGAAAACCATTTTTTATTAACCACACCTCATGCGACAAAAATAAGTGCAAAATGTGTGGCTTCAGCTATCTACCTAGGCGACTGAGTTCCACCTTCAATGTTGCAAACTCTGTTTCTAGTTTAGTAATGTGCACCGTGATTTGCGCCAAGGTGTCCAGCATAATGCCTAGGATCGATACCAACTCCTCTTCGCAAGAAGGCGCTACAGGTAAAAAGAAAGTTAGTCCCTTTTCGTAAATAACATTGGCGTGCTTTGCAGACTGTACCTTCGGTCAGAAATGATTGACCTTCGTTCTCCGCATCCTCTTCACCGAAGACATTGATCAGAGTGGTAACGCATTACAGGCTCTAAAATGTTTTAAATAATATTGCTCTCTAAAAGCATTGAAGCAAAACATAATACAAATTACTTTTAAAAATACATGCACATATTTCACATTTTGTTACTAGCACCAAGCGTTAGTGCTAACACTGGCAGTAGTGAAGGAATATTGAAATCCAGCCTCCTTTAAAAGTAATCATCAATATGATATTTTTTGAGATATAAAATATAGGCACAATTAACCAACGCTCAACTTACTGTTCCCTCAGTTAAAGTTGATGTGACGGGGGGGGGGGGGGGGGGTCCTATTTATAGTCGCGGAGAGAAGTGTGGTCACTGCCCTAGTGGATAGAGTCACCACCCCAGTCCACAGCTATCACTAGGCAGTCCGCCCAGTCCGCAACCATGCACCAAGGAAAGAAGCCAGTCTGCAAATACTGGCAGGCACCGCATCAGTCCGCATGCTGTCCACAACCAACAGGCACTCCACCGGGTCAACCAGCAGTCAATGCAGACTACCAAACACCGCATCAGCCTGCAACACGTCCATGACCAACAAGTACTCTGCCCAATCAACATGCGGACAATACGGACTAGCGAACACCATGGACTTATCACAAATTGTGACCAAGTCCACCAAACAACCGAGCCTGGCGCGAGCTCGGCGGACAAGGCCCCAGTCCGCCAGCTCCCAAGACAGCCCGCCAAACGATGCTCCACCTGAGCAAGTCAACTAGCCGAACTGACAAGCATAAGAGTCCGCATATAGTGAGCTCCGCGGACTCAGAATGAGTCCGTCCTTCCGCGGATACTCCACCTATCCGCAAGGTTACACTAGGAAACTGCCAAATCCAAGACCACTAGCCAAACTGTCGGACACCACCATCAGGCTGCACATCAAGCTGCCCAGACCGCACCATTAGTCCCGCAGGCCGCTCCAACAGTCCTCCCAGGCTGCGCTGTCTGCTTGATCAATCTTCTCCACTTCCACTTCACAATTTTCAACACTCCCCCTTGAAGTAAGAAGTGGAGACCAGACCTAGCAGTTCCCGTAACCGAGAAAATGGCACCTTCGGCAATAGCTTTGTGAAGATGTCCGCGATGTTGTCCTCACTCCACACATGATCCACCATAAGAGATCCCTCTAACACCTTCTCCCGAATGAAGTGGTGCTCGATCTCTATATGCTTGGTCTGTGCGTGACAAACTGGATTATTCACCAGATTCAGGGCACTTTCATTATCACCGCACATCAGAGTTGGACCGCACACTTCTTCATAGACATCCTCTACTAATCTCCTGAGCCAGATGGCTTCCCGAGCTGCCAAGGCCAAAGCCTTGTACTTTGCTTCTGTAGTAAAGGCAGACACCGAGTCTTGCTTCTTACTGCACCAAGAAATACTGGCTAATCCATATATGAAGACATAACCGGATGTTGACTTATGGTCGTCTGAATCTCCCCCATAATCAACATCCGAGTATCCTTGAAGAACAAAACTCGTGCTTCTCCTATATTGGAGACCCATATCAGAAGTGGACTTCACGTACTTTAGAATTTTCCTCGCCTCCATCAGATGAGGCTTCCTGGGTTTCGCCATGTACCGACTTACTTGGCCAACTGCATAAGCAATGTCTGGCCTTATAACCGTCAAGTAGATGAGACTCCCAACTAGAGCCCGAAACATCAATGGATCAAGAAGAATCCTCCCCTCATCTCGCCGAAGTTTGATGCCTGAATCAAAAGGAGTAGAGCTACTCTTCCCTTTCTACATGCCGAATCGCTGAACGATCCGCTCCGTATAGCCCTTCTGGGAGACGAGTATCCCACCCTCTTTCCTCTCCACCTCGAGTCCAAGGAAATGGTAGAGCTCACCCAATTCCTTCATCTCGAAACTTATTACTAGCTTTGCCCTGAGCCTAGCTACCTCTTCCTTGGAGTTCCCCGTAATGATCATATCATCAACGTACAGCAGCACTAAGACAAGAAGCTCCCCCTTCTTCTTGACGAACAAGCTCGAGTCTGAGTTGGAAGCGAGATAACTGAAGAACTGGAGGTATTCTGTAATCTTTCCATACTAGGCTCGAGGAGCATGCTTCAAACCATAGAGGGCTTTCCGTAGATTGAAGACATAGTCCGGATGATCTTCAGAAACGTACCCCAGTGGCTGATCCATGAAGATGTCTTTGTCAATCTCCCCGTAAAGAAAGGCATTCTTTACGTCTAGTTGCCACATCTTCCACCCTTGGCAAGCTGCCAATGTCATCACCACCCGAACTAAAGTCATCTTCGCCACAAGACTTAGCATCTCTTCATAGTCTTTGCCGTACTATTGCGAGAATCCTCGAGCAACAAGGCAAGTCCTGTACCTCTCGATACTTGTTGGGTACATTGGAAATTGTGTACCTGATTTGGAGAAGCCTCACAACTCAATGATATATATCAGTTTGTATTTGATGGTATATTGAGTTTACTTGTGCATGCTAAAGAATGCAGAAAATACTCTAAGTACAAAAGTGTCGAGACACTTATAATGCGTCGACACCTTTCAAGGAGCAGCGTCGAGACTAGAAGCAAGGCTGTGTCGACACACAGGACTTGTGTCGACACAAAATTTGAGTCGACATCAGCTGTGTCGACACTCAGGACTAGTGTCGATACACTTAGACTTGAAGTGCTGATATTAGCAGAAGTAACTATGTTGACACCCAGGACTTGGGTCGACATCAGTTATAAATGGAGAAGTTGTGTCGACACACAGGACTTGTGTCGACACATTCTACAAAAGCTGTGCTGAGACTGAATAAAGAGTTGTGTCGACAATTTTTGAAGTATGTTGACAACATCAAAGGAGTTGGGTCGACACCCTGGAAATTGTGTCGACACATACTTCATCAATGTAGACACATACTATACTTGTGTATCGACACTATTAGCTGAGTTAAATACTCTAAGTAACAGATCTCAAGATCGGGGACTTGGCAGCTGTTAGAACTATCAAAGCTGTCAGAACTGTCAGATGTCCGTTATCAACCGGATCAGCTGGTAACCTCTGACGGGATCTATATAAGGAGATGTTCTATTGGAGTACAGATAAAATAACATAACAAAAAAAGAAAACAACAGAAAAAAGAAGAACATCTAAAGTAGACATTATCTCATCAGATCTATCAGAGATTACAGATTCAAATCTGTAGGGAGAAAGAAGTTGGATCGTGGATCGACTCCAATTTCTCATGAAGATCAACCTTAATTTTCTATTTTCAAGAAGCTTTGAATAAGCTAAGTGAGGTTGGAATAGATCCTTTGCAGCAAGGATCATAAAAAGACAGATCATTCAAGATCTGGTCAGGAAGCCTTCACCTCTCTCTCTCTCTTTATCTGGGTGAAGATTTTACAATATACCTTATCAATTTTATGTAAGATCTATTCATAGATCTGAGTGTAGGAGAGTAATTTCTCTGAGCTGTAGGCCTGCAATTATAAAGGCTGAGGTAGGGATGTGTGCCTGAGGTAGGAGATTAATTTCTCTGAGTTGTAGGCTTGGTTATAAGGGCTGAGGTAGGGCTTGATTGCTTGAGTGGTAGGAGCGTGGACTCACTCTGAGGTAGGGTTCTTGGTGTAACACCCCAAAACTCGAATATGAATGGGTAGTGTTTTTAAGGACTTTTGGAGCCCTTGAAGTTTCACGGCCTATGACACGGGCGTGTCCAGGGTTGACACGGCTATGTCCAGGATTGACACGGGCGTTTCCAAAGCCGTGTCTTACTCTGTGTTTGCCGGGCTGTGTCGACTGAGAAACACGGCCTGGGACACGGGCGTGTCCGAAGCTGTGTCAGACACACAGCCTATGACACGGACATGTCACAGGGCCATGTCCTATTCGGGCTTAACAGTTTTGGTGTCGATTGAGGCATACGGCCTATGATACAGGTGTGTCCAGGGTTGACACAGGCATGTCCATGGTTGACACGGGCGTGTCAGAGGCCATGTCCTGTCCTGAGAATGACGATTTCTCTTAAAATTGTGAGACACGGCCTTTGATACGGGCGTGTTACAAGCCGTGTGTAGACCCAGGAATACTATTTTAAGGGCAAATCAAGGCCGTTCGTTTCATTTAAGTGGGATCTGATAGCCCAGAATCTTCCCTGGTGGTATAAGGTCGGGAAATGAGGGTTTAAACCTCATTTCATTTGGCCCTTTCTCTTTCTAAGAGATAGAGAGAGGGGAGAGCAAAGTGATAAGGAGGAATCCCGCCATTGTTGGAGCTTCAGAGCTCCGAATCACGAGCCGAGCCCAGATCCGCGGAGGCGAGTCCGTTGCGGTGGTTTTCATCCAGCTAGTTTTCCATGGCGCCGAAGCGAACCTCTAGGGTTATGATTCTCTTCTTGGACATGTGAAGTCCTTTTCCTTTTTGCATAGGAAACTCTCTCCCGCGAGTGGGCGGTGAGTTTGAGGTATTCCTTCGGGTAGATATGGTTTATCCCTGTAGTTTTGCATATAGAGTCCGGAATCAAAGTATAGGCGTAGGCATGGTGTGTGAAGCATATCCGGACATATTGGTCTGGATCGGTGATGTTTTCATTATGCATGTATTGCCGGAGAAGACTCCGTGCTGTTTGTTTTTCAGGTTTTTTATGTGGTAGATTGCAACAAGGAGCTTTGGGGACTAACTCCAAGGTGCACTCGGAAAACTGAGCAGAAGCACATTTCTGTCATCTTGGTGGCTTGGGAGCCAACCTTGTACATAACCGGGTTATGTAATATTATTTGATCAGTACTTAGGGACTCGGGGAAGCTTGACCCACACCGATGACTTAAATTTACATGGCGATGTGAGTAATGGGTTGAGTGGAATCGTACCCGCTCAATGTGGTTCGGTTACAGCGACCTAAGGTACGTGACACTTACCGATGACATAGAGGGAGGTCTTAGGCTTCAGCTGAAAAGACTTGTGTGCTCACGATGTTGCCGTCCTGGGGGCGGTGGTGGACCTGGTTCACCGAAAATGTGCTCTGAGAGCACGGGGTGTGTGGCCGTGTGTGCCTATGCTTGTGGTGAAGTATGCTTAAATTATACTTTCACTCTCATGTTTGGTTATACTAATGAAATGCAGGGAAGGAGCACCGCCACCCCGATTAAGGGGAGGGGTCGTTATAATTTGGTCAGCTTTAGCTGACCATTGCCTTGTTTTACCACCATTCGGTGGTTTGTTCGTATGTAGGAAAAGGTGAGCCTAGTGGCAAGTAGCGAGCTAAAGTCCTTGATGCTGTGCTGGCCCTTGAAGGCCAAAGCGAAATATTACTTTATTATGCTCATGTATGGTTGGCCTGCGTGCCGAAGTATGAAAAACATGTATTGTTTAAGTAAACACTTGTAAGGCCCTAAGGCCGAGACATTCGTTTATTTTTGTTGTCATTCCTGCTCTGGTTATTGTGGACATTCATGCTATTGTATTTGGGTTCTTATAACTGTTTTAAAAGCTTACGCTAGAATGCTCTGAGTTAGGATGTGTAGTCCTATACTGTTAATTTGGTATTCTTATGTAATTCCACTAAATGTCCGTGGAATATGGCGTGGGGCCCCAGCCGTACCTTCTGTTATATCCCATGTGATGGATGGGGGTGTTAAAATTTGGTATCAGTCTAAGGCGTCGGTCTTGCTTATTTGAATTCATGGGCAAATTCTTTTAAGGGGTGGTGAGCACATGTATGTGCGTCATCGTTATAACATGAAAAGAACCCATGAATGCCCACTTAAGAATGAAAATACACATGTTTGAGGAACCTGTGTGTTCTTATGATTGCTTTTGCAATTCTATTTGGTCACTTAATGGTGTGTTATACGACTATAGGTGACAAGGAGTGGCACAAGGCAGTCAGAACACCCGCTTTCTGAGGCAAGTAGTGTACCCAATGACGTGTATGTAACCCCTCCTTCGGCAGAAACAAAATAAGACTTGTGGCTGAGGCGGAGTTTGCGATGCTAAACGCCCAGCCAGGAAGGCAAGTGCAGCATCCTACCCCTGTAGAGGAGCAGGTACCACTTCGAGCAGTAGAACCTAGAATGGTGGAACAAGTGGTGGTAGAGCATTTAGTACCAAGAAGAGTAATAGAGAAGCAGCTCAAGCGTGTAATGCTTTAATCCTACGGTGTTTTTGGGATCTAGAAACCCAACCCAGATCGAAGATTGGCTCTCTCAGGTGAAGAGAGTCTTGAAGGCCACTGAAACGGAGGAATTGTAGAATACAACCATAACCACCTTACTTTTGGATGGAGAGGCGAGGTTGTGGTGGGAAGAGTTGGAGCTGCATCACTTGGTTGGGAGGCAACTCACTGATGTCTCGATGGAGGAATTCTCGAGATTATTCCTGGCAAAATACCTTCCCTCAGCGCAGAGGATCGATATGGAGAATCAGTTCCAGAGACTGACATAGGGAGATAGTAGAGTGGATGAGTATCTCCACGAGTTTACGCGGTTGGGTTGTTATGCTGGCTCTACGTTTGCCGATGAGGAGTGTAAGACCAACCGGTTCTACGAGGGTCTGCATGATGACCTGCGACTACTACTTTCTGGTCCTATGATGCAAGGCTTCCTAATCCTGGTCAATACTGCCCGATCAATGGAGAAAGATCTGAAGAGAGTCAAAGAGAAGGACTCTAGTGCGAAGAAGATGGAGTTCAAGGTGCTGACCTCCTCAAAGTTTGGGTTCCGTAAGTGGAATAAGAAGGCTAGGACTTCGGGACCAACCTCTTCTTCTGGTACATCTGGGGCAACTACAAGCCGAACCTCGGGCGCATGTTATAACTATGGGAAACCGGGATACTTTGCCCGAGATTGTTGGAGCGGACGTCCAAAGTCCGAGAAGAAGCCTGGAGCAACTTATGAGGAGAATGACAAGGCATTGGAGTCAACCTCATCCCACTATGCTCCAGCCCAACCTAGAGTATACCAGCAGGAGACCATAAAGCAGGCTGACGTGGTAACAGGTATGGTTTAATTAATATCAGTTTAGCTTTAAATACTTTTTGCCTTACGCATGTTAGATGATGACTGGTTGTGCTAGGCTTTATATTAATCCTTGCTTGTCCGTCGAGAGCACTGTTTGATACGGGAGCTTCACATTCCTTTTTATCCGAAGAATTTTTATCATGCATCGGAGTACCTTCTTCGATGGCAAGGGACAAGTTGGATGTGCTTCTGCCTAAAGGGTGCTCTATGCGCACAGAGAGAGTTTGTTGCGTGAAGATAGGGATTGGGAGTCACGAATATGATTTGCAAGCATCGTTATTGCTGATAGTGGAGTTTGACGTGATCTTTGGTATGGACTGGATCTCGGAGCAGCGTGCGTCCATTGATTGCAACCATAAGGTGGTTAGATTGGGACTAGATACAGACCGTGAGATGATATTCTCAGGCATGAAGGGGTCGAGCAAGTCATTGATGTCTGCTCTCCAGTTGATTAAGGCAGTTCGGAGTGATGCAAAGCTGTTTTTCACTTTAGTGGAGGCTTCGAAGCCCAAGCTTGGTCTAGACAGCATCCTAGTTGTATCTGAGTTTCTTGACGTATTCCCTGAAGATATCCTTGGAGCTCCACCTCAGCGAGAGATCGACTACCATTGAGCTAGTGTTAGGTGCCAAACCTGTGTCATGCTCTCTGTATCGGTTAGCGCCTAAGGAGATGGCGGAACTGAAAGTACAGCTTCAAGAACTGTTGGAACAAGTTTATGTGCGTCCAATTTCTTCTCCTTAGAGCGCGCTGGTCCTCTTTATTAAGAAGAAGGACGGAAGCTTACGACTCTGTATTGATTACCGGGAGTTGAATAAGTTAACGGAGAAGAATAAGTACCTGATCCCAAGGATTGATGATCTGTTCGATCAGCTGGTCGGGTCAACTGTGTACTCGAAGTTGGATCTGAAATCCGGATACTATCAGTTGCGGATAAGGGAAAGTGACATTCCCAAGACGGCTTTCAGCACACGTTATGGGCATTATGAGTTCACCGTCATGCCGTTTGGGCTGACAAATGCGTCATTCGTGTTTATGGATTTGATGAACAGAATGTTACGAGAATACTTGGACCAGTTCGTGATAATATTTATCGACGATATACTGGTGTACTCGTAGTGCGAGGATGATCATTTCAAGCATCTACATATTGTGTTGGAGACATTGAGGAGGAACCAACTGTATGCCAAGTTCTCCAAATGCGAGTTTTGGTTGTCCTCGGTAGCGTTCCTTGGTCATATAGTTAGTAGAGAAGGAATTGCGGTAGATCCAGTAAAGATAGTTGCTATACGGGAGTGGCCTGTGTTGTCTACGGTGGCAGAAGTCCGTAGTTTTCTGGGGCTTGCCGGCTATTACAGGAACTTTGTGGAGAACTTCTCACGGATAACATTGCCCTCACTAATCTAACAAAAAAGGATCAGAAGTTTGTTTGGTCGCCTTAGTGCACACAAGATTTCGAAGAACAAAAGTGTCGTTTGACCACGACACCTGTGTTATGTTTGCCTTGTGGTTCTGAAGGCTTTGAGGTTTACAGTGATGCCTATGGGAGTGGTTTAGGCTGTGTTCTACTTCAGCACATGTTGGTGATAGCCTATGGATCATGACAGTTAAATGTGCATGAGAGGAACTACCCGGTCCATAACTTGGAGTTGTCAGCCGTGGTATTCGCTCTCAAGCTTTGGAGGCATTACCTGTATGGAGTAAAGGTCGACATTTATTCAAATCACAAGAGCCTGAAGTACCTGATTGATCAGAAGGACCTGAACATGCGCCAGCATAGGTGGATGGAGTTCCTTGGGGACTACACCTACAAGATTCTATATTCCCGGGAAGGGGAATGTTGTGGAAGATGCTTTGAGTCGTAGAACTTCTGCTCAGGCCAACTGGTTGCAGATGCATGACGAGCGGCTCATTCGTGATTTGGAGGCTTTGGAGATCTCATGTATTAACAAGGGATCTAATGTTAATGCATGTTTAAGTTGGACAGAGGTTCAATATGACCTCGCGGTCAGGATTCGACAGGCCTTGGAGTTGGAAGTAAGCTTGAAATGTCGCTTGGCAGAGTCCGTGGATGGGTCGAATGACCAGTTCTTTGTTGACGATGGTCTTGTATGGAAAGGTGGTTGGTTGTGAGTCCCTAACATTGGGAAATTAGGAGAAGAATTGATGTACAACATTTTACTAAGTACTCAATTCATCCTGGGAGCACAAAGATGTTCAAAGACTTGAAGAGGCTGTTCTGGTGGCCAGGTATGAAGAAAGACATAACGCTATACGTGGTGAAGTGTTAGACTTATGCCTTGGTGAAGGCTGAATGCCAAAAGCCAGGTGTATTTCTAAAGTCCCTGCCTATACCGGAGTGGAAGTTTGATGACATCTCTATGGATTTCGTGCACGGTTTGCCGAGATCGCACAAGGGGAACGATGCCATTTGGGTGGTTGTTGATTGTTTAACGAAGGTGTCACATTTTATACCCAATAGGAAGGATGATTCAGTGGAGAAGCTGACGAAGCTTTATGTGGATAACATAGTCCGTTTGCATGGTGTACCCCTGAGCATTGTTAGTGACCGTGATGGCCGGTTCACATCTAATGATTTGAGGCTCATTCATCAGTTGTTGGGTACCAAGCTGAACTTCCTCACAACTTTTCACCCGCAGACAGATGGGTAAACTGAAAGGGTGAACAGGACGATAGAAGACATGCTTCGTATGTGTGTATTGGATTTTGGTAAAAGGTGGGAGGACCATCTTTACATGATTGAGTTTGCATACAATAACAGCTACCAAGCCAGCATTCAAATGGCGCCTTTTGAGGCTCTATACGGAAGTAGGTGTCGTACACCTTTGGCTTGGGTAGAAATGGGTGAATCGAAGATTTATAAGCGAAGAGAGGTTGACGATGCTACGTCAATGATACGGTTGATTCGGGAATGGCTACTGATTGCTCAAGATAGACAGGCCAAGTACTACAATGCCAAGCATTGGAATGTGGAGTTTGCGGTGGGCGATTAGGTATACCTTAAGATAAAGCCATTTAAAGGCGTATCAAGGATTCAATGCTTAAATAAGCTTAGTCCGAGGTATGTTGGGCCTTTTGAGATCTTGGAGCGGGTTGTTGAAGCTGCCTATCGGTTGGATCTTTCGGTAGAGCTGAGTGGTTTACATGATGTATTTCACATCTCGGTCCTACGCAAAGCCGTGAAAGAACCAGTGCAAGTGGTTGTTGCAGATCAAGTGTATGTCGATAGTGGTCTAATAACAAAAGTTAGACCCATTCAGATCGAGGATACGAAGGTCAAACAATTGCGGAACAAAGCTATCAGGATGGTCAAAGTCTGATGGGACAATTGTGGTCGTGAAAAGCTTTCGTGGGAGCGAGAGCAGACCATGCTTGAGGAGTATCCCGAACTTTTCTACTCAAGTACCATTTAATTTTTTGTATCTTTCCATTCTCTAATTTTAGGACGAAATTTATTTAAGGGGAGGAGAATTGTAATGCCCCAAAACTCGAATATGAATGGATAGTGTTTTTAAGGACTTTTGGAGCCCTTGAAGTTTCACGGCCTGTGATACGGGCGTGTCCAGGGTTGACACGAGCATGTCCAAAGCCATGTCCTGCTCTGTGTTTGCCGGGCTGTGTCGACTTAGAAATACGGCCTAGGACACGGGCGTGTCCAAATCCGTGTCGGACATACGGCCTGTGATACGGGCGTGCCACAGGGCCGTGTCCTGTTCGGGCTTAACAGTTTTAGTGTAGATTAAGGCACACGACCTATGATACGGGTGTGCCCAAGATTGACACGGGTATGTCCAGGGTTGATACGGTGTGTCAGAGGCCATGTACTGTTCTGAGATCGACGATTTCTCTTACGATTGTGAGACACGGCCTGTGATACAGGCGTGTCACAAGCCGTGTGTGGACCCAGGAAGACAATTTTAAGGGCAAATCAAGGCCGTTCGTTTCATTTAAGTGGGATCCGACGGCCCGGAATCTTCCCTGGTGGTATAAGGTCGGGAAATGAGGGTTTAAACCTCATTTCCTTTGGCCCTTTCCCTTTCTAAGAGGTAGAGAGAGGGGAGAGCAAAAGGAGAAGGAGGAGGAATCCCATCATTGTTGGAGTTTGGAGCTCTGAATCGCGAGCTAAGCCAAGGTTCGCGGAGACGAGTTTGTTGCGGTGGTTTTCATCCGGCTTGTTTTCCATGGCGCTGAAGCGAACCTCTAGGGTAACGATTCTCTTCTTGGACATGTGAAGTCCTCTTCCGTTTTGCATAGGAAACTCTCTCCCATGAGTTGGCGGTGAGTGTGAGGTATTCTTTCGGGTAGATATGGTTTATCCCCATAGTTTTGCATATAGAGTCCGAAATCGAAGTACGGACATAGACATGGTGCGTGAAGCCTATCTGGACATGTTGGTTTGGATCAGTGATGTTTTCATTATGCATGTATTGCTGGAGAAGACTCTGTACCGTTTGTTTTTTGGGTTTTCTATGTGGTAGATTGCAATAGGGAGCCTTGGGGACTAACTCTAAGGTACACCCAGAAAACTAGGTAGAAGCGCATTTCTGTCATCTTTGTGGCTTGGGAGCCAACCTTGCACATAACCGGGTTATGTAACATTGTTTGATCGGTACTTCGGGACTCGGGGAAGCTTGACCAGCACTGATGACTTAAATTGACATGGCGATGTGAGCAACGGGTTGAGTGGAACCGTACTTGCTCTATGTGGACTCGGGGTCGTTATAATTTGGTCAGCTTTAGTTGACCATTGCCTTGTTTTACCACCATTCAATGGTTTATTCGTATGTAGGAACAGGTGAGCCTAGTGGCAAGTAGCGGGCTAAAGCCCTTGATGTTGTGCTAGAACTTGAAGGCCAAAGCGAAATGTTTACTTTATTATGCTCATGTGTGGCCGGCCTGGGTACCGAAGTATGGAAAACATGTATTGTTTAAGTAAACACTTATAAGGCCCTAAGGGCGAGACTTTCATGTATTTTTGCTGTCATTCCAACTCTGGTTATTATGGACATTCATGCTATTGTATTTGGGTTCTTATAACTGTTTTAAAAGCTTCCGCTAGAATTCTCTGAGTTAGGATGCGTATTCCTATGCCGTTAATTTGGTATTCTTATGTAATTCCACTAACTATCCGTGGAATATGGCGTGGGGCCTCGGCCGGATCTTCTGTTATATTCCATGTGACGGATGGGGTGTTACACTTGGGAAGAATCTTAGCTGTAAGATCTTTAGGATTTGAGTTGTAGGACTTCCAGAAGTCTGAGTTGTAGGAACCATTTGGGGTTCTGAGTTGTAAGATCTGAGGATCTAAAAAAGAGGAAGGAAGTTGGGTCGAATCTAGTATACTACTAGATAGGCGAAGGGGGAAAGTGGATGTACCCATAAATTGGGGAACCATTATAAATCTATGTGTACTATGTTGTGTATGCTGTGTTTGCTGATTATATGTGCTGAGATTGATGTAGTATAATTAGTAGTACTATATTAAACTTTTAACTGCCTAAGTTTATTGAATTGAACCTATTCACCCCATCTAGGTGTTTAGTGGTTCTTGAAATCAATTCTTTCAAGTGGTATCAGAGGGAGGTTGCTCAAAAATAGACTTAACAATCTGAGCTGATCTCCAAGGCAGTTATTAGATATCCAAGATGTGTTCAAGAACTTGGATCCATGAAGCTTTCTATTTGTAGAAAGGAAACTTTTGGCATATAGAAAGAGAGGGTCAGATTATTCATGGAAGCATCTGATCCTAGAATTTACATCACAGTTCAAGAAGGGCCTTTCATCCCTATGAAGACATCGGTTCTTGATGCAAATCTGAAAACTCCAAAGAGTTATTCTGAGATGACCAAAGATGAGATCATCTTAACCACTTTGGACAAGAGGGCACAGAACATAATTGTTAGTGCCATAGATGATTCTACATTTCAGAATTTAGTCCACTGCAAAACATCTAAGGAGATGTAGGACACATTGATTGTCTATAGGGAGGGGACAGAAGAAGTAAGGGAGGATAAGAAATCTATGCTCAATCAAGAGTATGAGAGTTTCAGGCAAGCCGAGATAGATAGCATAATCGAGTTCTTCATAATTATCAATGAGCTGATGACCTATGACAAAGTCTTCAGCACATATGAACTTAATGACAAGTTTCTCAAATCATTAACCAAAGATTGGGACACAAAAATCTGTGCCATCAGAGAAGTAGCCAGACTTGCAGATACTCCTCCACCAACCTTGTTTGTAAAATTGCTGCCTTATGAAATGCAGCTAACAACCAGAAAGAAAGAGGAGAAAAGTAGTAGGTCTTTAGTCAAAGACAAATCTGCAGCCTTCAAAGCCGAAGCCACAAGAAAGGGCAGGAGAAAGAATCCTTCTACTCCCAGGAAAGTTGCTGGAACTAACTCAAAAAGTTCAGACTCCAGCACATCAGACTGTCACAACTTTGATGAAGATTTTGCTGCCTTTTTTAGGCAATTTCAGAGATTCTTGAATAAAAAGAACTTGATAAGTAGGCCATCCACTTCTTCTTACCTCAAGGATGACTACTATAAGGGCAAGAAGAAATCCTCTAAAGAGGAAAGGTATGATTCTAAACCTTGTAAACATACTTTTTTTAAAGTGGTTTGTTATTGTTGCAGTAAGCCATGATATGTTATAGTAGATTGTTCTATCAAAAGGAAGGAGACTGGTGAAAAGAAGAAACAACAGCAAAAGGGCAAGAAGGAGAAATACTTTGTTGCCAAGAAGCAAAAGAGCTGGACTGACTCTTCTTCATCAGAGTCAGAAAAAGAAGATATAGCTGAAGCCTATATTGGGCTATTTTCAACTGAAGAAGATTCTGTAGAGATAGAATTCTTGCAGATGCTAGATGCTATCAATGGAGTAGAAGACAGCCAATGTATAGGGTTGATGGATATAGCTGAGGAAGGACACAATCAGGAGCAGCCTAGTCCTAATAAGGTACACTCTTCACCTTCAGTATCTGATTATGTTACTAGTCCAGAATCAGAAGCATCTACATCAAGAGATGAAGATGGCTCTGAATCAGAAGGAGACATCAATCAATTGATTGATGATTATGGTGAGCTCCTACAAGCACTAAAAAGTAGCAGGCTCCTAGCCAAATAGCAGGCAAAGGAGATTGCCTCTCTGAAGTTGGCTGCATCAGACTCAACAAAAGTGCTGGATCTGAAATTGAAAGAGATTAGTAAACTGAAAAACATAACTGTTATTCAGATGGGCACAATTACATTCAAGAATGACCATATTAGGAATCTTGAAGGTAGACTCCAAAAGGAGAGAGAGCTAGTAGCAAAGTTCTCAAAGCCTAGTTCTGTGCTACCCTTGATAGATTACTTCACTTCCCAAAAGGGTAAGAAGGGATTAGGTTTCAAGGGAAGAGCAAGAGCAACCAATTCCAAAAGGAAAGGCAAAGCTCCAGTTCAGCCACTAACCTCCAAGCCTCCAATTCCTTTTAGAAAAGTGGTTCAACCATCTAACATGTATGACCAAGAAAGCATCCATGGTCACTGTGAGTATGGTGATAAGAATGGCAAGGGTGCCAGTGACTATAGGGCAGCCCATGAGAAAACCCAAATGGCCCATAATGGACCATTTATGTTTGGTGTACCAGTCCAAACACTCAAGCAGAAGGCAGCTGATCATTCACAAAGCCTGCCTTTCCACTATTAGACTAAAGGAAGTCTGTCAGCAGACCTGACTTGGGTATATCTAAAGTAATCAGGAGCTTGCACTCTGAAAAGAATTCAACTGCTGATAGGGTTCAGAATATCCCAAGTACCTCAGCTGTCAGACAAATCCCTAAGAAAGCTGTGGTTGGAAGACTAAAGAAAAAGGCTGCTGTACCAGCTGGTTTAAGAGCTGCTGACAGAAATGCTGATAGGCCAGTCCTTAAAAGAAGCTACAATGTGCATGAGTGCTGGTGCTGTGGAAAAGTTGGTCACTATGCCATAGATTGCTGACACAATGAGAGTGTCCATAGAAAAAATATTAGCTTACCTGTCAAAAAAACTACAGGTAGGCATATTCTGGTTCAGTCTAACCTGTACCTAGGACCCAATAAAAGTTGGGGTCCTAAGGTTGGATAATTTATTTCATGAAGGTGAGTCCAAGTGGACAAACCCCTACTTGGTACTTGGACAGTGGATGTTCCAGGCACATGACTGGAACAAGGAGTATGCTAAAGGAGTACACTCCAATTGAGAATGGACCCAAAGTTATTTTTGGTGGCTCAAAAAAAGGGGTAACCAAAGGTTTTGGAAAGATATCTAATGGCATAATCACTATCACACAAGTAGCCTATGTGAAAGGTTTGAAACATAACCTGATTAGTATAAACCAACTATGTGATCTTGGCTGTGACATTTCTTTCGTCAAGGATGAGTGCCAAATTAAGAGGTCAAGTGACCAAGGGGTTATCTTGACAGGCACTAGGAGAGGAAATGTATACTGTATAGACTTTGTGTGTGAAATTAAGGACTCACCTATATACCTAGTTGTAGATGAGAAAGCTTCTCATTGTGTCCAATGATACAAGAGGCTAGCTCACCTGAACTACAAGACCATAGGCAAACTATTTAGTGAAAAGTTAGTGAGGAATGATCCCAAGATAAAGTGCATTAAGGAGGGAATCTGCTCAGCTTATCAAAAGGGCAAACAGACCAGTACTTCCTTCCATTGTCTTGAAACCAAAGACTCTGTGAGGTGTTTATAACTCCTGCATATGGATCTATTTGGCCATATGCCAGTTCATTGTCTAGGTAGGAAAGTCTATACCCTTGTGGTTATTGATGACTTTTCCAGATTTGCTTGGGTATTCTTTCTAAGAAAGAAATCTGAAACCTCTGATGTCTTCCAGACATTTGTTAAGAAAATTCAGAATGATCTTAACAGTATTGTGGCAAAAATAAAAAGTGACTATGGGACTGAGTTTCAGTCTGAATACATGACAAGGTTCTGTGAAGGGCTTGGGATTGATCAAGAATTCTTCTCACCTATAACTCCCCAGCAAAATGGAATTGCTGAAATGAAGAACAGAACTCTAATTGAGGCATGTAGGACCTTGTTAAATGACACTTCTCTCCCAGAATATTTTGGGCTGAGGCAGTAAATACTGCTTGTCATGTCCTCAATAGGGCTTCCAACACCAAAAGCCACAAGAAGACTCCCTATGAGATTCTGAAAGGCAGAAAACCAAACTTATCTTTTTTTAGGATTTTTGGTAGCAAGTGCCATGTACTTAACAATGGTAAGTCTTATGTGACTAAGTTTGCTGCCAAGTCCCAAGAAGGGATATTTGTTGGGTACAATAACAATAGTAGGGCATATAGGATCTAAAACTTGACTACTCAAGTTGTAAAAGAATCTGTCCATGTTGTTTTTGATGAGTCTAAGTTAATTAACAATGAGCTGCCAAACACTTCATCTAGTTCTATAGGTTTAAAGGATAAGATGGACAAGCTGACCATTAGGGAAGATATTCCAGCAGGACATGATATAAATGATGATAGATGCTGTCCAGGGGGATATCAAGACTCACAAGCTATAGATGAAGAACATCCAGCTGAATACTTTGAAGTATAGCAAGCTGCAGGAAATTAAAAACAGGAAGCTAAAGAAAGATTGCCTCCAACTATGAGACATCTAAGAGACCATCCAGCTCATCAAATTATTTGTGATGTAAGACATGGTGTAATGACCAGAAGCAAGAGCTTGAACTCTGCTCTATGTTCAAGCTTCCTGTCATAATTGGAACCAAAGAAGTTTGAAGAGGCTATCCAAGACTCATACTGGATTGGTGCTATGCAGGAAGAGTTGAACAAGTTCAAAAGATGTAAAGTCTTAAATCAAGTTCAAAAGATGTAAAGTCTTAAATCTAGTTCCCATACCAAAGGAATATAATGTCATAGGGACTAAGTGGATCTATAAGAATAAGTTAGATGAGAATTACATTATTGTCAAAAAGAAGGCCAGATTGGTGGCAAAAGGATATAAGCAGGAATAAGGGATAAATTTTGACCAGACCTATGCCCCAGTACTAAGGTTGGAAGAAATAAGACTATTCCTTGCCTATGCAGCCTATCAAGGATTCAAGGTCTTCAAGATGGATGTCAAGTCAGCATTCCTGAATGGAGATTTAAAAGAGGAAGTATATGTGGATCAGCCATTAGGTTTTGTAGATCCTCACTTTCCTGATTATGTTTATAGGCTTAAGAAAGCTCTATATGGGTTAAAACAAGCCCTTAGAGCTTGGTATGAGACATTATCTACTTTCCTCATTGAGAACAAATTCTCAAGGGAGAAAATAGACAATACCTTATTCCTAAGGGAATCCAAGAGCAAGATCATCCTAGTATAGATATATGTTGATGACATTATCTTTGGATCTACTGAGAACAACCTTTGCAGGAAGTTTGCCAAACTCATGCAAGGTAAGTTTGAGATGAGCAGCATGAGTAAGCTAAAGTTCTTCTTGGGACTCCAAGTAAGATAGACTGATGATGGCTTGTCCATATCCCAGTCTAAGTTCACCAGGGAGTTAATTAAGAAATATGGTATGAAGACTGCCTCCACCATGAGAACTCCAATGGGGTCAAGTATGCCTATAGGCAAAGATGAGGTAGGGAAACCTGTTGATGAGTCTTTGTATAGAGGGATAATTGG
Source organism: Platanthera zijinensis (assembly GCA_039513925.1). Lineage (NCBI taxonomy): Eukaryota > Viridiplantae > Streptophyta > Magnoliopsida > Asparagales > Orchidaceae > Platanthera > Platanthera zijinensis. The sequence goes on from CM077084.1 coordinate 15,248,666, forward strand.
TCTCCTTCTATATTTAACTATAAGTAGGCCCAACATCATGTATGCTACATGTGTCTTTACTAGATACCAGGCATGCCCTAAAGAATCTCATTATTCTGCTTCAAAGAGAATTTTAAGGTATCTGAAGGGCACACCAGATCTTGGTCTATGTATCCTAGGAATAGAGATTTTCTGCTAACTGGATTTTCAGATACAGATTTTGCAGGCTGCAAGGAAGATAGGAAAAGTACCACTGGTACATGTCAATTCCTAGGTGGAAGATTGGTTTCATGGAGCAGCAAGAAGCAGACTAGTGTTACTATCTCTACTGCAGAGTCAGAATACATAGTTGCAGGCAGCTGCTGTACTCAATTGCTGTGGATTCAGCATCAGCTTGAAAACTATGACATCAAGATAAGTAAAACTCCTTTATTTTGTGATTCTACTAGTGTTATTTCTATTGCTAGAAATCCCGTTTCACATAGTAGAACTAAGCACATAGAAATTAGGTATCATTTTATTAGAGAACATGTTGAGAAATAAAACATTAGCCTAAAGTTTGTCTCTACTAAAAACAAGTAGATTGTATCTTCATTAAACCTCTTGAAGAAAGTAAATTCAATTACTTTAAAATTGAATTAGGAATGTTAAATATAGAATAAAGTCAGCTAAGTGGTATACAAGAAAATTCAATGCTTTCACTCAACATTTGACAAAGTAAACAGATTGTGTCGACACAAAATAAGTGTATCGATACTATCTATAAGTTGTGTCAATAAAGAGGAATTTGTGTCGACAGAAAAGGCCAGTGTCGACACAAAAGTTGTCGAGACCTTAGATTTTAGCGTCAACACACAGAAGTTGGTGTCGACACAAAGAGTTGTCAATACTTAAGATTCTCTGTCGAGACTTTAGTAGCTAGTGTCAACACAAGTAACCATGTGTCGACATGCAATATTCTACTGTAAGCGTGCCTTTTGACCTTCCTTATAGAATACTATAAATAGGAGGCAACAAGAACTAGTCGACCATACGACTTAAAACTTTAGAGAGATTGAACCCAGAGTGTCGAGACAAAAGAATTTCCAATCATCACTCTTCAACCTTCAATTCTTTCAAGTGGTATTCTTTCACCTCCAATGATGCCAAAGATGGACGATACAATTAACTACGGGTATGAGCTTGTTCGACAAGCGTTCGACGGTGTTGCACAAGAAATCAAGGATGTAGTTGACCTAATCCAAGAAGCTGGTCTAGAATTTCTTGTTTTTGAGCCTACAAGGATTTGGAAGAAAGAAGTAATTGAATTCTACTCAAATGCTTCCCTGGATTCGAAGGGAGGAAAAATTAAGTCTACTATTTTAGGATCAAAGGTGAAAATATTGCTCAAAAGTCTGAGCAAGCTCCTCCATCTTCCCAGGATCAAACAAGAAGATGCAATTGATTCATCCATGACTGCTGAAGCACTAAAGTGGTGTGGGCTGACATCCTCCACCAAGATTGGATCATCAATGAACATAAAGGGAATGAATTCCCAGGGAAAGTTTCTCTCTAAAGTGGTAGGAAAAGTCATTCTCTGCAAGACAGGGGGACATGATAGGATCCCTTCCTACATGTTCAGCCTTATGACAAGGATAATCTTCAAGGTGAAGATATACTGGACAATGGTTTTCTTTGAGAAGATAAAGCAAGGAATTAAGAAGCCTAATCTGGGAAGAATTCTCAGTCTGTATCTGGTTTCAAGTATACCAAAAATACTAAACCAAAGTGCTAGCTGTAAGATAAATCATATGAGGAGAATGGACATCAAGATTCTGTCTAGATAGGACATGGTGTTGTCCAAAGATGTTCCTGCACTAAAGCAATAGCTGAAGGAAGTGAAGAAAAAGAAATTTGCAGCCAAGGATGTTGAATCCTCCAGTGATTCAGAGGAAAGGGTAGAGTTTAGTTCTGATGAAGAATTCACTAAACAACCAAGGAAGTCTTCTAGCCCCACACCTGGTACTGAAGTTCAGATTCAGGGGGAGACTGTCCAAGTGATAGATAACCAAGTGGTATCAGTCGCAGGGGGAGATATCAATGAAGCAACCTTGGACAGTGAGACTGCCAATCTCACTGTTATGGAAGTAGTAATGGAAATCAACACTGCTGTAGAAACTACTGAGAAAGAAGCACAAGATGTGCAAGTTCCTGAGAAAGAAACTCACCTGGAAGAGAAAACTGATTTCTAGGGGGAGCAACACGAGGTTAACAAAGAAGACATTTCTATTGATCAACAAAATGCAAGGGTTGAGGGGGAGGTGTAAGATCTAGCCCCAAGACTATATGCAGATGCTCCAGGAAAAACAGTGGAAATTGATAGCTCATCTGATTCAGATAATGAGGAAGAAGCCTCCGTCCTTAAGAAAAGAAAAATTATGGAGCTAAGGAAGAAGAGCTCTGGTTACAAGAAAGCCTTAAAGGCTAGAACACCATCTCCTGCTCCAGTAATGGACTTTAGTTCACTGCTGGTGCAACTGCAAGTAAAGCTTGATGAGCAAAGGATTGCTCTAGAGAAGTATGTGGATGAAAGCCACAGGGAGCTGCAATTCTATTTGGCACAGGACATAAAGTCTATAAGATTTGAAGTTAATCAACTAAAGAAGGAAATGACTGATTGCTTCCACAAGGTAGGCAATGTTGTAGTCTACATTGCCAAACAACAACAAGACACTAAAACTGAGGTGGATGATCTAGTAGTCATGCAAGGCTATGTTTTAGAGAATCAGAAAAGAATGAATGATAATTTGGTTGACATACATTCCATCACTCTGACAAAATTGGGTGAACAAACCATTGCAATTAAAGCTCATATGGATACCAAAGTGTTTGCTGTAGCAGCACAGATAAAACTGGATTTGGCAGCAGTCAATACTGCAATACAGACATCTAAGACTACCATTTCTAATCAAGTAAAGAAGTTCAAGGACTACTACACCACTGACAACTATCATGTAGTAGATCAGGTCAGGTTTCAGAAGAATAATCTAAGAGATCATATTGCAAAAGAAGTCATAAAGGGGGAGAGAGTGCTAGTCAAAGTTAGCTCTGACCATGCTAAATGGATATCTAATAGCATCAGAGCTACTTTGGGATATCCACCCCTGTGTGATGATGAAAACACTGCAGACTCTGCCTGCCAACCTGCTCTCTTGGAGGGGATTCAACAAGAAGTGGCACAAGTCATCAATCCTCCTCCAGAATTTGAAGAAATTCAGCAGGCAGTCCAACACATGTACAACCCTCCTCTGAATACACTGCTAGTGATTTTAGAAGAAGTGGAGATGGCTGAGTCAGCACTATTGAAAGAGAAAGAAGCCCATCTATCAAAGAAAAATGTTTAGAGAATAGGCAAAAACAAGGCCTGACTTCGAGCAATAGAGTCCAACCTTCAAAAATATCATTTTAACTGCATGGAAGGCAGTTAAGGATAATAAGTATGACAGGGGCAAGTGGTACTCCAAGTAAGAATGGGACAAGTATCTTACACAATTGGATGAAATTTACAAGTTTAGGAGGGACTTAAAGGCTGGGGTTATTCCTGTAAATTCCACAGAGCCATGCAAATATTTCCCAAAGCCGTTTCATTACTTTGAGAAACAAAAGCTTAAGGCTTCTAACCACAAGTCAAAGGACATCAAAGGGAAGAGGCCAGCTATTGATACTGAAACAAAAGTTAAAGCTAATGTTCAACCTGGCAAGGGGATAGCCATCAAGGAACCTGATTAGTCTTAGATTTAGATTGACTAGGTTGAGAACTATGTAACTTTTTGTTCTATAAAAACCTTCTAATCCTAAGTCTGGTCATTATGAAAGAAGAATTCCTTGATTGGTTGAATATATTATATCATCTTTTGAATGATTCTGTCTATAAGTTGCATGTTTTCCTTTATGATGTTTCATTTTGGGATATTTGTATATAACATGCTATTTCTGCTTAAGTATAACCATGTCTTTGAAATATCTATGTACATCATATTTATTACCTTTATTGTAATGGTGTATATCATTGACTATGAGTTATGACTTCTCCAAATAGGGGGAGATTGTTGGGTACATTAGAAATTGTGTACCTGATTTAGAGAAGCCTCACTTAACTCAATGATATATATCAGTTTGTATTTGATGGTATATTGAGTTTACTTGTGCAGGCTAAAGAATGCAGAAAATATTCTAAGTATAAAAGTGTCGAGATAGTTATAATGTGTTGACACCTTTGAAGGAGCAGCGTCAAGACTAGAAGCAAGGCTGTGTCGACACACAGGACTTGTGTCAACACACAGAATTTGAGTCGACATCAGCTGTGTCAACACTCAGGACTAGTGTCGACACATTTAGACTTGAAGTGTTGACATTAGCATAAGCAACTGTATCGACACCCAGGACTTGGGTCGACATCAGTTATAAATGGAGAAGCTGTGTCGACACACATGAATTGTGTCGACACATTCTACAAAAGCTATGTCGAGACTGAATAAAGAGCTGTGTCGATAGTTTCTGAAGTATGTCGACAACATCAAAGGAGTTGTGTCGATACCCTGGAAATTGTGTCAACACATACTTCATCAGTGTCGAGACACAACAGCTGAGTTAAATACTCTAAGTAACAGATCTCAAGATCGGGGACTTGACAGCTGTAAGAATTGTCAAAGCTGTCAAAGCTGTCAGAACTGTCAGATGTTAGTTATCAACCAGATCAGCCGGTAACCTCTGACGGGATCTATATAAGGTGATGTTCTATCAAAAAACAGATAAGATAACATAACAAAAAAAAAAGAAAACAACAGAAAAAAAGAAGAACTTCTAAAGTAGATAGTATCTCATCAGATCTGTCAGAGATTACAGATTCAAATCTGTAGGGAGAAAGAAGCTGGATTGTGGATCGATTCCAATTTCTTAAGAAGATCAACCTTAATTTTCTATTTTCAAGAAGCTTTGAATAAGTTAAGTGAGGTTGGATCAGATCCTTTAAAACAAGGATCATAAGAAGACAAATCATTCAAGATCTGGTCAGGAAGCCTTCACCTCTCTCTCTATCTGGGTGAAGATTTTACAATATACCTTATCAATTTTGTGTAAGATCTATTCATAGATCTGAGTGTAGGAGAGTAATTTCTCTGAGTTGTAGGCCTGCAATTATAAAGGCTGAGGTAGGGATGTGTTCCTGAGGTAGGAGATCAATTTCTTTGAGTTGTAGGTCTGGTTATAAGAGTTGAGGTAGGGCTTGATTTCCTGAGTGGTAAGAGTGTGGACTGACTCTGAGGTAGGGTTCTTGGGAAGAATCTTAGTTGTATGATCTTGAGGATCTGAGTTGTAGGACTTGCTAAAGTCTGAGTTATAGGAACCATTTTGGGTTCTGAGTTGTAATATCTAAGGATTTGAAAAAGAGGAAGGAAGTTGGGCCGAATCTAGTATATTGCTAGATAGGCAAAGGGGGAAAGTGGATGTACCCATAAATTGGGGAACCACTATAAATGAAGGGATAGATACTACTCTAGAGGGGGGGGGGGTGTGTACAATTTTGCACAGACAAAACTTAATATTCTACCCAACTCCCTTGTGTATGAAAAGATTATAGATATTGATTTAACCTTAAAGTAACACAAGTTGTTACAAACACAAGTAACTGTTTACAGTTAAGCTGAAAAACCTTAGCAACTCAACCTGTTATATCTAATCACAGCCACAATGAGATTAAACAGAGGAATCCAGACGACACAAGGAAATAGTGGTTCCCCAAACAACTTGGGTACGTCCATTTCTACCCACACGGTAGGAATCACTCAGTTTTTGACAGGTGCCCTGCCACCAACAGGATTGTTTCAGGTAACAGAAACCCTTTAACTACAGGTGTCTAAGCACAGGTTTATTGCCCTGCCAATTGAACCTACAGGAGGGGGAAGAAGGTTCTTCTCTATTTTATAATAGATTAGAGAAGCCAAAAACCCCTAGAATGCTCTAGGTCCCCCTGGCTCAAGTTTGAAGTCTTGCTTCAGTGGAGAAACTTCAGAAAGTTTAAAAAGAGCTCAAAGAAAGTAAATAATAAAATCAAAGTTTCAAGCAGCTACTTCCTTCTTCTTCTTCAAAGGAACTCTGAGTTGAACCTGAAAGCAGGAGAACTCAGGTGAAGAAGAGATGAAGATCTTCACTTCTCAGTTAGATGGAGATTGCTGAGAGCAGGAAGCTGTAAATTGAGAGCTTGAGGATGAACACTTGCAAGTTTTTTTTGACACTTGAATCCTTCTTCAAAGGGTTCTTTATATAATCATCAGCAAGCAACGGCTCTCTTCCATTTGATTATTTGCCTTCTGAGCCTTGAGACCTGGGCTGTAAATATCAAGAAGACAAAAATTCTCTGGCAAAACATTCTATAAAGGGAATAAATCACTTTCTAAGAAGCTGCAGGCTTAAATTAGATAACAGAAGGACTAAATAAAGTCACATCAGAAATCTCATAGCAAAAGAAGACTCTTAACTTAAAGGGCTGACAATAGATAAAGTAAATTAAAATGACAGCTAATAAGACAAACAACTTTATCTTAAAAGGATTTGAACCAGGCAAAAGAGATGGAGCATATTGCCTGGTTATGTTATCATACAGTAAAATATTGTGCCAGAAAATTATTAATTAATTAAATATAATATAATAAATAAATACAAAATACAAAGGCACAGAAAACGTCGAACGACCTTGAAGATCGTCGACGGCGCAGGAGATGGCTTCGGGCATAGTCGAAATCCAGATAGTCGAGCTAGAAAAAGATAGCGAACTCCAGATAGTCGCTCAGGACAGATAGTCGAGCAAGGCACAGAGATAGTCCTCAAGCGAAGTCGACCTACCTCAGAAAACAGATAGTCTCTATTAGAAGATAGTCGAACTCAGAACAAACCAAATTGCTCACAGATAGTCACCAGATCCACAGGACAGATGCGAACTTCAAAGGCAACAGATTCAACTATCAAAAGAATCGAACTATCAAGACGAAACAGATCCATCAACAGATCGAACTCGGGGAACAGATAGTCACTTCAACAGGAACTATCAGATAGTCATCACAGGACAGATCCCCGCAGACAAAGCGTCGACCAACTGATAGACCTTCAGCCGATAGACTAGAGCGGCGTTCGACTATCGTCCGAAAAACCTACTTAACCAAATTCTCAATTTGGAAAAGCGAGGACCCAGAGACTTCTAACCATTGACCATAGATATTTCAAGGGGCACAAAGGAGAGGACTTCAAATCAAACTAGGACCAACACACTATAAATCTGTGTGTACTGCTGTGTATGATGTGTTTGTTGTGTTTTCTGATTATCTGTGAGATTGATGTAGTATAATTAGCATAGTGTTACATTTAACTACCTAAGTTTATTGAATTGAACCTATTCACCCCCCCCCCCTCTAGGTGTTTAGTGGTTCTTTAAATCTTCTTTCAATACTTCCATCTGCCTTCTTCTTCAAGATCTTGCAAGTAAGGAGTAATGCAACCTCCTTTTCTCATTCTTCTTGAGAGCCCTTCATCATGGTACCCCCACTCCTTGCACCAGTCTCATTAAAGCTGAAGGCTCCCGCTCATCCAAGCTCAAGAGTCTGCTCCTTGCTCACCACCTCCACTGCTTCTTCAGAATTAGATCCATTCCCGGGCACACTTGGAGCCACTCCCCTGACTCCTTAACTAGACCTCTGCCCCAGAGCTTGAAACACTTGGAGCTCCTGGTGACATAGACAGCTCCACCTGAAGATCTTTAACAACCTCCTTTTGCCCTTCATCAACCCTGCTCTCCTGCAGCTCAACAGAGCCACCTCCACACGACGCCAGCTCATCAAAAACAATGTATCTTGATACAACAAACTTCCTTGATGTAGGATCCATGCAATTCCATCCTTTCTTCCGCTCATCATAGCCTACTAAGACAAGCTTCCTTGTCTTTGCATCAAGCTTGGTCCTTAGAGCATCTGGGACATGCACGTAGCATGTTGATCTAAATACCCGAAGGTGTTCAACACTGGGCTTCTCCTTAAACACCATCTCATGAGGAGACTTCATATTGATCAGACTCAGAGGCATCCGATTGATGACGTAAGTAACGCAGGTCATTCTTTCCACCCAAAGGGACCTGGGAATACCCTTTGCATGAAGCCAACACTTGTAAGTTTCCGTCAAATGACGGATCTTTCTCTCCCCCACTACATTTTGTTGTGGAGTATGAGCACAAGTAAGCTCTCTCTGGATCCCATGCTTCCTGCAGAAGTTAGAAAACTTCGATGATACAAACTCATAACCGTTATCTAATCTGAAATTCTTGATCCGCATGCCAAGCTAGCCCTCCACTAGCTCCTTGAACTCCACAAACAACTGGAAGGCTTCTGACTTCTCCTTCATGAAATACACCGAAGTGTATCTTGAGTAGTTATCAATCAGTACCAGCATGTATCTGCTGCCTCCAAGACTAGCGGTAGCGATTGGCCCCATCAAATCACCATGGATGCACTCCAATGGTGCCTTACTCCTTGTTTGAGACTTGTCAAACAGAAGGCGATGATCTTTGCTGAACTGACCTGCACAAACATGGCCATATCTGTAGGATGACAACTTTGGCAAGCCTTTCACAAGGCTCCTCAATACCATAGCTTTTAGCATGTCCATCCCTACATGCCCTGGCCTTTCATGCCAAATAGTAGCGCTATCGTTGGCCCTCATCCGATCAACATAAGAGCTTATTGATTAGACAAACAAATCTCTAACACTTCTCCCTACATGAACAACATCAGCCGTTACCGCTGATACATTGCGAAGAAATTCCACTTCTGTTGGCCCAAACAGAACATGAAAAACGGTGTCAACTACATTGGTCACTGAGAAGAGGTTCTTCTTCATGCCAGGTATGTGATACACACTCCTTAACGTAAGTGGACCCTGAGCACTATCCAATGAAACAACACCCTCCTTCTCTATAGTATGAACAGAATCATCAGCTGTAATAATAGCTTCGTTACCTGAGAAGGTTTGCAGTGAAGAGAACTTTGACTCATCTCTAGTGAGGTGATGACCATACCCCGAGTCAATGATCTAGTCATCTTGGTAGTCGATAGTAGAGAGAGCACGAACACACATGCTTATCAAGAAGGCTCCTCCCCATCCAGCTTCCTCAGCACTGAAACTAACTCCCTCCTTATCTACAACATGCCCAGGTTGCATCTTGACCTTGCAGTCACGCTTGAAGTGCCCCGGTTGATTACACCTGTATCACTTCAACTCCTTCTTCCAGTTCTTCTTAGGAGCAGTGCTCCTCTCTTGTTGATAGGAGGTTGATGGCACATTAGCAGCAACAGGCTTCTTCTTCTTCTCCCATCTCTTCTTCTTCTTATCAGTGAAGAGAGCTTCACTACCTCCTTCAGAGATAGTAATACCAGTCATCTGCTTAGCCAAGCTCTCCTATGATGCAAGCATATCCTCCAGCTCCAACATGGATGGCTGAGTCGCCCATCCTTAAATAGAAGTTACAAATGCCACATACTCCTTCCGCAACCCACAGACTATGTGCCTCTTCAACTTAGCCTCAGAGATGGGCTCATCAGGATCCAAGGCTGATATTTTAGTGCACAGGTTCTTCATCTTAAGAAAGAACCTTGAGATGGAAAGATCTCCTTGAGTTGCCTTAGCCAACTCATTCTCTAAGAACTGTAGCCGCGCTACATTCTTCCTATTGAACAATCCATCAATGGATGTCCAGATCTCTACAACAGACTCACATCCTAATATGTGATCAAAGAGCTCAGGTGAGACAGCCCGCTTGAGAGCAAACTCTGTCTTTGCATTAGTCTTCCTCCAAGCTCTCACCTGTTCAGCCGAACAAGTAGCAGCAGTCACTTCTTGCTGGTCATCACCACCGATGACCTCCCACAACTCCTCACCAATGAGATAGCTCTTCATACATGACTTCCACTTCTTGATATTAGTCGTTGTAAGAAATTCGATACCAAGACCTCTTGCGAAAGCACCTTTCTTTGCAATAACCACAGATCAAAAATAGCTTCTAGAAGCGTCGAGCACAACTGAGGTTGATTACTGCTCAACTGCTCAAACCACTGTTCCCTCTGATACCATGTTGAAATTTAACAAGATGATCAGAAGATAGCTATGATACCAAGTAAAAACTTTCAGAGCTATCAAGCTGATTACTTGATCAAGCGGAAATGGAAACTAGGCGCAGGAACACTCAAACCATAAACTGAGCTATGTAAAATCAGAGAAAATGGAGAGCAAACACAAATCTTGTAATATCAAATATCTTCATTACAAGTCGAGACATACATAGCGAGACATGATTTTGTCAAGTACAAAAGAGAAGCAAAGCAAACAAGTAAACAAGTCGGGCGGACAACCTCAGGGACCGCCGAGTCTGCTGAGTCCGCCGAGACCGCTAAGCCGCTGCTGCACCAACTGAACTATGGAGTCCGTGAAGTCCGCGGACTACCCGTTATTCTACTGAACTACTCTGTAAGACGTCGAACTGAAAGAACTAGCCGCCTAGTCTGCCGAGACCGGTAGATAGGATATTGAACTTGGAAAAGCTGAAGGAGAGAAGACTGGATGACCGCAACTGTGACCTTATTAAACCGCTAATTGTTAACCACAAGTTCCACTGATTCCTGACCGCAGTCAGAACCAGACTCCTGGCTTCTCAACACTAGCCACACAACCTGCAAACAACAACCAGTTAACCTTCTCAATCCGCATGGATAAGAAAACCGAGGCCACAAAAATTAACCAACGCTCAACTTACTGTTCCCTCAGTTAGAGTTGATGTGATGGGGGGGGGGGGTTCAAACATAAGTGACATACATTATGTCTGGTCTACTGGCTGTTAGATAGAGCAGTGATCCAACTATACCCCTATACAAGGTGATATCAACTGGCTTCCCAGCACCATCCTTGTCTAAAGACATACTGGACCCCATGGGAGTTTTCATTGAAGTGGCAGTTTCCATTCCATACTTCTTGATTAAATCCTTGGTGAGCTTAGACTGATTAATGAAAAGTCCATCTAAAGTTTGCTTAACTTGGAGACCCAAGAAAAACTTGAGCTCACACATGCTACTCATCTCAAACTTTCCTTGCATTAATTTAAAAAACTTAGTGCAAAGTGACTCATCAGTAGAACCAAATATAATGTCATCAACATAGGGTTTTATCTATTTTCCCTCTTGATAATTTATTCTCCAGAAAGAACTTAGACAGAGACTCATACCAAGCCCTTGGGGCTTGTTTTAAACCATAGAGAGCTCTTTAAAGCAAATAAATATGAGAAGGTTTAGTTGAATCAACAAAACCTGAGGTTTGCTCAACAAATACTCTTTCTTTAAGATTAACATTTAGGAAGGCTGACTTCACATCCATTTGGTAAACTTTGAAACTTTTGTAGGCCGCATATGCTTAGGAAGAGTCTTATTACCTCCAATCTAGACACTGTTGTAAAGGTTTGATTAAAGTCTATTCTCTCTTATTGTTTATATCCCTTTGCAACCATTCTAGCTTTATTTCTGACTATAACCCCATTCTCATCTAGTTTGTTTCTATATATCCATTTGGTTCTTATGATGTTGTAGTTATCTGGTCTTAGAACCAGCTTCCAGACATTGCACCTCTTGAACTTGTTCAATTCTTCCTTCATTGCACATATCCAAAATGGATCCATATTAGCTTCTTTAAATTTCTTTGGTTCTTTTTGGGACATAAAGCTTGAGTACATCACTGTGTTGTGATGTTTGCTTCTTGAGGTCACACCTTATGCAACATCTCCTATGATCAATTCCCTTGGATGATCCCTTAGATGTCTTATAGCAACAGGTAATGTGACTTCTTCTCCTTTACCACCTGCATCATGCTGAGTTTCTTCTCCTTGCTATTCCTATGCAAGCACTTCTTCAACTATGTTGACTCCATCTTGCATATTCTTGCTTGCTGGAACAATATCTTCTATAGTCAGCTCCTTTAGCTTCAACTCTTCACCTATTGTGCTTGATGAACCTGGCTTATCATTGTAAAACATAGAGCTTTCGTCAAATATAACATGAACAAACTCCTCAACAACTTGATCCCTCAAGTTGTAGACTATATAGGGCTTACTGTGGTTACTATAACTAACAAATATGGCATCATAGGACTTCTTAGCACACTTGGTTATGTATGTTTTCCCATTATTTAGGACATAACATCTACATCCAAAGATTCTGAAATAGGCCAAGTTTGTTTTTCTACCCTTCATTAGTTCATTAGGAGTTTTATTCAATCTTTTGTTAATTGAAGTTCTATTCAGAACATGACATGCTGTATTAATAGCTTCATCCCAGAAGTATTCTGGGAGTGAAGAATCACTCAGTATGGTTCTTCCAGCTTCAATAAGAGTCCTATTCTTTTTCTCAGCAATTTCATTCTGCTAGGGTATTCTTGGTGAGGAAAACGCTTGCTGAATCCCCAATTCTTCACAAAACTTTTTCATATACTCATATTAAAACTCAGTTCCATGATCACTTCTAATTCTGACCACAAAACTGTTTAATTCATTCTGAATTTGTTTGACAAAAGTCTTGAAGACATCAGGAGTTTCAGACTTTTTCCTTAAGAAGAAAACCCAAGTGAATCTGGAATAGTCATCAACAATTACAAAGGTATAGACTTTCCTTCCTAAACTATGAACTGGCATGGTACCAAAAAAGTCGATATACAAGAGGTATAAACACCTCACTGAGTCTTTGCATTCAATACTTTTGAATGAAGCTTTGGTTTGCTTGCCTTTTTGGCATGTTGAGCATATGTTCTCCTTAGAGCATTTAATGTTAGGGCCATTCCTAATAAGCACTTTACTGAAAAGTTTGTCTATGACCTTGTAGTTCAAATGAACTAGCCTCTTGTATCATTTGACATAGTGTGAGGCTTTCTCATTTGCAACTAGACATAGGGGTGAGTCTGACTTTAAACAAAGAAAATTAAACAATACACATTCCCACATCTAGTGCCTGTCAAGATGACCTCTTTGTCACTTGATTTATTTATTAGGCACTCATCTTTCTGAAATTTAATGTCATAGACAAGATCACAAAGTTGGCTTATGCTTATAAGGTTGCGTTGCAACCCTTCCACATAAGCTACTTTGGTGAGTGTGACTAAGCCATTTGTGATCTTACGATAACCTTTGATTATTCCTTTGTCTGTTCCACCAAAGATCACCTTTGGTCCTTTCTTCATGGGGACAAATTCCCTCAAATTGCCTCTTGTTCTAGTCTGTGTCTTGAACACCCACTATCCAAGTACCAGATTAGTCTATCTCTGGTGCTGGGACATTCCTCAAAATAAGAATTTATTTTTTCTTAGGAACCCAAGTTATTTTGGGTCCTAGGTTCTTTTTAGTTGTGGCTCTATTAAAACCACCAGTGAGTTTCTTAACTAGATATCTTTTCTGAATATGAGACACAGTGTAATTGAACCAACAGTCCAAGGCAAAGTGTCCTACCTTTCCACAACACCAATATTCATACCTATTGTACCTCCTCTTTGGAGGAACAAAAGGAACTTTGTGCTGACATTCCTTAGGACAGGAATCATCACACTTGTCAGTTGTACTTTTACTGGGAGCAAACAAGTTATTTTGTCTCTCAGTTACAACTATCCTCCTTGAAGTAGGCACATTAGGAATAGCTTTCCTATTCACATATTAACTTGGTCCAGCAAGTTTAGACTTCTAGATTTCTTTTCCTTTAGTCTGAAACATAGTCTGTGGAATGACTGGATCATTTTGCCTTGCTAGTTTTTTTGCCTCCTTTCCTCTTGGGTTTAACATACCCAAGACCACTTCCAGGTGTTCCTGAGAAGGTATCTATAATGGGCAATACAGTTTTAGGTTTAGAAAATTATTGTACTAATCTTTTATCATTCAGGAGTTTGAGTTCCAGCTCCTAAATTGTTACATCCTTCTGCTTCAACAATAATATTTGATCATCAATGATCTTAGTCAGCATTGCCAACTTAGAATTTTAAAGACCATTTTCTGAGTATATATCCATCTTATGATGATACTCAAAACCTTTTAGTGATGCGATCTCTACAGCTTGTATTTTGACAAGCTTCTTGCTACTTACTAGATCTTCCAACAACTTTCCAAATTTAGCTGTGAGCTGCTGTAGTTCAGTCATAGAGTTAGTCTCATGTGAATCAAACTTTGAGTCACATGAGTTTAGCTCATCCCCAGTCTCATATACAAAAGTTTTAGAACATGTTGAATTGTCATAGATTACCCGAGTCTCCTGACAATCAAGAGCTTCTATTTTTGGATCATCAAATAGTGCCATTAAATTGATCTCCATATCTTCTTTAGAATCACCATAGTGTGATGAAATTATGTAGCTTTTCCCTTTGTATATGGCCTTTCTGATAAGCTCTTCTTCATAAGAGAATAGTCCAACAAGTTCTTCTTCTGAGTCAGTATCACTATCAGAAAAGGTCTTGGATTTCTATGCCATAAGACCCTTCTCTGATTTCTTGTTCTTATAGAACTTCTTTTCTTTAGACTTTTTGTTCTCATTCCTTTTTATTGGATAGTCAGCTATGATATGCCCAGGCCTATTATAGCAAAAGCAAATAATGTCAGTCTTTAATTGTTTATTCTGATGAGAATTATACCTGACCACAAATTTATCTCTGTGATTGTCTTTGCTTTTAATGGGGCTTGAACAAAAAGGATTCCTTTTATTCCACTGCTTCCTTCTTCTTAGCTTATTCTTGAATTGTCTAGTGAACAGTACCAATTCATCATCTGATAGTTCTTCTGATGAAGAACAGGCTCCAGTGCTGTCTATATCTTCATCCCTTCTAGGTGACGATGGGATTTCCCTTCTATCTTTCTTAGATGTATCTGCTTTGAAGGCTACAGATTTAGTATGAGTTGAGCTTTTTGAAGATTCTGCTTCAGCTTTTTTAGAATTCAGCTGAAGCTCATGTGATATTAAATTCCCATACAAGTCTTGGGGTAACATATTTCTTAGATTCCTCATCTCTCTTACATCACAAATCTTGATGTCCCATTCTTTATTTAGGGATCTCAGAAATTTATCATTCAGTTCATAATTTGAGAAGTTCTTGACATAGTTTCTTAAGTCATTTACTATTCTAAAGAACTTTTCATAGCATTGTTTTATAGAATCAGTCTTTCCTTGTCTGAAGGCCTCATACTGCTGGTTGAGGAGAGATTTTCTGTCATCTCTTACTTCTTTTGTGCATTCCATATATACTATGAGTATATCCCACATCTCCTTAGATGTATTACAGTGTAGAAGATTCTAAAAGTTTGAATTGTTTATTGCACTGACTATTATATTCTGTACCCTCTTGTCAATGGTGGCAAGTACCACCTCATCCTTTGTAATTTCTGACAGTTTCTTGGGGGTTTGAACATTTGCATCTAGGACCGATGTCTTCATTGGTATATGTGGTCCTTCTTGTATAGTGACAAAGATTCTTAGATCTGAGGCTTCCATGAACAATCTTACTCTCTATTTCTATATAGCAAAGTTGTCCTTAGTACAAATAGGTAGTTTCATATAACTAAGTTCTCTGCGAGATTCAGAAGCTATAGATTTGATATTTTTCTAATACCCTTTTGTTCTTTTTCAGACTGTTAGGTCTTTCTTGAAGAACCTCCCTCTGATACCACTTGAAAGATAATCCTATAGGTAGATAATCACCTAGAGGGGGGGTTAATAGGTGACTTTTTAAAGTTTATTTATCAGATCTTTATCACTTAACAAATTTTGCAGTTACAAAGACTTCGATCACAACACAGTCAAAAGTAATCCACAGTACACATCATACAACAAAATTTATAGTGGTTCCCCTATCTATGGCACATCCACTTTCCCCCTTCTTCCTCACTAGCAACGTGCTAGATAAGTTTATAGCTCCTCTTTAACTCAGATCCAAAGATCCAACAGGCTCAGTTTCTGTTAAGAAACCTACACTCAAACCAATATGTCCTACCTCAGAGATTCTCCAAATCTCCTACCTCAGGTCCCTCAAGAATCCTACCTTAGCCTTTATAAATTAGGCTTACAACTCAGTGATTCACCCAAAACCACCTACCTCAGGTCCCTCAAGAGCCCTACCTCAGCCTTTATAAAATAGGCCTACAACTCTGAGATAAGATTTCCTACCCACTTAGATCTCAAAGAGATCTTACAAAATATAGAGGTAAAAATGAAAAGTGAAATTCTCAGAAAACAGAAAATCTATAATCTGAAATATCTATTATCACAGATTCTTCAATTCAGCAGCAATGAATGTCTTCTTGATAAATTGGCTGGCTGAAAAGTTGCTTCTCTGGATCTGTAATTTTCTTGATGTTGATCAGCTTGATTACCTTGAAGAAATTATAGATCAGATCCACCTTGATCTTCAGATCGACTTTGATAAAGGATCTGGAGATATTCTTGAAGACCTTCGTCTTCTTCCTCCTTCTCGAAATTGTAATAAGAATGAGAATTTCTGTTTGCTTTTTTTGATTCTGTATATGTTTTTTTGATGTAGAAAATCCCTCTATTTATAGCATTCATAGATGGCTGGTTTCTGGATGATGACATCATCATTTAACATCATTCTTCAAATTCTCCCATTAAATAGTTTTTGTTGGCGTATCACATTTCTGTAGCTGAAGTGACTGTTCTGACTTGTCTTGACACTTTTGTGTTGACTCTGCACATCTTCAGAAACATAAGTGTTGAGATGTCCAAAGTGTCTCGACATTTATGTCGAGACATCATAGTAGTCTCGACACAATTCTACTTGGAAGAATTTTCATCCTAAACTTGAAAGTGTTGAGACAGTTGATTTGTCTCGACACAACCATCTTCTGTATCAACCTCTTTAATTCTGCTTAGTGTCGAGATAGTTAGATTATCTCGACACAACTGTCTGTCTGATGTCAGAACGTCTATGCTTTAATTCTTCATTGTGTCGAGACAGTTGATTTGTCCCGACACAATTTTACTTAGTAAAATTTCCTGTCTTTTTTGTGTCGAGACAGTTATATTGCCTCGACACAACTGTCTTAAGCTTTATTATAATGTGTAAGCTGACTTTTCTCGACACTGGTTACTCAGTCTTCAAGGTGTCGAGACAACTGACTCGTCTCGACACAATTGTCTTCAATCTTCTTTGTGTCGACTTAGTTGTCTTGTCTCGACACAGTTGACTTAGTATTCAAGGTGTCAAGACAACTGTCTTGTATCGACACAGCTATCTTAAATCTTCAATATGTCGAGTTGGCTGTTTTGTCTTGACACTACTAACTTAGTCTTTTGTGTGTTGAGACAACTGACTTGTCTCGACATAGCTTCTCCGTGTGTGTCGATACATTTATACTTAGCCATTTTTCTGCACTATAGGTTGCTGAATGCCAATTGTTCTTGCTTCACTCAGCACTATGCTGACTCCACTCGACGCTTTTGTACTTAGACAATTTTTCTTCAGAAACCAGTCAGCTTCTTGTGTCCACCTATCAAATCAACAAGAAGTAGGAAACCTGTATACATAAACTGAAATATATATCAAATACAAACATGTGTATATTATTGAGTTGAAAAAGGGCTTCTTCAAATCAAGTACATTATGTCCAATGTACCCAACAGTGAGGTCTGTGGGGCTCGCTACCCTGTTGGAAGAGAATTGGTCCATACTATGTCGACATAGGGTGTGGTGCGCTATTGTGTAATCCTGTGATGTGTGTGCGACTGTGAAAGCCTGGGATGTTGTGCGCGACTGTGAAGCCTGCGATATGTGCGTGGTTATGAAAGCTTGCGATGTGTACGCGGCTTGAAGGCCTGCAGAGCTCGTTCATGTTTTGTATACCTACTGTGCTACTGTGCTAGTGGAGCCAAAAATTATAACTGGCGTAAATTAATGTTGTTAGTCCAGTCATACCATGTAGTACTCCTTTCATTTGCTCCTAGCTTATTTATGAAATGTTATGCTAACTCACTCATAATTCAGCTATCTTATATTGTTGGGTGCGTGTGATCGTCCCCAGGATATGGATCCAGGGAGGAGATTTGATTCCGCTTAGCTCCGTGACTAACAATTATTTTAATAACCATTCACAAGAGATGGATCACCGTAGTGACCAGCTGTTGTAGGACTATACGACAGCTGATAAGACTACCCGAGCAGAGGCACCCCCGTCATCTCCATAGTTTCGAGACGTGAGTACTAGCGAGCAGAGTTGAGAGAGAAAGGAGTTACTAGTTGTCGTACTATTATATCCTACGAGCTCTATGTATAGACAGTGGCTACGAAATTTCGCTTTTCTGTTAAATATATATGTTGTGATATATATTTGCTATGTCTTCCTTATAGTGCTTTTGCTATACTCTGTGATGTGATGTGAATGTTATGGTTTGAGTGGTGCGAGGCAGCTAACCAGTGCTTAGTGGAGTGGGTCGTTACCCCTTGAGGAGCAGTGGGTGGGCGTCTTGGGCACGTAAGATCCCCTCCATCCTGACCTAGGGCAAAGGTTAGGGGGGGGGCTTACACATACCGCTTCATCCCAGGTCATCAAAAGGATTTCTTCATATCAAAGTACATCTTTGTACTGCCCGGGTGAATGGAGTACATCGTAAATTGGGATTCAAACATCAAATCCTCATGGTGCTTGCCGAACTGTGGTACACAAACCCTTCCACCCTTCTTTAAGATTCCATCAACCATCACCACGGTACTGCCCTCGCCTTTCTAAGCTTGCACCACTAATGGCTAGAAATCTGCAGTCACATTGGTCGTCTCCCGAATACGATCAGACAAGTCATTTCGCAACTCTATTCAGTTCAACCGTGCCACACCAAACTCTTCTCTAACGATATAAACAATGTCAAGAGATTCAAAGTCTCGCACCAAACACACATCATGAGCTTCAATCTTGTTCCCTTGCCCAGAATATTTCCTACTCAGGGCATTAACCACCACTTTGGCCTTGCTTGGCGTGTACTGAATCGCTGCTTTGTAGTCCTTATAGAACTAGACCCACCTGCATTGTCGCATATTCAAGTTTTTTTGATCCAAAAGATACTTTAGGCTTTTATGGTATATGAAGATCTCCACCTTCACACCATACACGTAGTGCTGCCACAAATTTAATGCAAAGATTACCACCGCCATCTCCAAGTCATGGATGGGTTAATTCCTCTTATAAGGCTTCAATTGTCTAGACCTATAAGATATCACATTGTCATGCTGCACAAGCACCCAACCTAAACCGCATCCTGACGCATCACTGAAAATTTGAAATCCCTCAGTCCCACAAGGAAGACTTCGGATCGGAGCAGACATTAACCATTTCTTCAAGGTCTCGAATGCTTGGGCAAATTCTGGCGTCCACAGAAACTTCTAATCCTTATTAGTAAGGGAAGTAAGGGGCAATGTTATTCGCAAAAAGTTTTCCACAAACCTTCTGTAGTACCCAGCTAGTCCAATGAAATTCCTGACTTCCGCCACGGTTCTCAGAACTGGCCAATCACTGATGGCCTCAACTTTCATCAGATCCACCGCCACCCTATCACTACTAATCACATGACCAAATAATGTTACCTTCTCTAACCAGAACCCACACTTCTAGAACTTAGCATAAAGTTAGTTCTCCCTCAGGATTTGTAAGACCACTCTCAAGTGAGTCTCATGCTCCACCTCTGACTTGGAGTACACTAGGATGTCATAAATAAATAGCACCACAAATGAATCCAAGTACTCCTAAAACACTCAGTTCATCAAATCCATGAACACCGAAGGCGTATTCGTCAAATCGAACACCATCACCAAGAACTTGAAGTGACCATACCTTGTCCCAAACACTGTCTTGGGAATATACTCATCCTGAATACGCAACTGGTAATACCCTGAATTCAATTCTAGCTTAGAGTACACCATTGACCCTACCAACTAGTCGAGCAAGTCATCTATCCGTGGAATCAGATACTTATTCTTTATGGTAAACTTATTCAACTCACGGTAGTCTATGCATAACCATATACTGTCATCTTTCTTCTTTACAAACAACACTGGTGCACTCTACGGTGAAGAGGTGGCCTAATGTACCCTTGCTCCAACAGCTCCAGCAGTTGCACTTTGAGCTCGGCTAGCTCCTTTGGTGCCATCTTAAATGGAGGGCGAGATACTAGCTTTGCTCCTAACACCAATTCAATTGTGAAATCGATCTCATGCTGAGGAGGCACTCCTGGAAGATCCTCAGGGAACACATCCTCAAACTCTGCCACCACTTTCACTTCTCTAATTGAGAACTTCATGGAGTGTACCTCCAACAAAGAGACGAACACCACACCTCCCTAGTTTACTGCACGCGCCATCTGCATAGCCAAAATCAAGGAGCAGACCACTCCACTAATACCCACGTGCTTGACTACTTCTCTCCCCTTGCTCCTCAGGGTTACCATCTTTAATAGGAAGTAAACCCTCGCACACTGCTCAACAAGCCTGTCCATCCCCAAGATGACGTCAAATTCGGTTAGTAGTTGGATTGCCGCCACTAACACGAAGTCAACTTGGCCTAGACTCTAGCCATTGCGTGCTTTCTTTCTAGTAGTCATGCAAGACCCATTGAGCATGCACACACTAAGCTCTGCATCTGTCTCAAAGGGCTCAACACTAATTCTCTGGATAAAACTTTCTGCAAGAAAGGTGTGAGTCGCTCCTGTATCGAACAACACACTGCACGCACCATCTACATAGCCAAAATTAGGGAGCAGACCACTCCACTAATGCCCTCATGCATGACTACATCTCTTCCCTTACTCCTCAGGGTTACCACCTTTAATAGGCATTATATCCTAGCCCACTCTGCAAGCCAGTCCATCCTGAAGATGACGTCAAATTTGGTTAGTAGTGGGATTGCCGCCACTAACACAAAGTCAACTTGGCCTAGACTCCAGCCACTACGTGCTTTCTTTCTAGTAGTCATAAAAGACCCATTGGGCATGCACACACTAAGCTCTGTATCTGTCTCAAAGGGTTCGCCACTAATTCTCTAGATAAAACTTTCTGCAAGAAAGGTGTGAGTCGCTCCCGTATCGAATAACACTCTAGCGGGGTAGTCGGAAACTAACACAAATCCTAGTATACATGCAACAAACACAAAAGGTTGCAAATGGTTTAAATAAGTAAACAAACTCAAGCCACTTGTACTTATCACCACATCGGGTTAACGAATCGCTTCCTGCTGCCCAAGGCTGTAAGATCCAGACTGCACTAGAGGGAAATGCGAAGTATTGGACTCTGTTTCCTTCCCTTTGTCTATATAACTAGGACTGAAATTCACTGACTGCTCTTGTCTCGGCTCTGGCTTAGCACCACACTCGGTACAATTTCGAGCTATATGTCCCAACTTGCCACAATTATAGCACGTCAGTGGTCCCTTGAAATGAGACTCTCCCAGCATAGCACTGATCTTCTCTCCTAAATTGAAAGGATGGGGCATCTTCCTCCACCTACTCCCTTATGACTTCCACTGCGACTGAGAAGTCTTTCCTTTTCCCCAGTTCACTGCATGACCCTTACAAAGTTGGGTTTGCTCCAATCACTTTCCAATGTCCTAGCAGCTTCAACAAACTCATTGAAGCCCGCATTTTTTAAAGATATGAGTGGTTGTCTCAAGTTCTCTCTCAACCCATAATAGAAGGGGTTGTCCCTCTCTTCATCATCAGGCATGGTTGTTCCTGCATAACGACCCAGACGAGTAAACTCTTGCACATACTCATATGTGGTCATGTCTGTTGGGTACATTGGAAAATGTGTACCTGATTTGAAGAAGCCTAACTTAGCTTTATGATATACATCAAGGTGTATTTGATGTTATTTTGAGTTGACATGTGTAGATTAAGAAAGTACTAAAAGTATAGGAAATTATTCTAAGTCCATGTGTCGACACCAGAAAAAGCTATGTCGACACTTCAGAAGAATTGTGTCGACACTTGAAGAAGACTGTGTCGACACAGAGAAAAATAGTCGACCATTTTGTGTCGACACCGGGAAGCAGTGTCGACTTACAGAAGTAGGGTCGACAACAGCTTGTTCAACACAGAGAAAAATAGTCGACCACATTTGTGTCGACACTGGGAAGCAGTGTCGACTTACAGAAGTAGAGTCGACAACAGCTGTATCAACACTGGGAAGCTGTGTCGACACATTGAGGCAGAGTCGACACCAGAAGGCAGTGTCAACACATTGAGGCAGAGTCGACATATATTGGCAGGGTCGATGATAGTTGTGTCGACACTAGAAGACAGAGTCGACACATATTGGCAGAGTCGACAAAAGCTGTGTCGACACCTGAAGGCAGTGTCGACACATACTATGTTCTGAATCTATAACAACTATGTCGACACACAGGACTTGTGTCGACACACTGTAAGTCTAGACCAAGTCATTTCCTGAAGAATGATGAAGTGCTTGAGTCGACACAAATTCTCAGTGTCGACTCATCCTCAAGATGAAGGTCTGAAGAAGCTGTGTCGACACCAAAGTAAGTTGTGTCGACACATATAGACAGATGGTCTCGACACTTTCTGACAGTCAGTCTCGACACTTTGCTGATCAAGACAAAGGCTAAGGATCTGTTTGAAGACTTGACAGCTGTGGGTTGCAACAGTTTATCTGAAGCTGTCAGACTTGTCAGAAGACAGTTTGAAACCGGATCAGCCAGTTACCATGAAGAATGTCTATAAATAGACAGATTCAGAAGGCAAATAAAAAAAAGAAGAGAAAAGAGATTGATTTAAGAAGAAATACACATACAAACTGATCAAGAAAGTGCAAGGCACGGAAGAAGATCTTCATCAGAAGATCTAAGAAGACATTCTGAAGGGTTCAACCTATCAGGATCTGTCTAAGGAGAATTCGTTCATGAATTCTTAAGAAGTATCAAAGGGATTGGATAGAGAGGGATCCAGCCATTTGAAGATCAAGAAGGAAGCTGTTATAAGTTTCTCAAGAAGCTGTTTGGAAATCAACTCAGCTAGTTCAGATTCAAGAAGCTTTGAAGAAAGCTAAGATTCAGTTGATTTCATCCATCAGCTAATCAAGTATTGTCCTGTCCTTACTCTCTCATCTAGGACAAAATTCTGTAAAACTCTTTTCTAATTTCTATAGGATCTATTAAGGTAGATCTGAGTTGTAAGCCTAAATTATAAAGGATGAGTGTAGGAGAGTTGATCTCTGAGTGGTAGGGCTATGTTGCCTGAGTGTAGGAGAAAGTTTTTCTCTGAGTTGTAGGCCTTGTGGCAAGGCTGAGGTAGGGCTGATTAGCCTGAGTTGTAGGAACCATTCTGGGTTCTGAGTTGTAGGAACCTTTACAGGTTCTGAGCTGTAGGATCTGCTGATCTGAGTTAAAGAGGAAGTTTAGCTGAATCTAGCACACTGCTAGATAGGTGAAGGGGGAAAGTGGATGTACCCAGACCTTGGGGAACCACTATAAAACTATGTGCAATCTGTGTTGTATGAATTTCTGTGATTGCTGTGCTGTGTGATTTAATTCAGTTATTATATTCTGCCTAAAAGTGAGAACAAGCATTAGAACCTATTCACCCCCCCCTAGGTGTTTAGGTAGTCTTGAAAGTAAAACTATCAAGTGGTATCAGAGGAAGGTTACTCATATAAGGACTTAACAGTCTGAGTAAGATCCCTAAGGCAGAATCAAGATTCAAGAAAATGGGTTCTGGAGAGAATCACAAGGAGTTAGGGTCAATGAAATTACCAATCTGTAGAAAAGAAATCTTTGGAATTTGGAAATAAAGGGTGAGATTGTTCATGGAGGCTTCTGACCCAAGGATATACATTACAGTACAGGAAGGCCCCTTCATTCCAATGAAGGTATCAGTTCTTGATGCAAATATCCAAACTCCAAAGAGTTATTCAGAAATGACAAAGGATGAAATCATTTTGGCAACCATGGATAAAAGAGCACAGAACATTATTGTAAGTGCCATAGATGATTCTACATTCCAAAATTTGATTCACTGCAAAACCTCCAAAGAAATGTGGGACACCTTGATTGTCTACATGGAGAGTTCTGAAGAAGTAAGACAGGATAGGAAGTCTATGCTCAACCAAGAGTATGAAAATTTCAGATAAGGAAATTCTGATAGCATAACTGAATGCTATAAGAAATTCTACAGAATAGTGAATGAATTAATGTCCTATGGAAGAGTCTTCAGTACCCATGAACTGAATGACAAATTCTTAAGATCCTTGACAAAGGATTGGGACACCAAGATCTGTGCCATAAGAGAAGTGGCTAAACTGGCAGAAATTTCTCCTCCAACCTTGTTTGGAAAGTTTCTATCTTATGAAATGCAACTAATGGTGAGGAAGGAGGAAGAAAAGAATTCAAAAGGTGAGAATAGAGAAAAATCTGTGGCCTTCAAGGCTGAAGCCAATAGAAAGAATAGGAGGATATTTTCATCTCCTCCTAAGGAAGTTGCAGAAGTTAACTCTGAAAATTCAGACAGTCAGAGTTCAGAGAGGAGTGATTCAGATGCAGACTTTGCTGCATTCACAAGGCAATTCCAGAGGTTCTTGAAGAAGAAGCAGTGGAAGTCTAGGCCCTCCACATCACAGCAAGTTGATGACTATTATCAGAAGAATAAGTCATCAAGGAAGGAAAGGAACAGAACTAAGCCCAGCAAAGCCACTACATCAAATATTGTCTGCTATTGTTGCAATAGGCCTGTACATGTAGTGGCTGATTATCCTGATAAGAGAAAGGAGTCATCAGACAAGAAGAAGACTCATCAGAAAGGCAAGAAGGAGAAATCCTTTGTTGCAAAGAAGGAAAAGAGCCTTACAGATCAATCAACTTCAGAGTCAGAATCTGAAGCTGAAGCATATATTGGACTGTATGTGCTACTGAAGAAGAGGAGTTTATGCAATTGCTGGACTCCATCTATGAACAAGAGGACCATCAGTGCATGGGACTGATGGCTAGATCAGAAGAAGACATGTGCCAGAATTAGTCTGGTCCTAGTAAGGTACATTATCCTTCTATAAATTCAGTTTGTAGTACTAGTGCAGAATCAGCTTCATCTGCATCAAGTGATGTAGATGGATCTGAATCTGAAGGAGATGTCTATCAGTTGATAGATAAGTATGAGGACTTGTTGCAGGCCCTTAAGAAAAGCAAGAACCTAGTCAAATCTCAGGCTCAGGAAATTGCTGATCTTAAGGTTGTTGCAACTGAGTTGGAAAAAGTAATAGATCAAAAGTTGAATGAGATTGCCAAACTGAAAAATATAACTATTATTTTGATGGGCACAATCAGATATACTAATGATCAAGTTAAGAGTCTGGAGGCCAGACTAAGAATAGAAAAAGATTTAGTGGCTAGTTACTCAAAGCCAAAATCTATCTTACCCTTGATAGATGAGTTTGTGGCTCAAAAGGGTAAGGCAGGATTAGGCTTCAAAGGTAACCCCAGGGCTGCCCAATTCAAGGGAAAAGGCAAAGCTCCTATCCAGCCACTAAACCTTTCAGTCCCTATTAAGTTTAGAAAGGTGCAAGTGCCTTCTAATAAATATGATCTTGAGAATATTCATGGTCATATTAAGACTAATGTTCTGATAAACAAAGGTGTAAATGCCAACAAGTCTACCCATGTTCATAAACCCCATGGTTATAAGAAACCTGTGGGTAAAGCTGCTGCAGCACCAGCACTGGACAGAAATTCTTCTGTCAAGGGTGTATCTAGATCTAGATACAACAAGTTTGAATGTTGGTGTTGTGCCAAGAGAGGCCATTTTGCCTTAGACTGCTGGCACAACACAAGTGTTAGGAAGAACAATAGTCTACCAATTAGAAGAGCAGCTGGTAGTTTTGTTGGTGCTAACCTGAACCAAGGACCCAAGACTTACTTGGGTTCTAAGGGAAGGTAACTCTGTATTGCAGGAAACTCCAAGTGGCCATGCCCCTATATGGTACTTGGATAGTGGATGTTCCAGGCACATGACTGGAACAAAGGGGCTGCTGAAGGAGTACACATCTGTCAAAGATGGACCTAAAGTAATCTTTGGTGGATCGGAAATAGGAGTCATCAAAGGGTTTGGTAACATTTCTTCTAACCTAATTACTATTACCCAAGTGGCTTATGTAAAAGGTTTGAAACACAATCTGATAAGCATAAGCCAGCTGAGTGATTTAGGATATGACATTTCATTTGTTAAGGATGGATGTCATATCAAAAGGTCAAGTGATCAAGAGATCATTTTGACTGGGTATAGGAAGAGAAATGTATATTGTCTTAATTTTGTATGTGAGAACAAGGTTTCTCCCATCTGTCTTGTAGCTGATGATAATGCATCTCATTGTGTCAAGTGGCACAAGAGATTGGCTCATCTTAACTACAAGACAATTGGCCAACTCTTTAACAAAGAGTTAGTGAGGAATGGTCCTCAAGTTAAGTGTATAAAGGATGGGATATGTTCTGCTTGTCAAAAGGGCAAGCAAACAAAATCCTCCTTTCATAGCCTTGAAAATAAGGATTCTGTGAGGTGCCTATACCTCTTACATATGGATCTTTTTGGTCCTATGCCAGTTCATAGTCTAGGTAGGAAGGTTTACACTTTTGTGGTTGTAGATGACTATTCTAGATTTACATGGGTGTTCTTTCTGAGACAGAAATCAGAAACCCCAACTGTCTTACTTAGTTTTGTGAAGCAAATTCAGAATGAACTGAATTGTATAGTGGTCAAAATCAGAAGTGACCATGGTACTGAGTTTCAATCTAAAAGCATGACAAAATTATGTGAAGACTTTGGGATTTTCCAAGAGTTCTCCTCACCTAGAACACCACAGCAAAATGGCATTGCTGAAAGAAAGAATAGAACATTAATTGAAGCTGGTAGAACTCTATTGAGTGACACCTCTCTTCCAGAATATTTCTGGGCTGAGGCAGTAAACACTGCATGTCATGTGATCAATAGGGCTTCTATCACCAAGAGCCACAAAATGACTCCCTATGAGATTATGAAAGGTAAAAAACCAAATCTATCCTACTTCAGGATCTTTGGTTGCAAGTGCTCTATACTTTATAATGGCAAGTCATATCTGACTAAGTTTGCTGCCAAATCCTAAGATGGAATATTTGTTGGGTACAGCATAAATAGTAAGGCCTATAGGGTCTTCAACTTGACTACTCAAGTTGTAGAGGAGTCTGTACATATTGTATTTGATGAAACAAGATTAATCAACTGTGAGTTGTCTTGTAGATCAAATGATTCAACAGGTATAAGCAAAAGGATGGACAAGCTTTCTATTGCAGAAGCATCAAATGCAGATGAAGCATTGGAAAATGAAGGCTACTGTCCAGGGGGAGTACAAGACTCAATAGAAGCTGATGAAATCCAAGAGGTACAACATGATGAAGGAGCTGGAGATGTTCAACCAGAAGGGAATCTACCTCCAGCTACAAGACATTTAAGAGATCATCCAGCTAATCAGATTATAGGTGATCCAAGACAGGGAGTTCAGACAAGAAGCAAAAATCTGAGCACAGTTCTGCATTCAAGTTTCCTGTCTCAAATAGAGCCTAAGAAGTTTGAAGAAGCCATCCAAGACCAACACTGGCTTGATGCTATGCAAGAGGAGCTGAATCAATTCAGAAGGTGCAATGTCTGGGAGCTTGTTCCTAAACCAAAAGGCCACAATATAATTGGCACAAAATGGATCTATAGGAACAAGTTGGATGAGAGTGGAATAATTGTGAAGAACAAAGCTAGGTTGGTTGCTAAAGGATACATGCATGAAGAAGGGATTGAATTTGATCAAACATTTGCCCCAGTAGCAAGGCTGGAGGCAATCAGAATGTTCCTTGCCTATGCAGCATATCAAGACTTCAAAGTGTACCAGATGGATGTGAAATCAGCATTCCTGAATGGTGATCTAAAAGAGGAAGTCTATGTAGAGCAGCCATCAGGTTTTGTAGATCCTCTTAAACCTGATTATGTCTATAGGCTTAGGAAAGCTTTGTATGGGTTAAAGCAAGCCCCAAGGGCTTGGTATGAAACCCTGTCTACTTTCCTTATTGAGAACAAATTCTCAAGAGGGAAAATAGATAAAACTCTATTCCTTAGGGAATCTAAAGGTAATATCATCTTAGTTCAGATCTATGTAGATGACATAATCTTTGGATCTACTGAGAACAACCTTTGCAAAAAGTTTGCCAAACTTATGCAAGGGAAGTTTGAGATGAGCAGTATGGGGGAACTTATGTTCTTCTTGGGACTCCAAGTAAGACAGACTGAAGATGGCTTGTCCATATCCTAGTCTAAGTTCACCAAGGAATTAATTAAGAAGTATGGTATGGAGTCATCCTCCACCATGAGAACTCCTATGGGAACAAGTATGCCTATATGCAAAGATGATGCAGGTAAACCTGTTGATGAATCTTTGTATAGAGGAATAGTTGGCTCTCTACTATATCTCACTGCTAGTAGACCAGATATTGTGTATGCTACATGTGTCTGTACTAGGTACCAAGCCTGCCCTAAAAAATCTCATTATACTGCTGTCAAAAGGATTCTAAGATATCTTAAGGGCACACCTAATCTAGGCCTTTGGTACCCTAGGAATAGAGACTTTCTACTAACAGGTTATTCAGATGCAGATTTTTCAGGCTGTAGCGAGGATAGAAAGAGTACTACAGGTACTTATCAATTCTTGGGAGGAAGACTGATATCATGGAGCAGTAAGAAGCAGACCAGTATGGCAATATCCACAGCTGAGTCAGAATATATTACTGCTGGAAGCTGCTGTGCACAGCTATTGTGGATACAGCATCAATTGAAGGATTATGGTATTCAAGTAAGTAGAACACCTTTATTGTGTGATTCTAAGAGTGCTATTTCTATTGCTAACAATTCTGTTTCTCATAGTAGAACTAAGCATATAGAAATCAAATATCATTTTCTTAGAGAGCATGTAGAAAGAGAAGACATCTCATTGGAATTTGTTAAAACAGATTATCAAATAGCAGATGTATTTACTAAGCCACTGGATGAAACAAAATTCAATAAATTTAAAATTGAATTAGGAATGCTGACCATTGACTAGTATATCAATAAACTTTCAAGGGGTATCAACAAACAAATATTGACTAAGTAAAATGGTGTCGACACTTATAGTGATAAAGTGTCGACTCAGTGAAGTCTGGTCGACTAGTTAGAGAAATTGTGTCGACACAGAGAATATGTGTCGACACTTAAGGGTCAAATAGTCGACTCATCCAGAAATATAGTGTCGACTTCACCAGAACATTGGTGTCGCCACTTACAGATTTTGTGTCGACACTTGAACAAAGAGTCGACACAGAATTTCTGATGCTCTACTATGTATCTCAGGTGTCGACATATCCTCAATTGGTGTCGACACATAGTAGACAGAATTGTTTGTGGAGACAATAGAAGTTTGTGTCGACACATTCCATCCGTGTCGACACATTTAGATTGTTTTTGCCCGACTTTTGATCTTCTTTCTTTAGAGGGTATAAATAGGTCAAGAACGTATTCTCTCGACACGCTCACAAGGTTTTCGAGACTAAAACCCTGTGTCGACATTCTCTCTCCTTCTCTCAAGCTTTCTCGACTGATTCAATGGCGCCTAAGGTTGAAGATAACGTGAATGAAGGATATGAGCTGGTTAGGGCTGCGTTCGACACCGCCGCACCAGAATTCAAACAAGTGATTTCCCTTATTGCTGAAAATGGATTGGAATTTCTTGTTTCTGAACCAACGAAGATCTGGAAGAAGGAGGTACTTGAATTTTACACTTCTGCATCAGTGGATTCTTCTGGACTCAAGATCAAATCCACAGTTCATGGCACCAAGGTCAAACTTACTCTACGGAGTTTAAGACAAATTCTTCAATTGCCAAGCATTGAGAATGAAGAAGAGGTTCCAGCCTCTAAGACAAGGGAGGCTCTCCAATGGTGTGGGTTGGATCCAACCATAAAGATTGGAGCAGCCATCAATAGAAAAGGAATGAATCACCAGGGCAAATTTCTGTCTGAGATAGTTGGAAAGGTGATTTTGTGCAAACCTGGAGGACATGATAGGGTCTCAGCCTATATGTTCTGCCTTATGACAAGAATTGTTTTTAAAATTCCAACTGACTGGTCAGCAGTTGTATTTGATAAGATCAAGGAAGGACTTAAGAAGCCAAATCTGGCTAGGATTTTGAGTTTATACTTGGTTGGAGTGATTCTAGAAGTCCTGCAACAGATATCAGGGACTAAGATCAATCACATGAGAAAGATGGACATGAGATTATTCTCAAGGTGGGATAGAGTACTATCCAAAGAGATGCCTGAAGAGGTCAGGCAAGACATAACTGAGATGTCACCTGGACATGAGCAAAGTATTGAACAACATCAAGGAGATCAAGTGAGAGAACAGGGTGAAGATCAGTCTGGATCAACTCTAGTCCAGAAAGAAACATTACCTGCACAGGAGCAGGGGGAGCAAGTTCATTCTCCTACTCAGGATATTACTGATCCAGCTCAGGTGCAGGGGGAGCAAGGTTATTCTCCTGCCCAGGACATTCCCAATACTGAACACGTGCAGGGGGAGAAAATTTCTGAACAAGTCCAAGAGGTAGAAAGGGAAAACCTACCAGAAGATCTGAATATAGCTGATCTAGATGTCTCATCTTCTGCTCCAGCTCAGCAGGAATTCACTCTAGATGAGTTGTTTCCTAATGATGGAATTGCTAATGATGGAATTGTTAATGATGGAATTGCTGGTGATGGAATTGCTGATGAAATAGAGGTAGAGCAAGAGGTTGAGAAAGAACAAGAGGTTGAGAAAGAGCTAGTTGTTGAGGGGGAGCCTGTGAATATTGAGGTTGAACAACATGTCACTGAGGCAGAAATTCCTGCTCCTTCTCATGAACAAGTTCAGATTGACAGCCCTTCAGAATCTGAGACTGTAGAAGCCAAAGAGGCAAAGAAAAGGAAGCTTATAGTCTTCAAGAGAAGAAGCCAAACCTATAAGCAAGCTCTCCAAACTGCAAGTCACCAAACTCCTGCTGCTTTTGATTATAATAAGTTCATGGTGGACTTGCAAGTTAAGTTGGATGAACACAGATTGGCTGTGGAAAAATATGTTGATGAGAATAATAAGTCACTTCAGTTTGACTTAGCTCAGGATATTAAATCAATCAGATTTGAAGTTAACATGAACAAAAAGGAAATGACAGATTGCTTCCATAAGGGAGGTAATGCTGTAGTATTTTTGGCTAAACAACAGCAGTCAATTCTTACCAAGGTAGATGATATTGCACTAAAGCAAGGTTATGTTCTAGAAAATCAGCTGAGAATGAATGAGAATCTGGCTGAATCTCACCATGAAATTCTTGATAAGTTGAAAAAGAGTGCTACAGGGATGACTGAAGTAAGAGCATAAGAGATGGTAGATTTTGATAAGAAACTCAAGGATGCCTTAGATTCAGTTCAAACTGCTATCACAACCTCTCAGACAGAGATATCTACTAAGCTTCAAAAGTTGAAACCATATTTTAAAGAGGGTGTGAATTATCTTGATGGCCAGATCAGATTTCAGAAGGATGATCTCAGAGACCATATTGAAAGAGAAGTCCTAAAGGGGGAGAGATTATTAGTTCATGCTGGCTCAGAACACGCCAAATGGGTGACTAATAGTATTCGAGCCACTTTGGGATATCCACCTTTATGTGATGATGATATGGTGGCTGAGTCAGGAATTCAACAAGGTTTACTTGAAGGCAATCAACCTGAGGTTGCCCAAGTCATTTACCCCCCTACAGATTTTGATATGATTAATCAGCAAGTACAGGCTATGTATAGTCCTCCACAGGAGGTTACAAATGTTGTTATTGAGAAAGTTGATAAGCCTGATGCAAGTTTGAAAGAACAACAAGATGCTCTACTGTCCAAGAAAAGATTTAGAGAGCAAGCTGAACTTAGGCCTGACTTTGAGCAATGGAGTCCCACTCCAAGAAACATTATAGTGACAGCATGGAAGGTTGTAAAGGATCAAGTCCATGAAATAGGAAAGTGGTATAATGAGATTGAATGACAAAAGTATGAAGCTAGGCAGGAGGCTATAGTTCAATATAGAAGAAAAGCCAAGATGGGGAGGCTACCACCAGATGCTCAGGAGCCAAGAAAATATTTTCCAAAGCCCTTTCACTACTTTGAAAGGCAAAGGCTCAAGGAAGAAGCTCAGAAGAAAGCTGATCTAAAAGGCAAGAAGCTTGCTGAGGTTGCTGAACCAGCTGTGAAGGCTCAAATTCAATCTAGCAAAGGAATTGTCATAAGAGAGCCTGATCAGTCTTAGCTTAAACTTACCAGTCCTTTCAATTATTTTGTAATGTTTTGTTAAGTCATTCAATGTAAATATCTGTAACAAACATTTCCAAGTTATAAACAAAACATTGTTCTGTAATCATTTATTAATGTTCATCTTTATTCTGTGATGAATTTGCTGTATGTTTTGTTTATTAAAGTATTCCTGTAATGTCATGCTTATATACATCATCATATTATATTTTTTAAATGGTGTATATCATTAGCTAAAAGGGTTATGACTTCTCCAAATAGGGGGATATTGTTGGGTACATTGGAAAATATGTACCTGATTTGAAGAAGCCTACCTTAGCTTTATGATATACATCAAGGTGTATTTGATGTTATTTTGAGTTGACATGTGCAGATTAAGAAAGTACTAAAAGTACAGGAAATTATTCTAAGTCCATGTGTCGACACCAGAAAAAGCTACGTCGACACTTCAGAAGAATTGTGTCGACACTTGAAGAAGACTGTGTCGACACAGAGAAAAATAGTCGACCATTTTTGTGTCAACACCGGGAAGCAGTGTCGACTTACAGAAGTAGGGTCGACAACAGCTTGTTCAACATAGAGAAAAATAGTCGACCACATTTGTGTCGACACTGGGAAGTAGTGTCGACTTACAGAAGTAGAGTCGACAACAGCTGTATCAACACTGGGAAACTGTGTCGACACATTGAGGCAGAGTCGACACTAGAAGGCAGTGTCAACACATTGAGGCAGAGTCGACACATATTGGCAGGGTCGACGATAGTTGTGTCGACACCAGAAGACAGAGTCGACACATATTGGCAGAGTCGACAAAATCTGTGTCGACACCTGAAGGCAGTGTCGACACATACTATGTTCTGAATCTATAACAACTGTGTCGACACACAGGACTTGTGTCGACACACTGCAAGTCTAGACCAAGTCATTTCCTGAAGAATGATGAAGTGCTTGAGTCGACACAAATTCTCAGTGTCGACTCATCCTCAAGATGAAGGTCTGAAGAAGCTGTGTCGACACCAAAGTAACTTGTGTCGACACATATAGACAGATGGTCTCGACACTTTCTGACAGTCAGTCTCGACACTTTGCTGATCAAGACAAAGGCTAAGGATCTGTTTGAAGACTTGACAGCTGTGGGTTGCAATAGTTTATCTGAAGCTGTCAGACTTGTCAGAAGACAGTTAGAAACCGGATCAGCCGGTTACCATGAAGAAGGTCTATAAATAGACAGATTCAGAAGGCAAATAAAAAAAAGAAGAGAAAAGAGATTGATTTAAGAAGAAACACACATACAAACTGATCAAGAAAGTGCAAGGCACGGAAGAAGATCTTCATCAGAAGATCTAAGAAGACATTCTGAAGGGTTCAACCTATCAGGATCTGTCTAAGGAGAATTCGTTCATGAATTCTGAAGAAGTATCAAAGGGATTGGATAGAGAGGGATCCAGTCATTTGAAGATCAAGAAGGAAGCTGTTATAAGTTTCTCAAGAAGCTGTTTGGAAATCAACTCAGCTAGTTCAGATTCAAGAAGCTTTGAAGAAAGCTAAGATTCAGTTGATTTCATCCATCAGCTAATCAAGTATTGTCCTGTCCTTACTCTCTCATCTAGGACAAAATTCTGTAAAACTCTTTTCTAATTTCTGTAGGATCTATTAAGGTAGATTTGAGTTGTAAGCCTAAATTATAAAGGCTGAGTGTAGGAGAGTTGATCTCTGAGTGGTAGGGCTGTGTTGCCTGAGTGTAGGAGAAAGTTTTTCTCTGAGTTGTAGGCCTTGTGGAAAGGCTGAGGTAGGGCTGATTAGCCTGAGTTGTAGGAACCATTCTGGGTTCTAAGTTGTAGGAACCTTTCCAGGTTCTGAGCTGTAGGATCTGCTGATCTGAGTTAAAGAGGAAGTTTGGCCGAATCTAGCACACTGCTAGATAGGTGAAGGGGGAAAGTGGATGTACCCAGACCTTGGGGAACCACTATAAAGCTGTGTGCAATCTGTGTTGTATGAATTTCTGTGATTGCTGTGCTGTGTGATTTAATTCTGTTATTATATTCTGCCTAAAAGTGAGAACAAGCATTAGAATCTATTCACCCCCCTCTAGGTGTTTAGGTAGTCTTGAAAGTAAAACTATCACCGTCTCACTGTACCAAGTATATAAACCACCTATGAAGAGCCAACCTTATCGATGATCGAATATACTTCTTTAAGAAGTCACTTACAAACTCATCTGTGGATAGGGTGCATCCAAGAAACTGACGGACGCCATGGCTCACCCACCACAGCTTTGTTCCACCTTCTAATATGAATAATGCAAATTGAGACAGCTTATCCTCTGGTTTCTTTGTTGCTCTCAAGAGTTCCTGAATCTTTGCCAACTAGTCCTCGACATTAGTCAGTGTGTTGACTTCCTTGAAAGTTGAAGGATAGAAACTCAGGAAATACTTCATCTGCCGGTCTCCTATCCTAATGATGACTCTCTCAACAAACAACTCTGCCTGCTTGGCCCCTCCGCCCGGTATGATTGGTGTTATATCTGGGGTAATGGGAGTCATTACCTGAGCAACAAGGGTCACAACCTGTGGTGCTGCAACATCTTGGGTCACTACGATTTCCTCCACTAGCATGCAATAGAAATCGGCTAGGGGTAAACCCATGCCCATGAGACTTAGAGTAGTAGAACTGCTTGTCAAAGGCTCCTTTCGCAACCTTGGCGTCCCCTCATTGCCGCTTCTACCGTAGCATAAACATGATAACAAACGAATCACGTTCTATTCTAGAAACTGGAACACATGGACACTCTTGGTCCCGCAACATACTCTAATGTGGAAAACTTTTTTACACAATTAGATTACTCTAAATTGATCACTACCTCAACGTGGACACAACCTACATCTGATGCCAAATTGTAACACCTCCCCTATAATAACCATATAATATGGGTCCAGTTGGAGCCTGTAACATATAGATGCCACAACTTTAGCATTGTAAAGTGATATGAAAGCTCTACCCAACTCAAAACTCAAAATATAAATAGCAGAAATATTGAAACAGACACTAGAAGCTATCCACACAACATTGGAGTCCAAATAGCCTCGTGGCCTTACAATAAGATATCCAAATCATCATCAACACTAAACTTATCAATGTGGCGTAGCACTGCTAGGCTACCTCATCATGCAAGTCAAATCACAGTGATTGAAACATAACATGCAAACACACAGGAAATATCAGAAGGTGTACACTTCATTAGGCTTAGTCCTTTTTGGCCAGCGAGCTTGCTCCATCTTGTGATCCTTGCCTTGTAAAATTTATTATAACGTAGGTAAGCAAATACTGACCTCAACTGTGTAACCAACACCCCTCCTCCTGGCCGTCCCTAGCAGACCTTAGGGCACTTCATCACCCTGCAGGTCATCACTTTATATGCATATGTAATAAAATATAAACTAACATAGCAAACAATAGGTTTTAGTATCTCAAACAACAAACAGTTTCTATGTTTAGCATATAAATAAAAGGGGGCCTACAATGCATCATGAATGCAAACTTGGGTTTCACTCAAGGCACCCTATAACGCGTATGCTTCTAATATATCATCACATATCATTACATCACATCAATCAAATGGGTTGTAATGCCCCAAATTTCCTGAAAACAATAGGAAGTTGTTCACTGGAGTTTACCGCCAGGCAGTAGAGCTAGGGCTGGCAGTATTCGACTGATTTAAAAGACCATCATCTTTGGAAGGTATCACTCAAAGGTAGTGTGATGTCGCACAGCGGTTGGCATGAATTAATTTAACTGTTGTCTCAGGCACTTAAAGTGCGGCGGTAGAGGTACCGCTGACAGTAGTGTGCCACGTGTCAGATAAGGTTGAGGTGGTCCTTGAGTGGCAGAACGACACTGATTGGTCCAAGTGGCCACCCCCTAAGCTACCATGCCATGGTAACTATTTATCACGTGGTGGTAGTGAGTTTATATAAAAAGCTTGAGATGAGAAATATTTCTCATTTATCTCTTTCTCTCTCTCTCTCTCTTGGAAGAAAAGAAGAAAGGAAGAAGAAGGATGGAGGCAGTTCTTTGGAGAGCTGGTGAAGGAGTTCCTACAGTTGGATTTGCGAGCTGAAGCTAGATCCGTGGAGAGGAAAATGTTGCGGTCATTTCCATCTGGATCAAGTTTGTGTTCATGGCTCTAAGAAGATCTACAAGGATAATGATCTTCCTTCTTGGACATGTGAAGTCTTTAATTTGGCATAGTTGCATGAAGTACTCTACTAATTGGCGTAGAATGAAGGGATTTCCGACGGGTTAATACAAAGTATCCCAGGTAAAAATTGCACAAAGAATCCGGAATCGAAGTATGGAATAAGCATGCGGTGAGAAGCCCATAATGTTGGGTATTGTATCCACAATAACCCAGTTTTGTGTGAAGTCACCCTTAAACTAAGATGAATTAAGGTTGTATTTGATGCCATCTTCTAGTTGAGTGCTTGCAGATCAATATTGTTAAGTGTAGACCAATGTCAGCTTACAATGAGTCACCAAACACAGGACCATGCATTGTAATCCCTCATTGTGTTATCCATGGTATTGAATCATGTGAAACATCTCTATTGGGGTGCACTTCTTTTTCAAGTACTAAAGAAATGGAAGAGAGGAAGGGTTGCTAGTTTCAACTTAGAAGAAACGAAAAATTTCTCTGAAAATTTCCTAAGTCTTTTTCTTGAGAAATTGAAGACTATTTCTTGAGAAGTCTAAGTCTATTTCTTGAGAAGGCATTGCTTTTCTCGAGAAACAATAAGACTTCTCGGGAAACTGTCAGAATTTATACCAAGTCCTTTTCTCGAGAAATGGCCTTAAGATTTCTCGAGATGACTAGAAAGTTCTCGAGAAAGACAAGTCTTCTTCTCGATAAATAAACTCCTTCTCGAGAAATCAGCATTCTACCTCACAAAATTTGCGTTAAGTTATTTTCTCGAGAAGCCATTTTATTTCTCGAGAAAGAAATTCTTTTCTCGAGAAATCATGCCTTTCTCGAGAAACAAGTTCTTCACTTCACGAATTTTGCGCTAAGTAAATTTCTCGAGAAGCCGTATTGTTTCCCGAGAAATCAAATCGTTTCTCGAGAAATATTGTCCTTCTCGAGAAATCAGTAGTTTACTTCACAAAATTTTTCTTCAAGTCTTTTCTCGAGAAGCAAAGACTTTTTCTCGAGAAAACTATTCATTTCTCGAGAAATCAACTTCTTCTCGAGAAATGGACTTCAAAATTTTTTCTTTCTATATATTCTGACGAGATTTCTAATTACTCTGAATTAATGATGATTGATCCATTAGTGGATCTTTCCTTAATGATTCATGACTGTTGAAGATGATCTATATATATTCTCCTTAATCAATTTAAAAAACCCTAATCGAATTAGAATCAAAAATCAGGATCTCTCTTTCTAAATTCGGAAAAGTCGCATGTCGCCATCACCGTTCTTCTCTGCTGCAAAGCTGTTGATCCAGCAATTCGAAAAGAGAAAGGATTCGACAAATCCAAAGTTCAAGACTCTTCATCATCTATTTGATCGGGTCGAATCCTATTTTTCAGACCAGCCTTCTCAGTTTTCTTCCTCAACCCTCTTCATCAAGTTTTCAAGTTTCAAGAAGGAAGACCATTGAAGTTCTCAAATGTGGTAGTATAAAGTTTATATTGTATTTGTTAAATTTATTTTAACTCTTATAGGAGCTTTGTCTCCGAGATTGTAGAAAGTTTATTCTTCCGAGTATAGATCTGTTAGTTGATCGAGATTGTAGATTCGTGTATAGATCGAGTTTGTAGATCCAGCTTGTGGATCTAGTTGTAGATCTGGTTGTGGATCGAGGTGTAGGAGCGTTGCTCCGAGGTGTAAGATTGTGATAATCTGAGAAAGGTGAAGTAGCCAAATCTATCCCTTTGAAGTAGATATGCGAGGCGGGATAGTGGACATACCCAATACGGGGAACCACTATAAAAATCTCTGTGTTTGTGTGCTTGTCTTTTAGATAATTTTTATTCCGCAAAAGACAGAAACATCACCTATTCACCCCCCTCTATGTGATTTAGGTAGACGTTAGATACTTTCACATACAGATAGGTTGGTCTAGATTAGTAATAATTATCTTTTATTTGTTGCTGGAGAAGTCTCTGTGGTTAAACATGTGGTTTACGGAGTCATGTGGTGTGTAGGTTGCTACAGAGACATTACTGTAGTGGTCTATAGGAAAACACCCAAAATTTTGTGGAAGAAACGATGTTATGTCCCCTACCGCGTGGCGGTAGTGCTACCGCAAGCAATAGCTCCCAGAGAGCTTTATTTGTCAGGCCAATCTCTTGGAGACTAGGGGGCCAATATGTTGAACTGTGAGCTTAAAGTGCCCAACTTTAGTGGTCATGAGTGCCAGCCTTGAATCATTGAGGGTTGAGCTTAGAGTGCCTAGCTTTGGTGGTCGTGAGTGTCATCCTTAGAACATAATGCAGTTATGTATTTTATGAATGGGAAAGGGGAGGCTGACCCGCGTCGTGGTTTGTTGTGCCCAATGATTTGAGCAACGGGCTTTGATTGAACTATACCCAACCCTATGCCGATCGACTTGGAGTGAGTCATAGAAGTGAATCTTGGAGAATGTATTTGACTGTCATTAGAGCTGTCACGGTTCCGGTTCGGTTCCGGTTCTACTAAAACCATGAACCGAACCACTAAGGTAATGGTTCTTCAAAATAGAACCAAAACCTTATTTGGTTTGACCGGTTCCAGTTCTGGTTCCGGTTCTAGCTTAATTTTTTGAACCGTCGTGTCAATGGTTCCGGTTACGGTTCAACAAGAACCAAAACCAAACCGGCCATTATCGGTTCGGTCCAATTCCATGTGATTCGGTCCGGTTCCAATCAGTTCCAACTAAAACCAAAATCAAGCTTGACGGAATGAAATAAAAGCAGGCTACAAATAGTAAAACTAAAAACAATATCGAAATAAAAATAATTATGTTGCGCACTTCTTGACGGTCATTTCCGCGATCGGTGGGATAATATCAATTTCCTTCCTACGCGTGTAGACTTGCCGCGAATTCTAGTTGGCTTGCAAACATCTCATCGGCATGCTCAACCGTAACAGCCGCCTACAATTAGTTGTCTTTCATGATTACTAATAAATAGTAGTTGTATATCTTCTATATTTTTTTAAATAAAATATTTCAAAAAAATATGTAAGTAAAATTAAAAATATATTATATAACTGTATAAAAATAAAAAAGGCACTGCAAAAATTGACTCCAAACCGCACCAATGTCAAACCATATCATACGGTTTTTATGCGGTGAAGTTTTGTTCGGTCCAAAATCGACCTCCTTTAGTGTGATTGCGGTTTGAGTTCAAACTGCACCAGCTTCACTCGTGATAGTAAGTATAAATATTATAGATAAATTATAAAATAATAACAATATAATAATAATAATAAACGGGTTACGGTTCGGTTCTACTTTGATCTGGTTCGTATCGGGTCTAAAAATCTTGAAACTGCTTGAGACTTGTATGTTGCGGTTGCGGTTCCGGTTCCGGTCCGGATAATAAAATGTAAGAACCACACCCGGACCAATGTTGTTCACAGTTCCAAAATTCAAACCGGAACCCGAATAATTTGCAAACGGTTCGGTCCGGTTCTTTGCGGTTCTGGTTCGATTCTGATTCAGTTTGCGGTTTTCTGTTTTCAGTGATAGCTCTAACTTTCATAGCCATATGTGAGAGTCTTAGGCTTTAGGCCGGAAAGATTGGTAATGCTCAAACAAATATTGAACCATCAATGAGTACGGTGGTGGGTTTGGGAAATTCTAGAACACTGAAAATGTACCTTGAGTGCACGGGGCATGTAGTCATGTGTGTCAACGTTTGTAGTGAATTGTGCTTAAATTTCACGTTCTGATGCCATTATATATATACAGGTTGCGTACCTGCAGGGAAGGAGCAATGCCACCCTGAGTGAGGGGTAAGGTCATTATAATTTGGTCAGCTAAAGTTGATCGTTGCCTTGTTTACCACCTCTTGGTGGATTACCCCTATTCAGGTGCTGGAAAGTCGAGCATGAAGTAGAGGTTTGAAGCCCCCATTGAGATATCATAGCTCTCAAAGGCCCAAATGCGAATCTTTTACTATTTTT
Organism: Platanthera zijinensis; assembly: GCA_039513925.1. Taxonomy (NCBI): domain Eukaryota; kingdom Viridiplantae; phylum Streptophyta; class Magnoliopsida; order Asparagales; family Orchidaceae; genus Platanthera; species Platanthera zijinensis. The sequence goes on from CM077084.1 coordinate 15,289,267, forward strand.
ATGTGTGTCTGGCCTGTGTGATGATGTATGTAATATACTATTATGAAGAGAACAATTGTAAGGCCTTAAGGACAAAACACTTTGTGTAATTTGTTTATCATTCCTATTGTGTATTAGCGAACATTCCTGTGTTTGGGTTCAAAGTTAATGTTAATGCTTCCACTAGAATTTAAATCTTAGTTAGGACACGTGTATATTTTAGTTATCAATGCATAGCTCCACTGTCTGTTCGTAGAATATGGCGTGGGGCCCCGGTCAGACCTTTTGTTATATTCTTTAGACGGATGGAGTTGTTACAATTTAGTATCATCTTCTGGTTCAGTCATCCTTCATCTAATTCGTGGTCGAATTCTTTTAAGAGGTGGTGAGTACGTGTGTGCATCACCGTTATAACATAAAAGAACCCATGAATGTCCACTTAGGAATGAAAATACATATATTTAAGGAACCTGCGTGTTCAAATAATTATTTTTTGCAATCTTGTTAGTCGCTTAATTGTGTGTTTCATGATTATATGTGAATTAAAGTGGTGCGGGGCACAGCCCCAATACCTGGCAGAGAGTAGTGCACTAGCTGAGGTGCCTACACCTCCTCCATCTGTGGAAATGGTTCAGATGATAGCTAATGTTGTCTTCAAAATGATCAATGCCCAACCTGAAAGGCATATGCATCCCTCTGTCCCTATGGTGGCTTTGATGTCGGTTGGATTACTTGAGAAGATTGTAATAAGAAGAGCCTTGGATCAGTAGTTGAACATGTGTTTGGTGCAAGGAGCACACACGATCAGGGAGAACTTACTTGCATTTGTTATGTTAAGGGACTATGCAGGATTTGTGTTGGAGGATGAGGAGACCAAGATCAATAGATTTTAAAATGGTCTGCGTGATAAACTATGACTTTTATTGGTGGGTCCAAAGTTATTTGGATTCCTGATATTGGTGGAGTCGGCTAGATCATTGGAGATAGATTTTGCAAAAGTCCACCGGATGCCAGAGCTTAAAGTACCGGGCTCTTTAAAGTCTGGGTATCAAAGGTGGAACAAGAAGTCAAAATCTTCTGGGCCAGCTTCTTTATCTGTTATTTCTGGAGCAGCTATAGGAAGGTAGAGGAAGAAGGGTAGGTCTACGGGACCAGCTTCTTTAGTTAATTCTAAAGTGAAGATAGGGAGAAGTCAGCTTGCTTGTTACAGGTGTGGCATGGTGGGACATATGGCTCGAGATTGTTGGTGTGGTTTTCCAAAGGTGGAGAAAATATGGGTACATCATATGCTGAAAAGGGAAAGGCAGTGGAGGCAACTATATCCCAGTACATACAGCCGAGAGCCCATGGTCTTGGGAACACTGGTTCAGGTTTAAAGTATTAGGCAATTGTTGTAGGTTTTGGTATGATATACCTTATGAAAATCTATATGTGTGTTCAAACAATGATAACTGGGCTACGTCCTAATACTTACATGTTCAATAATAAACTCTTTCTTTACCCTTTCTAATGGTGGAAATGTAGCGATGTGCCTTCATTTATAATGCTACCTTATGGGTAAAGGATTAGTATAGACGGTACGAGTAGTGTAAAGGTGTGGATAGGAAGTCTTGATTTTTGATTTGAAGCATCTTTGCAGCCAATATCTGAGTTTGATGTGATCTTTATCATAGACTAGATTTCGGAGTAGCATGCCCATATTGATTGCAACTCAAAGGAAGTCACACTGGGACATAACACCAAACACGAGACTAAATTCACTGGTATGCAAGGATCGAGCAAGATAATGATGTCTGCTCTCCAAGTGGTCATGGCAGTTTGGAAGGGCATGAAATTATTCTTCATGCTATTGGAGGCTGTAGGGCCGAAGTCTAGTTTGAGTGGCATTCCTATTGTATCGGAGTTTGCAGATGTGTTTCCAAAAGATCTCCTTGGACTTCCACCCCAGCGAGAGATTGACTTCATTATTGAGTTGGTGATAGGTGTGAGACTTGTGTCACGCTCACCATGCCGAGTAATGACAAAGGATATGGCAGAGTTGAAGGTTCAGTTGCAGGATTTGCTAGAGCAAGGTTATATACATCCAAGTTTGTCACCTTGGAGCGCACTGGTCCTCTTTGTGAAGAACAAGGACGGAAGCTTGCGTCTATGCATTGACTATCATGAAGTGAACAAGCTAAGAGAGAAGAACAAGTATCCAATTCCGCCAATCTATGATTTGTTTGATCAGCTGATTAGATCGTCTGTCTATTCAAAGTTGGATTTGAAATCCAGCTATTGGCAGTTGAGGATTCCGAAAAGTGATAGCAGCTTTACCTTAAGGATTCTTAGTCATGTAGTATGGCGTGATGCACATGTTTATGTACTTTATGCTCGTGTTTGGTGCACTTTATGGGAATTATGAATTTACTGTGATGCCTTTTGGGATCACTAATGCACCATCAGTGTTTATGGACTTTATGCGTGAGACCTTTAGAGAGTATATGAACTTGTTTGTGATCATCTTTATTGACAATATACTGGTATACTCTCATTCAGAAGAGAATCATGTGAATAATTTTAGATTGGTTCTGCATGCCCTAAGGAGGAATCGACTATATGCCAAGTTTTCTATGGGTGAGTTTTGGATATCTTTAGTGGCCTTTCTTGGACATGTAGTAGTGGAGAGGGTATTGATGTGGATACGATGAAGATAGTTGCGATCCAAGAGTGGTCTGTACTTATTTATGTAGCAGAAATCCTGAGTTTTCTTGAACTTGTTAGCTATTATAGGATCTTTGTAGAGAACTTTTGGAGGATTACTTTACCTCTCACTACATTGAGAAGGAAGAATCAGAAGTTCATTTGGAGGCCCGAGTGCGTGTGAGCTTTTTAGGAGTTGAAAAGTCATCTGACCATGGAACCTGCTTTAAGTTTGCCATGTGGTGCAGAAGGATATGAGATCTACAGAAATGCCTCAGGGAGCAGCTTAGGTTGCATTCTTCTACAATTCGGGAAGGTTATAGCTTATGGCTCTCGCCAGCTGAAGGTGCATGAGATAAATTATCCAGTCCACAACTTGGAGTTGGCGGCTGTAATATTCACCCTAAAGCTTTGGCGACATTATTTATATGGCCTGAAGGTTGACATCTTTACGGACCATAAGAGCCTAAAGTACCTGTTAAATCAAAAGGATTTGAATATAAGACAAAGGAGGTGGATGGAGTTCCTTGGAGAATATACGTCTGAGATACACTACGTTACCGGAAAGGGAAATATTATCACAGATGTGTTAAGTCGCAGGGCTCCGATACATGACAACTGGATACAGATATATGATGAGCGTCTTATTTGAGATTTGGAAGCTTTGGAGATCACTTGTGTTGATCGGAGCTCTAGTGAAAATGCAAGTTTAAACTAAATGGAGGTGCAATATGACCTCACGGATAGGATTCGACAAGCGTTGGAGCTGGATGACAGCATAAAATGCTATTTAGAAGAGACTATGGATGGGTCAAATGCCTAGTTTTCTGATTGATGATGGTCTCTTATGGAAGGACAGTCAGTTGTGCGTTCCAAACATTGGCAAATTGCGGGAGAAATTGATGTATGAGGCACACTTTATAAAGTACTCAAATCCACCTAGGAGCACAAAGATGTTCAAGGATATGAAAAAGTTATTCTGGTAGACAGGGTTGAAGAAGGACATAACTCATTATGTGGCAAAGTGTCATACTTGCGCCATAATAAAGGATGAATGTCAAAAACTCGGTGGTTTCCTAAATTCATTAATAATACCGGAGTAGAAGGTTTGGTGACATATCCATGGATTTCATGTATGGTTTTCTGAGATTGCCACGCGAAAACGATGTCATTTGGGTGATCGCGATACAGTGGAAAAGTTGGCCAAACTTTATGTTGAACCGATCATATGATTGCATGGTGTGCCTCGTAGCATTGTTAGTGACCGAGATGGGCATTTCACGTCAACTAATTGGATGCTTATTCATCAACTGGTTGGTACCAAACTAAAGTTTAGCACAACCTTTCATCCTCAGACGGATGGTCAGATTGAGAGGGTAAACAAAATGATGGAAGATATGTTTCGCATATGTACCTTGGATTTTGGGAAGAGATGGGAGGACCATCTCTATATGAAAGAATTCTCCTACAAAAATAACTACCAAGCAAGTATTAAAATGCCGCCTTTTGATGCCTTATACCGTAAGAAGTGTCGTACTCCCATGACTTAGGTAGAAATGGGTGAATAAAAGGTTTATAAATGTAAAGATGTCGAAGATGAAACTTCGACAATACATTTGATTTGAGAGTGGTTGCTGATTGCTTAAGATAGGCAAACAAAGTACTACAACACAAGACACCGAAACATGGAGTTTGCGGTGGGTGATTGGGTGTATCTCAATATAAAGCCGTTCAAGGTCATTTCCAAGATTCGATGCTTGAAAAGCTGAGTCTGAGATACCTTGGGCCATTTGAAATCATTAAGCGGATTGGTGAAGCTGCCTATTGGTTGAATCTTTCAGCTGAGCTCAATGGTTTGTACAATGTGTTTCACATATCGGTGCTGCAAAAAGCTGTACAAGAACCTACTCAAGTGGTTGCTATGGATCAAGTGTTGGTCGATAGTGGGTTGATGACGAAAGTCAAGCCCATTCGAATCAAGGACATGAGGATCAAACGATTATGGAACAAAGAGATCAGAATGATCAAAGTCAGTTGGGACAACTGTGGCCGTGAGCAGCTATCATCAGAGCGCGAGTAGACCATGCGAGAAGTGTTCCATAAACTGTTCCATTAAAGTACATTTTATATGTTTTTTTACTTCCGTGTTGTTTCCTATTTAGTGTAAATTTCGGGATGAAATCTCTTAAATGAGGGGAGAATTATAATGCCCCAAATTTCCTGAAAATAATAGAAAGTTGGTCACTGGAGGTTACTGCCAGGTGGTAGATCTAGTTCTAGCGGTATCCAGCTAATTTAAAAGACCATCATCTCAGGAAGGTGCCGCTCGGCGGTAGTGTGATACCGCGCGATAGTAGCCAATCAATTAATTTAACTATTGTCTCTAGCACATAACGCGCGGCGGTAGAGTTACCACTGGCGGTAGTGTGCCACATATTGAATAAGGTTGAGGCGGTCTTTGAGCGACAAAATGGTGCTGATTGGACCAAGCGGCCACCGCCTAAGCTACCATACTGCGGTAGCTAGTTACGCGCAGCAGTAGCGAGTATATATAAAAATATTGAGATTAGAAATATTTCTTATTTCTCTCATTCTCTCTATCTCTCTTGGACGAAAAGAAGAAAGGAAGAAGAGGGTTGGAGACAGATCTTTGGAGAGCTGTTGAAGGAGTTCCTATGGTCAGATTTGCGAGCCGAAGCTAGATCTTTGGAGAGGAAAGCACTGTGGTCATTTCCATCCAGATCAAGTTTGTGTTCATGGATCCAAAAAGATCTACAAGGGTAATGATCTTCTTTATTGGACAAGTGAAGTCCTTAATTTGGCATAGTTGCATGAAGTTCCCCACTAATTGGTGGAGAATGAAGGGATTTCTCACAAGTCGATACAAAGTTTCCCCGGTAGAAATTACATATAGAATCCAGAATCAAAGTATGGAATATGCATGCTGTGAGAAACCCGTTCAGACAGGTTGGTATAGATTGGTGATGGTTATCTTTTATTTACGTGCCGAAGAAGATTATGTGGTTAAACATGTGGTTTATGGAGTCATGGGGTGTGCAAGTTGCTATAGTGAGTGTACTGGAATGGTCTCCAGGAAAACACCAGGAATTTTGTGGAAGAAACGATGTTCTGTCCCCTACTAAATGACGGTAGTGCTACCGTAGGCGATAGCTCCCAAGGAGCTTTATTTTTGAGGCCTACCTCTTGGAGACTAGGGGGCCAATATGTTGAAATGTGAGCTTAAAGTGCCCAGCTTTGGTGGTTGTGAGTGCAAGCCTTGAATCATTAAGCTGTGAGCTTAGAGTGCCCAGCTTTGGTGGTTATGAGTGCAAGACTTGGAATATAATGCGGTTATGTATTTTATTAAAGCGGAAGGGGAGGCTGACCCACGTCGTGGTTTGTTGCGCCCGATGATTTGAGTAACGAGTTGTGGTTGAACTATACTCAACCCTATGCCGATCGACTTGGAGTGAGTCACTAAAGTGAATCTTGGAGAACATCTTTGACTTTATTGTAGCCATAGGTGAAAGTCTTAGGCTTTAGGCCAGAAAGACTAGTAAAGCTTAAAAAAATGTTGAACCGTCACTGAGTATGATGGTGGTCCTGGGAAAGTCCAGGTCACCGAATATGTGCCCTGAGTGCATAGGGCATGTGGTCATGCATGCCAACGTTTGTGGTGAATTATGCTTAAATTGCACGTTCTGATGCCATTATATATATACATGTTGCGTACCTGCAGAAAAGGAGCACCGCTACCCCGAGTGAGGGGTGGGGTCATTATAATTTGGTCAGCTAAAGCAGACTGCTGTCTTTTTTACCTCTTGGTGGATTGTCCCTATGTAGGTGCTGGAAAGCCGAGCAAGAAGTACTTGGCTGAAGACCCATTGAGCTATACCGGCCATCGAAGGCCCAATGGAGAATCTTTTACTATTTTTATGTTTGGTCGGCATATGTGCCGATGTATGTAATATACTATTATGAAGAGAACAGTTGTAAGGCATTAAGGCCAAAACACTTTGTGTATTTTGTTTATCATTCCAATTGTGTATACTAGGAAATTCCTGTGTTTGGGTTCAAAGTTAATGTTAATGCTTCCGCTAGAATGTAACTCTTAGTTAGGTCAGTCTATCGACAATGACCCATATAGAATTGTGCCCAGAGTGGGAGCGAGGCAATCCGTGCACAAAATCCATAGCTATATCCTCGAACTTCCACTCTAGCATCGACAATGACTGTAGTAATCCTCCTGGGCTCTTGCACTCTGCCTTTACTCTCTGGCAGGTCTTACAATGTGTCACATAATATATGATTTCCCTCTTCATCCCTGGCCAGTACATGCTCTTCCACAGATCCGCTGTCATCTTGATGATACCGGGGTGCACTGAGTACTGAGAACAGTGTGCCTCCTTGAGTATATCCTCCCGAGTACTACCTCCTATGGGTATATAAACACGGCCATGGAAATTAACGAGGTCGTAACACAATGAATAATCCTATGACACGCTTCCTTCCATAGCTCTGAATACTGGCTCAAAATCCGCATCTAGCCTCTGTTGTGTCCTGATGATTTCCCGTACGTCACACTCGATGACCAAGGAGTTCAAGTACTCTGATAGACCTCTGGCTCAAACTCGGAAACCATAGTAATCTGCATCTCCTCCATCATCCATACTATCTCCATTGCCATCACCCAGGGATCCGGTCCAGTAGTGTTGGCTCTCCTGCTCAAGGCATCCTCCACGGTGTTCGCCTTCCCCGGTTGATAATGCATCTTGTAGTTGTAGTTGCACAGGAACTCAAGCCATCTCTGCTGGTGCAGATTTAGATCTTTCTGCGTGTCAATATACTTGAGGTTCTTGTGATCTGAGAAGATATCACAATGAACCCCATATAAGTAATGCCTCCAAATCTTCAACGCGAATACCACTGCCCCGAGCTCCAATTCATATATGGGTTAGTTATGCTCATGCTTCTTCAGCTGTGTCAAAGCATATGCGATGACATGTCCATGCTGCATCAGGACTGCACCCATCCCCTGATATGATATGTCGGTATAAATGTGAAATCCTTCCTTCCTAGATGGAATTACAAGGATGGGGGAAGAGGTGAGCCTGTAAATTCAACTCATGGAATGCTACTTTGCACTTCTCGGTCCAAGTAAAAGATGCATCCTTCTTCGTCAAGGATATGAGGGGGAGTGCTACCCTTGAGAACCCCTCTACAAACTTGCGATAATATCCTGCCAGTCCCAAGAAACTGTGTATATCTAAAGCTGACTTTGTCCGCGGCCAATCTCGAACTGCATGTACCTTGGTCGGGTCCACGACCAACCTGGATCCATTGATAGTATGCCCCAAGAATGCTACCTCCTGCAGCCAGAACTGACACTTGGAGAACTTTACATGCATCTGATGCTCTCTCAGCTTGCCCAACACCAGTGTCAAATGCTGAGTTTGCTCCTCCTTCGTCCGGGAGTAGATCAGAATGTCATCGATGAAAACTATAATAAATCTATCCAGGTAGGGCTCAAAGACGCGGTTCCTCAGACTCATGAATGCGTAAGGTGCATTCATGAGCCCGATAGTAATCACCAGGAACTCGTATAGGCCGTACCGAGAACTAAAGGTAGTTTTCGGTATATCCTCCTCCTGAATGCGTAACTGATAGTATTCGGACCTCAAATCAAGCTTAGAGAACCAAAAGTCTCCCTATAGCTGATCAAAAAACTCGTCGATCCGGGGTAACGGATACGTGTTCCGGACTGTCAACCAGTTCAGCTCTCGGTATTCGATACAGAGCTATAATGATCCATCCTTCTTCTTAACGAATAGCATCGGTGCTCCCCCGCGGTGATGAGCTCGGCCTGACAAGTACTGACTCCACTAGCTCCTGCAACTGGGTCCTGAACTCCACTAGCTCTTATGGGGCCATCCTATACGGTGCCCGAGATACGGGCCTCGCTCCCGGCACCAACTGAATCCATAAGTCCATATCCTTAGTCAGTAGCAATCCATGCAATTTATCTGGGAATACGTCAGAGAAATCCTGAACCGTCGGGATATCAACAATAGAGGCTTCTGCTCCTGCCATCTCGAAGCAAATAATGTATACCTCCTCCCCTTGCTCATAGGCCTTGATAGACTATACAGATGATAATAAAAGATATGAGACAAGTCTAATACCTTCGATTATGATGTCGGCATCCCCATGCCGTAGGATGATCTTCCTTGACGGGCAATCGATTCGGGCATGGTTCTAGTGCAAGCAGGTCATGCCCAAGATCAGGTCGAAGTCCGGCAATCTCAAAATCATCATCGGAGCTTCGAATTTCTTTCCTCCAATTTCTGCCTCCAGGTTGCACTTGGCAGATGATAGTAACTCTGATCCGTCTGGCAGATGCACCCTCCTGGTTACGCTTATGAATCGATCTATGCCTGCTAGTCCTTCCAGAAAAGCTTCTGATACAAATGAGTGCAAAACACCCGTATCGAACAATATATGAGCGGGCTTGCCGCTGACAAAGACTATTCCTGGGGTTTTTCTTTGAATTATATCATGTTTGTTGTTCCACTAAGGTTTATAAGGTACTATAAAATGAAATCTAGATTGCAATTAATTTTAAGTACCTGTAATAACCTCCTCGGGGTTCCTTGGCTCGGCGAGGTCCAAAGCGTACATCAGCTACGGCCCACGCTCTACCATAATGTCCTCAACCTAGGACTCGAACTCGCCCTCGACCTCGGCCCTACTATGTTGGAGGGATTGCCAGAGGTTGAGGAGGAGGTGGTGTGTTGGATCACTAGTTTGAATTTGGGCTAGGTTTACTACTTAGGATGTTTGACCCACCTTGTATAGCCAGGGTCAAGTCTGTTAGTCCTAGAGTTTAGGCTAGGAATTAGAATCAATCTACATGGACCAGCCTGCTGTGGACTTTAAGAGACTCAATACTTAGAAGAATTTAGAGTCCAGATTATTAGTTCAAAGTTCTTCGAACTCAACTCGACGATCGTCGATCTCAGATCGACAAACTCAAAGTTCTTTCTCTGAGTTCAGCTCGACGATATTCGAGCTCATGTCGACGATTTCTTCCTCTAGACAGATTCTCCAGTCGATGATCTTGGAGCGCAGATTTATCAAGATATTTCCAGATTGAGGTTCGCTGAGCTCAGGTCGATGAACATGATTTCTCAGCTCAACGAACTTGGAACTCCGGTTGATGAAATCTGCCCAGAAGTCGACGAACTCTATCCCGAGTCAGATTGATAAGTTTTCCTTATTTCTGTCCCTAATTTATTCTATTCTTTGGCAGTAATTCTCTGAGTAATTAATGTTTATATTCTCAAGAATATAGCCGTTCATGGCAGCATTAATTATGGATTTCATCAGAGTAAATTACTTGCTTATTTTAATGGGATAGTTGGGGAAACTCATTAAAGATTATATTTCAGCCGTTTCATTCTTCAGAATCCAATCTGCAATTAATACTTGCAATTCAAAATTCAAAATAGAATTAGACAGCAGGATATAAAAGAGATTTTTCTCTCAGACGGCTAGTGACACAAGAGCAGTGATAACAAAGAACACAAGAAGTATATACGGAGAAGAGATATACAGTTATACAGAACAACATAAAGAAGAATATCTGCTTCTTCTCTGTGCAGAAAAACAATTAGTTTTCCCCTTGATCTTACAGAAGATAGAACAAGAACATCAATCTTACATCAAGAGTCTTCTTCAACTTCTACTCCAGGAATCTTCAAGGACAACAACTCTAGATCTGTATGCTAGTTCCTGGATTTCTTCAAGTCAAGGCTGAGACCTATACCCCGAGCAAAGCTTCCTTCTACCTGAACCTTTCAACACTTCATGGGGAGCTTTGATAATAACAATCAACTAGTCTTCTCTGTTGTATAGAGAAAAGAGAAGACAACATCACCTTCCTTCCTCACTGTAAAAAGGGTTTATTAACTCCCTTCAAAAGTTCTTGTGTTGGTTTTTGGACACCTGATCAAAAGCCTGAAGAGTTGTGAGATCTCCCTGCAAATAGATCTTGTAGTGACAGGGCACCTAAGCAAAAACCTGTGGTGGAAGTCACCTGATCAAAAACCTGTTAGTGGATTCCTACCAGGGTGGTAGAAGAGTGGATGTACCCAGATTTGGGGAACCACTATAAAATTCTTGTGTTGTCTATGTGATCATTCTTTCTTTATTTTACTATGCTGTGATAGTGTAGTTTAGCCTAGTTTCTATTTCATTTCTATGATACTACTATTATCACTAATTTCTCTGATATAATTTACAAACAGTCAAAAGATTTTAAATCACTCTATTCACCCCCCTCTAGAGTAAATCAGGTTTATCCCCTATCTTTCATGGTGGATGGAACTGCTGAGGGCAGTCTGCTCTTACGTGCCCCGATTGTTGGCATCTAAAGCAAATCTCCGGTCAGTGGCCACGATTGTCCTGTCTCCTCGGGCCATGTACCTGTAGTGGCAAGGGAGCTAGTATTGCAGGAGGCCCCTGCTCCTGCCTGAAGTTGGGATGATAACGTCCCCCACCCTTCTTGTAGCTCATCACTCTACCTCTCTGGAAGCCCCTACTACTCTCCCCGTGGGATGACCCATCCAATGGTCTCTTTCTCCTTCTCTGTACCATCAGCTGGTCTACCTCCAACTTCTAGCCATCTCTATGATCTACGTCGAAGTGCCATGGGAAATGAATATAAGAGCATGCCTGGTAGAGTCCTTAAGTCCTCGGTAGAATCTCTTTGCATACCTCATGTCATCCAGATCGTATATCCCCGAGAACCTGGCCAGATGGGAAAATTTCCTCTAGTGCTCTGTCACTGATCTGGTCCCCTGCCCGAGGTTCAAAAACCTCTCCACCAACTCATCTCTATCTGTAACAGACACGAAGTGCTCCAAGAAGGCCTCACTGAACTCATCCTAGGAAATATCTGACAGCTCCCTATCTGCATATGTGGAGTCCAGCATAAACTTCCACCACCTCTTTGCATGAACATCTAGTGTAGAAGTCGCCAAAGGAACTACCTGCATGATATGGCAGCTGATGCCTGCAAGCATCTCCTGAATGGCCTCGAGCCACTCCTCCATCTTTACTGCATTCTCTATACTATGGTACATCGGCGAGGACAGATTCTTGAAGGCACTCAGCCAATTTGATCCCGGATTTAGCTGCTGGGATGGGGCCTGCTGATCCCCGAAGGCATCGAGGATGGTCGTCAGAGTTTGCCCCATCTACTTTTGCTAGAAAGGTTTGGCATCCGGATGGGGAGGAACCACATCCTGCGGTACAATGACCTGTGGAGGCTGCATAAAAGTAAGGTGTTTATTAGGATTGGCCTAACTAATTTCTTAAATGGACTATTTTTTGTGACTTTTACACATGGGCACACCATTGCTTCCGCTGCACAGTTTGTCCGCAAACTAATGCTTGAGCGGGGTGCCCATAACCATAGGTGGGAGGATCAAAAACTGTTTGTAAGACCCCCCTACCAAGATGGTAACCCGGTCTTATGCCCAGAACCGCCGCCTTATGGTGACACTAACACACATGCTAGTCGACACTGCAAGCCGTCAATCCTGTCAGCTAGTACGATCATTCAACCTGTCGGCCAATCGAGAATAGTAGTATGTAAGTAGTAAGTAAAACTAGCAAGTCCACAGAGTCACAACACAATATCATCATAAATATAATGAAAAGTACAATAGTCCACAATGTGTATGAAACTGAGAGAAGGGCTTATGCCCAGTACATGCCAAATAGAAATAAATCTCTCTCTCACAACAACACTAAGCGAAAGCAAACTCTATCATAAGTACACTCACCCTCATCTGAGGGAGAGATGCATTAGTAGTAGTAGGTGGTATCAGCTCCTCATGTCCTGCCACCTCGTCCTGCTAGTGCTCCAGCTCCTCGAGCTCCTACGGTCACAACCGACCGTTAGTAAAAAATACTAAGCCATTTTTTCCTCGCCTCACCCTCGCTACTCCTAGGTACCGAGCGGGAGGACGAAGCAGAGAACAACAAGGGGTTTAAAAAGAAAAGCAGGTGATAATGGATTTATTCTATCATGGTTATAGATTAACAATTGTATCTCTACACTAACAGTTCTATAAGGTACAAGTAGAGTATGTAAAAACTGCACTGAAAAAAAGTACGGTGGTAAAAGTAAATTAACTACTACTAAGCTATCATCACAGAAGTACCTTAACTTATATGAATGCTCATACAAACTTATAAGTTAAGGTTTCACAAATGTAACTTATCATATAAAAGAGCTCATACTAATTTATATGATAAGGATCTATGGTGCATATTTCCTAAGTATGTATGTATATTATGGTATGCAGGTTATGATTCATACAAGTGCAACTCACCCACACGACTCTCTGATCATAGACCTTTAGTTCCCTTTTTTTGGAGTTAGCATAACTCTCAGGTACCACCGTTATGGCTACGACAGCAGTGGAGCGGATATCTCAACTCCTAGGAGGGTATACACACTACCAGGCCTAGACCTTTCGTATGCCTCTGAAGGATATATTAGAGTCTCCACGTACTAATGCTGACAAACCCTCCAGTCTTTTGGTCGGGTGTGCATTTTCGGGGATTGTACTCTAAACCACAGTATAAATAGCCTACTGGCCCCTCAAACCTTCACACCTCACCACGGTCACCGTACTGCCATCGGTGTGATGATTGGTCCAGTACCGCTTGACCCGTCACTAATATGTTTATGTACATGCAATTTATTTCCAATCTGAGCCTCCAGCTCGTAGGACAGAAACCCATCCTATAACCAAACATGAGCCACCATCTCGAAGGACTAAAACCCATCTTGTATCCCTCCAACCCTATGCGAGTGAGTTTTCCATATCGTTCCCTTAACCTATTAGACCACTCTTGTCTAATTCTTATTACACATAGAAATTTAGGGTTAGTCCTTGGACTGCCTTGGGCATACCCAGTGAAGGGCTCTCGGAAGTACTAGGAACTACGATGTGCATGAAACCCAAAGCTCCCTTTCTCTAGGGCACTTAATTTTATTAGTGTTTACCCATTATTAGCACCCAACTCTCAATTTTGCTCTACCTACTGACTTAAGGCATTATTAGGAGAGCGATGGTCTTCCGCTGATCTTCGCTCTAATTACTTTCCTTGGGCTTTGCACTCTAACACTCATTAATATGTAGGGACCACTTGTAACCAACCAGGGTTCCAACTTCCCAATACACTTCTTAATCCAACCACCTATCATATCCCCTGTGGGTCCTAGTGTGATGTGTTACTTTTGCTAAGCGCAACCCCGTACCTAATGTTAACCTGTATGAGACGACTGTCAATTCCTTAGGCCAAATGGCCCTAACTATTTATCATGAGTTCGTCATATGTATAATATTAACCATTCAGAATTCCATCAATATTCTAATTGTTTTGGCCATAAATTAAATCATTTAATTAATTAACCTAGGTCACTTTGTACATGAGCTACTAAGTCCAGTGGTCCATTAGGCCCAAATAAATTGTCTGGAGTTCATCTAAATTAATTATGACTGTTCATCAAAAATCTTAATTTTTTAACTTGATTGGCCATTTATTTTCTATTTAAGATTGTAATCACAATTATTCCATTTTTCAAATGAAGTACCTAAAATATTCAACTGAAAATTCATAGAAAATTACTAGTGATCAACCCTGCCATATTAATACTCTAGACAGAAACTCATAATCCCAACCATTGATTTGACCTAAGATAATGGCATGTGAACCTTATTACCAAATTTCCACTACTAAGGTTTTTAGCATAATTAATCATCCACAAATTCTTAAATAAATTCATATAGGTTTATATCACAAAAACAAGATTGTATACATTTTTTCACAATTTTCCAAATAGTACTACCACTATATTTAATTTAAATCCCAAAAGGGTAAAATGGTAAATCTATTAAATACACAAGATATAATTCTCAAACAGACTCATAACTTTTTCCAGAGATGTAAAACATCCTATTAAGGCTTGTATCAAAATTTTAAAATTTTACAAGGTCAGTAGACCTATATCTCATTTTTATTTCTAAAAGAGTCTATTTTCCAATAATTCAAAATAATGATATTGTTGATCCCAAATATCCCAAGCTTTATATGGGAGGAGTAATTCATCCCTATGAGCCTCTATACAACATACCATGGACATGCCTTGAGCCAAATGGCTAATTTCCCATTTTTATAGTTGGTACACCATTTACAAATCTACCCCCACCATGCATGTTGGATTTCCCAACATGCAGAGGTTGAAATGGCCTGAAACTTTTATCATGGTCATATAATGACCTAATGGCCATGCCTCCCAAATTTGGAGACATTTGTAAGAGGGAATCTTCCTATATTATATTTATTTAATAATTGATATTTCTATAAAAACTATAGAAAAATACATCCCAAAAATTTTGATTTTTAGACAAAACCTAAGTCTAGCATAAACACATGCATGTCCAAAATTTCATTGCATGTGGACTTAGGATTTGACTTAGGCATCCATTTAAAATTCTGCACTAGCCTAGGAGCAATCCTAGGAGAATGTCCTACAGAGAGCTCTATTGCTCCGAATTTTGAGTTTAGGGTGTCAAATTAAAGGTGAGACCTAGATCTACCTTTTTCATATTAATAATTTTCTCTTACTATGCCACTAGCAGGCATAAAATTTACTTGCAAGTAGGCTGTATAAGTGTGACAGAAAAATACAAGTAAATAATTAATACTAAAGTTTGTATTACATTTAAATGGACGACATCGGCTCATCTTCCCCGATGAACCGATGCTCCAGATCATCCTGACCTGGAGAAAATTCAAACCTTATTTTCGACCACCTGGGTCATTGCCATTGCCGGCGATTATCGCCACCACCTCCATTGAGGTGGTGGCTAGCGTTTCCCGGCAACATGGCCGCCGGAGGTGGCTCCTTTGGGGAACCCGTGCAAGCTCGGTAAAAAATCTCCTCTTCCTCACATGCTATCAGGCTCAATTGAGCCCGATATCTCTCCTAAAAGATCTAGATAGCTAGCAATGAGGGAGGGGAGGAGAAACGAACCTATATCCGCGCTTGGAGGCGAGTTTGGTGGCGGCGAGCCATGACCGACAATGTCTCCGGCGAACTCACTTATTTCTTGGTTTCTCCGGCTATCTCTTAATCCATCTATAAATCTCCACTTGTCTTGGCTCACTGAAGGTGATTGTGGGGTGGAATGGAGGTGAGGTTGGTTGGTTTAAGGACTTTGACTAAGAGGGGTGGTTGGGAGTGGCAGGGCATGGCTGGCCGTCCTTGAGCATGGTTCCTCCTTACCGCCACGTGTCACCAAAGTATTGGACCGTCCAATTATTACTTTAATTAAGTCTTGATCGAAAGGATCGGGTCCAATAGATCAATTGGCGCTTATTCCCCTACTAGTTATCTAGATCATTTAGGGGAGACATCGGGCTCAACTGATGGCGAAGCTAGTTTGGACTGAGGTGGGTTATACATGGAGGAACAACCAAGGTGAGCTCGGACTCACCTTGGATGCTTCACCATGGCTTCCAAATGGCCATCCCAACACTCCAAACTCATTGTAATGAGTCATGTGGCCGGCCAGCAGGCTTTGGGATAAAGGAGCCATGACCAAGTGGCATCACACCCCCTTTTCCTCTTCTCACTCCTCTTCTCTCTCCTAAAATTTCCATTTTACCCCCATGCATGTACTCTCTCTCCTATTTTAGAGGGTTAGGGCTGTTCTATGACTCTTTGGGCTGCTAATGGGCCATGTTTAGTGGGCTTAGCCCAAAGGGTGAGGCTTGGGTTCATTTCCCCCTCTTTTAGGCCTTATGTTGACCAAGTTGACTTTTTAAGTTGACTTGGTCAACATGATGAGTGGGCTGACCCCACTTGATGGTCATGGGCCTAATGAAACCACCCAACTTGGGTTGGGTCAAGGGGGCGCCCCACTTAGGTTAATTGGGCCTATAGGTATGGTTTTGACCAAATTAGGGCTAAGGTTGACTTGGGTCAACTAGGGTCAAAGCATTGAGTGGCGTTGACACCACTCAACGCCGCGTTGAGTGGCGTTGACACCACTCAACGCCGTCAGCAATCTAGAAATTCCTAAGTCAAAAGCGTTGAGTGGCGCTGAGACCACTCAACGCTGCATTGAGTAGCGTTGAGTCCAATCAACACCGCTTTGAGTCCATAACTTTTTGAGTCAAAGTGTTGAGTTGCGTTGAGACCACTAGACACCGCATCGAGTGGCGTTGAGTCCACTCAACGTTGCTTTGAGTCTATAAGTTTCTAATTCAAAGTGTTGAGTGGCGCTGAGACCACTCAATGCCGCGTCAAGTGGCGTTGAGTCCACTCAACACCGCTTTGAGTCCAGAACTTTCTAAGTCAAAGCATTGAGTCGCGTTGAGACCACTCAACGCCGCATTGAGTGGCGTTGAGACCACTCAATGCCTACAACTTTCTGAATCTTTTTCAAGTAAAGACGTTGAGTGGCGTTGAGACCACTCAACACCGCGTTAAGTGGCGTTGAGACCACTCAACGCCAACATCATCCCACAGAGTCCAAGTTAAAATTGTTGAGTGACGCCGAGTTCACTCGACACTTCGCCAAATGGCGTCGAGATCACTCGATGCCTAAAGAATACCGAATATTTTCTAAGTTAAATTCGTCGAGTGGCGTTGAGACCACTCAACGCACTCGACATTTTGTAGAATGGCGTCGAGTTCACTCGATGTTTTACGAGCCTGAGTCAATTCTCTTGACTCGAAACGTGTGCGAGGGGCCTAGCGTGAAATGGAATGTTACTGCCCCAGTGGGACCCTTTGTTATATTCGTCAAACGGATGGAGGTGTTACATGGGTACTCTCATTTCCCCAAAGTCATACAAGCCCAAGGCCAAGAACTCTCGCTGAGACCCCACCCACACGTGGATTACAACACCATCGAGCTTGTCCATCATCTCTAACGTTCTTTCCAATTTCACCAATTTTAGCACAACCAATTATATGGACCCTTGCTTGACCTTGCCCGCTCGTGGGCTTCATCATCCAGGCTTGTCCAAAAGCTTGGCGTTCTCGTTATTTTTCACAAAGGGGACTTGTCTTGTCGGTACACCCTCCACACGTGAATCATAACATCACAGGGGGAGCCACCCGATCATAAAGACAAAGCCACACCCTAGAAAATGCATTCAACAAGCATATCTCCCGCCGACCCTAAATCATTAATCGTATGACACGAAATTAAGGTCATGAAAACCACATCTTCTCCACAAAACATATATCTAGTAAGACCCCTAAAATGCACATCAAACATCGCTGAATCGGTACCCGTTACCGAAAAAGATTTTTGTAAACTTTCCTGTACATTTTTTGTTTCATTTGCCAATAAGTTAAGGCATTTATGAACTTTGCAATAAGTCTTGCTATGAGACAATAGCCCAAGTAGTTATCCCGTATCCTTGATTTATTTTTTTAAATCCTCTTTTCGATTTACTTCAATTTTCACAGTTTAGTCATCATTGTAGAATTCTTGTGCATCTAAGGATCATGGGTCAATAATTCCTTCTTTTCTAGAAATTGCTTCGCGTACGACCAGTGGTCATGCGCGACCACATGACCATTGTTCGTGCGGTTCACCAAAATTATAAAACTGGCTGATTGTGTAGGAAGTTTATAACTTCTTTTTATTAACTCTTAGTGCAGGAAAAACATAAGATTGACAGGAGAAATAGATGGAGCAGCAAGGGATACGTTTTTCATTCATTCTTAATCAAAAGCTTCAAGTGCAGTTACAAATATATAGGTACGAGTAACAACATACTTAATTAATGAGATACATTGAACATTGCAGGAGACATAAAAGAGGCTCAAATGACGCATCAGGTTCTCATTCATTTAAGTGGGACTTGGACCGGTGGCAGGTATTGGACCGATTGGTTCATGCTCCAATACCCCTCCCCCCATGAACAAATGGTCCATTAAATTTTAGATTGTTCCTGAGCTCAGAAAATTTAGGTTGGCTGAGGGGATTTGTAAATATGTCGGCGAGTTGCTCTCAGGTTGCACAGTGCTCCATCTTGGCTTCTTCATTATCGATCTTTTCTCAAATGAAATGGTATTTGATTGCAATGTGCTTGCTTCGATTGTGAAATACAGGATTCTTAGATAATGTGATTGCAGAGGTATTGTCGCATTTCAACAAGATTGTCTTCTTCTCTTCTCCAGTAGTCTCTTCTATCATCCCTTTTAGCCATATTCCTTCACAAATCATGGAGGTAATGCTCATGTATTCTGCCCCTATTGATGATAAAGCTACTGTAGATTGATTTCTTGAATACCAGGAGATGGGATTTGATCCGTAAGAGAACATGTTGCCTTCGGTACTCTTTCTATCATCTTGCGAGCCTCCCCAGCCAGAATCACAGAATCCAGTGAGCTCTGGGTTGAGATCCTTGGTGTAGAGGATGCCAAAGGCAGCTGTCCCTTTTATGTATCGAAGAATTCTATTAGCTGATTCCATGTAAAGCTTTGATGGAGCACTGACACATATGGATAGCAAGTTCACAGATTGTTCAAGGTCAGGTCGGGTATTGGTTAAGTAAATCAGGGACCCGGTTAATATTTTGTATGTTTCTTCATCAACTCGCTCTTCTCCTTCCTGCCATTTCTCTAATTTGACATCAGTGCTCATAGGTTTTTGTGAGGGATTGCAGTCTAACATATGAAATTTCTTAAGTACCTCCATGACATATAATTCCTGAGAGAGGAAGAAGGATCCATCAGTGCGCTTTACATGCATCCCCAAGAAGAATTTTTGATGGCCCAAATCTGTCATTTCATACTTCTTCTTCATCTTTTCTTTGAATTCCTGAATTTCTCTTGTGGAGTCCCCTGTAACTAGGAGATCATCAACATAAAGGCATACGATAAGATTCTGGTTATTGAGATCAATTTTAGTGAAGATTGATGGCTCCAAATTACATGCTTTGAGACCCTCTTGAAGGAAGTAGGTAGAGATATTGGAATGTCATGCATGGGGAGCCTGTTTTAGGCCATACAATGCCTTGTTTAGTTTGTAAGCTGCACCTTCTTTCCCAGATTTCTGAAAGCCCTCAGGTTGCTCGACAAACACCTCCTCATGAAGAACTCCATTTAAAAATGTGAATTTCACATCTAACTGGTAGATGGGAACGTTTTGATTGGCCGCAAGAGCAAGTAGAAGTCGGACAGAATCAAGTCGAGCTACGGGAGCAAAAGTCTTCTTGTAGTCTCTGCCAAACTGCTGTGCATAGCCCTTGGCTACTAATATTGCTTTATGTTTGATAATCTTTCCTTCTTCATCACATTTCAACTTGTAGATCCATTTCAAGCCAATTATTGGTTTGTCGTTTGGTCTTAAAATCAGTTGTCAGGACTTATTTTTTTTCAATAAGTGTTATTTCCTCTTTCATGGCCTTTCTCCAGGCTTCATTCTTAACAACTTCCTTGTAGGTTGTTGGAGTGAGATGCATCATGAGAACATTGATATTATCATATATCTCTTTCAGTGATCTAAGTTTTGGGGGCAATGATGACTCATCCACTGCATCATCAAGAGATACATTTGTAGCTTCGTTGAGAGGCTCGATTGCTTATGGAATTTGAGATGTATCACTTTCCTAGATCACTTGGAGGGGGCTTAGATTGATCTCAACCGTGCGCCTAGGTGGTAAGTGAGATTCAAAGTCTGATGCCCAGTTCATCCCTTCTTCTTCATGGAATATTACATCTCTAGAAATGAGCACCTTTTGAGTTACAGGGTCCATAAGTCTGCAGGCCTTGCTAACTTCACTATAGCCCAAGAATATGCATTTTACACTTGTCTGGTCAAGTTTGTCCTTTTTTTCTTTTAATACATGTGCATATGCAATGCATCCAAATGTCTTGAGGTGCTTTAGGACTGGCTTTCTTCCATGTAGTACTTCATATGGGGTGGAACCTTTAATGGCCTTGGTTGGAACTCTGTTCAGAATGCAGATGACTGTGTTGGCTGCCTCACCCCAAAAGTGTTTTGGCATATTTTTGTGGAGGAGCAATGATCGAACCATTTCAAGTATAGTTCGATTTCTGCCCTCGACAACACCATTCTGCTGAGGTGTGTCGGGAGTGGAGAGCTCGTGTCGAATTCCATGAAGGGTGAGGAAGTGCTTAAATGCATGAGAGAGGAATTCCCCCCATTGTCACTTCTTATAGTCTTGATGCTCCTCTCCAATTTATTTTTAATTTCTCTCTTGAAATCCACAAAGCATGAAAAAAACATCAGATTTTTGTGTTAGTAAATAAAGCCACATATACCTGGAAAAGTCGTCAACGATCTGCAAGAAATATCTTTCCCCCCCAAGTGTGGGAGTGATGGAGGGGGCCCATAGGTCGCAATGAAGAAGATCGAGGCATTGCACACCTTGAAGTAGAGTCCTGGAATGGCAAACAATGTGATTTTCCTTTAGCACAAGTTTCAAAATGACAATGTTGAACCTGTAGCATAGGAAGCTCGATTGCAAGATTGCTTTCAAACAGGTTTTGCATTGAGCTGAAGCTGAGATGCCCCAAGCGATGGTGCCATTTGGTGAGATCATCAGTTGTATGATCTATAGTTGAGAGTACAGTTAGTTGTGGATAATCCAGTGAGAGAGAAAAGACCTTATTTTTTGACATTCCAGTAGCCGGAACTTCCTTTCCCTGCTCATCAATAATGGTGCAGGAATTGGAGTTGAACATCACAGAATACCCCTTGGTCACCAATTGACCTACACTGATCAAATTCCGGGCTAGAGAGGGCACATATTGAACTTCTTCAATGATTGTTGTTTTACCATCCTTTTCTTTGACAGCAACTGTCCCAATCCCTTCAATGGTTTTGGATTGACCATCACCCAGATAGACCTTTGACATTGAGGTTACATCAAGTTGGTTGAATAATTGCTTGTCATTTGCCATATGATTGGAACATCCTGAGTCAATGTACCTTTTAGAAGGCCTCTCGAGAGTGTTCTCAACATAATCCATGAAGAGCTTCTCCTCCTTCTCTTCTTTTTCAGTGAACTTAGCATCTTGTTTAGTCTTAAACTAGCAATCACTATCAAAGTGAGTTGGTTTTTTACACCGTTTACATCTGAAGTAGCACTTCTCATTATCATGATTATTCTTCTTACACAAGGTGCAGTACATGCCCTTTCCTTATGAGGAGTCATGAGTGACAGTGGGAGGAGGTCGTGATCGATTTTGCTGCGGTTGTTTCCACTATCCACTGGATTTGTGATTGGGTTTTTTGTCATTAGGATGCTACTTACTAAAGTGTGTTTTGGTTTGCAGGGCTTGATAAGGAGAGGATGAATGGTGTTTTTATAATCTCTCCTCATGGGATTGAATCTCCCAATGAGAGAACCAATAGGAATAGTTTCTATATCATTGCTTTCCTCAATTGCGACAATAATGTGATCATAAGTCCTTGGTAGGCTTGTCAAAATCTTGAGAACGACCTCATTCTCGGGGAGAGGTGCCCCAAGATTGCTTAGTTGATTTGTGAGATTTGTGAGTTTAGGCATAAACTCAAAGATTGTCTCATCCTCCCTTATTGAGAGTGCATCAAATTGTTTTTTATGTTTACTTTCCAAATGGAAAATACCTTTTTATCTCCTTGGTACACTTCCTTGAGTGTATCTCATGCAAGCTTGGCAGTTTTGGCTCCCATGATTCTTGGAAATACTGTTGAGGAGATGGATTGTTGGATGAGTAGCAGCGCCAAGGAGTTCTTTTGTTTTTCTCCTTTGGGTATTCTGGCTTCCTCTCCTTCTTTTACCTTCTCTCTTGGATCGGGTCTTGGCCCATGTTGAACAATATCCAAAAGATCTTGGGACTCAAGGAGAGTCTCCATCTTAACGGTCCAATGATCATACAGTTCCCCATTGAAGAGAGGAACATGTTGTGAGGGGAAAGAGTTGGTGTTGGTAGATGATGAGCCCATGAGTGCCAACAGAACAGGTATGCAGGATATGGAGGCTCTGATACCACTGTTGGAAGTTTATAACTTCTTTTTATTAACTCTTAGTGCAGGA
Source organism: Platanthera zijinensis (assembly GCA_039513925.1). Taxonomy (NCBI): domain Eukaryota; kingdom Viridiplantae; phylum Streptophyta; class Magnoliopsida; order Asparagales; family Orchidaceae; genus Platanthera; species Platanthera zijinensis. The sequence continues at coordinate 15,312,079 of CM077084.1, forward strand.
AAAACGTAAGATTGACAGGAGAAATAGATAGAGCAGCAAGGGATAAGTTTTTCATTCATTCTTAATCAAAAGCTTCAAGTGTAGTTACAAATATATAGGTACGAGTAACATCATACTTAATTAATGAGATACATTGAACATTGCAGGAGACATAAAAGAGGCTCAAATGACGCATCAGGTTCTCATTCATTTAAGTGGGACTTGGACCGGTGGCAGGTATTGGATCGATTGGTTCATGCTCCAATAGATTGATTCATGACCCTCACTTCGCACACGAAATCTAGTGGTCCATCATTCGTGTGTTCGCCCTCCATCTCCTCCAACGCCTAAGGTCTTCCCCTCTCCCCTCTTTCTCCCTTTTTGATTTCCACATTCATTACCCTCCTTTAACCCTCCAATCCTCTGTGGATTTATTGAGGCATGGAAAGAGGAAGTTGGTCACCTACAAGTGTAGGGGAGAGTCTGTATCCATGCTCATTGAGAGGATGCTTGAATTCCAAAGCTCGGAGCATCTTTGGTGCTTCGAGAAACTCAGCGGGAATCCCTTAATGGCGTAAAGGTATATCGACTGGAATGCTCTCTGTGAGCTTGCTGATGGAGGAATCCTAATGGAAGAAGTTAGGCAATTGCTCAGTGTTGGGTAGGGCTGATATCGAGTCGAGTTCGAGCGATTTCTGCTCGGCTCGAAATCGAAATTTTCGACTCGAACACGGCTCGAAATCGACTCGAAATAAAAATTTATTTCTAGTCGAGACGGCTCGACTCAAAATGACTCGATTCCGAGTCAGCACAAAATCGAATCGAGTTGGCTCGAAATCGAATCGGGTTGGCTCGAAATCGAATCAAATCGGCTCGAAATCGAATCAAATCGGCTCGAAATTGAGCAAATTTTCGTTTATTCATAGTTTACTCAAAATAAAATTGGGAACCTATAAATTTAGCAAATGAAACATTTAAAGCCTTCATACTTTTTATTTAGTTTTAAATTTTGTTATTTTTAATCTTAAAATAAGAATCTATTAATAAATACATAATTTTTTTAATTAATTCGAGTTGATTCGAATCATATTTCGAGCGATTCAGGGCTGACTCGAAATTAGATTCGAGTCAAATTGAATCGACTCAAATTGAGTCGAATCAGTTTTAACCGGTTCCGATTCGATTCAATTTTCGAACGATTTTCGAGCGACTTTCCAGTTTCGAATAATATGCTCAGCCCTAGTGTTGGGCACTGGAGCAACGTCTTTGAAAATAAGGAAGACGGGTTCTGGGAACTCATATTGGAGTTCTTGTGTACCTTCACGCCGAAGGATATGACCCCTTTGGGGAGACCTTCAAACATGGAATTCCATATCCTAGGTAACACATGTCATTGATCCATGGCCGAGCTTGGGGAACTTGTGGGCTTTACTCTCAGGAGACCGCCGCCACTTCTGGCTTTGATGATCTTCCCTCGGATTTTCTGTGGGGGGCGGAATTTTGATGTGTGGTTTCCTTCATTGGTGAGGGCCAACCCTCTGAGCCACTAGCAGCAAATTCTGCCACAATCCGCTCCCTAAGTCTTCGCTACATGCAATATCTAATCAGACATTCCATTGTTGCTCGTGTGTTACTTAAAAGTCTTACAGGATGGTCTGACCTCCTCTGCCTTTATAGCATGAGTGAACGATATCCCTTGCACTTCGGTTATCTCTTAGCCCAATATCTAGAGTACCAGGCTACTTATACCCATCTCCTAGCGATTGGGGGTGCACATTTTGCGCCCCAAATTACGAAAAAATTGGGCAATATGGGCCGGCTGCTTCCGTTGGACTAGATGATCGAGGGTGAACCAGTGACGCTCCAGGCCTTGGTCCACTTTCTATTATTGTATGTAGTGAGGAGGAAGAAAAATTGAAGGTATGAGGTCATCAGGCTAGGTTCTGGCAAAAGAGGATGACCAGCCAGTGGAGCCAAGTGTGGATCCTTCTACACCCCGACGACCCGTGCGAGATCAGAGAGTTGCCCAGTCTTCTCGAGAATAGAGCCGAGCACTACTGGCACCGGATTTTGGAGCCTCATCATCTTCTCAAGGGCAATAGTCATACGTCCCTCTGTATCTTAACGAGTGCCATGAGGATTTAGAGTTCGTGACCTTTTGGACCCCGGAGTTCATCTACAAGCAGGCGTTGAGGACTGGCTTGGACATTCCACTCCCACTTGTTTGTCATGGCCGTGCCCCACCATCTTCCCCGCCTGAGGATGATGAATGACTGTTGTCCCAACGCTCCAGCAGGTTTATCTGGTTACTTATTTCAGTTCTCTCTTTTTCTCGTTAGTTTTATTTCAGCTTTGTTTCATTTAAAAAGTGTGTTGTGAGACTTCTCTTGACGACAACTTTACCCCGTCGACATTTTGGGATGCTATGTTTTATTCAGTTGTGTTATATGGCTATTCCCCTGTTCCTTAGGTTACTTGTGTGTTTGATTGTGCACCCATGTTATCTGTGTTTTTCTATTTATTATTATCCTGCATATTTTTGCTCTGTTGTTTTGTCTAATCCCTACAGGAAGTCGTTGACCACTTCTTTTATTTAGACGAGTGGGACCGGGGGCAATTTTTCAAAACACTCAAATTTAGAGGCTTCTAGAGTGCCCCTTTCTAGGGCTTGGGTAACAAATTTCTATCCCAGTTTCTTTTTCATGCACTCTTCTTATGCATTTGCATATTTTTGCGCATTGAGGACAATGCTAGCTTTAAGTCTGAGGGATAGTTTTCCGTTAGTTATGCTCGCACCGCATTTCCATTTCGCATGACCTTAGCTCTATTTTTCTTTATAAAATATGCTCCATTTTTTTTTCTTTTCTTTGAAAATTATTTTATGTTTTCGTTCATTGCATTTCATTTCCCACACCCACACGCTATACTCGAACAATTGTTAATTCCTTGCTTTTAGATTTATTTTTCGGTGTGTAGGTTTGTTTAATTTATAATCAAAAATTGGAATCTAGTAGTGGATTGTAGACTCATGCAATGCTCCTAGTTGAGTGCATGTGTTCTCGGGTAGAAATAGGTTTAGAATTAATTTTTATTCATATGCTATTACTCTATCTTTTTTACTTAGGCTCCGTTTGGGGGGACTTATTTTCACTGGTCAAGCGGTTACGACCGCATGAATCGGGCCGTAATTAAGGTTCGGTTCATGTGGTCGTAACCGCTTGACTGGTGAAAATAAGTCCCTCCAAACGAAGCCTTATTATAGTTGGTTTTATATCCACTCTTCGTTAGAATGTGTCCATCACTAGTGTTAAGCTGTGTGTAGTGTCACTAGTAGCGTATTATAGATCACGACGAAGAGGTGTCCTTTCTCGGTGTCTAGAACTCGCCCCTAGTGATCTTCGAAGCATATGCACATAATAGAAATTAAGTCTGTCTATAAGATTTAGGCCTTCCCTTGGATAGTTTAAGCTTATGCATGCAAACCTATATCACTACCAGTTTACCCAATTTTGAGCCTAACGCCAATTTTGTTCATTCAGCCCCACTATTTCATCATCAAAGCTAAATTGCCAACCCAAATGCACACTTAAAAATCCGAGCTTAAATTCTTATTTTTCTTGGTATTTGGTATTGGGATCTCAAGATGTGATGCAGTGGAATGCCAAAATTATTATTATTTTTGGGTGCTTATTTGAAAAGAAATGTAAAAATCTAAAATACAAAAAAAGATGAAGACAAGAAAAAAGAAAAAGTGTTAAGAAAAGAAAAAAATGAAGAAAAATATTTTGGTTTAGGCTTTGGAGAGTGACCCTATATCAAAAATCAGGACTGGGAGAGCCAATCGCCATCATCATTGATGGATTTCTTTGATAAACACCCTGGTATTTGTGCATCTATAATACCAATCTCAGCGTCACTACTTTTGCTAACGTATGCTTAGGACAAATCACTTTGATCTTCTGTTAGGAGTGGATATTGTCGTACAATAATTTGTTTAAATATAATGTAAGTAGATTATATGTTTTAGGCCCTATTCTAGTTTGCTTTTCCATTATTATCGCTCTTATATTTGTATATTTCATCTTAAAATATTTTAGATTCGAATTGTTTGTCATATGAGTGCTTAAAGGCTAGATAGGATAGTTTTTGATCATTTCATGCATGATGGATACCATCTCTCCTTATTTCTTTTGTGTGATTATTTATCTTGTTTGTGACTGTGTGGATATGTAATTCTGGTGGTGCTGGATGTTTACCTGCTGGTACCAGTATTATTGTATTTTTTTGTGCGTCTCAGCTATGTTTCAATGAGGAGGCCAATAATCGTGAGTTTTTCTTTGCACATGATCCCTAGCCCCTCTTCGCACAACCACTGGTCGTGTGTGGTCTTTTTGCATCACAGTGATATTTGAGTGAGGACAGTCCTCGTGTGCAATTTGTCTCGCACGATCACAGTGATATAAAGCTTGCCTTCACCAACTTGCTCACTTCCTCCCTGATGGGCCCGCCAAATGTAGTTGTTACGATCTTTTCTTCTAACAAATTTGGTGGACGCTCGAGTCGAGGTTGAGGCGGTGATAAGCCACATCTGCGTCGATGCTCGACATGTCTGCGCCTCTCCAATTTAAGATGTTCATATTCCATTGAGTTCACTCCTAGACCCTCTCCAAATCCTCCTCACTCAGCCTTCCAATGACATGTACTTTCTTGGGCCTCTTGCTCTAGATGATGATCTCCTTCTTCTCTATCTCCTCCGCTGCTTCCAGCTTGGCTCTTTCTTCTATTGCCTTGTTGATCTCTTCTACCTCCTCCTTCCACGAGATGGTGTTGACGGCCGTGACATAGCATTGTCAGGCTACCATGGGGTCTCCCTTGAACCGGAACCAGACTCCTCTAATGTTGTACTTTAAGTACTAGTAGTAGGAGCAAGACAGGTACAAGAAGGCGCTGATAAAGGGCTATCTGAAGATGGCATTGTAGTTGCTCAGGGCATCCATAATGACAATTCAACTGTTCTTTAATGTTCCCCCTATGGTCACAAGGAACTCAGCTCCACCCTTCACTTCCTTCCTCTCTGAAAGTGAGGAAAGATACAACTCTAGAGGGGGGGGGGTGAATAAAGTATTCAAAAATTATGACACCCTACTCAACTCCCTTAGAATTAATTTGCGGAATGAGTTTATAGATATTTGAAACCCTAGAGCCTAACACAAAGTGAAGTGCACAAGAGAAAGCTAACTGTAATTACAGTTGAGCATTGGTCCTATCACAGCAACTAGCAATCCTAGTTATGACTACTCACAGCCACAGTACAATAATTAAATGAAGCAACACAGACGACACAAGAAGTTTATAGTGGTTCCCTCTAAATAGGTACGTCCACTCTTCTACCACCCTGGTAGGAATCCACTACAGGTTTTTGTTTAGGTGCCCTACCACCAACTGATCTGCTTCAGGTAGATCAAGTAGACCCTTTGAGCTTTTGATCAGGAGCTCAAAATCCAACACAGGTTTTTGATCAGGTGCCCTGCCACCAAGGTTCACTTTTGAAGGGAGTAATAACTCTTTATACAGGAGGTTGAGAGAGGGTTAGAATGTCTTCTTTATTATTAAAACAGATTAGAGAAGCAAGTGGATTGCACAGAGCTAGAAAGCTCTAAAGAATCAAGGCTCCCCCTAGCTTAGTGATATCCAGGAAGAAGTCTTGCTTCAGGGTGCAGGAACTCTTCTGAACTTGTGACAGAGAGCTGTCTTGAAGTTCTGGAAGGAGCAGCTTGAAGAAGACTCTTGATTTGTAATGGATGTTCTTCTTCAATAGCTTTTCTTTCTTCTTCTTCTTCTTCTTAAGACTCTGAGTGAATTTTCCTTGCAGCAGGATGAACTCAGGATTGAAGAAGAGAGAGATGAAGAAGGTCGATCTTCTCAGTTGAATGCAACAAATATCTGAGAGTTGTATCTCTTTGAATCTGTATATCAATATCTGTGTGTATCTCTCTTCTATATGTTGTGTTGTTGTATATTTTCTTCTTTCAAAAGAAGCTCTTTATATATGGGCCTTTGTAACGGCTCTAATCTTTGTTTGAACTTTGTCTTCTTCTGAGATCTGCGATCTAGGCTGCAAATATCATAATACAAAAACAAATCCTGCAGACAGACATGCTATTAAGGGATAACGCTTTCTAAGAAGCTGCAAATCCAATCTGATAAAAGGAGTACTAAAGAAAATCACATCAGACTAAACTCTTTACGGCCAGAGAAGACTTTTGTGTCTAACGACTATAAAGGACAGCATGGCAGAATAAAGCAAAAAGATATTTCAACTAATAAGACAAAAAACTTTGCCAGATAAAGCTTGACTTATGCACAAAGGATGGGGCAAAGATTGCCTTGAGATGTATGCACAAAATCAATGAAATAATCTTTAAAAAAATATGCTAAATAAATAGGAAATAAATCATAGAACAGAAGGAGCACAAAATTACTAAAGGCAGACAAAAGAACGTCGAACGACCCTCGGAGATCGTCGACCGAACTACAGAGATCGTCGACCTATTAGAACAGATAGTCGAATGACACAGATAGTCGAACTATCAAAGCAGATAGTCGAGCTATCAAAAAAAAAAGATAGTCGAACTATCCAAGGCAGATAGTCGAACTATCAAACAAAACAGATAGTCGAACTATCAAACAGATAGTCGAGCTATCAGATAGTTGAACTATCCAAGCAGATAGTTGAACTATCAAACAGAACAGATAGTCGACTTATCAAACAGATAGTCGAGCTATCAGATAGTTGAACTATCAAGGCAGATAGTCGAACTATCAAGAAATCTGTCTGGTCAACAGAAGTCGAGCGGGGTTCGACGATTGACGAGGCAGATACCACAGATCGTCGACCTAACAAGAGTTGAACTAACTCAGAGATAGACGATCTGCTGACAGACGATAGTCGACCAACTGTTAGACGATCGTCGAACAGTTGATAGACGATAGTCGAGCGGCGTTCGAGCATAGTCGAACCAAAAACAACTTAACCAAATCTTCATCTGGATAAGTGACAACTCTACAACTAAAGCAATCTAACCAAACAACTAAGCTTTGACCATAGATAAATCTTGGGTCAAGAAACTAATTGAGAAGACTAAACTCAAATCCAAACTAGGGTACCAACAATCTCCCCCTATTTGGGTTAAGTCTCTCAAAACAAAACTACTGGAAATAGATATAACTCGGGAAAAGAAACACCTAAGCAATTAATTGCATCAATCAAATAGACAAATAAACATACTGTCAATAAATAAAACTTAAGCAGCATCAGAATCTTGTTTAGATACAAAAGAACTAGGAAGAAAAGAAATTTTTCTGAAAGGATCTAGAGCTTCCTTCTTTGATATCTTTAAATCTTGTTTTCCAATGATTCTAGATTCCCCTGCTCTTGGCACTATTGCTTCTGGGTGCTTTTCCATATATTTAGAAGGATCAAAAACCTCAGGTCTTACCTGGAATCTATCTAGCTCCTTTCTGAATTTAGACATAGTAGTTAAGCCTGTAATATCTTTTCCTTCAGCTTTGGCCTGTCTGATTTGAGCTGATCCAACTAGTTCAAGAAATCTAGCCATCCTGAAATCAGGATTTAGCTCTTGACTTTCATATTCATTTTCACCAGTTGAATCTAAAGGTTTTACAGTTTTGAATTTTGTAGAGAGTTCTAGCATACTTGCAGCTGACTCTTTACTTTCTTGAATAACTAAAGAAGGAGGAGGAGCAAACTCTGCATATTTTTTACTTGATTTTTCAGAGTGAATAATCCTTTTTCCTTTTGAATCAGTTTTCTTTGTTTGAGCTGGCTTTTTGGATGGTATGCTTTTGCTTTCTTTTGGAGATGATGCTTTCCTCTTGGGTGATGGAGGAGGAGAAAAGGTTGGCTTCTGATATACTACCTCCTTCACTTGCTCTTTTGTATCAGCATCTTGTCTTTGATGTCCAGATTGAGATCTGCTTTGATATCCTTGATTGCTTCTTCTTTGATGTGCTTGAGATGGAGTTAATCTAGCAGAAGGGGCTGATGGATTGGCAGAAATATTTCCAGATGCTCCTGCACTTGGAGGTGGAGGAGGAGGACCTCTGGGATTCCACTTTGGCGCTGGACTGTCATACCTTTTGCTTTTCTTTTTCTGTTTTTGTTGATTTCTAGATAATCCCATCCAATGTTGATATTCTTTAGACTTGGGATCTATCCTTTCAGTATATAATAGGGAACATCATGATCAGGATTAGGAGGAGGAGGAGCAGCAGCTTTCCTTTTTCTTTTTGCTGCTTTCTTCTTCTTAGAATTTTCTGATTCATCAGAATCCTCCTCATCATCAGAATGAGATGATGAAGGTTGATCATAGGGATCAAAAGCCTCTTGCTCAGCTTGTTCTTTGGCTTTTAATGCAGCTTTCTCTTTCTCTTCTTCTAAGGCATCCTGTGCCAGAAGAGTATCCAAATCTAGTCCTGGGGTGTCATCCCAGACTGTTGATTTTTCTTCTTGTACATCTGAAACTTTCTCTTGAACATCTTGCACAGCTATCTGAGCTGGAGGAGTAGATACAGGATCTTGAACAGCAGGTTCTTGAGTTGGTTCTGGAGCTGGTTCTGGAGCTGCTTGAACTTCTTGAACTAGATCTGAAACCAAAGGGACACAAAGGTGTTCTAAATGGCATCGAAACATCCCTTCCAGGTATTCACAGGCTAGCATGTCAGTTAACATGTCAAGGAATTGAGTAAATGAATTACCTTTAGGATTTTCTTCAGAATTTCCTAACTCCCACAAGTCATCTAGATAGGAGGTAATGACTCCTTCTAGGAATAGAGCAACTGAGGGAGTGGAGGCTTCTTCAAGGCACACTTTGAAGGCAAATTCTGCTTCCATTATGATATCAGATGGCCTCTGAACTGGTGCTGGTTCTGCAGAAGATGTTGCAATGTCAACTGGAACTGCTGTTTCTTTTTGAATTTCTGCTTGGGGATCTGCTGGAAGAGTAACAAGGGGCAGTCCTGAGGCATCTTCCTCGAACATCTCCCCCTGCCTGATTTCAGTAGATACTGAAGTCAGGCCCCTAACTGAAGAGGGCTCAGCAGTCTTGGAAAGGGCTATGATGGAGGATGATAGGGAAGAGATGGTAGAAACAAGAGGTGCAATTGCTTCTTCAATCATGATTTTGATTGAAGGAGTAATTAGCTTCAGGATGTTTGCAATGAAAGCTGGAGTTATTTCAAATGATGGAGGGGGAATCACAGTAGATGGAAGATCATCAGGGACGGTGGTCTCCTGATGAGATATGTTGTGAACTGGGGATTGATGGGTGGATGCAGGAAGATCAATATGATCTGAAATTGGTGACTGAGGTGGAGTAGGGAGAGTCTCAGAAGCTAACAAATCAAAACTAGGATGAGAAATCCTAGCAAGATGTGAAGGGAGTGGAGATGCTGGTGGTGATGCATGGAGAATAGTGGAGGAATCAAGAAGAAGAGAGATAGTGGATGTAGATGGTAATGCAGAAGTAGATGACAATGCAGTAGAAGTGGATGGTAATATAGAAGAAGATGGCAATACAGAAGAAGTGGATGGCAATGCAGAAGTAGAAGTAATGGGGGGAATGGAGGAGCCTTCTTCATGTAGGTGGGGAGTGACTGATACAGTCCTTGTGTAACACCCCATGTTCAGTCCTGGAGTCGGTGGGAGTTAACGCCTCGCGGTAGAGTAACCGTCGGCGGAAGGGCGTTGAACTGTGCAGTTTTTCCCTTAGCGCACGATCACTGACCACAGGGCGCACGACCACTGACCGTGCGCCACTGGTCGTGCATAAAGAAAATATAATGCCAAATCCCTGTTTAACGAAAACGCACGATCACTGACATAGGGCGCACGACCACTGACCGTGCGCCACTGGTCGTGCGGACGGGTGCAGGATCCGTAAAATGACTCCGTGGCCGTCCGATTTTCCATCAAATCTCATCTAACGGCCTAGGATGGTCCGCCCAGACATTTAATTTAGGGTTGAAGGGTTCTAAACCCTCATTTCAAACCCTAGACTCTCTTTCTAAAAGTTTAGAGAGAAGGGAGAGCAAGGAAGGAGAAGAGGAGATCCGGCCGCCGGCGGAGCACCGGAGCACCGAATCTCGATCCGAGACCGGATCCTCGACGGCAAGAGCGAGGCGAAGCTTTTCAACCGTCTACTTCTTCATGACGGGCGCGCGAAAATCTACGAGGGTAACGATCCTCTTCATAGGGCATGTGTAGTCGCCCTTCTTCCTTTGCATGGGGAAATCCCCCTCTCGCGAGTAAGCGTTGAGGAGCGGAATCCCTTCGGGTAGATATGTAAAGTCCCCGTTGTTAGAGCCCGGAATCGAAGTACGGGCGTAGGCATTGTGTGTGAAGCCCATTCGGGTTTAGCCCGAATCGGTGATGTTGCATTGCATGGTCGGAGAAGACTCCGCACCGATGATTTCAGTTTTCCGAAATTTCTACGCGGTAGATTGCATACAGGGATCCTTGGGGATTAACCTCGAGGCGCACCCGGAAAGCTTGGGCGGAATCGCATTGCCGCCACGATGTTGCCTTGGAGGGCAAATCGGTACATAACGGGGTTATGTGCGTGTTTTGATCGATTGTGGGAATGAGGAGAAACTTGGCCCGCACCGATGGCTAAATGGCCGTGGTGAAGTGAGCAACGGGCGGGTGGAACTCTACCCATTCCAAGTGGTCTCGGTAGAAGCGACCTAAAGTACATGGGACTTCCCGGGGGGCTGGAAACGGGCCTAGGCTTCGGCTGAAAGGGCTATTTGCTCACGAGAATTGTCGTCCACGAGACGACGGTGGAATCGCGGGAACGGACCGGGTCCGGACCGGATTCACCAATTAGTGCCCTGAGAGCACGGGGTGTACGGCCGTGCGTGCCGACACTTGTGGCGAATAGTTATATAGATTTATATATTGCTATGTTAGTTGTTATGCAGGGAAGGAGCACCGCCGTCCCGCAATTGCGGGGCGGGGTCGTTATAATTTGGTCAGCGTTGCTGACCGGTTACTCGTGTAAATTGCCACCTCTTCGGTGGATTGCTTCTTACAGGTGCTGCTGCGGAGCCGAGCGGCAAATAGCAGGCTAAAGCCCAAGTTGCAGCGCTAGCCCATGAAGGCTGAAGATTTAGTTTTGTTTTTCATATTCATGTTTGGCCGGCCTGCGCGCCGATGTATGAAAGACACTATTTGGTTAAGAGAACAATGTTTGTAAGGCCTTAAGGCCGAGGACTGTTTTGTGTATTTTTAGTCGTTTCATTCCTATGGGTTTTATCATTAGTGGACATTCATGCTTATTGTTGGGTTCTTTTTAATAACCTAAAATGCTTCCGCTAGGTGTTGCGTAGGACGTTGTCTTTCAAATTGTGAGTATGATAATGCGATGCGTAACTCCACGGTCTGTCTGCGGTATATGGCGTCGGGCCCCGGCCGGACCTACTGCTATATGCCATGTGACGGATAGGGGTGTTACAAATTGGTATCAGACTAACGGTTTCGGTCTTGCTTATTAGAATTCGCGGACGAATTCTTTTAAGGGGTGGTGAGCACTATCACGTGCGTCATCGTTATAACATGAAAAAGAACCCATGAATGTCCACTTAGGAATGAAAATACACAGTTTTGAACAAGTTAAATGTTCAAATGATTGCTTTTTAGCAATGTGCTTGTCGCTTATTTGTCGGTTTTGTTTATCTAGGTGACTAGGAGTGGGGCAGGGCAGTCAGCCCGTACACGTTCAGCGGAGAGTAGGGCACCAAGCGAGGCGCCTGCAACACCTCCATCTGCTGAAACTATTCGGCTGGTTACCGAGGCGGTGCTTGCCGCACTAAATGCCCAACCTGCAGGGCAGGTACAACGTCCAGCACCGGAGATTGAGCAAGAACCTGCGAGAGCGACAGTGCCTGTGGTGGCTGAGGAGCCTAGACCACCAAGGCGTACGACGGATTGTCAGCTGAAGCACGTGATGAGCTTCAATCCGCCAATATTCTCGGGGGGTGGAACCCCATCGCAAGCGGAGGATTGGCTATCACGCGTTAAGCGGATCCTTTCGACAACCAGAACCGAAGCGGATCAGAAAACCGCCATAGCCACTTTCTTATTGGATGGCGAGGCAAGGCTGTGGTGGGACGGTGTGGAGCAACACCATCTAGTCGAAAGACAGTTGGAAGAGGTTTCTATTGAAGAATTCTCGAGAATGTTCATGGCGCGGTACCTACCGTCGACCGAGAAGATAGAACTGGAAAATCAATTCCTCAGACTGCAACAAGGGAGTCAAAATGTGGATGATTATCTGCATGAGTTCACAAGGCTGGGTCGTTATGCAGCTCCTACTTTTGGCGATGAGGAACGGAAGACGAACCGTTTCTATGAAGGACTGCGAGATGATCTCAAGGTACTTCTATCAGGGCCGTTGACGCAAGGATTTCTAACCTTGGTCGGCTCGGCTCGATCGTTGGAGCGAGAGTTGGCAAGAATCTCTGGAAAGAAAGAGCTGGGTGTGCAGAAGCCCGAGTTCAAGGTGCCGAACGCTACGAAGTCAAAGTTTCAGAGGTGGAATAAGAGGGCCAAGACGTCAAGTCAAGCCCCCTCTTCTGGTGCCTCGGGAGCAACGACAGCGCGCACCCCAGGTGCTTGTTATAACTGTGGGAGGCCAGGGCACTTTGCCCGTGATTGTTGGAGCGGACGTCCAAAGTCCGAGAGAAAGCCAGGAGCAACTTATGAGGAGAAAGGGAAGATGGCGGAGTCATCCGCATCTCACCATACTCCAGCTCAGCCCAGGGTGTACAACCTTGGCCTTCAAGAAGCCATCAAACAGGCTGACGTGGTGACAGGCTTCGTTTTGATATCCGATAGCCCAGCAAGGGCATTATTTGATACGGGAGCGTCGCACTCCTTTATGTCCGAAGAATTCGTATCGCGCATCGGAGTCCCTTCTTCGATGGCTAAGGACAAACTGGATGTGCTACTCCCCAATGGATGCTCTATGCGCGTAGATAGAGTATGCCTCGTGAAGATTCAGATTGGAGATCAGGAATTCGATCTGCAGGCGTCGTTACTTCCGCTAGTGGAGTTTGACGTGATCCTTGGGATGGATTGGCTCTCGGAGCAGCGAGCCTATATTGACTGCAGTCGGAAGGAAGTTAAACTGGGGGCAAATACTAGTCGCGAGACTACGTTCGAGGGCATTAAAGGGGCGAGCAAGACACTGATGTCTGCTCTTCAGGTGGTCAAGGCGGTTCGTGCTGGAGCAGAGCTGTTTTTCGCGTTAGTGGAGGCCGCAAAGCCTAAGACGAGTCTGGATAGTATCCCAGTGGTTTCGGAGTATCCTGACGTGTTTCCCGATGATCTCCCTGGGGCTCCACCCCAAAGAGAGATTGATTTCACAATAGAGCTGGTGCCAGGTGCCAAACCTGTGTCCCGCTCACCTTATCGGCTAGCGCCGAAGGAGATGGCAGAGCTGAAGGTCCAATTGCAAGAACTGTTGGATCAGGGGTACGTGCGTCCAAGCTCGTCACCTTGGAGTGCACCGGTCCTCTTCGTCAAGAAGAAGGATGGAAGTCTGAGGCTGTGTATCGACTACCGAGAGTTGAACAAGCTCACCGAGAAGAACAAATACCCGATTCCGAGGATCGACGATCTGTTTGACCAGCTAGTGGGGTCTACAGTTTATTCGAAGTTGGATCTGAAGTCTGGGTACTACCAGTTGAAGATCAAGGAGAGTGATATCCCTAAAACGGCGTTCAGCACGCGTTATGGGCATTACGAGTTCACGGTTATGCCGTTTGGACTGACGAATGCGCCGTCCGTATTTATGGATCTGATGAACAGAACATTCAGAGAGTACTTGGATCGGTTTGTGATCGTGTTTATCGACGACATCCTGGTATACTCTCAGAGCGAAGATGATCACTACAAACATCTGCACATGGTGTTGGAGACACTGAGGAGGAACCAGCTCTATGCTAAGTTCTCCAAATGCGAGTTCTGGTTATCCTCGGTGGCTTTCCTTGGCCACATCATTAGTGGAGCAGGGATTGCGGTAGATCCGGCGAAGATAGTGGCGATACGGGAGTGGCCTGTTCTTTCCTCGGTAGCGGAAGTCCGAAGTTTCCTAGGACTTGCCGGCTACTACAGGCGCTTCGTAGAGAACTTCTCGCGGATAGCGTTACCTCTCACATCGTTGACAAGAAAGGATCAAAGGTTTGTGTGGTCGCCGGAGTGCGCACAAGCTTTTGAGGAGTTAAAGGGTCGGTTGACCACGGCGCCAATCTTATGTTCGCCGAGTGGGACCGAGGGATTCGAAATCTACAGTGATGCTTCGGGGAGTGGCTTGGGATGTGTACTACTACAGCGTGGGAGTGTGATTGCCTACGGCTCGCGGCAGCTGAAGGTACACGAGAGGAATTATCCGGTCCATGACTTGGAGTTAGCGGCCGTGATACATGCACTGAAGCTGTGGAGACACTACCTTTACGGTGTGAAAGTTGATATCTACACCGACCACAAGAGCTTGAAGTACTTGCTGGATCAGAAGGACTTGAATATGCGGCAAAGGAGGTGGATGGAGTTCCTGGGGGACTACACCTTCAAAATTCATTATGTGCCGGGGAAGGGCAATGCGGTGGCAGATGCGTTGAGTCGCAGAACTCCCGCACGTGCTAGTTGGCTGTTGGTGCATGATGCACGATTGATTCAAGAGTTAGAGGATTTGGAGATCTTCTGTGTAGATAGACAAACGGGCGCCGAAGCGCGTTTGAGTTGGACAGAGGTGCAGTATGACCTGGCTGATAGGATTCGGCAGGCTTTAGCTGTGGATGATGTTATGAAGCAACTCATGGATGGTGTTTTGGATGGGTCAAATTCCCAATTTATGTTGGAGGACGGATTGCTCAGAAAGGACGATCGTTTGTGCGTCCCCAACGTAGGTAATCTACGGGAGGAATTGTTGTACGAGGCTCACCATACCAAGTACTCAATCCACCCGGGGAGTACAAAAATGTACAAAGACGTGAAGAAACTATTCTGGTGGCCAGGACTGAAGAAAGATGTAGCGCTTTATGTGGCGAGGTGTCAAACCTGCGCCCTAGTGAAGGCGGAATGTCAAAAGCCGGGAGGTTTCTTGAAGTCCTTACCCATTCCGGAGTGGAAATTCGACGACATATCTATGGATTTTGTGCATGGATTGCCAAGATCGCAGAAGGGAAACGACGCCATCTGGGTGATCGTGGACAGATTGACAAAAGTGTCGCGTTTCATTCCGATGAGGAAGGATGATCCGGTGGAGAAGTTAGCAAAACTCTACGTGGATAATATTGTGCGAATGCACGGAGTGCCCCGCAGCATTGTGAGTGATCGCGATGGACGCTTCACGTCCAATGACTGGAGGCTAGTACATCAGATGTTGGGCTCGAAACTGAAGTTTAGCACGGCGTTTCATCCGCAGACGGATGGCCAGACCGAGCGAGTCAACAGGACATTGGAAGACATGCTTCGCATGTGTGCGTTGGACTTCGGAAAACGGTGGGAGGATCACTTATACTTGGTCGAGTTTGCGTACAATAACAGTTACCAAGCAAGTATCCAGATGGCACCGTTCGAAGCTCTTTATGGGAGAAAGTGTCGCACGCCGTTGTCATGGTTGGAGACGGGTGAGTCGAAACTTTACAATCGTCAGGAGATCGAAGATGCGACTTCTTTGGTGCGAACGATACGAGAGCGCTTGCTTATAGCTCAGGACAGACAGGCTAAGTATTTTAATGCCAAACATAGGAACGTGGAGTTCAATGTTGGCGAATGGGTATACCTGAAGATCAAACCGTTCAAGGGGGTGTCACGGGTTCGACGCTTGAAAAAGTTGAGTCCGAGATACCTTGGGCCATTCGAGATTCTAGAACGGATCGGAGAAGCGGCCTACCGGTTGAGATTATCTGTGGAACTGAGTTGTTTGCATGACGTATTCCACATCTCAGTATTGCGGAAGGCGGTGCAAGAGCCGTCGCAAGTGTTAGCGGTTGATCAAGTACCGGTTGAGGAAGGGTTGACGACCAAGGTCAAGCCCATTTCTATCGAAGATTTCGAGGTCAAGCGGCTTCGGAACAAAGAAATCAGGATGGTGAAAGTCCGTTGGGACAATTGCGGTCGTGAGGAGCTATCGTGGGAACGAGAGCAAACCATGCTCGAGGAGTACCCCGAACTCTTCAACTCAGGTACCGTTTAAGTTTAAGTTGTTTACTTGCTATTCGTAATTTCGGGACGAAATTCTTTTAAGGGGGGGAGAGTTGTAACACCCCATGTTCAGTCCTGGAGTCGGTGGGAGTTAACGCCTCGCGGTAGAGTAACCGTCGGCGGAAGGGCGTTGAACTGTGCAGTTTTTCCCTTAGCGCACGATCACTGACCACAGGGCGCACGACCACTGACCGTGCGCCACTGGTCGTGCATAAAGAAAATATAATGCCAAATCCCTGTTTAACGAAAACGCACGATCACTGACATAGGGCGCACGACCACTGACCGTGCGCCACTGGTCGTGCGGACGGGTGCAGGATCCGTAAAATGACTCCGTGGCCGTCCGATTTTCCATCAAATCTCATCTAACGGCCTAGGATGGTCCGCCCAGACATTTAATTTAGGGTTGAAGGGTTCTAAACCCTCATTTCAAACCCTAGACTCTCTTTCTAAAAGTTTAGAGAGAAGGGAGAGCAAGGAAGGAGAAGAGGAGATCCGGCCGCCGGCGGAGCACCGGAGCACCGAATCTCGATCCGAGACCGGATCCTCGACGGCAAGAGCGAGGCGAAGCTTTTCAACCGTCTACTTCTTCATGACGGGCGCGCGAAAATCTACGAGGGTAACGATCCTCTTCATAGGGCATGTGTAGTCGCCCTTCTTCCTTTGCATGGGGAAATCCCCCTCTCGCGAGTAAGCGTTGAGGAGCGGAATCCCTTCGGGTAGATATGTAAAGTCCCCGTTGTTAGAGCCCGGAATCGAAGTACGGGCGTAGGCATTGTGTGTGAAGCCCATTCGGGTTTAGCCCGAATCGGTGATGTTGCATTGCATGGTCGGAGAAGACTCCGCACCGATGATTTCAGTTTTCCGAAATTTCTACGCGGTAGATTGCATACAGGGATCCTTGGGGATTAACCTCGAGGCGCACCCGGAAAGCTTGGGCGGAATCGCATTGCCGCCACGATGTTGCCTTGGAGGGCAAATCGGTACATAACGGGGTTATGTGCGTGTTTTGATCGATTGTGGGAATGAGGAGAAACTTGGCCCGCACCGATGGCTAAATGGCCGTGGTGAAGTGAGCAACGGGCGGGTGGAACTCTACCCATTCCAAGTGGTCTCGGTAGAAGCGACCTAAAGTACATGGGACTTCCCGGGGGGCTGGAAACGGGCCTAGGCTTCGGCTGAAAGGGCTATTTGCTCACGAGAATTGTCGTCCACGAGACGACGGTGGAATCGCGGGAACGGACCGGGTCCGGACCGGATTCACCAATTAGTGCCCTGAGAGCACGGGGTGTACGGCCGTGCGTGCCGACACTTGTGGCGAATAGTTATATAGATTTATATATTGCTATGTTAGTTGTTATGCAGGGAAGGAGCACCGCCGTCCCGCAATTGCGGGGCGGGGTCGTTATAATTTGGTCAGCGTTGCTGACCGGTTACTCGTGTAAATTGCCACCTCTTCGGTGGATTGCTTCTTACAGGTGCTGCTGCGGAGCCGAGCGGCAAATAGCAGGCTAAAGCCCAAGTTGCAGCGCTAGCCCATGAAGGCTGAAGATTTAGTTTTGTTTTTCATATTCATGTTTGGCCGGCCTGCGCGCCGATGTATGAAAGACACTATTTGGTTAAGAGAACAATGTTTGTAAGGCCTTAAGGCCGAGGACTGTTTTGTGTATTTTTAGTCGTTTCATTCCTATGGGTTTTATCATTAGTGGACATTCATGCTTATTGTTGGGTTCTTTTTAATAACCTAAAATGCTTCCGCTAGGTGTTGCGTAGGACGTTGTCTTTCAAATTGTGAGTATGATAATGCGATGCGTAACTCCACGGTCTGTCTGCGGTATATGGCGTCGGGCCCCGGCCGGACCTACTGCTATATGCCATGTGACGGATAGGGGTGTTACACCTTGTGCTCTCAGATAAAACAGGAGCTACCCCAGCTAGTGAAGGCTTCTGAATGCTTCTTTTCCACTTAACAAATAAGGTGGGATCCATTTTCTTACTGACATTGATGGAAGTTGCAACTGTACCAAACAGTTGAGGATATTTTTCTTTCAGAAATATTCCTATCACCCTTCCAAGGGTTACTTCCTTCTTGCTGTTCTTCTTTCTGATCAAATCAAACACTATACTTGCCCAATCTATCTCTTTCTTATTGATAATTGCACTCATCAGGGCAAACTGCTGCCTGGTTATATTGTCATGAGCCGAGTGCTTACCTAACAGCACTTTTCCAACAAGTTCAGCTAAGAACTTAATCCTCAAAGGGAAGTTCACTTTCAGCAACTTTGTAGGAATTCCCTCAGCATGTCCTAGCTCTACGGGCATTCTTCCATACTCTTGAATATCTTGGTCATATTATTCTTGTCCATTCAATAATCCAAAAATTTCAGTCAGAACGGCAGGAGTCAGGATTACCTCTTCGCCGCCTATTGTCCCGGTCATGGATTCGTCGCTGGAAGACGAAGAGTAAACCCATTCTTTGATCTTTGGGATGTTGATCTTGATCCTTGTTGACATCAGCTTTTCCAAACCTTGATCCTTGCAGAGCTGTAGCATCTCTATAATCTCCGCATCGCAAGCGTTGAACGAGTCGAAATCCACGCTGAAACGGCGTCGAACTTCATCGCAGTCAGGAGAGTTGGAGCAACCGCCATTGATTTGGTTGGAGAGGACGACGAAGACAAAACGGCAGAAGGCACGGGGCAGAGCTCAAACAGAAAGACGGAATACGAAAAGACGAGCTCTGTCGACTACTAAAAAGACGATCTCTTAACCTAGGTCGACCATCGGTTTTATATTAAAATAGCAATCATCGATCTATTTTAACAGATCCTGGAGACGATAGTCGAACGGTCGTTCGACGATCGTTTCCTGAAGTAGAGTAGTCGATCAATCGTTCGACTATTTCTGTCTTCACAAACAAACAAGCCGTCGTTACCCATAGGTCGACGATAGGCTTGACCCGTTCGACTATCGTCGAACGTCGTTCGACGATCTTCAAACAGATTTCAAAAAGGCAGAAGTCACACTTAGTCTTTTCCATTAATCATGCCTAGTTGAATCAAAAAGAACAGATGCTTCTGTTCATCTAAGGGCTTGGTGAAAATATCACCTCTCTGAAGGTCAGTGGATATGAACTCAAGGCTGATCTTGTTCTTTTCCACACAATCTCTCAGGAAATGGTGTCTAATCTCAATGTGCTTGGTTCTAGAGTGGTGCACAGGATTTTGTGCAATGGAGAAAGCACTGGTACTATCACACATGATTTTGGTGTTCTTGTGTGTGTACCCATAATCCAAAAGCTGTTTTTGAATCCACAGGATCTGTGAACAACAACTAGCAGCTGCTATATATTCAGGCTCTGCAGTTGAAGTTGAGACAGAAGCCTTTTTCTTACAGAACCAAGAGACCAATCTCTCTCCCAAGAACTGACATGTTCCTGAGGTACTTTTCCTGTCAACTCTACAACCAGCATAGTCAGAGTCAGAGTATCCAATTAACTCAAATTTTGATTCAGCTGGGTACCATAGTCCTAAATTTGGACATCCCTTCAGGTATCTCAAAATTCTCTTGAGAAGAATCAAATGAGATTCCTTGGGGTTGACCTGGAATCTAGCACATAGGCATGTGACAAACATTATTTCTGGTCTACTTGCAGTTAAATACAATAGGGAACCAACAATGACCCTATAGTTTTTCTGATCAACTGGCTTACCCTGATCATCAGAATCTATAACTACATTAGTAGCCATAGGTGTATGCATTGCTTAAGCATCAACCATCCCAAACTTCTTTACCAATTCCTTGACATATTTGGATTGGGAGATGAAGATGCCATCAGCATCTTGCTTTACTTGGAGACCAAGAAAGTAAGACAGCTCACCCATACTACTCATCTCAAACTTAGAATGCATAGGTCAGAGAACTTTTTGCACAGTTTGGGATCAGTGGATCCAAAAATAATATCATCCACATACACTTGAACTAACATGATGGTGTCCTTGTGGTGCTTAACGAAAAGGGTTCTATCAACTACTCCCCTAACAAAGTTGTGCTCTAACAGGAAACTAGCTAGAGTCTCATACCAGGCTCTGGGTGCTTGTTTAAGTTCATAAAGAGATTTTTGTAACTTGTAAACACATGAGGATTGAGTTGAAGAGACAAACCCAGGAGGTTGTTCAACAAACACCTCTTCCTTTAGCTCACCATTTAGGAATGCACTCTTGACATCCATCTGAAAGACCTTAAATTTCATATAGGCTGCATAGGCTAAAAAGATCTTTATTGCCTCTAGCCTTGCAAAAGGGGCAAAGGTTTGGTCATAGTCTATACCTTCCTCCTGTCTGTAGCCCTGAGCTACAAGCCTAGCTTTGTTCCTTACAATAATTCCATTTGCATCCAACTTGTTTCTAAACACCCACTTGGTGCCTATGATCAGTTGGCCTTTAGGTCTTGGAACCAAAGTCCATACTTTACATCTTTCAAATTGATTAAGCTCCTCTTGCATAGCAATGATCTAGTGGGGATCTAGCTCAGCATCTTTTATGGTGAGGGGCTCAATTTGTGAAAGGAAACAAGCATGCATCACATCCTATCTTAATTGATGTCTTGTTTGCACACCAGCTGATATGTCACAAATCACTTGAGATGTAGGATGATCTCTAAGTGTGACAAGATCAGCAGGTGGGATGTGATCTTCAGAACAGTTGGGATTAATTCCTCCTGAGGAATTGGATCAACTGTTGGTGGTACAGCAACTGCTTCCACAGTGTCTTCATCACTGTCTGAATCAGTGATATGAAGAGTTGATAGATGGAGAATCTCTTGAGTGACATCTTTGCATGATTCTGGTACCTGCAATGAGCTTGAGGAAGAAGAAGTTTCCTTCTCCTTGTAAAACATCTTTGACTCATCAAAAGAAACATGCACAGACTCCTCTATTTTAGATGATGATTTATTAAACACCCTATAAGCTTTGCTTACTTGGGAATATCCAAGAAAAATTCCCACTGAAGCTTTTGCTTCAAACTTTCTAAGATATTCTTTGTTGTTATTGTGAATATACACTACACAACCAAAGACTCTAAAATAATTAATTTTAGGTTTCTTTCCTTTAAGCAACTCATAAGGAGTTTTACTCTTAAGCTTGTGTATAAGACATCTGTTCAAGACATAATTAGCTGTGCTAACAGCTTCTGCCCAATAAGAAAGAGTCATGCTAGCATCTGCCAATAATGTTCCAGCAGCTTCAATCAGGGTTCTATTCTTCCTTTCCACTATCCCATTTTGTTGGGGAGTTCTAGGAGCAGAGAAGCTATGTTTGATACTTTCTTTCTCACAGAATTCTTGCATGAGAAGAGACTCAAACTCAGTACCATGATCACTTCTGATCAAGGCCACATGAGTAAAATACTCAGTCTGCACACATAGCAGAAAGTCTGTAAGAACTTTGAAGTTATCAGTCTTAGTTCTCAAGAAAAACACCCAAGTGAACCTAGAGAAGTCGTCTACAATCACTAAAGTGTAATACTTCCCTCCTAGACTCTGTACATTAATTGGGGCAAAAAGATCCAAATGTAATAAATACAGGATTCTAGGTGAATCACTTTTATTTACAGATTTAAAGGAGTTTTTGGTTTGCTTGCCTAATTGACAAGCCTTGCATAGACTCTCCTTCTTATAGGGGAAAGAAGGTAAACTTCTAACAAGGTTGTATTTAGATAACCTAGATATGTTCTTGAGGTTAACATGGCTAAGCCTCCTATGCCATAAGGTGTTGTTATTTGTTACTTCATTAAACAGGCAGATTTCAGATTGAGTTGAGTTAAAATCTACTAAATAAATATTACCCCGTCTAATGCCTATTAACACAACATTACTATTTAAAGTAATATTACAGAGAGTGTTAGTGAAAGATACCTGATAACCTGCATCACATAACTAGCTTACTGAGATAAGGTTGTGCTTCAGTCCAGTTACATATGCAACTCTTTTGAATGTTACAGCTCCAATGGTAATCCTACCATATCCTTCTGTTTGACCACAGCTTGAATCCCCAAAGATCACCTTTGGTCCAAGCTTGGCCTTAAATCTTGACAGATTTTCTTTGTTTCCTGTCATGTGTTTTGAACAGCCACTATCCAAATACCATTTATCTTTAGTAATTGGATAGGTCTTCACCTGCAAATTAAACAGTTAGACATTGTGGACCCAGACAACCTTGGGTCCATTATTCTTCACATAATGAAAACTTGAAATAAAAGAATAAGCAGGTTGGGGTTTATATCCTAAAGGGTAAGATCTCCTAGGTGGGATGCTCCATGCAGTTGATGAGTCAACAAACCTAGGGTTTCTATTTACATTAGGATTTCTAGGGTTCAGGTTGTTATTTTGAAAATCATATTGAAATCGTCGATCATTGTTCGACGATCGATGCTCAGATCGTCAAGCATCGTTCGACCATTGAGCCTTCGATCGTCGAGCAGCGTTCGACGCTTTTTGTAGCTCCTTAAATTTTTGTTTTCTCTTTTCTCTCTTAGCTTTATTTAAGGCTTTGTTAACTAGATTTACTTGCTCAGTATTCTTTATTCCATCAGCTGAAATAAAGTTTACTGGAGTTGAAAGATGATTTTTAAGAACCAATGAGGGTTCACTTGATGAGGCTCCTAAGCCTAGCTTATTATTGCCTGACTTAGTGTTTGTCATGCCAGTGATCTCTAGCAGCTTAAGGCTTCTACTATTTAGAGATTCTTCTAATCTTTTTGATTTAGCTAGTTCATTTTTAAGAAATTTTATTTCTTCACTGGACTTAGTGAGTTCTGCTTCTAACCTAGCATTTTCAATGGAGAGGATTTCTGATTCTGCTATCCTATTTCTAAGCTCCTTAATTTCATTTTCTGAACTAATTAAATCTAAACAAAGGGATTTAAATTCAGATTTAAATTCAGCAGAAGAAAAATCATAAGAAGATAATACCTGATCTTCTGTAGGCATTTCTTCATCATCATCAGAACTCTCTGCAGCTGAGTGGTTGCTGCAGGCATCAATTGCCATTAGGCAAATTTCCTTTGCCTTCTTCTCTTCCTCATCTTCACTGGAGCTTGAGGAGAAAGATTCCTCATCTGAATCACTCCAGGTTTCAGCAACAAATCCTTTCTTCTTCTTCTTATTTTTGTAGGAGGAGGACTTGGAGTGCTTCTTGTGATGTTCCTTTTCTTTTCTCTTTTCTTTGTTCTTTTCCTCTGGACACTCTGGTAGAATGTGTCCAGGTTTCCTGCAACCATAACAGATAATTTCTTTAGCAGGAGATCCGTCATACCTTGGTTTATCTTCATATCTTGAAGACTTCTTTCTGAAGTCTTTTCTGCCCATCTTGAGAAACCTTTTGGCAAAGAGTGCCATCAGCTCCTCATTGGATTGGCTTCCTTCAAAAGCATCAGCAGCTTTGAGAGCAAGAGTTTGCTCTTTCCTTGTTGGAGTTGGAGTCTTGGCTTTAGCCTCAGCTTCCCTGGACTTTAGAACTTGCTCAAAAGATTTGAGCTTTCCAAGGAGGGCTTCAGTTGAGATCTCAGTAGTACTTCTGGCCTCCTTGATGGGCCAGATCCTAAGATCCCATGTGCTGGGGAAGCACATCAGTATCTTATCATTGACCTTTGTCAATGTTATCTCCTTATCAAGGGTTCTCAGCTCATTGATGATTGAACTGAGCCTGATGTACATTCCTTCAACTGATTCAGCTTCAGTCTTCTTGAAGTTTTCATATTGGGATATAAGGTTAGACCTTCTGTCCTTTCTCTCATCAGCTGAACCAGCTACAATCTGGTTCAGTGAGTCCCACATGGCTTTTGCAGAAGTGCAATCAGCCACTTTCTGGAAGGTTTCATCAGACATAGTCTGAGCCAGAATATTCTTTGCTTTAGCATCAGTAACTTTTGCTTTCTTGTATGCATCATTGTAATCTAGAGGTGACACTACACTGAGATTTGTAGATGTTGTTGCAGTGGCTGCAGCAGGTGGTGTGGGTGGCCCTGTCAAAATAGAAGAAAAAAATATCTTCATCAATAGAATTCATATATAACTTGATTCTTGCCTTCCAGATGTTAAACTTTGCTAAGTTGCAAACTGGAGGTCTGGTGCTAGAATAATCCTTGTACTGGGCCATGAAGTGAATGTCTATAAACTTGGTATCTATCTGGATCTTGTGACTCTGGTGTTAGCCTGTACAGTCAGTCAACCTCCCTCTAATACCAATTGAAAGTGAGGAAAGATACAACTCTAGAGGGGGGTGAATAGAGTATTCAAAAATTATGACACCATACTCAACTCCCTTAGAATTAATTTGCGGAATGAGTTTATAGATATTTGAAACCCTAGAGCCTAACACAAAGTGAAGTGCACAAGAGAAAGCTAACTGTAATTACAGTTGAGCTTTGGTCCTATCACAGCAACTAGCAATCCTAGTTATGTCTACTCACAGCCACAGTGCAATAATTAAATGAAGCAACACAGACGACACAAGAAGTTTATAGTGGTTCCCTCTAAATAGGTACATCCACTCTTCTACCACCCTGGTAGGAATCCACTACAGGTTTTTGTTCAGGTGCCCTGCCACCAACTTATCTGCTTCAGGTAGATCAAGTAGACCCTTTGAGCTTTTGATCAGGAGCTCAAAATCCAACACAGGTTTTTTATCAGGTGTCCTGCCACCAAGGTTCACTTTTGAAGGGAGTAAAAACCCTTTATACAGGAGGTTGAGAAAGGGTTAGAATGTCTTCTCTATTGTTAAAACAGATTAGAGAAGCAAGTGGATTGCACAGAGCTAGAATGCTCTAAAGAATCAAGGCTCCCTCTGGCTTAGTGATATCCAGGAAGAAGTCTTGCTTCAGGGTGCAGGAACTCTTCTGAACTTGTGATAGAGAGCTGTCTTGAAGTTCTGGAAGGAGCTGCTTGAAGAAGACTCTTGATTTGTAATGGATGATCTTCTTCAACAGCTTTTCTTTATTCTTCTTCTTCTTCTTCTTCTTGAGACTCTGAGTGAATGTTCCTTGCAGCAGGATGAACTCAGGATTGAAGAAGAGAGAGATGAAGAAGGACGATCTTCTCAGTTGAATGCAACAAATATCATAGAGCTGTATCTCTTTGAATCTGTATATCAATATCTGTGTGTATCTCTCTTCTATATGTTGTGTTGTTGTATATTTTCTTCTTTCAAAAGAAGCTCTTTATATATGGGCCTTTGTAACGACTCAATCTTTGTTTGAACTTAGTCTTCTTCTGAGATCTGCGATCTAGGCTGCAAATATCATAATACAAAAACAAATCCTGCAGACATACATGCTATAAAGGGATAACGCTTTCTAAGAAGCTGCAAATCCAATCTGATAAAAGGAGTACTAAAGAAAGTCACATCAGACTAAACTCTTTACGGCCAGAGAAGACTTTTGTGTCTAACGGCTATAAAGGACAGCATGGCAGAATAAAGCAAAAAGATATTTCAACTAATAAGACAAAAAACTTTGTCAGATAAAGCTTGACTTATGCACAAAGGATGGGGCAAAGATTGCCTTGAGATGTATGCACAAAATCAATGAAATAATCTTTAAAAAAATATGCTAAATAAACAGGAAATAAATCATAGAACAGAAGGAGAACAAAATTACTAAAGGCAGACAAAAGAACGTCGAACGACCCTCGGAGATTGTCGACCGAACTACAGAGATCGTCGACCTATTAGAACAGATAGTCGAACGACACAGATAGTCGAACTATCAAAGCAGATAGTCGAGCTATCAAAAAAAAAGATAGTCGAACTATCCAAGGCAGATAGTCGAACTATCAAACAAAACAGATAGTCGAACTATCAAACAGATAGTCGAGCTATCAGATAGTTGAACTATCCAAGCAGATAGTTGAACTATAAAACAGAACAGATAGTCGACTTATCAAACAGATAGTCGAGCTATCAGATAGTTGAACTATTAAGGTAGATAGTCGAACTATCAAGAAATCTGTCTGGTCAAAAGAAGTCGAGCGGGGTTCGACAATCGACGAGGCAGATACCACAGATCGTCGACCTAACAAGAGTTGAACTAACTCAGAGATAGACGATCTGCTGACAGACGATAGTCGACCAACTGTTAGACGATCGTCGAACAGTTGATAGACGATAGTCGAGCGGCGTTCGACTAGTCGAACCAAAAACAACCTAACCAAATCTTCATCTGGATAAGTGACAACTCTACAACTAAAGCAATCTAACCAAACAACTAAGCTTTGACCGTAGATAAATCTTGGGTCAAGAAACTAATTGAGAAGACTAAACTCAAATCCAAACTAGGGTACCAACACTCTCCTCAAAGAAATCAAATAGTGGACCATCCGACGCAAGCACCCTCTTCGACTCAACCTTTATCTCATTGAAGGCCTTCTTGAAAATCACATTCCAAAACTCCCATTGTCTTCCAGGATTCTGGAAATCGTATAGTTCTCAATGTTCGTTTGGATAACCCATGTATCGTTGAATAGGTCTTCGTGATCAGGCATGCATTTTGTCGAGAAGGAGATCTTCTCCTATAGGGGTGGGGCTTGGGAGGTTGAAGCAACACTCTAACAGTAAATGACATGAAGGCTCCCCTTAGGGGTTGACTCAATGCCTAACCCCTTATGTATTACACAAATCTCTCCTTGGGTACCCACATCGACCCTGTCCATATACTGATCTTCAACCTTCTCTCCTTCTCCTTATCCTCCCACTCCCTGATGTTGCTACTATGGCTTCTCCCCCACCAGGGCTCTTCTTACGTCTCTTATATCCAAGAATTCTAGGCAGATAGCCATTGTGTGACCTTCCTCATGATGGAAATCACTATAGGGCTATGCCACCCTTTCCCTACCCCTCCTAGCCGATTCCGTCTTCCTCTTCCTCCTCCCCGATCGATCACCAGGTTTTATTAGGGTGGGGCTGGAATGGACTCAGACCCGGTCGCTACCCAAGAGAGTTGAACTATCTTTATCATCCCTAAAAGTCCTCCCCCCCACCCTAGAAGGCCCCCCTGCCCTAAGCGAACCCTCTTCCCTGGACCTGAGGAGGCCCACCCAACGAAGTCCGGATCGACCAGTTGATTAGTAGATGAAACCACCGCCCGGCTCCTGGCCCCCAGGGGACCTTGAAATCCCTGCTTCCTTGACTATTCTATAGTCCTCACCTCTTGCTATTATGACCCTCCTAGTTCCTTCACCTCACTTCCCCCTAAAATGGCCAACTTTGTCATGAACACATGGTTCATGAACTCGCACTCAATCTCCCAACCTGCTTGATCGATCAACTCCTTGAAAGACAAAGGGAAATCATAGGCAAGCTCCATCTTAAACATCCCACACAGCTCTCTAACTATTCTTCAACTACTTGCTTGATCAAAAAAGAGTATTGTCTCCCTTCTTCCTCCTACTTGGATGTGGAGAAATGCGGCAAGAAGCTCATGTGCAAGTGCTTGAAGCTGTAGATGGTCCTTGAGGGAAGATGGTGAAACTAGTCCATTCCTTTGAACAAAATGGCAAACAACACATACCTGAAGGTGTATTTCACTTGTCTTATATAGATGGTGTCCTCGAACCATTAGAGATGCTAGAGAGGGTCATCCTTTCTCATATAGTAGGGCATGGCAAGCTTCCTGAACCCCTCTAGAACCGGGGCTGAAAGGGTCAATTCATAGTACAGGCTTCTTGAACCGGCCTGGTGGGCTGGTAGTGCTCACACGGTCTCCTTGCCTGGGTAGTGAGTATCAGCGGGTTGGGGAACAATACATGCACATGGAGGGCTCGCTCATCATCCTCCACCACCACTTCCTTCCTAGGTTGCCTGCTCGGGGCCTCGTCTCCCAGTGCTTGCGAGGTGAGTATCGGGAACATAGGGGTCGAGTACTCGTCTAGTTGCGTGAGGGAGAGACGCATGGTCTCCAAGATAGTCTTCTTAAACTCGTCAATGTCATTTTTCTAGCAAACATGCTCGGGAGAGGCGAGATGCCTAGGTCGGCTCCTTGCCATTCATTTTGGGCTACGGAACCCACACAGAATTTTTTGAACAAGTTACGACCCACGCTCACCATACCAGAACGTTGAACCTGGAAACCTAGGTTAATCGGAGTTCAGACCGACTAGGTTTAGTTTGCTTACTTCTCTCGAATGAGGACATAATACCTGATACTTGAAGCTAAGAGTCTCACTCACAGTGGAGGTTAACCTAAAAAAGACTCCACGAGTTGTAGTGTAGAGGACCCGCACAAACCCGGGAGATTAGGAAGATCTCCCTCTCTCAAACCAGAGTTGAGTTGGGCACCCTGGAGCACACTATAGAGCACCAAAATGTTAACCTAAAAACTTGGGTGAACAGAGTGCTAGAGCTCTTGCCGACCAGAACCAACTCACTTTAAAAAAGTCGCTCCAAAGGTGCCCTTGGGGGGGGGGGGGTCTATTTATAGTTTTCTGAAAAGGGTTTGCGGATAGCGGAATCTCGCCTTATGGAAGTACTATCCACTGTCAAATTGGCCTACTAATAGAGGAATCCCGCTATTTGGAATTACTATTCGCAGGCCAACACAAAATTCCTTGAGAAAAAGGTATACCCCTTGAGGGGCGAGCACACGCTACTTGAGGCGTGGTCGCCTGGGCAGCAAGTACCCGATGGTGTTGGGTTCTCGCAGCTCTCCTGTTACTGAGGGAGGGTGCAGACTGCCCGGGGTCCACTCACTCCAGGTCGGTGAGTACTCGCCATGCTTGCCCCTCCCTTTAAGACAGTTATCTTCCTTTCTGATAGTCGTTGTAGTTTTGAAATTTATGATTAATTTTATTCTGAAATTCTGATTTGGAAGTAATTGAAAATTATATGAATTTATTAGAATGTTTTATAGATCTACAACTATTTTAGACATAGTTTATTATCCGACTAGTTCATTAGTTATCGAAAATTTTGTAATAATCGTTCAAAAATTTAATAGTTTTAAAATACACAATAGTTGGCGTCCATTAATTCAAATAATAGAAAATAAAAAAAATATATAGAGAAATACCAGTTATGTTTTCTTGCGCCACAACTTTATATCATTTAATGTGCAGACTGTGTAGAAAATTTAGGCTTAGATGCGACATCTAGGTTTTTTTTGATAATACAAGTGTTTCAAAATTTAATTTTGGTTTCACAATTTTACATAATTATTACCTGCAAGTATATGAATTCCCGAGAAGAAAACACACAACATAAAAGCAAAGATATTTTCAAAAATAAGATTTTAGAATGTAGAAAAAAACAACCAACTCTGGATAGTTTAAATGATATAAGATTATACACAATTTCAAAATTTTATGAGCAAATATAAATAAAATTTTTTGATTATTTAATGGTGGAATAGTAAAGTGAATATGTATCATATTATAAATTTCATGAACTATGATTTACTAACAATCTAAGCTAGTCGGATAGCTTCAGAGATTGAAATTTCTTTTGGGTGACAGAATTTTGAACAAGCGGAGGAATCGCCTGAATAAAGATTCATTGAAAATCATCTTATGCTACAAATACCACTTAGATGCTATGAAAAGAATGAAGCATATTTCATTGATCAAAGATAGCTCGTCAGAAGTTGAAGTGGAGCTAAGCGGCTTGAATGTAGCCTACAAAGATTAAGTTTGACCAAAACCTACAATGTCACTATTGTGTGTTCTTTAAAGTAAAGTTAGTTTGTGATTTTATATTTTTGTCAATTATAAAAAAATACTGGTAATTTGTACATTTATCTTATTGTGTATATTTTTGTATAAATTGATGTTATTTTATTTATTTTTCAATTATATTAGTTTTTTTTTTCAATTCACATTTTTGAGCTGTGATCATAATTATATATAAATATAAGTATTATAATTTAATAAATTTCTTAGATTTAAAACAATAATATATTTTTAATTAATTTAAATATTTAAATTCGGTCGGGCTGGACTTAGGCCTAGCCTGTAGGGCATAGACATGCTTCCTCTTGAGGAGGAGACCTAGGCCCAAACTAGGCCTAACAAAAGACAGATCCGCGCCAAAGCCTGGCTGGAAAAAAGCCCGGGCCCGTTAGAGTTGGGCTCAGCCTGGGCCTGGCCAGCTTTATGGATAGGCGTATACTAGCTAGATCATTGTTTACCTAGTTGAACTCTTTTATCTTCTAGGAGGTATCTTCATTATTCTAACTTTTTTGCTTAACTATACAGATTCTTTGCATAGTAGAATTGTCGTATGAAAATTTGGACAACAAGACATCTTATTTAAACAACAAATGTATACACAAAACATTGGCATATATATATATATATATATATATATATATATATATATATATATATATATATATATATATATATATATATATATATATATATATATATATATATATATATATATATATATATATAATATGGATGTCAAATGTATTATTGTTCAAAATTCTTGTATCATTTCATTTTATGTACTTTTTAAACAATAAAAATCAAATCAAGATGTTTTGTTTATTTATTTTATACATTAGATTTTTTGGCATGTAATAAAATTAACTATTTGAAATCGATATAATTTATGTATCCTTGTGCTTTATAATTTTTTTGTAGCTTCATTATTTAGAGTTTTGTGTGAATATGTAATATAGTCTTAAATATTTCATTTATTTTAAGAACTACCAGTCTAGCATCAAGCTATTGTTTATTCGTTTATTTTATATCAATCATGTCTTCATTCCTATATTATATGGGATGTAAAAGGTTGGCACATCATCCAAGAACTTGAACTTGAATTTGTGTAATATTGAGATCATTTACTCCTTTTGAAATTATTATTCTCAATATTTGTAATATTTGCTAGACATTTCCCCCGAGTTAACATATATTATGAAAATATCTATCCCGAATTCTATAAATTATACTTCATTATGCTACAACTGAATAATATAAACTCGGATATGAGGTTATGCTAATCTAAAATATGGAGAAGTCTTGATAATTACACATTTATAGGGGTTGGTATTGATGGGACAACTGCATGGGTTTGATTGAACCGCGGGATACAGAACCGTGGTCCGAACCGTCAGTCGCGCTCGTGCAAATACTCGTGCGCAGATTTGTCTCCCGTAAGCCCGGTCGGTCGGCAGCATAACCGTGCGAGTGCGCTCTCGCCTGCGCTGCGCGCGGGCCGCGCGCAAACGAGCTCGCACAACCCCGCCCGACCGCGCGCACCATTGCGCGCAGGCAGGGCCGGCGCGCGCTTTGGGACCCGTGTGCAGTGTTGTGCGTGGTTGGCTCCCGCGCGCGTGCGCGCACCTGCACGCACCTGCACGTGCATGCACAACCATAGCCCTACGAAGGAGCGCGCTGCCTCGCGCCCGTGGTCGGGCGGCCTCCAGGCCGCCCGACCTTCTTCCCCATTGGCCGCCCAATTAGGACGGTCGGTCGTTCTTCTTCCGGGGAGGGAGGAACTGCAGGGGCCACCCTCCCCCCTCTTTCTCCGGCGCCCGGGACGGGAGGCCGAATCGGCCGATTCGGCCTCCCATCCTCAACCGCCGCCCCTAATAGGGGCAACCATTTTCCTGCAAGCCGCCGCCCGTTCTCTGCCAGCCGCTGCCCCGGGCAGGGGCGACATTTCCCTCGCCAAGAACGGGCGGCCAAATGGCCACCCGTTCTCTGCCAGCCGCCGCCTCTGGCAGGGGCGACATTTTCCTCGCCCAGAACGGGCGGCTAAGTGGCCGCCCTCCTCTGCCAGCTGCCTCCTCTGTCAGGAGCGACATTTTTCTCGCCCAAGAAGGGCCATTTGGCCGTCTGTCACATGCCAACAGCTGCCCCAATCAGAGGCGACGTTTCTTTCGCCCAGGACGGGCGGTCGCTTGGCCGCCCGTCCTCTATCCGCCAACCCCGATTAGGGGCGGCTTCCCTTCCCCTCGGATGACCGACCTCCCTCCGACGGCCGGCCGTGTTCCTCCGGTCAAACTTGGCCATCACCGGCCAAGGGTCTCCCCGCTGTCGGCCACCGTCGCCCGCCAATGCCATCTTCTCCCAATGCCACTGCCACCGCAATCGTCTTCTCCCAACGCCATGACCGGCGCCATCTTCTCCCAACGCCACGGCCACCGTCTTCTCCCAACGCCATGACCGGCGCCATCTTCTCCCAACGCCACGACAACCGTCTTCTCCCAACGCCATGACCGCCGCCATCTTCTCCCAACGCCACGGCCACCGCCTTCTCCCAACGCCATGACCGCCGCCATCTTCTCCCAACGCCACGGCCACCGCCTTCTCCCAACGCCATGACCGCCGCCATCTTCTCCCAACGCCACGACCACCGCCTTCTCCCAACGCCATGACCACCGCCGCCGTCTTCTCCAAATGCTGCGGACAACGCCATCGTCGTCCGCCTTCACCATAGTATCCGGCCTCGCCCGTCGGCCTTCGCGGCCAGTCGGAGTCCGACCCCGACCGGCCCCCGCCGGCCGATGTCTTTGCCGCCGCTAATTCTCCATCGTTCGATCGCGCTCTTGCGATCGCCATGATCGAATACCCACATGACCGCCCACATGATCTCCCATAGCGGGGAAAATGCGTAGCCAAAAAGAGAATTGGGTTGCGTCTAGTAAAATAATTAAATAATATGAGCATAAATGTGTCATAAAATCAGCCTATAAATAACAATCATGTTGGTTATGGACTACAGATAGCCGCATAACCGCCATAACCACCCATGAAGCCTATAAATAGGGTAAAGATCCCCCTTTATTTCTCATTCTTTCCTCGATTGGAAAATCCTCCAACAGATTTTCTCTCTCCTTCCTCCTTCACCTTCTTTGTTTCCTTCTCCCCCTTTGAAGATCTTCAAGCCCCCTTTGAAGATCTTCTTCGTTTTCGAATCCTCCTCCGAAGATCTTCATCCTTTCTTCCCCCAAGGAATTTCCTTCTACGATTTCCTCTCTCTACTCCTCCACTTTCCCTCTTTGCGCACTCTTGCGCGCGCTCCCGTGCGCTTTGCCTCCTTGCGCGCCTCCACGAGCTGCGCCTCCTTGCGCGCTCCTACGCAAGCCGCTTCCTTGCGCGCTCCCGCGCGCTCCACCTCCTTGTGTGCTGCCACGCGTGCCTCCTCATTGCGTGCTCCCACACATGCCTCATCCCACGTGCTCCCACACACGTAGCTCCGGTGCGCTCCGCCTCCTTACGCGCTCCCACGCGTGCCTCTTCCTTGCGCGCTCCCGTGCTAGACTATTCCTTGTGCGCTCTCGCGCGCGCTGCTTCCTTGCACACTCTGCCTCATTGCATGCTCCCCCGCGCGTCTCTTCCTTGCATGCTCTCGCACACTACACCTTCTTGCACGCTCTCGCGTGCACCTCTTCCTTGCGTGTTTCCGTGCGCGTCGCTTCCTTGCGTGCTCCCGCGTGCTCCATCTCATTGCGCTCTCCTGCACACGCACTTCCATGCACGCTCTCGCGCCCTTGGCCCCCATACGCGCTCCCGCGCATGCCTCTTCCTTATTTCCTCCCGCGCACACCGCTTCCATGCGCGCTCACGCGCGCTCCACCTCCTAGCGCGCTCCCACGCGTGCCTCTTCCTTGCGTGCTCCGCCTCCTCGCACACTACCGCAAATGCCTCTTCCTTGCATGATCCAATGCGCTCCACCTCCTTGTATGCTCCCACACGCGTCGCTTCCTTGCCCGACCATGCGGGCTCCACTTCCTTGCGCGCTCCCGCGTGCTGTGCCTCCTTGTGTGCTCTCGCACGCTTTTCTTCCTCGTGCGCTCTCGTACGCACCTCTTCCTTGCATGATCCCACTCACGCCTCCTCCTTGCACGCTCCTGTGTATGCCTTTCCCTTGTGCGCTTGTTGGGTCCATTGATCACAATGTCACGAATTTGAAGAAGGCCCACAAGTCAATAGTATACACATGATTGTATTTGATATATGCTCAAGTTTAATATTTATAGTATGTCTACTGTTCCATGATTATAAAGGTTGTCATGGTCAGAATATCATTTGGACTCAAGACAGGATACTGGAAAAGCAGAAATCTGGCTAAGTCTAGATGCGTTGAGTGAGTTCAGTTCACTCAATGCCAGAAGGCTTGAAGTTTTGAAAGAAGATCAGACACTCAAAGCCTAAGTTGTGTTGGACTCAATTCGGGCTCTGCCCAGAAGCGTTGAGTTAAGGTTGTTCACTCAACGCCTACTCAAAAGGAATTATGTCCAAGTACAGAAACGTTGAGTGAAGAAGGTCCACTCAACGTTTTATCAATAATTTAGAAGAGCCCAAAAGCGTTGAGTGAAGGTTGTTCACTCAACGCCTACTTAAAAGAAAATTTTTCTAAATATAACGCCTTATCAATATTATAGTTGAGTCCAGAAGCATTGAGTGAAGATAGTTAACTCAATGCCTTCATTCAGAAATTCAGTGCAAGTCCAGAAACGTTGAGAGATAAAGACTTACTCAACGCCTATAGTTAGGATGACAGCCAAGTACAGAAGCATTGAATAAAGTGGCTTCACTCAACGCCTTTAACCAGAAGAATTCTGCTAAGTACAAATGCATTGAGTAATGAAGGTTCACTCAACACCTTATCAGATCAGCTGTCCAAGACAAAAGCATTGAGAGATGAATGCATAATCAACGCCTCAAGAAGCAGATTTTCTACCAAGCATTTTTGTGTTGAGTCACATAGCTTCACTCAACACCTATGTAGATTTGCTGTGAAAACTGATAAGTCCACAAGTGTTGAGTCATGCTGCCTTCACCCAAATTCAAATCAAGCGGGATTTTCCCATTAGAAGCCAAATGACACCGAACTCTTTCTGAACAACAGTTATAACTAAAGTACCTTTACAGTTGCTATTTTCAGCTTGCCCATACAGGACAAAGGGTTGTTAGACAGCGGAAGATAAAAAGGTCTTTTATAGAGAAATTAAAAAGGAGTCTTCTTCATCTTCTTTCACGGGATAGTCTTCTTTTTTTTCTGAATCAATTATTCTAGTTTTACAGAAGAGTTACAGAAGACAGTGGAGTAGCAGAGTACTCAAAGGAGGTTGTTGTTCATCTTCAAGGCAATTTCTTTCAACTCTGAGATATTTAAATCTTGAAGATACAGAGCGGTCTTCTCAGCATAAGTAGAACTTTACGGACGATCAAGAATATTATGGCTGTGAAGAGATAGGATTGAGTTTCCTAGTTCAAAAAGATGACTCAGAGGACCATTTCTTTGGAGTCAAACAATCTCAAACTCATTACTCAACCTATAGGATCATAGTTTGATCTGTGTTGTATGCCTTAGTTATAAAGGCAATGTGTAGGAGATCTGTGAATCTATGAGTGTAGTGCTGCTTAGCCTGAGGTAAGATTTATTATACTCTAAGTATAGGATCCTGATTAGGATCTAAGGTAAGGCTAGGGCCTTAGATAAGATCTCTATGTAGATCTGAGGTAGGAGATCTGTGTATCTCTGAGTGTAGGGCTGCTTAGCCTAAGGTAGGAGTTGTTATACTCTGATTTGTAGGAGTGAACTTCATTTTGAGGTATAGGATCCTGAGGGATCTGAGATGTAAGCTCAAGGAGTCGAGTAAAAGGAGAAGTTGGTCGAATCTAGCTCACTACTAGATAAGTGAAGGGAGAAAGTGGATGTACCCTATATAGGAGAACCACTATAAAACTCTTGTGTGTTGTGGTGTCTCTTAAAATCTAAATAACAAAATCTAGCACACAATTAGACCTAAACTCAAAAGATTTGAATATACCTATTCAGCCCCCTAGGTGTGTAGCTACTCTTGAACAAAGACTTTTAAGTGATATCAGAGTGAGGTTGTTCAAAAAGGACTTAACAGGCTGAACAAATTTCCAAGGATAGCAGAAGATTATCTCTATGGGTTCAGGTGAGAACCATAAGAAACTGAGTTCTATGAAACTTCCTATATGTACGAAGGAAATTTTTCGGATCTATAAGGAAAAGGTAAGACTATTTATGGAAGCCTGAAACCTTAGGATATTCATAGCTAAAAGTCTTTGATTTTAAGGGCAGCTAAACACCTAGAGGGGGGGGGGGGGTGAATAGGTTTTCTTGACTTTTAATATTTTCTTTAACTTAGTGTTTTGTGAGTTAGCTAGGTTACCTTGCTTTCAAGACAATCCATAAAAGCACACAATATTTTTAGTAGTTCCCAAAATTATAGGTACATCCACTGTCCCTCACCTTTCTAATAGCTTGTTAGACAAGGCCCCTTCTCCAAAACTCGGCTCCTAAGAGCTTATAACACGATCACGCAGGACCACTCAGTCTCCTCCAAGACCTATAGCTCGGGCACAAAGCCCTACAACTTAATGATCAAAATATCACCTACCTCAGGCCAAAAGGACCTACCACTTAGGCAAGGAGGATAGCCCTACCTCAGATCTAAAGGATCCTACAACTCAGATTCACACCAGAATCCTACCACTCAGGCCAAAGCCCTACACTCAGATTCTTAACAAAATCCTACCACTCAGATCTAAACAAGATCCTACACTCGACCTTTATAAATTGGCTTACAACTTAGATCTAGAAAGATCCTACAAAAAGAGATAAGTTTGCTGATGATGATTTAGACAATAGAGAGAT
The DNA here is from genome assembly GCA_039513925.1 of Platanthera zijinensis. Lineage (NCBI taxonomy): Eukaryota > Viridiplantae > Streptophyta > Magnoliopsida > Asparagales > Orchidaceae > Platanthera > Platanthera zijinensis. Next base: position 15,348,981 of record CM077084.1, read on the forward strand.
GATATCAGTATTCCTCCTTCTGTCCTGAGAAGACTCAGTCCAGATTCCTTCTTCACAGCTCCAAAAAATTGTCTTCAGGATAAGCTCTACTTGGGCTGTGAAGTAACTGCAGCAGGGGTTGGCCTTGGCTTCTTTTCTCTCAAAGAAATATCTCTGACCTTGTTGTTGTCGGTGTTGATTGCAGCAACTAACTTGATGACCTTTTGGATCAGTCAATTTAACTTCTACTTTGAGCTCTGTAGTAATTAGGAGGAAGAAGAAGAAGTTGTGCCGCTTTGAGAAAAGACAAACCTTAGAAAAGATCCTCTCTTCTCTACCGATATCATTCCTTTATTATCCGTCATCCAATGACTCTTTTGACCTGTGGGCCCAGTTTTAATTGCAGATATAAGCCTTCCTTTTACAGAAAAATCTTACTGTTGGCCGCTGATGCCATTAGTGGTAAACTGCAGCTTTTCCGCAATGAATTTGAATTTCATTGACTTATGTTGACTTTTGCTGACATCAGTATCTGTGGACTTAGCCAAATTCTTAGATTCAATCTAGGCATTGAGTGCGTTGAGTGAATTGGCTTCACTCAATGCCTCTAGACTTAGCCAATTCTTCTGTCTGCTTAGGCATTGAGCGCGTTGAGTGAATTACCATCACTCAATGCCTCTGGACTTAGCCAATTCTTCTGTCTGCTTAGGCGTTGAGTGCGTTTAGTGAACTGGCTTCACTCAATGCCTCCGAACTTAGTCAATTCTTCTGCATTGTCAGGCATTGAGTGTGTTGAGTGAATTTTTATCACTCAACGCCCCTGGACTTAGATAGATTTTTTTGTCTATCTTCATTAAGCTTTGACTGACCATGGCTCTGTCGACGCTTCCCTTTTTGGGCGTTGAGTGAGCTGACCTCACTCAATGCTTCTGGACTTAGTTAATTTTTCTGTCTCCTTCTTCTTAAGCTTTGACTGCACAGTCTTTCCTCAGTGCTTTTTATTATACGGAGTTGAGTGAACTAGCTTCACTTAATGCCTGTGGACTTAGCCGATTTTCTGCTTGCCACTGTTAAAGCTTTTACAGACTCAGTTATACTCGACGCCTCTTGGTATATGGCATTAAGTGAACTGCCTTCACTCAACACCTGTGGACTTAGTCGCATTTCTGTCTTACAAACTGCCAGGCTTTGACTATCCACACCTTACTAAGTGCTTTTTGGCATCTGGCGTTGAGTGAACTTGCTTCACTCAATGCCTGTAGACTTAGGCGATTTTGAGCCTTTCCAGTATCCTTCTTTGACATCTGGCGTTGAGTGAACTAGCTTCACTCAATGCCTGTGAACTTAGACAGATTTCTATCTCTCCACTTCTCTACCTTCTGACCACCTATCACAACCACTTAGAATACTTGTCCAATCAGTGTAACAAGGACCAACCTATTGGGAATTGTTCCCTTCAATGTTCCTTAGGATTTAAAGAGGCAACACTAAACATGCTAAGGGGAATAATGTATTTAATGTGTACTCGAGTTCTTGCATGCAGGTTGTCCTTGATTGGACAGGTGAACAAAAAGAGAAAGCTGGAAGTAAAATAATTTGACTAAGGCAAAACTGCTGAGACAGCTAAGATAGCTGAGAAGAATGTCTCAGCTGTGAAGAAGAAACCGCTGAGATAGTTGAGAAGGAACTGCTGAGACAAAGCCAACAGAAATTTTCTAAGTCTAGAAAGTGGAGTTCGTCGAACTGAGTTCAGAGTTCGTCAAGCTGAGCTCACCTTTCGTCGAGCTTAAGTTAAAGTTTGAAGATTCAGAGTTCGTCGAGCTGAGCTCACATTTCGTCGAGCTCAAGTCAAAGGTTGAAGATTCAGAGTTCATCGAGCTGAGATCACCTTTCATTGAGCTCAAGTTAAAGTTTAAAGAATCGAAGTTCGTCGAGCTTAGTACAGATTTCGTCAATCTCAGATCGACGATTGTCGAACTTAGTCTAAGTACTTCATGTTGTGCCAAGATAGCATAATTCGTCGAGCCAAATGTAAAGTTGGAAATTCTGAAGTTCGTCGATCTCAGTACCGAGTTCGTCGATCTCAGATCGACGATCGTCGAGCTCAGTCCGAGTACTTTATGCCGCCGCGAGAAAGCTATTATTTGTCCTCTTCTAAGGAAGGTAGCGCTCACCATCCTTGGCTGGGCACACACTCAAATTGTGTCGTTGATTCAAATCTACAGATATAAAAAGAAAAGAGAAAATGGGATTAGGGAAACAATTACAGAAATTGGAAAATAGAAGAGAGGCGGCTGGACTTAATCTTCTCCGACGAGCTTGAAAGCAAACTCAAGCTGTGTAAGCCTACAAAGCAGAGAAAGATAGCTGAAGCTTCTTCCAGTTCAGCAAGATTGTTCTTTGGAGAACAAGGTGACTGATTCATTCAATCAGTAGTAGGAGATAGGTGTATGAAGGGCTGTAAGCCTTCAACAGCAGTTAGCTGTCTTCAGTATAGTAGAGAAATTGGTAGCTGTAGAAGAAGACTAATTCCTTCTACAACAAGGGTTGGACTGAAATCTGCCCAGTCCAGCAAGATAGACTTAGAGATTTATCTCTGAGTTAGTATTTCAATTTACTTGATTTATTTCCTGTCGGATTCAGTTTGCTTGAATCTGATCTATAAGGCACTTTATGCCTGAGTTGGAGGTGATTAATTAGTCACTAAGGTAGGTGCCCTGCTAGGGTACTTAGGTAGGATCCAAGTGTGGATCTGAGAGTAGGGTTGTCCTCCCAGCCTGAGTAGTAGACCTTAGTTATAAGGCTGAGGTAGGTGACTGTTGAGTCACTAATCTGTAGGTGACAAGTGTGTCACTGATTGTAGGTCTTGGAGGATACTGAGTGTAGGGCCTTTTAGCCTGAGGTAGGTGATAAGTTTATCACTAAGTTGTAGGTGCCTGGAAGGGTACTGAGGTAGGTACCTGGAAGGGTACTGAGCTATAAGAGTGCTGCAGCACTCTGAGAGTAGGGCCTCGTGCATGAAGTTGTAGGGCTGAAAAGCCCGAGCTGTAGGCCTTAGAGATAAGGCTGAGGTAGGTGGTTTGAGGACCACTGAGCTATAGGAGCACTGCAGGGCTCTAAGGTAGGAACCCTTGTGGTTCTGAGGTAGGGTTCTGAAGACAACCTTAGTGTAAGGCTGAGGGCCTGAGGTGTAAGCTTCGAGGAACATTTTGGAGTAGTTTATGCCTTGTTTAACATAAGTTAGAAAGGTGAGAGGGAAAGTGGATGTACCCAATTGGGGAACCACTATCAATACTTGTGTGCTGTGCTGTGTTGTTTGTTCTTATTTTATATTGCAGGTATTAAGGACAAGCTCTAGATCACTTAGTTAGTAAACAACAAACATAGTAAATAAATTTCAAAGACCTATTCAGCCCACCCCCCTCTAGGTGACTAAATAACCTTGAAGTAATAACTTTCAAGTGGTATTAGATGGAGGTTAATCAAAAAGGATTTAACAATCTGAGTATACCTCCAAGGTTAGCTATAAGATATAAGTATGGGGTCAGGAATGAACTATAAGGAGCTAGAGGCCATGAAACTACAGTCTGTAGGAAATAAGGATTTGGCCACTGGAAGCAAAGTGTCAGACTGTTCATGGAAGCATCTGACCCTAGGATCTATGTAATAGTAGTGGAAGGTACTTTTATCCCCATAAAGGCCTCCACCATAGATCCAACTCTGAGAGTGCCCAAGGCATATACAGAGATGGATAGAAATTAGGTAATTCTATCCACCATGGACAAAAGGGCACAAAATATCATAGCCAGTGACATTGATGACTCAACCTTCCAAAATCTTGTACACTGCAAGACCTCCAAGGAAATGTGGGACACTCTTGTGGTCTACATGGAAGGCTTTGACGAAGTTAGAGATGATAGGAATTCTATGCTCAACCAAGAGTATGAGGCTTTCAGACAAAGCAAATTTGAAAAAGTAGTTGACTGCTTTGAGAGGTTCTTTAAGACAGTTAATGAACAAAGAACCTATGGTAGGGTCTTCAGTAACTATGAGCTGAATGGAAAGTTCCTAAGATCCCTCACTAGAGATTGAGACACTAAGATATGTGCCATTTGGGAAATGGCCAAGTTAGCAGACACTTCTCCACCAACTTTGTTTGGAAAGCTACTATCCTATGAAATGCTGCTGGCTGCTAGACTAGAAGGGGAGAAGAGCAACCAATCCAAGTACAAGGATAAGTCTGTGGCATTCAAGGAAGAAGCCTCAAGAAGGAGCAGAAGAAAGACTCCCTCACAACCATGGAGGGAAGCTGAATCAAGCTCAGAAAAATCTGAGTCAAGTTCATCAGATAATCACATGCCTGATAAAGATCTAGCTACCTTCTCCAGGCAATTTCGAAAGTTCAAGAAGAAGAAGGACTGGAGGAGAAGGCCATCTTCATCCTCTTATCACAGGAAGTCATCCAAGGATGACAGGTATGTCCCTAAAACTAATAAACAGATTTCTTCTAATGTCATCTGTTATTATTGCACTAAGGCTGGGCATGTCATTGCTTACTGTCGAGTCAAAATAAAGGAAGAAGATGAGAAGAAGAAGAAAAAGCATCACCATCACCACAAGGATAAGAAGAAGGAGAAGTCCTTTGTGGCTATGAAATAGAGAAGCAAGACAGATTCTTCCTCCTCAAAATCTGAAGATGAAGAGGAAGAAGCCTATATAGGGCTGATATCTATTACTGCAGATCCAGAAGAAGAAGAGAAATATCCTACTGCCAGGATAGGAATCAGGGCCCTCTGTCACACTGAGACTGTGACAATGAGGAGGATGAAGAAGACTGTGGATTCTAGGGGATGATGGCAATATTTGAAGAGCAAAGAAGTCAGGCAGATTCAGAATCAATCAAGGTACAACCTCTCTCCATTCCTTCATCTTCCTCTAAGTATGATACCGGTCCAAACACTGATGCATCTTCATCCTGTGATGAAGATTGCTCAGAATCTGAGACTGATGTCAATCAATTGATTGATAAGTATGGATTACTCCTAGATTCTCTAAGGAAGAGCAAAAATCTTGCCAAAAGGCAAGCAAAGGAGATTGAAGTCCTCAAGCCTTATAAAACTCTTTATAACAGTAAATCTATTGAGTTTTATAAGAAGAGTCATGAGGTGTCTGAACTCAAGAAAAGTCTTGAGTGTCAAACCAAGCTTCTAGAAGAAAAGAATAAGCATATTAGATATCTGGAACAAAAGTTCACAGAGAAATTGAGGATTGTAATTAACCCTTCTCAGTCATAGGGTAAGTTGCCAAAAGCGTAACCTACCAAGTCCTTGGGAAGCTGGGTATTAATCACATTAATCATCAATTCAAATCTGAATTCTCTAATAGGTTGTTAGTATTTCGAAAGGTGAATTTACCTTCTAAAGCTGTCAAGTTTGCACCTCCCCGCGAGGATCAATCAAATGTGTGATCTACCAGTGGGGTAAAGACACATGATCTCATAAGGAGTGTTTCTGTCCACTCTAGCCATAAAGATCAGGATAAGGTCTTTAGATTTAGATCCAAATATTCTGTATCTAAAGAGATGAGAGAGACCACTAGAGCTTGGAACCTCCTCTCTAGCTAATGTTGGTCTATAAGTTGACTTATCACTCAATCAAACCTCTGCTAACTTCCAACTCCAAGTAAGTGATATGCATGTTTAAAAAATCCATGCCAGTCCTAAGTCAGGATAAGTTTCAAAGAATGCTACTGAAGAAGTGGTTGTTGCAGAAGATAAGGCAGATATGGCTGATATTGATGATGTAGTTGTAGTAAAAGTTATCCCTACAACAAAAGATAACTATGAGCCTCCTGTGGCTTTAAATACTTATATTGATGGGTCAAGCCCAAAAAATAATGCTAAGTCTGAGGGGGAGCATGATCAGATGGATCTGACAACTTTGGATAAAGTGGTCAACAGAGTGGCTAAGTCTGCACCCACTACAGGTAATACCCATATATACCCTCTTATTTAGTAGTGTTAAAACAACTTTAGCTAAGGAAATGTTTTCTTATATAAGTGTTGTAGTTGAGGGGGAGTCTTCACAGGTCCCTGCCAAGGAAGATGTCCCTCCTCTATTAAGCCAATCAACCACCACCCAAATCTCTAATGAGTTACTCTTCAACAACATCAAAGCACTCCTGGATGCCCAAACCACAACCCTCAAGGAGTAGTTGACCAATCAGTTGCCAAGCAGAGGGATAAATTGTCAACCAAAGTCAAGGAAAATAAAGAAGAAATCTCTCACTTAAACAAACAGGTCACCACCTGGTTTGATAGGGTTGGAACTGCTGGAATCAAACTGACCACCCTTATGAAATCCTTGGACACAATCCAAAAACTCTTTGCAGCTGACATAGGATATGCCAAGAATTATGTGAGTGCAACTGATGAGGTGATCAGGGGTGCAGTAGATCATGTAAATCAACATGTCACCAATGTTGTTTTCCACTCTATGAAGGAGGCAACTCTTCTGAAAAATGAGCTGCTTGCTAACAATGAGAGAATATTCCAATCTATATCAAGCAAAAGTGAAGCCAACTCCTCCCTACTGCAAAAGATCATCTCTAAAGAAGGTAGAAAGGGGGAGAGCATCCATGCTAAGATAGCGTCACTCATTGAAGAACAAGCCTTCAATGTAATTCAAGGCATTAGGGTGGCACTACTCCTGCCCCTCCTGGATAGAAAGAGGCCAGAGGACCTAAACTTCCCAGCACAAGCTAGAGCTGCACAGGATGCATAACTTGCTACCAGAAGAAAGAGGGAAGGAACTCAGATGGCTGAAGAGTTCATGGCAAAGAGGAGAGCTGAGAATAGAGATGATCCAGATCATGAATAGCTAAGTGATGCCTCTGAATCCATCATTATCAATGCTTGGATAAGCCATTGACAAATCTTAAAGAACATTAATAGTGTATATCCTTCTAAGGAATGTATCAAGCATTTGGAAAGAAATTCCCTAAGGGAAAGAGTATTCAAAGAAAATCTGGTAAGAAAGAGCAACCCTAAGAAAATGCCTCCCGGATATATTCCAAAGCCATTCCTTTACTTCAAACGGCAGGAGAACAAAGCTGAAAACTTGAAGAAGACTGTTGCTTACAAGAATGCTGATTCAAGTTCATCAAAGAAGAGCTGAGATGATGCTACTAGACTTAGGGTGCTTTAAATATGTAATCAATGTCTTGTAATGAATATCAATAGTGTAGCAACATCAAATCTTTATAAATGAAATTAATATGATTTGGCCCTGACTATATTGATGTGATAAATGTATAATGCAATTCTCATTTATATATCTGTGATAAATGAATATGCTATTTTTCATATATATCCTGTAATCATAAGTTTTCTACTATTGTTTGGCTAAGTTAATGATTAGGTACAACATAATCAAAATATGTACCTTGTAAATGATTAATAAAGCTCTTGTTGCTAATCATATTGTTATATTGTTAGTGATTGATAATCCACCAGTGCTATTGGTTAGTCAATCAAAATGTTATGCCATCATACCTAGGGGGAGTTATCCTATACTGGGATGACTAGTTGTCATGATAATGTCTCTTCAGGCCTATCATGATATGTTTTTATGTTGGTGCACCTTTGCATGGATGGGTGTTCTGCCTTCTTAAATTAGGGGGAGATTGTTGGGAATTGTGCCCTATAATGTTCCTTAGAATTTGAAGAGGCATCACCAATCATGCTAAGGGGCATAATTTATTTGATGTGTGCTTGAGTTCTTGCATGTAGGTTGTCCTTGATTAGACAGGTGAACAGAAAGAGGAAGCTGGAAGTCAGACAATTTGACTAAGGCAAAACTGCTGAGACAGCTGAGATGGCTAAGACAGCTGATAAGAATGTCTCAGCTATGAAGAAGAAACTGCTGAGATAGTTGAGAAGGAACCGTGAAAGTGAGTGTAAAATCAACCCTTCACTCTAGAGGGGGGGGGGGTGAATAGAGTGTTTTAAAATAATTTTGCAAATATAAAAATTACTTTAGAAGTGGAAGACTTAATTTACTTAGTGCAGAGTGTTTAACATTAATTAGAATAAAACAAGTACAAGAAACAAATCCTCAGCACACAACAAACAAAATAACAAGCAACCAGAAGACACAAGGAACTATAGTGGTTCCCCAAAATCTGGGTACATCAACTCTTCTAACACCCTTGGTAGGAATCCACTGCAGGATGAGTTGATCAGGTGTCCTGGGCACCAATGAGCTTTTGATCAGGTGCTCAAAAACCAAAGCAGATTTTTTGATCAGGTGTCTTGCTACCACTGAATTTTGATCAGGTCTCAGAAACCAAAAAAAACTTTTGAAGGGAGTTTAAAGAACCCTTTTACAGGAAAGAAAAAGAAAAAGGTTAGGTTGTCTTCTCTGTCAACAACTGGATGTTGATATTGTCAAAGCTCCCCCTGAGATTAGCAAGAGTTTAGAAATAGAAGCTTTGTAAGGGTGATAGGTCTTCAATGAAAACAATGCTCCAGCAAAAGATGATTCCAGCAAGAACTGAAATGTGTGTTGTCTGGAGTATGAATGATGAAGACTTGAGAAAACTTTGAATCAGAAGGAATCAGAAAGAATAGAAGCTTGTTCTCTGTTCAGTGTTATTGATCTTCTTCTCTTTTTTTCTTATGTATGTCTGTGTTTCTTCTTCTCTGAATAATAATATGAAATCCAGTCTTCAAATCTTCTAGATAGCCGTTAGCAAAATTCATAAATGCTTTCCTTAAATGTCAACTGTCTCTGGAGGAATAACCTAAATAACATTCCTTCTTTGTTTCCTTGAAACTTGCTCCAGATTTAATATAACGGCTAAAAATCTTCTTCAATAAATACTATGACTTGAAGATATTTGAAATCCTTTACAAACTGACAGAATTCAAGAAATCGTCGATCTCAAAAGATAATCGTCGATCTGAGCTCAACTATCGTCGAACTGAGCTCAGAGATATAGGAACTAGTCTTAGATAGAAAGCGTCGATCTGAGGTCAGCGATCGTCGAACCGAGTTCGACGCCTCATCGACCTGAGCTCAGAGATAGTCGAACTGGGTTCGACGCTTCGTCGATCTAAGCTCGACGACAAGTTGAACTCTATATCTGGGCTTCTCATCTGAACTAGGAGGTCTTGGGGAAAGCTTCAAACCTAAGTCCTAAGCCTTAGACCTTAACTAGTTGACCTTTACTCTATACAACAAGGTCAATGCAATAATCCTATAGACATAAAGATCCCGACCCAAATTAGTAATAGGGTGTTCCAACAATCTTCCCCTATTTGGGTTAGGATTACTATTTACATGAATTATAGGAAATGAAAATAACAAAAATAGAAATACATAAAACATTGCAAAACCACAGATATATAAATATATCACAGCAAATAGTTCAGTAGAGAGAGATTGTTCTGCTTACATTAACTTTCCTTGTCAATACCTTTCTGAAACAGAGTTTCATTGTTAAGATTTTCAGAGTCTTTCTTTGATCTCATATCATCAGCAGCACAAAGATACTTCTAGCTTCTGCCTCTAGGGACCACAGCTTCAGGATGTAGCTGCATATACTTCTCAGTATTGAAAAATTTCTTGGAGCTATACCTTTCAAGTTCTTGTCTTCTTTGATCTGACAGAGTAGAGATGTTGGAAGTATCTTGGCCATTTTCTCTGGCTTTCTTGATTTGATCTAATGTAGCCATCTATTTTAGTCTAGCTGTCCAAGAGACTGGGTTTTTCTCTGGATCTTTAAATGGAACTGATGGCTCATACTTATTGATGGTGTCAGTGGGAGGAGCTTTTTGATAAAAACCTTCTTTGAGCTTATAAGGAAAAGGACCAGAAGTGGAATCACTTGGGATTTGTCCTTTCCTTTGATAAGGTTGATGCCTGGACTATCCTCTAGAATAAACCTGATGAACTCTTTGAGTGCCTCTATACTGACTGCCTCTTGACTGATTACCTCTTTGCTGATATCCTCTAGATTGAGATCTTCCTTTATACTGGGATTGAGAGGATCTTTGTGAAGAGATATTGGAGGATTGATGAGCTGAGTCTCCACCAGATCCTGCACCTGGAGAAGGAGAAGGAGGAGGATTATAGTGAGAGGTTTCTTTATCATATTTCCCTTTCTTCCTCATGGCCTTCAACTTGTGAGAAGCGAACTAAAACAAGCCAGAAATGGTATAACTGAAATTTTATTATCAGAAAAAGGTATCTATTACAAAGGTATGGCCTCCCTTATATAGAATGGAGGAGAGAAGAGAGAATACAAATAAGAGATGTGAGACTAAAACTATACAAAAAATCTGGGCGGCTAGAACAACAGATCGGAACAAGCCGCGCGGTTAGACAGAAGGGCTAACCGCTCGGCCACTGCCAGAGAGAGAGACAAGCCGCCATGTGAGACCGTTAGACCGCTTGGACCTCAGACCTCAACACAGCAACCAAACCGCTGAAGGCAAACCGCCAGACCGCCCGATCAATAACTCGCCAAGCCAGATCGATAGACCGCCCGGTTTCCAACTTCAACACTCCCTCTCAAGCTGGAGCATATATGTCGATCATGCCCAGCTTGTCACATATATGAAGAAACGAGGCGGATACTGGCTTGGTGAAGATGTCAGCCAGCTCTTTTTCAGACGTGACGAAGGGGGTGCAAATTTGTTCCTTCAGAATCTCTTCACGAATGAAATGACAGTCGACCTCAATGTACTTGGTTCTCTCATGGAAGACTGGATTTTTGGAGATGTATATAGCAGCCTTGTTGTCACAAAACATAGGTAGAGGATGGTTGTAGACCTCTCCTAAATCCAACATGAGAGCCCGTAGCCATTTTAGCTCACAAGTGGTCGATGCCATACTCCGATACTCTGCTTCAGCACTGGACCTGGAGACAATAGATTGCTTCTTGCTCTTCCAGCTTACCAGATTGCCCCCAACAAAGGTACAGAAACCGAAGGTAGACTTGCGGTCCCCTTTGTCATCAGCGTAACTCGCATCTGAGTAAGCTTCAACCCTCAGATGATCATTTTTCTGAAAAAGCAATCCTTTCTCAGGGGCTGCTTTGACGTACTCCAAGATCCGCAAGGCGGACTGTAGATGACACTCCCTGGGAGCTTCCATGAATTGACTCACCTTGCCCATAGCATAGGAAATGTCGGGCCTAGTCACGGTGAGGTATATGAGCTTACCAACCAGACGCCTGTACCGCGAAGCATTTGAAAGAAGAGGCGAATCATCTGTCCAGGTTTTTTCTTCTCCAACAGCCATGGGACATCGGGCAGGTTTGGCCCCAGTCAATCCTGCTTCTTTTAAAATATCAAGAGCATACTTACGCTGAGAGAGGACTAAAGAGTTGGGCTTCCGAGAGATTTCGATCCCCAAAAAATACTTCGGAGAACCCATATCTTTCGTGACTAGATGTTGGCGAAGATGCCGCTTTGTCAAGGCTACCCCTTCCTGGTCATCACCAGTGAGAAGAATATCATCAACATAAACTGCAAGAACCACCAGTCCCGAAGAGATTTTGCGAATAAATAGAGAGTGATCAGCAGCGCTGCGAGCAAAACCAACGGCTGCCACGATGCCGCTGAACTTGTCAAACCAAGCTCGAGGGCTCTGCTTGAGGCCATAGATTGCCTTCTGTAGCCGGCATACTCGTGTCTCCCCCTGAGCAACATACCCTGGAGGTTGCTCCATGTAGACGGCCTCCTGAAGATCACCATAAAGGAAGGCATTCTTGATATCCAGCTGGGAAAGCGGCCAGTCTTTGTTGACCGCCACAGAGAGAAGGACCCGTATAGTGCTGAGACGAGCCACGGGAGAGAAGGTGTCGAAGTAATCAACCCCATAGGTTTGCGTAATGCCCTTAGCCACCAGGCGAGCTTTGTAACGGTTCACAGTGCCATCTGGGCCAAATTTGACCACAAAGACCCAGCGACAACCAATAACATCTGTATCAAAGGGAGGAGGGACAAGAGTCCAGGTACCCCGCTCTGTGAGGGTCTCCATTTCCTCATCCATGGCCATCTTCCAGTGAGGAATGACAAGGGCCTCCTGGTAGGAACGAGGTGTGGTAGTAGCAGAGATAGCCAGTGCAAAGGCCCTGCGAGAAGGGGTAAGACGATCATATGAAACAACAGCAGCAAGGGGGTGTAGGGTACACGTCCGCACCCCTTTGCGAAGAGCTACAGGAAGATCCAGGTCGGCGGGCTCCTCGGCATCCAGAGCATCCGTGGCAGAGAGAGCTGGCCCGGGAGGAGAGAGCGACGGCAGCGGCGATGAGGGAGATGGAGGCGAAGAGAGAGGCGGAGGGAGAGAAGTGGGCGGAGACGGAGGAGGGGCGGATATCGCAGTAGGAGACGAGGGAACGAACGAAAGAACAGGAGAATCAGAGGTGGGGGGGGGGGAAGAGAAGAGGAGTCATCCGAGAAGTAGGAGGCATTCTTGAAGAAGGTAACGTCAGCGGAGATGAACTGCTTACAAAGAATAGGATCAAAGCAGCAGTAGCCTTTCTGAGTGGCCGAGTACCCCAGAAAGACACATTTGGTGGAGCGAGGGGAGAGCTTATCACGGGTGGCAGACGGGGCATGCACAAAAGCAGTGCACCCAAAGATTCGGAGAGGGAGAGGAAAAGGCTCCTGACCTGGATAAAGGATGGAAAAAGGGGTTTTTCCCTTGAGAACGGAGGAGGGAATGCGATTGATGATATAGCAGGCTAGAAGAACAGCATAGCCCCAATATGAGCGAGAGACATGCATTTGAGTCATCAATGTGCGAGAAACATCGAGGAGGTGACGGTTTTTGCGTTCCGCCACCCCATTTTGTTGGGATGTATAGACACAACTTGTCTGATGAATAACGCCATGTTGGACACAGAAAGAGGTAAAAGCATGACTTAAGTACTCTTTTGCATTATCCGAGCGAAAAGTTTTAATACCAACACCAAACTGATTTTTGATTAAATGATAATAGGAGGTCCATACATTAAAAAGTTCAGAGCGATATCGTAAGAGATACACCCAAGTACATCTAGAAAAATCATCAATAAAGGTTACAAAATAAGAACTACCCCGACCAATAGTAAGGGTAGGAGCAGGTCCCCAGATATCGGAGTGGACTAGATCAAACGGACGGGTAGAGCCCCGACCTTGCTTTGGAGGGAATGAGGAACGATGATGCTTGCCAAGTTGACATGCTTCGCAGTTGAGAGGAGTATTGGAGGGAGGGAGGTGGGGCAGAAGCTGATGTAGAAGCCGTGGTGGAGGATGACCGAGACGGAGATGCCACTAGAGAAGATCCGTACAAGAAGAAGAGAAGGCGGACAAAGCGGAAACGTTGTCGAGGAAGTAGAGGCCGCCGCTCTCAGTCCCAGTAGCAATCGTTCGCTGGGAGCTCGGATCCTGAAAAGAACAAGAAGATGGAGTAAACGTTATAGAACATTGAAGCTGCTTGCACAAAGAAGTAACCGACAACAGATTGCACGGAAACTTGGGCACATAGAGAGTGTCCTCTAGCCGAAGGGACGGAGTAATATGAACCACTCCCGACCCATGAACCGGGGAGGGAGAACCGTCTGCAATGAGGACCGGGGGCAACCGATCATGTTGTTCGAGGAGAGAGAAGCACTGAGGATTGCCCGTCATATGATTAGTTGCACCGGAGTCGATAAGCCATTTACCTTGAGTGACCACATGGGCACTACCTGATGATGTGACCACGGAAGCGGATGGCTTGGAAGAGGAGGCGGAAGAGTCACCCGAGGGGCGAAGATGGGGATGCTTTGTCCAGCTGCGGTCAAGAGTGTGTCCGGTGCGGCCGCAGTGAGAGCAGAGGTAGCGGGAAGAAGGACGTCCGCCAGACTGATGACTGCGGCTACCAGAGCCACTCCGCTGAATTTGATGATCATAGTTATCCGGAGGAGAAGGAGGGGCAGAAGCGGGCGCTGAAGGAGAGAGGTGACAGCGGCGATGCGAGCAGCGGTGGCATCTAAAGTAGGAGATTCCGCCTCACCCAGAATTTATTGGCGGATCATGTCATAAGTGTCAGGAAGACGGAGCAGATAACACACAACCAGAAGCTCCTGGAAGTGCTTGTGTTGTTGAGCCAGATCCGCAGAAAAGGGGCGATTCTGAAGAATCTCAGCCCCAAGAGCTTGAACTTGTTAGTAGGCAGTAATAGGAGACAAGGTAGGCCGGGCAAAGAGGTCCGCATACAACGTATACATGCGGGACGTCTGAGCCCCTTTGGAATACAAAGCAGCAAGATGAAGCCAAGCGGCCTTCACCGTCTCATCATGACGGATGACGGGAAGGCACTCATCAGATAGACTGTTAGCGAGTCAAGTACGCACAAGAGCGTCACTCGCATCCCAGTCATCAAAGAGAGGTGAAGTGGTAGGAGGAGGGTCATCAACGAGATGGTGGCGTTTGCGTTGCGAGCGAAGGAGAAAGGTGAAAGAGACGCTCCAATCTGGGTAGTTGGAGCCGACAAGCTTGGAAATGGTGCCAAGGTTCCCGGAAGGAGTAGGAGGTAGAGGCGGAGCCGGATTGGCTACAGGGGTGGCGGCAGGAGTGGTGGCAGTGGAAGCATCAGAAAGAGCCATAAGAGCAAACAACAGGAAGCCGCGCGGTTAGGAAACAAGCCGCACAGATAGGCAAAAGAGGAACTGCAGCGGTCAGGATGTCAAACACCAGCGGCCAGAAAGACCACGACCAAGCCGCAGTATCAAGCAGAGGGGAAGAAGTCGAGTGACAAGCAGACAGTCTGCTCGAACAGAAGCACAAGAAAGGGCAAGGAACACGGCGATAGGTCGCGGCGAACTAGGCGACAGATCGCAGCGAACAAGGCAACAGGTCGCGACGACCAGAGCCAGAGCAAACAGGAGGAGGCAAGGCACACAGCGATAGGTCGCGGCGAACAAGGCGACAGATCGCAGCGAACAAGGCAACAGGTCGCGCACACAGAGGGCAACGACAAGGAGACCGCGCGGACAGGGCGCAAGCCGGAGAAGCAAGTCGCGCGGACAGAGAGGGGCACAGAATCAGGAGGAAAGGATCGATTCCTCTGATACCATGTGAGAAACGAACTAAAACAAGCCGGAAATGGTATAACTGAAATTTTATTATCAGAAAAAGGTATCTATTACAGAGGTATGGACTCCCTTATATAGAATGGAGGAGAGAAGAGAGAATACAAATAAGAGATGTGGGACTAAAACTATACAAAAAATCTGGGCGGCTAGAACAACAGACCGGAACAAGCCGCGCGGTTAGACAGAAGGGCTAACCGCTCGGCCACTGCCAGAGAGAGAGACAAGCCGCCATGTGAGACCGTTAGACCGCTTGGACCTCAAACCTCAACACAGCAACCAAACCGCTGAAGGCAAACCGCCAGACCGCCCGGTCAATAACCCGCCAAGCCAGATCGACAGACCGCCCGGTTTCCAACTTCAACACAACTGATTTTTAGAAAATTGCATCCAGTGCTCAATTATAGGGCAGCTGTGCAGAATATAATATGGAATATCATGATTAGAAGTAGTCTTTTCAATTGGGACTCTTTTCATAGCTTTACTTCTATCTTTCCTCTTCTTTGCAATAATTGCAGAAGAGTCATCAGAGTCTGTTCTGAATTCATCATCATCAGAGCTCTGAGGCTCATCAAATAAAGCATCTATTTGCCTTAACACTTCTTATTTAGAAATGGAGACAGGAACTTTCTCTGAAGCAAGAGGTGCAGAAGTAGAAATAACAGGAGCAGCAACTGAAATAGCAGGAGCACTAATTGAAGCAATAAGCACAGAAACTAAACAAACTGGCTCTATCACAGCCTCTGAAAGAACAACATCAGGAGCAACAACTGAAGCAGTAAGCTCAGAAACTGAACAAACTGGCTCTATCACAACATATGAGAGAATAACATCAGGAGAAGCAACTGAAGCAGTAAGCTTAGAAACTGAACAAACTGGCTCTATCACATCCTCTGAGAAAACAACAGCAGCAGCAGCAGCATGAACCAAAGGAACACTTTCCACAGTCTTAACAGAATTGATATACATCTATAGCAGATTGGGATCACAGCAGGAGAAGGGAACTATAGCCTTGGTTAAATCTTCTGCAGGAAGAGGTTCTGAAAGATAACTACTATAAAGTGAATCAAATTCTGACAATAATGAATGGATGTTTACTGCAGGACTGATAGTTGGAGCTGGAACTGGAGCTAGAACTAGAAATTCCTCTGAAGTTGGAACTTCTGATGCTTGCATTTCTGAAATCTCTTAGGGAAGCACTTCTTTATATGGTATCTCCCCCTGCCTAGAGTCAGTGAGAACTGAATCTAGGCCCCCAGAAGAAGGGATGGCCTGAAGGGAGAAGGAGGAAGAGAGCCTAGCAGATAACTCATGTAAATTCTTTACTAAGGGAGCCAAGGAGGTATCCAATAAGAGAGTTAGCTTGGGTGCCAACAACTCATATAGCTTGTCTGCTAGGGAAAGGAGATCTACTTGCTCAAGATTAACCTGAGTGGAGGTAGAGGGAGGAGCTGCAGAGAGAGATGGAGTTGATGCAGATTGAAGTGGTATGGATGGTTGAGATATTGGAATGGTTGAAATGGATGGAACTGGGATAGTGAATGATGGTAGGAATAAGGAGATTGAAGAGGGAAAGGATGGTTGAGATATGATATCATGTAAGATTTGTTGAAAGGATGTTTAGGTGGATGGAATGGCTTGAGGTGAAGATGGAGAAACATCCATGAAGGAATCATCTAGAAGGTTGAATGAAGGAAGATGGGGGGATGATTCTAAATCAATGGATGGGAAGAAATGTAGTGGATGGAAAACTTCTTGATGGGTGGCTGGAGGAGATGGAGAAGCTATTTGAGATGAAGGTATGAAAGATGTAACTGGCTGTGGAGAAGGAGGAGAGGATATGGAAGGGGATGACAAAACTTTTAATGGGGCAGTGGACTGAGGAGGAGTGACTGTTTAAGTCCTTGTGCCTGAAGAAGCTTTAACTGCAGGAGCCCTGCTGGGTTTGATAATCTGTCTCTCCCACTTGCCAAATAGGACAGAAGAAAGCCTCTTTGATGCATTGATATGCATCCCATTGGACACCAACAATTGTAAGCACCTATTTTGCAGGAATAGGCCCAAAATCCTTCCAAAGTTTACAAAGTTCTTGTTTATCTTTTCCTTAAGCAAATCAAAGAAAACTGCTCCCCAATCAGTGTGCTTCTTATCCACTATTACAGCCATTAAACTGAATTGATACCTGGAAATTGTATCATGGGCTCAATGCTTGGCCAAAATGACCTTTCCTACAACATCTGCTAGAAATCTACATTCCATGGATAGATTCTTCTTCAGCGGTTTATTATGGTTCTCAGAATTATGACCCATTCTATCTAACATTGCAGAGAATTCTACTCCTGATAGTTCTATGCTATCATTACCAGTACTTAATCCAAAAACCTCTGTAAGAATACTTGGGGTTAGGGATACCTGTATCCCTGAGATGGTTCCAACAACTGTGTTTTGATCCAGATTATGGGAAGTATAGACCCATTCTTTTATCTCGTCTGCTGCTAACTTGATTCTGGTAGACATAATATTCACAAGTTGTTATTCCTTGAAGAGTTCCAGAATGTCCTTTAACATCTGATCAGTCCCCTCAAAAGATTCCATGTCAATGTCAAAGCCGGTATCGAACTTCATTGCGGCTAGAACGGCGACTGAGACCGACATATTTCCTGCAAAAATAAACAAGATCAAGTGTAGAAGAGTTTGGAGGGAAAGAAAATTCTTGCAGAAGGTATGAAAGCGCAAAAGAGAACGACGCCTGAAAAATGTTTTTATATTAGGGTTCGACGCAGAAAAGGAAAGATCGTTGAACTCGGTTCGACGATCTACGGCTCTAGGGGAAACTGAAGGGTCTAAACATCGTCGATCTCCGTTCGACGATATTTGAGATCGCTGACCGAGAAGAAAATGCCGAGCTCCATTCGACGATCTTCATGAAAAATGTCGAGCGCAGTTAAGAGTTTAGAGAAAAACTACAGACACTAGGGAACTCAAATTTTTAACCTAGTCTTTGTCAATTTTTAGGTTTTTAAGATCTTGGAACTTAATTAAGACTGCCTCCATCTATCATTCCTAACTGATTAAGAAAGAAAGTGTGTTTCTTTTCATCCAAGGGTTTGGTGAAAATATCTCCCCTTTGTAAATCAGTTGGGATGTATTCTAGTTCAAATTTACTTTTCTCTACATTATCCCTTAAGAAGTGATGCCTAATCTCTATGTGTTTGGTCCTACTATGGAGGACTGGATTTTGAGCTATGAAAATAACACTAGTATTATCACAAAAATTTTTTGACTTCTCTAAGTTGTAGCCATAGTCCAGGAGTTTATTTTGAATCCACAGTATCTGTGAGCAACAACTACCTACTGCCATATATTCAGCTTTAGCAGTTAATGTGGACACAAATGTTTGTTTCTTGCAAAACCAGGAGACAAGTCTGTCACCAAGAAACTGACAAGTTCCACTGGTGCTTTTCCTATCTACTCTACATCCAACATAATAAGCATCAGAAAATCCAGTTAAATCAAATCCTGAATCAGCTGGATACCATAGACCTAGATTTGGACAACTTTTTACATATCTAAGAATCCTCTTAACTAATATGAGGTGTGACTCTCTAGGGATGACTTGGAATCTAGCACATATGCATGTAACAAACATTATATTAGGTCTACTAGCTGTAAGATACAATAAGGAGCCAATCATTGCTCTATATGTGGTCTGATCAACTGGTTTCCCATGTTCATCAACATCTAATACAGCATTAGTAGGCATGAGTGTTTTCATAGAGGATGCATCAGACATACAAAATTTCTTAACCAATTCTATTGCATACTTTGTTTAAGAAATAAAGACGTTATCAGCATGTTGTTTGAATTGCAATCCTAGAAAGAAGGATAGCTCACTCATGCTACTCATTTCAAACTTGGAATGCATTAGGTTGGAGAACCTTTTGCACAAATTTGAATTAATAGAACCAAAAACAATATCATCTACATAGATTTGTACTAGTAGGATATTATACTTATGGGTTCTAATAAAAAGAGTTTGGTCTACTCTACCCCTTTTAAAATCATTTTCCAAGAGAAAGCAAGCTAGGGTCTCATACCATGCTCTAGGAGCTTGTTTGAGACCATATAATGCTTTATGTAATTTATAAACAAAATCAGGGTGAGTTAGAGAGATAAAACCTAGAGGTTGTTTTACATAAACTTCTTCCTTGATATAACCATTGAGGAATGAACTTTTGACATCCATTTGATATACTTTGAACTTCTTGTGAGCTGCATATGCTAGGAATATTCTTATGGCCTCTAACCTTACAACTGGTGCAAAGGTTTGGTCATAGTCTATGCCTTGTTCTAGAGAATATCCTTGAGCAACCAGCCTTGCCTTGTTTCTTACAATAACTCCTTGATCATCTAATTTGTTTCTGAATACCCATTTTGTTCCAACAATAGGATGATTCTTTGGCTTTGGCACTAGCTCCCAAACTTTGTTTCTTTCAAATTGATTTAATTCCTCTTGCATTGCAATGATCCAGTTTGGATTTTGTTCTGCATCTTGTATGGATTGAGGCTCAATTTGAGAAAGAAAGAAAGTGTGCATCAGATGTTGATTGATCTGATTTCTAGTTTGCATACCTGTTGAGATATCTCCAATCACTTGAGAGATTGGATGATCTCTTGTTGTTCCTAAATCAACAATGGGTGTTGATTGTTCACCAACCTGTGTTGTTGTGGAACAACAACTGGCTCTTCATTTTGATTGTCACCATGACTTGCTAAAATCTGACTGTCATCTTCATTTTCACTACTTTCAGCTTCTTGTTAAGTGAATGAAGGTGATGGATCTTTTTCAATGATATTCAGCCTGTCCAAATTCCATGATAGAGAATGTACCTGCAAAGGGTCTATGGTAGAAGTGCTCTTCTCCTTGTAAGACATATTAGTTTCATCAAAAGAGACATGATCTGTTTCTTCAATTTTATGAGATGATTTATTATAAACCCTATAGGCCTTACTGATCATGAAGTATCCCAGAAACACTCCTTCATCAGCTTTGGCTTCAAATTTTGCTAAGTATTTCTTGTCATTGTGAATGTAGCAAATACAACAAAAAATTCTAAGATAATCAACTTTAAGTTTCTTCCCTTTGAGTAATTCATAGGGAATCTTGCCCTTTAGCTTATGTATCAAACTCCTATTCAGAACATAATTTGAAGTGTTCACAGCCTCTGCCCAAGAGGATAGAGGAAGGTGAGCATCTGTCAACAATGTTGTGGTAGATTCAATAAGGGTTCTATTCTTCTTTTCAGCTACCCCATTCTGTTGAGAAGTTCTAGGAGCTGAGAAAGTGTGCCTGATCCCTTCCTTCTGACAGAACTCTTGCATAAGAAGAGAATCAAACTCTGTCCCATTATCACTTCTGATCAGGGCTATGCGAGTATTGAACTCAATCTATATACATTTGATAAACTCTGTCAAATATTTGAAGTTATCAGACTTCTTCCTCAGAAAGAACACCCATGTGAATCTAGAGAAGTCATCTACAACTACTAAAGTATAAGATTTCCCTCCTAGGCTTTGTACAGTAATGGGTCCAAACAGATCCATATGTAATAGGTACAAAATCCTAGGTGAATCACTCTTATTAAGTTACTTAAAGTTGTTTTTAGTTTGCTTGCCTAATTGACAAGCCCTGCAAAGTCCTTCCTTCTTGTAAGGGCCAGAAGGTAGTCCTATAACAAGGTTGTCCTTGGATAGCCTAGCAATGGTTCTAAGGTTAACATGTCATAATCTCTTATGCCATAATTCATTAGGTTTGCTAAGAGAATTAAATAAATAGATATCTACCTTGGTTGAATGAAAATTTACTAGATAGATGTTACCTCTTCTGTTACCTGTCAACACAGTTGTGTTGTCTTCTGATTTGATGAGGCATGAAGATTTGCTGAATGTGATTTTGTAACCTTCATCACATAACTGACTGATACTAATAAGGATGTGCTTTAGTCCTTCCACATATACTACCTTTTTGAATGTTACTGACCCTATTTTGACTGCACCATATCCTTTGGTCTGTCCATAGTTTGAATCTCCAAACATCACTTTGGGTCCATGTTAGCCTTGAAGGATACTAGGTTACCCTTGCTTCCAGTCATGTGCTTGGAGCACCCACTATCCAGATACCAGCGCTAGTCCATTGTTGGATAGGTCTTCACCTACACAAATAACAGTTCATTTGTTTTTGACCCAGTTTACCTTGGGTCTAGCTTGATAACCTTTGAAATCAGAAATAAAAGACATCTCTGGTTGACTCTTATATCCTTCAGGATGATATCTCCTAGGGGGTATTATCCATTCAGTATAAGGGTTGAACCCCTGAGATGTAGGATATCTAGAATTAATTTTTGATGTACCCCTTGAGAACTGGTCATATCTCTGAGCTTCGTTCGACGATCGTGGACCTGAGTTCGACGATCTTGGGTAGGATCGTCGAGCTCCGTTCAGCGATCGATCTTGATTGTGTTCAGAGATCAGAGATCGTCGACCTGAGTTCGACGATTCAGCATGAAATCGCCGAGCTCTGTTCGAAGATCGTCGAGCTCCGTTCGATGATTTCTGTTGAACTTTGTTCCCTTTGGGTAGATCAGAATTTTTTCTAACTACCTCCACAACTCCTTTTCCTTTATCAAAGATAAATTTAATGGGAGTTGTTAACATAATAGCTTGGCTGGATGAAGCACCCAAGCCTAGTGTACTATTGAGTCTTGAGTTCACTGTGCTTGTGATGTCCATCAGTTTGATACTTCTCCCATTGAGAGATTCTTCAAATTTCTTGGCCTCAGATAGTTCACTTTTCAGTGAAGCTATCTGCTCCCTACAACATTCTAACTCATCTAAGAGTTTGAGGTTATCTGAACTTAAGGTACCGTATTCAGATAACTGATTTCTGAGAGAGATAATTTCTTTCTCAGAATTGAGTAGATCAAAACACAGTGATTTAAATTCAGACTTGAAGTCCTCAGAATTAAAATCAAATGAATCAATTACCCGGTCTTATTCTAGCTCTGGTTTAGATATAGATTCAGATTTATGTTCTGAATCAGTGTTGTTCTGAGATGCATTGATTGCCATCATGCAGAATTCTTTTTCTTGTGCATCATCCTCATCATCACTTGAACTTGATGATGCATCAGATTCTTCTTCTGTTTCACTCCATGTTTCAGCAACAAATCCCTTCCTTGTGTGCTTGTTCTTACTGGAAGAGGATTTGTCATAGTGATTTTTTCTAGAGTCTTTATCTTTTCTCTTTTCTCTCTTGTCCTTCTTGTCCTTGTTTTGACTTTCTGGACAATCAGGCAGTATGTGTCCTGGTTTCCTGCAACCATAACTAATAATCTCTTTATTATTTAATTTATCATACCTTGGCATTTCTTGGCCTCTGGATGACCTTTTTCTAAAGTCCTTCCTGGCCATTTTGTAGAACCACTTGGCTAGGAGGCTCATCAGTTCTTCATTGCCCGTGACTTTATCTTCAGGATGTTCTTCTATTGCCTTGAAAGCAATTGACTTCTCCTTCCTGACTGTTGGAGAAGTTGTCTTCTGCTCTTCTTCTCTATTTTTGATGAGCTGCTCATAAGATTTGAGCTTGCCCAAAAGAGCTTCTGTAGTGATTTCATTTAGACTTCTGGCATCCACGATGGGCCAAATCCTTGAATCTCAAGTGTTGGGGAAGCACATTAGGATTTTGTCATTTATCTCTGTGAGAGAAATCTCCTTGTCCAATGTCTTGAGTTCACTGACAATCAGACTTAGTCTGTTGTACATGTCAGCTACTAATTCATTTTCTGCTTTCTTGAAATTCTCATACTGAGTGATGAGATGAGATCTCCTATCTTTTCTCTCATCAGCTGATCCTAACACAAGCTCAAATAGCTTGTCCCAAATCTCTTTGGCTGAGTTGCATTCAGCTACCTTCTGGAAGATGTCATCAGACATTATCTGAGCTAGTATGTTCATAGCTTTAGCATCAGCAACCTTCTATTTCTTTATGTCAGCATCTATTCCTGAAGGAGGTGGAACAACATTTGTGCTTGTGTTTGCAGGAGGCTTGGGGTAATCTGTCAAAACAGAATTAAAAATATCTTCATCAATGGAATTCATGTATAATCTGATCCTTGCCTTCCAAAGTGCAAACTTGGAGAGATTGCACACATGAGGTCTGGTGCTAGCATAATCTTTATTCTGTTCCATAGATTTAGATTAAAGTAAATATAATAAAAATAACCCTCTATTAAGGATGGATCTTAAGAGAGATCTTTTGGTTCAGGTGTTAGCCTGTATGGACAACCAACCTGGCTCTGATACCAATTGAAAGTGAGTGTAAGATCAACCTTCACTCTAGAGGGGGGGGGGGTGAATAGAGTGTTTTAAAATAATTTTGCAAATATAAAAAATTACTTTAGAAGTGTAAGACTTAATTTCCTTAGTATAGAGTGCTTAACAGTAATCAGAATAAAATAAGTACAAGAAATAAATCCTCATCACACATCAAATAAAATAACAAGCAACCAGAAGACACAAGGAACTATAGTGGTTCCACAAAATCTGGGTACATCCACTCTTCTGCCACCCTTGGTAGGAATCCACTGTAGGATGAGTTGATCAGGTGTCCTGGGCACCAATGAGCTTTTGATCAGGTGCTCAAAAACCAAAGCAGATTTTTTGATCAGGTGTCTTGCCACCACTAAGTTTTGATCAGGTCTCAGAAACCAAAAAAAACTTTTGAAGGGAGTTTAAAGAACCCTTTTACAGGAAAGAAAAAGAAAAAGGTTAGGTTGTCTTCTCTGTCAACAACTGGATGTTGATATTGTCAAAGCTCCCCTGAGATTAGCAAGAGTTTAGAAATAGAAGCTTTGCAAGGGTGATAGGTCTTCAATGAAAAGAATTCTCCAGCAAAAGATGATTCCAACAAGAACTGAAATGTGTGTTGTTTGGAGTATGAATGATAAACACTTGAGAAAACTTTGAATCAGAAGGAATCAGAAAGAATAGAAGCTTGTTCTCTGTTCAGTGTTATTGATCTTCTTCTCTTTTTTTCTTCTGTATGTCTGTGTTTCTTTTTCTCTGAATAAAAATATGAAATCCAGTCTTCAAATCTTCTAGATAGCCATTAGCAAAATTCATAAATGCTTTCCTTAAATGTCAACTGTCTCTGGAGGAATAACCTAAATAACATTCCTTCTTTGTTTCCTTGAAACTTGCTCCAGATTTAATATAACGGCTAAAAATCTTCTTCAATAATTACTGTGACTTGAAGATATTTGAAATCCTTAACAAACTGACAAAATTCAAGAAATCGTCGATCTCAAAAGATAATCGTCGATCTGAGCTCAACTATCGTCGAACTGAGCTCAGAGATATAGGAACTAGTCTTAGACAGAAAGCATCAATCTGAGCTCAGCTATCGTCGAACTGAGTTCGACGCCTCGTCAACCTGAGCTCAGAGATAGTCGAACTGGGTTCGATGCTTCATCGATCGGAGCTCGACGACAAGTTGAACTCTATATCTAGGCTTCTCATCTGAACTAGGAGGTCTTGGGGAAAGCTTCAAACCTAAGTCCTAAGCCTTAGACCTTAACTAGTTGACCTTTACTCTATACAACAAGGTCAATGCAATAATCCTATAGACATAGTGATCCTGACCCAAATTAGTAATAGGATATTCCAACAAACTGCTGAGACAAAGCCAGCAGAATTTTTTTAAGTTTAAAAAGTGGAGTTCGTCCAGCTGAGCTCACTTTTCGTTGAGCTCAAGTTAAAGTTTGAAGATTCAGAGTTCGTCGAGCTGAGCTCACATTTCGTCGAGCTCAAGTTAAAGGTTGAAGATTCATAGTTCATCGAGCTGAGCTCACCTTTCGTTGAGCTCAAGTTAAAGTTTGAAGAATCGAAGTTCGTCGAGCTCAGTACAGAGTTCGTCGATCTCAGATCGACGATCGTTGAGCTCAGTCCAAGTACTTCATATCTTGCCAAGACAACACATTTCGTCGAGCTAAATGTAAAGTTGGAGATTCTAAAGTTCGTCGAGATCAGTACCGAGTTTGTCGATCTCAGATCGACGATCATCGTGCTCAGTCCGAGTACTTCATGCCTTTGTGGGAAAGCTACAGTAGAATCAGAAGCTACTAATTATCCTCTTCTAAGGAAGGTGACGCTCACCATCCTTGGCTGGGCCCACACTCAAATTGTGTCGTTGATTCAAATCTACGGATATAAATAGAAAAGAGAAATGGGATTAGGGAAAAAATGACAAAAAACGAAAAAGAGAAGAGAGGCGGTTGGACTTAATCTTCTACGACGAGCTTGAAAGCCAATTCCAGCTATCCAAGCCTGCAAAGCAGAGAAAGATAGCTGAAGCTTCTTCTAGTTCAACAAGATTGTACTTTAGAAAACAAGGTGACTGATTTATTCAATTAGCAACAGGAGATAGTAATGTAAAGGGCTGTAAGCCTTCAACAGCAGTTAGCTGTCTTCAGTACAGCAGAGAAATTGGTAGCTATAGAAGAAGACTAATTACTTCTACAACAAGGGGGTTGGACTGAAATCTGCTCATTCCAATAAGGTAGACTCAGAGATTTATCTCTGAGTCAACATTTCAATTTACTTGATTTATTTCCTGTAGGATTCAGTTTGCCTGAATCTGAGCTATAAGGCACTTTGTGCCTGAGTTGGAGGTGACTAATTAGTCACTAAGGTAGGTGCCCTGCATGGGTACTGAGGTACGATCCAAGTGTGGATCTGAGAGTAGGGCTGTCCTCCAAGCCTGAGTAGTAGGCCTTAGTGATAAGCCTGAGGTAGGTGACTGTTGAGTCATTGAGCTGTAGGTGACAAGTGTGTCACTGAGTGTAGGTCTTGGAAGAGACTGAGTGTAGGGCCTTTTATCCTGAGGTAGGTAATAAGTTTGTCACTCAGTTGTAGGTTCCTGGAAGGGTATTGAGGTAGGTACCTGGAAGGGTACTGAGCTGTAGGAGTGCTGCAGCACTCTAAGAGTAGGGTCTTGTTCCTGAAGTTATAGGGCTGAAAAGCCTTTGCTGTAGACCTTAGAGATAAGGCTGAGGTAGGTGGTTTGAGGATCACTGAGCTGTAGGAGCACTACAGGGCTCTAAGGTGGGAACCCTTGTAGTTCTGAGGTAGGGTTCTGAAGAGAACCTGAGTGTAAGGCTGAGGGCCTGAGGTGTAAGCTCTGAGGAGCAGTTTTGGAGGAGTTTGTGCCTTGTCTAACATAAGTTAGAAAGGTGGGAGGGAAAGTGGATGTATCCAATTGAGAAACCACTATAAATACTTGTGTTGTGCTGTGTTGCTTGTTCTTATTTTATATTGCAGGTATTAAGGACAAGCTCAAGATCACTTAGTTAGTAAACAATAAATAGACTAAAGAAATTTCAAAGATTTATTCACCCCCCTCTAGGTGACTAGCTAACCTTGAAGTAATAACTTTCACAACCTACATGCATGAACTTGAACATACATCAAATACAACTAGGTGTGCACCATTGACTTGTTTGACTTTCTACAAATCTGGGACATTGGGATCAATGGACCCAACAATCTCCCCCTATTTGAAGAAGTCAAAACATTAACCAAAATTCTTTATCAATGATATACACCAACATATGCAGCAACAATATATGTCAAAAAGAGAGTTATAGGTTACCACATTTTCCTTGTACCACATTTTCCTTTCTTGTATGGTGATCGTCACCTACTCGCTCCCCCTATTTTGTTGCCTAGCCTTCATCATTTCCTTGATCATTCCCTTCTCCCCTTTTTAACTTCTGTAGAATAGTCAGGGAGGTGATGACCAACACTGATTATCTTCTCCCCCTTTTTGCATTCAGAGAATCAACTGGTACAACTGCTAGCTTCTTCTCTATAGGAGGCTGAATTTGTTCCTATATGGTGTATCTGCTCCCCTTCAATTGGAGCATCAGTACTTGATCCCCCTCAACAGGAGCAACTTCTATCATTTTATCTAATAGACAATCTAGTCCATTCCAGTCTTGTTATCACTTGTGGTCTTCACACCCTACAAGAAGGAGTTATTCCTGTAACCAAGAACAAAGTGAGAAGCAACTGAAGCTATACCATGTTCAACATACCCAACTCAAACTTGAAGGTGTTGAACTTTGCTTCATCTAGTGGCTTGGTGAAGATGTCAGCCACTTGCTTGTCTGTAGGGACAAACTCAAGACTGATATCTTCACATTCCACATACTCTCTTATAAAGTGAAACCTAATCTCTATGTGCTTAGTCCTACTATATGAGATAAGATTCCTAGCTATAGAGATTGCACTAGTAGAATCACAAAATAAAGAAATTCTACTTATCTGAAGGTTTTAGTTCTGTAGCTGATGCTGGATCCACAACAAATGTGCACAGCAGCTCCCAACACTTATATATTCTGACTCTACAGCTAAAATTACAACACTTGTTTGCTTCTTGCTGCTCCAAGACACTAGTCTTCCACCCAAGAGTTGACAGGTGCTTGAAGTGCTTTTCCTGTCCTCTTTGTAGCCTGCAAAATCTGCATCTAAATAGCCAGTTAGTTCAAAATTCCTATTTCTAGGGTACCATAGGCCAAGATCTGGTGTGCCCTTATGATACCTCAAAATCCTCTTAGCAGTAGAGTTGTGAGATTCTTTAGGGCATGCCTGATACCTAGTACAAATACATGTAGCATACATGATGTCTGACCTACTTGCATTAAGGTATTGAAGGGATCCATTATCCCTCTATACAAAGTTTCATCAACAAGTTTCCCTACCTCATCTTTGTCTATAGGCATACTTGAACCCATGAGAGTTTTCATGGTGGAGGCATTCTCCATACCAAACTTTTTGATCAACTCCCTGGTGAACTTAGACTGGGATATGGACAAGCCATCTTCAGTTTGTCTTACTTGGAGGCCCAAAAAGAACTTAAGCTCACTCATACTGCTCATCTCAAACTTCCCATGCATAAGTTTAGCAAACTTCCTACAAAGGTTGTCATCAGTAGATCCAAAGATTATGTCATCTACATAAATCTGGACTAGGATGATCTTACCCTTAGATTTCCTTAGGAATATGGTCTTGTCTTTCTTCGCCCTTGAGAATTTTTTCTCAATGAGGAAGCTAGACAATGTCTCATACCATACTTTAGGGGCTTGCTTCAACCCATATAGAGCTTTCCTAAGCCTATAAATAGAATCAGGTGAGTTAGGAACAATAAAACCTGGAGGCTGCTCAACATAAACCTCTTCCTGTTAGTCACCATTCAGAAAGGCTGACTTCACATCCATCTGGTAGATTTTGAACCCCTTGTGTGCATCATATACAAGGAATAGTCTGATGACTTCCAATCTTGCTACATGGGCAAAGGTTTGATCAAAGTCAATACCTTCTTCTTTTCTGTACCCCTTAGCTACCAACCTAGCTTTTTTTTTGATTATAATGCCATTTTCATCAACTTATTCCTATAACTCCACTTGACTCTAATGAAATTATGACCTTGTAGTCTGGGAACCAGATTTCAAACCTTACATTTCTTAAACTGGTTCAGTTTCTCTTGCATAGCTACAATACTGAACTAATCTATGTTGGCCTCTTCAAATCTTTTGGGTTCTACTTGTGACAGGAAGCTTGAGTATAGTGCTGTGTTGAGACTTCTGTTCCTGGTCACCACTCCTTGTCTAGCATCACTAATAATCAGGTGTCTTGGATGATCCCTTAGATGCCTGACAGCTAGAGGCAATCTTGCTTCAGCATCCTATGCTTCAATGTCTGCATCTTGCTGACCTTCATCCACATCATTAGTGCCCGGTACTTCTTCTGGAATATCCACTCCATCTTGGACAATTAGAGCAGCTTCCTCGATGGTTAGCTTGTCCATCAACAACTCTGTACCTACAGGACTATAAGAGGATCTTGGCAGCTCACTGTTAATCATAGTTGACTCATACAAAATTACATTAACACACTCTTCTACAGCTTGACTTTCCAAGTTGTAGATCCTATAAGCCATACTATGATTGAGGTAGCCAACAAAAATCCCATTATAGGACTTGGCAACAAACTTAGTCACATAGTACTTCACATTATGAAGCAAATAACATTTGCTACCAAAGATCTTGAGATAGCCCAGGTTTGGTTTTTTGCCCTTCAAGATTTCATAGGGAGTCTTATTGTTGCTCTTGGTGATAGAGGCTCTGTCAAGGACATGACATGCAGTATTTACTGCCTCAGCTCAAAAATATTCTGGGAGAGACGTGTCACTCAATAGGGTCCTTCCAGCCTCTATGAGAGTCCTATTCTTCCTCTCAGCTATCCCATTTTACTAGGGTGTTCTTGGAGAAGAAAATTCTTGGTGAATCCCTTATTCTTCACAGAACCTTGTCATGCTACTAGACTGAAATTCAGTCCTATGGTCACTTCTGATTTTGACCATAGTACTGTCAAATTCATTCTGAATTTGCTTGACAAATGTCTCTAAGACATCAGGGGTTGTAGACTTTTTCTTCAAAAAGAAGACCCAAGCAAATCTGGAAAAGTCATCAACAACCACAAGGGTGTAGACTTTCCTCCCTAGACTATATACTGGCATAGGACCAAACAAGTCCTTATGCAAGAGGTATAAACACCTCACAGAGTCTTTGATCCCAATGCTCTTGAAAGAAGCTTTGGTCTGCTTGCCCTTTTGGCATACAGAGCAAATGCCTTCCTTAGTGCATTACATTTTAGGACCATTCCTAACTAGATCTTTACTAAAGAGCTTGTTAATTGTCTTATACTTCAAATGAGCTAGTATCTTGTGTCATTAGACACAGTATAAGACTGTCTCATTTGCAACTAGGCATATAGGAGAGTCTATATCTAAACACAAAAAATTTAAATAATACACATTCCCACTCCTAGTGCCAGTTAAGATGACCTCTTGGTCACTCAATCTCTTAATGTGGCACTCATCCTTGTGGAATACAATATCATAGTCAAGATCACAGAGTTGGCTTATGCTTATTAGGTTGTGTTGCAATCCTTCCACATAAGCTACTTTTATGATAGTGATTATGCCATTTGTTATCTTACCATAACCTTTGGTGACTCCTCTGTCTGATCCACCAAAGATCACTTTGGGGTCATCCTTCACTGGAGTGTACTCTCTTAAGTTGATCCTTATTCCAGTCATGTGACTGGAACATCCACTATCCAAGTACCATATAGGGGTATGGGTACTTGAACTGACCTACAAGACATGATTTAGTTTAACTTAGGACCCCAATAGGTATTGGGTCCTAGGTTTTGATTAGTCAGGAAAAAGACTTATCTACCTACAACATTTCTAACTGGTGGACTAACTATTGCTCTAGACACACTAGAATTATTCCAACAATCAATGACATAGTGTCTCATTTTCCCACAACACCAGCACTCATGAATGTTGTACCTTATTTCCTGAGTTGGTCTGCTAGCTGTGTTGATAACAGCTCTCTGTCTAGAAGGAACATCAGCAGCCATTCTCAGTTTCCTTTCAGCTAGGATTTGGCTGAAGGTAAGTCTTCTATTAGACTTATTTGGCCTTCTCTAAATGCCATCAACAACAGTCTTCTTTGCAAAAGACATGCTCTTGATAGAATCAAAAATAACAAATCAGGCTTGCTGATAGACTGACCATTGGTCAGAGTCTTTGCTGGATGGTCTTGAAATTTGGCTGCAACCACATTCTTAAGAGTTGGGGCTGGAGCACCAAAGACAAATGGTCCATGATGAGCCATTTGAATTTCTTCATGGGTTGTCTTGAATTCACTCATCCCCATTCCTCTTCTCCTTCCATTGGAAGGTACACTTGTATTCCTCTAGGAAGAATTCCCATTCTTCCAGTGACCATACATGGAGTCCTGGTCATACTTTTTAGAAGGGAGCATTACCCTTTCAAAGGTAATGGGTGGCTGAACTGGAGATTTTACCTTTCCTTTAAAAGGGGATGCCCTTATGTTTCCCTTGAATCCTAAGCCCCTCTTATTTTTCTGAGAGGAGGAGTCAATGATGGGCAACACAAAATTTGGCTTAAAGTAGCTTGCCACAATCCTCTTCTCCCTCTGGTGTTTCTCTTCCAGATCTCTAATGAGACTATCCTTGTATTTAATGGTGCCAATCTAAATGACTGTGATGTTCTTCAGTTGGCTAACCTCCCTTATTTTCTGTTCCAGCAAGGTTGCTGACTCAGATTGTAGGGAAGTAGCATGCTGAAGGGAGATAATCTCTTCAGCCAGCTTTTTGGCTAGCTTATTGCTCTTCTTCAAAACATTCAGAAGTTCACCATACTTATCAATCAGTTGATTGATATCTTCCTCAGATTCAGAGTCACCTTCATCCCTGGATGAAGATGCTTCAGAATTGGGACTAGTCTCATATTCTTACTCAGATGATGAACTAGATAGGGAGTGTACCTTAACTTGACCAGGCTGATCCTGGCAGGATTCCTCATCAGACCTTGCCATTAGCCCATATCAGCTGAAGTTATCTTCATTTCTTTCATCCTCCTCTGATTCACTGCCTGATTGTGATAGATGGGCCCTGATCCCTATCCTGGAAGCAGGATAGTCTTCAGCTTCTTCCGCCTCAACAACAACCAGCCCCATGTAGGCTTCTTCTTCTTCATCTTCAGATTCTGATGAAGATGAGTCAGTCCATCTCTTCTCCTTCTTTGCAATGAAGGACTTCTCCTTCTTTCCCCTATGCTGGTGAACTTTCTTCTCACCAGCTTCCTTTCTCTTGACTTGGTAGTCAGCTATAACATGTCTTGGCTTGCTGCAGCAGCAACACACAACTTTAGAAGAAATATGTTTACTAGTTTTAGAGTCATACCTGTCCTCCTTGGAGGGTTTTTTCTCAGTTTCGTAGTGGTCCTTGTGATGAGAGGAGGAGGAAGGTATGCTCCTCCCTCCCTTCCTCTTCATCAACTTCAGAAATTACCTATAGAAGGCAATAAATTCCTCATCATACATATTACAGTCATATGTGCTTGGTCTTGAGCTATCTGACTCAGCTGGACTTCTTGAAGGAGAGGCAATCCTATCCTTGCTCTTCTTTGAGCTCTTTGCCTTGAAGGCCATAGCCTTCTCCCTGATTAGTGATCTGCTGCTTGTCTCCTCCTCTTTCCTAGCAATCAGCTATATTTTATAAGACAATAACTTCCCAAACAGAGTTGGTGGTGGAGTATCAGCCAGCTTTACCACCTCCATGATGGCACAAATCTTGGTATCCCAGTCTCTAGCTAGAGACCTTAGGAACTTGTCATTAAGTTCAAAATTATTGAAGACCCGGCCATAGGTCCTTAGCTCATTTATTATTCTGAAGAATCTTTCATAGTAGCTAGCTATGCCATCTTCCTTGGGCTGCCTAAAAGCCTCATACTCTTAGTTATAGAATTCCTATCATCTCTTAACTCTTATGTGCCCTCCATGTAGACCAACAAAGTGTCCAACATCTCCTTGGAGATCTTATATTGAACTAGGTTCTGGAGGTATAATCATCAACAACACTGACTATGATGTTCTGGGCTCTCTTGTTCAAGGTGGAAGAATGACCTCATCCTTGGTCATCTCTGAATATGTCTTAGGTTTCTGGACATTTGCATCAAGAGCTGAGACTTTCCTAGGGATGAAAGGTCCCTCTTTTACTATCACAAAGTTCCTTGGGTCAAATTCCTCCATGAAGAGTCTGACCCTTTCCTTTCAAATTCTAAAGCCTTCCTTTCTGTAGATAGGAAGCTTCATAGAACCAAGCTCCTTATGGTTTTCTCCTGAACCCATAAGTATACTCTGACTACTACCCTTGGAGATCTACTCAGACTATTAAGTCTTTCTTGAGCAATCTCCCTCTGATACCACTTGAAAGTCTTTGATTTCAAGGGTAGCTAAACACCTAGGGGGTGTGAATAGGTTTTCTTGACTTTTAATATTTTCTTTAACTTGGTGTGTTGTGAGTTAGCTAGGTTAGCTTGATTTCAAGATAATCCACAAAAGAACACACAGTATTTATAGTGGTTCTTCAGATTATGGGTACATCCACTGTCCCTCACCTGTCTAACAACTTGTTAGACAAGGCACCTTATCCAAAACTCGGCTCCTAAGAGCTAACAACACGATCCCGCAGGACCACTCAGTCTCCTCCAAGACCTACATCTCGGGCACAAAGGCCTACAACTCAGTGATCAAAATATCACCTACCTCAGGCCAAAAGGCCCTACCACTCATGCTAGGAGGATAGCCCTACCTCAGATCCAAAGGATCCTACAACTCAGATTCACACCAAGAACCCTAACACTCAAGCCAAAGCCCTACACTCAAATTCTTAACAGAATCCTAACACTCAGATCTAAACAAGATCTTACACTCAGCCTTTATAAATGGGCTTATAACTCAGATCTAGAAAGATCCTATAGAAAGAGATAAGTTTGTTGATGATGATTTAGACAACAGAGAGATGATCTCTATGTCTTCCTCCTTCTGTCCTAAGAAGACTCAATCCAGACTCCTTCTTCAATGCTCCAGAAAATTATCTTCAGGATAAGCTCGGCTTGGGCTGTGAAGTAACTACAACAGGCGTTGTCCTTCACTGCTTTTCTCTCAGAGAAATATCTCTGGCCTCGCTGTTGCCGGTGTTGATTGCAGCAGCTAACTTGATGACCTATTGGATCAGTCGATTTAACGTCTGCTTCGAGCTCTGCAGCAATGTTGAGGAAGAAGAAGTTGCGCTGCTTTGCGAAAAGACAAACCCTAGAAAAGATCGCTCTTCACCGTCGATCTCATTCCTTTTATTATCCGCCATCTAACGAATCTTTTGACCCGAGTGCCCAACTTTAATTGCAGATATATTGCCTTCCTTTTAAAGAAAAACCTTACAGTTGGCCGCCGGCGCCATTAGTGGTGGACTGCGGCTTTTCCGTATTGAATTTGAATTCCGTTGACTTATGTTGACTTTTACTAACGTCAGTATCTGTGGACTTAGCCAAATTCTTAGATTCAATACAGACGTTGAGTGCGTTGAGTGAATTTCCTTCACTCAACTCCTCTGAACTTAGCCAATTCTTCTGTATTCTTAGGCGTTGAGTGGGTTGAGTGAATGGCCTTCACTCAATGCCTATGGACTTAGCCAATTCTTCTTTTTGCTTAGGAGTTGAGTGTGTTGAGTGAACTGGCTTCACTCAACGCCTCTGGACTTAGTCAATTCTTCTACAATGCCAGGCGTTGAGTGCGTTGAGTGAATCTTCATCACTCAATGCCCTTAGACTTAGATAGATTTTTCTATCTATCTTTATTAAGCTTTGATTGACCATGTCTATGTCGACACTTTCCTCTTTGGGTGTTGAGTGAGCTGACCTCACTCAATGCTTCTGGGCTTTGTTAATTTTTCTGTCTTCTTTTTCTTAAGTTTTGACTGAACAGTCTTTTCTCAGCGCTTTTTGTTGTATGACATTGAGTGAACTAGCTTCACTCAACACCTGTGTACTTAGCGAATGTCACAACCCGCATTTTCACCGCATTTAATAACTTATTAGAGTAAGCGAAAATGCGCGTCATGATGCCACGCCAGCAGGGGATAACTATGCACGCTCAGGCAAAACTCCTACTTAATGCATAAAGAAAGATCTTAAGGTTATTTAGAGGAAAATCCAGTTTAAGTTAAGCAGTTAGCCAAATCCCTCGGCTTAGTGGATCAAATAGTCCACAAATCAAAATAAAATTATACGCTGCGAAAGATACTTCTTTAGATTGACTCCAACATCCTACAAAGTATAAACGTCCCCAAAGGACAACTCATGCTATGCAAGACCCTAAATTTACAATAGTAGTAAAGATAGCTTTTACGATCGCTAAATATAACAAGTTAGATTTTAAAATATGCAAATGCATGAAGTAATAATAGTAGATTTTATACTTGGAAATAACTAACATGCATTTCTAGCATAAATCATCCCAGAGAGCAGGTAATCCACAGAAAGAAAACTAAGCAGTATCCAGAAATAACAATCCTGTGGGCGTCTACAAACTGACACAAACCCTCATACAGTAAAGTATGTCTGAACTAGTAAAACAAAAATAAATAACTAACTACCTCACTAAGATGAGGTAACAACCACAGCCAACACTGCTGCTCTAGCGCTCCAAAACTAGCACTGAACTCAGCTACAACTCTGAACCTGAGACATTCCAAGACAGAATACTTCAGTAAGAAAGTACAAGTAGTGGCAGAAAAGATAAGCAAAAATAAATAAAGGTCAAAAGAGATACCAACCCAAGACCAACAGTACTTAAGTAAAGTACAAAAATAAATCATCAAACAGGAAAAGAACACTTATGTGAATCGTCACGTACATCAACAAATACACTAGATGCATAAGGCTATAAAGTGATAAATATAAGTAAATCATAAGGAAGAATTTGCACAACCTTTATTAGGCACCTGTGGTCGACTCTACCCAAAAACACGGGTGAGGTGTTCACTCAACTAGACATACCCCTCACGAATATAATATCCGTCTAATTGCGGGGGAGTCTCATACCCTCCACCATATACTGCAGATGCCCTAAAACCCGATAGATTTCCACGAGGCACCAATAAAGTAAACCAACCTTGCGGAGGTGGTTACGTCCACTAACTACCGCAATCAAGAAAACCCAAAGGAACCACAACACATATATCTCGAGGCTTGACATGTCGGATTTTACTTAACATTCTAGATTCAAGACGCGGTTGATCAACCTTTAGTAATGATTTACAATCCTAGATAAAACTCTAACGCGTCCTACATAATCGTTAAGGGACGGTTAAACAAGATCAAGATAAAACCATATCATTAAAACATGTATCACTTTATAAGGTTAAACTTAGAATAAACAAGAACATTGTGAGGCAAGTGGATATAGACAAAAGATTTAGGACGCATTATACTTCAACAAGAAATTTATGATAATAACAAATGAAATTAGAAGTCG
The DNA here is from genome assembly GCA_039513925.1 of Platanthera zijinensis. Classification (NCBI taxonomy): domain Eukaryota; kingdom Viridiplantae; phylum Streptophyta; class Magnoliopsida; order Asparagales; family Orchidaceae; genus Platanthera; species Platanthera zijinensis. The sequence goes on from CM077084.1 coordinate 15,385,115, forward strand.
CAACAGATAATGAGAATGAAGAGAAGAGGGGAGTAGAACCACCACCTTCCTTGGTTTTTTCGGAAAAAATCCTCCAAATCGCTCCACGTCACAGATCGGGGCAAAAGATGATGGAGGAAGTCACAATCTAAACAAAAATGGCCGAAATATCGGTTAGGGCAAAAAACCCTAATGAGGAAAACTCAAGGAAAGGGGAAGATTTTACCACGAGGGTGAAGCACTCGCTGAGAGCTTTCCGGATCTACAATGGGTTCACGATTTCGAGCATTGGAGCACCGCCGGCGGCCACCGGAAGAAGCACGGATGGACAACCTCTTTCTCGCTCATGCCACTCTAGTTCGGGAGGTAGACAAAAGTTCGGTCGGTTTCATGATGAAGAAGAAGTAGTAGGTATTTATACTAAGGGTGATAACAGGATAATCAGCATTTAAGAAAGAAACTAACCGGGTTCAGCTGAACCGGTTTTCTCGAGACAGAAGGAATAGATTACACGAGTATTGTAATGGACTTCTTGAGTATAAAAGGGAAGACTGCTCGAGTACTGCAAGGATATTACTCGAGTACTAAGGGAAAACTACTCGAGTACTTCAAGGAACTTCTTGAGTACTAACGGAAAGGATTCTCGAGAACCAGGCAGGACTACTCGAGTTCTACAAAAGGCTACTCGACTACAAGGGAAGGATCACTCAAGTACCAGGAAAGCAGTACTCGAGTACTGAAGAAGACATTTCTCGAGTACACAAGAACTTCTCGAGAACAAGGGAACTTCTCGAGAATACTGAGAAATTTCTCGAGTTCAGCCGGGGCATTACTCGAGTACAAAGAAGGGACTCTCGAGAACTAGAAGCATTTCTCGATAGTCAGAGAAATTTACTCGAGTACACAAAGAAACTTCTCGAGAAAAGGTCGTAGATCACTCGAGAACAAGGAGGGCACTACTCGAGAGCTAAAGCCAGACATCTCAAGTACAGTCAGCGCTTCTTGAAAACTAGAAGGGCTTCTCGAAAACATCAAGTCATGACTTCTCGAGAACAAACTGGGACAAATTTCAGAAGTTCCGATTCGACTAATATTCTGAAATGAATTGCTGACTCTACGAATTAGCAGCGTAGACAACCTTAGAACCCGACGTACCATTCTTGAGACACAACATCAAATGCTCTCATAAGCAAAAGAAATCACCACAAGGATCCAAACATGTGTCGAGACTCCAAGATGCTCGGATCGCAACAAAACTTGACGAGCAAGTCCAAACTTACTTAACTTAATTTCCAAATGAAAAATTTTCCAATTACAGCCAAAATTTTGCCGACTTGACCGCACGGGCGCGAAAATACCTTAACTGCAATGCGTCGACAACTCTACGTTAAAAGTAACGCCATGACGTCATAAATATGATGATACCAAATCAAATAAAATTATCGAAAAATCAGGGGCGTTACAGTCACTCCCCCTAAAAAGAAGTTTCGTCCCGAAACTTAACACAACTCCAAAACCAAACCAAAATGTGAAAAAATCAAACATGACTGAAAACATAGAGACATACCCGAATCTAAGAGAAGAGGTGCGGATGAGATTCTCTCATCACCGATTCTAATTCCCGCGCCGCACTCTCTACGTCTTGATTTCTCCCAAGAATCTTGACCATGGGAATGGTCTTTCTCCGCAACACACGCTCTTGAGAATCCAGGATATGAACAGGTTCTTACACATACGTAAGGTTGGGCGAATCTGGGGCACCGAGTCGAGGGCTTGACGATCATTACGAATACACTTCCGCAACTGGCTCACATAGAACACATCATGGACACCAGGGATAGTAGCAGGCAACTCCAGCCTAAAGCTGACACTCCAATGCACTCAAGAATCTAGAAAGGTTCCATATACCGTGGGTCTAACTTGTGGTTCATTCCAAACCTTTTAACACCTGACATCAGAGAGACTTTCAGGAAAACCAAGTCCCCAACCACAAACTACAGATCGACCCTTCGTCGATTAACATACTTCTCATAACGCTCTTGTGCTACACGGAGCTTCTCTCGAATATGAGTTACAGCACAATTCATCTCTTCAAGGGCTTCCAGACTTAGCAACGGTCTCTCACCAAATTCAGCCCAAAACAAAGGAGTTCTACAACGCCTCCCATATAAGGCCTCAAACGGGGCCATCTGCAGACTCTCTTGATAACTATTATTGTACGCAAACTCCATGAGTCTGAGATGCTCGTCCCAAATGCCACCGTGATCCAAAATATAACACATGATCGTATCTTCTACGATCTGATTCACCCTTTCCGTCTAACCATTTGTCTGTGGATGATAGGCGGTAGAATACCTTAAATCGGTACCCAACCCCTCATATAAACTCTTCCAAAAGCGAGACGTAAATATAGAGTCTTGATCTGATATGATGCTAACTGGCACTCCATGTAATCTGATGACCTCTTCAAGATATAGCTCAGCTATCTTCTTCATCAAATACCCAATCTTAAATGGCAAAAAATGAGCACATTTGGTCAATCTATCGACTATCACCCAAACAGAGTCGTGTCTACATGGAGATTTCGGTAGACCGGTGATGAAATCCATTGAAATACTCTCCCACTTCCAACTAGGGATATTAAGCGGGGTCAACTTACCTCTAGGCCTTCTATGGTTAGCCTTGACACGCTGACACGTATAACATTCTGATACAAACTTTGCGATATCATTCTTCATCCCTGATCACCAAACAAGTTGCTTTAGATCCTTATACATCTTAGTGGAACCAGGATGGAAGGCAACACTGGAACCATGAGCTTCAACACAGATCTTAGCTCGAATGTTTCCAAAGGTGGGGAAGCAAAATCTACCCCGATACTTCAAGGTATCCAACTCATCCAAGGAGAAATCCAGTAGCTCTCTCTTCACAGTCCTATTCTGAAGGTGTAACAAATCTGGATCATCCTTCTGATGTGCTCGAGTAAGGGAAATCCAAGAGGGCTTTTCTGCTTCTAGACTAGCAGGCATAGTACTACTCTCAACCTCAATATCCATCAACATGAATTCTTCCACAAAGGACTGTACCGACAGCTTAAAAATTTTGGCGGACTTTCTACTCAAAGCATCAGCTACTACATTAGCCTTTCCCGGATGATAAAGAATTTCCACTTCATAATCAGCCACATATTCTAACCACCGACGCTGGCGCAGATTTAGTTCCTTCTAAGTGAAAACGTACTTCAAACTCTTATGGTCCGTATAGATCTTACACAGCACGCCATACAATAAGTGTCTCCAAAGCTTCAGTGCATAAATTACAATAGTGAACTCCAAATTGTGTGTAGGATAGTTTCTCTCATGAATCTTTAGTTTCCTCAATCCATACGTGATCACCTTACCATCTTGCATTAAAACACAGCCAAGTCCGATGTGAGATGCATCAACATACACATCATACTCAACTCCTTCAGTAGGTAAGGTTAAAATGGAGCAGTACATAATCTCTTCTTAAGTTCTTGGAAAGCCTCTTCACACTTATCGCTCCAAATGAATGCAGTATTCTTCTGAGTAAGTCTAGTTAAAAGAGCAGACAACACCGAAAAACCTTCCACGAATCTTCTATAATAGCCAGCCAGGCCTAAAAAGCTCCTAATCTCCTTAGGTGTAGAAGGTCTCTCCCATTCCATTACAACAGAAATCTTAGTCGGGTCCACGGAAATACCGTCCTTGCTTACAACATGACCCAGAAAGGACACCTGAGGTTGCCAGAATTCATATTTGCTTAACTTCGCATATAACTTATGCTCCCTCAGGGTCAACAAAACTAATCGCAAATGCTGAGTATGCTCCTCAACACTACGAGAATACACAAGGACGTACCCTATAAACACAATAACAAATTGGTCCAAGAAATCCTTAAACACCCTATTCATCAAATCCATGAAAACAGAGGGTGCATTGGTCAGACCGAAAGACATCACCAAAAACTAATAATGCCCATGCCGCGAACGGAAAGCGGTCCGAGGGACATCTGCCTCACAAATTCTCAACTGGTGGTAGCCTGAGCGAAGATCGATCTTTGAAAATACCGAGTTACCATGCAACTGATCGAACAGATCATCAATCCTTGGCAGGGGATATTTATTCTTAATGGTCACCTTATTCAATTCTCTGTAATCGATGCAAAGCCTCATCGATCCATCTTTCTTCTTGACGAAAAAAACAGGAGCACCCCACGGAGAAGAACTTGGTCTAATAAAACAACACCTCAACAACTCATCGAGATGAGTACGCAACTCATCCAACTCACACGGAGCCATACGGTACGGTGCTTTGGCAATAGGATGAGTACCTGACTCGAGGTCTATCACAAACTCTATCTCCCTAACCGGAGGAAGTCCTGGAAGACAGTTAGGAAAAACATCTGGAAACTCTCGCACCATCGAGATATCCTCAAGACGTGGTGTAACAAAAATAGTTTCCAAAGAAAAAATAGAAACCAAAAATGCCTCGCAACCAGACTCTATTGCACGACAAGCATGTACCACAGAAATAATATGGGAAAATGTTGGGTATTGTATCCACATTAACCCAGATTTGTATGAAGTCACCCTTGAACTAAGATGAATTAGGTTGTATTTGATTTCCTATTCTAGTTATGTGTTTGCAGGATTTATTGCCAAGTGTAGACCAATGTTAGTCTACAGTGGGTCATCAAACACAGGACCATACAATGTAATTCCTCATTGTGTGATCCAAGGTATTGAATCATGTGTAGCCTCTCTATTGGGATACACTTCATATTCAAGCACATGGACTTATGGATGAAGATTGGATGCTATTTGGAATGAAGAACTCAAGTTTCTTAGAGCTGATAAAATTCTATGTGTTGTACTCGAGTAGTCCTTTTTGTACTCGAGTAGAAGACTTAGCAGCACTCGAGTAGATCCAGTCTACATTTCGAGTATGGAAGTGGTTCTCGAGTAATTCTTATCTTCCACTCGAGAAACCAAGTCCAGTACTCGAGTAGATCTGCTCTCATTCTCGAGTGATGTTATTTATGTCTCAGAAAATTAAGTCAAGTACTCGAGTAGTCTAGCTGAGTACTCGAGTAGTTGAGGTGATCAAGTCGAGTAACAGAACTTAGTTCTTGAGAAAATTCTAAGACCACTCGAGTGACACTTTTTTGTACTCGAGTTGTTCGACTAGCACTCGAGTAGTTCAGCTTCAGCACTCGAGTGATCAGATTCTTATCCAGAATTTTCTCCAAGTCAAAGCTCTCGAGAAGTTCAGTCTACCTCTCGAGAAGTAAGTATAGCACTCGAGTGATCCATTAACTACTCGAGTGATTTACTTCTACATCTAGAATTTCCCGAATTGCCTCCTCTCGAGTAGTCAAAGTTTTTCACTCGAGAGCCAGTTCATTCACTCGAGTAGTATATGTCTCACTCAAGTAATGCTGAACTGATTTTTAGAAAAATTCTTAAGTTCTGTTAGATCTAATTTTTGAATGCCATGACGTGATTTGTCTACGTGGCCCTCATTAATGATGATTATTACCGTTAGGGAGATCTTATAAAAGGTCCTGTCATAATGACAAACCATAAGCGTGTATTATCTAAGTTCTGGATCGGCCGAACATTCATCATCGTCTATAGAAAGTCGCCGCTGTCGTTCAAGATCTTCAAGGCAACTTTCGATCCAGAGAGATTTACAGATAAAGGGATTCATCTTTCTCAATCTACTCCTTGATCGTATGAGTCAAAGTTTCTCAGAACAAGATCGATCCAAGAGTCTTTTTCTACAATTTTTGATAAAGTCGCAAAGTCCAAGAAAGAAGACCTAGGGAGATTTTCAGATCTAAGAAAATTATTGTTTGTATTTCTACAAATCTCTTTGTAATCTTATAGGAGATTATTCTCCGAGTGTAGGAGATTTACTCTCCGAGTGTAGGAGATTTGCTCTCCGAGTTGTAGGAAGTTTTTACCTTCTGAGTGTAGATCCCGTTTTGGATCGAGATTGTAGGAACATTGTTCCGAGTGGTAGGATCGTTTTTGATCTGAGATTAGTGGAGTAGACGAGCCTAGTATTTTGCTAGATCGGTGAGTGGAAAGTGGACGTACCCAAGATTGGGGAACCACTATAATTCTTGGTGCCCTCTGTGAATGCTTGTTTATTTCTTGTGCATTAGTCGCAAAAGTTTTTATTCCGAAATAAGTAGCACAACTAACCTATTCACCCCACTCTAGGTGATTTTGGTAGACAACTTAGACGTTTTTCAATTGGTATCAGAGGGATGTTGATAATTAGAAGGTTAACACCTTGATCAGATTTGTCCCAAGTTGTCTTTGAGTTATTCAAGCATGGACAGAGCCAAGGATTTTGCCAAGCTTCCCTTGTGCACAAAGAATAATTTTGCGATGTGGAAAGAAAGAATAAAATTCTTTATGGAAGCTATGGATCCAAGGATCTTCATGATTGTTGAAGAAGGTCCTTATGTTCCCATGACGGCCTCCACAATAGATGCTACAAAGCAAGTTCCCAAGAAGCTAATGTATCTCAACAAAGATCATATTGCACTTGTCTCTCTAGATAAGAAAGCCAAAAATATTATAGCAAGTGCAGTCGATGATTTAATGCTGCAGAATTTGATTCACTGCCAATCTGCTAAGGAGATATGGCAGTCTCTAATCATCTTGATGGAAGGTACTAAAGAAGTAAGGGATGACAGAAGATCCCTTTTGAATCAAAAGTATGAAGCCTTCCGGCAAGGACCTAGGGACACTATTGCTGACACTTTTGAGAACTTCTTCAAGATAGTCAATGACCTAAGAGTATATGGCCGGGTCTTCACCAATGGAGAGCTGAACGACAAGTTTCTGAGATCCCTAACTAAGGAATGGGACAATAAAGTCCGTGCCATCAGAGAATTTGGCAAGTTAGCTGAAAATGATCCTCAGAACCTCTTTGGAAAACTGATGTCCTATGAACTTCAAATTAATTCTCCTATGAACTTCAAATTAATTCTAGAAGAGCTGAATAAGAGAAGAGTCGATTCGCTCCCAAGGAGAAGTCTCTCGCTCTGAAGACAGACAGCTCAAGGAAGGGCAAAGCTGTTTCACCTGCACCTGCTCAAGTAGAAAGTGAAGAAGAATCATCTGAGCCAAGTACTTCAGGCTCAGAGCTATCTGAAGGAGAGTTCTCGCTGCTCTCAAAACAGTTCAAGAAATTCGTGAACAAGAAAAAGCAATGGAGAGGAATGGATGACTCATATAGAAGATCACGACATGATGGTGATCGACGACAGAAGGGCTCAAGTAGTCACGATAGGTATAAGTCTAAACTGAACAAACATGTTTCTACTGACATAGTTTGTTACTGTTGTAATAAGCGAGGTCATGTAATTGTTGATTGCCCCCATAAGAAGAAGGATGGTAGCCAAAGAGAGGAGAAGAAATCTTCTTACCATAAGAAGAAGACAGAAAGAAGCCCTGTAGCCAAAAAGGGGAAAACCCTCAGCGACACTTACTTATCTGAGTCAAGTGATGAAGAGGAAGCCTACTTTGGGCTCATGGCACATAATGACAAAGAAGAAGAGCTCCAGTTCACTGGGGAGGTAAAATCTCATACACCCCTCTCTAAATCTGATGTCTCCTATCATGATCATGAGGACAGCTATTCTAACGATGTGTCTTAACTCATGTCCCAGTATAAGGAGTTGAACAAGGCCTACGACAAATGTCGAAAGGTCATGAAAACTCAGGCAAAAGAGATTAAGTCTCTAAAGGCCGTAGAGAGCTCTCTGAGAGAGGAAGTCGTTAAGATAGACCCACTAAGATAAGACATAGATACTGCAGTTGATGAGTATAATAAGGCTATCAAGCACCTCAATCTGAAAGAAGAAATCATCAAGGGATTGGAAGAGCTACTTGAAGCCGAAAAGAAACTTGTTAAAGGTTTCTCTAAGCCCAAGATAGTTCTTCCTCTTGTTGCTGAGTTCTCTGCTCAGACTAAGGGTGCTAGCTTAGGCCATATTGAGGCTCCTAGTAAATCTTCTAGGAGGAATAAGGCTCAGCGAAAGAATAAGGCGGCCAAGAAGGCTTTGGCCAAGGCAAAGTGGAAAGCTCCAAAAGATCAGACTACATTTAAGAAGGTTGTTTTTCCTACCAATAAGTTTGATCTTGACTCCTCCTACGGTCACTTCACTAGGCCTACTTATGTAGAGTCCAAGTTAAGGTACCAAGGATGGACTCGCCCTTGAAACTTTGGTGAAAGTGTCTTTAAGGCACCTTATGAAGAGATCACTCTTCAGAGCTATGGCCCTTTTGATCACGGTTATAACATCAAGAGGGCTCCAAAAGTAAAGCCTATTGTTGAAAAGCCTATGAAGGAGAAGAAGCCATGTGATTGTCTTTACCATGAAGCTTTTACCTCTAAGAATACTGCCCCTGCTAGAACGGACTCCCCAAGAGTCAAGCAGGAGGGAGTTAGGCAAAGATACAACAAGTTTGACTGTTGGTGCTGTGATAGAATTGGTCACTTTGCCATCAATTGCTGGTTTAATCCTAGAAACTATGTTACCCCTCAGATTAATAATATGAGAAAGACCGCTTATAATGCTAATACATGTAGGGGGAGAAGGCTAACTAGAGACCAAGGACCCAAGCAAGTTTGGGTTCCTAAGGCAAACTGATTTGTAATTGCAGGTATGTCCAAAGGCCACCAGAAATCTCATTTGGTATTTGGACAGCGGATGCTCTCGGCATATGACCGGGACTAGAAGCCTTCTCCAGAATTACTCTCCAGTCGTGAACGGACCAAAGGTCATCTTTGGAGGTTCTGACAGAGGAATTATGAAAAGCTATGGTATGATTACTAACTGTAGTGTATCCTTTTCAGATATGGCTTATGTTGAAGGATTGGAACATACTCTCATAAGCATAATCCAACTATGCGATAAAGGATACATAGTTAAATTTCATGCTGATAAGTGTTTGATAAAGTCCATTGACAATTTGGAAACGATTTTATCAGGTACTCGTAGTAGAAATATATTTTGTTTAAATTTTATTTGTATAGACTCTTCTACACCAGTGTGGCTTTTGGCAAAAGAAAGTGCGTCTCTTGGTGACCAATGACACAAGAGATTAGCACATATTAATTTTATAACTATTAATAAATTATTTTCCCTAAACTTAGTACGTGATGCCCCGAACGTTAAGTGCGCTAAGGATATACCTTGTCATGCATGTGTGAAAGGCAAGCAAATAAGGGCTACTTTTAAAAACATTATAGACAAAGACTCTAATAAGTGTTTACACCTGCTTCATATGGACTTGTTCGGTCCACTGAAAGTTATTAGTCTAGGAGGTAAGGATTATACATTGGTTATTATTGATGACTACTCGCACTTTGCGTGGATGTTCTTTATGAAACACAAGTCAGATACCTTCAATGTCTTTACAAATTTTGTTAGGCAGATCCAGAATGAATACAACTATTCCGTAGTCAAAATCAGAAGTGATAATGGAACTAAATTCAAGTCTGGGGCCATGACAGAATTTTGTGAAAGCCTAGATATCTTTCATGAGTTTTCCTCTTCTCAAACTCCTTAGCAAAATTGAGTAGATGAGAGAAGGAACAGAACACTCATAGAGGCCTACATGACTATGTTGAGTGATGCCTCACTACCGGAGTACTTCTAGGCTGAAGCCGCCAACACTGCATGCCACGTGAAAAATAGAGAACTCATAAACAGGAACCACAATAAGACGCCTTATGAACTTCTAAAGGGCAGAAAGCCGACTGTATCATATTTTAGAATCTTTGGATGCAAATGCTTCATTCTTAACAATGGTAAGTATCATACTACTAAATTTAGTGAAAAGAGTTTTGAAGGTATTTTTGTAGGATATAGTAGTCATAGTAAGGCATATAGTTTATTTAATAAGAAAACCCTGATGGTTGAAGAATCTATACATGTTGTATTTGATGAGACGAGCTTGCTGCAAAGAAACTCTTCTAGTGTGTTCATTGAAGATGCAGGTTCAAAGCTGAAAGAACTTAACTTGGATGATGCGACTGAAGAGAAAGGTGAAAAGTTCATCAAGATCACCACTCTAACCCCGATTGGAGAGGTTGATGATCAAGATGAAGAAATCATTCAATTTGACGAAGTCACTCCTATGGTTGAAGAAGCTCCAAATGCAAGGAACCTAAAGCTCAAACATCCTAAGGATCACCCAATTGATCAAATCATCGGAGATCCTTGGGATGGTGTCAGAACTTGTAGAGGTACTACTAATGAGAATTTGTATTTGAGTTTTCTCTCGCAGGTTGAAACCAAGAAGTTTGAAGATGAAAACTCGGATGCATCATGGATTATGGCCATGGAAGAAGAGTTAAATCAGTTCAAGCGTTGTCAAGTATGGAAACTTGTTCTAAGACCCAAAGGCAAGAACGTCATCGGAACGAAGTGGGTCTACAGGAACAAGATGGATGAAGATGGGATGATCATAAAGAACAAGGCCAGACTCGTCGCCAAAGGATACAGATAAGAAGAAGGAATCGACTTCGACCAGACATATGCTCCAGTGGCAAGGATGGAGGCAATTAGGTTATTCCTAGCGTATCCTACACTTAAGGGCATCACCGTCTATCAGATGGACGTGAAATCCGCCTTCCTTAATGGTGACATAAAGGAAGAAGTGTATGTGGAATAACCCCTAGGTTTCGTTGATTCTAACATTCCTAATTTTGTCTATCTTTTATCTAAAGCTTTATATGGTTTGAAACAAGCTCCTTGAGCTTGGTATGAGATGCTGTCTAGCTTTCTTCTTGAGAACAAGTTCACAAGGGGAACGATAGATAAGATATTATTTCTTAGGGAAATAAAAGGCAAGATTTTGCTAGTGCAAATCTATGTCGACAACATTATTTTTGGCTCTACAGACGATAACCTCTGCAAGAAGTTTTCTAAACTTATGTAAGGGAAGTTTGAAATGAGCAGTATGAGAGAGCTAAAGTATTTCTTAGGACTTTAGGTAAAACAATCTGGAGATGAAATTTTCATCTCGCAGATTAAGTTCACCAAGGAGTTGATTAAGAAATTCGGAATGGAGAATGCAACCTCTATGAGGACTCCAATGGGTTTAGCTACGTCTCTAGACAAGGATGAGAAAGGGAAACCTTTTGATGAAACCAAGTACAAAAGCATAGTTGGATCCTTGCTCTACCTTACTGCCAGCAGACCAGACATAATGTTCTCTACATGTGTCTATGCTAGATTCCAAGTGAACTGTAAGGAATCTCACTATGCTGCTGCAAAGTGGATTTTGAGATACCATAAAGGTACACCGAATCTTGGCTTATGGTACCCAAGAAGTAATGATAGCGAACTAATTGGTTTTTCAGATGCATATTTTGCAGGTAGTAAAGATGATAGGAAGAGCACTTCCGGGACTTGTAAATTCCTAGGAAGAAGACTCATTTCCTGAAGTAGCAAAAAGCAAAATAGTGTCGCAATCTCAACAACCGAGTTAGAATACATTTCTACCGACAGTTGTTGTGGACAATTGCTTTGGCTAAAGAACCAGCTAGAAGACTACAACATGCAAGTCAAAGACATCCCTCTGTTTTGCCACTCCTCCAGTGCAATAGCAATATCCAACAACCAAGTCTCTCACAGCCGGACAAAGCACTTAGAGCTGAGATACCATTTCATCCAGCAGCATGTGGAGCATGGGGACATAGATCTGCAGTATGTTCCAACAAACAAGCAAATTATAGAAATTTTCACGAAGCCGCTGGATGAGACCAAGTTCTGTTTCTTCAAATTTGAGCTTGGTATGCTCAACATAGAAGGATAGATAACATGGAATCTTTTCACAGTTCAGAAATCAAGGCTCAATCAAAAAAGTTAGAAATTTCTCTAAGTGGACTTCATTTCTCGAGTTAAAGAATGACTACTCGAGAACTCCAACTTGACCACTCGAGTACCTTTCTGACTTCTCGAGAACTAAGTAAGTCATTCGAGTGCAATCACTCGAGTACTATACTTCATCTCTAGAGGCAGACTTAGATCACTCGAGTACCGTCATACCACTTCTAGAGTACCTCCATTCCATCACTCGAGTACTGAAGTTCTACACGAGAAATGACCCGTCAGTTTTCATTCCATTTCAAATTTTTTAATTTCGAAAACCGCGTCTCTTCCGCCACTATCTAAGGTACGTTTAAGATTTATTAGACCCCTAATCATCATTACTAGGGTTATATAAATAGAAAATTTCGGATTTCAAGAATCTACTTGAGTTCAATCACTCTCTCTCTAGAAAAACTCTTCGACTTCCGCAGCTTATACAGAGCTCGCCGCAGTCTCCTTCCTCTTCCAATCAATCTCCCGCCGTTCAGTGAAGATAATTGCACCGTCGTCGAAGATAGGGGTGGGCAGTGAGTTTGTGGTCGCCGGAATCGCAGAGTTATCAGATGATTTCAGGAATTTGTTGATTCTTCTCGACATCATAGGTCTGACTTTCGTTCTTCAACAGCCGTGCAAGATACTGTTTCCAGAGGTGGTAGAATTCTTCAAGAACATCAAGCTAAAGGGAAATGGAAAATTTCTGAAATCCAAAGTCAAGGACATCAAGGTAAAACTCTCCAAAACCTCTGTTTCTAAGCTTCTTAAGATGCATGTTGTAGATGAGGAAGATGAAATCACAAATGAAGATAATGACAGAACATGTAACTTCTGTGGTATTTCACCTGAAGTCACTTCCATCAGAAGCCCAGACCTAAACCCAGAAAGGAAATTACTAGTGGATATCATTAGAAAGATACTGTTGTGCAGAACTAGCTCCATTAGCTTTATAACCAATGATATTTTTGACATCATGACAACAATCATCTGCAGGAAAAGATTCCACTTTGGTATGTTGATATTGGATAAAATCAGGGAGAGCATTAAGGCTCCAAGTTATGCCAGGATTATCTCCTTAATGTTGCATGAGATTAATCCTCAGGTATTTGATCTCTCCAAAGGCACTGAAAGTGAGGATAAGATCTACCTTTACTCTAGAGGGGGGGGGGGTGAATAGAGTATATTAAAATAATTTTCCAGGAAAAAAAATTTATTTGCAGTGGAAGACTTGATTTAAGTATAGGTGTAATTGTGCTAGCAGTATATAAAACTAGGTTAGCAAGAAAGCAAATCACAGCACACAGCAAAGTAAAACACAGCAAACCAGATGACACAAGGACCTATAGTGGTTCCCCAATAAACCTGGGTACATCCACTCTTCTACCACCCTAAGTAAGAATCCACTGCAGGAATAGTTGATCAGGTGTCCTTGGCACCAATGAGCTTTTGATAAGGTGCTCAAAAACCAAATCAGATTTTTTGATCAGGTGTCATGCCACCACTGAGTTTTGACAAGGTCTCAGAAACCAGCCACAAAACTTTTGAAGGGAGTTTTGATAAACCCTTTTACAGTAGAGTAAGGAAAAAGAAAAAAATTGTTATTCTTCTCTGTCAATAGTCTAAGAGAAGACTAGTGGATGATGTTGTCAAAGCTCCCCCTGAGATCTGCAATTGTTCAGGAAGAAGAGCTTTGCAAAGGGTGATAGGTCTTCAGTAGATCTAGATCTCCAGCAAAGGATGATTTCAGCAGTTGCTGAAATGTGGAATGTCTGGAGTCTTTGATGAAGAAGCCTTTGAACACTTGAATCAAGAAGATCTTGAAGGAGTAGAATAGAAGAATTCTTTTCTATTGATGATCTCCTTCACAGTATTATTCCTTGTGTTCTGTATGAATTCTAACTCAGTAGTCCTGTAGAATTGTGTCTCTTTTGAGTCTATTCCCAGAATTCTTGACTGAAATCTCTTGTTTTCTTTCTCAATTACTCTCTGGAGATATACTAAAAATCTGTCTATTAGATAGCCGTTAATCAGTCATAAATGACTGCCTTAAATGAAATTTGTCTCTAGAGGAAAGTCCCAAGAGACATTCCTTTTTGTCTTCCTTGAAACTTGCTCCAGATAAGTTGAAACAGCTACAGAATCCTTTGAAATAAATGCTGATAATAGAATAGATTGAATTCCATAACTGTCTGAATTTGAATTCCTGAAATCGTCGATCTCTTCGGAAAAGCGTCGATCTGAGCTTAACTATCATCGACCTGAGCTCAGAGACTGGATCAAGACTTGAGAAAGAAATCGTCGATCTGAGCTCAACTATCGTCGAACTAAGCTCAGAGACGTGAATTATTGCTAGAGATAGAACGTCGATCTGAGCTCGAAGATCGTCGAACCGAGTTCAATGACTCGGTGAACTGAGCTCAGAGATAGTCGAACTGAGTTCGACGTTTCGTCAACCTGAGCTCGACGAAAATTGTCCTAGTCTTCAGCACTTGAATTCTGATTTTAGAATGTCTTGGGGTAGCTTCCAAACCTAAGACTAACCCTTAGACTCATTCTAATTGACCTTTAAGACTATACAATAAGGTCAATACAATTTCCTAAAAACATAGTGATCCTTGCCCAAATTAGTAATAGGGTGTTCCAACAATCTCCCCCTATTTGGGTTAGGATTACTATTTACATGACAAATAGGAAATAACAAGCATACAGGCAGAATTAAAAAAAACAGAAGCAACAATGCAGAGAAAAGAATTGCAGCATTGTAGAAGCAGATAGAATCACAGCAGACAGTTAGAATTTAGATATATCTTCAGCTTACACATTTACTTCTTTTCATTGCCCTTCTTGAATAAGATTTCTCTGTTAGGGTTGAGAGCTTCATTCTTTGATCTCCTGTCATCATCAGCACCTAAAGAAGTTTGAGATTTGGTCCAGGGAACCACAGCCTCTGGGTGCAATTTCATATAGCTTTCTGGGTTAAAGAACTTTCTGGATGAATATCTTTCTAGATCTTTCTTTCTCTGCTCAGATAAGGTTGAGATGTTTGAGGTGTCTCTCCCTTGTTTGCTTGCTTTCTTAATCTAATCCAAGGCTGCTAATTCCTTCATTCTGGCAGTCCAAGAAAGTGGATTATTTTTAGGATCTTCAAAAAGGACTGGAGGTTCATATCTATTCATAGTATCATCAGAAGGAGGAGTTCTTGAAGTAACAGTGTCTTTCAGATTATAAGGGAAAGGACCAGAGGTTGAGTCAATAGGTCCTTGTCCTTCCCTTTGATATGGATGTTTTCTTGACTGATCTCTGGAGTATACTTTATAGTCTCTTTGACTTCCTCTTTGCTGTCCTCTTCTTGATCGATAACCTCTTTGATAATATACTCTTGGTTGAGATCTGTCTGAAGATTGAGAAGAGCTTTGTTTTGCAGCAGATCCAAATTGAGAAGCAGAACCTCCACCAGTACCTGCATCTGGAGGAGGAGGAGGAGGATTAAAGTGAGAAGATCCTTTATCATACTTATCAATCTTCCTCTTTTTCTTCATAGCCTTGAGCTGATT
This sequence comes from Platanthera zijinensis, assembly GCA_039513925.1. Classification (NCBI taxonomy): domain Eukaryota; kingdom Viridiplantae; phylum Streptophyta; class Magnoliopsida; order Asparagales; family Orchidaceae; genus Platanthera; species Platanthera zijinensis. The sequence continues at coordinate 15,400,567 of CM077084.1, forward strand.
CTTTGAATATTGCATCCAGGGTTCTGAGATGGGGCAGTCATGTAGAATATAATAAGGAATATCATTGTCATCTTTCACCTTTTCTGGAGGTACCCTCTTAAATGCCATGCTTCTAGCTTTCCTCTTCCTTGCAATAGTTGCAGAGGAGTCATCAGAATCAGTTTGGAATTTGTCACTGTCAGAACTCTGAGGATTGCCATATAATTCATCAATCCTTTTAAGGTATTCTTGTTGTTGTTTTGATTTATCAGCAGAGATAACAACAACAATAGTAGTAACAACAGTGACAGAAGCAGCACTGACAGATACAATAACAACAACAGATTCATCAGCAGCAGAAACCATTGGGGCAGTAAGAGCAGTAGATACAGACACTTCAGAAGCAGAAACTGAAACTGAGATAACAACATCAGAGACAACAGGTTCTTCAATATGAATAGCATGCTCATCAGCCTCTGTCATCAGTAAGTCAGTAGCACTATCAGAATGGACTACATCAACAGCAGCAGCAGCAACACCCATATCATCAACAGAAATAGTGCTTTCCACAGCCTGAAGAGATTTGATATATGTAAAAATCAGGCTGGGCTCATAGCTGGCAATAGGCACAATGGCCTTAGTTAGATCTTCCACATCCTGAGCTGGTAGACAGCTGAAGTGAAGAGTATCAAAATCTGATAACAGTGACCTGAGGTCAACTGTTAGAACTGGTACTGGAGGCTGAACTGTAAACTTTGGCAGGAAATCCTCTAATGCAGCAGGCATCATCTCTTCTTCATATAACATCTCCCCCTGCCTAGATTTATTAGAAACTGGATCAAGGCACCCCATAGAAGAGATTGCCTGAGGAGGAGAAAGAGAGGATAGCCTGGCAGATAGCTCCTAGATTGATTTCAGTAGTGGAGCCATGGAGGTCTCCAGTAGGAGTGCTAGCCTGGGAGCTAGCATCCTAAATAGCCAGTCTGCTAAGGAAGGAAGGTCTACTTGCTCAAGTGAAACCTGAGTAGAGGTAGAGGAGAGAGTGACAGAGATTGCTGGTGAATGGGCTGCAGAAGTCATAGTAGAAGAGGTGGATGGTAGGATGGATGGTTGAGAGATTGGAATGGTGGAGATGGAAGTTATTGGAGTGGAAATGGATGGGGTGAAGGATGGTTGTGCAAGAATATCATGTAGAAGATGTTGGTAGGAGGTAGATGATGATGGAGGCTCAAGAGGTGTGGAGGGGGAATCATCCATGAAGGAATCATCCATTAGATTGAAATATGGAATGGATAAGGCAATGTCAAGAGGTGAAAAGTAATGGAGAGGATGGAATTGGTCTTATATTGTTGTTGTTGGTGGTGAAGGAGTTGAAAGTGGAGAGGAAATTGTGATGGGAGAGGAGGTTGAGGTGGTGATGGTGGAAGAAGGAATGGAGGATGAAATAATGGGTGGAGAAGATGGAGATGAGGAGGAAGCAGGAATCTCTTCTAATTGGGCAATTGCCTGTGGGAGAGTCACTGGAGCAGTCCTTGTGCCTGAGGTTGAGACAGCAACAGGAGTTCTGCTTGGCTTGGCAATTTGCCTGTCCCATTTACCAAATAGGGCACATGTCAGCCTCTTGGAGGCATTGATGTGCATCCCACTGGACACAAGCAACTGCGGGCATCTGTTATGCAAGAGCAGCCCTAGGATCCTCCCAAATTTAACAAAATTTTTGTTCACCTTTTTCTTGATTAAATCAAAGAAAATCTCTCCCCAATTGAGATGTTTCTTATCTACTACAGCAGCCATCAAACAGAATTGATACCTAGAAATGGTATCATGAGCAGAGTGCTTGGCTAATAGCACTTTTCCCACAACATCGGCTAAGAATCTGTATTCAACTGACAAATTCTTTTTGAGCAGCTTGTTAGGGTTTGCTGTAAAATGACCCATTCTATCAAGCATATTTGCAAACTCTTCTCCAGATAGTTCAACAGAATCGTTTCCAGTGTTTAGTTGAAAAACTTTGGTCAGGAGGGCAGGTGTTAGAGATACCTGAGTCCCGGCAATAGTACCCACCACAGTATTCTGATCCAAATTGTGAGCCATGTACACCCATTCTTTGATCTCATCTGCAACAAGTTTCATCCTTGTGGTCATAATCTGCACCAACTGCTGTTCTTTGAACAGTTCGAGAATGTCTTTGAATACCTGGTCACTGCCTTCAAATGAGTCCATATCTATGTTGAATCTAGTATCGAATTTCATGGCGGAAAGAACTTCAACTAAAACAACCATTGTTTACCTACAAAGACGAAAAAAACACGACCAAGTGTAGAGAAGTTTGGAGGGAAAGAAAAGTTCTGCAGAGAGTTTGAAAGTGCAAAAGGAGAACGACGGCCAAAAATGAATTTTATATTAGGGTTCGACGCCAGAAAGGAAAGATCATTGAACTTCGTTCGACGATCTGGGCTACTAAAGGAATCTGAAGAGTCTTCAATAACGTCGATCTCCGTTCGACGATTTTGGAGAGCGTCGATCTCCGCTCGATGATCTCTGACCAGAAGAAGATAGCCTAGCTCTATCTGAAAGCGCTGAACTCCGGTCGATGTTTTGGGAAAGCGTCGATCTCCGTTTGACGATCTTTAGGAAAATCGTCGAGCGCAGTTCAGAGATCTGAAGCACCCTATAGACACTAGAAAAATCATGTTTTTAACCTAGTCTTGGTCAATTTTAGGGTTTTAAAAATCTTGGATCTTAATTTAGACTTCCTCCATCTAACATTCCTAATTGATTCAGGAAGAAGGTGTGTTTCTTTTCATCCAAAGGTTTGGTGAAAATATCTCCCTTTTGCAAATCAGTTGGGATATAATGAAGTTTAATTTTATTTTTCTCAACATTATCCCTTAAAAAGTGATGTCTAATCTCTATATGTTTTGTCCTACTATGGAGGGCTGGATTTTGTGTTATAGAAATAACACTAGTGTTATCACAAATATTTTTTACCTTTCTAAGTTGTAACCTTAGTCTAGGAGCTGGTTTTGAATCCACAAAATCTGTGAGCAATAACTGCCTGCTGCCATGTATTCAGCTTCAGCAGTTGAGGTGGACACAGATGTTTTTTTCTTATAGAACCAGGAGACAAGTCTATCACAAAGAAACTAGCAAGTTCCACTGGTGCTTTTCCTGTCTACTCTACATCCAGCATAATCAGCATCTGAAAATCCAGTTAATTCAAATCCTGAGTCTTTTGGATACCAGAGACCTAGATTTGGATAACTTTTCACATACCTAAGAATCATTTTTACTAATGTTAGGGGTGACTCTCTAGGGCTTACTTGGAATCTAGCACATATGCATGTAGCAAACATTATGTCAGGTCTACTAGCTATAAGGTACAATAAAGAGCCAATCATTGCTCTATATGTTGTCTGATAACCAGGTTTCCCATGTTCATCAACATCTAACATAGCATTAGTAGGCATAGGTGTTTTCATACATGATGCTTCAGACATACCAAATTTCTTAACCAATTCTTTTGCATACTTGGTTTGAGAAATAAATATGCCATCAATATGTTGTTTGACTTGCAATCCTAGAAAGAAAGAAAGCTCACCCATGCTACTCATTTCAAATTTTGAATGTATTAGATTAGAGAATCTTTTGCACAAATTTGAATCAGTAGATCCAAATATAATTTCATCTACATATATTTGCACTAGTAGGATATTGGACTTATGGGTTCTAATAAAAAGAGTTTGGTCTACTCTACCCCTTATAAAATCATTTTTCATAATAAAGCATGCTAAGGTCTCATACCATGCTCTAGGAGCTTGCTTAAGACCATATAATGCTTTATTCAATTTGAAAACATAATCAGGATGAGTTGGAGAGATAAAACCTGGGGGTTGTCTAACATAGACTTCTTCCTTGATATCTACATTGAGAAATGCACTCTTTACATCCATCTGATAGACCTTGAATCCTTTGTGAGCTGCATAAGCTAAGAATATTCTTATGGCCTTTAATCTTGCAACTGGTGCAAAAGTCTGGTCATAGTTTATTCCTTCTTCTTGAGAATATCCTTGTGAAACTAGCCTTGCCTTATTCCTTACAATGATTCCTTGATCATCCAACTTGTTTCTGAACACCCACTTTGTTCCAACAATGAAGTGATCCTTTGGCCTTGGCACTAGCTCCCAAACTTTGTTCCTTTAAAATTGATGCAATTCCTCTTGCATTGCAATGATCCAGTGCAGATCTTGTTCTGCATCTTGTATGGATTGAGGTTCAATTAGAGATAGAAAGCAGGTGTGCATCAGGTTTTGGTTAACCTGATTTCTGGTTTGCACACTAGCTGAGATGTCTCCAATCACTTGGGAGATTGAATGATCTCTTGCTGTTACTAAATCAACAGGGGGTGTTGATTGTTCACCAACCTGTGTTGTTATTTCCTCTTGTGGAACAATAACTAGCTCTTAAAGATGATTCTCACAAGGATGTTAAGTACCAAGATGTTGAGTGTCCTCTTCATCTTCACTGATTTCACCTCTTTGTTGGGTAGGTGACTGTGTTGTATCTTTTTCAACAATATATAACCTGTCCAAATATTCTGAAAGAGAGTGTACCTGCAAAGGTTCTATGGTAGAAATATTTTTCTCCTTGTAACACATGTTAGTTTCATCAAAAGATACATGTACAGATTCTTCAATTTTAAGAGAAGTTTTGTTAAACACCCTATAAGCTTTACTGATCATGGAGCATCCCAGAAACACTCTTTCATCCGCTTTAGCTTGAAATTTTGCTATATACTTCTTGTCATTATTGTGTATGTAACAAATGCAACCAAAAATCTTGAAGTAATATACTTTAGGTTTCTTCCCTTTGAGTAATTCATAGGGAGTCTTGCCCTTCAGTTTATGTATCAAACTTCTATTCAACACATAGTTTGAGGTGTTCACTACCTCTGCACAAAAGGATAGAGGAAGGTGAGCACCTGTCAACAATGTGGTGGCAGATTCAATAAGGGTTCTATTTTTCCTTTCAGCTACCCCATTTTGTTGAGGAGTTCTAGGAGCTGAGAAAGTGTGCCTGATCCCTTCACTCTGACAGAACTCTTGCATAAGAAGAGAATCAAACTCTGTCCCATACTTCTAATCAGGGCAATGTGAGTATTGAACTCAATCTGTATGCATTTGAGAAACTCTGTCAAACACTTAAAGCTATCAGACTTCTTCCTCAGAAAGAACACCCATGTGAATCTAGAGAAGTCATCTACAACCACTAGAGTATAAGATTTCCCTCCTAGGCTTTGTACTGTAATTGGTCCAAAAAGATCCATGTGTAACAGATACAAAATCCTAGGTGAATCACTCTTATTAAGTGACTTGAAACTATTTTTAGTTTGCTTGCCTAATTGACAAGCCCTGCAAAGTCCTTCCTTCTTGTAGGGGCCAGAAGGTAGTCCTCTAACAAGGTTGTCCTTAGAAAGCCTAACAATGGTTCTAAGGTTTATATGCCCTAATCTCTTATGCCATAGATCATTTGGCTTGCAAACAGAATTGAATAAACAAATATCTATCTTTGTTGAAAGAAAATCTACAAGATAAATGTTACCTTTCCTTTTACCTGTTAACACAGTTGTGTTATCCTCTAATTTGATTTTGCATGAGGATTTGTTGAATTTTACCTGGTAGCCTTCATCACATAATTGACTGATGCTTATTAGATTGTGTTTCAGTCCTTCCACATAAGCCACCTTCTTGAATGTGACTGAGCCAATCTGGACAACACCATATCCTTTTGTTTGTCCAAAATTTGAATCTCCAAATATTACTTTGGGTCTAAGTTTGGCTTTGAAGGATGTGAGATTCTCTCTGCTTCCTGTCATGTGCTTTGATCACCCACTATCAAGATACCATTATTGGTTCATTGCTGGATAGGTCTTCACCTACACATAAATAACTTGTATGTTTTTAACCCAGTTTACCTTGGGCCTAGGTTGATAACCTTTAAATTCTGAAATAAAAGATATCCCTGGCTGACTCTTATAACCTTCGGGATGATATCTCCTAGGAGGTATTATCCAATCAGTATAAGGGTTAAAGTTTTGGGATGTAGGACCTCTAGGATTGAAGTTTGATTTGCCTTTGAAAAAAATTTCAAAACTCTGAGCTCCGTTCGACGATCTCTGAGCTGAGTTCGACTATCTTGGGTCAGATCGTCGAGCTTCATTCGAAGATCGATTATACCAGAGTTCAGAGTTAGGCGATCGTCGACCTGAGTTCGACGATTCAGCTTGAGATCGCTTAGCTCTATTCGATGATCGTCGAGCTCTGTTCGACGTTTTCCATTGAACTTTAGTTTTCTTAGGCAGATCAGGGTTCTTCCTAGCCACCTCTACAACACCCTTTCCTTTATCTAAGATAAATTTAATTGGGGTTGTTAATACTATAGGTTGGCTGGATGAAGCACCCAAGCCTAGCATACTATTAAGTCTAGAGTTCACTGTGCTTGTGATGTCCATCAGTCTTATGCTTCTCCCATTAAGGGATTCTTCAAACTTCTTTGCCTGGGATAGTTCACTTTTCAGTGAAGCTATCTCCTCCCTACAACATTTTAACTCCTCAGAGAGTTTGAGGTTGTCTGATTTTAAAGTGTTATGTTCAGATAATTTATTTCTGAGAGAGATAATCTCTTTCTCAGACTTTAGCAGGTCTAAACATAGTGCCTTAAATTCAAATTTAAAGTCCTCTGAATTAAAATCAAAGGAATCTATTACCTGGTCTTCTTCATCTTCATGTTCAGATTTAGATTCTGATTCATGTTCTGCATCAGAATTATGTTGGGAGGCATTGATAGCCATCATGCAAAACTCCTTCTCTTCAGCATCATCTTCATCATCACTTGAGCTTGATGAAGCCTCTGATTCTTCTTCAGTTTCACTCCAGGTTTCAGCTACAAATCCCTTCCTGGTATGTTTGTTCTTACTGGAAGAGGATTTGTCATTGTTGTTTTGCCTGGAGTCCTTGTCTTTTCTCCTATCTTTCCTGTCCCTCTTGTCCTTATTCTGATTTTCTGGACAATCAGGCACAATGTGGCCTTGTTTCCTGCATTCAAAACAAATAATTTCTTTATTATTGGATTTGTCATACCTCGGCTTCTCATGCCCTCTGAATGACCTCTTTCTGAAATCTTTCCTGGCCATCTTATAGAATCTTTTGGCCAGTAAGCTCATTAGTTTTTCATTGCCTGTGACTTTATCTTCAGGCTGGTCTTCTGTAGATTTGAATGCTATTATCTTCTCCTTCCTGATAGCTGGAGAAGCAACCTTTTGTTCTTCCTCTCTATTCTTGATGAGCAGCTCATAGGACTTGAGCTTGCTCAATAGAGCCTCAGTAGTAATCTCAGTTAGGCTTCTGGCATCCTTGATTGGCAAGATCCTTGAGTCCCAAGTGCTGGGGAAGCACATTAGGATTTTGTCATTGAGTTCAGTTAGTGAGATCTCCTTGTCCAATGTTTTTAACTCACTAACTATTAGGCTGAGCCTGTTGTACATGTCAGCAACTGACTCAGTTTCTCCCTTTTTGAAGTTCTCATACTGGGTTATGAGATGGGATCTTCTGTCTTTCCTTTCATCAGCAGATCCTGATACAATTTCTGACAACTTGTCCCATATTTCTTTTGTTGAGTTGCATTCAGCCACTTTCTGAAATATTTCATTAGGCATAGTCTGAGCCAGAATACTCATTGCTTTGGCATCTGCAACTTTCCATTTCTTAATTTCTGCATCTATTCCTGAAGGAGGTGGAACAACACTTGTACTTGTATTCACTAGGGGTCTTGGACACACTGTCAAAACAGAATTGTAGATGTACTCATCAATAGAATTCATATATAATTTTATCATTGTCTTCCAAAGTGCAAACTTAGAAAGGTTGCACACTTGAGGTCTGGTGCTAGCATAATCTTTTTTCTGTGCCATAGTTTTGTATGAAAATAAGTATAATAAAAATAATAATCCTCTATAAAAGATTGATATTATCAGAGATATTTTGGTTCAGGTGTTAGCCTGTAGGAACAACCAATCTAATGAAGATTCAATTGTTGAGTAACCAACCTCCCTCTGATACCAATTGAAAGTGAGGATAAGATCTACCTTTACTCTAAAGGGGGGTGAATAGAGTATATTAAAATAATTTTCCATAAAAAAAAAAATTATTTGCAGTGGAAGACTTGATTTAAGTATAGGTGTAATTGTGCTAGCAGTATATAAAACTAGGTTAGCAAGAAAGAAAAATCACAGCACACAGTAAAGTAAAACACAACAAACCAGATGACATAAGGACCTATAGTAATTCCCCAATCAACCTAGGTACATCCACTCTTCTACCACCCTAGGTAGGAATCCACTGCAGGAATAGTTGATCAGGTGTCCCTGGCACCAATGAGCTTTTGATAAGGTGCTCAAAAACCAAATAAGATTTTTTTATCAGGTGTCTTGCCACCACTGAGTTTTGACAAGGTCTCAGAAACCAACCACAAAAATTTTTAAGGGAGTTTTGATAAACCCTTTTACAGTAGAGTAAGGAAAAATAAAAAAATTATTGTTCTTCTTTGTCAACAGTCTAAGAGAAGACTAGTGGATGATGTTGTCAAAGCTCCCCCTGAGATCTGCAATTGTTCAGGAAGAAGAGCTTTGCAAAGGGTGATAGGTCTTCAATAGATCTAGATCTCCAGCAAAGGATGATTTCAGCAGTTGCAGAAATGTGGAATGTCTGGAGTCTTTGATGAAGAAGCCTTTGAACACTTGAATCAAGAAGATCTTGAAGGAGTAGAATAGAAGAATTCTTTTCTGTTGATGATCTCCTTCACAGTATTATTCCTTGTATTCTGTATGAATTCTAACTCAGTAGTCCTGTAGACTTGTGTCTCTTTTGAGTCTATTCCCAGAATTCTTGACTGAAATCTCTTGTTTTCTTTGTCAATTACTCTATGGAGATATACTGAAAATCTATCTATTAGATAGCCGTTAATCAGTCATAAATGACTGCCTTAAATGAAATTTGTCTCTGGAGGAAAGTCCTAAGAGACATTCCTTTTTGTCTTCCTTGAAACTTGCTCTAGATAAGTTGAAACGGCTACAGAATCCTTTGAAATAAATGCTAATAATAAAATAGATTGAATTCCATAACTGTCTGAATTTGAATTCCTGAAATCGTCGATCTCTTTGGAAAAGCGTCGATCTGAGCTCAACTATCGTCGACCTGAGCTCGGAGACTGGATCTAGACTTGAGACAGAAATCGTCGATCTGAGCTCAACTATCGTCGAACTGAGCTCAGAGACTTGAATTATAGTTAGAGACAGAACGTCGATCTTAGCTCGAAGATCGTCGAACTAAGTTCGATGACTCGGTGAACTGAGCTTAGAGATAGTCGAACTGAGTTCGACGTTTCGTCAACCTGAGCTCGACGAAAATTGTCCTAGTCTTCAGCACTTGAATTCTGATCTTAGAATGTCTTGGGGGCAGCTTCCAAACCTAAGACTAACCCTTAGACTCATTCTAATTGACCTTTAAGACTATACAATAAGGTCAACACAATTTCCTAAGAACATAGTGATCCTTGCCCAAATTAGTAATAGGGTGTTCCAACAGGCACTACCATCAATCATATGAAGAAAGTCTCTGTTTCCTCCATTAGGATATGGGAGTTGAAATTGCAGAATCCATCCCAGACAGCTAAAGCCCATGAGCACCCTTCTTCAGAGGAAAGGATCCTATCTTCCCATCTCCATCATATTGTTGGCACATCTGGTGCAGCAACTTAGGGGGAGCCTACCTCCTCTATATAGCATGATAGATTTCCTACTCCTCCTCCAGATACTTCCATCCAGCCAACCACTTCAGAAGTTTTTCAAACATATGCTACGGTACAAGAAACAATCCTCTCCACCACTAATGATATCAACAAAATGATTGAGAAACTCAGCTCAGATGAGCCTCTACCTCCCCTCCATCAAGAAAATGTTAAAGTACCTTCCAAAGAAGCCACTCCAGCACCATCTACATCTCCTACACCATCTCAAAAGTCACCCTTTGATCCATCCCCAGCTGATGAAGAAGAATAAGAAACAATTCTGCAGTTAGATGAAAATGAACCATCTCCAGAACCTGCTGAAGCTCCTTTGAGGAGATTGGATTTTTCTCTTCCCACCTTCAATGGTGAGGAAGGAGATGTTTTGGTTAATACTACAAGTGCTCAGTGCTCAGTAGTAGTTGAAGAAATTGCTCCATGGACTGCCCCTCCTCCTCCAGCTCTTGTTACTCCTGCTGCTACTGCTACACCAGTTACTTCTGATATACTTGGTAAAATAGAACAGATGTTGCTAGACCAAAGAAAGTATTTTGATGATTCTCTCAAAGTTGTACAAGATACAGTTTATGATTTGGAAAAAGAAATGAGCCAAGGATTTGCTGAGATACAACATAATATAGATCAGTTGAAGCATCTTTTCCAGATAGGTGGCAAAGCCTTGGATCACACTATTACAAGTGTTGGACATGTCATGGAACAAGGAGTTACCCTTGCAAATAATCAAATTGAACTTGAAAAGAAAGCCCAAGAGAATGTCATGAAGGTCTGTGAAGAAGTGGGCACCTTCAAGGATGAGGCCATAAAGAAACTATGTGTATAAATCAGAAAGGCGGAGGGCATAGTGAAAGAACAAGTGGAAAAATATGACACAAATGTCAAGACCCTTGGGACTGAAAAAATGAAGGAAATTAATAAAGATTTGCTAGCTTAAATTCAGTCAGTGAAGTTCTATACTTATGATATTACTATATGGATGCATAATAAGATTTTTCCCATAATTCCAAGCTGATCCTAACATTATCCCTCACCATCTAAATCCACTTGCTGAAGGCCAGCCTTCTCAAATGCCTGCTCAAATGCCTACCTTCTCTCCTAGGCCTGAAGATGAAACTCAACCTCCAAAATCTTACTCTCAGGTTTGGGAATCTGACATTCCGAAAGATTTACCAGAAATTTAGATTCCTAAAAGAAGGAAGTATGGAGAGGGAGCTTCTGCTAGTAGATCTATTCCAAATCCAGAGGCAGAGAAGAGAAAAGTTCAGGAGTTTGCTGAGATATGGAGTCCAACTTCCAAAGCCTTGACACTTGATACACTGAAGCTTGTCATGGACTATAATGAAAGCAGGAACCCTCATTACAGCTATTCTGAATGGGAATTATATGAGAAATCATTGTCTAAAAGGAGAATCTATGATAGAGAATATGGGAGGAACAATCCCAATGCTCCTCATAGACCTCCTAAGTATTATCCCAAGCCCTTCAGTTATTAGAGAAGACAGCAAGAGAAGAAGGACAGGCAACAACAACAACAACAACATCAAAGCTAAGAATGATTATGAGTTATGAGATTGAGGAATGAATCCATGTATAAATGAAATCTAGAAACAATTCTAATTATATAATCTTTAGTTTTGATGATTATCTCTTTATTTATTAGATTCTTGCATTTTATTTTGTGATTACCTTTAATATCTAGTTCTTCTTATTTTGGTATAATTCACCATAGTGTAGAGGGTTCTGACTTCTATAAATAGGGTGAGATTGTTGGGTATTGTATCCACATTAACCCAGATTTGTATGAAGTCACCCTTGAACTAAGATGAATTAAGTTGTATTTGATTTCCTATTCTAGTTATGTGTTTGCAGGATTTATTGCCAAGCGTAGACTAATGTAAGTCTATAGTGGGTCATCAAACACAGGACCATACAATGTAATTCCTCATTGTGTGATCCAAGGTGTTGACTCATGTGTAGCCTCTCTATTGGGATACACTTCATATTCAAGCACATGGACTTATGGATGAAGATTGGATGTTATTTGGAATGAAGAACTCAAGTTTCATAAAGCTGAGAAAATTCTAAGTGTTATACTCGAGTAGTCCTTTTTGTACTCGAGTAGAAGACTTAGCAGCACTCGAGTAGATCCAGTCTACATTTTGAGTATGGAAGTTGTTCTCGAGTAGTTCTTATCTTGCACTCGAGAAGCCAAGTCCAGTACTCGAGTAGATCTTCTCTCATTCTCGAGTGATGTTATTTATGTCTCAAAAAATTAAGTCAAGTACTCGAGTAGTCTAGCTGAGTACTCGAGTAGTTAAGGTGATCAAGTCGAGTAACAGAACTTAGTTCTTGAGAAAATTCTAAGACCACTCGAGTGGCACTTCTTTGTACTCGAGTAGTTCGACCAGCACTCGAGTAGTTCAGCTTCAGCACTCGAGTGATCAGATTCTTATCAGGAATTTTCTCCTAGTCCAAGCTCTCGAGAAGTTCAGTCTACCTCTTGAGAAGTAAGTATAACACTCAAGTGATCCATTAACTACTCGAGTGATTTACTTCTACATCCAGAATTTCTTGAATTGCCTCCTCTCGAGTAGTCAAAGTTTTTCATTCGAGAGACAGTTCATTTACTCGAGTAGTATACGTCTCACTCGAGTAATGCTGAACCGATTTTCAGAAAAATTCTTAAGTTCTATTAGATCTAATTTTTGAATGTCATGACGTGACTGGTCCACATGGCCCTCATTAATGACGATTATTACCGTTATGTAGATATTATAAAAGGTCCTGTCATAATGACAAACCCTATATGTGTATTATCTAATTTCTGGATCGGCCGACCATTCATCATCGTCTAAAAAAAGTCGCCGCTCTCGTTCAAGATCTTCAAGGAAACTTTCGATCCAGAGAGATTTACAGATCAAGGGATTCATCTTTCTCAATCTACTCCTTGATCGTGTGAGTCAAAGTTTCTCAGAACAAGATCGATCCAAGAGTCTTCTTCTATAAATTCTGATAAAGCCGCAAAGTCCAAGAAAGAAGACCTAGGGAGATTTTCAGATCTGAGAAAATTATTGTTTGTATTTCTACAAATCTCTTTTTAATCTTGTAGGAGATTATTCTCCGAGTGTAGGAGATTTGCTCTCCGAGTTGTAGGAAGTTTTTGCCTTCCGAGTATAGATCCTGTTTTGGATCGAGATTGTAGGAACGTTGTTCCGAGTGGTAGGATCGTTTTTGATCCGAGATTAGTGGAGTAGCCGAGTCTAGTGCTTTGCTAGATCGGTGAGTAGAAAGTGGACGCACCCAAGATTAGGGAACCACTATAATTCTTGGTGTCATCTATGAATGCTTGTTTATTTCTTATGCATTAGTCGCAAAAAGTTTTTATTCCGCAATAAGTAGCACAACCCACATATTCACCCCCCTCTAGGTGATTTAGGTAGACAACTTAGACGTTTTTCAGAAACCCATCCTAAAATCCATAGACGCTCATAGGTTAGCCATTGTCCATCCTGAAGTCCAGTCTCTTTGCCTTGCACTAGATAACCGCATCATATTTGGACAGCCAGTCCATGCCCAAAATCACGCCAAAGTCTGCCAGATCCAACACCATCAGATCTATAAAGGCTAGGAAATCGCCTAGGTATATAGGGCATCTCAGAACTCCTTGATTAGATAACACCAAATCACTGAAGGGAAGCTTGATGTTGAAGGAGTCTCATAATGGTTCCACATCCAGACGATGTTTATCTACAAACCTCCGGGCCACAAAAGAATGGGTGGCACTCGAATCGAAAAGAACGTGCACCCACCTATTATATACCTTAAACTCCCCTAAAATCGTAGCATACATGACTAAACGTATGATAACAAGGGCAACGACGATAGATAAAAAGGATAAATTAAACTGGGGCTAACCTGAAATAACTTGCGTAGAGGTCCGAGCTTCCTCGCTGGTGACCACGTTCAGCTTTCCTTTGCCTTTGTCCTGGTTTGGTGGCGGCGGCAAAGCTCGAAGCGGGGCAGGCTATAGTGGGGACTGAGCCTTGGGGCACAAAGACTTCAGATGCCCCTTCTGCACGCACTTGAAGCAAACCTTATCCTTTGTCCAGCAACGACTCACGTCATGTCCTTTCCTAGAACAGAATATGCACACCAAATCTCCCTTGGGTGCACCTTGGATGGCGTGCACCTGCTGCTGCTTCATGGTGGCAGTCCTCTTGAAATACCTTTCGTAAGGGTGGCCAGGTTGACCATAGAAGCTACATATTTCCCCACTTTTCTTTTTCGAACAAGGGTCGGATGCCCTAGTGCTTCCATCCTCAACACCCTTCCTCTTCTCTTTCCTTGCAGTAGCACCTCGATTCTTGGCATTCTCAATCGCCTTGACTTTTCAGTTCGGCTTCCACTACCACAGCATAACTGTCAGCTCCATAAGCACATGCCCACTGCTGGACATCGCTGCTTAGTCCTCCAAGGAAACATTTCACTCTACCCTCCTCCGAAGCTACCAAATCAGGAGCAAACCTACTCAGTTTGCTAAAATCAATCTCGTACTCGCTCACCGAGAGCTGTCTCTGCTTCAAATGCAGGAAGTTATTCATCAGGCAGTCCTGCTTGACTGAGGGTAGAAACTTCTTCAGCAACATCTTCTTAAAAGATTCCCAAGAATAACCTTCCTTCAGACTTCCCTTTCTCGAATCCACCAACTCTTTGCTCGACCTTTTAACTGATAGGCTGCAATCATTACCTTCTGGGCTTCTATAATTATGGAATACAAAAACATCTCCTTGATGGAGATGATCCAATTATCTAAAATCATAAAGCCAGTACTCTCGTCATAAGTAGGAGGTCTCAATCGCTGGAAATGCGAGATGAAATTCATCTCTGGTGGTAGCGTAACCAGGGGCACAAAAGGAGTAGTGGCATCGGGTACGTCTTGATCCACAATATGATCTTGCACTAAGGGTTGCTACGTGGGAGTGGCAGACAACAAAGTCTGAATTTGCGATTGCATCGCAACTACTTGCCTCGACAGAGCCTCATTGCTCTTGCTCAAACTCTCGATTAACGCATCACTCTGCGCACCTGACGACTCACCCTCTGACTGGGGAGTCGACCTCATTGCAATACGCTTTGGCGGCATTTCTAAAAAGTCAAATGAACAACCCATCAATATCCTAGATTACCACTAGGCCACACGACTAGTTCAGACAATACTTGAAAGAAATTTGCATATGCTGCAAGTTGCTCTTGGATTTTATAATGACGTTATGTCCTACTTAGGATGATATCCTCTAATCCTATTAAATCTTGTGCCTATGATATGAATGCATGAATTCTTCATTCTTCTTTAAAATCATGTGTGTACATGTGTGATCATATAAACTTTAACTTAGCACGCGTGCTTATGCGATGATATGCTATGTTTGCAGTGCTATGCATTATAGAAAGGCCTTAATGCATGCATGAGCAGCGTAAACATGAAATGTTATGCATCACATACTACATAACATTGCGTGCAACGAGAAAAGAAACGTGCTAATGGGCATCCATGTGATGGTGGTTATGCATTCCATACTATATAACCGTCACATATTGCCTCCAATGGTGGATCCATATACAAACACATATTATGCATCCCATACTACATAATATGTCCCGTATACTTCTTATCATGCTATGAGTGTAGTGACTATGCTTCGGCTAAGACGTACTGATGACACATCAGTGTGTGTATGAAATGACACTAAACAATTAACACTACCAAGGGAAGGTTGCCCGACCAATTGACAGCAACCTCCCTCTATAGATCATGAGAATGAATAGAAGAGGGGAGCAGAACCACCACTTGCCTTGGTTTTACCGGAAAAAAATCCTCCAAATCACTCCACGTCACAAATCGGGGAAAAAGAAGATGGAGGAAGTCACAATCTGAACAAAAATGGCCTAAATAGAGGTTAGGGCCAAAAACCCTAACGAGGAAAATTCAAGGAAAGGGGAAGATTTTACCACGAGGGCAAAGCTCTCGCCGAGAGCTTTCCGGATCTACGATGGGTTCATGATTTTGAGCACCGGAGCACCGCTGGCGGCCACCAGAAGAAGCACTAACAGACAACCACTTTCTCGCTCACTCCGCTCTAGTTCGGGAGGTTGACAAAAGTTCAGTCGGTTTCAATAAGAAGAAGAAGTAGTAGGTATTTATGCTAAGGCATATAACATGATAATCAACATTTAAGAAAGAAACTAATCGGGTTCAGCTGAACCGATTTTCCCGAGACAGAAGGAATGGATTACTAGAGTACTGCAATGGACTTTTAGAGTATAAAAGGGAAGACTATTCGAGTACTGCAAGGAGATTACTCGAGTACTAAGGGAAAACTACTCGAGTACTTCAAGGAACTTCTCGAGTACTAACGGAAAGGCTTCTCGAGAACCAGGAAGGACTACTCGAGTTCTACAAAAGGCTACTCGACTACAAGGGAAGGACCACTCGAGTACCAGGAAAGTAGTACTCGAGAACTGAAGAAGACATTTCTCGAGTACACAAGAACTTCTCGAGAACAAGGGCACTTCTCGAGAATACTGAGAAATTTCTCGAGTTCAGTCGGGGAATTACTCGAGTACAGAGAAGGGCCTCTCAAAAACTAGAAGCATTTCTCGAGAGCCAGAGAAATTTACTCGAGTACACAAAGAAACTTCTCGAGAAAAGGCCGTAGATCACTCGAGAATAAGGAGGGCACTACTCGAGAGCTAAAACCAGATATCTCGAGTACAGTCAACACTTCTCGAGAACTAGAAAGGGTTCTCGAAAACATCAAGTCATGACTTCTCGAGAACAAACTGGGACAAATTTCAGAAGTTCCGATTTGACTAATATTCTGGAATGAATCGCTGACTCTACGAATTAGCAGCGTAGATAACCTTAGAATATGACGTACCATTCTTGAGACACAACGTCAAATCCTCTCATAAGCAAAAGAAATCACCACAAGGATCCAAACACGCGCTAAGACTCCAAGATGCTCGGATCGTAACAAAACTTGACGAGCAAGTCCAAACTTACTTAACTTAATTTCCAAATGCAAAATTTTCCAATTACAACCAGAATTTGGCCGACTCGACCGCAAGAGCGCGAAAATTCCTTAACGGCGATGCACTGACAGCTCGACATTAAAAGTAACGTCATGACGTCATAAATATGACGATACCAAATCAAATAAAATTATCAAAAAATCAGGGGCGTTATAGCTAATTTTCTTCTTGCTACTGTTGAAGATTTGATAGACTCAACTATACTTGACGCCTCTTGTTATATGGCGTTGAGTGAACTGCCTTCACTTAATGCCTATGGACTTAGCCGTATTTCTGTCTTGACAACTGTTGGGCTTTGACTATCCACACCTTACTCAGCGCTTTTTGGCATCTGGCATTGAGGGAATTCGCTCCACTCAACGATTGTGGACTTACGCGATTTTCAGCCTTTCCAGCATCCTTCTTTGACATCTGCCGTTGAGTGAATTGGCTTCACTCAATGCCTGTGGACTTAGACAGATTTTTTTCTTTCCACTTATCTACTTTGTGACCACCTATCACAACCACTTGGAATGTCAGTCCAATCAGTGTGACAAGGACAAACCTGCATGCAAGAACTTGAACACACATCAAATACAACTAGGTGTGTAACATTGACTTGTTTGAATTCGTATAAATCTAGGACGTTGGGATTAATGGACCCAACAATAACAGTTCAAGAGGGACCTTTCATTCCCATGAAGTTCTCTGCTATACATGCCAACATTCAGACACCAAAGAAATACACTAAAATGACCAAGGATGAAGTCATTCTGGCAACCATGGACAAAAGGGCTCAAAAAATTATTGTTAGTTGCCATAGATGACTCCACATTTTAGAACTTGGTCCACTGCAGAATATCTAAAGAGATGTGGGATTCTCTAATAGTATATATGGAAGGGACAAAGGAGGTGAGGGATGATAGGAATTCCCTCCTGAATCATCAGTGTGAGGCCTTCAAGCAAGGCAAGAAAGACTCCATAGGTGATTGCTATGCAAAATTCTTCATGATAGTGAACAGTCTGATCACTTTTGGTAGACAGTTCACAAACTATAAGTTGAATGGCAAGTTTTTGAGATTTCTCAACAAGGAGTGGGATATCAAGATCTGCGCCATTTGAGAGGTTGGAAACTTGGCCAGCACTATGCCTCAAAACCTGTTTGGGAAGTTGCTGTCACATGAGATGTAGCTGAACTCCAAAAGGGCAGAAGAAGAGGCTGCCAGAACTATCAATAAAGAGAAAGTTGTGGCCTTTAGAGCAAAAGAAATAAGTAGGAGTAGAGAAAAGGCTCCTTATCCATCAAGGAGAGCTGCAGAGTCTGAGAGTTCAGATCCCAGCTCCTCAGGCAATGAGTTGTCTGATGGAGAACTGACATTGTTCTCCAAACTGTTCAAGAAAATGTTGAGCAGGAGAAGACAGTGGAAGAACAAGAGCTCTTCAAGCTCCACTTCAAGAGAGCCTTATTCTAGCAAGGACAAGTCCAGAAAAGACCTCTCTAGGCAAAGGTAGGACTCTAAGCAGTACAAACACATTAAAACTAATTTTGTTTGCTATTATTGCAACAAGAGTGGACATGTTATTGCTGACTATCCTATCAAGAGGAAAGAGCACAAGAAATTTGATGACAAGAAGAACTACAAGGACAATAATACCGAAAGGAGCTTCTTGGCCAAGAAGAAAGTCAGCTTATCAAATAGTGATTCCGAGTCTTCAGAATCGGAGGAGGAAGAGGCCTACATTGGCCTTATTTCTATTGAAGAGCAGATTGATAATCTAGCTGCATCAACTAGCATAAGAGCTCCATTGTCCTCTATTGACAGTGACTTTGAAGAGGATGATGAATTCGGCCTTATGGCTCTAACTGAAAACAATCAGGACAATTCTGTTCCTGATGAGGTACAATCTGTCCCTAACTCTCCTTCTATCTATAAGAATGGCTCAGACTCTGAAGCATCCACTTCATCATGTGGGGATGATGGATCAGAATCTGATGATGATGTTAATCAACTGATTGATAAGTATGGTGCAATTCGTGATGCTCTGAAGAAGAGCAAGAAGCTTGTCAAAAGACAAGTTAAGGAGTTTGCCTCTCTTTAGAATGCTTCTTCCCTGTAGACTGAATCATCTCCTTTACTAGATCAGATTTGAAGGGAAGTCAGTCAGCTGAAGATAATCTGAGTCATTCAAATTGGCACCATTATCCAGAAGAACAAGATCATCATTGATCTTGAATAGAAGCTCCTTAAGAGAGTATGCTAGTGACAAAATTTTCTAAGCCTAAAATTATGTTGCCACTGATTGATTTCTTCATCTCTCAAAAATATAATAGAGGTTTGTGGCTCAAATGGAATACTAGAGTTGTCCATTCCAAAGAGAAAGGTAAGGCTCCAGTAATGCCTTAGACTTCCTTTCAAAAGGTAATTCTCCCTTCTAACAGGTATGATCAGGATAGTATGTATGATCACTTGAAGAATGGTTGCTCTTCTTGTAAGGATACAAGTGTACCTTATAATGGAAGAAGAAAGGGCATGGGATTGAGTGCAATGAAGGCTCCCCATGAGAAAATCCAAATGACCCATCATGGACCATTTATGTTTGGTGCTCCAACTCCTACTCTCAAGGACAAGGCTATGGTCAAACCCCATATTCCTTCATCAAAGAGCAAGATTATGAGAATTTCAGTCAGTAAGCCTTACTTGACTGTTTCTAATGCCATCAATATCATATCAGGTACAAAGAAGACATTTGTTGGTGTATTGCAGAATTAACCTAGTGCACCTGCTAGCAGACTTACTTTCAGTCAAATTCTTACTAAAAGAAACAGGAAAAAGACTGCTGCTCTACACTCTGAATAGATAAAACATGATAGCTTGCATACTTAAAAGGCAATTTAGAAGAGGAGATACAATATCCATGAGTGTTGGTTGTAACACCCCTATCCGTCACATGACATATAGCAGTAGGTCCGACCTGGGCCAGATTCCATATACTACAAACAGACCGAAGGGTTACTAAATGAAACCATCCATCCAATATAATACGTCCTACATAGAGTATATTATAGCAGAAGTATGTTAAAGGTTGAAGAGTAAAGAACCCAAATGATAGCATGAATGTCCACTAAAACCCAAAGTAGGAATGACAGTGAAAATACACGAAATAGTTGGCCTTATGGCCTTACAAGAGTTTACTTAAACAATAAATGTCTTCCATACATCGACACGCAGGCCGAGCGTGTTCATCAAGCGACACGGAAAATCGTCGCATCCCGACCAGGACACGGCCCTGTGACACGCCCGTGTCACAGGCTGTGTGCCAAACACGGCTTCGGACATGCCCGTTTCCCAGCCCGTGTTCATCACTCGACACAGGCCGACCAAACACAGAGAAGGACACGACCCTTGACACGCCCGTGTCACAGGCCGTGTGAACCTATTTAAGCACTAATTTGTCCTTAAAACGCTATCCATTCCTTTTGAGTTTTGGGGCGTTACAATTCTCCCCCCTTAAATGAATTTCGTTCCGAAATTATTGAATGGAAAGGTACACAAAATTAAATGGTACCTGAGCGGACTAACTTAGGATACTCCTCAAGCATGGAATACTCTCGCTCCCACGAAAGCTCCTCCCAACTGCAGTTGTCCCACCTGACTTTGACCATTCTTATGTCTTTGTTACGAAGTTGCTTGACTTCAAAGTCCTCAATGTGAATGGGCTTGACCTTCGTCGTCAACCCATTATCAACAGGTACCTGATCGACCACAATCACTTATGAAGGCTCTTGCACCGCCTTCCGCAACACCAATATATAGAATAAGTCATGTAGACCACTCAATTCCACTGAGAACTTCAGTTGATAAGCCGCTTCACCAATTCGCTCTAGTATTTAAAGCGGTCCAAGGTACCTCGGACTCATCTTCTTCAAGCGTCGTACCCGTGAGACACCCTTGAACGACTCAATTTTCAAATATACACAGTCGCCAACAACGAACTCAACGTTCCTATGCTTGACATTATAGTATTTAGCCTGCCTATCCTAAGCGATCATTAATCGATCTCGAATTATTTGTACCAACAAAGTGGCGACTTCCACTTCTTATCGTTTGTATAGCTTTGACTCACCCGTCTCAACCATGACAATGATGTACGACATATTCTACCATATAAGGCCTCAAAGGGCGTCATTTGAATACTCGCTTGTGTTGGTACCCTAGTTTGATTTGACTTTAGTCTTGTCTTTGTTAGTCCCTTGACCCAAGAAATATCTATGGTCAATGGTTAGAAGTCTAGCTGTAGAGTCCTCACTTTTCCAGATTGAGAATTTGGTTAAGTAGTTTTTTCGTTCGACTATAGTCGAACGCCGCTCGACTATCGTCTATCGGCTGATCGACGATCGTCTATCAGTTGGTCGACGCTCTGTCTGCGTTGATAGTTCGACTATCTGTTTCGTCTTGATAGTTCGACTATCTGTTGATAGTTCGACTATCTGTTGTCTTTGATAGTTCGACTATCTGTCCTGATAGTTCGACTATCTGCTGATAGATCGACTATCTGGTTTGTTTTGATAGTTCGACTATCTGTTGATAGATCGACTATCTGTTTTCTGAGGTAGGTCGACTATCTGCTTGATAGGTCGACTATCTCTGTGCGCTTGATAGTTCGACTATCTGTCCAAAATAGATCGACTATCTGATAGTTCGACTATCTGCTCTGATAGTTCGACTATCTGCCGGGGTAGTTCGACTATCTTCTTCGATAGGTCGAGTATCTGGATCGTTCGACTATCTGCCCGATAGTTCGACGATCTCCGTGCGTCGTTCGACGATCTTCGAGGGTCGTTCGACGTTTTCTGTCTGCCTTTATATTTTGTATTTATTTATTATATTTAATTAATTAATACATTTTCTGGCACTTTGTTTTAAGCTGTATGATAAAATTTCCAGGCAATATTTGCTCCATCTCTTTTGCCTGAGTCAAATCTTTTTAAGATAAAGTTGTTTGTCTTATTAGCTGTCATTATAAATTACTTTATCTGCTGACAGCCCTTTATAGCCGTTAGACTGAAAAGTCTTCTTTTTGCTATAAAGAGATTATTTCTGATGTGACTTTATTTAGTCCTTCTGTTATTTGATTTGAGTCTGTAGCTTCTTAGAAAGAGGTTTACTCCTTTTATAGAATGTTTTGCTGCAGAGATGTTTTTGTCTTCTTGATATTTACAGCCCAAGACTCAAGGCTCAGAAGAAGACAAATAATTCAAATGGAAGAGAGCCATTGCTTGCTGATGTTATATAAAGGACCCTTTGAAGAAGGATTCAAGCTAGCTAATAGCTAACCAGTTGTTCATTCAAGCTCTCAAGCCTTCATCAAGAAAAAGTTTTCTGCTCTCAGCAATTTCCATCTAACTGAGAAGTGTTAAGATCTTCATCTCTTCTTCACCTGAGTTCTCCTGCTTTCAGGAAGTTCAAACTCAGAGTTCCTTTGAAGAAGAAGAAGAAGAAGATAGCTGCTTGAAGATCTTTGATTTTATTATTTACTTTCTTCCTGTAGCTTTTCCTTCAGAACTTTCTGAAGAGTTTTCTGCACTGAAGCAAGACTTCACCTGGACATCTTTGAGCCAGGGGGAGCCTTGATTCTTTAGAGCATTCTAGCTCAGTGCAAGTCTTTGTGCTTCTCTAATCTTTGTAAAATAGAGAAGACATCTTAACCTTCTTCCCCCTCCTGTACAGGGTTATTACTCCCTTCAAAAGTATCCCTTGGTGGCAGGGCACCTGATCAAAAACCTGTGCTGGTTTTTAGACACCTGATCAAAAGTCTAAAGGGTTTCTGGATCTACCTGAAGCAGATCCTGTTGGTGGCAGGGCACCTGATCAAAAACCTGAGTGGATTCCTATCGTGTGGGTAGAAGAGTGGACGTACCCAAGTTGTTTGGGGAACCACTATAAATTTCCTTGTGTCGTCTGGATTCCATTGTTTAATTCCTGTATTGTGGCTGTGATTAGATATAATTAGGTTGCTAGTTGCTGATTAGGTTTTCCAAGCCTTAACTGTAATTACAGTTAGCTTGAGTTTGTACACATCACTTGTGTTAGGCTATAGGGTTAATTTTATATCTATAATCTTTTCATTCCGCACTTCACTCCAAGGGAGTTGGGTAGACTATTAAGTTTTGTCTGTGCAAAATTTGATAACTCTATTCACCCCCCCTCTAGAGTAGTATCTATCCCTTCACTTTCAATTGGTATCAGAGGGAGGTTGACTGACTGAATAGGCTAACACCTAAGTCACAAGATCCTGATAGATACCAAGAGCTTATAGATATTCACTATCATGGCCCAGTCCAAGGATTATTCTAGCACCAGACCTCCAGCATGCAACTTAGCTAAGTTTGGCATCTAGAAGGCAAGGATTAAATTATATATGAACTCTATTGATGAAAGCATCTTTGCTTCTATTTTGTCAGGTCTCCCAAGAGCACCTGCTGCTGCTTCTGCCTCATCATCTGATATGAGTGCAATGCCTCCTCCAGATTACAATGATGAATACAAGAAGGCCAAAATAGCAGATGCCAAGGCAATGAACATACTGGCTCAGACAATGTCTGATGAGGTGTTCCAGAAGGTGGCTGACTGCTCCTCAGCAAAGGCCATATGGGACACACTGAACCAGATTGTAGCTGGTTCAGCTGATGAAAGGAAGGACAGAAGGTCCAACCTGATCTCACAGTATGAGAACTTCAAGAAAACTGATGCTGAATCAGTTGAAGCTATGTACACCAGGCTCAGCTCAATCATCAATGAGCTGAGGACCCTGGACAAGGACATATCATTGACAGAGGTCAATGATAAGATTCTTATGTGCTTCCCTAGCACATGGGATCTAAGAATCTGGCCCATCAAGGAAGCCAAAAGTACTAATGAGATCTCAACTGAAGCTCTCCTCGGCAAGCTCAAGTCTTTTGAGCAAGTGCTGAAGACCAGAGAAGCAGAAGCTGAAGCCAAGACCCCCACTCCAACAAGAAAAGAGCAATCTCTAGCTCTTAAGGCTGCAGATGTTTCTGAAGGCAGCCAATCTAATGAGGAACTTATGGCATTGTTTGCCAAAAGGTTTCTCAAGATGGGAAGAAAGGAGTTCAGAAAGAAGTCTTCACGCTATGAAGACAAACCAAGGTATGATCGCTCTCCCGCTAAAGAAATTATTTGTTATGGTTGCAGGAAGCCTAGACATATCTTGCCAGAATGTCCAGAGGAGAAGAACAAAGAAAAGAGAAAAGAAAAAGAACAACACAGGAAGCACTCCAAGCCATCCTCCTACAAAAACAAGAAGAAGGAGAGAGGTTTCATTGCTGAAACCTGGAGTGATTCTGATGAAGAATCCTCCTCATCAAGCTCCAGTGAAGATGAGGAAGAGAAGAAGGCAAAAGAAGTTTGCCTAATGGCATTAGATGCCTGCAGCAACCACTCTGCTGCAGAGAGTTCTGATTCTGATGAAGAGATGCCTACAGAAGATGAGGTACTTTCTTCTTATAATTTTACTTCAGAAGAATTTAAATTAGAATTTAAATCTTTATGTTTAGATTTAATTAGCTCTGAAAAGGAAATAAAAGAACTTAGAAATAGGTTAGCTGACTCAGAATCAATAGCCTCTGAAAATGTTAGGTTAAAGGAAGAACTCACTACTTGTAGTGAAGAAATTAAATTTCTTAAAATAGAATTAGCTAAGTCTAAGAGATTAGAAGAATCCCTTAATGGTAGAAGCCTTAAGTTGTTAGAAATTACCAGCATGACTAACACTAGGTCAGGTAATGATAAACTAGGCTTAGGAGCTTCTCCCAGTGAACCCCCAGTCCTTCTTAAAAATAATCTTTCAACTCCAGTGAACTTCATTTCAGCTAGTGGAAAGAAGAACACTGAGCAAGTAAATCTGGTTAATAAAACCTTAAATAAAGCTAAGAGAGAAAAGAGAAAGAAGTTCTTTAAAGAAATGCAAAGAGCGTCGAACGCCGCTCGATGATCGGAAGCTCCATGGTCGAACGAAGCTCGACGATTTGAGCGCCCATCGTCGAACGTCGATCGACGATTTCAATATGATTTTCAAAATCATAATCAATTCCATAGAAACCTAAATGAGAATAGAAACCCTAGGTTTGTTGACCCATCATCAGCATGGAGAATCCCACCTAGGAGATCTCACCCACTAGGTTATCACCCTCAGCCTGCATTCTCATATATTTCCAGTTTTTCTTATGTGAAAAACAAGGGACCCAAGGTTACCTGGGTCCACTCTGTCTAAATAATTGTCTTGTAGGTGAAGGCCTATCCAATCACTCAAAATAAGTGGTATTTGGATAGTGGATGCTCTAAGCATATGACAGGAAATAAAGATCTACTGTCAAAGTTCAAAGCTAAGCTCGGCCCAAAGGTTATCTTTGGAGACTCCAGCTGTGGTCAGACAGAAGGCTATGGCAAGATCACAATTGGAGCAGTTACTTTCAAGAGAGTTGCTTATGTCAATGGACTGAAGCATAATCTGATTTCAGTCAGCCAGCTATGTGATGCTGGCTACCAGGTTTCATTTTCTAATTTCTCTTGCAACATTACTTTAAATAATAATGTTGTTTTAGTAGGTATTAGAATAGGTAATATCTATTTAGTAGATTTCAATTCATCTCATTCTGAAATCTGCCTGTTTAATGAAGTAACCCTTAATAATAATTCTTTATGGCATAAGAGGCTTAGCCATGTAAACCTTAAAAATATATCTAGGTTATCTAAGCATAATCTTGTTAGAGGTTTACCTTCTTGCCCCTACAAGAAGGAGAGCCTATGCAAGGCTTGTCAGCTAGGCAAGCAAACCAAAAATTCTTTTAAATCTGTAAATAAAAGTGATTCTCCTAGAATCCTGTATTTATTACATTTGGACCTTTTTGGCCCAATAAATGTACAGAGTTTAGGAGGAAAGTATTACACATTAGTAATTGTAGATGACTTCTCTAGGTTCAGTTGGGTTTTCTTTTTGAGAACTAAGTCTGATAACTTCAAAGCCCTTACAGACTTTCTATTATGTGTGCAGACTGAGTATTCTACTCATGTGGCCTTGATCAGAAGTGATCATGGTACTGAGTTTGACTCTCTTCTCATGCAAGAATTCTGTGAGAGAGAAGGTATCAAACATAGCTTCTCAACTCCTAGAACTCCCCAACAAAATGGGGTAGTTGAAAGGAAGAATAAAACACTAATTGAAGCTGCTAGTACATTGTTGGCAGATGCTAACATGCCTCTATCCTATTGGGCAGAAGCTGTTAGTACAGCCAACTATGTCTTGAATAGAAGTTTGATACACAAACTTAAGTATAAAACTCCTTATGAGTTGCTTAAAGGAAAGAAATCAAAAATTAATTACTTTAGAGTTTTTGGCTG
This sequence comes from Platanthera zijinensis, assembly GCA_039513925.1. Taxonomy (NCBI): domain Eukaryota; kingdom Viridiplantae; phylum Streptophyta; class Magnoliopsida; order Asparagales; family Orchidaceae; genus Platanthera; species Platanthera zijinensis. The sequence continues at coordinate 15,426,894 of CM077084.1, forward strand.
TATTGTTTATATTCATAATAATAATAAAGAATATATTAGAAAATTTGAAGCAAAAGCTTCAATGGGAATCATGCTTGGATATTCCCAAGTAAGCAAAGCTTATAGGGTTTATAACAAGTCTACCTGTAAGATAGAAGAATCTGTGCATGTGACTTTTGATGAGTCTCAGATGTTTTACAAGGAGAAGGAAAATTCTCCTTCCTCCAGCTCTTTGCAGGTACCTGATGCCCCTCAAGAAATTCTTCAACTTTCAACTCTTCAGATCACTGAATCAGACAGTGATGAAGACATTGCTGAAGCTGTTGAAGCTGTTGTTGTACCACCAACAGTAGATCAAATTCCTCCTGAGGAATTAATCCCAACTGTTGCTGAAGATCACATCCCACCTGCTGATATTGTCACACTTAGAGATCACCCCACATCTCAAGTGATTGGAGACATATCAGCTGGTGTGCAAACAAGACACCAATTAAGACAGGATGTGATGCATGCTTGTTTCCTCTCACAGGTTGAGCCCCTCACCTTTAAAGATGCAGAGCTAGATCCCCACTGGATCATTGCAATGCAAGAGGAGCTCAATCAATTTGAGAGATGTAAAGTTTGGACTTTGGTTCCAAGACCTAAAGGCCAACTGATCATAGGCACCAAGTGGGTGTATAGAAACAAGTTGGATGCAAATGGAATTATAGTAAGGAATAAAGCTAGGCTTGTAGCTCAGGGCTACAGACAGGAGGAAGGTATAGACTATGACCAAACCTTTGCTCCTGTTACAAGGCTAGAAGCAATAAGGATCTTCTTGGCCTATGCAGCCTTCATGAAGTTTAAGGTGTTCCAAATGGAAGTCAAAAGTGCATTCCTAAATGGTGAGCTTAAGGAAGAGGTGTTTGTTGAACAACCACCAGGGTTTGTTTCATCAACTCAGCCGTCTCATGTGTTTAAGTTACAGAAAGCTCTTTATGGACTAAAGCAAGCTCCTAGGGCCTGGTATGAGACCTTAGCTAGTTTCCTATTAGAGCACAACTTTACTAGGGGAGTAGTTGATAGAACCCTTTTCGTCAAGCATCACAAGGACACAATCCTGTTAGTTCAGGTGTATGTAGATGATATTATTTTTGGCTCCACTGATCCCAAACTGTGCAAAAAGTTTTCCAACTTGATGCATTCCAAGTTTGAGATGAGTAGCATGGGTGTGCTGTCTTACTTTCTTGGTCTTCAAGTTAAGCAAGATGCTGATGGTATCTTCATCTCCCAATCCAAATATGCCAAGGAATTGGTAAAGAAATTTGGGATGGCTGATGCTTCAGCAATGCCTACACCCATGGCTACTAATGTAGTTATTGATTCTGATAATCACGGCAAGCCAGTTGATCAAAAGAATTATAGGGCCATTGTTGGTTCCCTATTATATCTAACTGCAAGTAGGCCAGATATAATGTTTGCTACATGCCTTTGTGCTAGATTCCAGGTCAACCCCAAGGAATCTCATCTGATTCTTCTAAAGAGAATCCTGAGATACCTGAAGGGATGTCCAGATCTAGGACTTTGGTACCCAGCTGAGTCAGAGTTTGAATTAATTGGATATTCTGATTCTGATTATGCTGGTTGCAGAGTTGACAGGAAGAGCACCTCAGGAACTTGCCAGTTCCTGGGAGAGAGATTGGTCTCTTGGTTCTGTAAGAAGCAAGCTTCTGTCTCAACTTCAACTGCAGAGGCTGAATATATAGCAGCTGCCAGTTTTTGTTCACAGATCCTGTGGATTCAAAACCAGCTTGTGGATTATGGTTACTCACACAAGAACACCAAAATCATGTGTGATAGTACCAGTGCCATTTCAATTGCACAAATCCAGTGCACCACTCTAGAACGAAGCACATTGAGATTCGGCACCATTTCCTGAGAGATTGTGTGGAAAAGAATAAGATCTGTCTTGAGTTCATATCCACTGAGTTTCAGAGAGGTGATATATTCACCAAGCCTTTAGATGAACAGAAGCATCTGTTCTTTTTAGTTCAACTAGGCATGATTAATGGACGAGACTAAGTGTGACTATATCTGCCTATGTTGAAATCTGTTTGAAGATAGTCGAACGATGATCGAAGATCGTCGAACGGATTAAGCCTATCGTCGACCTCTGGTTAATGATAGCTTATCTGTTTGAAGATCGTCGATCGACGTTCGACCATCGTCGAACAGGTTGAGCTCATCGTCGATCTCTGAACGACGGCAGTTTGTTGCTTGTGAAGCCAGAAATAGCCGAACGATGGTTCGACTACTCTGCTTCTGAGCCGATCGTCGAACGGCCGTTCGACTATCGGGTCAAGTATCTTTTTAATAGATCGACTATTCCCGGTCTAATATAAAGCCGATAGTCGACCTAGGTTAAAAGATCTTGTGTTTTATCGTCGACGGAGCATGCCCTTTCGCATTCTGCTTTCCCGCTTGCGATTTCCGGGCGTTTCGTCTTCTTCGTTCTCTGCAGCTTTCTCGAGCTTTCTCCAGCAATCCATGGCGGTCTCTCCAGCAGTTCTGGCAGTTGTGAAGTTTGACGCAGGATTTAGTGCTGATTTCGACGCGTTCAGCAGCTGCGATGCAGGAATCGTAGAAGTTCTACAGATGTGCCGGGATCAGGGATTAGAAAGGTTAATGTCTGCAAGGATTAAGATAAACATCCCAGAAATCAAGGAATGGGCCTTCACGTCGTCCTCCACCGACGAATCGATGACAGGTACCATCGGCGGAGAAGAGGTAATTCTAACTCCGGCCGTTTTGACTGAAATTTTTGATTTAACAAATGGTGAAGAGGATTATGAGCAAGATGCTCAGGAATTCGGAAGAATGCTAGTTGAGCTGGGACATGCTGAGGGCATTCCCACGAAGTTGCTCAAAGTAAATTTCCCCTTCAAGATCAAGTTTCTTGCTGAGCTGGTAGGAAAAGTGCTCCTGGGTAAGCACTCTGCTCATGATAATATAACAAGGCAACAATTCGCACTAATGTGTGCGATTATTAATCGGAAAAGGATAGATTGGGCAGCAGTTGTGTTTGATTTAATAAGGAAAAAGACTGGTAAGAAGGAAGTCACCCTAGGAAGGGTCATTGGAATCTTCCTTAAGGAAAAATACCCCCAGCTGCTGAGTTCAACCGCAACAATAATCAATGCAAGCAAGAAGATGGATCCCAACCTGTTCTCTAAGTGGAAGAGAACTTTTGTGAAACCTGCTCCAGCAACATCTGAGGACACCAGGACTGAATCAGTCACTCCTCACCATGTTGAAGCTGGCTCAGCTCTTCCCTCCTCCTCCTCTGCTTTGCTGTCTGCCTCAGTTGAAGTACCATCAACTTCAGCTGAAGTACGACCTTCTTCCTCTTCTGCTCCAGAAACAACTACGGTTGTTCCTCTTTCCCCTCCAGCTTCTCCTCTTCCTGCACATCAGACTAGGATATCTGCTCCTAGCTTTGATTTGTTAGGATCTGAGAGAATTCCTACTCCTCCTCTGTCTCCCATTCATTCCCCAATTAATTCCCCTATTAACTCTCCTGCTCCATCTCCTGTTCAATCCCCTGTCCATACCACTCTTCATCCCAGCACTACTACCATATCTGCTGCAGCTCCATCCACTTCACATCCTTCATCTTTTGAGATCTCTCCTGAGCTTATCTCCCGCATTGTGGAGCTGATTACCCCGTCAATCAAGACCATGATTGAAGAGGCAATCGCTCCCCTTGCAGCCTCCATTGATATCTTAACTGCCTCCATCAAATCCCTTTCAAAATCTGCTGAGCCATCTTCCTCAAGGGGCCTGGTTTCAGTCTCCACTGAAATCAGGCAGGGGGAGATGTTCCATGAAGATGCCTCAGAACCTCCTGCCTCCCTTCCAGCTATAACAGATACAGTCATGACAGCCATGGAAGAGTCTGCTCCAGCTGAGAAAGAAATAGTTCCAGTATTATCTGATAAGGAAATAGCTGATGGAATCATGTTATCTGAGATTGCAGTAAAAGTCTGCCTAGAAGACCTCACCACTCCTGTGGTTGCTAGATTCCTAGAAGGAATTATAACTTCATATCTAGATGAATCATGGGAGATGGTCAAGTATGAAGGTAACTCATTCATCCATTTTGTTGATGAGTCAATTAATTTGTTAGTTTGTGAATTCCTGGAAGGAATGATCTCTGTTTATTTAGCAGATCTATATTCATAATTCTACAGATGTTATTAGAGAAGATTTAGCTACTCAGATCATAGCAGTTGTTTCTGAAGCTGATCCAAGTGTTCCTGATATTCAAGTAGATCCTGAATTGGAATCTTTTTTAGATAATAGAGAAGATGAGTCTGAGAAATATGAAGTCAAAGATGACTCTCCTGTTCTGAATTTGGAAGAAGTTCAAGCAAGAGAAGCCTGGGATCTAAGAGTACAATCTTTAAAAGAGAAAGAAAAGGAACTGCAAGTTGAAAAGTCAACCATCTGGGATGACTCACCAGGGTTGGACTTAGATTCCCTTCTGGCTCTGGATGCCATGGAAGAGGAAAGAGAAAAATCTGCTCTGAAGCTTAAAGAAAAGGCTGTTTCAGAAGCCTATGATCCTTATGAAAATCCTCCCTCATCTCATTCTGATGATGAAGATGATTCTGATGTTTCTGAGAAGTCAAAGAGAAAGAAAGCTGCTTCAAAGAAGAGAAAAGCTGCTCCTCCTCCTCCTCCTCCCAGTAAAGATAATGATACTCCCTATTATATTTTGAAGGGCATTGACCCTAAATCGAAGGATTTTCAGCACTGGATGTGGTTTTCAAAGAATCAGCAGAAAGAGAGGAAAAGAACTAAGAGGTATGATAGTCCTGTTTCAAGATGGACTCCCAGAGGTCCTCCTCCTCCACCTCCAGGTGCAGGAGCCTCTGGGAACCTATCAGCTAATCCTGCTGCCTCTTCTGGAAGATCTGCTTCTTTTCAGCCCCAGCCAAGACAAAGTTATCAAAGCTCGCAAGGCAAATCGTTTTATGGTTCTCAAAGACAAGTGAAAGAGGCTGTGGTTCAAAGACCAACCTTTTCCCCTCCTCCTTCTCCAAAGAAAAGAATTACATCTCCAACACCAGTTCAGTCTGAGAAAATTGTTTCAAAAGGTAAATAGTTTACTTTGTTCTAAAATTTCTAGCAAGAACCTTTTGCTAAGTATACTCTAATGTCTTATCTAGTTATTCAAGATAAAATAAATGATGCTGCTCCTCCTGAGCCTGTGTATGAAAATCCTGAGCTTGATCCTAACTTTAGGATGGCTCGCTTTCAAGAACTAGTTGGAGCAGCTCAAATAAGAAAAGCTAGAGCAGAAGGAAAAGATACGACTGGTCTAACTACCATGTCTGCTTACAGAAAGAAAGAGTTTGAAAAGTTCCAGGTTAATCCTGAGATTTTTGATCCATCAAAATATATGGAAAAGCATCCTGAAGCAGTAGTCCCAAGAGCTGCAGAATTGAAGATCATTGGTGCGCAGGACCTGAAATTGTCAAAGAAAGAATCTGATGATCCTCTAAGGAAAATCTCTTTTGTTTCTAGCTCTTCTGTATCTAAGCCTGACTCTGTTGATCCATATTTTGATTAACTGCTGTGCTATATTTGTTTATCTGTTTGAAAATCTGCTAGTTAATTGTTAAATATTTACTGTATTATTTTATTGCTCTTTAGCTAGCTTTATGTTTTAGATGTTAAGAGACTTAACTCAAATAGGGGGAGATTGTTGGTACCCTAGTTTGATTTGAGTTTAGTCTTGTCTTTGTTAGTCCCTTGACCCAAGAAATATCTATGGTCAATGGTTAGAAGTCTAGCTGTAGAGTCCTCACTTTTCCAGATTGAGAATTTGGTTAAGTAGTTTTTTCGTTCGACTATAGTCGAACGCCGCTCGACTATCGTCTATCGGCTGATCGACGATCGTCTATCAGTTGGTCGACGCTCTGTCTGCGTTGATAGTTCGACTATCTGTTTCGTCTTGATAGTTCGACTATCTGTTGATAGTTCGACTATCTGTTGTCTTTGATAGTTCGACTATCTGTCCTGATAGTTCGACTATCTGATAGTTCGACTATCTGCTGATAGATCGACTATCTGGTTTGTTTTGATAGTTCGACTATCTGTTGATAGATCGACTATCTGTTTTCTGAGGTAGGTCGACTATCTGCTTGATAGGTCGACTATCTCTGTGCGCTTGATAGTTCGACTATCTGTCCAAAATAGATCGACTATCTGATAGTTCGACTATCTGCTCTGATAGTTCGACTATCTGCTGGGGTAGTTCGACTATCTTCTTCGATAGGTCGACTATCTGGATCGTTCGACTATCTGCCTGATAGTTCGACGATCTCCGTGCGTCGTTCGACGATCTTCGAGGGTCGTTCGACGTTTTCTGTCTGCCTTTATATTTTGTATTTATTTATTATATTTAATTAATTAATACATTTTCTGGCACTTTGTTTTAAGCTGTATGATAAAATTTCCAGGCAATATTTGCTCCATCTCTTTTGCCTGAGTCAAATCTTTTTAAGATAAAGTTGTTTGTCTTATTAGCTGTCATTATAAATTACTTTATCTGCTGACAGCCCTTTATAGCCGTTAGACTGAAAAGTCTTCTTTTTGCTATAAAGAGATTATTTCTGATGTGACTTTATTTAGTCCTTCTGTTATTTGATTTGAGCCTGCAGCTTCTTAGAAAGAGGTTTACTCCTTTTATAGAATGTTTTGCTACAGAGATGTTTTTGTCTTCTTGATATTTACAGCCCAGGACTCAAGGCTCAGAAGAAGACAAATAATTCAAATGGAAGAGAGCCGTTGCTTGCTGATGTTATATAAAGGACCCTTTGAAGAAGGATTCAAGCTAGCTAATAGCTAACCAGTTGTTCATTCAAGCTCTCAAGCCTTCATCAAGAAAAAGTTTTCTGCTCTCAGCAATTTCCATCTAACTGAGAAGTGTTAAGATCTTCATCTCTTCTTCACCTGAGTTCTCCTGCTTTCAGGAAGTTCAAACTCAGAGTTCCTTTGAAGAAGAAGAAGAAGAAGATAGCTACTTGAAGATCTTTGATTTTATTATTTACTTTCTTCCTGTAGCTTTTCCTTCAGAACTTTCTGAAGAGTTTTCTGCACTGAAGCAAGACTTCACCTGGACATCTTTGAGCCAGGGGGAGCCTTGATTCTTTAGAGCATTCTAGCTCAGTGCAAGTCTTTGTGCTTCTCTAATCTTTGTAAAATAGAGAAGACATCTTAACCTTCTTCTCCCTCCTGTACAGGGTTATTACTCCCTTCAAAAGTATCCCTTGGTGGCAGGGCACCTGATCAAAAACCTGTGCTTGGTTTTTAGACACCTGATCAAAAGTCTAAAGGGTTTCTGGATCTACCTGAAGCAGATCCTGTTGGTGGCAGGGCACCTGATCAAAAACCTGAGTGGATTCCTACCGTGTGGGTAGAAGAGTGGACGTACCCAAGTTGTTTGGGGAACCACTATAAATTTCCTTGTGTCGTCTGGATTCCATTATTTAATTCCTGTATTGTGGCTGTGATTAGATATAATTAGGTTGCTAGTTGCTGATTAGGTTTTCCAAGCCTTAACTGTAATTACAGTTAGCTTGAGTTTGTACACATCACTTGTGTTAGGCTATAGGGTTAATTTTATATCTATAATCTTTTCATTCTGCACTTCACTCCAAGGGAGTTGGGTAGACTATTAAGTTTTGTCTGTGCAAAATTTGATAACTCTATTCACCCCCCCTCTAGAGTAGTATCTATCCCTTCACTTTCAGCTTGGTAGCTGTTGTTATAAGCAAATTCCACCATGTACAGGTGATCTTCCCACCACTTTCCGAAATCCAAGACACACATGCAAAGCATGTCCTCCATCGTCCTGTTGACCCTCTCGGTTTGACCATCCGTCTGTAGATGAAAGGCCGTGCTGAAATTCAGCTTGGTTCCCAACAATTGATGCACTAACCTCCAGTCGTTGGACGTGAAGCGCCCATATCAGTCACTCACGATGCTGCGGGGCACACCGTGCAGTCGAGCAATGTTATTTACATAAAGTTTTTCCAGCTTATCCACCGATTCATCCTTCCTATTTAGAATGAAGTGCGACACTTTTGTCAATCTATCTATAATCACCCAGATGGTGTCGTTTCCCTTCTGTGACCTTAGCAACCTATGCATGAAATCCATTGAAATATCATCGAACTTCCACTCCAGGATAGGTAAGGACTTCAAACAACCTCCAGGTTTCTGGCACTCCGCCTTTACTAAGGCGCATGTTTGAAACTTCGACACAAAAAGTTCTACGTCCTTTTAAAGTCCTAGCCACCAGAACAACTTTTTCATATCTCTAAACATTTTTGTGTTCCCCGGGTGAATCGAGTACTTAGTATGATGGGACTCGTATATGAATTCCTCTCGTCGTTTACCCATACTTGGGACACACAGATGACAGTCCCTCCATAACAGTCCATCCTTAAAAATAAATTGGGAATTTGAACCATCCAAAGCCTCATCCATGATCCGCTTCATGCTGTTATCCCCATCCAGAGCTTGCTGAATCCTATCAGCAAGGTCATACTGCACCTCTATCCAGTTCAATTGCGCTTCAACACTAGTCTACTTGTAAACACAAGAGATCTGCAATGCCTCCAAATCATGAACTAAATGCTCATTATGTATCGACAACCAGTTGGCCTGCGTGGGAGCCCTGCGACTCAACGCATCGCAACCACATTGCCTTTTTAAAACACATAATGTATCTTGAAGGTGTAGTCACCCAAGAACTCCATCCACCTCCGCTGCTGCATGTTTAGTTCCTTTAGATCCAACAAGTACTTCAGGCTCTTGTGATCGGTATAGATATCGACCTTAACATCGTACAGGTAATTTCTCCACAGCTTCATGGTAAATATCACGACCGCTAACTCCAAGTCATGGACTAGATAATTCCTCTCGTGTACCTTCAGCTGACGTGAGCCATAAGCTATTACACTCCCATGCTACATTAGAACACAACCTAAGCCACTGCCCGAAGCATCACTATAAATCTCAAATCCTTCGGTCCCACTTGGCAAACATAGAATAAGTGTCGTGGTCAACTGACTTTTCAGTTCTTTGAAAGCTTGCACGCATTCCAGCGACCACACAAACTTTTGATCTTTCCTTGTCAAAGTCATGAGGGGTAACGCTATTCGCGAGAAGTTCTCTATGAAGCGCCTGTAGTAGCCGGCAAGTCCCAGGAAACTCCGGACTTCTGCCACTGTAGATAATACAGGCCACTCCCGTATCGTAACTATCTTTGTCGGATCTACCTCAATCCCTTCTCCACTAACTATATGACCAAGGAATGCTACCGAGGATAACTAGAATTCATATTTGGAGAATTTGGCATATAGTTGATTCCTCTTCAATGTCTCCAATACCATATGCAGATGCTTGAAATGATCATCCTCGCACTGCGAGTACGCCAATATATCGTCGATAAAAACTATCACAAAGTGGTCCAGGTACTCTCTGAACGTTTTGTTCATCAAATCCATAAACACGGATGACGTATTAGTCAGCCCAAATGGCATGACACTGAACTCATAATGCCCATACCGCATGCTGAGAGCCGTCTTGGGGATGTCACTTTCCCTTATTCGCAGCTGGTAGCATCCGGATTTCAGATCTAGCTTTGAGCACATAGTCGACCCCACCAGCTGATCGAACAGATCATCAATCCTTGGAATCAGATACTTATTCTTCTCCGTTAGCTTATTCAACTCCCAGTAATCAATACAGAGTCGTAAGATCCCGTCCTTCTTCTTAACAAAGAGGACCGGCGCTCTCCAAGGCAACGAACTTTGATGCACATAACCCTGTTCCAACAGTTCTTGAAGTTGTACTTTCAGTTCCGCCATCTCCTTAGGCGCTAACCGATACGGAGAGCGTGACACAGGTTTGGCACCTAGAACCAGCTCAATGGTGAAGTCTATCTCTCGCTGAGGCGGGGCTCCAGGGAGATCGTCAGGGAACACGGCAGGATACTCAGATATAACTAGGATACTATCCATACTAGGCTTAGGTTTCGAAGCCTCCACTAATGTGAAAAATAGCTTTGCACCAGAACGAACTGCCTTAACCACCTAGAGAGCAGACATTAAAGTCTTGCTCGACCATTTCATGCCTGCAAATGTCATCTCACGATCAGTACCCTGATGATCAAGGTGTATTTCTACTAAACTTAGTTCAGGTTGTTGAGCTTCAAAAGGAGCTATATTTTCCCTAGTAGGATCTAGTATCTCCCCTGGATGTGAGCATCCATCCCTATAGTGTCATTAGGATCTTTTACAGGAGATTTTTCATCCATAATATCAGGCATATTCTCAGTGAGAACATCCTGTACTATGTCAGTGACAATTTCACTATCTAACACAGTTGTTTCGTCCATGGTTTTCTCTGCATTGAATGCTTATGAGGATTCTAACTCCCCTGGACCTGATCCCCAGTTCCAGTTATAATACTTGGAGTTTTCCTTTGGATTCTTCCTTCAGCTCCATCTGAACTTAAATTGACTGCTCTTCTGAATCACTTGAGGATTTACTTTCTTCTTGTAATGGTTTCTTGTTCTTGATATCCTTAGTCTTCTGTGGTTTTGGTGTATCTTTGGCCAATACTCTGTCCCATCTAGTAAAATGCTCATGTCCATCCGTCTCATGTGATTTATCTTTGAACTTAATTTTGGATTGAGTTCAGCAGGAATCACTTTATTTTGATACAAACTCAGTATTCTACTCAGGTTGGGTTTCTTGATACATTCAGCAATAAAGTCAAACAACAATCTGCTCCAGTCTACCTGAAGTTTGAAAATGATTCTAGTCATTATCTCAAACATGTGAACTGAGATTCTGTCATGTGCACTTGTCTTGCACAGCAGAATCTTCCCAACAATTTCAGATAGAAATTTTCCTTGGGTGTTCATACCTGTCCTATTCAGTGAACTCCCAATCTTTGAAACTGGATCCAAACCACACTATTGAAGTCCAACAGTAGTCTTGGTGGAGTTGACTATATCATTTTGTTTAACTCTAGGTAATTGAAATACCTGGGCCAACCGTTTGCCTGTGATCTTCACCTTCTGTCCATTTACTGTTGATTTGATCTTTGTGGTGCGAGAATCGATCGAGGCATTTATCAGAAGTTCTGTTACTTATCTTTTCCATATGATCAACGACTTAAATAATAGATACTCAAGTCCAGCTTCTTTGATTAGGCCAATTACATTTGTAATCTCTTCGTCTATCGATTTGAATCCATGACGCACCAGTTTGTATCCCTCATTGATATTATCATCCTTCCTTGGAGGCATTGTTGTTGATTTTGAAATTGTCGAACCGAGAAATTTACGAGAGTCGACAATAGAAAATTAAGGTTTCAACACTAAGCAAGAGAGAAGGATCTGGTAGAGAATTTCTACAGTTTATGTCCTTTTTATAGGCCATTCTACTGAGAAGGTGAAAGGGCTTGTCGCCTAAAGACATATTCATAAGTTTGGAAAAATCCCATAGGTCAACACTCGGAACTTGTCGACAAAGAAAATGTGTCGACTTGTGTCGACACACCTCCAGCCATCTCGACAAGCAGTGTCGACACACTTCCTTGTGTCGACACAGGACAGTGTAAATTGTGTCGACACATATACATAAATTGTGTCGACAACCCTAGTTTATGTCGACACACTTGATTTGTCTCGACACAAAACATACTCAGCCAGATTTCTGACTCCTGAATTGTTGACTCCTGATCCTGACGATGTCCATATCTTGATGTGACAGCTGGATAGTAGGCTTGCATTTTTGTTGACTTAGTCTAAGTTTAGGCTCATTCAAGACTTAGTATGCTTAGCTCAAATTTGAAGAAATTAACTTTTCTTCTTCTAGTGGTTTTGTAAATATGTCAGCTATTTTCTTATCAGTAAGAACATATTCTAAACTGATGTCTTTGTTTTCTACATGTTCCCTAATGAAATGATATCTGATTTCAATGTGGTTAGTTCTACTGTGAGATACATGGTTATTTATAATTGAAATAGCACTAGTAGAGTCACAAAACAATGTAGATTTACTTATCTGTAACTGATAATCTTGTAGCTGATGCTGAATCCACAGAAGTTGAGCACAATAATTCCAAGCTGAGATGTACTCAGATTCAGCTATTGATATGACCAGACTTGTCTGCTTTTAACTACTCCATGAGAATAGCCTTCTACCCAGGAATTGACATGACCCTGAGGTGCTTTTCATGTCTTCTTTACAACCTTCATAATCTGCATTTGAAAATCCTATCAGTTCAAAATCACTACTCCTAGGATACCAAAGGCCAAGATTTGGTGTGCCCTTTAGATATCTCAGAATTTTTTTGACTGCAGTGTAATGAGATTCTTTAGGGCAAGCTTGATATCTAACACAGATACAAGTAGCATACATTATATCTGGTCAACTGGTAGTTAGATAAAGTAGTGATCCAACTATCCCTCTATAAAAGGTAATATCAACTAGCTTTCCAACAATATCCTTGTCCAAAGACATGGTTGATCCCATATGAGTTCTCATAGTAGTGGCAGTTTCCATACCATACTTTTTGATTAACTCCTTGGTGAACTTTGATTGACTTGTGAAAAGTCCATCTTGGGACTGTTTAACTTGGAGACCAAGGAAAAACTTAAGTTCACCGATGCTACTCATCTCAAATTTACTTTGCATTAGCTTAGCAAATCTAGTGCAAAGTGAATCATCAGTAGAACCAAATATTATATCATCAACATATATTTGTACTAAAGTTGTCCTACCTTTGATTTCCCTTAGGAATAGTGTCTTGCCAATCTTTCCTCTTGAGAATTTATTCTCTATAAGGAATTCTGACAGTGTCTCATACCAAGCCCTTGGAGCTTGTTTTAATCAACAGAGAGCTCTAGAAAGTAAATAGACATAAGAAGGTTTAGTTGGATCAACAAAACCTGAGGGTTGTTCTATATATACTCTTTCCTTGAGGTTGCCATTCAGAAAATCTGACTTAACATCCATTTGGTATACTTTGAAACCTTTGTAAGCTGCATAGGCTAGGAAGAGTCTTATAGCTTCCAACCTAGACACTGGTGCAAAGGTCTGGTCAAAGTCTATTCCCTCTTCTTTTCTATAACCCTTTGCAACCAGTCTAGCCTTATTTCTTATTACCCCTCCATTTTCATCTAGTTTGTTTCTGTAAATCCATTTTGTTCCAATGATATTGTAATCATCAGGTCTTGGAACCAACTTCCAAATCTTGCATCTCTTGAATTGGTTCAATTCTTCTTGCATTGCACCAATCCAAAATGGATCCATATTTGCTTCTTCAAACTTTTTAGGTTCTGTTTGTGACGGAAATCTTGAATACATCACTGTGTTATGATGTCTGCTTCTTGTGGTAAGTCCTTGAGCAGCATCACCTATGATCAATTCTATTGGATGATTCTTTAAGTGCCTGATAGCTACTGGTAGTATCACTTCTTCTCCTGGACCATCTTGATCATGCTGTTGAGTTGTTTCTCTAGGTTCTTTCTGTCCCAGTACTTTTTCAACAATGTTGATTTCCTCTTGTAGATTATGCTTGCCTGTTTTTGTATCTTCCATGGCCAGTCCTTTTAGCCTCAAGTCCACTTGTGTTGTGTTTGAAGTACCTGTCTTACCATCATAAAACATAGAACTTTCATTAAATACAACATGGACTGACTCCTCTACAACTTGATCCTTCAAGTTATAGACCCTATAGGCTTTGCTATGGTTGCTATAACCAACAAATATCCCATCATAAGACTTTTCAGCAAACTTGGATAAGTAGGTTTTTCCATTGTTTAAGACATAACATCTACATCCAAAGATTCTGAAATAGGCTATGTTTTGTTTTCTGTCCTTCATAAGTTCATAAGGAGTTTTATTTAATCTCTTGTTGATTAAAGCCCAATTTAGAACATGACAAACTATGTTAATTGCCTCAGCCCAAAAATATTTTGGAAGTGAGGAATCACTTAGCAAGGTTCTACCAGCTTCAATGAGAGTTCTGTTTCTCCTATCAGCTATTCCATTTTGCTAGGGTATTCTTGGTGAAGAAAATTCTTGCTGAATTCCTAGTTCTTCACAAAACTTTGTCATACAATCAGATTGGAATTAAGTTCCATGGTCACTTCTCATTTTGACCACAGTAATGTTAAGTTCATTCTAAATTTGTTTCACAAAATTCTTGAAGACATCAGGAGTTTCATACTTTTCTTTAAGAAGAATACCCAAGTAAATCTGGAGTAGTCATCAATAATTACAAAAGTATAGACTCTCCTTCTTAAGCTATGAACTGGCATAGGATAAAATAATTCCATATACAGGAGGTATAAACACCTCACAGAGTCTTTGGATTCACATCATATGAATGAAGCTTTAGTCTTCTTGCCTTTTTGGCATGCTGGGCAGATGCTCTCCTTAGTGCATCTCATATTAGGACCATTCCTAACAAGCTCCTTGGTGTATAGTTTGCCTAAAGACTTATAGTTCAAGTGGGCTAGCCTCTTGTGCCATATAACACATTGTTAAGCTTTCTCACTTGTAGCTAGACATAGGGGTGAGTCAGACTTAATACATAGGAAGTTTAAACATTATACATTTCCACATCTAGTGCCAGTCAAGATGACCTCTTGGTCACTTGATCTTTTTACTAGGAACACATCTCTGTGGAACAATGTATCATATCCCAAATCACAAAATTGTCTTATGCTTAAAAGGTTGTGTTGCGACCCTTCCACATAAGCTACATGATTGATTGTGACTAGACCATTTGTGATCTTACTATAACCTTTAGTGATGCCTTTGTCAGCTCCTCCAAAGATCACTTTTGGTCCATTTTCCACAGGAATATATTCCCTCAGATTTCTTCTTGTTCTAGTCATATGTTTGGAGCATCCACTATCCAAGTACCAGATTGGTCTAATGCTTGGACATTCCTGCAAAATAAGAAATTACTTTTCCTTATGACCGCAAATAGTCGTGGGTCCTAGGTTCTTGTTAGCTGTGACTCTATCAAAGCCACCAGTTGATCTCTTAAAAGGAATTGTCTTCAGACTATGAGGCACTATTGGATTGAACCAACAATCTAGGGCAAAGTGTCCTATCTTTCCACAACACCAGCATTCAAATCTATTATATCTCCTTTTAGGAAAAACAAAAGAATCTTTGTGCTGACACCCCTTTGGACAGGAGTTAGCACTTTTGGCTTTATCTTGATTGTGAACACAAGATGGGTCTTGT
Source organism: Platanthera zijinensis (assembly GCA_039513925.1). Classification (NCBI taxonomy): domain Eukaryota; kingdom Viridiplantae; phylum Streptophyta; class Magnoliopsida; order Asparagales; family Orchidaceae; genus Platanthera; species Platanthera zijinensis. The sequence continues at coordinate 15,442,205 of CM077084.1, forward strand.
CTCACAGCCTTAAGATGTTCTATTGGATTATTAGATTGTACAGCTGATTGTGAAATGGTCTGACCCTTTAATCCCTTTTGATTTTTGCCCCTCCTTTTCTTGGGTTTAATAAACCCCAGACCACCTCTAGGTTTTCCTGAGAAGGTGTCTATAATAGGCAAAATAGTCTTAGGTTTTGAAAACTGCTCAACCAATTTCCTTTCATTTAGGAGTTTGGTTTCTAGCTCCTTAATGATTGCATCATTTTTCTTAATTTCATTTATTTGGTCATCAAAGATCATGGTTAACTTTGTTAACTTAGACCCCTAAAGACCAAGTTTCTTAGTATCCATCTTGTGATGATACTCAAGACTTTTTAGTGATGCAATTTATATAGCTTGTTCTTGCTTTTTACTAAAGCAGCTAGCAGTTTACGAAACCTAAGTATGAGTTGCTTCTATTCAGTCCCTGAGTTGATCTCATGTGGATCAACCAGTAATTCACCTGAGTTTGCCTCATCTCCAGTCTCATAGACAGAAGTCTTAGTGCAGGAAGAGTTATCATAAATTACCTGATAATTCTCACAGTTGCGAGTTCTAGTTTCTAGATCATCAGCTTTTGACATCAGATTGATTTCCATGTCTTCTTCAGAGTTACCATAGGATAATGAAGTTGTGGAGTTATTTCCTTTATAGATGGCTCTTCTGATGAACTCCTCCTCATATTAATACAGCCCCACATGTTCTTCTTCTGACTCAGTTGAATTAGAATCACTATCAGGCAAGGCCTTTTTCTTCTTAGCCATCAGACCTTTTTCTGATTTCTTATCCTTGAAGAACTTCCTTTCTTTTGAATTTCTGTTCTCCGTTCTCTTTACTAGGCAATCAACAATGACATGTCAAGGCCTGTTACAACAAAAACAAATAATATCAGTCTTAGATTGTCTGTTCTGATTGGAGTCATACATGATCAAAGATTTGTCTCTGTATTTGTTTTTGTTTTGTGAGAACTAGAACCAGAAGGTTTCCTATTGCTCCACTATTTTCTTCTTCTTAACATCTTCTTAAACGGCCTTGTAAATAAGGCAAGTTCATCATTTGATATCTCTTCTGAAGACGAGCAAGGTCCAATGATATTTGTCTCTTCATCTTTTCTAGGTGATGATGGAATTTCCCTTCTAGTTTTCTTGGAAGAGTCAGCTTTGAAGGCCAATGATTTACACTGGGATGATTGTCTGGTAGTTTTTGCTTCAGTTTTTCTTGAATTGAGTTGAATCTCATGTGACATTAATTTCCCAAATAAGTCTTGGGGAAGCAGATTTCTCAGATTTCCCATTTCCCTTACTGCACAAATCTTGATGTCCCATTCTTTATTTAGGGATCTCAGGAACTTGTCATTAAGTTCATAGTTTGAGAAGTTTCTCCCATAGTCTCTCAAATCATTGACTATTCTAAAGAACTTTTCATATGTTTGTTCAATAGAATCTTTCATCCCTTGTCTAAATGCCTCATATTGCTCATTAAGGAGTGATCTTCTGTCATCTCTCACCTCTGCTGTACCTTCCATATACACTATGAAGGTATCCAACATTTCCTTAGAAGAATTACAGTGCACCAGATTCTGAAATATGGAGTTGTCAATATAACTCACTATTATGTTCTATGCTCTTTTGTCCATAGTAGCTAGTATGACCTCATACTTTGACATTTCTGACAATGTCTTGAGAGTTTGAATATTTATATCTAGGACAGATGATTTCATGGGCACATAGGGTCCCTCTTGAATTATAGTAAAGATTCTTGGGTCTGAAGCTTTCATGAGCAGTCTTACTCTTTGTTTCCACATAACAAAATTGTCCTTAGTGCAGATGGGCAATTTCATGGAACCGAGTTCTCTGTTTGATTAAGAAGCCATAAGTTAGATAACCTTCAACTACCCTTAGAATCTTTTCCATACTGTTAGGTCTATCTTTGGACAACCTCCCTCTGATACCACTTGAAAGTCAAGCTTATGGGTAGAAAGTCACCTGGGGGGGGGGGTGAATAGGTGACCTATTAAAATTCTTTGATGTTCTTTTAACTTCAGCAATGTGCCCTAATGCAATTCAGAATATAAGTTGTACCCAACATAAACAATAGAACAACAAGAACTTATCACAGCATACACGGCAAAGAACACAACACACAGCACAAGGGACACACCAAGTTTATAGTGGTTCCCCTATCTAGGGTACATCCACTTTCCCCCTTCTTCCTCACTAGCAATGCGCTAGATAAGGTTATAGCTCCTCCTTCACAACTCGGATCCACAGATCCTACAAGGCTCTGCTTCTCTCCAAGAAACCTACACTCAGACCCACCTGTCCTACTCAGAGATATCTCAATCTCCTACCTCAGAGATCTCCTCAATCTCTTACCTCAGCCGTTATAGATTAGGCCTAAAATCTCAGTGATTTACCCCAAATCACCTACCTTAGATTCACCTAGAATCCTACCTCAGCTTTTATAGATTAAGCTTACAAAACTCAGAGAATAATATCTCCTACCCACTCAGATCTCTAGGAGATCTTACAATGAAATTTGATAAAACAAATTACAAAAAAACAGAAAACCTGTTATCTGTTGGATCTGTGTTTACAGATCTTTTCACTAAACTGCAGTTTGATTTCTTCTTGATAGATCAGCAGGATGAATTGAATTTCTTCTGAATCAATAACTTCTTGATGAAGATAAAAATCGAATAGTTTGAAGATGCTGATGAACAGATCACTTAATCCCCAGATCAACCTAAGAAAAGGATCTGAAGTCTTTCTTGAAGATCAACTTCTTCTTCTCTTTCTACTTCTTGATTTGTCTTTTAGAATAGAGAGAGACTGATGAATAGAATAGAATCAGAATTATCTTCTGAAGGAAGCACCTCCTATTTATAAAAATCTCAGATGGCTTGCACTGGTATTGATGACATCAGCAACTGCCTGCAAATCCTTTCTTGAACTGTCTTTATATAAGTGAAGCCTTCTCGTGTCGACTAGAATGATCTGACCAGTCTTGCCCTGATTGATGTTGAATAAGCACATTTTGTCCTATAAGCGTTGAAGTAGACAAGTTGTCTCAAAATCTGTGTTGAGACATCTTTGACAGACCCAACACCTCCATACTTAGAATAGTTTTCATCTCAGAACAGAAAGTGTTGAGATAGTATAGTTGTGTTGACACATCTATTATTTGTGTCGACACATCTGTTATCTGTGTCGACACATCTTAGTTTTGCCTTGTGTCGAGAAAGTTAGGTAGTCTCGACACACTCTGTCTTCTGTGTTGATTACTTATCTGCCTTGTGTCGACACAAAAGTATTGTCTTGACACATTTTCTGTTATCTGTGTTGACTACTGATCTGCCTTATGTCGACACAGAAGTATTGTCTCGACACATCTTCTGTTCTCTATGTTGACTACTGATCTGCCTTGTGTCAACACAGAAGTATTATCTCGACACATGTTGTCTCAACACTTTGACTTAGAATAATTTCTTCAACTTTGAACCTGCACATGTAAACTTAGCATACATCAAATACACATTTGGGTATATCATTGAGTTGTCAAGGGGACTTCTCCAGATCAGGTACACTGTTCACAATGTACCCAACAGAACACTCAAGTTCCTCAAACATGTTTATTTTCATTCCTAGGTGGACATTCATGGGTTCTTTTCATGTTTTAACAATGACGCACATACATGTGCTCACCACCCCTTAAAATAGTTCACCCATGAATTCAAATAAGCAAGACTGAAACATGGCATATAGGATCCAAGGGCCATTTCCTTCTCTGTGTTTGGTCGTCTTGTGTCGACTGATGAACATGGGCTGGGACATGGACATGTCCGAAGCCGTGTCTAGCATACGGCCTATGACACGGGCGTATCACAGGGCCGTATCCTAGTTGGGACGCGACAATTTCCTGTGTCTCTTGAGGAACATGCCCTGTGTCACAAGCATGTCAGAAGCTGACACGGGCGTGTCAAGCAATAACACGGGCGTGTCTGAGCCCGTGTCCTGCTCTGTGTTTTACGATCGTGTTCAGATCGTGAGACACGACTTGTGACACGGGCCTTTCACAAGCCATGTTCGGCCCAAGAAAGTTATTTTCAGGGCGATTCGTTGCCGTTCATTTCCTTCTAATAGGATCCAACGTTCTAGAAATCTCCCATCTGTTATACCAAATTATAACACCCATATCCATCACATGACATATAACAGTAGGTCTGGTCGGGGCCCGACGCCATATACAACAGACAGACCAAATGGTTAACAAATGAAACCATCCATCCAATATAATGCATCCTATATAGAGTACATTCTAGCGGAAGTATGTTAAAGGTTGAAGAGTAAAGAACCCAAACCATAGCATGAATGTCCACTAAAACCAAAAGTAGGAATGACAGTACAAACACACCAAATAGTTGGCCTTATGGCCTTGCAAGAGTTAACTTAAACAATAAATGTCTTCCATACATCGGCACGCAGGACGGTCACACATGAGCGTAAAGAGTAAACATTCGCTTTGGCCTTCAAGGGCTGGCTTAGCAACAGGGGCTTCAGCCCGCTACTTGCCACTAGGCTCCACAGCACCTGCAATCAACATTCCACCGCAGCAGTGGCAAACAAAAGCAACAGTCAGCTAAAGCTGACTAAATTTTAACGACCCCACCCCTTACTTAGAGTGGATGTGATCCTTCCCTGCATTTTAATAGCATAGCCAAACATTATAGTGAAAGTACAACATTAGTACACTTCACCACAGGTGTATGCCCGTACGGCCATACACCCCGTGCTCTCAAGGCACTTACTCGGTGAACCCGGTCCGAACCCTGCTCGTTCCATAGTCTACCACCGCCCCCAGGATAGCAAACAATGTGAGCATTAAGTCCTTTCAGCCAAAGCCTAGACTCGCTCTCCAAGCCATCTTTAACCGAACCACATGGAGTGGGTAAGGTTCCACCAGCCCGTTGCTCACCTCACCACGACAATTTAGTAATCGACGCGGGACAAGCATCACAAAATCTTAACGTATCGATCATACAACAGTACATAACCCGATTATGTACAAGGTTGGCTCTCAGGCCACAAAAACGGCAGAACTTCACTTCTGCCCAGATATCCGGGTGCACCTTAGAGTTAATCCCCAAGACTCCTTGTTGCAATCTACCACGTAAAAAACCCTAAAAACAACCATCGGCCCGGATTATTCTCCGGCAATCCATGCATAATGAAACATCACCTATCCAGACCAATTTGTCCGGGTAGGCTTCACACACCATGCCTATGTCTTTACTTCAATTCCGGACTCTATATGCAAAACTATGGGGACTATTCATGTCCACCCGAAGGAACACTTCACACCACCACACACTCACGAGAGCGGGTTTCCTATGCAAAAAGGAAGAGGACTTCACATGTCAAAGAAGAGAATCGTTACCCTAGAGGTTCACTTTGGCCCCATGGAGAAGAGAAGAAACTAGACGGATGAAAAACACCGCAACGGCCTCGCCTCCACGGATCTAGACTTGGCTCGTAATTTGGGGCTCCGAAGCTCCACCGCAGCCAGATTCCTCCTCCTTCTTCTTCCTTGCTCTCCCCACTCTCTAATTCTTTAGAAAGAGAAATGAGGGTTTAACCCTCAAATCCTGGCCTTATAACAGCAGGGAGATTTCTGGACCATTGGATCCTATTAGAAGGAAATGAACGGCAACGAATCGCCCTGAAAATCACTTTCCGGGGCCGAACACGGACTTTGACACGCCCGTGTTACAGGCCGTGTCTCACGATCTGAACATGATCGTCGAACATAGAGCAAGATACGGGCTCAGACATTACCGTGTTATTGCTTGACACGCCCATGTCAGCTTCTGACATGCCCGTGATACAGGGCGTGTTCCTCAAGCGACACAGGAAACTGTCACGTCCCGACCAGGACACGGCCCTGTGACACGCCCGTGTTACAGGTCGTGTGCCAGACACAGCTTCGGACAAGCCCGTTTCCCAGCCCGTGTTCATCAGTCGACACAGGCTAGCCAAACATAAAGAAGGACACGACCCTTAACACGCCCGTGTCACAGGCCATGTGAACCTATTCAGGCACCAATTTGTCCTTAAAACGCTATCCGTTCCTTTTTGAGTTTTGGGGAGTTACACTGATGTTGTGGCAAGGTAGGTCACTTTACCAGAGACTGTAGACATAACCCAAATGTGCTAAGGGCAAGGGTGAGTCTTCCTGTTAGGGCTGTTATAGGTAGACAAAGTCATTCTCAGGCTAACATGAACCAAGGACCCAAACCCTTTTGGGTTCCTAAGGTAAACTAATCTGTGATTGTAGGATAGTCCAAGTACCCATACAATGCCAATATGGTACTTTGATAGTGGATGTTCTAGACATTTGACTGGAACAAGGAGCCATCTAAAGTATTATACTCTAGTGAGGAATGGACCTAAAGTTATCTTTGGTGGTTTAGACAGAGGAGTTACCAAAGGCTATGGTATGATTACCAATGACATAGTCTCCATTATAAAAGTAACATATGTAGAAGGATTATAACACAATCTAATCAGCATAAGTCAACGATGTGATATTGACTATGTCATTGTCTTTCACAAGGATAAGTGTCTGATAAAAAGGTCAAGTGACCAATAGGTCATTTTGACAGACAGTAGGAGTGAAAACATTTATTGTTAAAATTTCTTATGTATTAGTATAGACTCTCCTATGTTCCTTGTTGCAAATGAGAAAGTCTCTTATTGTGTTCAATGGCACAAGAGGCTTGCTCACTTGAATTACAAGACATTCAAAGAGCTCTTCAATAAAGGGTTAGTTAGAAATGGACCCAATCTAGATACACCAAAGAGGGCATTTTTTTTGCATTACAAAAGGGCAAACAAACAAAGGCATCCTTTAAGAGCATTTGGGACAAGGATTCTGAGATATGTTTATATCTCTTGCATATGGACTTGCTTGGTCATATGCGAGTTTATAGTCTAGGTAGGAAAGTCTAGACACTTGTGATAGTTGATGACTATTCCAAATTCCTTGAGTTTTCCTTCTAAAGAAAAAGTTTGAAACCCTTGACATCTTTGTGACCTTTGTTAGAAAAGTTTAGAATGAAAAAAGGACAATTTTGTGGTCAAAATCTGAAGTTACCATGGTACTGAATTTCAGTCTAAAGGCATGACAAAGTTCTGTGGAGAGCAAGGTATTCATCAGAAGTTTTCTTCTCCAAGAACACGCCAGCAAAATGGGATAGCTGAGTGGAAGAACGGGACTCTCATAAAGGCTTGCAGGACATTACTCAATGACACTTATCTCTCAGAATACTTTTGGGCTGGGGCAGTAAATACTGCTTGTCATGTCTTGAATAGAGCATTTATCAACAAGTATTACAAAAAATACTCCCCATGAGATTCTGAAAGGCAGAAAATCAAATCTTGCTTATCTCAGGATCTTTGAAAGTAAATGCTTTATGCTCAATAATGGGAAGTCCAACTTGACTAAGTTTGCTGCCAAATCCTTTGAGAGAATTTTTGTTGGATACAACAACCACAACAAAGCCTATGGAGTCTACAACTTAAATAACCAAGTTGTAGAAGAGTATATCAATGTAGTATTTGATGAGTCTTTCATGATTCACAGTGAGCTGTCAAGCTCCTCTAGATCTGCAGGTGCAGAATTGATGTTAGACAAGCTGTGCATCAATGAAACTCCTCTTACTGTGTAAAAGGAAAGTTATGGTGTGATCATTCCTAAAGAAGGTCCAAGTGCACTTGACATTGCTGAAGATTATCAGGATCTAGTAACTGAAGTTAAAGGTGCTGAGGACAATATATCAGCTATTATCAGACACTTAAGAGATCATCCCAGAGATCTAATTATAGGAGATGCAAACCAAGGTGTTACAACAAGGAGCAGAAGCCTCAACATTGTTATGTACACAAGCTTTCTATCTCAAGTTGAACCAAAGAAGTTTGAAGAAGCCAACATAGATCCATTTTGGATTGTGGCTATGCAAGAGGAACTGAACCATTTTAAGAGATTCAAGGTATGGATGCTAGTTCTCCAACCTCATGGACTTACCATCTTTGGAATCAAGTGGATTTATAGGAAAAAACTTGATGAGAATGGTGTTATCATAAAAAATAAAGCTAGACTGGTTGCCAAGAGATACAAGCAAGAGGAAGGTATTGATTTTGATCAAACCTTTGCACCAGTTGCTAGGCTTAAGGCAGCTAGACTATTCCTTGTATATGTTGTATACATGGGATTTAAGGTCTACCAAAGGGATGTTAAGTCAGTTTTCCTAAATGGTAACCTAAAAGAGAAGGTCTATGTTGAGTAACCCTCAGGTTTTGTTAATCCTAACTTTCTAGAATATGTATTTCAACTTAAAAAAGCTTTGTATGGGTTGAAATAGGCCCCTAGGGCATGGTATGAAACCCTATTTAGCTTTCTCATTGAGAACAAATTTTCAAGGGGGAAGATAGACAAAATATTATTCCTTAGGGAAGTCAAGAGTAAGATCATTCTAGTCCAAATTTATGTAGATGACAATTTTTGGGTCAACTAATGATGACCTGATAAGCTGTAAATATACCTATTTTATAGTACTTTATTTAAGTCATTTTAGTTTATTTTTGTTATTTTTAGTTATTTTTCATTAATAAATTGCTTCTTTTTGTAAATATTATTCAAACTTAGCTTAATTTTGTTTTCTGAAATTTTTCAGAAAAAAGTCAAAAAATGACCTGACACACCCGTGTACCATGACCCGATACGCCCGTGTCACGCCCTAAAAGATTGTTGAACTCAACCCGACGCTCGACGTCCAGCCTTCGTCAACCCGACTAGGACACGCCCGTGTCACAAAAGCCGACACGTGTCCCATCCAGTTGCTTCCAGAATTCAACCCAGTCAACGAAATTTTGACTTCTTCAGCACACCAGATCTGGCACGCCCGTGTCACATCTCCCGACACGCCCGTGTCACCCCCTTTATTTTGTCAATAAATACAGATTTTCTGTATGAACACTTGTTGCACTTTTTGGGCCACTTTGCTTAGTTTAGGTGCTTCTTGGATGCTTTTCTCATGCAATGTAAGGGAATTCCCCCCCTTTAGTGTTTGTTTTTTCTTTCATGTAATCTCCTTTTTTTATTTTAATAAAATGTTTTTTTCTCTCTTGTGTTGTATGGAAATCCGCCAATCGCCCTACTCGAAAGTGATTTTTATCGTTGTTTTCTCATTTTGCTTTTTGTGTTTTTTTTATGTTTCTCTTTAGCTTTGGTAACTAGTTTAGCTTAGGAATTTATCAATTTACTAGCCGTTATGTTGCGCGTTTTTCATACATCGTACTTTGTTACGTTTAGTTTTCTCATTTTAGGTTTGTATTCATTCTTATAATTATATAAAAGCATTTTAAAAAGTGTTGTTATTATTTTCTTTAACTTTGAATTTTTAGGTTTGTAAATGAAGGTGAGGGGATAGATCTGATTTACTTTAGAGGGGGGGGGGGGTGAATAGAGTATTAAAAACTTTTAATAAAATTTTATAGAGAAATTAAGATAAGTGTTACTTATAAGTAAGAGAAGAAATAAATCACAGCACAACAAAAAATAAAGAAAGATGAGCAACCAGACGACACAAGAAAATTATAGTGGTTCCCCAAATCTGGGTACATCCACTCTTCTACCACACTGGTAGGAATCCACATAGGTTTTTGATCAGGTGTCCAATCACCACAAGATCTTCTTCAGGTAGATCTAGAGACTCTTCAGGCTTTTGATCAGGTGCCTAAAAACCAATAGGTTTTTGATCAGGTGCCCTATCACCAATGAGTTCACTTTTGAAGGGAGTAATAACACTGTACAGGAAAGATAAAAGAAAAGTATATGGCATTCTTCTCTTTCTCAAAGCAAATGAGAAGACTAAGTGGATTTTGATGATGCCAAAGCTCCCCCTGAGATATTGAGTAGTTTCAAGAAGATGAAAGCTTTGTCCAGGGTGTAGGTCTTCAGAGGACTGAAGTTCTTGCTCTTCAGAATCTGTAGATTGATGTTGATTAACTGTCTCTGTAGATTCCTAAAGATGAGAACTTAAGAAGACACAAGATAGAGGTTTTTTTGTTCTTATTCTGTTTCTTGAGAGCAATAAGAGTTCTGAAGACTGAGAGAAATCTGAGAGAGAAAATGTTTTAGCTATATCAGGTATGTTCTCTCTGTGTGTATTTCTCTGTATGTACTTCTCTGTGTCTTGATCAGTCTGAATGTCTATCTCTTTTGTCCTTGAAGAATAGAATAAAAAATGTCTCATTTGAAATTCAAAGACATTCCTTAAATTACTGCAGAAATTGAGGAGAGAAACAGCTAATATTTCTGGACTTTAATTTTCTTCCCAACTATCTCGGCAAATAAGTCAAAATAATAACTCTGTGAATACCATAGTTAATGCTGCAAAGAAATAGCTATATGCCTTGTTAATATCAGCATTAACTACCAGTGATTATTTGACAAAAATAGAATCAATAAAATATAAATTAAATCTTCAAGACAACTGTTGAAAAAAAGTAGTCAGACACAGAATATGATCATCGATCTGAGCTGGGAGATTGTCGAGCTGAGATCAGCTATCTTCGATCTGAGAATACTGTGAACAAATATGAAATCATCGACCTGAGCTCGTAGATTGTCGAGCTCAGTTCAGAGACTAAACTCTAAGATCCTCGATCGGAGATCAACGATCGTCGAGCTGAGTTTGATGAAAGTCGAACTGATATGTATTTCACAGATTTCTTCTAAGTATGAGTTCTTGAGAGAAATCCAATGCTGGTCTTGAGAAGTCTGACCTATAGAGACTAACTTAGACCTAGACCTTGACCCTGGCTATACATGTGGGTCAATAACCTAAGAGTGGACCTAGCCCAAAACCAAACAAGAGTTTCAACAATCTCCCCTATTTGGGTGAGGTCACTCAACAAAGAATAAAACTAAAAATACGAGGCCATAGATATCTGATATAATTTAAATTATCAGTAGATATAATATAGTAATATAAAGCACATATAGTCTAGGTAAAATAGTAAAACAGTAAAGTGCAGAAAATAAATTAAGGATTAGCAGGAGGAGTAGAAGATGTTTTAGCAAAAACAATCTTCCTTGTTGGGTCTTCTGCTTCCCTTTTTGACATCTTCAAATCTTGCTCACCAAGTGTTTTTTGAGTAGCAGCTCTAGGTACAACTGCTTCAGGATAAAGTGTCATATGTTCTGCTGGATTGAACACTTTCTTGCTGACCTGCAGTCTTTCAAGTTCCTTTTCTCTATAAGATAACATAGTAGTAAACTGAGAGGAATCTTGGCCTTCTGCTCTGGCTTTCTTCATCTGGGATAATCAAATTAGTTCATTTAGCCTAGCCATTCTGAAATTGGGATCCAGCTCTTGATCGGCAGGAGGAGAGGGAGGTCTCTCTGGATTAGCATCCTGAGATATCTTCTGAGAGAGATTCCTGAACAGAGTGGACTGAGCTTGGAAATTAGTTGAAACAGGATTCTACTTCTTTTGACTGGAGTAAAGAGATTTAGGAGGAGGAGCCTCACTAAAATTGCCTTTAGGCTTGTAAGAAGAAACATGCCTTAGAGACTGAGAGGGGGCTGGCCTCTGAGTTTGAGAGGGTGCTGGCTTTTGAGGATGAGAAGCTACAGATTTTGATGGCTGAGAGATATTTGATCTTTTAGATACATTCTTTGAGGCTCATGCAACAGGAGGAGGAGGAGGAGGAGGTGGATCTTTCCTGAATCTCTTCACAGGAGAGGATCCATACTTCTTCTATGTTTTAGCTTGATTTCTGGACAACTTCATCCAATGAGGCATACCTAGGAAAGGTTGGATATTATTTAGAATATAGTATGGTGTATCATTTGAGGGATTAGGTAAAGGAGCATCCTTGGGAGGTGCTTTTCTTTTCTTTGATACTTTCTTTTTCTTGGAGCAGGAATCATCAGACTCATCTTCATCCTCATCATAATCATCAGATATTGGGGGATGATCATAAATGTCATCAAGCTATTTAATAAGCTTGGATTAACCTTTATCTTGAGCATTCTCTTGAGCAATATCCTGAGCAATCAAGTCATCTAGACTTGGTATAGGACTGTCATCCATAACATAAGTTGGGCCAACAGGTTCCACAACTATGTTAGAAACAAAGCTTGCCTGAATAGCCTGAATAGTTTCAATACAAACTGAAGCTGTACAGCAAATGATATCTAAGCAGTACTTGGGAGAAACATATAAAAGAATATTTATATATAAAAGATCAAAAGAATTTAGAATTGACTTTAGCTCAGTTGTCTGAGAAATACTGTTGTCTTCAAAAAGAATATCCAAAGAAGAAACTAGATAACCTGTCTCAAAATTAGTATCCAAAAACTCTGAGAGATCTGCATCTAATATCTCAGTATCAACAACCTCTATCTCTGCTGCTGTTGCTGGAATGGTCAAAGCTAGAACTGAAACTACTGCTGCTGCTGTGCCTAGAACAGCTTCATAGGACATCTCCCCCTACCTGGTTTCAGTGACAACTAAAACCAGACCCCTGGATGAAGAAGGGCTAGAGGAGGCAGCAAGAAGGGCATCAAAAGAGGAGATAGAATAAGCAAGAGGTGAAATGGCCTCTGCTATGAGTTGTTGGAGGAGGGGTGTGATGGATTACAGAATGGATGAAATGGAGGGTGAAACAATGTCCATGAATTTAGGTGGGGTCTGAGTAGATACAGATGGATTGAAGGAGGAAGAGGAGGAATGAGAATCTAGCATTTGCTCATCTGGAGGGGATGTAGAATGACTAGGGGATGAAAGAAGATTGAATGAAGGTAGGGATGATAGATTTCTAAGAGGAGGAATTTTAGCAAGATAAGAAGGAAGAGGGGACTGAGGAGGAGTAACATGCTCTGGAGAATGATATTGAGGGGATATAAGTAATAGAGATTGAATTGGTGAAGAAATATGGATGGGGGAAGTAGGAGGAGTAGTATGAAGTGCTGGAGATGATGGAGATGTTGGAATTGAGGTGGATTGTTGATGGAAAGCAGGAGAGTTAGCTGGAGGAGGAGGAGCATGGAATGCTTCATCAGGGTGAGGAGAGGCTGTGACTGCCCTAGTGTCCTTAGCTGTTCTAGAAGAGGTGGAGACCTGAGATGGCTTTGGGATAGTTCTTGCCCATTTACCAAACAAGGAGGAGTTCAACCTCTTACTGGCATTAATAAATATGGTCTGAGAGACCATTAGTTCTGAATCCTTAGACTTAAGGAAGATTCACAGAATCCTCCCAAAACAAACCTCCTTCTTGGAGTTCTTCCTCTTGATCAAATCAAAAATTAGCTCTGCCTAATTAACAAATTTCTTATTAACGAAAGCAGGCATTATTGAAAACTGCTGCCTATTAATATTATCATGGGCAGAGTACTTGCCCAGTAGTACCTTGCCTACAACATCCGCTAAGAACTTGTATTCTATAGACAAGTTCTTCTTAAGCAGCTTGGATGGTATTCCCTCAGGATGACCCATCCTAACTAGCATACTGCTATATTCAGAACTATTCTGTTCTAGACTATTCTCTCCATTTACTAACTCAAACAGTTCAGAAATAATTGTTGGGGTAAGAAGAACCTGTTGTCCAGAGATTGTCCCAACCATGGACGAGTCATCAGGCGTTGTCGATGTATAGACCCATTCTTTGATTTCTGTTACTGGTAACTTGATCCTTTGAGTCATGATCTTCCTCATGCCCTGATCTTAATAAAGCTGAAGAATATCTTGGAAAATCTGATATCATTGCCTGAATGATTCGAAGTCGATATCAAAACCTGCATCGAACTTCATTGCTGAAAGGATAGCCGCTGGAATCGCCATAGGTTTCTATAGATTCAAGAGAAAGATGATCAAGTGCAAGAGAAATTTGAGAGCGCGGGATAGAGCTCGAAGAGAAACCTCAATATAGTTTTTTGGAATGCAAAAGCACGAGCTCTGTCCTACGATAAAATAAAGAAAAATTCGATCTTAGGTCGACGACAGATTTGTAGACAAATACTATCATCGGCCTCTGAATGAAGAGGGGAAAACAGATCGTCGATATCAGGTCAACGATTTATTTTCTGAAGTAAAGTCGTCTAACTCCGGTCGACGATTTTTAACTTCACACAGAGCTGTCGTCAATCTCAGGTCGACGATAGAGCTCAAGAGGAGTTCGCAGATCGTCGATCTCTGTTCGACGATTTGTGAACAGATCTTCAAACTCAGATAGAAATTAAATTAATCCATTCCATTTATCATTCCAAGCTAATTTAGGAAGAATAGATGTTTCTTTTCATCCAAAGGCTTGGCGAAGATATCTGCTCTTTGAAAATAAGTGGAGATAAAGTTAAGATTAATTTTCTTTTTGTCTACACTATCTCTAACGAAATGATGCCTTATTTCTCTATGCTTGATTCTAGAATGATGAACTAGATTCTGAGAAATTTCACTAGTACTATCACAAAATATAATTGAATTATTTAGATTGTATCCATAATCCAGCAATTGGTTTTGAATCCACATTATCTGTGAATAGTAATTGCCAGCTACAATGTATTCAACCTCTACAGTTGAAGTGGACACTAATGTTTGCTTCTTATAAAACCAAGACACAAGCCTATCACCAAGGAACTGACATGTTCCTGATGTGCTTTTTCTGTCTACTCTGCATCCAGCATAGTCGGCATCTGAGTATCCAGTTAACTCAAACTCTTACTCTGTTGGATACCAAAAGTCCTAGATAAGGGCAACCCTTTATATTTCTTAAAATTCTTTTTAGCAAAATTAGATGAGATTCTTTAGGGTTCACTTGGAACCTAGCACAAAGACATGTAGAGAACATGATGTCTAGTCTACTTGTTGTGAGGTATAATAGGGATCCAACAATAGCCCTATAAGTTTTCTGATCAACAGGTTTCCCTTTTTCATCAGAATCAATCTCAACATTGGAAGCCATGGGTGTTTTCATTGCTAAGGCATCAGCCATCCAAATATTTTCACTAATTCCTTAGCATACTTGGACTGAGATATGAAGATGCCATCAGGTAATTGCTTCACTTGGAGACCAAGGAAGTAAGAGAGTTCACCCATGCTACTCATTTCAAACTTAGAATGCATTAGGTCAGAGAATCTTTTGCATAGTATAGAATCAGTATAGCCAAAAATAATATAATCTACATAAATTTGTACTAACAAGATTCTGTCATGATGATGTCTAATAAATAAAGTTCTATCTACTATACCTCTAGAAAATTTATGCTCTAAGAGAAAGCTAGCTAAGGTTTCATACCAAGCTCTTAAAGCTTGCTTTAGACCGTAGAGAGCTTTATGTAATCTAAAAACATAAGAAGGATGATTTGAAGAGATAAAACCTGGAGGTTGTTCAACATAAACCTCTTCCTTTAGCTCTCCATTGAGAAAGGCACTTTTGACATCCATTTGATATACTTTGAACTTTTTTATATGCAGCATAAGCAAGAAATATCCTGATTACTTCTAGCCTTGCAACATGAGCAAAGGGTTGATCATAGTCAATTCTTTCCTCTTGCCTATAGCCTTGAGCTACTAGCCTTGCTTTGTTCCTTATAATGGATCCTTGAGCATCAAGTTTATTTTTGAATACCCACTTAGTTCCAATGACTGGGTAGTCTTTGGGTCTTGGAATTAAGTCCCAAACTCTGCATCTCTCAAATTGATTAAGCTCCTCTTGCATTGCAATAATCCAGTGTGGATCTTGCTCAGCATCTTTAATGGATTGGGGCTCAATTTTAGATAAGAAACAGGCATGCATCATGTCTTGGTTAAGTTGATGCCTTGTGTGCTCACCAGCTGATGTGTCTCCAATCACTTGAGATGTAGGGTGATCTCTAAGTGTGACAAGTTCAGTTGGTGGAGTTGGTTCAGAAACAGCTTGGGGAAATAATTCCTCTTGTGGAATTGTATTATCTGTTGGATGAAGTTCAGCCACTTCCAAATTTTCTTCTTCACTTTCTTCATCAACTTGTGAGGAGGAATGAGATGTAACCTTTTAAGAAAGGTTGAGATCATCCAATTTTTCACAAAGTTGGGGTACCTGCAAAAAATTACTGGTAGAAGCTTCCTTCTCCTTGTAAAACATATTAGCTTCATCAAAAGAAATATGAACTGACTCTTCAATTTTCAAGGTTGATTTATTAAATATCCTATATACCTTGCTGACTTGGTAATATCCTAAAAAAATTCCCATTGCAGCTTTGGCTTCAATCTTTCTAAGATGTTTCTTGTTATTGTTGTGAATATAACAAATGCAACCAAATACTCTAAAATAATCTATTTTAGGTTTCTTCCCTTTGAGCAATTCATAAGGAGTCTTGTTCTTAAGTTTGTGTATCAATCTTTTGTTCAGGACATAGTTTACTGTGCTCACAGCCTCTGCCCAATAGGATAGTGGCATGAAAGCATCAGCAAGTAATGTACCTGCAGCTTCAATGAGTGTTCTATTCTTCCTTTCAACTACCCCATTTTGTTGAGGAGTTCTAGGAGCAGAGAAATAATGTTTGATACCTTCCATCTCACAGAATCTTTCCATAGGAAAAGATTCAAACTCAGTACCATGATCACTTCTGATCAAAATAACTGGAGTAGAATACTCAATCCTTATGCCTTTAAGAAAGTCTGTAAGAATCTTGAAGTTATCAGACTTGTGTCTCAAGAAGAAAACCTAAGTGAATCTTGAGAAGTCATCTACAATTACTAAAGTATAGAACTTCCCTCCTAAGCTCTGTACAACAATGGGTCCAAAAAGATCCAAATGAAACAAGTACAGAATCCTAGGTGAATCACTCTTATTAACAGATTTAAAACTATTTTTTGTTTGCTTGCCTTCTTAACAAGCCCTGCAAAGGCTTTCCTTCTTGTAGGGGCAAGATGGCAATCCTCTAACAAGGTTGTCCTTAGATAATTTAGAAATATTTTAAAGGTTTACATGACCTAGCCTTTTATTCCATAATACATTATTATTTCTAATTTGATTGAATAAACAAATTTCTGAGCTAGTAGAATTAAAATTTACTAAATAAATGTTACCTTGTCTAAATCCTATTAGAATAGTTTGGCTGTTTAAAGAAATAATATATTGGGATTCAGAAAAGTAAACCTGATAGCCTGTATCATATAGCTGGCTTATTAATATGAGGTTATGTCTCAAACCACTCACATAAGCTACCTTGTTGAATGTAACAGCTCCAATGCAGAAATCCCCATATCCTTCTATCTGACCAAAGATGGAATCACCAAAGATTACCTTTGGACCTAGCTTGGACTTATAATTGATTAGCTTGTCCTTGCTTCCTGTCATGTGCTTTGAGTACCCACTATCTAGATACCACTTATCCTGTGTGGTAGGATAGTTCTTCACCTGCAAGAAAATAGATTATTTATTCTAGACCCAGGTAACCTTGGGTCTTTGTCTCTTTTCATAACTAAAACTGGAAATGAAAGAGCATTCAGGTTGGCATTTATAACCTAAGGGGTGAAATTTTCTAGGTGAAATTACCCAATGTGAAAATGGATAACATGTTTTGGTTTATTGTTATTATTATTAATATTTTTGTTGCAATTATGGTTTTGGGAAAATTGATCTAGGTTCGACGATTTATATTGAGATCATCGATCTGCGTTCGATGACCAATACTGATCTCATCGATCTTGGTTCACAGAATAAAAATGACTATTATCTGTGTTCTACGATCGTCGATCTCTGCTCGACGATGTTTGATGATATCATCGATCTCCCTTTGCTGAGTAATTAAACCCAAACTCTGGGTTCAGAGATCGTCGATCGGCGTTCGAAGAATAGTACTGCGATCGTCGATCTTGGTTCGACGATTTCTGTTTAGACTTATTTTTCTGAGCTTGTTTTTTTTCTTTTCTTGTTCAATTTGTTCTAATACCTGAATAACTTTCTCTACCTTCTCTGTATTCTTTTTACCTTTATCTGAAATAAAATTTACAGGTTGAGATAATATTTTTTTTTGATTATTGGTGGTTCACTAGATGATGCACCTAAACCTAGTTTACTCTTGTTTAACCTAACATTTAGGGTACTAGTGATTTCAAACATTTGTAGGCTTCTTCCATTTAGGGTTTCTTCAAGTTGTTTAGCATTGCTTAGTTTAGTTTTCAGAAAAATGATTTGATTGCTATACTCAATTAATTCATCTTTCATTTTTATATTTTCAGAGATTAAGTTTGCATATTTAGGTTGTCTATCTCTGAGAAGTTTGATTTCCTTCTCAGATTTTATAAGATCATTACACAGTGATTTGAATTCTATTTTAAAATCTTCAGAATTAAAATCAAAGGATAATATTACCTGATCACAGTCTGAGTCTTCTCCTGAATCTTCTGCTTCTGATCCAGGGCTTGAAGCATTGATGGTCATTATACATAATTCTCTGGCCTTGGTTTCTTCTTCATCCTCACTAGAGCTAGAGGAAGAAGATTCTTCTTCTGTCTCACTCCAGGTGTCAGCTACAAAGCCCTTTTCTTTCCTCTTGCGCTTGCTGGAGGATGGCTTATTGAAGTGTTTCTTGGATTCCTTTTTTTTCTCCTTTTTTGTGTTGTTTATCTGGACACTCCGGTAGAATGTGTCAAGGCTTCCTGCAACCAAAGCATATAATTTCCTTAGTTGGAGTTTTTTCATACCTTGGCTTGTCTTCATTCCTGGATTACTTCCTCCTGAATTCTTTTCTACCCATTTTGAAGAATCTTTTGGCAAATAGACTCATCAGTTCTTCATTTGAGGGTGTTGCTTCTGATTCTTCAGAGGCTTTGAAGGCTATGCTTTGTTCCTTCCTAGCTGGTGTAAGAGTTTTCTGTTCATCTGACTCTCTTGTCTTTAGGAGCTGCTCATAAGAATTGAGCTTTCCTAATAGAGATTCAGTGGAAATCTCATTTACACTCCTGCCTTCTTTGATTGGCCAGATTCTGGAGTCCCATGAGCTGGGGAAACACATGAGAATTTTGTCATTAATCTCAGTTAGTGAGATGTCCTTGTCCAAGGTTTTCAACTCATTTATAATTATGCTGAGTCTATTATACATCTCTGCTACTGGCTCAGTTTCAGCTTTCTTGAAGTTTTCATTCCGAGAGATAAGATGAGCTCTCCTATCTTTTCTTTCATTTACAGATCCAACAACCATCTGGTTTAAGGAATCCCAGACGGCCTTGGCTGAAGTGCATTCAGCAACCTTCTGGAAGATTTCATCTGACATGGTTTGGGCCAGAATGTTCATGTCCCTTGCATCAGTAATCTTTGCCTTTTTTGTACATCAGTATAATCTGGAGGAGGAACAACATTCAATCTTATTGATGCTGTTGAAGTAGTTGCCACTGGAGCTGGTGGACCTGTCAAAAGAGAGTTGAAAATATCCTCATCAATAGAATTCATATATAGTTTGATTCTTGCCTTCCAGATAGCAAACTTATTCAAGTTGCAGACTAGAGGTCTAGTGCTTGCATAATCTTTATTCTGTGCCATGGAAAAAAGAAAGAGAGAACGAGATCTATCAAGGATCTTTAGGTTCAGGTGTTAGCCTGTATAACCAAGAGAAACGACCCTCTGATACCAATTGAAAGCGAGGGGATAGATCTGATTTAATCTAGAGGGGGGGGCGTGAATAGAGTATTAAAAACTTTTAATAAATTTTTATAGCGGAATTAAGATAAGTGTTACTTTTAAGTAAGAGAAGAAATAAATCACAGCACAACAGAAAATAAAGAAAGATGAGCAACCAGACGATGCAAGAAAATTATAGTGGTTCCCCAAATCTGGGTACATCCACTCTTCTACCACCCTGGTAGGAATCCACTTAGGTTTTTGATCAGGTGCCCTATCACCACAAGATCTTATTCAGGTAGATCGAGAGACCCTTCAGGCTTTTGATCAGGTGCCTAAAAACCAATTAGTTTTTTATCAGGTGCCCTATCACCAATGAGTTCACATTTGAAGGGAGTAATAACCCTGTACATGAAAGATAAAAGAAAAGTTGATGGAAGTCTTCTCTTTCTCAAAGAAAATGAGAAGACTAAGTGGATTTTAATGATGCCAAAGCTCCTCCTGAGATATTGAGTAGGTTCAGGAAGATGGAAGCTTTGTCCAGGGTGTAGGTCTTTAGAGGACTGAAGTTCTTGCTCTTCAGAATCTGTAGATTGATGTTGATTAACTTTCTCTATAGATTCTTGAAGATGAACACTGAAGAAGACTCAAGATAGAGGTTTTTTTTGTTCTTCTTTTATTTCTTGAGAGCAATAAGAGTTCTGAAGACTGAGAGAAATCTGAGAGAGAAAATGTTTTAGCTATATCAGGAATGTTCTCTGTGTGTGTATTTCTCTGTATGTATTTCTCTGTGTCTTGATCAGTCTGAATGTCTATCTCTTTTGTCCTTGAAGAATAGAATAAAAACTCTCTTATTTGAAATTTAAAGACATTCCTTAAATTACTGCATAAATCGAGGAGAGAAACGGCTACAATTTCTGGCATTTAATTGTCTCCCCAACTATCTCGGCAAATAAGTCAAAATAATAACTCTGTGAATACCATAGTTAATGCTGTAAAGAAACGACTATTTGCCTTGAGAATATCAGCATTAACTACCAGTGATTATTTGACAAAAATAGAATCAATAAAATAGGAATTAAATCTTCAAGATAGCTGCTGAAAATAAGTAGTCAGACACCGAATATGATCGTCGATATGAGTTGGGAGATTGTCGAGCTGAGATCAACTATCTTCAATCTGAGAATACTGTGAACAAATATGAAATCGTTGACCTGAGCTCGTAGATCGTCGAGCTCAGTTCAGATACTAAACTCTTAGATCCTCGATCAGAGATCAACGATCGTCGAGCTAAGTTCGATGAAAGTCGAACTGATATGTATTTCACAGATTTCTTCTAAGTCTGAGTTCTTGAGAGAAATCCAATGCTGGTCTTGAGAAGTCTGACCTATAGAGACTAACTTAGACCTAGACCTTGACCCTGGCTATACATGTGAGTCAACAACCTAAGAGTGGACCTAGCCCAAATCCAAACAAGGGTTCCAACAGTAAAACTTTTTTTCGTTCTTTTTAGTTTATTTTCACTTTTTAGGAGCTTTTATAAAACTATAAGAATGAATTAGTGGTCGTTTTAATTTTTCGCCAACTTTGTTTTCATTTTTAATTCCAAAACTTTCTGCTCATTTTTATTTTATTTTGTCTTTTTTATTGTTTTTATCAAATTGTAGGAGTAGAATTGTATTCAAATTAATTTTCCGAGCACTTAGGTCTTTCTTAATTTTTTGTAGAGTGTGTGTGTTTTATTTCAAGTAGAGAGTGTGTGTGAGTTTTATTTCAAGTAGAGTGTGTGTGTGAGTTTTATTTAAAGTAAAGTGTGTGTGTGTTAGATAGCTTTTTTAGTTTTCATTTCCCGCTTACTCGTTTGAGTAGGACTCACAATTTTTTGCTTTAATTTCCCGCCTACTCGTTTGAGTAGGACTTGTCATTTTATCGCTTTCATTTCCCGCCTACTCGTTTGAGTAGGACTCGCACTTTACTGCTTTCATTTTCAGGTTTCATTTACGGCTTTCTTTTACTGCTTTAATTTCCCGCCTACTCGTTTGAGTAGGACTTGCACTTCAATATTGCACTTTCTTTTCAATAGCTGTCCCCATTCCGATGAGTGGCTAACCGTTCTTAGCCCTCAATATCGAAGAGCATTGGGACAGATAAAATAGCTTTAAATAATTAAATGTCTCATTTTTCTCTTTATTTTAAGCACTTAAGGTTTGCCCCGGGTATATGATGCGTAGGACCACATATCGATGTGTGAGCTCTATTTCCGTTGTCCATACACTAGCTTGCTTAGAGGTCGTGCGTATGGACCGATCACCCTTGGGTAAATAGAGTTGTGTGCATACCCTCGAGAGAGGAGAAGCGTAACTCTACCGGATTGGGTTCCCCACCCAATAGCGGGGTTCTTAGCGTAATGCGGGCATTAAGAGGAATCCTTCGTCGGACTAGCGTTCGGTCGAATAGTCTTAATGTTCAGGTTAGCGATATCCCTATATTTAGGTGAACTCATTCTTTTGGAGCCTCCATGGCCAAGTCTGCCCTTTAATTAATTTGAAATTTAGGATCTCTATTTATTAAAAGTCATTTTGGTTCGAATTTTTTCGGTGCCGAGCGTTATTTCTTTCTCGGCATTTTCTGCTTTCATTTTCTGCATTTATATATATCTAACTATCATTAATTAAATCACACGATAAAATATCATCGGTAAAATAATAGTCCCTTCAGGGAAAGAGTATAAATAGTCAAACCGACCCCAAGAACAATACGACCCCGATATTCCCTACCGGAATATCCTATACTACACGCGATAGGTGCACTTGCCTCCTTTCATTCAAAATGAAATATTGCCCCCGAGCTCTTCTATCTTTTATCTAAATAAAAACCCTTCTCTTCTTCCTCTATCTTAAAATAAAATTATCTTCAAAAACTTAAGGCACTCGCGGCGCGCATCAAGTTTTCTGCGCCGTTGCCGGGGACAATTTTGTGTTGCTATTTTGAATTCCTGAAAACTATTACTTTTAACTTTTTTTATTTATATATATATATAAAAAAAAATTTGGCCAACCAAAAAATATATTTATAATAATAATAATAATAGCAATAATAATAATAACTACTTAGAAATAAAAAAAAACTTTAAACTTAAAAACTAAAAAACTTAAAAACTAAAGAACTTAAAAAACTTTAAAACTAAAAAACTAAAAACCTCAAAAACTTAAAACTAAAAAAAAACTTCTGTAAAAAAAATAAAAACAAATATTAAGTAAAAAAATAAAACTTAAAAAACTAAAAACTTATAAACTTAAAAACTTTTTTAAAAAAAATCCAAAAACAAAAAAAGAATTTCTGCCGCCCACCCTTTTATCTTATTTTTTTTATTTTATCTTCTTATTTTTATTTTAATAAAAAACAAAAAAATATATATCAAAAAAAGTAACAAACAAAAAAATATATATAAAAACTACAAAACAAAACTAAAAAAAATTAATTAGGAATAATATATTTATTTTCTTGCTTCAGCACGCTTCACGCTTTTGTGAGTGCTAGGGGAATACATTTTTATTACACTCATATAGCTAAGACGTTAACTAATCGAGTCACACACGCATTTGCCACCCCTACCACCCACAAACTTCTAGCCGAGTTTATCTTTTTCCATTTTTCTGTTATATTTTTGCTCTTTGTTATTAATAATGCAGGGTTTCCAAACAGGCCTCCCCGAACGTGTTTCAAGGAAGTTTCCTCCCTCCTATCTTTCTCTTATTTTGTATATACCTGCATATTTTATATATATCGTTCCTCATACTTATCTCGCAACATTGGGGACAATGTTGGAACTAAGTATGGAGGTGTTTTTCTATTTTCTGTACTTTTATATTATGCACTTTTATTTTACGCATCTCTCTAAAAAATACAAAAAATTGAAAACAAAAGAAATCAAAAAAATTATAAAACAAAAATCCAAAATTTTTTTACTTTGCAAATATTTTTTGTAAATATTCTCTTTCCTCTTCTTTTCCCCTCTTTTCTTTGTAAATAACACCTCTTTCTTCCCCCATTCTTGTAAGTAACTTAAAAAATAAAATAAAAATATTTGAAAATCCCAAAAAAGAGAATAACTCTAAAAACCAAAAAAGGATAATAATCAAAAGCAAAAAAAAAAGATAAAAACCCTAAACATCCTAAATTTTTTGTTTATCATGAAACAAAGAAATTGAATATCTCATTCTTAACCCCTTTTCACTCACCAAAAATTTTGTTGCGAGTTTATTTATAAGCGATTTTACTTATTCTTTGTTTATTATTCGTTTATTAATTAAAGTTTGATAGATTTAAGTGTCTGTGGTTAAGTTTTAAAAAAAATTATGTCTTTCCTTATAATAGAGAACCTGTTTTTCACCACCACTTCTAATTTTTATAAATAGAAGCACGCCTTTTATGTTAGAAAATAACAATTATGGATTTCAATTATTTCTACTTCATGCTTTTAGAAAATAGGAACGTTTATTTTATAAAGGTTGCTCTAAAATTGTTTTATTAAAATCTAGTTTTCTTTTTGAAAAAATATAAACCAATCTCCATTTTTTTCATGCCTTACTTGGCATGATTTATCCCCTATTTTATCCCTTAAAAGATCTTATGTCAATGAGAATAAGATTTCGTTCCGTAAACATAAGCACCCAATATTTAAAAAGATTATATGATATGTAGTAAGAGGATAAAATTCATTACTCATATACATATGCATTGAGTTGTTTATTATTAATGAAAAAAAAATTATTATGTAAGGAAAATAAGATTTCATTTTCCTTAACTTTCAAAAAATTATGTAGAGGTTTGATAAAAAATTACCTCGCCTCTAAATCCAAGCCTTATTCATAAACCACCAAACCACTTATCCTATTTCAATGATTCTAGAATTAATTTAAAATTTTTTGAGAACATAATTTTTAAATTACATTATTTTCTTTAACTTCTTTTAAGCTAAAGTTTTTTATATAATTTCAATCTATCTTTGTTAAACTAACAAAAATAATTTTCGCTTTCTATTTGTTTCATCTAGAAGTCTTTTTGAAACTCTTCCTCTATTTATAACATTTTCATAATTTACGATTTAACTCTAGTACCCCGAATGTTTATTTTGATCTTTCTTTTAATTAATTTAAGTAGTAGCTAAATTTAGAATTTTTTCAATTCCTTATAAGTTTATCTCTAACTTTTGCTCTGTAATAGCAAAAGCTTAAGTATGAGGGTATTTGATAAGCTGTAAATATACCTATTTATAGTACTTTATTTAAGTTGTTTTAGTTTATTTTTATCATTTTTAGTTATTTTTCATTAATAAATTATTTCTTTTTGTAAATATTATTTTAACTTCGCTTAATTTTGCTTTCTGAAAATTTTCAGAAAAAAGTCAAAAAATGACCTGACACGCCCGTGTCCCTTGACCCAATATGCATGTGTCACGCCCTCGACGATCGTTGAACTCAACCCGATGCTCGACATTCGGCCTTTGTCAACCCGGCCAGGACATTCCCGTGTCACACAAGCCAACACGTGTCCCGTCCAGCTGCTTCTAGAATTCAACACAGTCAAAGAAATTTTGACTTCTTCAGCACACCAGATCTTACATGCCCGTGTCACATCTCCCGACACGCCCGTGTCACCCCCTTTATTTTGTCTATAAATACAGATTTTTTTTCTGAACTCTTGTTCCACTTTTTGGGCCACTTTGCTTAGTTTAGGTGCTGCTTGGATTCTTTTCTCATGCAATGTAAGGGGATTCCCCCCCCCCCCCTTAGTGTTTGTTTTTTCTTTCATGTAATCTCCTTTTTTATTTTAATAAAATGTTTTTTCTCTCTTATGTTGTATAGAAATCCTCCAAGCGCCCTACTCGAAAGTGATTTTTATCGTTGTTTTCTCCTTTTGCTTTTTGTGTTTTTTTTATGTTTCTCTTTAGCTTTGGTAACTAGTTTAGCTTAGGAATTTATCAATTTACTAGCCATTATGCTGCGCATTTTTCATACATCGTACTTTGTTACGTTTAGTTTTCTCTTTTTAGGTTTGTATTCATTCTTATAATTATATAAAAGCGTTTTAAAAAGTGTTGTTATTATTTTCTTTAACTTAGATTTTTTAGGTTTGTAAAACTTTTTTCGTTCTTTTTAATTTATTTTCACTTTTTAGGAGCTTTTATAAAACTATAAGAATGAATTAGTGGTCGTTTTAATTTTTCGCCAACTTTGTTTTCATTTTTAATTCCAAAACTTTCTGCTCATTTTTATTTTATTTTGTCTTTTTTATTGTTTTTATCAAATTGTAGGAGTAGAATTATAATCAAATTAATTTTCCGAGCACTTAGATTTTTCTTAATTTGCTGTAGAGTGTGTGCATTTTATTTCAAGTAGAGTGTGTGTGAGTTTTATTTCAAGTAGAGTGTGTGTGAGTTTTATTTCAAGTAGAGTGTGCGTGTTAGGTAGCTTTTTTAGTTTTCATTTCCCGCCTACTCGTTGAGCAGGACTTGCAATTTTCTGCTTTAATTTCCCGGCTACTCGTTTGAGTAGGACTTGTCATTTTATCGCTTTCATTTCTCGCCTACTCATTTGAGTAAGACTCGCACTCTGCTTTCATTTTCAGCTTTCATTTACTGCTTTATTTTACTGCTTTAATTTCCCGCCTACTTGTTTGAGTAGGACTTGCACTTCAATATTGCACTTTCTTTTCAATAGCCGTCCCCATTCCGATGAGTGGCTAACCATTCTTAGCCCTCAGTATCAAAGAACATTGAGACAAATAAAATAGCTTTAAATAATTAAAGGTCTGATTTTTCGCATTAATTAAAGCACTTAAGGTTTGCCCCGGGTATACGACGCGTAGGACCACATATCGATGTGTGGGCTCTATTTCCGTTGTCCATACACTAGCTTGCCGAGAGGCTGTGCATATGGACCGATCACCCTTAGATAAAAAGAGTTGCGTGCATACCCTCGAGAGAGAAGCGTAACTCTACCGGATTGGGTTCCCCACCCAATAGCATATCCTTGTTTGACTATGTATTTCGGATTGAAATACACTTATGGATACCGTTGTAAAGGAAAAGGCACTCTATTATATTTCGACGGCTCAGAGGATGGTGAGGAGGTTCCCTTAGCCTCTTCGCCTGTTGATGAAATAGAGGAGCCCAACGTATCAGCAACATCTATTCATGTTATACATGGACCCATACCGGCCCATTGCTTATGTGTCACTGCGTGTATAAACTCGCATTCACTCAAGGCTTTAGTTGATGGTGGAAGCTCGAACAATTTTATTTCAATAAGAGCCACATCGTTGCTACATTTACCAGTTTCAAACATTCCCTCTTTCCTAGTCTATATGGGAAACGGAACGTCTATGATGTGTATAAGTAAATGTGTAGTGATTATTTTACAAATACAGGGTCATACTTTCAAATTGCATTTATACATCTTAGACCTTCATGGGACCGACATTATCTTGGGTGCACCATGGATTCATTCATTTGGACCGGTCACCACGGATTATGACAAAAAAACAATTTCATTCAAGGGGGAGAACGGACATATTATATTGCAGGCACATGGCTCCTCACACCTCACTGAAGCTTCGTACCCAAAATTGGCACGTTTAATGTATTTGCAAGGTGATTCTTGTTGTTTTATGTTGCACATGTCTACAACACCTCTAGACATAGGGACTTCTGATACATTACAATGTCTGCCACAGAAGTTTCAATCTTTATTATCTCAATTTCACTTCCTTTTTCATGAGCCATGTTCATTACCACCCAAACGGGTTTTGGACAACTCTATCCCCTTAATCCCAAATTCAATTCCGACCAATGTTAAACCTTTTCGGTATCCTCAATTTCAAAAGAATGAAATAGAAAAATAATAAAAGAATTGCTACAATTAGGATATATTCGTACAAGCACTTCGAGTTTCAACGTCCCCTTAATCCTCATAAAGAAAAAAAGATAAAACATGGCGCTTCTGCGTCGATTATAGGGCTTTGAATAAAATTTCAATTAGAGACCGTTTTCCTATACCAACGATTGATGAATTATTAGACGAGCTTTTCTTAGCGAGAGTTTTTTCCAAACTGTATTTAAGGGCTGGATACCATCAGATCAGAATGTCTGAGCCAGACATTCATAAAACGGCTTTTCGAACACACCACGGGCACTATGAATTTACAGTTATGCCTTTCGGCTTAACTAATGCGCATTCTACTTTTCAAGCAGTAATGAATTCCATTTTTCAACCATATTTACGGAAATTCCTTGTCTTTTTTTGATGACATCCTTATATACAGTATCAATGAGGAAGATCACTACTTCCATCTTATGATCGTCTTTGAATTACGACAACAAAATAAACTCTTTGCAAAATACTCTAAATGCAAGTTCGTTACTCACTCCATAGAATTTTTAGGACATGGAATCTCGGATGGAACAGTATACCCAACCACCACTAATGAATCCGCAATACTAAATTTTCCTCAACCAAAATCACAAAAGGATATTCGAGCATTTTTAGGATTAGCAGGCTATTATCGAAAATTTATTAAGAATTTTTCAACTCTAGCAGCATCACTGTCAGATTTATTGAAATCGTCACCTTATATATGGGATGACTCCACACAAACTGCTTTTATGATGCTAAAAACAGTATTAACCACGATGCCAATATTGACATTACCAGATTTCTCAAAGCCTTTTTGTCTCGAGACGGATGCCTCCGATATTTGCATTGGCGCAGTCTTGCTCCAAAACAACAAACCCATTGCATATTTTAGCCGCAAACTCACAAATTCCATGCAACTAAAATCAACATACGTGCGGGAAATGTACGCGCTCACCGCCGTTGTGGCCAAATGGCGACATTATCTCCTTGGACATCACTTCACCATTTACACGGACCACAGAAGCTTACACAATTTATTGACACAAGACTTACACACTCCAGACCAGCAGTTATTTTTGTCCAAATTACTAGGATATGACTATTCCATACAATATAAACCAGGTAGTCAAAATTCAGTGGCAGATTCCCTATCTCGATATCCTTCCACTGGCCCTAATCCAGCTACTTTGCACAATCTATCAGTTGTGGCTTCTTCCTTGCTGGATGGTCTACTCCACGATTATCAAAATGACAATTTTACACAAAATTTGTTGGCCGAGATCCACAATAACATTGCCACTCCTGAGTGGGAAATACGTGGAGAGTATATTTTTTTCAAACACCGTTTATACATTCACGCAAATTCGCCAATCAAAACACTAATAATTCAAGAAGCACATAATACATGTTTGGGCGGACACTTGGGTATACGAGGCACAATGCATAGGATACAACAACAATTTCATTTTTTCAACCTCAAGGCAGAAATAACAAAATTTATCAAGGAATGTCCAATTTGTCAATAAGCTAAGCCTACGAATCATGCTCCATTTGGTTTATTACAACCCCTGCCCACCCCAACCAAATTATGGTCGTATATAACAATTGACTTTATCACTCATTTGCCAGTCTCTAATACATTCTCCATAATTTTAGTGGTTGTGGATCGTTTTTCACGGGTTGCACACTTTTCACCACTCAAACCGCCCTTACAGCACCATTGGTGGCTGTCGTTCTTTGGGAGAACGTAAGTAAATTACATGGCATACCTGAAACGATAATTTCAGACAGCGACCCAATTTTCCAAAGTAACTTTTGAAAGGATCTTTTTGCAATCCAAGGAACGCAGCTGAAGTATAATTCGGCATACCATCCTCAGACGGATGGCTTAACCGAACGGGTGAACCGTTGTTTGCAACAATATTTACGTATCTTCTCATTTAAGCATCCTAAGAAATGGTCTTATTACTTAAGCTCCGCATAATTTCATTACAATACGACATTTAATTCAGCGGCTGGCATGACCACTTTTTAGGTTATGTTCGGCCGCACACCTCCTAGCTTACTCTCCTATTGTGCAGGTGCAACCAAATTGGAAGCAGTGGAGACGATAATGCGGGAACGCGATGATCTAATTCAGAATCTTCAAGATAATCTACACAAGGCGCAACAACGCATGAAGACACAAGCCGATAAACATCGCATCGACAAACTATTTTAGAAAAAATGATTGGGTTTTCTACGGTTACACCCATATCGACAAACTTCAATGAAACGACCGACAACAAGGAAACTAGCGCTTAAATTTTACGGGTCGTTCCAGGTTACCGAACGAATCGGGGAGACAGCTTACAAACATGATCTGCCAGCAGAATCGATGATCCATCCTGTGTTCCACATCTCACTACTCAAACCATATTATGGATCTACCTATACACCAGTTATAGCATTACCAGAAATAAGCTACAACAACATTCCAGTTCATAAACCTATGGCAATTATCAGTACAAGAGAAATTTACAGTCAATGAAAACAAAAAAAAACAAGCTCTGGTTCAATGGGCAGGGCTGCCTCCAGCTGACAGCACCTGGGAAGACCTGGATTCCCTGGAAGCAGACCTCAGAGAACAAACATCGCCAACCTTCAAGGAAGAACCCACTGCGGACAGACTGATTCGGAAGAAGAACCGATAACGGCAGGTACCTCGCCAAGGGTCTACAAAGACAGAAGCAGGGACTTAAAAAATACAAAAACTTTTGGAGGACACGACATGGTTGAACTATGGGCCACACATAAAGAGAAGACCACAGCCTACCAAGGATGATTTGTTTCAGTTATTGCATTATCCCATCAAACTTAAAATACAGACAAAGGGGCAGCAACACATACCTCCATCTTCGCAAGACATGGCTGCTATGCAAGCATCTCCTAATTCCAGAGGGAAGACCCAGCCCGAACCCGCTTCTTCAACACCAGCAAAACAGGCT
Organism: Platanthera zijinensis; assembly: GCA_039513925.1. Lineage (NCBI taxonomy): Eukaryota > Viridiplantae > Streptophyta > Magnoliopsida > Asparagales > Orchidaceae > Platanthera > Platanthera zijinensis. The sequence continues at coordinate 15,472,792 of CM077084.1, forward strand.
GCCGTCAACCTGTCTTCTCTGCTATTAGGGTTAGCGATGGGAGATAAAGGAACCAGTAATGAGGACATTGCTTTTAAAGAAGAGGGCAGTTGTTACACCTGTCCGATGGCAATTTTTGATTGTGTGGAAAGGAAGCCACCACCTGTCTCTAATTAAGTAGACCGTTGCTTATTACCATTGTTTGGGATGTATAAATTAGACATTCGCTGTAATTACGTTTTATGCAGATTAATAAAGTTTTCTCCTTTTTTATCGTCTTCCTACTTTTCCCCTTTTCGTCTGTTCCCTCCCGCCGGAAGGCTTCTTCTATCGCGCCACCGCAACCTTCCCCCTAATAGACTATCATATCATCCTCAGTCTTCTTTGCATCTTGTTGTTGTATAGCAATATAAACAACAACATTAGCTCCTTTCTGAAAGTATTCTGTCATGTCTATTTTAAGATGGTTTACTTCAAATCTTTTTGATTTTATGTCCTGAGCTAATTGAAATTGCATCTCCTTATTCCTTTCATCAACATACTTTTCAAGATGTGTTCTTTGTTGGTCAAGCATAATTTGTAGTTGTACAAGAAAAGAACTAAAATCCAAATTTGGAGCAGGAGTTGTTCCAGACTGCATTGTTTTCTTGTATCTTTTTCTCCTTTGTCTCCCTTCCTCAATCTTTTATTTCTTAAGCTGAGAGGCTTCCTCCCCCTCAGACTCAGATGAGCTATTAATGGCAACTATTGATGGTGTTTTATGTCTATCAGTGTTAGGAAGCATATTATTTGTCCCCCCTCAACCCTTGCATCTTCTTATGTAAAGGAGAGGAATTCCATTATGATATTATCCTGTTGACCTGGAGGGTCAAGAATAGGATCATGTGGGAGAATGTTTTCCAACTCCCCCTAATTGTCATCTTCTTTATCCACAGGAGTTTCTTCTTCAGTTTCCTTATAGATTGCATTTCCAGTATCTTTATCTATTATCTGCAGATCCTGTGCAGTAGCATCAGCCAGTCCTTCTGTTGTGTTCAAGTTAAGGATCACATCCATCACTGTCTTGTCAACAATTTCACTTTCTAAAGTTGGAAGAACATTGAGGTTTTATTCTTCAATGTGTTCCTTCTTTGGAATTATCTCCCCCTGCATCTGATCCTTAGTTCTAGAGGAGGGCCTGGTAGATTTCTCAGTAATTGATTCTTCTTGTGTCTCAGAACTTAAACTTCCTTATTCACCTGAATCACTGGAAGGCTCATCCTCCACAACTACTGTCTTCTTCTTTTTCTCCTTACTTGTCATAGGTTTAGGTTCTTCCTTTGTCAAGACTCTGTCCCACCTTGATAAAATCCTCATATCCATTTTTCTCATGTGGTTGATTTTTGATCCAAGCTTAAGATTTAGATTGTTTGGTATGACCTGGACTAGGTATAGACTTTGTATCCTAGTCATATTTGGCTTCTTAATACTGTCTGCTATCTTATCAAAGACTACTCTACTCGAGTCAGTATTGAGTTTGAATATTACTCTTATCATAAGCTCAAACATCTGAGTTGATATCCTATCATGTGCTCTAGTTTTACACAACAACACCTTCCCTATGATTTATGATAGGAATATCCCTTGGGAATTCATGCCCTTCCTGTTCAGGGTGCCTCCAACCTTGGTGACAGAAGCCAACACACACCACACCAATCCTTCAGCAGTCTTTGTGGTGTCTTCTTCATCAACCTCCTAAATTCTTGGTATCTGTAAAACCTTTGCCAACCTCCTGGGTGTGATTGTAACTTTGGCTCCATTCACTGTAGACTTAATCTTAGTTGAACTTGTATTCAGTGTTGCATTAGAGAAGAAATCAGTTACTTCTCTCTTCCAGATGTTTGTTGGTTCAGAACGCAGATAATCTAACTCTGCTACTTTGATTAGGTCAATGACATTCTTGATTTCTTCCTGTGCAGATACGAATCCATTGCGCTCGTTCATAACCCTCATTGATGTTGTCGTTGATTTTGGGAGCCATTGTAATGGAGTGAAAGGGAGGAAGAAGATGTGTCGACTAATGAAATTCTAGGTCTCGACACTTAGTGATCAATCACTCAGGATTTTAGGTAAGCAAAGACGACAACTTCTTTCTCACCTTATTTATAGTCGGTGCTGCAGAAGTTGAAAAGGCGCGCACTGCTAAAACTATTTCAAGATTTAGGAAATGACCTAGTGTCGACACCAGTTTTTAGTATCGACACAAGTTTGTCGAGATGTGTCGACATAATACAAAATAAGTCTGACGAGATGTGTCGACTCAAGTTGACATAAATTTTATGTCCACTATAAATATACCTTAGGGTCTTGACACCCGTATGTCTTGACACCCACTTCAGTGTCTTGACACCTAAAATTTTCTTGTGTCGACACACATTGATGTGTCTCGACACAATACTAGCTATTGTGTCGACATATTTTCTGATGTCTCGACACAGACTTGTTAAAATTTTGATTTTCATATCTGTAGTTTCTTGACACTTATGAAGTTTTCCCTTGAAATCTAAATTAGTAAACTTATTTGCTCACCAATCAGTTGTATATCTATGCTATAAAGGTTTTACTCAAGATTTAACATCCAAGTTCAAATTTGAAGAAATTAAATTTCTCTTCTTCCAAAGGCTTAGTAAAAATATCAGCAACTTGTTTACTTGTTGGAATAAATTCTAAGCTAATATCTTCATTTTCTACATGTTCTCTAATAAAATGATATCTAATTTCAATATACTTTATTCTACTATGTGACACATAATTGTTTGCAATAGAAATAACATTAGTAGAATCACAAAATAAAGGAATTTTACTTAGCTGTAAGTTGTAGTCTTGTAACTGGTGCTTAATCAAAAGCAATTATGCACAGTAACCACCAGCTGAAATGTACTCAGATTCAGCTGTGGATATTGCTACACATGTTTGCTTTTTGCTGCTCCATGACACCAGCTTCCTTCCAAGAAATTGACATGAGACAGATGTGCTTTTCCTTTCTTCCTTGCATCCTGCATAATCTGCATCTGAAAAGCCAGTCAGTTAAATCTCTATTCCTAGGACACCATGGGCAAAGATTAGGTGTTCTCTTTAGATATCTCAATATTCTTTTAACTGCTGTATAGTGAGATTCCTTAGGGCAATCTTGATCCTTGACACAGACACATATGGCATACATTATGTCTTGTCTGATGGCTGTTAGATAGAGTAGTGATCCAACTATGCCCCTATACAAGGTGATATCAATTGGCTTCCCCGCACCATCCTTGTGTAAAGACATACTGGACTCCATTAGAGTTTTCATTGAAGTGGTAGTTTCTATGCCATACTTCTTGATTAACTCCTTGGTGAACTTAGACTGACTAATGAAAAGTCCATCTAAAGTTTGCTTAACTTATAGACCCAAAAAAACTTGAGTTCACTCATGCTACTCATCCCAAACTTTCCTTACATTAACTTAGCAAACTTAGTGCAAAGTGACTTATCAGTAGAACTAAATATAATATCATCAACATATATTTGTACTAGGATGATCTTGCCTTTGTCTTTCCTTAGGAATAGTGTTTTGTCTATTTTCCCTCTTGAGAATTTATTCTCTAGAAGGAACTTAGACAGAGTCTCATACCAAGCTCTTGGAGCTTGTTTTAAACCATAGATAGCTCTTAAAAGCAAATAAACATGAGTAGGTTTAGTAGAATCAACAAAACCTGAGGGTTGCTCAACATAGACTCTTTCTTTAAGGTTACCATTTAGGAAGTCTGACTTCACATCCATTTGGTAAACTTTGAAACTTTTATAGGATACATATGCTAGGAAGATTCTTATTGCCTCCAATTTAGCCACTGGTGCAAAAGTTTGATCAAAGTCTATCCCCTCTTCTTGTCTATAAACCTTTGTAACCAGCCTAGCTTTGTTTCTTACTATAACCCAATTCTCATCTAGTTTGTTTCTATATATCCATTTGGTTCCTATGATGTTGCAGTTATCTTGTCTAGGAACCAGCTTCCAGACATTGCACCTCTTGAACTGGTTTATTTCTTCCTGCATTGCACCTATCCAGAATGGATCCACATTAGCTTCTTCAAATTTCTTTGGTTCAATCTGGGACAGAAAGCTTAAGTACATCACTGTGTTGTGATGTTTTCTTCTTGTGGTCATGCCCTGTACAACATCTCCTATGATCAATTCCCTTTGATGATCTCTTAGATGTTTGATAACAACAGGTAATGTGACTTCTTCTCTTTGACCACCTGCATCATGCTGAGTTTCTTTTTCTTGTTGTTCCTGTGCAAGCACTTCTTCAACTATGTTGACTCCATCTTGTATATCCTGGCTTGCTGGAACAATATCTTATATAGTTAGCTCCTTTAGCTTCAATTCTTCACTTGTTGTGCTTAATGAACCTAACTTTTCATTATAAAATATAGAACTTTCATCAAATATAACATGAACAGACTCCTCCACAACTTGATCCCTCAAGTTGTAGGCCCTATAGGCCTTATTATGGTCATTATAACCAACAAATATGTCATCATAGGACTTCTCAGCAAACTTGGATATTTATGTTTTCCCATTATTTAGGACATAACATCTACATCCAAAGATTCTGAAATAGGCCAAGCTTGCATATGGCCTTGTAGTTCAAATGAGCTAGCCTCTTGTGCCATTTAACACAGTGTGAGGCTTTCTCATTTGCAATTAGACATAAGGGTGAGTCTGTCTTTAAACCAAGAAAATTCAAACAAAATACATTCCCACATCTAGTTCCTGTCAAGATGACCTCTTGGTCACTTGACTTCTTTATTAGGCACTCATTTTTGTGGAATGTAATGTCATAGCCAAGATCACAAAGTTGGCTTATGCTTATAAGGTTGTGTTGCAACCCTTCCACATAAGCTACTTTGGTGAGAGTGACTAAGCCATTTGTGATCCTACAATAACCTTTTATTATTCCTTTGTTAGCTCCACCAAAGATCACCTTTGATCCATTCTCCATGAGGACAAATTCCCTCAAATAGCCTCTTGTTCCAATCATGTGTCTGGAATATCCACTATCCAAGTACCAGATTGGTATATCTCTAGTGCTTGGACATTCCTGCAAAATAAGAATTTATTTTTCCTTAGAAACCCAAGTTCTTTTGGGTCTAGGTTCTTGTTAGTTGTAGCTCTATTGAAACCACCAGTGCGTTTCTTAACTGGATATCATTTCTAAATATGATACATAGTATAATTGAACCAACAGTCCAAGACAAAGTGTCCTATCTTTCCACAACACTAGCATTCATACCTGTTGTACCTCCTCTTAGGAGGGACAAAAGGAACTTTGTGCTGACATTCCTTAGAACAGGAATCAACACACTTGACATTTGTATTTTGACTGGGTGCAAACAAGTTATTTTTCCTCTTAGTTACAACAATCCTCCTTGGAGAAGGCACATTAGGAATAGCTTTCCTATTCACATATGAACTTGGTCCAACTAATCCAGACTTCTGTATTTCTTTTCCTTTAGTCTGAAACATAGTCTATGGAATGTTTGGGCACTTTTGTCTTTCCAGTTTTTTGCCTCTTTTCCTCTTGGGTTTAACATACCCAAGATCACTTCCAGGTGTTCCTGAGAAGGTATTTATAATGGGTATAATAGTTTTTGGTTTAGAAAATTATTGTACTAATCTTTTCTCATTCAGGAGTTTAAGTTCCAGCTCCTGAATAGTTGCATCCTTTTGCTTCAGCAATAGGATTTGATCATCAATGAACTTAGTCAGCATTGCCAACTTAGAATTTTGAAGACCAATTTTTTGAGTATCCATCTTATGATGATACTCAAAACATTTTAGTGATGCTATCACTGTACCTTGTATTTTGACAAGCTTCTTGCTACTTACTAAGGCTTCCAATAGCTTTCCAAATTTGACTGTAAGCTGCTGTAGTTCAGTCACAGAGTTAGTCTTATGTGAATCAAACTTTGAGTCACATGAGTCTAGCTTATCCCCAGTCTCATATACAAAAGTTTTAGAACATGTTGAATTATCAGAGATTTCCTGAGTATCCTGACAGTCAAGAGCTTTTTTTTCATGATCATCAGATAGTGCCATTAAATTGATCTCCATATCTTCTTAAGAATCACCATAGTGTGATGAAGTTGTTGAGCTTTTCCCTTTGTATATGGCCATTCTGATAAACTCTTCTTCATAGGAGAACAGTCCAACAAGTTCTTCTTCTGACTTTGTTGAGTCAGTATCATTATCAGATAAGGTCTTATATTTCTTTACCATTAGACCCTTCTCTGATTTCTTGTTCTTATAGAACTTCTTTTCTTTAGACTTTTTGTTCTCCTTCCTTTTTACTGGACAGCCAGCTATGACATTCCCAGGCCTGTTACAGCAAAAGCAAATAATGTCAGTCTTAAATTGTTTATTCTGATGAGAATCATTCCTGACCACAGATTTCTCTCTGTGATTGTCTTTGCTTTTATTGGAGCTTGATCCAAAAGGATTCCTTTTATTCCACTGCTTCCTTTTTCTCAGCATTTTCTTGAATTGCCTCGTAAACAGTGCCAATTCATCATCTAATAGATCTTCTGATGAAGAACAGACACCAGTTCTATTTTTTTCTTCATCCCTTCTGGTTGATGATGAGATTTCGCTTCTAGCTTTCTTAGATGTATATGCTTTGAAGGCCACAGTTTTAGTCTGGGTTGAACTTTTGAAAGAATCTGATTTAGCTTTTCTAGAGTTTAGTTGAAGCTCATGTGACATTAACTTCCCATACAAGTCTTGGGGTAACATATTTCTTAAATTCCTCATTCTCTTACAACACAAATCTTGATTTCCCATTCTTTATTTAGGGATCTCAAGAATTTGTCATTCAGCTCATAGTTTGAGAAATTTCTGCCATAGTTTCTTAAGTCATTTACTATTCTAAAGAACTTTTCATAACATTGTTCTATAAAATCAGTTTTCCCTTGTCTGAAGGCCTCATACTGCTGGCTGAGGAGAGATTTTCTGTCATCTCTTACTTCTTCTATGCCTTCTATGTATACTATGAGTGTATCCCATATCTCCTTGAATGTATTACAATGCACTAGATTTTGAAAAGTTAAATTGTCTATTGCACTGACTATTATTTTTGTGCTCTTTTGTCCATGGTGGCAAGTACCACCTCATCCTTTGTCATTTCTGACAGTTTATTAGGTGTTTGAACATTTGCATCTAAAACAGATGTCTTCATTGGGCCATATGGTCTTTCTTGTATAGTGACAAAGATTCTTGGATCTGAGACTTTCATGAACAATTTTACTCTATGTTTGCATATAACAAAGTTGTCCTTAGTAGAAATAGGCAGTTTCATATAACTGAGTTCTCTGTGTGATTCAGAAGCCATAGATCTGAAATTTTAAATAACCTTTAGATCTTTTTCAGACTGTTAGGTATTTCTTGAATAACCTCCCTCTGATACCACTTGAAAGATAATCCAATGAGTTAATAATCACCTAGAGGGGGTGAATTGGTGATTTTTGAAAAATACTTTAGCAAATCTTTATCACTTAACAATTTCATTAGTTATAGAATTTTTAACACAGCACAAACAACAGCAATTCACAGCACACTGCACACACCGAATTTATAGTGCTTCCCCTATCTAGGGTACATCCACTTTTCACCTTCTTACTCACTAGCAGTGTGCTAGATAAGCTTATATCTCCTCCTCTTTAACTCAGATTCAAAGATCCTACAGTCTTAGATTCTGTTAAGAAACATACACTCAGACCAATAGATTATACCTCATAGATTCTCTTATTCTCCTACCTCAAAGTCCTCAAGAACCCTACCTCAGCCTTTATAAACTAGGCTTACAACTCAGTGATTTACCCAAAACCACCTACCTCAGGCCCCTTATGAACCCTACCTCAGCCTTTATAACTTAGGCTTATAACTTAGAGATAAGATCTCCTACCCACTCAAATCTCAAAGAGATCTAACAAAATAAAGAGGTAAAGTGTAAACAACAACCTTCAGAAAATAGAATGTTTGTAATTTTGACTTATCTGTTACCACAGATTCTTCAACTCAACAATAATGGATTTCTTATTGATAAATTGATTTGTGAAAAGTTGATTCTCTAGATATGCAATATTCTTGATGTTGATTGACTTGAATTCCTTGAAGAAATTAGAGATCAGTTCCACCTTAGTCTTCAGATCAACCTGGTGAAGGGATTTGGAGATTTTCTTGAAGACCTTCGTCTTCTTCCTCCTTCTCGGAATTGTAAGAATGAGAATTTCTATTTTCTTTTTCTGATTATGTGTATTATGTCCTTTTTTATTATGTATCTTTGGTGTAGAAAACCCCTCTATTTATTGCCTTCATGGATGGCTGATTTCTCGATGATGACATCAGCATCTGACATCATTCTTAAAATTTTCCCCTTAAACAGTTTCTGTTGACGTATCACATTTCTCTAGCTGAAGTGATAGTTCTGACTTGTCTTGACACTTCTGTGTTGACTCTGCACATCTTCAGAAATAAAAGTGTCGAAATATCCAAAGTGTCTCGACACTTATGTCGAGACATCACAGCAGTCTCGATACAATTCTACTTGGAAGAATTTTCATCTGAAACTTGAAAGTGTCGAGACAGTTGATTTATCTCAACACAACCATCTTCTATGTTAACCTCTTTAATTCTACTTAGTGTCGAGATAGTTAGATTGTCTCGACACAATTTTACTTGGAAAAATATTCTGCCTTCTTTGTGTTGAGACCATTGTATTGCCTCGACATAACTGCTTCAAGCTTTATAGTGTCAAGTATGATGTCTTATCTCGACATTGCTGACTCTGTCTTCAAGGTGTCGAGACAACTGACTTATCTTGACACAGCTATCTTGAATCTTCTGTGTCAAGTTAACTGACTTATCTCGACACACCTTCTGCAAAGATGTCGATACAGGTAAAGTATGTCGACACTTTTGTGTTTAGCCATTTTTATGTAGATTGTACTGACTTCACTCAGCATTTTGCTGACTTGTCTTGACACAGCTTCTACAAAGGTGTCGACACAGTTGAAGTGTGCCGACACTTTTGTACTTAGCCATTTTTTCTTAAAAAATCTAGTCAGCTTGTTGTGTCCACCTGTCCAATCAATATGAAATAGGTATCCTGCAAACATAAACTTAAATATACATCAAATACAAATATGTGTATATCATTGAGTTGAAGGGGATTCTTCAAATAGTACATTATAACCAATGTACCCAACAATTACAATCACCCAAAAGTAGCAGACATCACGCTAGCAAAAGATGAAAGGCTCACACGTAAATAAGTCCATGGTATAATTGCTGAAGAGCACGAACTTATCAGACAGTGCGCCACTTTGATTGGTCATCCCCTCCATCATTGCTCGTTGCTTGCTCCTGAGGTTTGAGCACACCCAATCCCCCATGGTTTCAAGCTCCCAAAGATCGAGACATACGATGGTACAAGTGACCCATCAGAGCATGTCAGACACTTCACAATCATGATGCAACTTTGCAATGCCTCAGGTAAACTATTGTGTTAAGATTTCCCGACGACATTGAAGGGACAAGCTTGCACCTGGTTTCTATCCCTGAAGGGGGGGATCAAGGATTTCATAGAACTAACACAACAATTGAGAGACCAGCTCATTGCCAGCCATCGAATAACTAAAGATCCCTCCCTCCTGTCTAGAATCCTTCAAAATGATGGGGAAACTCTTAAAGATTTCTTCTGCCGTTTCACCACTAATGCACGACGAATCCCTAGGGTAAAATCAGATCTCCTATGTGGGTTTCTTCTTGGAGGGCTCTGCCCTAGTGGCTTCCACTCTGCAATAGTACAAGATGTAAGACCCCCCTCTCGGAACATAACAAATGGCCGAGGGAAGTCTTATTCCTAGAATAGCTGCCTTGCGGTAGCATCAACACACGGGTTGCTCGGTACTACAAGATGCCTATTCTACCGGCTCTCACAATATCATTCTTTCCAACTGATGCGTGGAAAATACGGCAAGCGCACCAGTCGCACAAGTAATAAAGTTTGGGAATAAATCCCCGAGTGTCGGTCTCTTGAGGAATACAGTAAGGGATGAGTTAATGTCGAGGAGGACTTGAGATTGAAGTCCTCGGGTCGGCTCAAAAAGGGGGGGGGGGTTTGATTGTTGCGGAAACAGGAAGTAAAATCTACAAGCTACTCCTATGCAACGCCGCTATGCGATGCTTCGCCAGGCGGGATGGAAACTACACGGGCCGCTATGCACCGAATCGCTTGGCAGATGGACGAGTAGGCTAGCGGATGAGGTAGTTAGAATGGCGGAATGAGGGTCGTGAGCACCTCTTCGCAACGCACGCCACTAGCAATTGCTAGTGCGGCAAGGGTGGATGGTGGAGGATGGAATATGGCGCACCTCAAGTAAATATAACAAAAACACTAACTCACATAGACATGAATAAGAGTAAATGTTACTACAAATAAGCATTCTTCATCAATACATGGAAAATAACTAAGCTAACAACAACAAGAGGAAGATGTGTGCGAATCGACTGAATCCGAAGCCTTATTGAGGGTTCACGGTTGGAATCCCGGGTTGTCAATCCGAGTCCAAGCTCGGTCCTCAACTGCGTACGGGGTAGAGGAGACTGTCACTCACTCCCAATGGACCCGTCTTCTTCGTTGAAATGACCCGGTAGATTGCGGCTCCAGCTCCTCCTAGCTTGATGGAGAAAGCTCGGTCAAAACTCCGCTTGAAGCTTGGGGATGAAGGAGGAGGCCGAGGAGATGCTCCGGCTTTGATTTGGCGTTGAAGGCTTGCCCGGAGTAACTCCCTATGGTGGAGGATGATGGAGGGCGGCGAAATCCCTCTTCGGAGCAGAAAACGGCAGAAAATCGCGGAAAGGGGCGATCTCCCGAAATTAGGGCGAAACCAGCGTATTTATAGATTGCAGAATAAACAGCGCGCACGACCACTGACGCACGACTAGTGGTCGTGCGCGAACAATGTTAGCGCCCGTGCGGCCAGAACCTATAGAGCCTGCAGTAAGAAATTAAAGCACGCGCACGATCAGCAGCGCACGATCAGTGATCGTGCGAGGCAAGCTGATGATCGTGCGAAAAAGACAGAACTTTGCAAAAAGGGCCATGACTGCGCACTACCGGCAGCGCACGAGCAGTGATCGTGCGCGGTATGGCAAGTGATCGTGCGGAAGGTTCAAGACAGAGATTTCACAAATGAGGCCGGGCTGCGCACGATCAGTGATCGTGCGCCAAGAGGTCGATGGTCGTGCGTGGGTAAAAACGCACGACCACTGACTCCTTTGCCAAAAAATAGTGAAACGCCTATCCCGAATGCCCTCACGATCCCCAAACCTGCAGGAAAACTGCACGGGACATCGATCGTGGCAGCCACAGCAAACAATAATAATCATAGCAAGAATGAAATACACACACACAGAAATAGGCTAAAAAGGGTGCACAAGACATGGAAAATCGTAGCGAACCAAAAGGAGTGCAAATGACGCTAAACGGTGTGCAAAGACAAGAAAATAAGCCTAGATGAGTCTGGAATTAAGTATAAAATATGGACTCATCACCAACCCAACCAATAGAAATACACAGAAGTCATATCATTGCAAAAAAAATGTACAAACGCATTACATGAATAATTAGGAACTATATCAGTTACTTTAATATCAGAGTATAAAAAAAAATTCCTAAAGGCTACACCATAACGCTCAAACTCACATCAGTCAACGACGACAACAAAGTTATCGTCGTATCAGGCCCTATCCCCCTGGCCTGGCTGCCCTCCTACATAACCTATTGTTACTGCTCTATCCGCTGGGTTTCCTCCTAAAATGGTAAACGTAGTAAACGTTAGTCATAAAGACTAACTGGCTATCACATCCGCTCACCCCAGCGACTCTTAGGCACCGAGCGAGAGAAAAAAGAATGGAACAATATATATATAAACTATGAGTACAAGTAGGTAGTATATTTCTATTCATCATCAGAGTGGTAATAACAATGTATAAGAAGCAATAACATCATTTTATACTAGCAATTCTATAAGAGTAGGAGCAATCAACTACAACATATAAACTACAACAAAAATATTACTTAACTTATAAAAATGCTTATACAAATTAATAAGTTAAGGATTGGCTTAACAGAAAGTAACTCATCAGATAAAAGTGCCCATACAAATTTATATTATAAGGATCTTATGTGGTGCAATGCAATGTTTTGATATAAATGCAATATGATGACTCACCCATGCTCACACACACGAACACTGCTATGCCGACATATTTCTTTAGTTCCCACTTTTTGAACAGGTAACTAACCTCTCAGGCATCATCCATCATGGCAAGACAGTGACAGTAGAGCGGGCGTCTCCACTATAAGGCAGGTATCCAAATTACCAGGCCTAGGCCTCCGTACGCCTCAACTCTAAAATCACAAAATAAGAGTCTCTGCGTACTATAACGCAGAGGGGTCTCAGGTAGATGTGCACCAAGAACATAACCGAAACTGGCCTATCATTGTGGCACGGAAGGAGTGTCTGGGAGCGTATCACCAGAGGACCAAGCTCAACTGTCCACTTGCACGGAAGGAGCCTCGGGAATGAGCACCAAGGACCAAACCCAACCACCCAAGGTCTATCTGCTAGCTCCCATCGATTTAATGACTGGTGAGCCCGTAGACCTGTCACATTATCCTTAACCCAGGATTATGACACCGCGTGTCAACGCACACCACATGCAATTTCACTTGGCCATGCCATCAACTTTCAAGGGCTCCAATAGAGTCCCTTCTCATCATTACCAATCCCGTGCTCATGAGCACACAAAGGCTCCACACCGAGTCCCTTATTATCATAAGAATCTAGTGCTCAAAAACACTTAAGGCCTACCCTAGTATGGGAGACTAATCCTCTTAGTTGTCAATCCCATCATATCTTCATTACCCGAGATAAGTGACTAACACGTCACATAGCCTGGGGAATTTTCTCATTTATCCCCCTTTCTATAATTCAGCAGGCACCTGCATATCAAATCATACATCTTTGCCAAAATTTTATTTCATTAAACACGTAAGCGTCTACATGATCAACATAACCTTGTAAGGAATACATCACATGTTCTTCCAGTAATTATAAATCACTGCATCGCTATAGATTACACATTTATGCATCATGCATCACAAACTCTTCCAAAACATATAATGTTTAGCGTGTTGTTATTAAGTGTATCTTTACTTGAATTCATGAATAAATCATTATACAACCAAGGCTCATCCAAAGCCATTAACTTATAATGGTACATACAAATAAATTACCCAATCCAACATATCATTTGGCTATGATGTGCTACTGCACCCAAAAATCCGGATGCACAACTAATACATACCTCACTTAGACAAGAAGTCTATTCCAGTCTTTTGTTAGTTTAGACAAATCACAACTTGCACATAATACAATACAACACAAACACTTCGACTGAACATTCCCGGGGCTAAATGAATCCCCAACAACGGGAAACCATCCGTTGGAAAGGTCTTTCTGAGGGATACAACTTTTGTGTTCATCCCAAGACCTATAAGTGCTCAGACTATGGCTTAAATAGAGCATGAAGTCCGCTGCATACAGAAAACAGATTTCTGCACGCATCTCAGAGTCAAACGAACGACATCAGTTCATCTTCTTACTATAGCCATTCATATAAAGTTACATTAAGCTCTTCCTCCTCCCTTATTCACCCTCAATAGACCACAATACTTCACGAAGCCAAGTCGATCATCTTCATATTGAAGAGAGGAAAGGTTGAAGACAACAAAATCCTAGGACAAAAGTCCTAGCGTGGTCTCTTCCTAGGAGATCTTCATTTCGTACCAAAGTCAAGCACTCTTGAGCTGACATCTATCCTATTTCATAGCTAAAGATCTTGCACCAAGGGAGAGTGTAGGAAGCTCGCCTCATTTCTGACCATAGATCGGGTTCTTCATCTTAGCGGCATGGCAGTGTCTGACTCCCTTCAGACCGTTCTCGGGAAACAAGGAATACCAAGGGAAACGACTTTGGGGTCCTTCAAAGAAGTCCAACACTTGTCCTTCCTGGAAATCCACCACCGTTGACCTCTCCATTCTCATCAAGCTCGGCACCGAAAGAATCGATTTGGTAAGAAGTAGCTCCGCTAGGGTTTTCGATCATTCCTTTTTATAAGGAGATATTAGGGTTAAGATTACCCCTCCATGTGTCGCGCTGTCATTGGGCCTCCCATTATAACATTAAACAAGTCTTATTGAAAAGACCGATCATAAAGAGTTACTCAGCACAGATCCTGAACCCGGTTCAGCCCGTACGTATAGTTAAGCAAACACAACCTGGGTCGAATATTTGCTAAGTCAAATTCTTCGTATATACATATACATACTCGACGAATCATAGGAATCTTTTGTATCATCTCGATGAATCACTGAACATTTGAAGTAAATCTGACGAGTTAGTCGAGTACAACTCGATGAATTCATCGAGTATCATCGACAAGTTTCTCTCAGTCTTCTAAGTCCAATTCGCCGCATGCGTCCAGTATCACTTGACGATATCTGACAAATTGTAGGGATTCTCTGTGTCATCTCGACGAATTCGCCAAATAGTCTAAGTAAATCCGACAAATTCATTGAGTCCAACTTGACGAATTCGTTAAGTATCGCCGAAGAGTTTACCTAAATCATCTAAGTCCAATTTGTCATATATACTCGACGAATCATAGAAAGTCTATGTGCCATCTCGACGAATCGGCCAAACTGTCTAAGTAAATCCGACGAGTTCATCGAGTCCAACTCGATGAATTCGTTGAGTATAGTCGACGAGTTTCTCTAAATATTCTAAGTCCAATTCATTGCATGCGTCGAGTATCACTCGACACTTCGATTAAAGGCGTCGTGATCACTGGATGAATTTCCACGAACCCTTCAAAATTCTACTGCCCGAAATATTCCAAGTCTAAGCATCATATGCGTTGAGAATCACTCGATGCTTCTCGATTCTAGTGCACCCCAAGCCTGAGTCAACTCTCTTGACTCAAAATGCGTGAGAGGGGTCTAGCATGAAATGGAACGTTTCAAATCCAATAAACAAAATAAAAGATTTTGTCCCCAAAATCAAGCTAAGTCTATGGGGGGAAAAGTACAAAGAATACAAGGTATGTGTTTAACCTTACCTTGGGGAAACAACTCCGGGTAGCGCTTTCGCATCAAGTCCACCGGCTCCTAAGTATACTCCTCTTTTCCATGATTAGTCTATTGAACCTTCACCAAAGGAACACTCTTTTGCCACAAGCTTCTTGTCTCGGTGTCCACTATCCACACTAGCTTTAGTCAGACAGACCTATCAGTTGACACTATTCCATTTGTAGTGGTGACGTGCTGATTGGGTCGTAGTAGTGCTTTCCGAAGCGACGACACAAGGAAGACGTCGTGCAAATTTTCTAGCTCAGGAGGTAGCTCCAGCCGATAGGCCAAAGGGCCAATTCTTTCAAATACAATATAAGGCCCAACGTATCTCAGACTGAGCTTCTTTATACCGCACATACATGACACTCCATGCATTGGCCTGATCTTCAAGAACACCCAGTTACTCACTTGGAACTCCACCATTCGGTGCTTCGCATTATAGTACTTTTCCTGTCGGCTCTGAGCCTCTAGCATGCGGTCTCGTATAAATCTATCCATAACATCAATGTCATCAATATATTCCACTCCCAAAGTCTTTGGGTCTTCATCTTGGACCTACGATAATGGAGTTCTACACCTCCTCCCATAAAGTTCTTTGTAGGGCACCATTACGATGATAGCTTGATAACTATTATTTTACGAAAACTCCACTAGCGGATCCTTTCCCGTGGCTTGCCCCTATCCAACACGCATAATCTCATCAAATCTTCCATGGTTTTGATGGCCCTCTCAGACTGGCCGTCCGTATGAGGATGAACAGTCACCCAAACTGAATCGTTCCCATTAGAAAATACATAATCTTCCATGGTTCCCACGACTCCTTCCTCATTGGAATAAAGCCTGGCAACCTTCGTCAAGCGATTCACAATCACCCAAACTGAATCATTCCCAGAGCGCGAACGAAGCACCCCGTGGAGAAAATCCATGGAGATATCCTCGAACTTCCACTCGGAGATGGGTAATGATTGTAATAATCCTTTCGGGCTCCTACACTCCACCTTTACCCTTTGACAAGCCTCATAGTGTGTAACATAATACCTAATAGCTCTCTTCATTCCAGGCCAAAACATGGTCTTTCGCAAGTCATTATACATCTTGGAAACCCCGGGATGCACTGAATACGTGGTACAATGAGCCTCTCTCAAGATGTCTTCCTGGATTTAACCACCCTTTGGAATATAGAGCCTGCCATGGAAATGAATGAGGCCTTCCTTCAAATGATACCCTTCAGCAGACCCACTCTCACTTGCCTTAAACATTGGGGCTAGAGCAACAACCTTCCCTTGCTCTGCCTGGATCCGTTCACGGATGTCACATACTATACGAAAGGCGGCTAAGTATTATGTATATGTCTCAGAATCATTCATACACACCAGCGTAGTCTCCATCTCCTTGAGCACTCGAGCCAATTCCAAACCCATCATTTGAGACTCTGGGCTCGACGCTGGTATTTTTTTTACTTAGTGCATCTACTACGGAGTTCGCTTTCCCGGGGTGGTAATTCAACGTAAACTCATTATCACATAAGAATTCTAACCACCGCTACTGCCTCAAATTCAACTCCTTTTGATTATGAACATATTTCAAATTCTTATGGTCCAAAAAGATCTCATTGTGGACGCCATATAAATAGTCTCCAAATCTTTATGGCGAACACCACTGCCCCAAACTCCAAACCATGTACTGAAAAATTCACCTCCTGCTTCTTCAGCTGTCTTGAAGCATAAGTAATCACATGTCCATGCTACATCAACACTTCTCCCATACCTTGATAGGATGCATCAGTGTAAACCTAAAATCCTTCCTTCCCAGATTGAAGGGATAGGATTGGTGCGGATGTTAGTCGATCCTTCAGCTCTTGGAATGCAGACTCAAAATGAGGTGTCCACTCATATGGCACACCCTTCTTTATTAGCGCGGTGAGGAGAAGAGAGATCTTCAAAAATCCTTCAAACAACTTACAATAGTACCCAATAAGGCCAAGAAAGCTTCGCACGTCGGCCGCTAACCTCAAAGGTGACCACTCCTTCATAACACGCACCTTGGCCGGGTCTACTACTAATCCAGCATCACTAATAACATGGTCCAAGAAAGAAACTTCTCGGAGCCAAAACTCACATTTGCTGAACTTAGCAAACAAGGAATGCTCTCTTGGTTTCTTCAAAACTAAGGTCAAGTGTTCAACATTCTCCTCTTCTGTCTTTGAGTGGACCAAAAATTCATCGATGAAGATGATGACAAAGACGTCCCAATATGGCTCAAACACCTCGTTCATCAAACTCATGAAGGCAGAAGGGGCATTCGTGAGCCCAAACCGCATCACCTTGAACTCGTATAAGCCATATCTCGAGCTAAACACAGTTTTCAGAATATCTTCCTCTTGTATTCTCAACTGATAGTATCCCGAGCGCAAATCCAGTTTGGAAAACCAATGTGCTCCCACTAGCTGATCGGATAGTTCTTCGATCCGGGGTAAAGGATAGGTGTGTTGTACCGTAAGTCAGTTGAGTTCCCGGTAGTCTATGCACAACCGTAGTGATCCATCCTTCTTCTTAACAAACAAAATAGGGGCTCTCCAGGGTGTTGAACTGGGATGAACAAACCCGGATTCTACTAATTCCTGTAACTGAACTCTAAACTCAGCGAGTTCCTTTGGAGCCATTCTATAAGGGGTCCTAGATATGGGTTTGGCACCCAGTACTAGTTTAATATGAAAGTCCACTTCTCTATGTGGGGGTAATCCTGACAGCTTCTCGGGAAATACCTCAGGAAAATCCCGCACTACCAGCACATCTTTTATGATCGTCGCCCTCTCTTTTAGTTCAAAATATATCATATACACCTCCTCCCCTTTCATGTGGGCCTTAAGGGCCTTAATTGAAGATAACAACATTCAGGGTGCAGATCTAATACCTTGGAAAATGATCTCTGAGTCTCCATACCTCAAGGTGATTTGCTTTTCCGCATAATCAATTCTGGCATATTTCCAATCTAACCATGCCATGCCCAGAATAAGATCGAATTCTTGCATCCCCAACACAGTTGTAGGGGTTTCAGAAAGTTTTCCTTCGATATACACTTCCAAACTGCACTTGGTGGATGAAGTCATCTCGGAGCCATCTAGGAGGCATACTCTCTGAGTGATACCGGTGAAATATTGCACGCCATTTAAATCTTTCACAAAATTTGCCGAGAAAAATTAATGAGTGGCACTGGTATCAAATAAAGTGTGGGCTGGTCTCCCACTAACAATCACGGTGCCTAAATATCAAGTCAAAACAATCTCAATGCTAGATTCCTAGCCCAAACCCAGTCAAGCTAAGGACAAATTCTCATATCATATTAAACAAATTACAACATACCTGCAATCACATCCTGAGGATTCCGCTCTTGAGTCATATCCAGAGCAAACATATTCTCTCTAGTAGGTCAAGGATTCCATCCTCTTGGTCCTCATCCTCGACCATGAACTTGCCCTCGTCCTCGCGTAACTACCGGAGGAGCAAGAAGGGGAACATCTCAACCTAACTGTGGGCAATAACGTCGAATATGGATCAGCTGGTTACACTGATAACAGACTTTCCTGAATGGTCCTCTTAGTTGTTGGTGAGGTTGGAATTGAGGGGGTGGAGGTGTGTTAGCTGCAAGGCCGGACGTTCCATCATAAATTTCTGATGGAAATGGGCGCCTCTTTGGTTTCCTCTTCCACCTCTAATATTTTGTCTCCTTCTGAAGCTGGGTCCTTCTTCCATCATACCCTTAGCGAGTCTCTTATCACTAGCCTGGACCCTAAGATGACATGCTTCCAATCTTTTTTCCATATCTATAATCTTTGCTAGGCTCGAGTCTGCTATAAACAAAAGTGTTTGCCTTAGGGGATCTCACAAACCTTTGTAGAACCGCTTCGCATATCCACGATCATCAAAACTATAGGAGTTAGCAAACCTTGTAAGATGCCGAAACTTTCACTGATACTCCACGACTAACTTAGATTCCAGTTTCAATTACAAGAACCTTTCCTCGAGCTCATCTCGAGAAGTGGAAGGAATGAAATGCCCTAAGAAGGCATCGAAAAATCGTTCCAACTAATGTCAGTGTATACACATCCTTGAATGGTGGAGCCCATGAGGGACTTCCACCACCTTTTTGTGTGTGATTCCAAGAAGGACACCGCTAAATTAATAGCCATACTAGCTAAACATTTGATTCCATCCATCAATTCTTGCATAGTATCTAGCCACTCCTCCGTACGAACAGCCGACTCCATCTCATGATAAGCATGCGGGGAGATGACTCAGAAGGTACTTAACAAGTTAGAACCCAAGGATTGCTACTGCACCAGGGCCTGCTGAGATCTAAATGCATCTAAGATTGCTATGAGGGTCTGTCCCAGTTTTAACTACTGAAATTGAGTAGGGACAGAAGGGGTGGGAGTGCACACTCCTGGCTCTATGCGCACCAAGATCTATATATAAAGGTACAAACCTAAGGTCAGGTTGGCTAATCATTGGGTAACAACTGGATATAATTAGTGTGAATTACATATGGGCACACCACTACTTCTGCTATGTCAGTTTGACCTCAAACTGACATATCGAGTAGGGGTGGCACTATTGTTCAATGACTTCTTTTTTTCAGGATCGTTGCATGTTGATTCCATTTGTAAGACCCCCCTCCCGGAACACAACACACGGCCAAGGGAAGTCTTATGCCCAGAACAGCCGCCTTGCGGTAGCATCAACACAGGGGTTGCCCGGTACTACAAGATGCCTATTCTGCCGGCTCTCAAAGTATTACCCAAGCTAACCCAACTAAAAGAAATACACAAAAGTCATATCATCACAATAAACAAATGTCCAAACATAGTACATGAATAATAATGAACTACATCGGTTCCTTTAATATCAGAGCACAACAAAAATTGCCCAAAGGCTACACCACAACGCTCAAACTCACGTCACATCGACGATGGAAAAGGTATCGTCGTATCAGTCCCCGTCCCCCTGTCCTGGCTGCCCTTATACATAACCTGCTATTGTTGCTCTATCTGTTGGGTTTCCTCCTAAAATATTAGACGTAGCAATCGTTAGTCATAAAGACTAAGTGGCTATCACATCCGCTCACCCCCAACGAATCTTAGGAATCGGGTGAGAGAAAGAAGAATGGCATAATATATACATAAACTGTGAGCACAAGCAGGGAGTATATATCTATTCATCAGCATAGTGGTAATAACAATGTATAAGAAATAATGACATCATTCTATACTAGCAATTCTGTAAGAGTAAGAGCAATTAACTACAACATATAAAACTACAACAAAAATACAACTTAACTTATAAAAATGTCCACACAGATTTATAAGTTAAGGATCGACTTAACAGAAAGTAACTCATCATATAAAAGTGCTCATACAAATTTGTATGATAAGGATCTTATGTGGTGCAATGCAATGTTATGATATGAATGCAACATGATGACTCACCAATGCTCACACACACACACACTGCTATGGCGACATAGTCCTTTAGTTCCTACTTTTCGAGCAGGTAGCTAACCTCTAAGGCGTCATTCTTTGTGTCCAAATGGTGACAGTGGAGCGGGCATCTTCACTACTAGGCGGGTATCCACATTACCAACTCAGAGGAGTCTCGGGTAGATGTGCACCAAGAACACATCCCAAACTAGCCTATCATCGTGGAATGGAAGGAGCCTCTAGGAGTATATCACCAGAGGAACAAGCCCAACCATCCACTAGCATAGGAGTCTTAGGAATGAGCACCGAGGACCAAGCCCAACCACCCAAGGTTTATCTGCCATCTCCCGTCGGTGGGACGACTAGCGAGCCCGTAGACCTACCACACTATCCTTAAACCAGGATTATGACACCGTGTGTCAACACACACCGCATGCAATTTCACTTGACCATGCCATCAACATCCAAGGGCTCCAACCAAGTCCCTTCTCATCATTACCATTCTCGTGCTCACGAGCATGCAAGGGCTCCACACTGAGTCCCTTATTATCATTCCAATCCAGTGCTCAAAAGCACTTAAGGCCTACCTTAGCATCCGTGACTAATCCTCGTAGTTGTCAATCCTATCATAGCTTCATTACTCGAGATAAGTGACAAACACGTCACATGGCTAGGGGCATTTTCTCTTTTATCCCCCTTTCTATAATTCAGTAGGCACCTGCATATCAAATCATACATCTTTCCCCAAATTTAATTTCATTAAACACTTAAGCATCTACATGATCAACATAATATTGCAAGGAATACATCAAATGTTCTTCTAGTAATTGTAAATCACCACATCGCTATAGATAACACATTCATGCATCATGTATCACAAACTCTTTGAAAGTATCTAGCGTCTACCTAAACCACCTAGAGGGGGGGAATATGTGATGTCTGTGTCTTTTTGCGGAATAAAGATTACATTAACAATTACTAGCACACAGAACATAGAGATCTATAGTGGTTCCCCATGTTGGGTACGTCCACTGTACCGCCTCGCCTATCTACCGCAAAGGGCTAGATTTGGCTACATCACCTTTCTCAGATTTCAACAAATCTTACACCTCAGAGCCGTAACTCCTATAAATCAGAGACAAACATCCTACCACTCAATCCACAACTGGATCTACAACTCGATCCACATACAGATCTACAACTCAATCAATAAACGGATTTACAACTCGACCCATTAACAGATCTACAACTCAGAGATAAAATCTCCTACAAATGTAAAAGAATATTATACAATCTTGACAAGATCTGAAGTCTTCTTTTCGTTGTTCTTCAAAAAAAGATTGATCTTGAAAAACCATGGAGAACTCGGAAAATCTAGAAGCTTGAAGACTTGGATCTTGAATCTCGATCTTACTAGATCTAAAAGTACTGAGAACTCCAGAGAACAACGATCATGTCGAATCGGTAGAGAAAGATCAAATAGTGCACTTGCTGACGTCGGCCAATTGGAAGTCACGAGATGTACAGGGCCATCGGTTTCACTTTGGGAATGTTCATCGATTTGAAGATTAGAACAAATTAGCACGATTAGTAAGATTAGGGTTGATGAAAAATCCACCCTAAGTATTTATAGGCATCCTAAATACCAACGACTATAAAGAAAATTCCAAAACGGGACTTGCGGAAATTACTCTACATAACCTATCGTCCAACCCGAGCCGTGGTTTTGAAATACAAGAAAAAAAATAACCTAAGTCATTTTCGTTGAGTATCATCGAGTATAGCTACTCGCCGAACTAAGTAGTGATATTCAACGAAATTTACTTGGAGAAATTTCGCTCAGTTCAACTTGCCACTCGACGTCAGGCAGAAGACATACTCGACTAATTCAACGAGTATCGACTAGTATACTCGACTAATTCAACGAGTATCGTCTAGACCACTCGACGCCTTTGCCTTAAGAAAATCCAGAGAAGTAACGTTGAGATGATTCGACAAATTCGACATGTATCGTTATGAATATTTGACGAATTCGGCGAGTATCGTTAGATATATTCGACGAATTCGATGAGTATACTTGATGGTATTCGACGAATTTTACTTAAACTATTTTTACAACTTTTCAGAAATTCTACAAAGTACATAAGATGAATTCGACAAGTGATAGTAGGTATATACGACAAATTTGATGAGTATCAGTGAGTATACTCAACGAATTCGACGAATATCCCTTACAATACTCGACGAATTTTTCTTGGGTAAAATTTTTGTTCTCCTGAATTCAAATTCTTTTTCTTTCTTGATCCTTCTCATACACCTGGTATAGAAGTACACCTCAATAGAGAGATTAAACATGAGTCAACATATTGGCCTACATAATGAAGGATTCCAATGTATAGTCATGTGTTTACTGACCCACTGTAACCTGACATTGGTGTGTACTTGGCAATATAAACATGCATGTACATACCTGAAAATGTAATATCAAATACAATCACAATTCATCTTAGCTTAATTGGAACCTTCTTCAAATCAGGGTTATTGTGGATACAATAACCAACAATCTCCCCCTATTTTAAAAAGTCAGAATCATATACGCTAAGGTGAATTGCACAACAATAATAAAGCATAAAAATGACAAGATATATGAATTAAAGAAAATTTAAACAAAGTGCACATTCCAGTCAACAAATTTAAAACATATATATATATCAATAAGAGTTTTTAGTTTAGAGGTGGGCAACCACAGCCACACACATAATAATCCATAACAAAATAAACAACCATCAACCAGCCTGTCCTGGCTCTTCTGATGTTGCCTGACAAAATAAGCCTTGGGCTTTGGATAATTGTATAACCCGTAATTCATCAAGATCAGAAGTACCCCAGTAAATAGTTATTCACAGACCAGAGGCGAGCTTGGGCGAGCAGAGGCGAGCTTGGGAGAGTATGGGTGAGTTTGGGCGAGTATGGGCGAGTACCTTGCGAGTATGGGTGAGTAGCTCTAGATACTTGCTAGTAGAGGCTAGATAATCGTCAATACCCCCCCCCCCCCCCAGGATTTCTTTATAAATAGCCCCCTAGGGGTACTAGAAATGACACTTTTTGAAGAGGTTGAGGTTCCCTCTAAGTGGATACTTGCCCAATCCATGTCTGCCTAGTACCTTGCCCAGCCTTTTGGGTATGGAGGGGAAGTTTCTCCCAAACTTCCGGGTACGTGGTGGGACCTCCCTGCTGGAGCATTTGGGGTGTGCTTGTAGATAGTTTCCTCTTTCTCACTAGCCACTTGAATTGTGACGTCGGACCGTAAAATCAGTAACTTTAGGCTGCCTTGATCTGAATTCTTAGGTCAGGAATTTTCCTGGCTTCAACAATAATATCTTGGAGTGGCTAGAGGTGCAGTTGGATCATCGTGCTTGTGGTTCCTGAAGTGAATGCTTCCCTTAGCACATGCCAATTCATAATTGTTCCATTCTTCTCTGTCGTAGTTCTTCCATCTGTTTTCTCCTCCAATATCGACCATGGTGAAGGATTCTAAGATAATTCCTCTTGAAATAGGACTCCACACCTTAGCTATCTCTCTGTCTCTAACTGGTAGTTCTCTGGCAGGCTCTGATCATATAGCGGAAGGGCCTTCACCATACTTTCTTCTCTTGTAGACTGGAGCAGGGATATCTTCAACCACTTGAACATCTGGGGACCCAGCAACAGCAGCAGATTTGTCCTGAGGATGATCCTGTGTGTCTGTCCAATATTGAGAGTAATCCTCAACAAGATGAACTTCAACCTGAGCAGGCACAACAGGTACTTGAAATACTTGGCCTAGCCTTCAAAAGACTCATTATGTAGCCAAGAAAATTTTTCAAATCTATAATCATTGACACCTTTAAAGTTTGCTAACAGGGCAGCCTCAACCGCATCCATCTTGGCTTCTACCTTGGCTTCTACCTTAGCTAAAAGGGCATCCTCCTCCTTTCTGACTTCTTCTGCTACAACATTTGCATAAGATTCCAATATCTTATCAAAATGAGTCATCAATATATTATGAGCATCAATCATGGTTACAACGTTCTTATCAATATTTTGAAGAACTTATACACTACTCTATACTCCGTCCATATTTTGAATGAGAGTTGCATGACCTTGCTCAAACCATAAGTCCAACCATGCATCGATCTTGTCAAAACGCACCTTGAAAGCTGCAAGGCCATTGTTTAGATCTTTCTCCGTCTCCTTGACTTTTTTCAAAACTTTTTGCATTGAGGAATCAAAATAAGCTTGTTGTTTAGCCAACATGGCTTCTATGGTCTTCAGTATAGAACTATCAGCACTGGAGCTAGGAACCTCTTCTATAAGAGCATGGGGATGAGAGGTCAGATCTTGAAGAAATTCTTACTCACTGGAGGACTCATCTATGTGAGATAATTGAGCTTTAGAGATCAAACCAAGATCTTCGGCAGCAGATAGGATAGGAGCATGCTATTTTGCATCCCCTTCCTCATCAAAAACATCTACTGTCTCCTTTGGAATAACTTGAAGAGTACCTGTCGCCTTGGCAAATCTTTTCTCAAGGTTGCGGATAAACCTATCAACCTGAGTAGCAACCGATATCCAGGACTGAGTCACCTCCACCATAGAAGCGAAGCAGGAGTAATATTTAGGAGAGGGACAATCATGTTGTCCACTGACACCTGCTCAGAACCATCATTAGCATTATCAGCAGCTTTGGTCCCATCAGTAAAAACCATTTCCCCATCAACATCTATTTCATAATCATCAACATTCAAATCATCCTCAACAGTAGCAACAATCTCGGCCTCATCTGGCACTAACTCATCAAAAATAGTCTGAGCAATCTTAGCAATCTCTGTCAGAATATCCCCTGTCTCTGGAACTATAATCTCAGCATCTAGAACTAGAAGTGGACTCTTTGTAACTGTAGTAACACTCATGGGAACTAAGTTAGTTGCCACTTGAAAAATGTCTAAGTTGTCTACCTAAATCACCTAGAGGGGGGTGAATAGGTGAGTTGTGCTACTTATTGCGGAATAAAAACTTTAGCGATCTAATGCACAAGAAATAAAAAAGCATTCATAGATGACAACAAGAATTATAGTGGTTCCCCAATCTTGGGTACATCAACTTTCCACTCACCAATCTAGCAAACCACTAGACTCGGCTACTACACTAATCTCGGATCAAAACGATCATACCACTCGAAACAACTTTACTACAATCTCGACCCAAAACGGAATTTACACTCGGAAGAAGAAAACTTCCTACAACTCGGAGAACAAATCTCCTACAAGATTAAAAAGAGTTTTGTAGAATATAAACAATAATTTTCTTAGATCTGAAAATCTCCCTAGGTCTTCTTTCTTGGACTTTGCGGCTTTATCAGAAATTATAGAATAAGACGCTCGGCTAGATGCGTTTTGAGAAGCTTTGACTCACACGATCAAGGAGTGGATGGAGAAAGATGAATCCCTTGATCTTCGAATCTCTCTGGATCGAAAGTTGCCCTTGGTGTTCTTGAAGGTGTGTGATGACTTTCTGTAGAAGAGAAGAATATTGTCGGCCAATCCAGATCTTAGAATTGCTTGCTTAGGGTTTATTATTATGACAAGACCTTTTATAAGATCTCCCTAATGGTAATAATCTTCATTAATGATGGACACGTGGACCAATCATGTCACGATATTCAAAAATTAGATTTGACATGAACTTAAAGATATTTCTTAAATCGGTTCAGCATACGAGTGAGAAGTATACTACTCGAGTGAATGAACTGGCTCTCGAGTGAAAGACTTTGACTACTCGAGAGGAGGCAATTCTGGAAATTATGGATGTAGAAGTAAATCACTCGAGTGGTAAATGGATTACTCGAGTACTAGACATACATCTCGAGAGGTAAAGTTAAGCTTCTCGAGAGCTTGGACTTGGAGAAAATTCTGGATGAAAAAATCGATCACTCGAGAACTGAAACTGAAATACTCGAGTACTAGACGAACTACTCGAGTTCAAATAAATCCTACTCGAGTGGTCTAAGAATTTTCTCGAGAACTAACTCTGTCACTCTACATAATCTTCTCAACTACTCGAGTACTCAGCTAGACTACTCGAGTACTTGACTTAGAAAAATTTCTGAGAGATAAACATGTTCACTCAAGAATGAAGCAGGTCGTCTCGAGTGCTGTACTTGGCTTCTCGAGTGCTAGATATAAGCTACTCGAGAACCACTTTCACACTCAAATTATAGACCAATTTACTTGAGTGTTTCTAAGGCTACTACTCGAGTACTAAGAGAGCTACTCGAGTACAACACTTAGAATTTTCTCAGCTTTACGAAACTTGAGTTCTTCATTCCAAATAATATCCAGTCTTCATCCATTAGTCCATGTGCTTGAATATGAAGTGTATCCCAATAGAAAGGCTACACATGAGTCAATACCTTGGATCACACAATGAGAAACTACATTGTATGGTCCTTTGTTTGATGATCCACTGTAGACTGACATTGGTCTACACTTGGCAATAAATCCTGCAAACACATAACTAGAATAGGAAATCAAATATAACCTAATTCATCTTAGTTCAAGGGTGACTTCATACAAATCTGGGTTATTGTGGATACAATAACCAACAATCTCCCCCTATTTGAAGAAGTCAGAACCCTCTAAACTAAGGTGAATTATACCAAAATATAAAGAACTAGATATTAAAGGTAATCACAGAATAAAATGCAAGAAACTAATAAATATGGAGATAATCATCAAAACTTAAGATTATATAATTAGAATTGATTCTAGATTTCATATCTACATGGATTCAGTCCTCAATCTCATAACTCATAACCATTTCTAGCTTTGATAATATTGTTGTTGTTGTCTGTCTTTCTTCTCCTGTTGTCTTCTTTGATAACTGAAGGGCTTGGGGTAATACTTAGGAGGTCTAGGAGGAGCATTGAATTGTTCCTCCCATATTCTCTGCCATAGATTCTCCTTTTTGTCAATGATTTCTCATACAATTCCCATTCAGAATAGCTGTAATGAAGGTTCCTGCTTTCATTATTGTCCATGACAAGCTTCAGTGTATCAAGTATCAAAGCTTTGGAAGTTGGACTCCATATTTCAGCAAACTCTTGAGCTTTTCTCTTCTCTGCCTCTAGATTTGGAATAGATCTACTAGCAGAAGCTCCCTCTCTGTACTTCCTTCTTTTAGGAATCTGAATTTCTGGAAAAACTTTAGGAATGTCAGATTCCAAAACCTGAGATTAAGATTCTAGAGGTTGAGTTTCATCTTCAGGCCTAGGAGAGAAGGTAGGCATTTGAGCTGGCATCTAAGCAAGCTGGCCTTCAGCAAGTGGATTCAGATAGTAAGGAATATTGTTAGGATCAGCTTGGAATTCTGGGAAAATCTGATTATGCATCCATACAGTAGTATCATAAGTGTAAAACTTCACTGACTGAATTTGAGCTAGCACATCTTTATTAATTTCATTCATTTTCTCAGTCTAGAGGTTCTTGACATTAATGTCATACTTTTCAACTTGTTCTTTCACTATACCCTCCCCCTTTTTGATTTCTACACATAGTTTCTTTATAGCTTCATCTTTGAAGGTGCCCACTTCTTCACAGATCTTCATGACATGCTCTTGGGCATTCTTTTCGAATTGAATTTGATTATTTGTAAGAGTAACCCTGTGTTCCATGACATGTCCAACACTTGTAATAGTGTGATCCAAGGCTTTGCCACCTATTTGGAAAAGGAGCTTCAGCTAATCTGTATTATGTTGGATCTCAGCAAATCCTCGACTCATTTCTTTTTCCAAATCAGAAACTTTATTTTGAACAGTTTTGAGAGAATCATCAAAATACTTTCTTTGTTCTAGCAGCATTTGTTCAATCTAACCAAGAATATCAGAAGTAGTTGGTGTATCAGAAATAGTAGTTGGAGGAGGAGGAGCAGTCTAGGGAGGAATTTCTTTAACCACTACTGAGCTCTGAGCTCTTGTAGTATTAACCTAAACATCTCCTTCCTAACCAGTGAAGGTGGGAAGAGAAAAATCCAATCTCCTCAAAGGTGCTTCATCAGGTTCTGGAGATGGTTCATTCTCATCTGACAGCAGAATTGTCTCTTGTTCTTTTTCAGTAGCTGGGGATTGATCAAAAGGGGACTTTGGAGATGGTTCAAGAGATGGAGAAGGTGCTAGAGTGGCTTCTTTGGATGGTTCTTCAACATTTACTTGATGGTGGGGAGGTAGAGGCTCATCTGAGCTAAGATACTCAATCTTTTAATTGATATCATCAGTGGTGGAGAGGATTGTTTCTTGTACCTGGGAATCTGTTTGAAGATCTTCTGAAGTGGTTGGCTGGATGGAAGTATCTGGAGGTGGAGTAGGAACTTTGTCTTGCTGCATAAAGGAGGTAGGCTCCCCCTCAGCTGCTGCAACAGAAGTACCAGTAACATGATGGAGAGGGGGAGATGGGGTCCTTTCCTCTAAAGCAGGGTGCTCATGGGATTTAGCTATCTGGGCTGGGTTTTGCAATTTCAACTCCCATCTCTGAATGGAGTAAACAGAAACTTTCTTCATATGGTGGATTGTAGTGCCTTTGGAGAAGTCAAATACCTGAGGATTAATCTCAAGCAACATTAAGGAGATAATCCTAGCATAACTTGGAGCCTTAATGCTCTCCATGATTTTATCAAATATCAACATACCAAACTGAAATCTTTTCCTTGAGAAAATAGCTGTAATCATATAGAAGAGGTCTATAGAGATTAAACTTATAGAGGAGGTTTTGCATAGTAAAACCTTTCCCAAAATGTCAACCAAGAGTTTTCCTTCAGCATTTAGGTCTGGACGACGGATATTCCTGATAACTTCAGATATACCACATAAACTATAAGCTCTATCATAATCTTCATTTGTTATGTCATCTTCCTCATCAACTACAGGCATCTTCAGAAGTTGAGAGACATAGGTTTTGGTGAGTTTTACCATGATTCCCTTGACTTTGGACTTCAAAACTTTTCCATTTCCCTTTACGCTGATGTTCTTAAAGAATTCTTCAACTTCTAGAAATAATATCTTGCACGGTTGTTGAAGAACGAAAGTCAGGCCTGTGGTGTCGAGAAGAATCAACAAATTCCTGAAATTGTCTGATAACTTTGCGATGTCGGCTACCACTAACTCACTGCCCACTCCAATCTTCGACAGTGGCGCCATTTTCCTTTAGTGAACTACGGGTGGAAGACGACGGTGACGACGACGTGCTCTGTAGAAGTGGCGGAAGACGAAGAGTCTTTCGAGAGATAGTGGATTTGAATTCGAGTAGATTCTTGAAATCCGATATTTTCTATTTATATAACCCTAGTAATGATGATTAGGAGTCAAATTAAGCATAAACATACCTTAGATAACGGAGGAAAGGACGCGGGTTTCGAAGTTGAAAAATTTGAAGGAATACTAAATCTGACGGGTCATTTCTCGAGTGGAACTTCAGTACTCGAGTGATGGAATAGAGGTACTCGAGAGGCGGTATGGTAGTACTCGAGCGATCTAATTCTACTTCTCGAGAAGAATTTAGTACTTAAGTGGTAGCACTCGAGTGACTTACTTAGTTCTCGAGAATTCAGAGAAGTACTCGAGTAGACATATTTGAGTTCTCGAGTAGTCATTCTTTGTCTCGAGAAATGAAGTCCCTAAGAGAAATTTCTAACCTTTTTGACTTGTCCTTGAATTCTGAGCTGTGAGAAGAGTCCATCTTGTCTATCCTTCTTTATTGAGCATACCAAGCTCAGTTTTGAAGAAAATGAACTTGGTCTTGTCCAACGGCTTTGTGAATATATCTACAACTTGCCTATCAGTTGGAACATAATGCAGATCTATGTCCCCATGCTCCACATGCTCCCGGATGAAATGGTATCTCAGCTCTATGTGCTTTGTCTGGCTGTGAGAGACTGGGATGTTGGCTATTGCTATTGCACTGGAGGAGTCGCAAAAAAGTGGGATGTCTTGACTTGCGTGTTGTAGTCTTCCAGCTGGTTCTTTAGCCAAAGCAATTATGCACAACAACTGCCGGCAGAAATATATTCTGACTCGGACATTGAGATTGCGACACAATTTTTCTTTTTTCTTCTCCAGGAAATGAGCCTTCTTCCTAGGAATTGGCAAGTCTCGGAAGTTCTCTTCCTGTCATCTTTGCTACCTGAAAAATCTGCATCTAAAAAACAAATTAATTCTCTATCATTACTTCTTGGGTACCATAAGCCAAAATTCGGTGTACCTTTAAGATATCTCAAAATCCGCTTTGCAGCAGCATAGTGAGATTTCTTACAGTTCACTTGGAATCTAGGACAGACATATATAGAGAACATTATGTCTGGTCTACTGGCAGTAAGGTAGAGCAAGGATCCAACTATGCTTCTGTACTTGGTTTCATCAAAAGGTTTCCCTTTCTCATCCTTGTCTAGAGACGAAGCTGAACTCATTGGAGTCCTCATAGAGCTTGCATTCTCCATTCTGAATTTCTTAATCAACTCTTTGGTGAACTTAGTCTGCGAGATGAAAATTCCATCCTCAGATTATTTCACCTGAAGTCCTAAGAAATAGTTCAGCTCACCCATACTGCTCATTTCAAACTTCCCTTGCATAAGTTTAGAAAACTTCTTGCAGAGGTTATCGTCTATAGAGCCAAAAATAATGTCGGCGACATAGATTTGCACTAGGAAAATCTTGTCTTTTATTTCCCTAAGAAATAATGTCTTATCTATCTTTCCCCTTGTGAACTTGTTCTCAAGAAGAAAGCTAGACAGTGTTTCATACCAAGCTCGAGGAGCTTGTTTCAAACCATATAAAGCTTTAGATAAAAGATAAACATAATTAGGAAAGTTAGAATCAACGAAACCTGGAGGTTGTTCCACATACACCTCTTCCTTTATGTCACCATTAAGTAAGGCAGACTTCACGTCCATCTGATAGACGGTGAAGCCCTTAAGTGCAGCATATGCTAGGAATAACCTAATTGCCTCCAGCCTTGCCACTGGTGCATATATCTGGTCGAAGTCGATTCCTTCTTCTTGTCTGTATCCTTTGGCGACGAGTCTGACCTTATTCTTTATGATCGTACCATCCTCTTCCATCTTGTTTCTGTAGACTCACTTGGTTCCGATGACGTTCTTACCTTTGGGTCTTAGAATAAGTTTCCAGACTTGACAACGCTTGAACTGATTTAACTCTTCTTCTATGGCCATAATCCATGATGCATCCGAGTTTGCTTCCTCAAACTTCTTTGGTTCAACCTGCGAGAGAAAACTCAAATATAGTTTTTCATTATTAGTACCTCTATGAGTTCTGACACCATCCTAGGGATCTCCGATGATTTGATCAATTGGGTGATCCTTCAGATGTCTGAGCTCTAGGTTCCTTGCATCTGGAGCTTCTTCAATCACAGGAGTGACTTCATCAAATTGAATGATTTCTTAATCTTGATCATCAACCTCTCCAATCGGGGTTGGAGTGGTGATCTTGATTAATTTTTAACCTTTTTCTTTAGTCGCCTCATCCAAG
Source organism: Platanthera zijinensis (assembly GCA_039513925.1). Lineage (NCBI taxonomy): Eukaryota > Viridiplantae > Streptophyta > Magnoliopsida > Asparagales > Orchidaceae > Platanthera > Platanthera zijinensis. The sequence continues at coordinate 15,505,093 of CM077084.1, forward strand.
TTAAGTTCTTTCAACTTTGAACCTGCATCTTCAATGAACACACTAGAAGAGTTGCTTTGCAGCAAGCTCGTCTCATCAAATACAATATGTATAGATTCTTCAACTACCAGTGTTTTCTTATTAAATACCCTACATGCCTTACTATGGCTACTATACCCTACAAAAATACCTTCAAAACTCTTTTCACTAAATTTAGTAGTATGATACTTACCATTATTAAGAACGAAGCATTTACAACCAAAGATTCTAAAATAGGATACAGTCGACTTTCTTCCCTTTAGAAGTTAATAAGGCATCTTATTGTGGTTCTTATTTATGAGTGCTCGATTTTGCACATGGCATGCAGTGTTGATGGCTTCAGCCCAGAAGTTGGTAGTGAGGCATCACTCAACATAGTCCTGCAAGCCTCTATGATCGTTCTATTACTTCTCTCAGCTACTCCATTTTATTGCAGAGTACGGGGAGAGGAAAACTCATGAAAGATACCTAGGATTTCACAAAATTATATCATGGCCCCAGACTTGAATTCAGTTCCATTGTCACTTCTGATTTTGACTACGGAACAACTGTATTCATTCTGGATCTACCTAACAAAATTTGTAAATATATCGAAGGTATCTGACTTGTGTTTCAGAAAGAACACCCACGCAAAGCGCGAGTAGTCATCAAAAATAACCAATGTATAATCCTTACCTCCTAAACTTCTAACTTGTAATGGACCGAACAAGTCCATATGAAGTAGGTGTAAACACCTATTAGAGTCTTTGCCTATAATGCTTTTAAAAGTAGCCCTTGTTTGCTTGCCTTTCACACATGCATGACAAGATCTGTCCTTAGCGCACTTAACGTTCGGTGCATCACGTACTAAGTTCAGAGAAAATAATTTATTAATAGTTTTAAAATTAATATGTGTTAATCTCTTGTGTCATTGGTCACCAAGAGACGCACTATCTTTTGCCAAAAGACACACTGGTGTAGAAGAGTCTATACAAATAAAATTTAAATTAAATATATTTTTACTACGATTACCTGATAAAATCATTTCCAAATTCTCAACAGACTTTATCAAACACTTATCAGCATGAAATTCAACTATGTATCTTTTATCGCATAGTTGGCTTATGCTTATGAGATTGTGTTCCAGTCCTTCAACATAAGCCACATCCGAAAAGGATACACTGCCATTAATAATAATACCATAGCCTTTCATAATTCCTCAGTCAGAACCTCCAAAGATGACCTTTGGTCCGTTCATGTCTGGAGAGTAATTCTGGAGAATGCTTCTAGTCCCGATCATATACTGAGAGCATCCGCTGTCCAAATACCAAATAGGATTTCTGGTGGCCTTTGGACATACCTATAATCACAAGTCAGTTTGCCTTAGCAACCCAAACTTGCTTGGGTCCTTGGTATCTAGTTAGCTTGCTTCCCCTACATGTATTAACAATGTGAGCGGTCTTTCTTACATGGTTAACCTGAGGGGTAACATAGTTTATGGGATTAAACCAGCCATCGATGGCAAAGTGACCGATTCTGCCACAGCACCAACAGTCAAACCTAATATATCTTTGCCTAACTCCCTCCTGCTTGACTTTTAGGGAGTATGGTCTAGCAGGGCAGCATTCTTAGAAGTAGAAGCTTCATGGTGAAGACAATCACATGACTTCTTCTCCTTCATAGGTTTTTCAATAACAGGCTTTACTTTTGGAGCCTTCTTGATGTTATGACCATGATCAAAAGGGCCATAGCTCTGAAGAGTGATCTCTTCATAAGGTGCCTTAAAGACACTTTCACCAAAGTTTCGAGGGCGAGTCCATCCTTGGTACCTTGACTTGGGCTCTAGATAAGTAGGCCTAATTAAGTGACCGTAGGAGGAGTCAAGATTAAACTTATTAGTAGGAAAAACAACCTTCTTAATGTAGTCTGATCTTGTGGAGCTTTCCCTTTTTCCTTGGCCAAACCCTTCTTGGCCGCCTTATTTCTCCTCTGGGCTTTATTTCTCCTAGAATATTTACTAGGTGCACACATATGGACTAAGCCAACACCCTTAGTCTGAGCAGAGAACTCAGCAACAAGAGGAAGAACTATCTTGGGCTTAGAGAAACCTTCCACAAGTTTCTTTTCGGCTTCAAGTTGCTCTTCCAATCCCTTGATGATTTCTTCTTTCAGATCGAGGTGCTTGAGAGCCTTATTGTACTCATCAACTACAGTATCTAAGTCTTCTCTGAGTAAGTCCATCTTAATGAGTTCCTCTCTCAGAGAGCTTTCTACGGCCTTTAGAGACTTAATCTCTTTAGCCTGAGTTTTCAAAACCTTTCAACATTTGTCGTAGGCCATGATAAACTCCTTATACTGGGCCATGAGTTCAGACTCATTGTCAAAAGAGCTATCCTCATGATCATGATCAGAGACATCAGATTTAGAGAGGGGTGTATGAGATTTTACCTCACCAGTGAACTGGGGCTCTTCTTCTTCGTCAGTATGTTCCATAAGCCCAAAGTAGGCTTCCTCTTCATCACTTGACTCAAATGAGTCAGTGCCGCTGAGGGTTTTGCCCTTTTTGGCTACAAGTCTTCTTTCTGTCTTCTTCTTATGATAAGAAGATTTCTTCTCCTCTCTTTGGCAACCCTTCTTCTTCTTATGGGGGCAATCAGCAATTACATGACCTGGCTTATTACAATAGTAACAAACTATGTCAGTAGAAATAGTTTTGTTCGGTTTAGAATTATACCTGTCATGGATACTTGAGCCCTTCTGCCATCGATCACCATCATGTTGTGATCTTCTGTATGAGGCATCCTTGCCTCTCCATTGCTTTTTCTTGTTCAAGAATTTCTTGAACTATCTTGAGAGAAGCGAGAACTCTCCTTCAAATACCTCTGATCCTGAAGTGTTTGGCTCAGATGATTCTTCTTCACTTTCTACTTGAGCCGGGGAAGGTGAAGCAGCTTTGCCCTTCCTTGAGCTGTCTGTCTTCAGAGCGACAGACTTCTCCTTGGGAGAGAATCGAATCTTCTCTTCTTCAGCTTTTCTGGAATTAATTTGAAGTTCATAGGACATCAGCTTTCCAAAGAGGTTTTGAGGATCAGTCTCAGCCAACTTGCCAAATTCTCTAATGGCACATACATTGTTGTCCCATTCCTTGGTTAGGGACCTCAGAAACTTATCGTTCAGCTCTCCATTTGTGAAGACTCGGCCATATACTCTTAGGCCATTTACTATCTTGAAAAGTTCTCAAAAGTTTTAGCAATGGTGTCCTTGGGTCCTTGCCGGAAGGCTTCATACTTCTTATTCAGAAGGGATCTTCTGTCATCCCTTACTTCTTCAGTACCTTCCATCAAGATGATCAGAGACTGCCACATCTCCTTAGCAGATTGGCAGTGAATAAAATTCTGCAACATTGAATCATCGACTACACTTGCTATAATATTTTTGTCTTTCTTGTCTAAAGAGACAAGTGCAATCTCATCTTTGTCGAGATCCATTAGCATGCTTTGCAGCATCTATGGTGGAGGCGATCATGGGAACATAAGGACCTTCTTCAACAATCATGAAGATCCTTGGATCCACAGCTTCCATAAAGAATTTTATTCTTTCATTCCATATTGCAAAATTATTCTTTGTGCACAAGGGAAGCTTGGCAAAATCCTTGGCTCTGTCCATGCTTGAATAACTCATAGACAACTTGGGCCAGATCTGATCAAGGTGTTAACTTTCTTATGATCAACCTCCCTATGATACCAATTGAAAAACGTCTAAGTTGTCTACCTAAATCACCTAGAGGGGGGTGAATAGGTGAGTTGTGCTACTTATTGCGGAATAAATACTTTAGCGATCTAATGCACAAGAAATAAACAAGCATTCACAGAGGACACCAAGAATTATAATGGTTCCCCATTCTTGGGTACATCCACTTTCCACTCACCGATCTAGCAAACCACTAGACTCGGCTACTCCACTAATCTCGGATCAAAATGATCCTACCACTCAGAATAACGTTCCTACAATCTCGATCCAAAACGGGATCTACACTCGGAAGAAGAAAACTTACTACAACTCGGAGAACAAATCTCCTACAAGATTAAAAAGAGATTTGTAGAATACAAACAATAATTTTCGCAGATCTGAAAATCTCCCTAGGTCTTCTTTTAGGGACTTTGCGGCTTTATCAGAAATTGTAGAAGAAGACGCTCGGCTAGATGCGTTCTGAGAAGCTTTGACTCACACAATCAAGGAGTGGATGGAGAAAGATGAATCCCTTGATCTGCGAATCTCTCTGGATCGGAAGTTTCCCTTGGTGTTCTTGAAGGTGTGCGACAACTTTCTGTAGAAGAGAAGAATAATGTCGGCCGATCCAGATCTTAGAATTACTCTCTTAGGGTTTATCATTATGACAAGACCTTTTATAAGATCTCCCTAACGGAAATAATCATCATTAATGATGGCCACATGGACCAATCATATCACGACATTCAAAAATTAGATCTGATAGGGACTTAAAATTTTTTCTGAAATCGGTTAAGTATTACTCGAGTGAGAAGTATGCTACCGGAGTGAATGAACTGGCTCTCGAGTGAAAGACTTTGACTACTCGAGAGGAGGCAATTTTGGAAATTCTGGATGTAGAAGTAAATCACTCGAGTGGTTAATAGATTACTCGAGTACTAGACATACATCTCGAGAGGTAGACTTAAGCTTCTCGAGAGCTTGGACTTAGAGAAAATTCTGGATGAAAAAATCGATCACTCGAGAACTGAAACTGAAATACTCGAGTACTAGACAAACTACTCGAGTACAAAGAAATCCTACTTGAGTGGTCTAAGAATTTTCTCGAGAACTAACTCTGTCACTCGACATAATCTTCTCAACTACTCGAGTACTCAGCTAGACTACTCGAGTACTTGACTTAGAAAAATTTCTGAGAGATAAACATGTTCACTCGAGAATGAAAGCAGTTCTACTCGAGTGATGGACTTGGCTTCTTGAGTGCTAGATATAAGCTACTCGAGAACCACTTCCACACTCGAATTATAGACCAGATTTACTCGAGTGTTTCTATGGCTTCTACTCGAGTACTAAGAGAGCTACTCGAGTACAACATTTAGAATTTTCTCAGCTTTATGAAACTTGAGTTCTTCATTCCAAACAACATCCAGTCTTCATCCATTAGTCCATGTGCTTGAACATGAAGTGTATCCCATTAGAGAGGCTACATATGAGTTAACACCTTGGATAACATAATGAGGAATTACATTGTATGGTTCTGTGTTTGATGACCCATTATAGACTAACATTGGTCTACACTTGGCAATAAATCCTACAAACACATAACTAGAATAGGAAATCAAATATAAACTAATTCATCTTAGTTCAAGGGTGACTTCATACAAATCTTGGTTATTGTGGATACAATACCCAACACCACTTGTGTTTCAGCTGGCTCCCCCTCAACTCCTGCACTCAATCTCTCAAGAGTTTCCCTGGGGGTTGGAGAAAAAATCCTATCCACAGAACTTGTTCTTCCTCCTCCTCTGGAACATCTGGGGCTCCCCCTGGCCTTAAGATCCTCCTATCCCACCTTGAGAAGATGGATGATTCGATCTTCTTCAGGTGATGGATAGGCACACCTTTGGTCATATCAAACTTGTTTCTATCCAGTTGGTTAAAGTATAAGCTGATAATCCTTAAAAGTTGGGTGTGCGAAGACTGTCCATGATCTATTCAAACAGCATTGCACCCCAATCTAGTCTTTTTCTGCAGATGATCGTCACAAGCATTTTGAACATCTCTGATGAAAGGTGAAAGTATCTAGCGTCTTCCTAAATCACCTAGAGCGGGGTGAATAGGTGATGTTTGTGTGTTTTTGCGGAATAAAAATTATCTAAAAATTCAAGCACACAAACATAGAGATTTATAGTTGTTCCCAATATTGGGAACGTCCACTGTCCTGCCTCGCCTATCTACCATGAAGGGATAGATTCAGCTACTTCACCTTTCTCATATTATCACAATCTTACACCTCGGAGCAACTCTCCTACACCTCTATCCACAACAGGATCTATACCTCGATCCACAAACCGGATCTACAAACTCGATCCACTAACGGATCTACACTCGGAAGAACAAACTTCATATAATATCAGAGACAAAGCTCCTACAATGGTTAAAACCATTTTTAGAACAAACAATAAAAATTTTACTCTTCGAGATCTAAAATCTCCAAGGATCTTCCTTCTTGAAAACTGAGAAGCTCTATGAAGAAGGTTGAGGAAGAAATTCGAGAAAACTTGATTTGAAAACACGATCAAATGTACGTTGAAGAATCTTGGAATCTTGGATCTGTTGAATCTTTTCTCCCGTTGAATCGTTGGATCTACAGAGAGCGGCAGAGAAGAATTGATGATGAAGACGGTGGCTTCTCCTGAATTTTGGAAAGTACGAGAGAGATTCTGATTCTGTAAACTCAATTAGGGTTTTCGATTCTGATTGAAAAGAATATATATAGATCAAGTCTAACGGTCATAAGTCATTAAGGAAAGATCCATGTGGATCAATCATCATTAACTTAGATTAATTTGAAATCCCGTCAGAAGATTTGAAATGAAAAATCTGCAAGTTCATTTCACGAAAAGAAATAGATTTCTTGAGAAATGACTAGCTTTCTCCAGAAAAAAGACATGGCTTCTCGAGAAAAGACTTGGCGAAAATTCTCTGAAGTAAAATATAGATTTCTCGAGAAGAATATTATGTCTAGAGAAAAGTACTTAGCGCAAATTAGAACTGAAGACAGATTTCTCGAGAAGAATATGATTTCTCGAGAACTGAAGTGCTTTCTCGAGGAATGGTCTGACCTTCTCGAGAAATTTACTTTACAACAATTTTGTGAACTGAAGATTTGATTTCTCGAGAAAAAATTGATTCCTTGATAAAAAGATTTAGCTTCTCAAGAAATGATTTCGATTTCTCAAGAACTGCTTTGCTTTTCTCGAGAACTAACTTGACTTTCTCGAGAAATCTTTAGGGCATTTCTCGAGAAAAGGACTTAGAATTTTTTCAGACAATTTCCCGAGAAGTCTTATGGTTTCTCGAGAACAGCTATGCTTTCTCGAGAAATTTTCTTAAACTTCTCGAGAAATACCTGTCATTTCTCGAGAAATGGACTTAGGAAATTTTTTTGAAAAATATTCTTTTCTTCTTGAAGAAATCCAGCAACCCTTCCGTTCTTCCATTGCCTTAGTACTTGAAAATGAAGTGCATCCCAATAGAGAGGTTATACATGAGTCAACACCATGGATTACACAATGAGGGATTACATTGTATGGTCCTGTGTTTAGTGACTCATTGTAAACTGATATTGGTCTACACTTAGCAATAATGACATGCAAACACTCAACTAAAGAATGACATCAAATATAAACTTAATTCATCTTAGTTCACGGGTTACTTCACACAAATCTAGGTTATTGTGGATACAAAACCCAACAATCTCCCCCTATTTGTAGAAGTCAGAACTCTCTACACTAAGGTGAATTATATCAAGACAATTAAAGAATTAACTAGCATGTAAAATAATGTATGTAAAGACAAATAAAAAATAATAAGATATGAGCAACAAAATTCAAAATTTTATATATAGAGAGAGTTTGTCCAAAGGAATATCTTGTTCCACAAAATTCTATACAACTGACAATCATAAAATCATTTGAATTATTGTTGGTGCAGTCTTTCCTTCTTCTCTTACTGTCTCTTCTGGTAACTGAATGGCTTGGGATAGTATTTTGAAGGTCGAGGAGGAGTTGTAGGATTATTACGACCATATTCACGATCATAAATCCTTCCCTTAGTCAAAGACTTTTCGTAGAGCACTGAATCCTTGTGACTGTAGTGATCATCTTTATTTTCATTGAAATCCACAACCAGCTTCAGAGTATCCAGAATAAGAGATTTAGAAGTTGGACTCCACACTTTAGCAAATTCTTGTTATATTCTTTTAGCACACCTTGTCTGGGGATAGATCTACTGGCAGAGGCACCTTCACCATATTTCCTTTTCTTTTGTACTGGCATATCAGAAGGTAGATCTTGAGGAAACTCAGGTTGCTCAGAAGTCTAGATTTGAGAATTCAGGAAGAGCTTCAAACTGTTCTGGTCCAGGAGAAAAAGTAGGCTTGAAGACATTGGGATCAAGATGTGGAGGTGGAGCCTCATTTGGGTCAACCTGAAAATCTGGGAAGATTTGGTTTGCATCCATACAGCAGTCTCAAAAGTATATATGTTTACCCCTTTAGTCTGCTTTTCAACACTGGTATTGATCTCTTGCAATTGTTCACCCCACTGATTTTTCATCTTTTGAACTTTCTTGTCTAGAATTTCTTTTACTTTATCCTCTCCCTTTCTGACTTCTACAGTGAGGGTCTCTATGACATCTTCCTTAAACTTTCCAACTTCTTCCCCAGTTTTGAAGTTTTGTGCTTTCATTTTTCTTCGGCAATACTATCTTATTGTTTGCCACTATAACTGCTTGATCCATGACTTGACCAACACTAGTGATTGTGTGGTCTAGAGCCTTGCCAACAATATTCAGTAGTCTTTTGAACTCATCTATATTATGTTGAATTTCAGCAAAACCTTTGCTCATTCCTTTTTCAAGAGCAGTTACTTTTGCTGTCACTTTACTGAGAGACTTGTCAAAGTACTCTCGTTGCTTAGTCAACATAGACTCAATTTTACCCAACAGGGTATCATTAGGAATAATTGGAGCTGGAGGAGATGGTGGAGGTAAAGCTGGAGCTATCCATACTGGAATTTCTTCAAATACAACTACACTTTTGCCTTTTTGGACAGAAGTCGTGATATCTCCTTCCTCTCCAAGAATGATTGGTATAGAGAAATTTAAGGTCTTGAGAGGAGGGTCTGTAGGTTCTGGATTAACTACATCCTTATAAAAAAGTAACAACACATTCTCCCCCTCACTTTGTGCCTGGAGCTGAGAATCTTCTAGGGTCTCTGCAGAAGTCTCTTCAGGAATCTTTTCAGGAGACTTTTCAGGAGAGTTGAATAGGGGATCATCTGAAGTTAGATTTTTTATCACTCTGTTAATGTCAGCTGCAGTAGCATCCATTTGAGAATCATCAAGATTTTCTTGATCAGAGGAAGAATCAACATTCATACTTGAGCCACCATCATGCATAGAGGTGCTCTGTTCATCATCATACTGAGCTAGACTTTCCTTTTCCACTGTCTTAACATCATCAATAACTTGCTCTTAAACCTGAGAACCGTAAACATCTGACTGAACCTCTGTGTCTTGTACCTCAGCTTGTTGTACTTCTTCATGAACTGAAGGAGCAGGCTCCCCCTCAGTAGCTGCACAAGATGTGCCAACTACATTATTAAGAGGAGGAGATGGGGTCCTGTCATCATCATCTACTGTCCTGGGAACTGCATGATCCTGGACTTGCCTTGGAATTCTGATCTCCCATCTCTAGATGGAGGATAGAGTAATTTTCTTCAGGTGGTGAATTGTCACACCTTTGGATAAGTCAAAGATTTCAGGGTATGCCTGATTTAGATACAGAGAAATTTTTCTTCCAAAGTTTGGTGCTTTTAGACTTTCCTTGATCTTCTTAAATAGCATGTATCCCCACTAGAATTTATTTTGACATACCACAACTATCATCATGTCGAAGAAATCATAAGAGATGTATCCAATCGATCCTGTTTTGTAGAGTAGCACCTTTCCTAGAATTTCAGTCAAAAGTCTACTCACATCTGTCATGTGTTATCTTCTAAAAAAAGTGGTGGACTGGGCCGGAAGATCGCAGAAGGAGAAGGTTCTTGAAAGACTTTAATTCAAGAGCCTAAACACCTAGAGGGGGGGGTGAATAGGTTTTAATCTTTTTGTGTCTTTTTAATTTTTTTTAGGCAAACAGTTATATGACTTCTTTCAGCACAGATTAATCAATCTACAAAAAATAAACGCATCACAGCAAACACCAGATTTATAGTGGTTCCCCAAGATATGGGTACATCCACTTTCCCCCTTCGCCTGTCCAGCAGATAACTGGATTCAGCCTAACTTCCTTCCACTGGCTCGGATCCGCAGATCTTACAATCTCAGAACCCAAGATGGTTCCTACACCTCAGACTTAATACAAGTCCTACCTCAGATTCTTCTCCAGAATCCTACCTCAGGCCTTAGCCCTACCTCAGCCTTTATAATTAGGCTTACAACTCAGACTTTCCACAAGTCCTACCTCAGGCACACAGCCCTACCTCAGCCTTCATAATTTTAGGCTTACAATCTAAGATCTAACAATAGATCCTACAAGAATTTGTGAGTAAAGAGTAACTGAAAACTTCACCAGCAAGATTTCTCTGTTGATGTAGCCTTCTTGATCAGTTCTTGTATAGACTGATCCTTCAGATCAAACCTAACTTAGCTTTTCAAAGCTTCTTGATTAGAATAAAATAAGGTGGATCTTCTCTTGATGTTGAAGTTGATCCTCAGTCAGCTTCTTCTATAAATTCATATTGAACTCTGAATCTTTCTTGCAGACAGCCCTTGATCTGTAAGAATTCTTCTTATTGATCCCTCTCTGTCGTTTCCGATCTGTCTCTTATATAGAGCTTGCTCCATGGTTACCGGCTGATCCGGTTCATAACAAACTTCTGACAGTTCTGATAGAGGTGTCAGACTGGCTAGTTATAATAGCTGTCAAGTCACCAGTCACGTCACCAGGTTCTTCAATGTCTTTTTAACTCAGCACACAACACTGAACAGACTTCTTCACATGTGTCGACACATATAGACTAAGTGTCGACACAAGTCTTCATGGTGTCGACACAATTACTCCAAGTGTCGACACAGTTAAACTTTTGCTTCTCGACACTACTTCTGTTGTATGTGTCGACACAAGTCTTGTGTGTCGACACAGTAGCTCCTTGTCTCGACATTTATGTTGCAGACAGTTGGCGTTGAGTGTTTGTCAAATGGCGTTGAGCGTGTGTCGACACAAGTCCTGTGTGTCGACACAATTACTTCTGAACTCGACACAGCTTTTTGAGAGTTGGTGTGTCGACACAAGTCCTGTGTGTCGATACAATTGCTTTAGGTGTCGACATATCTCCTGAGTGTCGACACAGCTTCAGTTTTAAGTGTCGACACATTTCTGGATATCGACACAACTGCTTCTTTAGGTGTCGATGTTAACCCCAGAATCCGCAACATTTCCAGCTAGGCATCTTGCCCTTCCCTCGCTGAACTCAAGTACTCAGTTCGCCCAGCTCGCCAGTTGACGTGGTCTGTCACCTAGGCGGACTCCAGCTATCAGTCCGCTCAGGTCGCCCTCGGTTCCCAGCTCTGCTAGATCGACGACCTCCAATCGACGAGTCAGGCTCAGGCCGGCAAGCTCCGAGTCAGGCCGCCCAGGTCGCTCAGGTCGCAGCTAATTTAAAAGAACCGCGCTCGATGCGACCAAGGGAGGTCTCCAGCTCGCTGGCCCAGTCCGCCGGTCCCGCACGGACTACTTGTTCCTTCTCTTTTTTGATTCCCGTCACCGCTGCCCGGCTCTTTTGTACTCCGGGCAGCCGGTTATTTTAGCCCTGCCCGCTTGGGCAGGCCCCCAGCCTATAAATAGGGGGAAGTGGTGCACTCAAAGGGCACTGACTCGAGCCCAGGAGCCCACTTGTTAAAGGCTGCGGACTCGAATCTCTGGCTTTGCGGTCTCCAGCTTGCTTTCTGCTTTGCTTTGCTTTTCCCTTCTTGTAACCCCTCCTTTGCAATCAAAAGTAAGCCCGTCGCAGGAGAGGCATTCAGGCCGCGACGGGCGAAGTCTGGTGTTGCCGTGTTCCACGGCTCTTGCTTTTCTGTTCCTTTTCTAGTCCGCCAAGTAGACTGCTGCTCGCAGTTTGTTTTTCCTTTTCTTCCCTAGGTGCTCGAACAGTTAGCTGTTGGTGCTCGTTTCCGCCTTCGCTTTTCGCGCATCAACAGTTAACACGCGGCCTTCAGATTCGAGCAGTTTTTGAAACCGCGGATAGAAATGTCAGACCGCCGAGGTCGCCGCTCCGACCGCTCCAGCTCCCCCGATGATTCGCTGTGGGAGGCATTGGAGCAGTCCCGCTGGGAAGCTGAAGTATCGCGAAGAGAGACTGACCAGCGGCTCGATACGATCAGCCAAGCCCTGTTAGCATTGACTCAGCGGCTTGCCCCCCAGGTTGCTGAAGAAGTTGCTGAGACACCTGTCCGCCAGACTCCAGTCCGCCGGACCCCGGCTCGTCACACCCCTCTTCAGCAGTCGCCTGTGACCGCGCCTCCGCCTCTCCACCAAGCTCAGTCCGCAGCTCCCCTGCGACCTCAGGCTGATCAGTTCGCCCCACTGATGGAATTCTTCAGGGAAGCAGCCCGAGGGACCCCGGCTCGCCGACTAGACTTTGTTGATCGGCAGTCCGCAGAGCTCGCAGAGCTTCGTCCTCCAGTCCACCCTTCTGCTGATTCAGAAACTCCCTCTCCCTTTGTCGATCGAATCCGATGGGAGTCAGCGCCAAGCAATTTCAGAGAGCCTCGTCTCCCTTTTTATTCAGGGGAGACTGATCCGGTCTCCCACCTGCAGGCATTCAAAGGGGCAGTTGCATTGAGGAGCCTCTCTGACGCCCTGAAATGTAAACTTCTGGTGACCACTCTTGATGGTCAAGCAAAAGAATGGTTCTATGAGTTGCCTCCAGGCACCATTTCCTCCTTCGCTGAGCTTCGCAGTGAGCTGCTCCTGAGGTTTGCAACCTCTAAGAAGAGAAAGGATGGGCCGGCAGCCCTTTTTGACATTAGGCAAAGAGACAATGAATCGGTGGCAAGATTCGTTGATCGTTTCCAAAAGGAAATCCAAGGGGTAAGGAATGTGAACCCCGATTATTATAAAGTTGCCCTGATTCACGGCCTCCGGGAGGGCCCGTTGAAATTCAAAGTGACTACAAAGGCACCATCAACTTATCAGGAGCTCATAGCGATAGCTAATCGCTTTATTGAGGGAGAAAATGCCAACCCAACCTATATCTCATCCCTAACAGCTAAAGCTGGAGGAAGGGATGTCCCCAACTCCTCTTCCAACAATCAGTACCACAGTAAGCCTCCCCGGCCTGACTTCCATCCTCCACCTCAGAGGGGATGTAACCTCCGTCATAAGAAACCCTTCCTTGGCCATCAACAGTTTCATGATCAGAGACTGCCGTTGGCCGTCACTCCCGCCGTTCCCCTTCAAGCGCTCCCCATTCTTCAGAGCGCCCTGCCAGCTTCAAATCCTCATGGGAGCAGCCCTATGGAAGAGCTTGCAGATCTGGGCATCGACTTTGAAGAGGTTGCCCAGATAATCCAGAAGAAGGTTGAAGAAAAGAGGCAGGGGCCTCAGAGAGATTGGAAGCCCAGGGACAATTCTCAGTTCTGTAATTTTCACAAGGAGAAGGGTCATCTGACTAAAGACTGCAAGGCTCTTCAGAAGCTAGTTGAGAGGTTGCTCGCCGAGGGTAAACTCGAGGACCTGGGCAGGAAGAGTGATTCTTCAAAGCCTTCCACCTCCAAGGGCAAGGAGGTGGCTGAAGTCCACCAGGAATGCATAGAGATAAGGGATGAGGGCCATCTGGGGCTCATTGCCATCCCAAATGAGTGTATTGATGTTGTCGACGAGGGGGCCCTGGGAAGACTCTTTTTCATCCATGGCGGAGCAGGGACTGAGTCTACTCGGAAGTCTTCTCTATCAAGGCTTTCTCGAGCTGAGGTTGCTTCTACTTCTTCCGCCCCACCCTCTGAAGTCGTCACCTTTGATTCCGCGGACCTTCCAGTAACCGCCAACCCTTTCGATGATGCCATCGTAGTCCAGGCAGCCATCAGAGATTTCACAGTTGATAGAATTCTCATTGACACTGGCAGCTCCGTAAATCTCCTCTTTAAGTCCACTTTTGAAGCCCTGAGGACTGGAAAGCCTCTGCTTTCCACCGAGGGACCACTTTATGGCTTCTCGGGCGAAAGAAAGGAGGTTGAAGGAAACGTCACACTCCCAGTGACGCTCGGAGGGGTGACCAAGGAAATCCAGTTCATAGTGGTAGATGCCCCGAGCAGCTATCATGCTATCTTTGGGAGACCATTGCTGAACAAATATCGCGCCATCATTTCAACATACCATTTAGCCATCAAGTTCTGCAAGGATGGCCGTCAATGCAGGGTCAGGAGCGACCCGAGGCAGGCTTGAGAGTGTTACCTCCGCACAGTTAATGTGACTGAAGTCTCCCCCTCAGCTTTTCCAGCAGCAGCAGAAGCCTTTTCTCCATCAGAAGCTGCTGAGGATAAAGAAGGCGCTCACCTGGAACCTTCCCAGGTAACGCAAGAAGTCCCCATTGCAGAAGGGGAAGAAAGAAAGCTCTCCATCAACTCCGAATTGCCAGAAGATCAAAAGGCGGAGTTGATATCTTGCCTATTGAAGAATCTGGATGTCTTCGCTTGGTCAGCGGAGGACATGCCAGGGGTGGATCCCGACGTGGCTTGCCATCATCTCAATGTTGATCCGGCTGCCAAGCCCGTCTAGCAAAAGAAGAGGGATGTAGCTGTCAAGCTAGCAGAGCCCATCAGAGAGGAGGTTGCCAAACTCCTCAAAGCGCGTTTCGTTCAAGAGATTCAGTATCCCGAGTGGGTCTCGAATGTTGTAATGGTTAAGAAACCTGGGGGAAAATGGCGTATGTGTGTAGATTTCACCCGTTTGAATAAAGCATGCCCGAAAGATTTCTACCCCTTGCCTCAGATAGATTTATTAGTTGATTCTGCGGTAGGATATCCGTTTATGAGTTTTTTAGATGCATTCTCTAGTTATCACCAAATAAGAATGCACAAACCTGATATCCCTTGCACATCGTTCATCACTAATGACGGTTGCTATTGTTATCTTGTGATGCCCTTTGGGCTTAAAAATGCTGGCGCAACCTATCAACGCATGATGGACCAAGTGTTTAAAGAGCAAAAAAGTAGAAATCTCGAGGTGTATGTGGATGACCTCTTGATTAAGAGTAGGTCTCTTCCACAGCACCTGGTAGATCTTGTAGAGACCTTTTCTACTCTACGAAGGCACAAAATAAAGCTTAACCCGTTAAAATGCATCTTTGGGGCAAGTAAAGGGAAGTTTCTCGGCCATCTCCTTACTCCTGAGGGTCTTGCCCCCAATCCTGATAAGGTTAAAGCCATCCTTAATATGACTCCTCCCCGTTCACCAAAAGAGGTTCAGCAGTTAGGAGGGAGGTTGGCAGGACTCGGGAGGTTCATCTCTCGAGTTGGAGATAAAAGCGCACCATTCTTTAAGACTCTTCGGGGAGCGTCCAAGTTTCAATGGACAGAAGAGTGTTCCTTGGCCTTTGAGCAATTAAAAAAGCAGCTAACCTCGACTCCTTTACTCCAAAGCCCCCGAGCAGGGGAGATGTTGTTCCTATACCTAGGGGTTGGTCCCGAGGCAGTTAGTTCAGTTCTGGTTCGCGAAGAAAGCAGAAGGCAGTTCCCTGTCTACTATGTCAATCACATCCTAAAAGATGCAGAGGCAAGGTACCCCATCCTAGAGAAGCTAGCTTTGGCATTAGTTATGTCTGCCCGCAGACTCCGACCATATTTCTAGGCTCATTCAATTCAGGTGGTTACTGATCAACCTTTGAAGAGTGTGCTAGAAAAACCAGAGCATTCGGGCAGGCTAGCTAAATGGGAAATTAAGCTAAGTGAGTTTGAAATTTCCTATGTGCCCAGAACAGCTATCAAGGCACAGGTGCTTGCAGATTTCCTGATTGATACGACAGAATCTAGCTTGGACCAGGCAGCAAGGTCTCCCTTAGCTTGGACCATTTATGTGGATGGAGCTTCTGGTAGAAACTCCTCGGGTGCAGGGGTAGTTTTGATAAACCCGAATGGCGTCAAGCTTGAGCAAGCCATCAAGTTCTATTTCCCAGTAACTAACAATCAGGCAGAATATGAAGCTTTATTAGCCGGCTTGAGGCTTGCACGAGAGCTTGGAATTGATCACGTCCATATCAAGACTGATTCACTGGTAATGGCTTCACAAGTTCTTGGCAACTTCGAGACCAGGGAGCCAGTGTTGAAAAAGTACCTTGTGCTGGTAAAGGTTGAGGTTGGCAGGTTCAAAAATTTTACTATTGAGCACATCCCAAGGACAGAGAATGAGGAGGCCGACGTTCTTGTAAAGCACGGGCTCTCATCAGGAGGGACAACTTCTGAGCTTTTCCACCCGGCAGTGGAGGGGGAAGGGGTAATGCAGATTGATCAATGCTCCTCTTGGATGGATCCGTTCATTCTCTACCTGTCAACTGGGAATCTACATCAGTCAGTAAAAGATAAGAAGAGATTCAGGTTGAAGGCGGCACACTATTACTTGATATCCGATATTCTCTACAGGAAAACCTTCTTGTCCACAATGGCAAGATGTGTTTCAGAAAGTGAAGTTCCCACCATTCTCCGAGAAGTGCATTCTGGCGAGTGCGGAAGTCATTCGGGAGCAAGAACATTAGAAAGAAGGATCCTGCGGCAAGGTTACTTCGGGCCTACAATGAAGAAAGACTCTGAGGCCTATGCAAGAAAATGTGTTCAATGCCAGAAATTCGCCCCTCTTCAGCATCAAGCAGCTCAATCTCTCAGATTGATTACAACCCCTTGGCCCTTTGCTGTTTGGGGAATGGATCTCATTGGCCCTTTTCCCATGGCAAGTGGGCAGCGGCGCTTTATTATAGTTATGATCGACTACTTCAGTAAGTGGATTGAGGCTAAAGCACTGGCAAAGACAACAACCCAGGTCGTGAGGAATTTTATTTGGGGAGAGATAGTCTGCCGATATGGAATCCCTATGGCAATAATCATCGATAATGGACCACAGTTCAACAATGCAGAGATGATAGGCTTTTGCAGGCAGATCGGATAGAGCTGCGCTTTGCATCAGTTCATCATCCCAGAAGCAATGGTCAAGTAGAAGCAGCTAATAAGCAAATCCTCAACCTGCTTAAGAAGAAGGTTCAAAAACTCAAGGGCAGTTGGGCTGATCAACTTCCCTCAGTCCTCTGGACCCTGAGAACAACACCTTCATCTGTAACAAGAGAAACCCCGTTCAAGCTTTCTCACGGGTCCGAGGCATTGATTCCTGTTGAGTTTGAAGTTCTGTCGCCTAGAGTACTGCTTGCCAGGCAAGGTACGGAGGATTGGCTTGAGTTGAACAGTGAGGAGATGAGGTTCAGTTTGGAGCATATCGAAGAGGTCAGAGACAAGGCTGCTATCAGGCAGGAGGAAGTTAAAAGAAGAATGGCCCGTTACTTCGATAAGAACGTAAGGGTCAAACACTTTCAAGTGGGAGATCTGGTTCTTAAAAAGGTTGATGCTGCTGCAAGAGCCAGCTGAGTTGGAAAGCTTAATCCTAGCTGGGCAGGACCATTCATTGTCAAGGAAGCACTTCAGAATGGGGCCTACCGGTTACAAACATTTGAAGGAGAAGACATGCCGCACACGTGGAGCGGAGATGACCTAAAGCGGTTCTTTTCCTGAACCTCTTTTCTTTTCTTCCTATGTAAACTCTTTAAGAGGTTCACTATTAACAAAAAGTTCCTTGCTAACACTTTTATCAAGTATCTTTGTGTTTCAAGTGTTGACAGTTAAATATATGAAGCAAGGATAACTCTAAACGGTTCTCTCTGAACTCTCTATTTTATGGTTATACGAATCTCTCAAAATTAATATTTGTCTAAATACTCATACTAACACTTCTTTGAATGCCTCTTCCTTCTTACCTCCTCGAGCAACTCCTGACAGTTGCTTGATACCAGGAGATATCGCCGTGTTCAGCAAAAACCTCCCCTAGAACCGTTGGTGTCAGCATAACACCACGACGACCACGTGTTGCGGGGAGATTTCGCACCGTGTAGTGGGAGCCTACCAACTCTAGTGCGGTAGGATACTAGATTTCGGATCCCGGCTAGTACCTAACCCCACTTCTGCATTATGGAGGAGCAAAGTGGAGGCCAGCTCTACCACGCCACTTAAGGGATATTGTTACAACCCAGATGATCGCACGGGGAAAGCAATGACGCTCCGGCCGCACCTACCCCCAGATCATCTTAGGGTTGTGACTCTCGAACACTCCTTGGTACCCTCAAGCAGTGCCTGCAGGAGACCCACAGTCTTGTCGATCTCAAAGGAAAGCAATGCCGCTCCGACCGTACCTGCCCGAGAGATCGACTTAGACTGTACTCCAGGCAAGAGGGCAGTGAATTGAGTTATTGAGTCTGCAGATCTCGAGGTCCAGTGAGGGAAGCAATGCCGCTCCGGCCGCACCTACCCGCTTGGCCTCCAGACTGCGGCTTTCTTCTTCACAGGGGTTATTATTCATTAATGAAGTGCGGACTCCAGTTGTCTTATCCGCTCAGTCCGCCGTCCCTTGGGTTGATTCTATAATTCATAACCTTGTGAGGAAAGCAATGCCGCCCCGGCCGCACCTACCCGCTTGGTTGTGAATTACAGGTCATTTCTGATATTATTCATCAATGAAGTGCGGACTCCAGTTGTCTTATCCGCTCAGTCCGCCGTCCCTTGGGTTGATTCTATAATTCATAACCTTGTGAGGAAAGCAATGCCGCCCCGGCCGCACCTACCCGCTTGGTTGTGAATTACAGGTCATTTCTGATATTATTCATTAATGAAGTGCGGACTCCAGTTGTCTTATCCGCTCAGTCCGCCGTCCCTTGGTTGATTCGGTAGTCCATAATCTTGTGAGGAAAGACGCTCCAGCCTCTCTTACCCACTTAGTTATGAATTACAGGTCTTTTCTGATGTTGTTGACTGATGTAGTGCGGACTTTGGCTTTCTAATTCGCCTAGTTCGTATAATTTGTTCAATGCATACAATGATTACTTAGAAAAAATTCAAACGTAAATATCTGCGGACGGTGACCCTAGACCGCCTAGTTCGCCTATTCTTGTTATTCAAGTGAGCAGATTGTCGTTTTCTTGGTTCTGTTCTGCAAAGCGCGGACTGCCAACCGAACTCGTCCAAGTTCGCCTTACACGTTCTCTTCGCTTAGAATATTTTCATATTACAGCAAGCTGTGGCTATGCAATTTCAGCGAGCTTTAAACGTACAGCAAAGCAATGACAAAGATTTACATATAAAGTGCGACCTCTAAACATAAGCAAGGGAAAAGAAAGCAGAACATCTCAGATCAAAAATATCCTTTTTCTATTCATTCAAAAATATATTTAAATGTCTTGGCAGGCTCGCGCAGAGTCCGCCCCCTTACATTAAAGGAAACCAAAAAATTACAATATATATTCCTATTCTGTCCTCTGCTTCTTGTCCGCAGGCTTCTCCGGGCTCGACCCATCCACATCCACTCTAGGCGAGTAGCCGCCTGAGTCACTACTGCTACTGTCATCAGAGTGAGAAGCGGCTGAGGGTTCTGTTCGCGAGCTGCTCTCACCAGAGCTGGAGTTAGCGGACTGATCCGACTGACCTCCTTGCTGCTGACTTGAGGCCACGTCTTCAGCAGCTTTCTCGTCAGTGGACTCCTCCTCGTCATCCTCGGCAACCGCTTTCCCCTTATCAGCTTGCTCGAACTCGGCAACCTTATCCTTTAGCTCCGGGAAAAGCTTCAGGAAAGGAATAGAGTCTACCCCAGCCTTCGCGTACCCATCGCTGATAACGCGCTCGAGCGCGACCTCGACGCTTTCCCTTACAAAAGGAAACATGGCCTTTTGAAAGTTTGGGTTGGTCACCTCATATGCGATCTGCAAAAGAAATCAAAACATCAGTCCACGAAAGATAAGCAAGATTAACGACGGCTAACTAAGCACTTACGGCCTTGTCTTCTTTATATTGATTAACTTTTACACCAAGTCGCTTATTCCTTTCTTTCAGCGAATGGCTTTCCTTCTTATACCGCGCATTGTCCCTAAGCAGCTCGCGCGTAAGCCTGCCTAAGAAGTGGTTGGTGACGGCGGAGTTCGCACTGGCCTGCGCAGCGAGAAGGGGGAGGTCATCAGGTGCCACACCTTGCAGATCGCGAAGGTTTTGCTTCTCGTATAAGGCGGACAGGGCGACGTGGGCATGGCGAGATGGGCGCGGACTCCTCCAGGAGGGAAGAGCCGTTGATAGGCGGACATACTTTTTCTTCTCATGCCAGTGGATCATGGGGTTGCCCCTCAGATCCTTCTGCTTCTCGCCGAAGCCCGCAATGTCGAAGCTGCCATCGGAAGAGTAACCCGCGGCGGGGTCTCCGTCTTCCCTCCTCTTTTTTGCGATTTCTTTTCTCCTTTCCCCTTGTGTAGGAGTCTGTCCGGCAGGCGCAATGGGCAGATTTGCGGGCACCGCCAAGGTCGCTGTAAGAGAGAAAGTTAGCTAAAATTCCCAGGTTGTTGCGGATACAAACGAAGGTCGCAAGACTTACTCTCTTGGCGGCTAATAGTATCCAGCCCAGGCAGCAGCGGGATGTAATAGTCGACATCCAGCCTCGCTCCATCAAGGAATCTGACGATGGCGGCCTCGGCATCGTTCAGCCGCACGCTCTTGAAGTCAGCATCCACGCGCAGCTGCGGACTGGTATGAAGGAACCCCAGGTCGCCTTCAAAGATAAGATACCTAGAGGTCCAGTTGTGGATCTTGTTCGGCAAGCCCACAACTTTCATTCCCCTACAGTAGAAGTAAATGATGCCTTTGTACTCGCGGTCTCCCGTCGGAGTGATGGAGCGAACAGAGAAAATTTTCCTGAAAATCTTCAAGGAAAATTCAACCCTCTCAGCTCCCAGGTAAGCAATGAAACTGCAGATGGCAACCATACTGTTCGGGGCAAGCTGGCCCGGAACCACCCCATAATGCTCAAAGATCTCCGCGACCTCCCAGAGCAGGGGGAATTTGAACCCGCAGTCAAAATGATCTATTGGAACTGCGAGCTGGGTAGCGCTTGAAAAATTCAGTCGTTCGTGGTGTTCGGGGAGCCGCGCGAGTACGGGCGAGCCCGCCATATGAACTTCCAAGAAAGCCTCCAGGTCGGCTTCGGTTAGCCTACTCCTTTTATGATCAGCAGCATGGAAGGCGGCTGCGGCCTCAGTGCGTGCGGACACCATGTTTTCAGACCGCAAGGCTTCAGCTCCCACTGTTTTCTATACAAAAAGAGAATGACGACCCAATTTATATAGAAACCGTCTGACATGATAGCCGTCAATCCGCTCAGATCGGTAAGCCAGTCCGCTCAGCTCGCTTCTTCCCTGTTTTCCCTGCAATATCAGATATTTCTCAAGGCTTTGCGGATTCAAAGCCAGTCCGCTCAGCTCGCTTCTTCCCTGTTTTCCCTACAATATCAGATATTTCTCAAGGCTTTGCGGATTCAAAGCCAGTCCGCTCAGCTCGCTTCTTCCCTGTTTTCCCTGCAATATCAGATATTTCTCAAGGCTTTGCGGATTCAAAGCCAATCCGCTCAGCTCGCTTCTTCCCTGTTTTCCCTGCAATATCAGATATTTCTCAAGGCTTTGCGGATTCAAAGCCAGTCCGCTCAGCTCGCTTCTTCCCTGTTTTCCCTGCAATATCAGATATTTCTCAAGGCTTTGCGGATTCAAAGCCAGTCCGCTCAGCTCGCTATTTCCCTGTTTTCCCTGCAATATCAGATATTTCTCAAGGATTTTGCGGATTCAAAGCCAGTCCGCAGAAACCGCAGTTTGCCAATAAAACGCTAGCCCGCATAACTTACATTCCATAACAGGATTATCCGAAAAAATAATAGAATACAACAAGCAGAGTAGCATCACAGCACAGATACAATCATACAACAAAGATGTTCAGCAACAATATTACACAGCAGCTTAAAAATATAAAAACAAATGTTTAGGCCTTAACGCTTTCCACGGTCTCTCAGAACAGGTCGCGCCTCCTCCTCCATTCCAACGTGAGCAGCCTGGTCGCTCCCTCGCAAGATCTCGCAGTAGAGCTGGGAAACCAGTTGATGCATGTTATTGAAGGTGCGGTGCATATGAGCCATGTCTCTGACTACCCGCGGAAAAGGAATTAATTGAACTCCCGGGGTTGGATCTGCGACCACCGCGGGCTGCCCGCTTGCCGCAGGGGCCGATCCCTCCCCCAAAGCAGGCTGAGACGTTTGCGACCTCACCCCAGCGGCTTCGCTTACTTGCTTTTTCCTTCTCTCGCCAAAGCCAAATATTTATTCCTATAATGTCTAACATCTCCGCTCAGTCGATTTTTCTCCTTGTTCGCTCCTTCGAGTGCGGATGAAAGGCCGGCGACCTCGCTTTCTAGGATCTTTTCCCGCGCTTTGCTTTTCTTTAGTTCAGTTCGAAGCTCGCATAACTCTTCCTCATATTTCTTCGCTAACAGTGCGCTGTCTTCTTTAGCAGGCAGCTCCTCCTGTGCGAGCTCATCAGCAGTCCGCGCCGCAGCCTCCGACACATCTGGTGGCGTGGGCACGATCTCGCCGACCTCGACAGAATCAGGCGTGGACTTCTGAACTGCAACAAAGAAAGTAAAGTCGCCTAAGTATCCAAGCCGCAATAGCCCCAAAAAAAAGGGAAAAGGTTTTTATCCACTTTTGGTTATCTTCGCGGCGATCTGGCGACTATCAAGGATAGGTCGCCTCACGTGCTCCGGATCAAAAGCCTCTAGGCGACGCCTCCATTCACGGCGGACTAGTGCTCTTGTCTCGGCCAGCGATCTGCTCGAGGCGACTATGTCATCAGTTTCTGTAAGGATCTTGACTGGCCGCGACTTTCGTGGAGGGGATTTGTACAACCAAGAGCTCTGAAACCGCTTGGTCGCCGGCTGCAACTTACCAGATCGCATCAGCTCGGCAGCAATCCGAAGATCCTCAGCATGCTTATCCACCACGAGCTTCTCCGAGGCCGCTTCAACCTTCGCCTTCATCATTGCGAGTTGCTCCTCGGTTTTCTTCCTCTCTTCAGCTGGAAAAAAAGAAGAAGGGTCATCAAGATTTTCTCCTCCAGTTGCAGTATCAGGCTGCAGCACCTTCAGTAGAGAGCGATTTATACTCGCAAGCTGATCATTATCTATAGAGTCGAGTATCTCAGTGGTTGATAAGCTGAGCGTGGAAGGGGGATCACCTTCTGCGAGCAAAGGATCGGGGGTGACGAGATCATCTTGGACTTCCTTTTCTCGCGGCTTATGCTGCAAGCTCGCAGCTCCAGTCCGCTTGGAGATATTTTTCTCTTTTCTAACTTTCAACTTCTTCTCTACCCGCTCGGCGGCATTACTATCTCTCTTCCTCTTTTTCTTCTCAGGAGTCTTCTCTAAGTCGATGACGACCGGCTTTGGTTCGGGAACTGAGGTTGGAGCGACAACCAGCGCCAAGGAAGATACTGGCTCCACAACTTCCTTTTCGATGGAACTTTTAGCCGCGTTTTCGGCGGACTCCTTAACTCGCTCCTCGGCAACCTCCACTCCCCTTTCCACTATCGGCTCGCCAGCAGGAAGCTTCTCCTCGATCCCCTGCTGCTGGACTTTCGGCGATGAAACTTCCTTATCCGTTTCTATCCGCAGCATGATAGTCCCGGAAGGAGAGCGATGCACCTCCATGCTGGAAGAGTTCGCAGGGTTTTGGTCAGAAACGGAGGGCGGATTCGGTTTCTCCCGTAGAGGACTTAGAGGAGCATTCGCAGTCTTTGCAGTATCGCGGACTGGATCTTGCTTCACCTGGCCTGAACTCTCCCCCTGATGGCGGGCAGGCGCATCTTTTCGATGGCTCAATTTCTTAGGTCGGGAACTCGCTTTCGGCTTCTCAATCGGAGCAGCCATGTTGCCAAAGAAGGATCCTAGCCTTGCCATGCCGGACTGGAAAGTTGAGACCGCAAGTGGTGAGTAACGACCCGTCGCGCAGACAATTATGATAGAAGACAGGGCTTCCGACAGTATTTTTAGCACGAACGGCATTAATGATAGTTGCGGACTCAGCGGTTAAGGAAACATTTTCGGAATTTTCCAAAACTCAAAAATGTGCGGGGATTATGTTAACCCCAGAATCCGCAACATTTCCAGCTAGGCATCTTGCCCTTCCCTCGCTGAACTCAAGTACTCAGTTCGCCCAGCTCGCCAGTTGACGTGGTCCGTCACCTAGGCGGACTCCAGCTATCAGTCCGCTCAGGTCGCCCTCGGTTCCCAGCTCTGCTAGATCGACGACCTCCAATCGACGAGTCAGGCTCAGGCCGGCAAGCTCCAAGTCAGGCCGCCCAAGTCGCTCAGGTCGCAGCTAATTTAAAAGAACCGCGCTCGATGCGACCAAGGGAGGTCTCCAGCTCGCTGGCCCAGTCCACCGGTCCCGCGCGGACTGCTTGTTCCTTCTCTTTTTTGATTCCCGTCACCGCTGCCCGGCTCTTTTGTACCCCGGGCAGCCGGTTATTTTAGCCCTGCCCGCTTGGGCAGGCCCCCAGCCTATAAATAGGGGGAAGTGGTGCACTCAAAGGGCGCTGACTCGAGCCCAGGAGCCCACTTGTTAAAGGCTGCGGACTCGAATCTCTGGCTTTGCGGTCTCCAGCTTGCTTTCTGCTTTGCTTTGCTTTTCCCTTCTTGTAACCCCTCCTTTGCAATCAAAAGTAAGCCCGTCGCAGGAGAGGCATTCAGGCCGCGACGGGCGAAGTCTGGTGTTGCCGTGTTCCACGGCTCTTGCTTTTCTGTTCCTTTTCTAGTCCGCCAAGTAGACTGCTGCTCGCAGTTTGTTTTTCCTTTTCTTCCCTAGGTGCTCGAACAGTTAGCTGCTGGTGCTCGTTTCCGCCTTCGCTTTTCGCGCATCAACAGTCGACATATTTCTGGATGTCGACACAACTGCTTCTTTAGGTGTCGACATAGCTTTGAGTGTCGACACAACTTCTTTATAAGTGTCGACACAAATTCTTGGTCTCGACACAAATTCTTCATAAGTGTCGACACATTTTTCCAGTGTGTCGACACAGCATGCCTGAGTGTCGGCACAGTCTCCCTGAGTGTCGACACAGTTTCTCTACAAGTGTCGACACTTGTACTTAGAAAATTTTTCTTCAAATTCTTAAACCTGCACAATGAAGCTCAAACTTCTATCAAATACAAATTGATGTATACCATTGACTAAGTTGTGGCTTCTCCAAATCTGCTACACATTTTCCAATGTACCCAACAATCACCCCCTATTTGGAGAAGTCATAACCCTTAGTCAAAGATATACATCTCTTTAGATAAAACAAAATTGTAATAGATATAAAAACATTTCAGAACAGGTTATCACATAATCATTGTAAACAACAAACAATTAATACTAAAACAGATTTCATTAATCAGTAAAATTTTGGTTTACAAGAATTTCTCATACAACAAAAGAAACAAAATAGTACATTGTTCTATTACAAAAACCTAGCAATCCTATTACTGACTAGGCTCCTTAATAACTATTCCTTTGTAAGACTAAATTTTAGCCTGCACAGAAGGTTTAGCATCCTCAGCCGGCTTTTTCCCTTTTAGAGCTTTCTTCTTTAATTCTTCAGTCTTGATCTTCTGTCTTTCAAAATAGTGGAAAGGTTTGGGGAAGTACTTGCTTGGCTCTTGAGCATTAGCAGGTAACTTCCCAGCCTTAGCACTTCTTCTATGTTGAAGAATTGCTTTTTGTCTTGCTTGATATTTATTCCACTCTTGTTCAGAATACCACTTACCCCTATCATGGGTTTTATCCTTTACGACTTTCCAGGCAGTAAGTATGATGTTTCTAGAAATTGGGCTCCACTGCTCAAAATCTGACTTCAGCTCAGCCTACTCTCTGAATCTCTTCTTGAAAAGTTGAGTTTCCTTCTAAGCTTCTAATGCAGCTTCTGACATTTCAACCTTTTCCAGAACTATATTTTGTGCCTCTGTTGGAGGACTATACATTTTCAGCACTTCTTCTTGAACCATCTCAAAATCAGCTGGTGGTAGATCACCTGAGAAACTTCAGGCTGATCTCCTTCAAAATATGCAGGCTGTATCCTAGACTCTGCTACATTATCATCATCACAAAGAGGAGTATATCCAAGAGTAGCTCTGATGTTATTGGAAGTCCATTTAGTATGGTCAGAGCTGGCTTTGACTAGTAATCTCTCCCCCTTTATGACTTCTCTTGTAATATGATCCCTCAAATCTTCTTTCTGGAATCTCACTTGATCAGCTATATATTTAGTTCCCTCCTTAAAATAAGCTCTGAATTTTGTCAGGAAAGCTTCAATCTTCTCCTGAGAGTCTTGAAATGTGGCTTTGACAGCATATATATCTTCCTGGATTTGCTTGGAGATTTCAGCCTTCAGAGCAGTGCTAGAATTAGTGAGCTTTGTTAATATGACATGATGTGAATTCTTAAGGTTTTCATTCATTCTTATCTGATTCTACAGTACATAGCCTTGCTTCACTTCAATTTCATCCACTGTAGCTTTGCCATCTTACTGTTGCTTGGCCAGGAACACCACAGTATTACCTCCTTTATTGAAGCAATCTGTCATCTCCTTCTTATTCTGATTTACTTCAAACCTAATAGATTTGATGTCGTGGGTCAACTGAAACTGTAACTCCTTATGAGTTTCATCCACATATTTCTCTATTGTCTGTCTTTGATTATCTAATTTTATCTGCATCTGGACCAGTAAAGAACTGAAGTCCATGCTTGATGTAGATGGTGTAGTTCCCATTTGTAAAGCCTTCTTATATCTAGAACTCTTTTCCTTTAACACAGTCAGCTTTCTTTTCTAAGCCAATGTGGCTTCTTCATCTTTAGAAGATTCAGATGTACTTTTAATATCAACAGTGTCCTTTTCAGCTGGGGTATCCTTGGATAACTCCCCCTCAGTCCTTGGAATTTCTTTTTCTTTTTTCAGTATGCTCCCCCTCAGTCCCATCTGTAGGAAGATCTGAAAACAATTCTTCCAAGGTGAATTCCTATTGTATCTATACAGAAGGAATAAGTTTAGTTTTTAAAGTACTACTTAAAAGACTAATACCACTTGAAAGATTTTTTGTGTAAACAAAAGTGTCCCCTAGAACAATTTTTGAGGAGAATCCAATCATATATCACTAGACTGTGGAGAAGATACTTACTGGCTCATTATGTGCATCTGTCTTATCAGTTTCTTCAGCTGCAGTGTTGATTTCAGATACTACATCCATGATTGTATCTGCAGCTAAGTCACTGTCTAGGACATCATCAATACCTCCCCCTTGGGCATGCAGCTCAGTTTCTTATTCTAAGTTTTCTACCCCTGGAGTGGAGTCAACTTGTTGCTCTTGGGACTCACTGTCCTTTACTTGATCATGAGCATCTTGTTGGTGCTGGTCTTCATCAGAACTAAAGACCACTTCCTCCTTAGAATCACTAGAGGAGTCAGCCTGTACAACCACTTTCTTTTTCTTCTTGTCTTTCTTATTTTGCTCCTTTGAAGCAGGGACTTCCTTGGTCAGAACTCTATCCCACCTTGACAGTATCCTCACATCCATTTTCCTCATATGATTTATCTTAGAGCCATTTGCTTGTTTCAGAACATCTGGAATTACTGATGTTAAGCATAGACTGAGAATCCGTCCCAGGTTAGGTTTCTTTATTCCTTCTTGTATTTTATCAAACACTACTACAGCCCAGTCAGTGTTTATCTTGAATATGATCCTCACCATCAGATTGAACATGTGGGCAGAAATCCTATCATGTCCACCAGTCTTGCAGATAATCACTTTGCCCACAACTTCTGAAAGAAATTTTCCTTGAGAATTCATCCATTTTCTATTGATAGATGATCCAATCTTAATACTGGGACTCAGTCCACACCAGCTTAAAGATTCAGTTATCTAGGAAGGAGTTATTTCGTCTGTATCCTTGATCAACTGTAGATGTAGTACTTTCCTGATAGATTTCAATGTGAGCTTCACCCAGGTATCTTGAATATATGCCTTGTTTTTTTTCCTTCTGTGTCCACAATAGCGGTTGTGTAGAACTCCATGACTTCATTTTTCCAAATTTTGGTCGGTTAAGAGACCAAAAATTCTA
This sequence comes from Platanthera zijinensis, assembly GCA_039513925.1. NCBI lineage: Eukaryota > Viridiplantae > Streptophyta > Magnoliopsida > Asparagales > Orchidaceae > Platanthera > Platanthera zijinensis. The sequence continues at coordinate 15,533,144 of CM077084.1, forward strand.
ATCTATTTTCAGAAATTAGGGCAATAACTCCCTGAATTTCATCAAAAGCTGTCATGAAACCTTCACGAACCAGTTCATAACCTTCATTAACCTTATTTTCTTCGTGTGGCGCCATTGACGTAAGTGCTAGAGGAGAAGAGAAGAGAAGGTCTATGTCGACAGAAGGTGTAGAGTAAAAAATTTTGATAGCGTAGTCGACCAGATTTTGGGTTCACCTATTTATAGTACTTGTGTCAAGGACAGGTCAAACGACAGGCCTAAGTCGACAAGTCAGTTTTCGTGTTGATAGACAAATGACCTAGGTCTTGGCAGAACTTAAGTTGAGTCGACACAACTATGTGTCGACATACTAATGTCTAAGTCGAAAAAACATATTTTAAGTCGACACATCTATGTGTCGACATACTTGAGTCTGTGTCGATAAACTTGCGTCTGTGTTGACACTGACAACTTTAGTCTCGACAAAGTTGTGTCGACACCAACTTCTGTGTGTCGACACAAAAATCCTCTCGACATATGGTCTCGCAATGTTATGTCGACACCTATTCTTCTGTCGACATAGATACTGTTTCTGTGTCGACACATCCTTTTTCTTTGTCGACACAACATACTGAGTGTGTCGACAAAACTTGCTTGCGTCGACACAAACTTTGTGCATAGCCAAATTTCAATAAAAATTTTGTGTTTACTTATGCTACTTATGGGAACTTATGTTAACCTATTCTAGGTTCAACATACCTAATTCAATTTTGAAATTATTGAATTTAGTTTCATCCAGTGGTTTTGTAAAAATATCAGCTATATGATTATCAGTTTTTAAAAACTCTAGATTAATATTTTCCATTTCTACATGTTCTCTGATAAAATAAAATTTTATTTCTATATGCTTGGTCCTATTGTGTGATACTGGATTCTTAGCAATAGAAATAGCACTTGTAGAATCACAAAATAGTGGAATTCTACTTACCTGGATGTCATAATCTTCTAGTTGATGCTTTATCCACATCAATTGTGCACAGCAGCTACCTGCAGCTATATACTATGATTCAGCTGTTGATATAGCTACACTGGTTTGCTTCTTGCTACTCCATGACACCAGCCTCTCACCAAGGAATTGACAGGTTCCTGTGGTACTTTTTCTGTCTTCTTTGCATCCAGCAAAATCTGCATCTGAGAAACCAGTTAATAGAAAATCTCTATTCTTAGGGTATCAAAGGCCTAGATTAGGTATGCCCTTAAGATATCTCAATATTCTCTTAACTGCAGTATAATGAGATTCCTTAGGGCATGCTTGATACCTAGCACTGACACATATTGCATACATGATGTCAGGTCTACTAGCAGTCAAGTATAGTAGGGAGCCAATTATCCCTCTATACAAAGACTCATCAACAGGTTTCCCTGCTTAATCTTTGTATATAGGCATACTTGTTCCCATTGGAGTTTTCATAGTAGAAGTTAAGTCCAAACCATACTTCTTAATCAACTTCTCTATGAAATTAGACTGGGGTATGGATAACCCACTCTCAGTCTGTCTAACTTGAAGTCCCAAGAAGAACTTCAGCTCACTCATACTGCTCATCTCAAACTTCCCTTGCATAAGTTTGGCAAACTTCCTACAAAGACTATTTTCAGTAGAACCAAAGATAATGTCATCCATATATATCTGGACTAGTATTATCTTGCCTTTTTATTCCCTATAGAATAGAGTTTTGTCTAAGAGAATTTATTCTCAATGAGGAAGGCAGACAAAGTTTCATACCAAGCCCTTGGAGCTTGTTTCAAACCATATAGTGCTTTCCTAAGCCTATATATATAATTAGGAAAGTGAGAGTCTACAAAACTTGAGGGTTGTTCTACATAGACTTCTTCTTTTAAATCACCATTCAGAAATGTTGATTTCACATCCATCTGATATACTTTGAACCCTTGAAACGTAGCATAGGCCAAGAATAGCCTTATAGCCTCCAGCCTTGCCACTGGAGCAAAGGTTTGATCAAAATCAATAGCTTCCTCCTGCCTGTAGACTTTTGCTACCAGTCTAGCCTTATTCTTGACTATAGTGTCATTCTCATCAAGCTTGTTCATGTAGATCCACTTAGTTCCTATTATGTTGTGATCCTTAGGTTTTGGCACCAGTTCCCAGACCTTACACCTTTTGAACTGACTGAGCTCTTCTTGCATTGCATCAATCTAGTGGGTGTCTTGCATTGCTTCTTCAATCTTCCTGGGTTTTATCTGAGACAGGAAGCTAGAACATAGAGCTGTGTTCATGCTCCTGCTCCTTGTTAAAACATCCTGACTTGCATCACCAATGATCTGGTGAGCTGGATGATCCTTTAGGTGTCTCCTTGCTAGAGGAATTCTGTTAGTAGTATGGCTATCTCCAGTTTCCTCATCTTGATGCTCCACATTTTCTTCTTCACCCAGAGGGACTTGGTCTCCCCCTAGATAGCTGCCATCTTTATCCTCATCCAGTTTAGCAGGAACATCTTCATTAATGGTCAGCTTGTCCAGCTTATCTGTTAGACATATAGAACTAACTGAAGAACTAGACAATTCACTATTAATAAACATTGACTCATCAAATACTACATGCACAGATTCTTCTACAACTTTAGTAGTCAAGTTGTAGATTCTTTATGCTCTACTTTGGTTGCTGTACCCAACAAATATCCCTTCTAGGGATTTGGCAGCAAACTTAGTTTGGTAGTGCTTACCATTGACTAGTACAAAACACTTACTACCAAAGATTCTGAAATAAGATATGTTTGGTTTTCTGCCTTTCAAAATCTGGTAGGGAGTCATCTTGTGTTTTTTGTTGATGGAGGCCCTATTGAGCATATGACATGCAGTATTTACTGCCTTAGCCCAGAAGTATTCAGGGAGAGTAGTGTAATTCAGTAGAGTTCTACGGGCCTCAATTAGAGTCCTATTTTTTCTTTCAGCAATACCATTTTGCTGAGGAGTTCTAGGTGAAGAGAATTCCTGATGAATTCCAAGTTTTTCACCGAATTTTTTCATACATTCAGACTGAAATTCAGATCCATGGTCACTTCTGATTTTGACCACTGAACTGTTGTATTCATTCTGTATTTGTCTGACAAAAGTCTGGAAAATAGTTGGGGTTTCAGATTTCTACCTCAAGAAGATAACCCATGTAAATCTAGAATAGTCATCCACAACAATAAGTGTGTATGCTTTCCTACAAAGACTATGAACTGGCATAGGACCAAACAAATCCATATGCATGAGATACAAACATCTGTTTGAATCTTTGATATCAAGTGACTGAAAAGAGGACTTAGTCTGCTTGCCTTTTTGGCAAGCTGAACACACACCCTCTTTAATGCACTTAACTTGACGACCATTCCTCACTAATCCCATGCTGAATAGCAGTCTAATTGACTTACAGTTCAGATGAGCTAGCCTCTTGTGCCATTTGACACATAGAGAAGCTTTCTCTCCAGCAACCAAACAAATAGGTGAGCTGTTAAACTCACAATCTAGGTTAAGGCAATACACATTTCCTTTCCTAGTGCCAGTCAAAATGATCTCTTGATCACTTGACCTTTTTACTAGGCACTCCCCTTTGAGGAAAGAAATGTCATAACCTAGATCACTAAGTTGACTTATGCTAATCAGGTTATGTTTTAAACCCTTTACATAAGCCACTTTAGTGATTGTAATTGAATCACAAGAGATGTTACCAAATCTTTTTATGATTCCCTTTTCTGATCCACCAAAGATTACTTTGGGTCCATTCTTTATGGGCACATAGTCCCTCAACATTCTCCTTGTTCCAGTCATGTATCTGGAACAGCCACTATCCAAGTACCAGATAGGGGTATGGTCACTTGGATTCACCTACAACAAATAAAGAATCACTTACCCTTAGAACCCAACTTGCTAATGGGTCCTAGGTCCTTGTTAGTTTGAAATCCTTTAACTGATCTAACAGGAATCCTACTTTTGGTTTTAACACTTGAGTTAAACCAGCAATCCATTGCAAAGTGGCTCACCTTGCCACAACACCAACACTCAAACCTATTATACCTTTTCTTAGGTATAGGTTTTCTTACTTTGTTGCCAGTAGACTTATTAAGTGTTGGTGCTGGAACAACATTTTTCAAGTACTCCTCTTGAATATGATGGGCATGCCTATAGATTGGTCTATTGACATTTGCACCCTTGCTCATGAAATTTTCATGCTCACAGTGACCATGTGTAATGTCATGATCATACCTGTTAGTAGGATTCACTACCTTCTTAAAGAAAATAGGAGGATTATCAGCTAGAGGGCTTTACCTTTTCTATGAGAATTGGTAGCCCTAGTTCTTCCCTTAAATCCTAGACCAGTCTTCCCTTTATGTGAAACAAAATTATCTATCAAGGGTAAGACTGATTTTGGCTTGGAGAATTTAGCCACTAGCACTCTCTTGCTGGAGTTTTACCTCCAGTTTCTTGATATGATTCTCTTTGAATGAGATTGTGTCCATCTAAATAACTGTAATGTTCTTCAATTTGGCAACCTCATTCAGTTTTTGATCCAGCAGTTTTGCTGAATCTGTTGCAGCCAGTTTAAGAGACTCAATCTCTTTGGCTTGCTCTTTAACAAGAAACTTGCTCTTCTTTAGAGCATACTACAACCCACCATACTCATCAATGAGTAGGTGAGCATCCCCCTCAGACTCAGATCCATCAACTTCTTTTGAAGCAGATGCTTCTGATTCTGATCTAGTAAAGTAATCTGAGACTGGGGAAGAATTGTTTATCTTACTTTGTCTAGGCTGATCCTGGCACTGTTCTTCTTCAGATTGAGCCATCAGCCCTTTACAGCAATATTCTTCCACTCCATTTATAGAGTCCAGCATCTGTAGGAATGCTAATTCCCTAGAATCCTCTTTTGTTGAGAAGATTCCAACATATGCTTCTGCCTCTTCTTCTCCAGATTCTGAAGATGAAGAGTCTGTCCAACTCTTCTCTTTCTGAGCAACTAGAGACTTCTCCTTCTTGCCTTTGACTTGCTGCTTCTTCTTGTCCTTAGATTCCTTTCTTTTGTCAGGACAGTCAGCTATGACATGCCCAGGCCTGTTGCAGCAATAACACGCAATCTTAGAATTAGATAGTTTACCAGGTTTAGAAGCATACCTGTCCTCCTTAGGTGTTTTCTTCTTCCTGTAGTATTCATCCTTGGAATAGGAAATTGATGAAGGCCTTGTTCTCCATATCTTTTCTTCATGAACCTTTAGAATGTCTTGTGAAGGAAGCAAAGTCTTCATCAGATTGTGACTATCTGATGTACTTGTTTCAGGAACTCCTTCTTCTGCTTCAGTACTCCTTCTAGGTGGAGAAGGAGATTTTCTCCTACCCTTCCTTGAGCCCTCAGCCTTGAAGGCTACTGACTTTTCTTTATGTTCAGATCTGCTGCCCTTCTCTTTCTCTTTCCTAGCAGTAAGCTGCATTTCATATGAAAGCAGTTTTCCAAAAAGTGTAGGAGGAGGTGTATCAGCCAGTTTGGCCAGATGACACATATCTTAGTGTCCCAATCCTTTGTTAGGGACCTAAGAAACTTATCATTCAGTTCATAAGTACTGAAGACTCTTCCATATGTCATCAGTTCATTCACTATTCTGGAAAACTTTTTATAGCATTCAGCTATGCTGTCAGTCTTTGTCTGCCTAAAGCTCTCATACTCCTGATTCAGCATAGACTTTCTGTCCTCTCTAACTTCTTCTGTGCCTTCCATATAGACAATCAATGTATCCCACATTTCTTTGGAAGTTTTACAGTGCACAAGATTCTGGAATGTTGCATCATCTATGACACTTATAATTATATTCTTAGCTCTTTTATCTAATGTAGCCAAGATGATTTCATCCTTAGTCATCTCTGAATAACTCTTTGGAGTTTGAATGCTTACATCAAGAACTGATACCTTCATTGGGATGAAGGGGCCTTCCTGTACTGTGATATAAATTCTTGGATCAGATGCTTCCATAAACAACCTGACCCTTTCTTTCCAAATGCCAAAAGATTCTTTCCTGCATATGGGAAATTTCATAGATCCAAATTCCTTTTGATTTTCACTTGAACCCATTCTTGTTATCTGTTATTTACCTTGGATAAATCCTCTGATTGTTAGGTCAAATTTTGAGAAACCTCCCTCTGATACCACTTGAAAGACTTTAATTCAAAAGCCTAAACACCTAGAGGGGGGGGTGAATAGGTTCTAATCTTTTTGTGTCTTTTTAATTTTTTTAGGCAAATAGTTATATGACTTCTTTCAGCACAGATTAATCAATCTACAGAAAATAAACACATCACAGCAAACACCAGATTTATAGTGGTTCCCCAAGATATGGGTACATCCACTTTCCCCCGTCGCCTATCCAGCAAATAACTGGATTCAGCATAACTTCCTTCCACTGGATCGGATCTGCAGATCTTACAATCTTAGAACCCAAGATGGTTCCTACACCTCAGACTTAACACAAATCCTACCTCAGAATCTTCTCCAGAATCCTACCTCAGGCCTCAGCCCTACCTCAGCCTTTATAATTAGGCTTACAACTCATGTAACACCCCAAAACTTGGAAGAGGAATCGACAGCGTCGTTTTGGCCAAGTTTGGGTTTTGGGGGTAGGCACACGGCCTGTGACACGGCCGTGTCACAAGCCGTGTTGTGCCTGGGTCGTCGAGCCGTGTTGAGCCTGGGTCGCCGAGCCGTGTTGGTCGACGATCGGCGAGAAGGCACACGGCCATGGACACGGGCGTGTCCCTGGCCGTGTCCTTCTCGGGCTGTTCGCAGAATTTAATCTGCTAGGCGTGACACGGGTCATGAAACGGCCGTGTCGGGGCTGACACGGGCGTGTCGAGGGCCGTGTCTTTGGCCGTGTCTTGGGCCGTGTCCTTCTCTGGCTGGGAATGTTGGTCGGTAGGGGGGAGTGACACGGGCCTCGACACGGGCGTGTCAACGGCGACACGGCCGTGTCGGAAGCCGTGTCAAAGGCCGTGTCAAAGGCCGTGTGCTGGTTTTCGAATCGGTCGAGACGGCGAATGGCTAACACGGCCATGCACACGGCCGTGTTGCAACCCGTGTTCGGCCCAGATTTTCTAATTTGGGTTCCGATCGTGGCCGTTCGTTCTTTTCCTTGGAAGATCCAACGGTGGGGGGCCTCCCTGGGCAGTTTAAGGCCGGGAATAGGGTTCCGAACCCTCATTCCCCACTTTCTTTTATCTCTCTAAGTTCTAGAGAGAAGGGAGAGCAAGGAGTCCAAGATCCGGCCGCCGGCGAAGCTTCGGAGGTCCGTTTCGCGAGCAGAGTTCAGATCCGCGAAGGTGGGAGCGTTGCGGTGGTGTTCAACCGAGCAAATCTTCTCCATAGCTAGGAAGAGGGGACGGAAGGTAACGACACTTCTTCTCTCGGTTTTTAGGATTTAGGATGCATGAATAGCATCCCCTTCCTTTCGTATTTTGAGCACCGAATCTCTCAAATGAGAGGGATTCGTGTAGCCTAGGTTCAAGAGGAACCTCCAGGTTGAGTATGTTCATCCCGGCATGCTTTGCATTAGAGATCCGCTCCGTTAGCAGATTAGGCATTGTGGGGGAAGCCGTGGTCGCGACCGTTAGTCCGGCCCGGTGATGTTGCATAGCGAGCTTCGAGGATTCGGTAGAAATCCGTTGCGGCAATACGCCGTTGTATGTATGCGTTTTCCCCCTTATATTTGAGTGAGTACTCGTGGTCGGAACCGGACAAGGTTAGCTCCGTGTTGTGCGGTAGATGATTTCCTTGGAGCACGGGAAAGACACGGTGCGAATGGTGATTGGGGTGGGGAAACCTTTGTTTGTGCTGTGCAAAGGCGCGGCTATGTCTCCATGGTCGGCTGGCTATCCCGTGACGCGCAAGTCATGTGGGGGAAGTGTCCCGACGAGACTAGCCCCTTGTGTGGACTGACGAGAATGTCGAGCAGAGGGCAAGCCCGGGCAATGTGGCCATGAGCGGGTGGGGTCCAGCAAGGCTTCTTAGAATCGGTCAGTGTGAGACGGAACCCTGACGTGCGAAGTCAGAATGTGCGGGCAAGGCCCGGGGCTTATGACCCTTGTGCGGGTGGGGCCTTTGCAAGGTTCCGTGTGACGGCGTGTGTGCCGTTAGAGACATGGTGGTTCCCTTGTGTTTGCGGCATTAAGCCAATGGGGAAACGGAAGTACCCAGTGTTTGATGATGTGTTAGATGCATACGAGCTAGAGTGCCTTGGGTGAAACCTGGGTTGCATTCATGTTGCATAGTAGGCCCCTTTCACTTTGTACAAAACATAGAGAATATGTATGCTGTATGAGACATCCAAGCCTGTTTTACCTCTTTAACATATATGCTCTTTTGGTATACGAAGTGCTAACTTGCAGGTGGAGTGGTACCCCGGGGTCCGTTAGGGACGGCCGGGAGGAGATGTGTTTGTTACACAGTAGAGGTCAGCCTTTGCTGACCCACGGTACTTCAAATCCTTACAGGGCAAGGATCGCATGCAGGAGCTAGCGCGCTGGGAGAAAAGCCCTAAGCCTCATGAAGTGTTGCTGTGCTTGGATTTTCCTTTTGTGTTTGCTACTCTTGTTATGTTTATGTCCGGCTTGCATGCCGAGGTAGCCTAGGTGTGCTTGGCACATTTATATTTTTGGACTATTAGTGTGTAAGGCCTTAAGGCCATTTGATACTCTATCGTTAGTGGATAACTTCTGTCGGTTAATGTTCTGTTTCCGCTGTGTTTGTCTGGAGTTTTGAGATTGGGTAGTTTTCATATCATCTTTTAATACTAAGGCTGTGGCGTCCGTATGTTGTGGGGCCCCGGCCGGACCCATATTATATGGTCTTTACATAGGAGGTGTTACAATTTGGTATCAGAGGGAGGTTTGCGTTCCAATGAGAAGTTTCGCGGTCGAAAGTATAAGTCGAGTCGCGTATAAGAAGTTATCCACATAGGAGTATCGCAGGACCATGAGTGTCCTGGTGTTCGAGTCTTGCGATTAGAGACTGATTTGTGTTTTCTTGCTTGTGTTTAGAGTGCAAGCAACGAGGCTGGGACCTCGAGGCTAAGAGAAGAGCTCTCGGCAAGTAGTGCGACTGCGCAAGGTCCGCTAGGGATGGGGGTCACACCGGCCGACTTCTGTCGTATGCTTGCAGAAGCGATGGTGGCGGCCCAAGCTGCAGCGACAGCACAGGTAGCAGCCCCCGTTGCTCAGGTAGCAACTCCTGCTACCCCGGACACGGCAGCGACCGTGCAGGTTGAGGAAGCCAGGCGGGCAGAGCCGCAGGCCGAGAGAGTGGTTGTCGGGCATGGGGACCGGCAAATGAATTACTTTCTGAGTTTCCACCCTCCAACCTTCAAGGGAATAGGCACACCCACAGATGCAGAGGATTGGTGGGCTAGAATTCAGGAGCTTCTGAGGGCGGCAGAGGCACCCGAAGAGAAAAAGGCAGAGTTCGCAGCCTTTATGTTGGAGGGAGATGCCAAGTTATGGTGGGTGAGCCACAGTGGCCGGCAATTTCTAGGACGCACACCGTCCATCGAGGAATTTGGGAATGCCTTCCTGAAGAAGTACATTCCCGCCTCAACGAGGTTAGCCCTCCAGAGGCAGTTCCTATATCTGGTGCAGCGAGACAAGTCAGTGGATGAGTATGTTCAGGAATTTACTCGCTTGGGTCGCTATGCGGGAACGACCATGGCAGACGATGAAGAGAGGAACAATCTCTTCTACCATGGATTGAGGGAGAATCTAAGACAACCCCTCATATCGATGAAACGTGCGGGTTTCAACGAATTGGTGGAGACGGCCCGAATTTTGGAGAGTGACATGGAGCAATCCCAGCGTCGCAAGGGTTTCACGCCCAAATAGGGGGAAGAGAAGAAGCCTGCTCAGTCCCACGGAAAGGTGGAAGGGAGCCGATGGAAGAAGAAGCCTTCCCCATATAAGTCGGGCGAGAAGAGTAATTGGACGTCCGGAGGGTCACGCTCTAAGGGCCCTCAGACGTGCTATAGTTGTGGCAAGCCAGGCCACATAGCAAGATTTTGTACCCAAGGGGGCACGGAGCAAGAGCCAAGGAAGGAGCAAACTGTGCGCTCCGGCCCCAGTGCCGCAGAGAAAGGAAAGATGGCGGAGACGAGTGCTTCTCGGTTTCAACCAGTGCAGCCAAGGGCCCACAACCTTGGGCAACAAGAAGCAATCCGTCAACCCGATGTGGTGACAGGTACGAGAGTTCAACCTGCACCTTAGATTCCTGTCTTTCAAGTCTTTATGTTTGTTGCATGTGTGTAGGCTTTGTAATGGTATCTGGGTACCCCGCTAGGGTACTCTTTGATACGAGAGCGTCGCACTCCTTCCTTGCGGAAGGCTTTATCCGGAGGATCGGAGTGGAGTCTTTCTCGACGGACTCCGAGTTGAAGGTGCGCATGCCCAATGGGTCATCTATGACTACCAGGGCTAGAGGCCGGATTTGTTGGAGTCTTGAGGGAGTCAACTTCGTATTGGTAGTGGCGATCTTGCCGTTGTCCGATTTCGATGTGATTTTGGGGATGGATTGGCTAGCAGAGCAGCGTGCCAGTATCGACTGTTTGTCCAAGGTGGTAACCCTGAGGGGTGTGGGGCAAGTGGAAGTCAAGTTTGAAGGCCTGCATGGAGTGGCCTGTTCCCTAGTTTCGGCACTTCAGTTAGTGCGAGCTGTTAACCAGGGAGGTGTAGCTCTAGTAGCGTTGTTGGAGGTTAGCCTTTCCAGGCTGTCTCTTGGAGAAGTGCCCGTGGTGGCAGAGTTTGGAGATGTATTTCCTGAGGAGCTACCGGGAGCACCTCCTCGGTGGGAGATTGATTTCTCCATCGAGTTAGTGCCCGAGGCTAGGCCGGTGTCACGACCACCCTTCAGGATGGCACCAAAGGAGTTGGCCGAGCTCAAGGTTCAGTTGCAGGAGCTTTTGGAGCAAGGGTATATCAGGCCCAGCTCTTCACCGTGGAGTGTGCCGGTGTTATTTATAAAGAAGAAGGACGGTAGTATGCGTCTGTGCATAGACTATCGAGAGTTGAACAAATTGACTGTCAAGAATAAGTACCCGATTCCCCGGATAGACGATCTCTTCGACCAATTGGTGGGATCGGTGGTGTACTCCAAGTTGGACCTGAAGTCTGGATATTATGAGTTGCGGATTTGTGACGAAGACATACCCAAGACCGCGTTTGGTACGAGGTATGGTCATTTTGAGTTCTCGGTGATGCCGTTCGGGCTAACGAATGCGCCGTCCGTGTTCATGGACTTGATGAACCGAGTGTTTCGCGAATATTTGGACTGGTTCGTAGTCATCTTTATCGATGACATATTGGTGTATTCCAAGTCGGAAGCGGAGCACGAGTCGCACCTGCGGACAGTGTTGCAAGTATTGAGAGAGAACCAGCTTTATGCGAAGTTCTCCAAGTGCGAGTTCTGGTTGGAGAAAGTGGCATTTCTAGGCCATGTGATTAGTGGGGATGGGGTGGAGGTAGATCCAACGAAAGTAAAAGCCATCAGAGAGTGGCCAGTTTTGAGGACCGTGGCGGAAGTCCGAAGTTTTCTTGGACTAGCCGGGTACTACCGAAGGTTTGTGGAAAACTTTTCGCGGATAGCTCTACCCCTCACTTCACTAACTCGCAAAGATCAGAAGTTTGTATGGACTCAAGAGTGCAATCAGGCATTTGAAACCCTGAAGGAGAGGCTAATGACGGCGCCGATCCTAAGTCTACTAAAGGGATCGAAGGATTCCAGATCTTCAGCGACGCATCTGGATGCGGTTTAGGGTGCGTGTTGGTGCAACATGGTAGTGTGATAGCTTTTGGGTTGAGGCAGCTGAAGCCTCAAGAGAGAAATTACCCCGTCCATGATTTGGAGTTGGCGGCGGTAATTTTTGCTTTGAAGTTGTGGAGGCACTACGTTTATGGTGCAAAGGTGGAGATCTTCACGAACCACAAGAGTCTGAAGTATCTCCTAGATCAGAAGGACCTAAATATGCGGCAGCGCAGGTGGGTCGAGTTCCTTGGGGACTACGAGGAGGCGATTCAGTACACGCCAGGGAAAGCCAATGTGGTGGCAGATGCTTTGAGTAGGAAATACTCGGGGCAAGGAAATTGGATTAAAGCTCACGATGAGCGGTTAAGGCGGGACTGGGAGTCCCTTGGCTTGGAATGTGGCAAGAGGCAAGTCTAGCGTGGCTCGACTAAATTGGATTGAGATGCAGAATGACTTATGCAATCGTATTCGGGAAGCGACCCGTGTAGATGCGGAGTTCCAACCTTTCGTGGAGGAAGCTCTAAAGGGCGAGGGTAGCGCCTGGGAGATGGTTGATGGGATTCTGAGGAAGGGCGGAAGGATTTGTGTACCGCAGTTCGGCAAGCTCCGCGAGGAGTTAATGTTTGAGGCCCACTTCACTAAGTATTCCATTCACCCGGGCAGTACAAAGATGTACTTGGATTTGAAGAAGTCCTATTGGTGGCCTGGGATGAAGCGGGACGTAGCTTTGTGTGTGAGTCGGTGCCAAACTTGTGCCTTGGTGAAGGCCGAGTGTCAGAAGCCGGGCGGGTTCTTGAAGCCTCTTCCAATCCCCGAATGGAAATTTGATGACATCTCCATGGATTTTGTGCATGGGTTGCCTAGATCGCAGCAGGGTAATGATGCCATTTGGGTGATTGTGGACCGCTTGACCAAAGTGGCACATTTCATCCCAAATCGGAAGGAGGACGGTGTGGAAAAGTTGGTGGAGTTGTACGTCCGCAATATTGTACGACTTCATGGGATTCCGAAGAGTATAGTCAGCGACCGGGATGGACGTTTCACGTCTAAGGATTGGCGGTTGGTGCAGAAGAGCTTGGGCATAAAACTCAAGTTCAGTACGGCTTTTCATCCTCAAACTGATGGGCAAACTGAGAGAACGAACCGTACTTTGGAAGATATGCTAAGGATGTGTACTCTCGACTTCGGCAAGAAGTGGGAGGATCACCTCTTCATGGTGGAGTTTGCGTATAACAATAGTTACCAAGCTAGTATCAAGATGGCGCCATACGAAGCTCTGTATGGGAGGCGGTGTCGAACACCGATGTCTTGGACAGAGGCGGGAGACACCAAGCTTTTGGGGAAAGAAGTGGTAGCCGACGCTAGTGAGCTAGTGCGGACCATCCAAGAGCGCATAAAGGTAGCTCAAGATCGGCAGTCGAAGTATTTCAATGCTCGCCACAGGCATGTGGAATTCGTTGTAGGCGACTGGGTGTACCTTAAGATCAAGCCGTTCAAAGGCGTTTCACGAATTCACCGACTCAAGAAGCTGAGTCCGAGATTTTTGGGACCATTCAAGGTCATCGAGCGAGTGGGAGAGGCAGCGTACCGGTTGGCGTTGTCCATAGAGCTAAGTGGATTGCATGACGTTTTTCATGTCTCCGTTTTGAGGAAAGCTTTGTTAGAAGCCAGCGTGGTGATTGAGCCGACGGCGGTGCCGGTAGAGGAAGACTTGAGAACGCGAGTTCGTCCAATCGGGATAGAAGATTCAGAGGTTCGGCAATTGCGGAACAAGGAAGTCAGACTCGTAAAGGTCCGTTGGGACAACTGTGGCTGCGAGGAGCTCTCATGGGAGCGAGAGCAGGCCATGCTGGAGGAGTACCCCGAGCTTTTCTCCTCAGGTACCATTTGGAATTTATGTACTTTCCATGTTTTAAATTTCGGGACGAAATTCTTTAAAGGGGGGAGAATTGTAACACCCCAAAACTTGGAAGAGGAATCGACGGCGTCATTTTGGCCAAGTTTGGGTTTTGGGGGTAGGCGCACGGCCTATGACACGGCCGTGTCACAAGCCGTGTTGCGCCTGGGTCGTCGAGCCGTGTTGAGCCTGGGTCGCTGAGCCGTGTTGGTCGACGATCGGCGAGAAGGCACACGGCCTTGGACACGGGCGTGTCCCTGGCCGTGTCCTTCTCGGGCTGTTCGCAGAATTTAATCTGCTAGGCGTGACACGGGTCATGACACGGCCGTGTCGGGGCTGACACGGGCGTGTCGAGGGCCGTGTATTTGGCCGTGTCTTGGGCCGTGTCCTTCTCTGGCTGGGAATGTTGGTCGGTAGGGGGGAATGACACGGGCCTCGACACGGGCATGTCAACGGCGACACGGCCGTGTCGAAAGCCGTGTCAAAGGCCGTGTCAAAGGCCGTGTGCTGGTTTTCGAATCGGTCGAGACGGCGAATGGCTAACACGTCCATGCACACGGCCGTGTTGCAACCCGTGTTCGGCCCAGATTTTCTAATTTGGGTTCCGATCGTGGCCGTTCGTTCTTTTCCTTGGAAGATCCAACGGTGGGGGGCCTCCCTGGGCGGTTTAAGGCCGGGAATAGGGTTCCAAACCCTCATTCCCCACTTTCTTTTATCTCTCTAAGTTCTAGAGAGAAGGGAGAGCAAGGAGGCCAAGATCCGGCCGCCGGCGAAGCTTCGGAGGTCCATTTCGCGAGCGGAGTTCAGATCCGCGAAGGTGGGAGCGTTGCGGTGGTGTTCAACCGAGCAAATCTTATCCATGGCTAGGAAGAGGGGACGGAAGGTAACGACACTTCTCCTCTTGGTTTTTAGGATTTAGGATGCATGAATAGCATCCCCTTCCTTTCGTATTTTGAGCACCGAATCTCTCAAATGAGAGGGATTCGTGTAGCCTAGGTTCAAGAGGAACCTCCAGGTTGAGTATGTTCATCCCGGCATGCTTTGCATTAGAGATCCGCTCCGTTAGCGGATTAGGCATTGTGGGTGAAGCCGTGGTCGCGACCGTTAGTCCGACCCGGTGATGTTGCATAGCGAGCTTCGGGGATTCGGTAGAAATCCGTTGCGGCAATACGCCGTTGTATGTATGCATTTTCCCCCTTATATTTGAGTGAGTACTCGTGGTCGGAACCGGACAAGGTTAGCTCCGTGTTGTGCGGTAGATGATTTCCTTGGAGCACGGGAAAGACACGGTGCGAATGGTGATTGGGGTGGGGAAACCTTTGTTTGTGCTGTGCAAAGGCGCGGCTATGTCTCCGTGGTCGGCTGGCTATCCTGTGACGCGCAAGTCATGTGGGGGAAGTGTCCCGGCGAGACTAGCCCCTTGTGTGGACTGACGAGAATGTCGAGCGGAGGGCAAGCCCGGGCAATGTGGCCATGAGCGGGTGGGGTCCAGAAAGGCTTCTTAGAATCGGTCAGTGTGAGACGGAACCCTGACGTGCGAAGTCAGAATGTGCAGGCAAGCCCCGGGGCTTATGACCCTTGTGCGGGTGGGGCCTTTGCAAGGTTCTGTGTGACGGCGTGTGTGCCGTTAGGTACATGGTGGTTCCCTTGTGTTTGCGGCTTTAAGCCAATGGGGAAACGGAAGTACCCAGTGTTTGATGATGTGCTAGATGCATACGAGCTAGGGTGCCTTGGGTGAAACCCGGGTTGCATTCATGTTGCATAGTAGGCCCCTTTCACTTTGTACAAAACATAGAGAACATGTATGTTGTATGAGACATCCAAGCCTGTTTTACCGCTTTAATATATATGCTCTTTTGGTATACGAAGTGCTAACTTGCAGGTGGAGTGGTACCCCGGGGTCCGTTATGGACGGCCGGGAGGAGATGTGTTTGTTACACAGTAGAGGTCAGCCTTTGCTGACCCACGTTACTTCAAATCCTTACAGGGCAAGGATCGCATGCAGGGGCTAGCGCGCCGGGTGAAAAGCCCTAAGTCTCATGAAGTGTTGTTGTGCTTGGATTTTCCTTTTGTGTTTGCTACTCTTGTTATGTTTATGTCCGGCTTGCATGCCGAGGTAGCCTAGGCGTGCTTGGCACATTTATATTTTTGGACTATTAGTGTGTAAGGCCTTAAGGCCATTTGATACTCTATTGTTAGTGGATAACTTCTGTCGGTTAATGTTCTGTTTCCACTGTGTTTATCTAGAGTTTTGAGATTAGGTAGTTTTCATATCATCTTTTAATACTAAAGTTGTGGCGTCCGTATGTTGTGGTGCCCCGGCCGGACCCATATTATATGGTCTTTACAGGGGAGGTGTTACAACTCAGACTTTCCACAAGTCCTACCTCAGGCACACATCCCTACATCAGCCTTCATAATTTTAGGCTTAAAATCTCAGATCTTACAATAGATCCTACAAGAATTTATGAGTAAAGAGTAACTGAAAACTTCACCAGCAAGATTTCTCTGTTGATGTAGCCTTCTTAATCAGTTCTTGTATAGAGTGGTCCTTCAGATCCAACCTAACTTAGCTTTTAAAAGCTTCTTGATTAGAACAAAATAAGGTGAATCTTCTCTTGATATTGAAGTTGATCCTCAGTCAGCTTCTTCTGTAAATTCAGATTGAACTCTGAATCTTTCTTGCAGACAGCCCTTGATCTGTAAGAATTCTTCTTATTGATCCCTCTTTGTCATTTCTGATCTGTCTCTTATAGAGAGCTTGCTCCATGGTTACCGGCTGATCCGATTCATAACAAACTTCTGACAGTTCTAACAGAGGTGTGAGACCGACAAGTTATGACAGCTGTCAAGTCACCGGTCACGTCACCTGGTTCTTCAATGTCTTTTCAACTCAGCACACAACACTCAACAGACTTCTTCACATGTGTTGACACATATAGACTAAGTGTCGACACAATTCTTAATGGTGTCAACACAATGACTCCAAGTGTCGACACAGTTATACTTTTGCTTCTCGACACTGCTTTTGTTGTATGTGTCGACACAAGTCTTGTGTGTCGACACAACAGCTCCTTGTCTCGACATTTCTGTTGCAGACAGTTGGCGTTGAGTGTTTGTCAAATGGCGTTGAGCGTGTGTCGTCACAATTACTTCTGAACTCGACACAGCCTTTTGAGAGTTGGTGTGTCGACGCAAGTCCTGTGTGACGATACAATTGCTTTAGGTGTCGACAGATCTCCTGAGTGTCGACACAGCTTCAGTTTTAAGTGTCGACACAAGTCCTGCTTCAGATGTCGACACATTTCTGGATGTCGACACAATTGCTTCTTTAGGTGTCGACATATTTCGGGATGTCGACACAACTGCTTCTTTAGGTGTCGACATAGCTTTGAGTGTCGACACTTCTTTATAAGTGTCGACACAACTTCTTTATAAGTGTCGACACAAATTCTTGGTGTCGACACAAATTCTTCATAAGTGTCGACACATTTTTCCAGTGTGTCAACACAGCTTGCCTGAGTGTCGACACAGTCTCCCTGAGTGTCGACATAGTTTCTCCACAAGTGTCGACACTTGTACTTAGAAAAATTTTCTTCAAATTCTTAAACCTGCACAATGAAACTAAAACTTCTATCAAATACAAATTGATGTATACCATTGACTAAGTTGGGGCTTCTCCAAATCTTGTACACATTTTCCAATGTACCTAACAGTTCTTGAGTAATCATCTGCTTCCAGATAGTCTTCCTCATCAACTGATGGTAATCTTAGAAACTGTGTTAAGGAATTGAAGATGACTTGATTCTGATTTATATATCTCTTACTGAACTCTTCAACAATTTCCCATACCTTTTAATCTTTGCATTGCAAAAAAAACTCCTCAACTTCAGGTAGCAAAATTATATAATGATGTTCTAGGATGAAGGTGATACCGGTGGATTCAAGAAGTAGCAGAACATTTCGAAAATCATCGGAAATAAACTCAATACCTGAACCAACGAATTCTCTACCAATGTCGATATTAGCAGAGGGAGCCATTGAATGGAGAGAATGAGAAACGTTTGATTTTCTTGAGAAGAAGAAGAGGATTTTGCGAGAAAAGCGGCTGAGACCTTCGACAGAACTGAAGAGACTTTCTTCGGGAGAGGGCTATTCGAATTTGTGGATTTGGATATTCTATGGATTTATCTATTTATATAAAATTGAAAATTTTGAAAAATTAAGAGAAACGTACCTGGGAATGGTGGTTCGAATTCTTCATAATTTTAAGTTGGCAGATTAGGGCATTTCTAGAGAAAAATAAGGCTTCTCGAGAAATCCATAAGGCATTTCTTGGGAAATAGAAATAGTGTTCTCAGAAATCCAGTATGCTTTTCTCGAGAAATTTAGAAGCTTTCGGGAAATCCAGTAAGTTCTCGAGAAATCCATTCAGTTTCCCGAGAAATCTGATATTTCACATGAAGTATACTTCTTTTTCGAGAAATTAGGCAGTTTTCGTGAAATCCACTTATTTTTCTAAGAAATATAAGTTCTGAGCTGAATTTGTCCTTGACTTCAAATATGAACTCTTCAGGATTCAATGTTGAACATACCAAGTTCTGTCTTGAAAAAGGAGAACTTGGCCTCGTCCAGCGGCTTTGTGAAAATATCTACAACTTGCTTGTCCGTCGGGACATAGCTGAGGGTTATGTCCTTATTCTCCAAATGCTCCCGGATGAAATAGTTGTGCACCTCGATGTGCTTGGTTCGGCTGTAGGAAACTGGATTGTTTGCGATAGCTATAGCGTTTGATGAGTCGTAATACATTGGATTTCTCTGAACTTCAAATTGTAATCTTCGAGTTGATTCCTTATCCAAAGAAGTTGTGCGCAACAACTATCCGCAGAGATATACTCTGACTCGGTAGTAGATGTTTCCACACAATTCTGCTTCTTACTGCTCCAAGAAATAAGCCGTCTTTCGAGGAATTGGCACGTCCCGGAAGTGCTTTTACTATCATCCTTGCAACCTGCAAAATCTGCATCTGAAAAGCCAATTATCTCGACATCATTACTTCTTGGGTACCATAAGCCAAGATTGGGTGTACCCTTAAGGTATCTTAAAATCCGCTTTTCAGCGATGTAATGAGATTCCTTAGTGTTCTCCTGATATCTAGCGTAGACACATGTTGAGAACATTATATCTGGTCTACTAGCAGTCAGGTAGAGCAAGGATCCAATTATTCTTCTGTACTTGGTTTCATCAAAAGGTTTCCCTTTCTTATCCTTGTCCAGAGACACAGTTGAACCCATTGGAGTCCTCATAGAGGTTGCGCTCTCCATTCCGAATTTCTTAAGAAGCTCCTTGGTGAACTTCGTTTGAGAGATGAAAATTCCATCTTCAGATTGCTTCACCTGAAGTCCTAAGAAATACTTCAGCTCACCTATACTGCTCATTTCAAACTTCCCTTGAATAAGTTTTGAAAACTTTTTGCAAAGGTTATCTTCTATAGAGCTAAATATGATGTCGTCGACATAGATTTACACTAGCAGAATCTTGCCTTTAACTTCCCTAAGAAATAATGTCTTGTTTAACTTTCCCCTTGTGAACTTGTTCTCAAGAATAAAGATAGACAACGTCTCATACAAGGCTCGGGGAGCTTTCTTTAAACCATATAGGCTTTATTTAAGAAAAAAACATGTTTAGGGAATTGAGAATTGACAAAACCTTGGGGTTGCGCTACGTATACTTCCCCTTTCAGATTCTCATTGATGAATGCTAACTTCACGTCCATTTGGTAGACAGTGAAGCCTTTGACGACCACATACGCAAGAAACAACCTGATCGCCTCAAGCCGAGCCATTGGAGAAAATGTCTGGTCGAAGTCGATCCCCTCTTCTTGTCTGTAACCTTGAGATACAAGCCTGGATTTGTTCTTGATAATTACTTCGTATTCATCCAGCTTATTTCTGAATATCCACTTGGTGCCTATCACTTTTTGTCCCTTTGGATTGGGCACAAGATCCTAGACTTTGCATCGTTCCAATTGGTTGAGCTCCTCTTGCATTGCCACGATCTAAGAGGCATCTTTGTTCGCTTCCTCAAACTTCTTTGGTTCAACTTGAGACAGAAAGCTGAGATGCAAAATCTCATTAGTTGTACCTCTTTTGGTCCTCACACCGTCGCCTTGCTCTCCAATGATTTGATCAGCTGGGTGATCTCTTAGGTGTCGGAACCCTAGATTCCTTGCCCTCCCTCCAGCAGGCTCTGCAGCATCTTGTGCAACCTCTATGGGTTGAGGCAATTCTTCTTCTAGAGGTTCTTCGTCCACTAGGCCTGGAATGACGATCTTGACTGATCTTGGAGCTTATTCCTTAATAGCTTCATCCAAGCTTAGCTCTTTGAACCTGGCACCTATATTTGCATCGATAACACTAGATGAGCTGCTATGAAGCATGCTAGTCTCATCAAATACAATATTTATTTACTCTTCTACCACCAGAGTTTTCTTATTAAAAATCATATATTCCTTACTATGACTACTATATCCTATAAAAATACCTTCAAAACACTTTACACTAAACTTTGTGCGGTAATACTTTCCATTATTAACTACGAAGCATTTACTTCCAAAGATTCTAAAATAGGACACAGTCAGTTTTCTGCCCTTCAATAGCTCATAGGGGGTCTTATGATAGCTTTTGTTAATGAGTGCTCTGTTTTGTACTTGACAAGCCGTGTTGACTGCTTCAGCCCAGAAGTACTCCAAAAGTGAAGCGTAGTTCAACATGGTTGTACATGCTTCAATTAGGGTTCTATTCCTTCTCTCAATAACTCCATTTTGTTGTGGAGTGCGCAGGAAGGAAAACTCTTGAAAGATACCTTGACTTTCACAAAACTCTGTCATGGCACCAGAATCAAACTCTGTTCCGTGGGCACTTCTGATGTTGACCACTGAGCAGCTCAATTCATTCTGAATTTGCCGGAAAAAATTAGTGAAAGAATTGAAGGTGTCTGACTTGTATTTTAGAAAGAACACCAGAAGTGAAACACGAGTAGTCATCAACAATCACTAATGTATAGACCTTACCTCCTAAACTATGAATAGGCATAGGACCTAATAAGTCTATATGAAGCAAGTATAAGCTTCGTGAAGAATCCTTTTCAGCAATACCCTTGAAGGTAGCCCGTGTCTGCTTAACCATTTGACAGGAGTTACATAGACTCTCTTTAAGACACTTAAGGTTGGGGGCATCGCACACTAAGTTGTGAGAAAATAGCATATTTAAGGTTTTTAAATTAATATGTGTTAATCTCTTGTGTCATTGGTCACAAAGAGATGCACTATCTTTTGCAATAAAACAAACTGGGGTAGAATTGTCTAAGCAAAGAAAATTTAGATAGAAAATATTTCTGTTCCGAGTGCCTGTTAAGACCGTCCCCAAATTTGCAGATGACTTTATCAAACACTTGTCCTTGCAGAACTCAACGATGTAGCCTTTGTCACATAGTTGACCTATGCTTTTGAGATTATGGTGTAATCCTTCAACAAAAGCCACGTCTGTGAAAGAGACTACGCAGTTGGAAATCATACCATAACCTTTTGTTATTCCCCTATCTGAACCTCCAAAGATGACTTTTGGTCCTTCTTTGACTAGTGTATAGTCACGCAAAAGGCTTCTTGTCCCGGTCATGTGCCGAGATAAACCATTGTCCGAATACCAGATCAGAGTTCTATTGGCCTTTGGACATTCCTGCAAAAATAAATAAGTTTACCTTAGGAACCCAAACATATTTGGGTCATTGGTTTCTAGTCAGCATACTCCCCCTAGGAACATTAGCCTTGCGAGTGGTCAGTCTCGCATAGCTAACTCGTGGAGTTACAAAATTGACAGGGTTGCACCAACAATCTGCGCCAAAATGACCAATTTTGTCGCAGCACTAACAGTCGAACCTTTTGTACCTTCTTTTGTACTCCAATTTTACCTTTTGGAGCTGAGTTCTAGCAGGGGTAGCATTCGTTGAGGTAGAGGCTTCCTGGTTACAGCATATATAGGAGATCCCCATCTCTTTACCCTTAGGCACATCAGTTTTGGCTTTTGGTGCCTTCTTATTATTATGGCCATGAACATATGGACCATGATTTTTCAATTGAATTTCTTCATAAGGTACTTTGAACACACTGACACCAAAGTCACGGGGACGGGTCCATCCCTGGTATCTATTCCTGGGCTCTACATGAGTAGGCCTAACATGATGACCATAGGATGACTCATGGTAAAACTTGTTCGCCAGGAAGATTACCTTCCTAAATGAGGGTTGACTCATGGGTGTCTTCCCCTTTTTTTGGCGCTAGCCTTCTTGGCAGCCTTACCCTTTCCACCGACGTGGCCAAGACCACTACCCTTCTTCTGAGTTGAAAAATCATCGATGAGAGAGAGAACAGTCTTCGGCTTGGAGAAACTCTCAACAAGTTTTCTCTCCACCGCAAGCTTTTCTTCTAGCTCATCAAGATATTTTTCTTTTAGACTTAACGTCTCAGCAGAGCCCTTGAGTTCCACTTTCAAGGAGTGGACTTCATCTCTGAGAAGAAGCAATTTTTCAATTTCCTCCTTCAGATTTGTTTCCACTGCCTTGAGGGAGGCAATCTCTTTTAACTACTTTTTGACTACCTTACGACATTTATCAAAAGCCTTTAAAAGGTTGTCGTGCTGAGCCATCAACTCAGAATCACCTTTCTCTTCAGAAGAGTAGCCATCATGATCATTCGAGGATGTTTCATATTTAGAGAGTATCGTGTTTGAGTTTACCTTTCCACGTGCCCAGAGTCGCCAACTTCCTCGTCTTTATGAGCCATGAGCCCGATGTAGTCTTCTTCATTCTCAGAGCTAGACTCACTCGAGTCACTGTAACTAAGAGTCTTCGACTTCTTGGCGACGAAGCTCTTTTCTTCTTTCTTCTTCCCTTTGAAGGATCTCTTCTCGTCCTTCCTAGAGCTATCCTTTTTTTATAAGGACACTCCGCGATCATGTGACCTGATTTATTACAGTAGTAGCTAACAATGTCAGAGGAATACTATTTGTTCGGTTTGGATTTATACATGTACTCTTTGTTGTAGCTTTTCTTGGTACGATCAATATCATGATTTGATCTCCTAGAATCTGATGAGAATTACTTATTTTTCATTTGCCTCCTCTTGCTGAGCAGCTTCTTGAACTGCTTGGAGATGAGGGAAAATTCTCCATATGATAGCTCAGAGCCTGACTTGCTTGACTCTGATTCTTCTGGAGTATCAGGAGCTCGTGTACTTATGGGTGACACAACTTTAGATTTCCTCGAACCTTCCGCCTTCAAATCCACAAACTTTTCTCTACTAAACGTTCTGTTGTTCTGCTCCTCTTCTTATGTGTATTCATTTGAAGCTCATAGGAGAGCAGCTTTCCGAACAAGTTATGAGGGTCTATCTCTGGCAGCTTCCTGAATTCTCTAATGACAACAACTTTTGTGTCCCAGTCCTTAGTCAGGGATCTTAGAAACTTGTCGTTGAGCTCGCCATGAGTGAATGCACGACCATAGTTCCTGAGGCCATTGACAATCTTGAAGAATTTCTCGAAGTTGTCAGCTATAGAGTCATTGGCACCTTGCTTGAAGGCTTCGTACTCCTGGTTCAGCAGCGATCTGCGATCATCTCTCACTTCTTCAGTACCTTCCATCAGGACAATAAGACAATACCACATCTCTTTGGTAGATTTGCAGTGGAATAAGTTTTGGAGCATTGAATCATCCACTGCACTTGCTATGATATTATTTGCCTTCTTGTCTAGGGAGACTAAGGCAATCTCATCTTTGGTGAGATCCATCATCTTCTTATGAATCATGATCACTGGATTTATCGTTGGAGCCTGTGTAGGGATGTGTGGTCCTTCCACAATTTGAAAAATCCTCGGATCAGCAACTTCCATGTAGAACTGTACTTGTTCTTTCCACATGGGAAAGTTTTCCTTGGTGCACATTGGTAGCTTCATGGATGACATTTCTTTGCTTCGATCCATGGTGAATATGAGGAATATCTAAACGCTTGATCAGGGATCTTGTTCAAGGTGTTAGCCTTATCGAACAAAACGCCCCTCTGATACCAATAGAAAGTATCTAGCGTCTACCTAAATCACCTAGAGGGGGGTGAATAGGTGATGTTTGTGTCTTTTTGTGGAATAAAAAATTTCTAAAAATTCAAGCACACACACACAGAGATTTATAGTGGTTCCCCGTATTGAGTGTGTCCACTGTCCCGCCTCGCCTATCTACCACGAAGGGATAGATTCAGCTACTTCACCTTTCTAAGATTATCACAATCTTATACCTCAGAGCAACACTCCTACACCTCGATCCATAACCGAATCTACACCTCGATCCACAAATCGGATCTACAAACTCGATCCACTAACAGATCTACACTTGGAAGAAATAACTTCCTACAATCTCGGAGACAAATCTCCTACAAAGGTTAAATCAATTTTTACAATAAACAATAAAAATTTTACTCTTCCAGATCTGAAATCTCCAAGGATCTTCCTTCTTGAAAACTAAAAAGCTCTGTGAAGAAGGTTGAGGATGAAATCTGAGAAAACTTGATCTGAAAACCTTGAATCCGACACGATAAAATGGATGTTGAAGAATCATGGAATCTTGGATCTGTCGAATCTTTTCTCCTGTTGAATCGTTGGATCTAGAGAGAGTGGCAGAGAAGAATTGACGATGAAGACGGCAGCTTCTCCCAAATTTTGGAAAGTATGAGTGCGATTCTAATTCTATAAACTCAATTAGGGTTTTCGATTCTGATTTAAAAGAATATATATAGATCATCGTCTAATGGTCATAAGTAATTAAGGAAATATCCACGTGGATCAATCATCATTAACTTAGATTAATTTGAAATCTTGTAAGAAGATTTGAAATGAAAAATATGCAAGTCCATTTCACGAGAAGAAATAGATTTCTCGAGAAATGACTAGCTTTCTCGAGAGAAAAGACATGGCTTCTCAAGAAAAGACTTGGCGAAAATTCTCTGAAGTAAAATACAGATTTCTCGAGAAGGATATTATTTCTCGAGAAAAGTACTTAGCGCAATTTAGAACTGAAGATAGATTTCTCGAGAAATGAAGTTCTTTCTCGAGAAATGGCCTGACCTTCTCAAGAAATTTACTTGACGAAAATTTTGTGAACTGAAGATTTGATTTCTCGAGAAAGAATTGATTTCTCAAGAAATGAAGTGCTTTCTCGAGAAATAGTCTGACCTTCTCGAGAAATTTACTTGACAAAAATTCTGTGAACTGAAGATTTGATTTCTCGAGAAAAAATTGATTTCTCGAGAAAAAATTGATTTCTCGAGAAAAAGACTTAGCTTCTCGAGAAATGATTTCAACTTCTCGAGAACTGCTTTGCTTTTCTCAAGAACTAACTTAGCTTTCTCGAGAAATCTTCAG
Organism: Platanthera zijinensis; assembly: GCA_039513925.1. Classification (NCBI taxonomy): domain Eukaryota; kingdom Viridiplantae; phylum Streptophyta; class Magnoliopsida; order Asparagales; family Orchidaceae; genus Platanthera; species Platanthera zijinensis. Next base: position 15,558,309 of record CM077084.1, read on the forward strand.
GGCATTTCTCGAGAAAAGGACTTAGAATATTTTCAGACAATTTCCCGAGAAGTCTTATGGTTTCTCGAGAATAGCTATGCTTTCTCGAGAAATTTACTTAGACTTCTCGAGAAATACATGTCATTTCTCGAGAAATGGACTTAGGAAATTTTTATGAAAAATTTTCATTTCTTCTTGAAGAAAGCAAACAACCCTTCCTTTCTTCCATTTCTTTAGTACTTAAAAATGAAGTGCATCCCAATAGAGAGGTTGCACATGATTCAACACCATGGATCACACAATGAGGAATTGCATTGCATGGTCCTGTGTTTAGTGACTCATTGTGAACTGACATTGGTCTACAGTTAGCAATAATGACCTGCAAGCACTCAACTAAAGAATGGCATCAAATACAAACTTAATTCATCTTAGTTCAAGGGTGACCTCACACAAATCTAGGTTATTGTGGATACAAAACCCAATAATAGGTAGTCATGGGAACCTGTTTTGCATAACAATACTTTTCTAGTAATATCCTTTAACAGCTTTCCTTCATCGTTCATCCCTTTCCTTTTAATAGATTTGGTGCCCCTTAACAATCCACAGAACAATAATGCCCTTGAAAATTCCTCCTCTTCGATGTGATCTACTTCTTCACAGGCTAGAAGCCTCAAGAGACGGGTGATGTGAGAGGCCTTCATCTTAATTGAAGTCTTATGAACTTTGCTCTTGATGATACTTCTTCACATGCCGGAGCTTGGCATTTTGAAAGAACTCAAGAATGTCCTTGTCAAGAATCTTGCAAGGGTTCTCTAGGATAAACGAGAGACTAGCTGTCTCCAACATCAGGACTACATTCCTGAACTCATCAGATGCTGAAGAAAAACCTATGCGAACCAACTCTCCACCACCTAGCAACCCACTGGTGGTTGGAGGAGCCATAGATAATTAAAAAATGGAACAAGGAAAATGTTTGGACTGAACTGCCGGTTGGAACGGATTACTGTCACTGATAAAACGACAAGAATAGGCCGTCATAATCAAGTCCTCTAGAGGAAATCGCTGTTGGGAATCAAGCCTTTGGAGGAGATTGATGTTAGGAATTGGCTTAGACTGTTGTCACTGACCTAAGCGATGAAGAACAAACCCAGTGCAATGAAGGAAGACGATGAATAGTCTTGGAAGACTAATCGTCGGGAAGAAGGATATTCAGCGTTTTCAACTTCGGATTTCGATGAAGTAGCGTGTGCTTGCCCCTAACCCTTTTTAATATATATATATATATATATATATATATATATATATATATATATATATATAATTTAAGATATGGGAAAGGTGTGTACCTGATTAGCCGTGACTCTTCGGATCCAATATAGGAAAGAAAAATTGACCTAAGTAGAATTCAACGAGATTCACCGGATGCAAAGTCAGATTAGTCGAGTGTAGATGTGTATTTCGGACGAATCGCCGAGATTGTCGTCCGATATTCGACAAATTTGCCTTGGGAAAACATTCTTTCTTTAAGAATTTCCCGAGAAACTTCCTATCCTCTTGTCCATTTCACAAGTCCTTGTTCAGTATGCCCAGTTCCATTTTGAAGAACGAGAACTTAGCCTCATCCAAGAGCTTCATAAAAATATTTGCGACCTGCTTATCCATCAGGACATAGCTAAGGGCTATATCCTTGTTCTCCACATGCTCCTGAACGAAGTGATATCACGCTTCAATGTGTTTTTTCCAGCTGTGAGAGACTGGATTATGCGTGATTGCTATTGCGCTGGAAGAGTCATAATAAATTGGAATCTCTCTGAACTTTAAGTTGTAGTTTTCAAGTTGATTCATAATCCATAGAATTTGTACGCAATAACTACCGACAGAGATATACTCTAACTCGGTAGTTAAAGTTGACACACAATTTTGCTTCTTACTGTTCCAGGAGATAAGCCTTATTCTGAGGAATTGGCACATCCCGGAAGTGTTTTTCCTGTCATCCCTGCTTCCTGCAAAATCTGCATCTGAAAACCCAATTAGCTCGACATCATTACTTCTCGCATACCATAAGCCAAGATTGGGTGTACCCTTAAGGTATCTTAAGATTCGCTTTGCAGCGACGTAATGAGATTCCTTTGAGTTCACCTAAAATGTAACGCAGACGCATGTTGAAAACATTATGTCGAGTCTACTAGCAGTGAGGTAGAGCAAGGATCGAATTATGCTTCTATACTTGGTTTCATCAAAAGTTTTCCCTTTCTCATCCTTGTACAGAGATATAGTTGAACCCATTGGAGTCCTCATAGAGGTTGCATTCTCCATTCCGAATTTCTTCAGTAGCTCCTTGGTGAACTTCATCTGAGAGATGAAAATTCCATCTTCAGATTGTTTCACCCGAAGTCCTACGAAATACTTCCGCTCTCCCATGCTGCTCATTTCAAACTTCCCTTGCATAAGTTTGGAAAACTTCTTGTAAAGGTTGTCTTCCGTAGAGCCAAAAATAATGCAATTGACATAGATTTATAGTAGTAAAATCTTGCCTTTTACTTCCCTAAGAAATAATATCTTGTCTATCTTTCCTCTTATGAACTTGTTCTCAAGAAGAAAGCTAGACAACGTATCATACCAAGCTCGGGGAGCTTGTTTTAAGCCATTTAGAGCTTTATTAGGAAAATAAACATGTTCAAGGAAAGTAGAGTTGACAAAACCTGGGGGTTTCTCTACGTATACTTCCTCATTCAGATTCTCATTGAGGAATACTGATTTTTCGTCCATTTGATATACCTTAAAGGCTTTTAAGGCAACATACGTAAGAAATAACCTGATCGCCTCGAGCCTGGCCACTGGAGCAAAGGTCTGGTCGAAGTTGATCCCTTCTTCATGTCTATGTCCTTGAGCTACAAGCCTGGCTTTGTTCTTTATGATTACTCCATTCTCGTCCAGCTTGTTTTTGAAAACCCACTTGGTGCCGATCACGTTTTTTCCCTGGGCCCGGGCACAAAATCCCAGACTTTTCATCTTTCAAACTGGTTGAGCTCCTCTTGCATTGCCATGATCCAATAGGCATCCTTGTTTGCTTCTTCAAACTTCTTTGGCTCGACCTGAGATAGAAAAATAATATGCAATAACTCGTTAGATATACCTCTTCTGGTTCTAACTCCATCGCCTGACTCTCCAATGATTTGATCAGCTGGGTGATCTCTTAGGTGTCTGAACACAAGGTTTCTTTCTATCCCTCCAGCAGGTTCTGCAACATCTAGTGCGTACTCTGTAGGTTGAAGCAATTCTTCCTCTAGAAGTTCTTCATCCACCAAGCCTGGATCAACGAACTTGACTGGGCTTGGATCATCTTCCTTGACTACTTCATACATGCTTAGTTCCTTGAACCTGGTACTTGCATCTGCACCAATAACAATAGACGAGCTGCTTTGGAGCAGGCATGTCTCATCAAATACAATATTAATAGACTCTTCTACCACCAGGGTTCTCTTATTGAAAATCCTATATGCCTTACTATGACTACTATAACCAACGAAAATACCTTCAAAAATTTTTTCACTAAACTTTGTTCGGTAATACTTCTCATTATTACGTATGAAGCATTTACTTCCAAAGATTCTAAAGTAGGGCACAGTCAGTTTTCTATCCTTCAATAGTTCATAGGGAGTCATATGGTGGTTGTTGTTGATTAGAGCTCTATTTTGCACGTAGCAAGCTATGTTGACTGCTTCAGCCAAGAAGTACTCTAGAAGTGAAGCGTCATTCAACATAGTTGTACATGCTTCAATTAGGGTTCTATTCCTTCTCTTAGCAACTCCATTTTGCTGTGGAGTACACGGGGAGGTAAACTCATGAAAGATACCTTGGATTTCATAAAATTTTTTCATGGCACCAGACTCAAATTCTATTCTGTGGTCACTTCTGATCTTGACCACTGAGCAGTTCAATTTTTTCTGAATTGGTTGGACAAAATTAGTGAAAGAATCAAAAGTGCCTGACTTGTGTTTCAGAAAGAACACCCAAATAAAATGAGAGTAGTCATCCATAATTACCAGCGTATATACTTTACCTCCTAAACTGTGAATTGGCATAGGACCGAATAAGTCCATGTGAAGTAAGTACAGACTTCGTGAAAAATCTTTTTCAGTAAAACCCTTGAAGGTCGCCCTTGTCTGCTTACCCATTTGACATGTGTGATACAGACTCTCTTTAAGGTACTTAATGTTGGGAGCATCGCGCACTAAGTGTGAGAAAATAACATATTTATGATTTTGAAATTAATATGTGCTAATCTCTTGTGGTCACAAAGAGATGCACTACTTTTAGCCAAAAAGCACACTAGTGTAGAATTGTGTAAACATAGAAAATTTAAACAAAATATATTTCTACTCTGAGTGCCTATTAAGATAGTCTCCAAATTATCAAACAACTTTATCAGACACTTGCCTTTGTAGAACTCAATGATATAGCCTTTGTAACATAGTTGACTTATGTTTATCAGATTATGTTGTAAACCTTCAACATAAGCCACGTCTGTGAAAGAAACTATGTCATTGGAAATCATACCGTAGACTTTCGTGATTCCCCTGTCTCACCTCCAAAGATGACCTTTAGACCATCTTCAACTGGGTTGAATTCTCGCAGTAGGCTTCTTATCCCAGTCATATGCCGAGAGCATCCGCTGTCCAAATATAAGATTGGATTTTTGTTGGCCTTTGGACATATCTGCAATTATAAATCATTTTACCTTAGGAACCCAAACATATTTGGGTCATTGGTTCCTTGTCAGCTTAACACCACTAGGAACATTAAATTTGTGAGTGGTCAGTCTCACATTGTTAACTCGTGGAGATTCAAAATTTGCAGGGTTAAACCAACAATCTGTGCCAAAATGACAAATTTTGCTGCAACACCAATAATCAAACATGTTTTACCTTCACTTGCACACCTACTTTACCTTTTGAATGTGAGGTCTAGTAGGGACAACATAATTGGAGGTGGAAGCCTCCTGATTACAACAGACACAGGGCTTCTCCATCTCTTTTCCCTTGGGTACCATAGTTTTGGCTTTCAGTGCTTTCTTATCATTATGTCCATGAACATAAGTACCATAGTCTTTAAGAGTGATCTCTTCGTAAGGAGCCTTAAAAACACTTGCCCCAAAGTCTCGAGTACGAGTCCAACCTTGATAGCTCTTCTAAGACTCTACATAGGTAGGCCTCGCAAAGTGCCCATAGGATGTCTCAGAGTCATAATTGTTTGTAGGGAAAATAGCCTTCTTAAAAGAGGGTTTACTCTGAGGTGCCTTCCCTTTACCTTTGGTAGCGGCTATCTTAGCAGCCTTACCTTTTTCAACTATGTGGCCAAGACCACTACCGTTCTTTGGAGTAGAAAACTCATCAATGAGAGGAAGAACATTCTTTGACTTTGAGTAGCTTTCAACTAGCTTCCTTTCCACCAAGAGCTTTTCTTCTAGCTCATCTAGGTATTTCTCCTTCTGTCTTAATGTCTCAGCCGACCTTTTCAATTCCTATTTCAAGGAGTGTACTTCATCTCTGAGAGGAAGTAACTTTGCAAGTTCCTCCTCCAGACTTGTTTCCACTGCCTTGAGGGAGGCAATCTCTTTTGCTTACTTTTTGACTACCTTTCTGCATTTGTCAAAAGCTTTCAAGAGGTTCTCATGTTGAGCCATCAAGTCGGAATCGTCTTCCTCAAAAGAATAGCCTTCATGACCATTTCTTGACGTTTACGATTCAAAGAGTATCGTGTTCGAGTTTACCTTCCCGTGATACTCAGAGTCTCCAACTTCCTCGTCTGATCGAGCCATAAGCCTGAAGTAAGCTTCCTTTTTATCTGAAATAAACTCCCTCGAGTCACTGTTGCTTAGAGTCTTGGACTTCTTGGCGATGAAGCTCTTTTCTTCTTTCCTCTTGCCTTTGAAGGATCTCTTTTCGTCCTTCTTTGAGCCATCCTTCTTCTTGTACGGACACTCCGCAATCATGTCCTGTCTTATTACATCAATAACACACAACGTCACAGGAAGAATGTTTGTTCTATTTAGATTTATACCTGCCGGTTTTAGCTTTTCTAGGAGTGATCACCATCACGATGTGATCTTCTGAAGTTCGGGGAGGATGACTTATTCTTCATCTGTCTCCTCTTGTTGAGCAGTTTCTTTAACTGGTTATAGATGAGGGAGAACTCTCTATCAGATAGCTCAGAGCCTGATGTGCTTAGCTCAGAGTCTTTTGGGGTTTCTGGAGCTCGTGTCCTTATTGGTGGCACGGCGTTGGATTTCCTTGAACCTTTAGCCTTCAGAGCAACTGACTTTTCTCTGCTGGAAGTCTTGTTGCTTTGCTCCTCCTTCTTTCTAGTGTTCATTTGAAGCTCGTAGGAGAATAGATTTCTGAAGAGGTTCTGAGGGTCAATCTCAGACATCTTTCTAAACTCCCTAATGGCTACCACTTTAGTATCCCGGTCCTTTGTCAAGGATCTAAGAAATTTGTCATTCAATTCACCATTAGTAAAGGTGTATTTGTTGAGTTATCTGGCTTGACGTTGAGTGCATTGAATTCACTCAACGCGGCGTCGAGTTGACTCGCCACTTTTCCGTGGACTTAGGATTTTTTTGCTGATTCGTTGTGTATTACTTTGCTGAATTATATGAATTGGTATTTCTTGGCCGAATTGTATCAATATGGACTTGGTATTTCTTGGCCAAATTATATCTACTTCGTCGGGTTTGGACTTAAATCAAAATTATGGGTTTGATTCCCCCATTCATTATTGGAGAAGCCCAGTGTTTTTGTTGTGATTTGTTTGTGTTTGACTATAGTGGTCAGTCTTTTTGTTGTATGTTATTGGATAGGTTGGTAGTGGATAAAGGACCACCAACCTGATGCCTTTTTGGTGAATTAATGCCCTGGTGGGTTTGCCCAGTGAGGGTATGTGACTGCTGGTGAGTTGGATAGGTTGCCACCATCGAAAATGCCAGTTCTTCCCCGGTCTTGGGTGTGTCATAGTATAAGACCACCTTTCCTTGGGCCCTTGTGAAGTTTTTGTTGTTGTTGGTGTATTGGGTAGGTTCCCACCACTACAGGTGCCAGAGTGGCCATTGTTTCGGTTTTATTCACCAAGATATGAGCTAATTTATTCTTTATGCTCACAGTTAATTATTTACATGTTCCTTAAAGCATAGATCTTTGTAGCACTTGGTGCAATTTCCTTACCTTTGAACTGGTAAGTTAGTCTTTTCTCACTATTCTGGGATTAGGGTTGGTAACCCTTTATTCCTTGCTAATCTTTTTGCTCTTTATACGCCACTTGTATTTTTATTCTTGCTGAGGTGTTCTTTCTTTGAATACCTCAGGTTTGGAGAGTAGTCGGTTGAGCGTCTAGTGTTGGTTTTTTGACTGGTGGCTACAGTTGTTTCTTTTCCTCACTGATTGTGAGGTAGTATGTTGTTTTACTCTTGTTCAGACATGCATATATTTTAGTGGGTTCGTATCAGGTTGTTGAGGCCAACTGGATTTTTGTATAATGTTAAGTACTTGCTAGCTGCTAAGCCTTTATTCTATATGATTGTGTGGATTTACTAACTCTCTATGAAGGTTTTATGCTAGGTTGCATGTTAGATATTTTAAATTAAAAAAGTATTACTTTTATCTCATGCATATAATTTTCTAAAAGCTAAAGTCATTATATCTGATTGAATGTACAAATTAATATTTATACTTATACTAAATCTAGAGTCTTGCATACCATGATTTGTCCTAGATGGATGTTTTTGCTCAGGTAGGATGTCAAATAATATAAACAAACTATTTTCCGCAGCGTATAATTATATCTTACTTGTGGACTAGTTGATCCACTGAGCCGAGGGATACGACCATCCAAAACTTAACTTAAAACATGATTTTCTCACATCATAACTTAGTATTTTCATAAACTATGTTGGGATTGGTGTTTTCCTAAACGTCTGCAGTTATCCCCTGCATGGCGTGGCATCACGACACGTGTTTTCTCTTACTCTGATATACATTTAAATTCGGAGAAAATGCGGGTTGTGACAGTTAGTATCAGAGGGATAGGTTTGTTTGACAATTGGTCGAGCAACCATCTCAGGTTAGTTTTAGTTTTCTTGTTCCATTGCATATACACACTGATGTGTCATCAGTATGTCTTGGCTGAAGCATGAACACTACACTCATAAGCATGTTAAGAAGTATACGGGACATATTATATAGTATGCGATGCATAATATATGTTTGTATATGGATCCTCATAAGAGGCAACATGTGACTGTTATGTAGTATGGGATGCATAACAATCATCACATGAATGAACATTAGATTTTGATTTTCGTTGCATGCGATATTATGTAGTATGGTATGCATAATATTTCATGTGTACGCTGCTTATAACATGCACTAAGGCCTTTATTAGATTGCATAGCACAACATGCATAACATAGCATTGCATTAGCACACGTGTCAAGCTAAAGATTTACATGATGACATATGTACACAAATGACTCTAAGTCAAAAAAAGGAATAATAATTCATGCATTCATGGTTTAGGCACACGAGTTAGTAGGATGTTGGTATATCATCCTAAGTTTAGGCATGACATCATTAATGAAATTCTCTGAGCAAATTAGCAGCTTAAGAAAGTATTTATACATGTATTGTCTGAACTAAGTTGTGTAGTTCTAGCGGTAAGCTAGGTTTTGATTAGTTATTTGTTGTGTTATTAGAATGTCGAAGCGTCCTGCGATTAGGTCGACTCCCCAGTCTGAAAGCGAGTCATCTGGAGCTCAGAATGAGGTCGTGATAGAAGGACTGCGACAGAGAAATGAGGCCCTATCTAGGCAGATGTTGGAGATGTAGTCGCAGATCCAGGTTTTGTTGTTTATTATTTTCGGGCAACGTATTAGAGTGCAAGACCTTGCTGTGGGTTAAGTTATTCCTGTTCCCCTTGCTCCTCTGGTTCCCCCAGCTTTGTTGCCACCAGAGATGATTTTCATCTCGCATTTCTAGCAATTATTACCTCCTACCTACGATGGTAGGGCAGACTTTATGTCTTTAGACGACTGGATTATAGCTATCGAGGAGATGTTCTCTTACTCAGGGGTTTCTGCCGACCAGAGAGTGATGGTCGCTGCCTACTAGCAAAAGGGTCTGGCTAAGGGCTGGTGGTTGAGATAAAAGGATAACTTGAAGAATGGATGTTCGTGGGAAGCCTTCAAGGAGCTATTATTAAGAAAGTTTCTGTCGTCGGTCGAGCAAGACTGCTTGATGAACAATTTTCTGCACATAAAGCAAAGACAACTCACAGTGAGTGAGTGTGAAGTGGAGTTTATCAAATTAAGCTAGTTTTCCCCGGATCTGTTATCCTCGGAATCTAGTAGGGTTAAGCGTTTTCTGGGTGGTCTGAGGAATGGCGCAGATCCCATATTTATAAATTAAATATGTGTATATCGCACGACTGTGCAAATTTCCTCCTCACAAGGGTGTTTTAATCGTATGAGCTATACATTCATTATAATGACTCGACATAACATTGAATTTACTATTGCACAGACATGCATTGGTCCTTCGCGTATGATTTATTTGATCGTGCAAGCTCTGGCGCTTAAATAATGGCAAAACTGGGTGATCTGTCGCTGCCTGTGCATTTTTGCCTCACGCAGTTGATTTCAACTACATGTGACCAATATCACGCACTTATTTTTGCATGTTCTAGATAGCATGGTGGTGCATTTCGCTTTACGTACAGTGGTGCATTTTCCTTCATGCATGTTTCTGGTGGGTCGTGTGTAATCATTTCATAAAATAGGCAAATCTGGTTCTGCCGGAGTGATTTTCTTCACGCACGGTCTCCGCCTGTGCGTTTTGCTCGTATGTCAAGAAACTTTTGCGTGAATTCTATTTAAGCTGTTATTTTTCAAGTTTCATGAGTTCCATATTTTGCCCGATTTTGGGGGGTTTTGTAGCCTGTTTTTGGGGTCTCTCTAGAAACCTTAGGGGTAATCTTCTCCCCTTTACCAAAGTAATTCCAAGGAAGGTAAAGCTTCATTGATGCCCCACTGGAGCTCTTTGAGTCCAAAGCCACAAGCGTTGGAGCAGCATTTCAAGAGAGAAGACCCGTAGGTTGGAGGTGAGAGCTTTGACTGCACAATGAGGATGCAACCCATGATGAGAAGGGACGGTGACAGCTTTCCTTTGGATCTAGGGCACAAACACTCTTCCTCCCTTACTTAGGGAGTGGTAAACTCATTTTTTGCTTTGATTTCTTGAAATAATTGCTATTATTTTGTGAAATTGCTAAAACACATGCATACCATTTCCATCAAGTTTGAGGGTTCATAGTTTTATCTTCATTGTGGATTGTGGTGTAAGAACCCAAATTTGTATTTCTAAAAATAACTTGTCGATTCAACTTTGTATCGTGTATCAAGTTAATTTGAGGATTTGCTATGAGTATTGTGATATTTGTGCCCGAGCTATAATAGTAATTGCTAGTTGTGAACTAAGTAATAAAGTGATTACTACTCTCCTTTCTACAATACGTTTAGACTCCATTTGCAAGCCTTCTTGTCCATTTGCCTTGTGAAGCGGTGCTAACATCCCATATAATCCACACGCCTAGATAAGAGGTGTTAACCACCCTCACTTCACATCTACACTTTCACTCTATCCATTCACCAAGCGATGTGGTGCTAACACCTCGTGTAACCATCACTTGTGAAGCCTTTCCCAATCTGCCCAAACCGTCTGGTGGGGGAATAGTTGCCATATTCCAAAAATTGGTGATCTATGAGATTGGAATTGGTCATTCCTATTCGTCGATTCATCATCTAAAAGAACACGTTTACCTGCACTTTCTTCCTCCTGAAAAAACTATAGGAGGGGGGAGATGAGAGAGCTTGGAGGTTTTTTGATAAATAGTTGGAAAGAACTTAAACTCAGAGATGAGAAGAATATACTCAGTTCCCATCCACTTGCTTAACATACGCTTTCCATGTGCATACTCTAGTTTGAACCTCTGCGCACTATTCCATAATGCTCTCCATAGTGCTCAGCTCTACAAAATGCCAGCCACTTAAAAATTATTTTGTAAATGAGAGGTGGTCTGTCACCTTGTAGAAAGATGATATTTTTACTTGACCGATACTAGTAGATTTCATCAGAATTGGGCCTGACCCCATGGTTTTTTTTCTATTTTTGAGTTTTACACGCAAAATTCTTGATGCATGTAGTTTGTTCTTCATTTTACTTGTTTTTTCCTTGGCTCACTATCGATCTAAGATGGGATGATTCTCTAGTTTATGGGAACGTTGAGCGACCTAAAATAAGTATGTTTATTCTATTGATTACTAGCTCGAACTTCTCCCTCAATTGACATTGTATGTTCCTTGTAAATTCCACTCTCTAAATCATTATAATTAAACTCTAGAGTCAGTTCTTCCTCAACTACCAATAAATGCATTGAATCAATACTCGTGTAATCAAGAGGATCATATAACTTTTTTAAGTATGTCATAGAAATAAACTACAATGCATACGACATTTAAGACTTTAATACATAAAAGTACAATAATTAAATTTAACATATAAAATAAAATTGATTAAATAAAGGATTAATTTTGCACACCTATCTCTCATATTAAAATTGTATTGAATATACACAAGATCATTGAGTTTTTTATGCTCGAGGTGATCTCTTCGATTTCTATGAATTTGCTTAAAGGCACTCAAATTTTTTGATTACGATCAAAGGAGGAAGAAGTATGACCAAAGGTTACCAGTTTAGTAATCACTTGTCCATTTGTGCAAGCCTTCTTGTCCATTTGCGCACTCTTCTTTATACAAATAACTATTTTTGTAATTGAGGAGCACTAGAACCAAATGACTTTCACCATTTATCTAAAAAATAAGGATCAAAACTGTTGAAACTCAGAAACTGGTTCAACTGTGTTCGGACCAAAGGGGTGACCAAAGGTTACCAATTTAGTAGTTGATTCACGTGAGACTTGTCAAGAAGAAACTAGAAAGCATAAAGAACAACGTGGGACTATCTACAAACAAGACCCGCGTGCTACAGTGAGAAGGTCCCGCCACACACTCGAAAGTCTATAGAAACTTCAACTCCTAAATCCATTATTGAGCTTGACATAAGTGAGGGAAACACTGAACTCGCGCACCATAGGGAGTGTGTGAAGGAAAAGAGATCACCTCTACTTGTGCCTCAGGGTCCCGTTTATAGGTAAATCCAAGTGGAGGGGGTATAGACTTCAAACAACCACTTTTATCTTAACCAGAATGTTATTCCTAGAACCAGAAAGGGTATGAGTACTCTCCTGAAGGCCGCCAAGTACTCCTGATGAGTACTCCTGCTAATTACTATCCTAAAGGCCTCCAAGAACTCCTAATAAGTACTTTTCTGGAGACTGTTGAGTACTCCCGATGAGTAATCTCCTAGAGACTACTGAGTACTCCTAACGAGTACTCTCGCAGAGTACTCATAGTGAGTACTCCCATCGAGTACTCTTGATGAGTACTCTCACCGAGTACTCTTTTGCAGTGACTTTCTTAGATATATTTGATCTCAATTAATTATGGGTTATACACAATCCTTACTTTTTTGGGCACGATACGAGCTTAGAAAAATAAGGTAGAATCCATGGTTTAGAGAGATTGATAGTAAAAAATAAGCCACTCAATGTCTCTCTAAGGAGTGGGGCTCAACTGAAGGAGGAAATGGGTCGACACCACCAAAGAGAGGAACTCAATTAGAGGTAGAGAAGAGTTGACAAGTCTTAAGAGTGGAGCTCATCTAAGGTGGAAAAAAGTCGACACCTCCCAAGATTGAATCTCAAATAGAGGTGGAGAGAAGGTCAACACCTCCTAGAAGCCCAGCTAAACAAAAGGTGGAGAAATGGACGACACCTCTCAGGATCCGAGCTCAACAGAATGAGAGAGAAGGTTGACACCTATAAGAGTTGAGCTTTATTGGAGGTGGAGAAAACGTTGATACCTTGAAGGAGCCAAGCTCAACTGGAGGTGGAGAAAATCTCAACACGCCGTAAGAGTCGTGCTCAACTAGATATGGAGAAAATCACGACACCTCATGGGAGACAATCTCAACTGAATGTAAAGAAAATGTCAACACCTCACAGGAGCTGAGCTCAACTAGCTGTAGAGAAAAGTTCCACACCTCATAGGAGCTAAACTCAACTAGAGGTGGAGAAAGCATCGATGTGTCGCAGTAGTTGAGCTAAACTAGAGGTGTAGAAACCATCAAGACCTCACAAGAACCGAGCTCAACTGGAGGTGGATAAAAGGTCAACACCTTGTAGGAGCCTAACTCAAATAGAGTAGAGAAAATGTCAACACCTAGTAAAGCCTAGATCAACTAGAGGCAGAGAAAAGCTCGACACCTCGTAGTAGCCGAGCACAATTGGAGGTGGAGAAAGTATTGACACATAACAGGATCTGAGCTCAATTAGAGGTGGAGAAAATGTTGACACCTCGTAGGAGCCTAGCACAATTGGCGACACCTTGCAGAGCTGAGCGTAACTGGAGGTGGACAAAATATCAACACCTTGCAGGAGCCATACTCGACTAAAGGTGGAGAAAATGTTAAGACCTTGCATGAGCTGAGTTATATTGGAGGTGGGGAAAAGTTGAAGATCTTATAGGAGCCGAGCTATATTGGAGGTGGAGAAAAGATCGACACCTCGTAGGAGCTGAACTCAACTAGATGTGGAGAAAAGGTCGACACCTCATAGGACCCAAGCTCAACTAGGAGTGGAAAAAAGCTCCACACCTCACAGGAGCTGAGATAAACTAGAGGTGGAGAAAATATCGACAACTCGCAGAAGTCGAGCTCAACTAAAGGTGGAGAGTAGGTTGCCACCTCTTAGGATCTAAGCTCAACTGAAGGTGAAGAGAAGGTCGACACCTCAGAGGAGTTGAGCTCAACTATAGGTCGAGAAATGCTCAACACCTCACAGGAGCCTAGATCAACTAGAGGTGGAGAAATGCTCAACACCTCGCGGGAGCCTAGATCAACTGGAGGTGGAGAACAACTATACACCTTACTAGAGTCAGGCTCAACTAGAGATGGATAAAACATTGACACCTCATAGGAGCTAAGCTCAACTTGAGGTGGAGAAAGCTCCACACCTCAAAGAAGATGAGCTCAACTGGAGGTGGAGAAAGCATTGAAACCTCGCAAGATCCAAGCTTAACTAGAGGTGGAGGAAACATTGACAACTCACAGGATCCTAGCTTAACTAAAGGTGGAGAAAAGGTCAATTCTTATAGGAGCTAAGCTTAACTAGAAGTAGAGAAAACATTGATGCCTCATAGGATGAGAGCATAACTAGAAGTAGAGAAAAGCTCGCTACTTGTAAGAGCTGAGCTTAATTAGAGGTGGAAAATAGGTTGACATCTCGTAGGCGCTAAGCTCAACTAGAGGTGGAAAAAATGTCAACACCTCATAAGATACAAGCTCCATTGGAGAGGGACAAAACATTGACACCACGCAAGAGCTAAGCTTAACTATTGTCGGAGGGAAGGTCGACACCTACATGAGCCGAGCCCAACTGGAAGTGGATAAAATGTCAACACCTTGGAGGATATGAGCTCAACTTGAGGTGGAGAAAAACTTGACACCTCGCAGGAGACGAGCTTAACTAGATGTGGAGAAAAAGTTGACCCCCTCATAGGAACCAAGATCAACTAGAGGTGGATAAAATGTCAACACTACGCAGGAGCCGAAATCAACTGGAGGTGGAGGAAACATTGGCACCTTACAAGAGCTGAGCTAAAAAGGCGTCACACCTCACAGAATCCGAGCTCAAATAGAGATTGAGAAAAGGTTGATACCTCGCAGGAGCTGAGCTCAACTGGAGGTGGAGAAAATGTGAACACCCCGTAGGAGCTGAACTCAATAGGATGTGTAGAAAATGTCGATACCTGATAGAATCTGAGCTCACCTAGAGGTCGGTGGAAGTTTACAGGCAATTTGATCACCTAAAGGGGGGTGAATATAGGCTTGTGCTTTTTAAGGATTTTAGATTTTATCTACTGATCTAGCACAGAAGTAACTTAGAGTATGCTCAGATTTATGGTGATTTCTCAGTAAGGGTACATCCACGTCCCTCCATCTATCTATCAATGTGTTAGACTAAGCAAACTCCACCAAAAACTATGATACACTAGATCTTACAACTCAGAGTCAAAGACTCCTACCTCGGGAACTACAACAAGTTCCCTACCTTAGATCTAAATATAGGATCCTACAACTAAGAGTATACAACTACTACAACTCAGATTCAAACCTAAATCCTACATCAGGAATAGCAGCAAATTCCCTACCTCGATCTGGTTCATCTTTGAACCATACCTGAGATCTCAAGGAGATTTTACAATAAAAACAAAGTAAATTGTTTGTTACAACAGTATAGACTCAATAAAAATGATCTTTAGACTGTTGAGTCTTCTTAGGATTTGATGAGGAAAAATACTTTACTGAATCAACAACAATCCTTGACTGGATATTCTTTCAAAAATAGGAACTATTATGAAACATGGTAGTAGAAAAATTCTTCGCCCACTAAATTTTTTAAGCTGATTAATCTAGAGCAAGTTTATGAGCTCTAAATGTTTTTCTTATTGAGATTAGCTCTTTCTGAAAATAGTTTTCTTCTAAAAGTTGGCTATTAGTGCTTCTCTTCGATAAAATTACTATTTAATTGATTTTCTTTTTTAAAATCCAAGAATTAGGGCTTTTATCCACATTGCGTATATATATATATATGACTGAGGCCAATTAACGATCAAGAATAAGAAAATTCATGTCATATATCTTTTATATAAAGAGTACTAATTTGATTTACTCTTTTTGCGTTGATGGCGATTTGAAATTTTGTAACTCTAAACTATCACGATGATGTTTCATCTCATCACAACAATTTTTCATCCTGTCACAATAATAATTCAACTCTTCATGGTGGTACTTGCTCTTCATAGACTTTGGGAACACTTTTATCAGAGTGTTTTCTTATCATAAAGATTAAACTTCTTAGTAATACTTGAGGTCATCACGACGATGTTTATTCTTGTCACGACGATCTTTCAACATGTCATTATGATAAGTCTGAGCCTTTAGATCCTGAGTTTGTGTTGATAATGGCAGAGCCATATCAAAATGATAGGGACTTGATCATTCATAACTCAACATTCTTATGAAATGTCATTGAAGCTTCTTGACGACATTTAGTTAATTTCAATTATAATTGACTTAAAGGGAAACTACATCTTCATTAAAGAACTTAAAAATGATGTGTATATACTTTTTCTCTATCACAACAAAGCTTGCATAACAGATCCTTATTAAAACAATATCATTCTAAACTATGTATTATCATAATGATATACATGAGCTTGGACTGCTTTTCCATGTCATGATGCTTTGGGTACTATAGTGTGTCTTCACAACGATGTTGAAGTGGTCTCGACGATATTCTTAACCTAACACAATGATATTGTATTTATTTTAATTCTATGAATAATTTAAGTGTCCCTTTAACATCTACTATTCTCTTGACTTAATGAGAGTGGTTATTATGATTTTATGTCCTACACAAAACAAATAAGATGATTTGGGGCTCCAAACTTCAAAGTCTATATCATTTTATCTTCTTTGCTCTTATTTCTTCCTTTTAGACAAGAACTCCTCTGCAGTCAAAAACTCTCTCTCTCTCTCTGTCTCTCTCTCTCTCTCTCTCCACCTCTTTTTGTGGGTACTTGATTCTGCAACATGTTGTTCTTGCACAGAATCAGAATAATCTGCTCTATCATCTAATCTCTCCTGTGATCCCTCCCTTTGAGCGAAGTCTTCAGTTGGCTCTTATGAGAGGTCAAGAAGAGGATGATTGAGGGCATTTCTTACCCCTTAAAGGATCTATATAGTTTGATCAGTTCTTACTCTCACCCCTTTTTGACTTCTTCAAAGATTCTTTATTGAAGATTAGCTTTGTTGGCTTCAATTCTACCTAAAAAATTTTAATTGATATTTTCTTAATCTTATAGTATTTCATTTTTTTTGTTTTCTTTGTTTGGCAATATTTCATTCTGGCGGTTTAGGATCCATTGCTCTAAGTGGTTTACTGCACTTTGCATGACTTCATCAGTAGTACTTATGTATTGCTTGATATCATGAATGTCATAAGTAGAGCTTTACATCATGTCATCAATTGATTCCATCACCTTAACCTTATTTTCCACAACACATCCTACCCTCACAAACTAGTTATTTATAGGGTTATTAATATGATCCAATTATTTTTGGAGGAAACAAACTTTCCAATTAATTCAAGCTTGACTACTTGCACTACTCTGATTGTGAAAGCTTCAAAGTGATTTCTCTATTCATCCATCAACAGTTTCATCTGATTAATGATTGGACTAGTAGGTTTAAGTGAGGAGTTGGATATGAGGTGCCAGGAATATTAGTCTCATGTTGTTCTAGAATTTTGTTCATAATAATATGTTCAGGTGGATCCTCATACTCATAACTAGGTGTGTTAACTTTGTAGATGGGGCTTGGTAAACTTTCTCCTTCTTGAACATTTGAGAACATCATTATGTCTCTACAAGTGTTCTCCTTCAGAGCAACAACCTAGACTGTCATCTTTGTCTTTTTGGACAACTAAACTAGAGAGGGTTTCTTCCTCAACCACATTAACTGTAGCTTTCTTTTCCAATTCTAGAGCAGGGAGCTCAGTGTAAGACTCCACCTCAATATTAGAAACTTCTCTCAATTCCTCAATACCTTGGGTTGAGATTTCCTTTAAAGACTCTCTCTCTACTAGAACTCCTTTATTAGCAGAGGTGATGATGTCTATAACCACTTCATTAATTATTTTCTCAAAAGCTGACTCATTTATGGTAAAAAAGCTCAATAAATTAGGGCACGTCAGTAACCAAATGCTCTCCCAATGGCTCTGATGTTGGTTCAGAAACAATTCTTTGAATTTCCTCCCCCTCAGTTTTTGTAGAGTTTAGGTCAACATTTGGCTCTCTGCTCTCAGATGAGCTTTCTTCTGAACTTTCTTTAGACTCAATCGCCCTTCTTTCATATTCTTGAGCACATCCCCTTCTTACTCTTTGGAAATCTTGACAGAACTTTCTCTTACCTTTCTAATATTTTGATGTCAATCTTTTTCATGTAGTGAATTGGGGCTCCCAACTTCTATTCAGTTGATCATGAATTGTATTCAATAAATATAAGGACAATACACCTTGAAATTCTGTCATAAGATCCTTGTTTACATAGAAATACCTTACCAACAATGCCATCCAATAACATCCCTTGTTGATTGAATTTCTTCCTATGTAGAGACCCATAGGTATTCTTTGAGTGACCACACCATTTTAGTGCATCACTAAAGTCCTAATCAGAAATTTCTCCATCTTCCTCATCTACACCAAACTAAAGTATGTGTAATACCATATCCAAGCTCTTAGTACTGAGCTTTAACTTAGTAGAAGCAATCTTAGCTTTAATGGCCTTCCCTAATAAACTCACTCCTGCATTTGAGTAAAATTCTAGTACCTCCCTGTTTATTACAATTGTGGGTTCTAAAAGCACATATCCCAATCCCACAACTATTAGTATGCCAAATTTAGCTTTGATCTCCTCACTTGCAAGTATGAATCCATTTCTTAATCACAACCAATATTAAAGGAATCCTCACTTTTCTTGGGAACCATTCTTAAATGAGTTGAGAGATTGTTGAACTATGTCATCATGTGTGCTTGTGAAATATGAGCTCATCACAATGACTTAGGGAAAATGTAGTTTGTACCTAGGTTTAAGGATTTGACCTATTTATATACTCTACTTTGGAATGTAAAGAAGCACGTGCCTGGGTGTGCAAATTAAGAAATTGATCCAAGATTCAATGGTTGTGATGATAATATCCAATATACTTGATTGACTATTTGTCAATGCCATATCATCGTGATGTCATAACAATATAGACGACATGTCATCAAGTCATCAAGATGATACAGTCAGGTTTTTTGAGTTGTTTCCTGTAATTTTCTTTGGTATTTCCTATGTATATTATTAGCAAACATCCTAGAACATAATATTTGGCAGGTATGAACATGATAGAGAGAATGTATTTGTTTAGCACTAATCCTATTCTAATTCAAGCATTACTAATTCAAATTTAAAGAAATTAAATTTAGCTTCATCACAAGGCTTAGTAAAGATATCTATCATTTGTCTATCAGTGGAGACATACTCAAGGTAGATAACTTCCTTCTCAACATAATTCCTAGTGAAGTGATACCTGATCTTAATATGCTTTGTCCTGCTATGTGACACAGGATTCTTAGCAATTGAGATTTCACTTGATGAGTCACAATACATTATTGTTTTACTTATCTGGATATTGTAATCCTCTATCTAGTGTTGTATTCAAAGGAGTTATGCACAATAGCTTCCAGCTTATATGTACTCTAATTTTACTATTGAAGTGGATACACTTGTCTACTTCTTGTTTCTCCAAGAAATTAGCCTCTTCCCCAAGATTTGACAGGTGCCTAATGCACTTTTCCTATCATTCTCAAAACCTGCAAAGTCTATATTTAGGGTACCATATGTTGGATCCTATGGTGCCCTTAGAGGGGGCGGGGTGAATAAAGGGCTTTTATGATGATAATTAAGTTTTGAAATATTTCTAAAAATTAATGCTGAGAGAGGAAATTTTAGTCTTGATTGCTACTACCAACGATTTGAAATATTTCACAAAATGTTGTTATAGTTCTTCTTTAAGCTGGAGGAGGATAAGGGTCATGCCAAAAAAAATTAATGCATTTTGAAATATTTATTCTATTTATTATCATACATGTCCCTTTTGGGATTGTGCTTTGGCCTGTCAATGCTGTTGTAGTTCTTCTTTGAGCTGGAGGAGGATCAGGGTCTATTTTTCCACTGCCTCCTCTTGCTTAGTAGCTTTTTGAATTGCTTGGAGAACAAGGAGTTCTTCATTAGTGTGCTCAGATCCAGATGTGTTGGGCTTAGAGTCTTCTGATTTGACAAGTCTACTTAGAGAAGTGGGAGTCTTCACTCTGCTTTCCTTTGATTTTTCAGCCTCAAAAGTTACTCTCTTACCCTTGATGTTGGATATGCTGCTCTTCTTAGCTTTTCTTATATTCAGCTATAATTCATAGGATAGAAACTTATCATACAAATTTTAGGCTTGAATGTTGGCCAAGTTTCACCATCTCTCTTATTACACAGATCTTGATATTCCATTTTTTGTTAAGGGATCTCAGGAACTTTTTATTGAGATCAAAATTAGAGAATGATCTCTCAAAGTTCTTTAGTCCATTAAATATTTTAAAGAACTTTTCATAATAGTTGACAATTAAGTGTTGGAGCATGCGTTCCATGCTTTTTGGTTTGCTAATAACAAATCTCGTTTGTATTTTATTATCGTGTGTTTATGATGTTCAGATATATTAGGTCTAACACTCAAATCATTTTTGGCTTGGATTCAGGATTGCAAAGAAAATTTAAGGTGATATTGCCTGGCGATATCCAGTATCGCCACCAGGCGATAACTCACGGAACAGTTATTACATGATCTCCACGGCATTTAGTTAAATTTGATATCGCCCGGCGATATCGATATCGCCTAGGAGATGGTGCACGATTGGCCACGCCCGGCTCATCCCGCAGAATCTTCAGAATCATGGGACACGTGGCAGTCAGATAAGATATTGCTGGCAAGCGATACCTAGTATCGCCGGCGATAGCTCCAAAGTATATATTTGGCTCATTTTTCTGTGAAGATCATGATTTTCATATTATGGAGTGTTCCTTTCCGTGCAACTTGTCCAGAGAGCTCCAACATCCAGAAAAACTCCATCTTCCCTAGAAGGTTTGAGAGAGAAAAAGCGATGACTCGCACGCAGCATCTCAAGCAACCTTGGTAAGGATTCATTGGCATCTTCAGCACTTCATTTAGAGGGAGTATTAATTTTGAAAGTTAATCTTTTTAATTCTTCATTTCATCATTGTAATCGATAGAGGAAATCCCTGTCTTGTGTGTGCTGTCTAAGTCCTTGCATGGCTTAGGAGGAAATCGATGCCTTGTGCCTAGCGTCTAGTTCCTTGTGTGACTTAGTGAGCTTTCACCACCTTGTGTGCAGCTTCTAGATCATGGTGAGATCTAGACGGAGACTAATAGCAAGATCTAAGGAAATATATGTTATAGTTGGTCGGTTCTTGGTAGAAGGACTGGTAAAATCAAAAGGAGTTTATTTTTCATAGCCTTGATCTCTAGCTTTATATAGAATCTTTGTACTTAGTTTGATTAATTAGCATAAGACCAAATAAATCCATATGTAGTAGGTAGAGACGGCTCTCAGAATCCTTAGACCTAACTCTTTTAAAGGAAGTCTTTATATGCTTGCCCTTTTGGCATGCAGAGCAAATGCCCTCTTTAGTGAATTTCAAGTTGGGTCCATTTTTGACCAACTCTTTATTAAAGAGCTTGATGATAGCCTTATATTTCAATTGAGCAAGCCTCTAGTGTCATTGCACACAATAAGATTCTTTCTCATTTTCTACCAAGCATACTGGAGAATCAAAATCTAAACATAAAAATTCAAACAATAAATATCTCCACTCCTAGTGCCTGTCACAATGATCTCTTGGTCACTTAACATTTTGATGTGGCACTTTCCTTATGGAATATAATGATATAGCCTAGATCACAAAGTTGGCTTATGCTAATTAGATTGTGTTGCAAACCTTCCACATAAGCCACTTTTGTAATGGATACTATGTCATTGGTGATCATACCATAGCCTTCAGTTACTCCTCTATCTGAACCACCAAAAATGACTTTGGGTCCATTCCTCACTAGAGTGTAATCTTTTAGATGTCTCCTTGTTCCAATCATGTATCTGGAACATCCATTGTCCAAGTACTAAATATGCATTTGAAGGGTACTTTGACTAACCTGCAATCACAGAATTAGTTTACCTTAGGTACCCAAAAAAATTTGGGTCCTTGGTTCTTATTAGCATAAATATAAATGTTTATCTCAGGTACAATCTTGACAGGAAGGCTTCTCTTTACGCTTGGCACACTGCGGTTGTGCTAATAGTCAATGGAAAAGTGTATCACATTTCCACTGCACAAACACTAATGGATATTATATTTTCTCTTATGAACTCCCTTAAAAGTGTGTGAACCATCATATATTTTGTGTTTAGTTGGGAGAGCTGCAGCCTTATTCCTATTTCTTTCAGCTAGAATCTGGCTGAATGTAAGCCTACAAGCAGGTTCTCTTGGCAAGTTCTGTTTGGCAGCAACAGTTGTCTGCTTTACAGCAACAAGGTGTTGATAGCATCAAAAATAGCCAAGTGAGACTTGGTTGTAGTCTTGCCCATAACTTTATTCTTCTTTGAAAGATCTTGAGTGGAGGCTGCTGCCTTATCCTTGAGAGTGGGTGCTGGAGCACCAAACATAATTGGTCCATGGTCAGCCATTTGGATTTCTTAATGGGGATCTTTAAAGACACTCAACCTCAGGCCCTTTCTTCTTCCATTATAAGGAGCACTATTGCTCTTACAAAAAGAACTTTAATTCTTCTAGTGACCATACATGCTGTCATGGTCATACCTAGTAGAAGGGAAAACTATCTTCAGAAATGTTGTTTGAGGCACAGCTGGGGCCTTACCTTTCCCTTTGGAATGAGCAGCTCCAGTATTCCACCTGAACCCCAATCCCCTCATATTAGTTTGAAAGGAGAATGAGTCTAACAGTGGTAGCACTGTCTTAGGCTTAGATAACTTCTCCAATAGCATCCTTTCTTTGAGGAGCTTCTCTTCAAGATCCTTAATGATTTTGCATTACTGGCCAATGGTGCCCACTTGGATGACAGTGATTGTCTTCAACCGACTAATTTCTTTGCTCATTTGAGCTAGTAGTGAAGTTGGCTAATTTTGCAAGGAATTAGCTTGTTGTAGCAAAACAATCTCTTCAGCCTGCTTCTTGACAAGCTTTTTAATCTTCTTTAGAGCTTCTAGGAGATCACCATAACTGTCAATCAATTGATTGACATACTCATCAGGTTCTGATCCATCCTCCTCATTGAATGAAGAGGATGTCTCAGAATCTGAGCCAGTCTCATAATCTGAATCTGAAAGAGATATTGGGTGAGAGATTACCATATCAGGATTAGGATTGTCTTAAATGTCTTCAGTAGTGGCCATGAGGCTATAATATTCTTTAGCTTACTAGTCACTGTCCTCAAAGGACTGTAGTGCCCTTATGCCCACTTTAGCAGTAGGATGATCAGCATCCTCTTCTATGGAGATTAGACTAATGTAGGCCTCTTCATCTTTAGATTCTGAACTCTCTGAATCACTATCTAACAAGCTTGACTTCTTCTTATCCAAGAAGCCCTTGTCCGCCTTTTTGTCTTTATAATAAGTCTTATCATTAGACCTCCTGCTTTTTTCCTTTTAATTGGACAGTCAGTTATGACATGTACTAACCTATTGCAGCAGTAACATACCACATTAGTTTTAAAATGTTTGTTCTATTTTGAATCATACATATCCCTGGAAGGGTCTTTTCTTGAATTTTATAGGATGGTTTGTGGCTTCCTTGAGTTAGAGCTAGATGAGCCCTTATTCTTCCACTATCTTCTTCTACTCAATATCTTCTAAAACTTCTTGGAGAACAAGATTAGTTCTCCATCACACAGCTTATTTCCTGAAGTATTGGGTGTAGAACTGTCTGACTCAGCATCCCTCCTTGGGGGAGAAATTCTTCTCCCTTCTCCTTCTTGAGGCTTAAGCTTTGAAGGCCATAGACTTCTCTATGCTAAAGGACTTGGCAGATTATTTTTCAGCTTTTTTGGAATTTAGCTGAAGCTTAAGTGACATCAACTTGCCAAATAGATTCTGGGGCAGTGTGTTGGTCAAGTTGCCTACTGCTCTTATTACAGAGATCTTGATATCCCCATCTTTGTTGAGTGATCTTAGGAATTTGTCATTCAACTCGTAGTTAGAGACCTGTCTACCATAGATGATCAAATTGTTCACTATCTTGAAGAACTTCTCATAGCACTCTACTATAGAGTCCTTCTTGCCTTATTTGAAGGCCTCATATTGCTGATTGAGAAGGGATTTTCTATCATCCCTCACTCCTCTATCCCCTCCATGTAGATAATCAGTGAGTCCCACATCTCCTTTGTAGTCTTATAGTGGACAAGATTCTGAAAGGTTGAGTCATCAATTGCACTCACTATGAAGTTTTGGGTCCTCTTGTCCATATTGGCAAGAATCACCTCATCTTTGGTCATCTCAGAATATTTCATTGAAGTCTTGATGTTGGGATCAATAGACAAGATCTGCATAGGAATGAAAGGTCCATCCTCCACTGTGATAAAGATCCTAGGGTCTAAGGCTTCCATGAAAAGCCTCACCCTCTCCTTCCATATTCCAAAATTTTCCTTTCTGCATATAGGTAACTTCATAGAACTAAGCTCTTTATGTTTCTCACTAGAAGCCATAATGATATACTCCTTCTATCCTTAGAGATCTAGTTCAGACTGCTAAGTCCTTTTTGAACAACCTTCATCTGATATCACTTGAAAGTCTTTTTAAGGGTAGCTAAACACCTAAAGTGGGTGAATAGGTTCCTTTTGAATCTTTTAATTCTTTTGAAGTTAGATCTTATGGTGTGTTTATGTTAGATGGTTAGCTTTCAATAATACAAACAACACAAAAAAATTTATAGTGGTTCCCCTATCTACGGTACATCCACTTTCCCCCTTCACCTATCTAGTAGTGAGCTATATTCGACAAACTCCTCCAGTACTTAGATCAAATAGATATTACACCTCAGATCCCTTCCCTAGATCTTACAACTTAGAGTGTACACCACTCCTTCAACTCTGACTGCTCACAGTGCTAATACAGAGACAAGTCCTGTCTCCTACCTCAGATAGAACATCCTTACAACTCAATGTCTTCCAAATCCTACAAATCAGAGATCCATCTTATCTCCTACCTAAGATCATCACAAAGATCCAACCTCAGGCACAATCCCTACCTTAGATCCTTCTCAGGACCCTACAGCTCAAAGTGCTTCACACTCCTATAACTCAGACTGCTTACAATCCAACCCTCAACCTTTATAAAATAGGCTTACACTCACATCTCAGTGAGATCCTATAAGAGAATAAATGTTTGAGTAATATTACTCGAGAAATAAATGTTTGAGTAAATGAATCTAGAAATAAATTTCTAAGTCTTCTTCTTCCATAACTGTACAACATATAGTCTTTCTTCTTCATAGCAACAGGAATATGCTTCTTCAGTTTTGATTTAACATGTGTTGTTTTGAACTTTTGCTGATCTCTTCTTCTTATTCAAGCTTGAGAAAGATGATCATTCTGTATATTATCAGGCTTGAAGACAACTAGAAATTCGTTCAGCTCTACTAGCCGACTTTTGCGGAAGTTAGAATTTGAGAAATTTTCTAAATTTTTTTGCTAAAAGTTATTCTTAAAATGTTTCTCACTTCCCTTATATATCTCGACATTAGCAACGACTACTTCCTCCTTTGGTAAGCGGCATGGCCGGCTTTAATGGTGGATTCATTCCAGGACAACACTGCCTGATTAATATGGAGGTCTTTGTCTTTTAGCACGTGATTTGCATCGATTTGAATTTAGGATGACGTTAGCACATTTGACACGATGCTAAAAGACTTAGAATAATTTCTGATTCTATACAGGCATCGAGTGATGCCTTGTATCTCAACGAATTTGTACTATGACAGTTATCTCCATAAGTGTTGAGTGAATGGCCTTCACTCAATGCTTAAACACTTAGCAAATTTCTGTCTAACTGCAGAGGTGTTGAGTGAGACTTCTTCACTCAATGCTTTTGTCCTTAACACCTTTTATTGATATGGTGTTGAGTGCAAGTCCTTCACTCAACGCTTTCGTACTTAGCAGACTTTCTTTGATAAGGCATCGAGTGTAAGTCCTTCACTCAACACATTTGTACTTAACAAGATATTTTGAGCTTCTCCACTAAGGCTTTGAGAGATAATTGAATTGTCAATGCTTTTTGGCCTCAGGCATTGAGTGATGTGTAATCACTCAACACTTTTGGAGTTAGTAATTATCCTAACTTCCTTGACCATGCTGACTACTTTCTAGCCATACTTCTGATACACTCAACCTGTCTAATCACATAATTATAGACACTGCACATATGAACTCAGACATATATCAAAAACATGTTTGTGTATATTATTGATTTATGACCTTCAAATTTAGGACATTGTGGTCAATGTACCCAACAATAGTTATGCGCTATAAGAAGTTCTTTTCAATTGTGAATGAACTGAAGACATGTGGTAGACAATTCTCCAACTATGAACTTAATGACAAATTCCTGAGGTCACTCAACAAAGAGTGGGATATCAAGATTTGTGTCATAAGGGAGAAGGGTAACTTAGCCAACACTCTACCACAAAATATGTTTGGCAAGTTGGTGTCAAATAAACTTCAGCTTAACTCACGAAAGGCTGAAGAAGAATCTTCCAAGTCATTAAATTGAGATAAGTCAGTGCCCTTCAAAGCTGAAACCTCAAGAAGGAGCGGAGAGAAGATGCCTTCTCCCCCAAGAAGGGTTGCTGAGTCAGAAAGCTCTGCATCCAACTCATCAGAAGTTGAGTTGTCTGATGGATAACTAACCTTGTTCTTCAAGTAGTCCAAAAAAGATGCTGAGCAAAAGAAGATAGTGGAAGAACAAGGCTACTACTAGCTCCAGTTCAAGGAAGCCCCAAGCTAATCATGACAGATCAAGAAAGGTACCCACTAGGGAAAGGTATGTGTCTAAACAGAAAAAATAATTTAAAACTGATGTTTTTGCTACTGTTGCAGTAGGTCAGGACATGTCATTTCTAACTGTCCTGTTAAAAGAAAAGTGAGTAGGGGGTCTGATGATAAGAAATTTCATAAAGAAACAAACATTGACATTAGCTTCTTAGCTAAGAATCAATCAAGCCTGACTGATAGTGATTCCGAGACTTCAGAATTTGAAGATGAAAATGCCTATATTGGTCTATTCTCTAAGGAAGAGGACATAGATCTTCCAACAGCCAAGGTGGGCATAAGGGCACTACTGTCCTCTACTGACAGTGATTCTGAAGATGAAGAAGATTGCAATTTTATGTCCATGACTGAAGAAAATCAGGATAAATCTTATCCTGATGAGGTAATCATTTCAAACATGTCTTCTTCAAACTCTGATTTTGAAACTGGCCCAGATTCTGAGGAATCATCTTCATCCAGTGAGGAGGATAAAATAGAACCTGAAGTGGTGTTAATCAATTGATTGACATATATGATGTTCTCCTAAAAGCTATGAAAAAGAGTAAAAAACTTGTCAAGAGGCAAGCTCAAGAGATTGTTTCACTTTAGCACGAAATATCCTTGCAATCTGAGTCAGCTTCCCAGCTAGCTCATATGAGCAAAGAGATAAGTTAGCTGAAAACAATCACCATTATTCAAGTGAGCACTATTAACCAGAAGAGCAAGAACATTAAGGATTTTGAAGAGGAGTTCCTAAAAAAGAGGAAGCAAGTAGAGAAATTTGTTGGCATCGATAGTTCACATATCCTTAGTTTGATAAAATCAATTCCCAAGTAGTATTTGATCCCACTTTGTGTTTGCTACAGTGTGCAGGTTTGTAGGTTCAAGCAAAGAGAGCAACTCCATTCTATGACCTACTGTTGCGCGCTTGTGCTACCGTCGAGCGTTGGCCTGGTTTCAACCCGAATGGAGTGCTTTGGATTCTACCACATGGCACTAGCTTTACTGCTTGCGCTAGCCTCTGGATGTAACTTGATTAGGCGCTCTTGAATAGAAAGTCTTTAGTTTCAAGGGTAGCTAAACACCTAGAGGGGGGTGAATAGGTTTTTTTGTCTCTTCTTGATTTTGCTTCTTTAAGTGTGTTGTGAGTTAGTAGTTTTCAGTTTTCAAGACACACCAAAAAAGCACACACAGAATTTATAGTTGTTCCCCTGATTATGGGTACATCCACTGTCCCTTCCACCTTTCTAACAGTGTGTTAGATAAGGCACTTCTCCAAAACTCAGCTCCTAAGAGCTTACAACTCAGATCCCTCGGGATCTCTCAGTCTCCTCCAAGACTTACCTCAGGCACAAAGCCCTACCTCATAGCAAGCTTGTACCTACAACTCAGTGATCCAAAGATCACCTACCTCAGACTAAATTAATAGTCCTAGAGCTCAGGCTAGTAGGTTAGCCCTACAACTTATAGAGGATGACTCTCCTATAGCTCAGACATAAGGCCATACCTCAAATCCAAAGATGGATCCTATAACTCAGGCACAAAGGCCCTATGACTCAGAGAGAATGACTCTCTTACCTCAGGAAAACTGCCCTACCTCAGATCCACACTGATCCTACCTTAGGCACACAGGCCCTACCACTCAGATAAACAAATGATGCTACACTCAGCCTTTATAAAACAGGCCTGCAACTCAGATCTAAATGATCTTATAGAAGATAAAGGTTGGTGTTGATATTTTGACTCTAGATAAATTTCTCTGAGCCTTCTGCTTCCTGAGCTGAGAAAATCTCAGCCCTAACTTTCTTCACAGCAACAAGAAAGATGATCTTCAGTAAACTGTTGCTTGTGCGGGAAGTAACTCAGAAACACAGGTTTCTGATCTTGCTGATGAAGACAATGATTTTGTACAACCCCGTATCCGGCGAGTGGGGCCGGCAGGAGCCAGATTGGCCAAGTCTAGCCCAGACCCCAAGCGAGCCAAGTCCACGGTGCTGAGTGAGGCGAGCTCACTAGACGCCTTCGGCCATGGCGCTGAGTGAGGCAAGCTCACTCAACGCCTTCGGCCATGGCACCAAGTGAGGCAAGCTCACTCAACGCCTTTGGACATGGCGCCGAGTGAGGCGAGCTCACTTAATGCCTTCGGCCATGGCGTCGAATGAGGAGAGTTTTGTCAACTCCTTTTGACCTAGGCATTGAGGGACATCCTGACACCCGTCAGCTCGCACTCGCCAGCTCGCACTCGCGGCAGAATAGTGAGGCAGGCCAAGTCTAAGCTCGTCTAGTACCGAGCCAAGGCCTGCGAGTACGAGCTCCCTTGATACTCGCCGCCTTTGCCGAGTAGGGGCCATTGCGGGGTAGCTCGCCCCCTTCAGTTGTGATGTGTTTTTCACCCTTTTGCCCCCGCTGGCCTTCCCATAGTCCGTTAGAACAGCGGAATCTCGTTGTTGGCAGACCCAGGTGGGTTGCATATAGCTATTTAGAACAGCGGAGTTTGGCTGTTGGCAGGCCAGCCTAAGGGGTTTTCAGTAATTTCAAGCAAGCAGAGGTTGGTTATTTGCAGATCGTTTTCGGGAATCTATAAATAGGACCCAAGGGGTACCTCAGGAGGCATGCTTACTTATCTCCCAATCTTCTAGCGCCTTCTGAGGTACCTTAGCCCGACATTTGGCTAAGGAGGGGAAGCACTCAATGAACTTCTGGGTTTGTGGTGGGACCTCCGCGCCGGGCCCTTGGTCTAGTCCTTTGCTCTTTCTTTCCTTGATTGTTTTTTCTTGCAGGAGCGAAGTAGGTGCGCGACCACCCCTTCCCTAAGGGTGAACTCCACAAGAGACCGATTTCTGGTTTCAACAGATTTGATAGTTCTTAGTATTCTTCAATAAGCTAACCTTCATTGCAGAAATTAGAATGCTCTGCTTCTTCTTCTTTCTCAAAAATCTCTTCTAAACTTGATGTAGCTGGTGATGATCGCTACAGCTCTCTGGGTGAACTTTTAGATCAATGGGTTTGAACTTTAGCTTCAAGATCTGTAATAATGGCGAGGAAGAATACGATGAAGTTCCGCCTTTTTGCGAAATGTTAAACCCTAAAGGTTGATTTGCTTCCATCGATCTTTATCCTTTTATCTTCCACCGTCCAACTACTAGTTGACCCGTGGGCTCACCTGAATTTGTTGGCTGTAACTTTGCTTTTTATAGGAAAAGTCATACAGTAGGCATGCGACACCATTTGTCGTGTACTGTAGACTTCCCGCAATATTTGGAACTTTGTTGACATTTGCTAATGTCAGTATCTGTGGACTTAGCCAAATTCAGCTAGTTCATCCAAGGCATTGAGTGTGTTGAGTGAACAGTTTTCACACAGAGCAAAAACACTTAGCCAAATAATCTGCACTTCCAAGCAATGAGTGAATCTTCATCACTCAACGAATTTAGACTTAGCCAATATCTCTGTACCATTAGGAGTTGAGTTCATTGAGTGAACCTTCATCACTCAATGCATTTAGACTTAGATAATTACTTCTACACTGCTAGGCGTTGAGTGTGTTGAGTTAACGGCCTTCACTCAATGCTTTTGTCCTTGGACAATCTTCTTATTGTTTAGGAGTTGAGTGGGTTGAGTGAGCCTTCATCACTCAACGCTTCTGGACTTGGCCGCTTATCTGAATGCTTGCCATCTTTCTAATTCATTGAGTGAACTGCCTTCACTCAATGCTTATGTACTTAGTCGATTCTCAACTTTATTAATGTGTTGAGTGAGCCTTCATCACTCAATGCTTCTGTCATTTTCTGTCTTCTTTGATGAGGTGTTGAGTGAACTGCCTTCACGCAATGCTTCTGTACATAGCCAATTTTCTTGATGAACTTGCGTTGAGTGAGTTGTCCTCACTCAACGTATCTGGACTTAGACAGATTTTTCTGTTTATCTCTTCTTAAGCTTTGACTAAACACTAGTCTGTCGACGCCTTCTTCTTTGGGCATTGAGTGACCTGTCCTCACTCAACGCTTCTAGACTTAGCAAGAATTCTTAGCAGATTCTTCAAAGCCTTTGACTGCTTGAGATTTACTCAATACTTCTTTCTTCAGGCATTGAGTGAGCTGTCATCACTCAACGATTCTGGACTTGGTCGAATTTCTTCCTTACCAATACTGAATCTTTGAAATACTGAGCTTTACTCGATTCCTCTTATTATATGGCGTTGAGTGAACTGTCTTCCCACGACGCCTATGGACTTAACCGCAATTCTTCTTTGCAAACTGTTGGGCTTTGACTGTCCATGCTTTATTCAGCGCTTCTTGGCATCTGGCTTTGAGTGAACTGACTTTACTTGATGTCTGGGGACTTAGATGAATTTGATTCTTTCCAGCAACCTTCCTTAATATCTGGCTTTGTGTGAACTGGCTTCACTCGATGCCTGTGGACTTAGACAAATTTTTGTCTCTCCACCTTCCTTCCTTGTGACCACCTGTCACAATCACTTAGACAACCTGCCTAAACTTCTTCCAAGGAATATTCTACACATAATGAACTTAAACTTCATCAAATACAATTATGCTCTTAGTATTGATTGTGATGACTCTTCAACTCTAGGGAACATTGAGGGCAATATTCTCAACAATCTCCCCTTATTTGAAGAAGGCAGAACACACAGCAATACTAAGAAGCATTAACACATTAACCATATAAATTCAAAGCATTTGTAAGCTAGCAGATGTAGCTTTCTCATACCACTTGAGATTTCTCAGTATAACTATTTAATGTTCTCCATTTAAATGCATTGACTCAACATGTAAAGGCATTGCTCTCTCATAGCACTTGAGCATTTGCTCAAGTAATATGCACTTTCCTTTTACCATTTAACACTTAAACAGAGCACTTTCCTCACACTACTAGAAGCACTTTCCTCAAACCTCTTGGGGTGGAAAAGTAATATGCAATGGCTCAACATGTAGGTAGTCATTGCACACCTCATTCTACTTGAATTTTTTTCAAGTATTATGCACTTATTTTTCCAAGTATTGTTATTGCTTCTACATCTCTCCCTTTCTAGCTTCTTCAAAATAAACAGTTATCTAATGAGGGAGGTGAAAGGATCATGGGAGAATTCATCTCTTGACCCTAGCCTAATTCCACTACACTAGTTAACAAACTAGTTGGCTAGAGAACATACCTCTTGTGTTGATACCACTAATACAACACTTCACTACAGCCATTTGACACTTGAGTGGTCCATTGATACACTTGAGCTAGCTTCTATCAGTGATCCACTTGAGCTAATGTCACTTCTCATACCACTTAAAACTTCTGAATAATGTATTTGTATTTAGGGAGGTGCTGGCTTTTCCTCTTCTCCTACATCAGCTTTGTCTTCTCTGCAACAGTAATCCACTAGTATTGATCTCCCCCTCAGTTTGTGCATTGTCCTGAGGATATACTGATCAACAGTGTTGATTTTTGATCCACTGTTGCAACTGTTGGACTTGCTCCCCCTCAATAGAAGCATCTTGACCTGCTCCCCCTCAACTGGAGCATTTGCTTTCATCTTTTCTAATGGACACTTGAGTCCATTTAAGTCTTAATATTAATTGGAAGTATTGATACCACTTGAGAGACTTATCAACTTGCAAGAAGAGTGAATCCTGCAATAAAAACACTATAAGGAGCAACTGAAATTATACCAAGTTTAACATACCAAACTCAAACTTGAAGGTGTTGAACTTGACTTCATCTAGTGGCTTAGTAAAGATGTCGGCCACTTGCTTGTCTGTGGGGACAAACTCAAGAATAATGTATTACTTCTCCACATGCTCCCTAATAAAATGATACATAATCTTAATATGATTGGTCCTGCTATGAGAGACAGGATTCCTAGTTATGGATATTGCACTTGTAGAATCACAGAACATGGAGGTGTTACTTATCTGGAGGTTACAGTCCTGGAGCTGATGCTCGATCCACAGAAACTGTGTACAACAGCTATCTATTGAGATATACTCTAACTCATTTGTTGAAATTGCAACACCGGTCTGCTTCTTACTGCTCCAAGATACAAGTCTTCCTCCTATGAACTAATAGGTGCCTGATGTGCTCTTCTTGTCCTCTTTGCAGCCTGCAAAATTTGCATCTGAATGGCCTGTTAGTTCAAATTCCTTATTTCTAAGATACCATAGGCCAAGATCTGGTGTTCCTTTAAGATACCTCAAAATACTCTTAGCAGCAGAGTAGTGAGATTTTTTAGGGATAGCCTGATACCTAGCACAAACACATGTAGAATATATGATGTATGGCCTACTTGTAGTAAGATATAGAAGGGAGCCAATTATCCCTCTATACAAAGTTTCATCAATATGTTTCCCTATCTCATCTTTGTCTATAGGCATACTAGACCCCATGGGAGTTTTCATGGTGGAGGCATTCTCCATTCCAAACTTTTAATCAACTCCTTGGTGAACTTAGACTGTGAGATGGACAATCCATCTTCAGTCTGCCTTACTTGGAGGCCCAAGAAGCACTTAAGCTAACCCATACTGCTAATCTCAAACTTCCCTTGCATAAGTTTGGCAAACTTCTTGCAAAGGTTGTCATCAGTAAACCCAAAAATTATGTCATCTACATAAATTTAGACTAAGATGATCTTTCCCTTAGATTCCCTTAGTATATGTTCTTGTCCATATTCCCCCTTGAGAATTTGTTCTCAATGAGGAAGCTAGGCAATGTCTAATACCATGCTCTAGGGGCTTGCTTCAACCCATATAGAGCTTTCCTATATCTATAAACAAATTCAAGAGAGTTAGAATCAACAAAACCTGATAGCTGTTCAACATAGACTTCTTCCTTTAATTCACTATTTTGGAAGGCTGACTTCACATCCATCCGATAGGCTTTAAATACTTTGTATGCAGGATATGCAAGGAAAAGTCTGATGACTTCCAATCTTGCTACAGGGGCAAAGGTTTGATCAAATTCAATACATTCTTCTTGTCTGTACCCCTTAGTTACCAGCCTAGCCTTGTTCTTAATTATAATGTCATTTTCATTAAGTTTATTCCTGTAAATCAACTTGACTCCAATGATATTATGTCCATGTGGTCTAGGAACCAGCTTCCAGACCTTACACCTCTTAAATTGGTTCAGTTCCTCTTGCATTGCTACAATCCAGAACTGATCTATGTTGGCCTCTTCAAATCTCTTGGGCTCAACCTATGACAGGAAACTTGAATACATTGTCGTATTGAGACTTTTGCTCCTTATCACCACTCCTTGGTTGGCATCACCAATAATCTTGTGTCTTGGATGATCCCTTAGATGCCTGATAGCTGGAGGTAATCTTTCTTCAGTATCCTAAGCTTCAGTGGCTAGAGCTTGCTGATATTCATCCAAGTCATGTGAGCTTTGCCCTTCTTCTGGAATGAACACTCCATCTTGGACTATTGAAGTAGCTTCCTTGATGATTATCTTGTCCATCATCAGCTCTGTACATGCAGTACTAGAAGAGGAGCTTGGCAGCTTACTGTTAATCATAGTTGACTCATCAAATACTACATTAACAGACTCTTCTACACCTTGACTTTCCAAGTTATAGATCCTATAGGCCTTACTATGATTGTTGTACCCAACAAAAATCTCATCATAAGACTTGACATCAAACTTAGTCATATGAGACTTCCCATTATTTTGCACATAGCACTTGCTACTAAAGATCTAAAGATAGGTCGGGCTTGGTTTTCTGCCCTTCATAATCTCATAGGGAGTCTTCTTGTGGCTCTTGGTGATAGAGGCTCGATTAAGGACATAACATGCAGTATTTATTATCTATGCCCAGAAATATTCTAGGAGAGATGTGTCACTCAGCATGGTCCTACTAGCCTATATGAGAGTTTTATTTTTCCTCTCAACAATCCCATTTTGTTAGGGTGTTCTTGGAGAAGAAAATTCTTGATGAATCTCTTGCTCATCACATAACCTTGTCATGCTTTTAGACTAGAATTCAGTCTCATAATCACTTCTGATTTTGACAATAGAGCTATCTAGCTCATTCTTAATTTGCTTGACAAATGTCTTGTAGATATCCAGGGTTTCAGACTTTTTCTTAAGAAAGAAAACTAAAGCAAACCTAAAATAGTCATCAACCACCACAAGGGTATAGACTTTCTTACCTAGACTATGAACAAGCATAGGACTAAACAAGTCCATATATAGGAGGTATAAACACCTCACAGAATCTATGGTTCCAATGCCCATGAAGGAAGCTTTGGTCTGCTTGCCCTTTTGGCATGCTGAGCAAATGCCTTCCTTGGTGCATTTCATCTTGGGACCATTCCTAACTAGCTCTTCACTAAAGAGCTTGTCAATGGTCTTATAGTTCAAATGAGCTAGTCTCTTCTGCCATTGTAAACAATATGAGACTTTCTCATTTGCAACTAGACATATAAGAGAGTCTTTATTAAGAAATAAAAAGTTTAAGCAATAAATATTTCCACTCCTAGTGCCTGTCAAGATGACCTCTTGGTCACTTGAACTCTTGATTTAGAACTCATCCTTGTGAAATGCAATGACATAGCCAAGATCACAGAGTTGGCTTATGCTTATCAGGTTGTGTTGCAACCCTTCAACATAAGTCACTTTTGAGATGGTGACTATGTCATTGGTAATCTTACCATAGCCTCTTGTCATTCCTCTATCTAAAATAACAAAGATTACTTTAGGTCCATCCTTCATTGGAGTGTACTCCTTTAAGTTGCTCTTTGTTCCAGTCATGTGCCTGGAACAACTAATGTCCAAGTACCATATAGAGATATGGGCACTTGGACTAACCTGCAGCATATAAATTATCTTAACTTAGGTCCCCAATATTTATTGGGTCCTAAGTTCTGATTAGTATGAAATAAAAACTGTCTTCCTGCAGATTTTCTGACAGGAAGACAAACATTTGCTCTAGGCACACTTGGATTGTGTTAGTAATCTATGGCAAAATGCCCCACCTTACCACAATACCAACACTCATGAATGTTATATCTTCTTTTCTGAGCAGGTCCTGCAGTTTGGTTAACTACTGACTGTACAAAAGGAAAGGAGCAGCTGATTTCTTCATGTTCCTTTCAGCAAGGATCTGACTAAAGGAGAGTCTTTTAGCAGACTTTCATGGCTTGCTCTGAATTCCATTTACAACAGTCTTCTTTATATGGGATAGGCTATTTATAGCATCAGAGACAGCCAGATATTGCCTACTGATAAACTTACCATTGGTCTGAGTCTTTGTTGGAAGGTCATGAGTGAAGGCCACTGCTACTTTCTTGAGTGAGGGGGCTGGTGCACCAAATACAAATGGTCCATGATGGGCCATTTGAATTTCCTCATGGGGAGCCTTAAAGGCACTCATTCCCCTACTATATCTTTTATCATAGCTATGAACATCTTTGTTCACACTAATGGATCTACCATTCATCCAGTGACCATAGATGATTTCTTAATAATACATGTTTGATGGCAACTTAACTTTCCTAAATGTAATGGGAGGCTTAGATGCTAGAGGTTGAACTGGAGCTTTGCCTTTCCCTTTGGAATAGGAAACAGTTGTGCTTCCCTTAAATCCAAACCCCTTCTTACCCTTTTGAGAGGGGAAGGAGTCTATCAGGGGCAACATAGTACTTGGCTTAGAGTAGTTAGTCACTGTCTTTTTCTCCCTATGGAGTTTCTCTTCAAGGTCCCTAATGAGACTATTCTTGAAATTGATGGTGCAAATCTGAATGAGTGAAATGGTTTTCTGTTGGCTGAATTCCATATCCTTCTGATCCTTCAAGGATACTATCTCAACCTGTTGGGAAGCAGCTAGCTGAAGGGAGGGGATCTCCTCAGCTTGCTTCTTGGCCAACTTATTAGTTCTCTTGAAAGCATCTAGAAGTGCACCATACTTGTCAATCAATTGATTGATATGTTCCTAAGACTCAGATTCATCTTTATCATAGGATAATGATGCTACTGAATCTGGACTAGTCACATAGCCATACTCAGATGAGGAACTAAATAGAGAATGTACCTTTTCTAGACCAGGCTATTCCTGGCTGGATTCTTCATCAGACCTTGCCATTAGCCCATAGCAGCTTTTAGCATCTTCTTCATCCTCCTCTGGGTCACTATCTAAATGTGATAGAGGGGACCTAATCACTATCCTGCCAGCAGGATAGTCTTTAGCTTCTTCTCCAGCTTCTTCTTCAATAGCAAAGAGCCCAATATAGGCCTCTTACTCTTCAGACTCAGAAGATGAGTCACTTTGACTCCAGCTCTTTTCAGCCTTCTTTAAAATGAAGGACTTTTCCTTCTTGCCCTTGTGCTGGTGGACCTTTTTCTCACCTGCCTCTCTTATTTTGACTGGGCAGTCAGCTATCACATGCCCTAGCTTTCTGCAATAATAGCAGACAACTTTAGAAGAAAAATGTTTACTAGTTTTAGAATCATACATGTCTCCTTTGGAGTGGTTCTTTCTATGATGAGAGGAGAAGGAAGGTCTGCTCCTCCACTGCTTCCTCTTTATCAACTTCTGAAACTTCCTAGAGAAGGCAGTAAATTCTTCATCAAAGCTGCTGTAATATGATGAGCTTAGCCCTATGGTGTTTGAATCAACAGGTCTCCTTGGAGGAGACGCAATCCTCTCCTTGCTTCTCTTGGTGCTATCAGCTCTGAAGGCCAAAGACTTTTCTTGGTTGGGGATTTTCTGATGGTCTCCTCCTTTTTCCTTGCAAATAGCTGGTTCTCATAGGAGAGCAGCTTTCCAAATAGTATATGAGGGGGAGTATCAGCCAGC
Organism: Platanthera zijinensis; assembly: GCA_039513925.1. Classification (NCBI taxonomy): domain Eukaryota; kingdom Viridiplantae; phylum Streptophyta; class Magnoliopsida; order Asparagales; family Orchidaceae; genus Platanthera; species Platanthera zijinensis. The sequence goes on from CM077084.1 coordinate 15,596,021, forward strand.
TTTGCCATCTCTCTGATGGCACGGATCTTTGTATCCCAGTCTCTAGTTAGAGACCTGAGAAACTTGTCATTCAGCTCATAATGGTTGAAGACCCTCCCATAGGTCCTCAGCTCATTCACAATTCTGAAAAATCTTTCATTGCATCCAACTATGCTCTCATTCTTGGACTTCTTGAAAGACTCATACTCTTGGCTGAGTAAGGACTTTCTATCATCTCTGACCTCCTCTGTGCCATCCATATAGACCACCAAAGTGTTCCACATCTCCTTAAAGGTCTGGCAGTGAACCAAATTCTGAAAGGTAGAATCATCAATAGCACTGACTATGATATTATGAGCTCTCTTTTCCATGGTTGCCAAGATGACTTCATCCTTGGTCATCCCTGAATATTTCTTTGGTTTCTGGACTATTGCATCCAGAACTGAGACTTTCATAGGGATGAAAGGTCCCTCTTTGACTATAATAAAGATACTTGGGTCAGATGCTTCCATGAAAAGCCTGACCTTATCCTTCCAGATTCCAAAGCTCTCCTTCATGCAGATAGGAAGCTTCTTGGAACCCAGCTCCTTATGGTTCTATCCTAAACCTATAAGTATACTTCTTTTTGCTACCCTTTGAGATCTACTCAGACTATTAAGTCCTCTTTGAGAAACCTCCCTCTGATACCACTTGAATGTCTTTAGTTTCAAGGGTAGCTTAACACTTAGAGGGGGAGTGAATAGATCTTTGGTCTCTTTTTAATTTTCCTTCTTTAAGTGTATTGTGAGTTAGTATTTTTCAACTTTCAAGATATGCCACAAAAGCGCACTCAAAATTTATAGTGATTCCACAGATTATGGGTACATCCATTGTCCCTCCCACCTTTCTAACAGTGTGTTTGATAAGGCACTTCTCCAAAACTCAGCTCCTAAGAGCTTATAACTCAGATCTCTCAGGATCTCTCAGTCTCCTCCAAGACTTATCTCAGGCACAAAGCCCTACCTCATAGCAAGCTTGCTCCTATAACTCAGTGATCCAAAGATCACCTACCTCAGTCTAAATTAACAGTCCTACAGCTCAGGCTAGGAGGTTAACCCTATAACTCAGATAGGATGACTCTCCTATAGCTTAGGCACAAGGCCCTACCTCAGATCCAAAGATAGATCCTACAACTCAAGCATAAAGGCCCTACCACTCAGAGAGAATGACTCTCCTACCTCAGGCAAACTGCCCTACCTTAGATCCACACAGAATCCTATCTTAGGCACACAGGCCCTACCACTCAGATCAACAAATGATCCTACACTCAACCTTTATAAAACAGGCCTACAACTCAAATCCAAAGGATCCTACAGAAGATAAAGGTTGGTGTTGATGTTTTGACTCCACAGAAATTTCTCTGAGCAATCTGCTTCCTAAGCTGAGAAAATCTCAGACCTAACTTTCTTCACAGCAATAAGAAAGATGATCTCCAATAAACTGCTGCTTGTGCTAAAAGTAACTCAGAAACACAGGTTTCTGATCTTTCTAATGAAGAGAATGATTTGACAGTTCTTAGTAGTCTTCAATCAGCTAACCTTCATTATAGAAATTAGAATGCTCTGCTTCTTATTTTACAAGAAATCTCGTTTGAACTTTCTATAGCAGGTGATGATCACTACAGCTATCTGGGTGAACTTTTAGATCAGCGGGTTTGAACTTCAGCTTCAAGCTCTGGAAAAATGGCGAGGAAGAAGATGATGAAGTTCCGCCTTTTTGCGAAATGTTAAACCCTAAAAGTTGATTTGCTACCGCCAATCTTTATCCTTTTATCTTCCGCAGTCCAACAACTATTTGACCCATGGGCCCACCTGAAGTTGTTGGCTGCAACTTTGCTTTTTACAGGAAAAGTCATATAGTAGGCATGTGGCACCATTTGTCATGTATTGTAGACTTCCCACAAAATTTTGAACTTTGCTGGTATTTGCTGACATCAGCATATGTGGACTTAGGCAAATTCAGCTAGTTCATCCCAGGCGTTGAGTGTGTTGAGTGAACAGCCTTTACTCAGTGCAAAAACACTTAGCCAAATAATCTGCACTGTCAGGCATTGAGTGAATCTTCATCACTCAACGAATTTGGACTTAGCCAATATCTCTGTACCATTAGGCGTTTAGTGCATTGAGTGAACCTTCACCACTCAACGCATTTAGACTTAGCCAATTACTTCTACACTATTAGGTGTTGAGTGCGTTGAATGAACGGCCTTCACTCAACTCTTTTGTCCTTGGTCAATCTTCCTGCTATTTAGGCATTGAGTGCATTGAGTGAGCCTCCATCACTCAACGCTTCTGAACTTGGCCGCTTCTCTGAATGCTTGCCATCTTACTAAGGAGTTGAGTGAACTTCCTTCACTCAATGCTTCTGTACTTAGTTGATTTTCATCTTTATTAATGCATTGAGTGAGCCTTCATCACTCAACGCTTATGTCATTGCATGTCTTCTTTAATGAGGCGTTGAGTGAACTGCCTTCACTCAACACTTCTGTACTTAGCTAATTTTATTGATGAGCTTACGTTGAGTGGGTTGTCCTCACTCAACGCATCTGTACTTATATAGATTTTTTTGTCTATCTCTTCTTAAGCTTTGACTGAACACTAGTCTGTCGGCAACTTCTTCTTTGGGTATTGAGTGATCTATCCTCACCCAACGCTTCTGGACTTAGCCAGAATTCTTGGCAGATTCTTCAAAGGCTTTGACAGCTTGAGCTTGACTCAACGCTTCTTTCTTTAGGTGTTGAGTTAGCTGTCCTCACTCAACGATTCTGGACTTGGTCAAATTTCTTCCTTGCAAATGTTGAATCTTTGACAGACTGAGCTTTACTCGACGCCTCTTATTATATGGCGTTGAGTTAACTACCTTCACACGACGCCTGTGTACTTAGCCGTAATTCTTCTTTGCAAACTGTTGGACTTTGACTGTCCATGCTCTATTCAGCGCTTCTTGGCATCTGGCTTTGAGTGAACTGGCATCACTCGATGCCTGTGGACTTAGACAAATTTGAGTCTTTCCAGCATCCTTCCTTGATATCTAGCGTTGAGTGAACTGGCTTCACTCGACGCCTGTGGACTTAGACAAATTTCTGTCTCTCCATCTTCCTTCCTTGTGACCACCTATCACAATCACTTAGACAACCTATCTAAACTTATTCCAAGGAACATCCTGCACACAATGAACTTGAACAACATCAAATACAATTAATCTCTTAGTATTGATTGTGATGCATCTTCAACTTTAGGGAACATTGAGGGAAATATTCCCAACAGGAATCTACCGCACAGTGCTAGCTTCCTACCACACAGCGCTAGCTTACTCAATGATCACCGAGATGGATTCGTCGAGATGCATGATCTACCTCCATGCGATAGTTGGGTACCATGTCGTGCTAGCGTGAAAAAGCAGAAAATAATCTTTTTTGAATATTTTTCCAAACATTCAGGATAGCTATCATGTCAATGCGCAATGACCTACCGTAGAGCGCTAGCCTTACCGCCAGGGGTAGCCTGTTTTTCCAAAGACATATAAAAGGCATTTGTTTTCTCATTCCTTGTGTGAATCAAGACAGACAGGAATTCTCTCTAGGGTTCAGGAGTTGCCTCTGAGCATCGTTCCGCCATCTCTGTCAAAGGAATAGAAAGTCGCCTCCCTCTCATTCGCGAACAAAAATCTTCGACGAGCCAAGGACTATAATGACTACGAGGAGTTGATCGGCTGCAACCAAATGAAGATCGTTAGCACCGGTCCCTCATCGCTAAACAGAGAAATTCTTTTGAGGGAGATTTAATCTTAAACATTCATTATTTCGTTTTGGAATTTTCTCTTTTCTGTATGATTATGGTGAGGAAAATTGACCAGTGAAGGTCGTCAGAATTCGGGGAGGATTCCGTGAGAAATCATCTCGGGGAAGGGACGTCTAGATTTAGTGATCTAGTGAGGCTCTAAGACACTTCCTTGCGTGAATGTGAAGAGCCGACTCGAAGAATTTTCTTAGAGGGAAAGGGAAAGAACCAACCGGTCTGGGTAGTGGGTCGGTATAGAAAACCAAAAGAAATTCTTCTTCACCGCCTCTAATCTACGGCGTCATTGAGATCAAACTTTTGTAATTGTAAAACAATTGTTATTTTGATTGAATAAAATTATTTGTGTTCTTATTTCTACATATAACGTCCTGGGTGTTATCTTGTTGATCTCTGAAGGGTGTGTCCAAGGAGAAATTTGTCCAGGAAAACGAGATCTGTGACCTACCGCCGCGCGCTAGCAAGCTAACGCCCCGCGGTAGCTTCCAAAACCAGTTTTCCTGGGTCAAAATATTTCGAATTTTTATTTAACACGTCAAACCTTATTCACCCCCCCCCCCTCTAAGGTTGACCACACAATCCAACAAGTGGTATCAGAGGGAGGTTATTTCAAAACGGATCACCACCGGGAATAATGGTCAACCCTAATCTTGAAACGACTAGTGGTGATGAAAGGCTATACATAGAGAATTTGTTAGCATCATCTTTATTCATAGTAATGAACTATAATGAATGGAGAACACTAATGAGGAAATTCCTTATACTACTAGACATAGAAGTGTGGAACATAACTTATATCAATTGTAACATCCCTCAAAAAACTAGACCCCTAGCTAGGTCTTTGTTTTATAATGACTAGGTCATGACAAAACCATCAGAAGCTCTAGATCAAGTAGGCAAGGCAAATTGTGAAAATCACCTTGGTCTGCTTATAGCACATCCTCAACATCAGACCTAAGGTCTAACTTTAGGGCTTAACCTTGACCCCATAACCCTGCCACAACACCCTTAACACCTTGGGTAGTCCATAGGGTCACCAAGGACCCATTGGGGTCAACCCTAGTTGCTAAGTTGACCAAAGTCAACTCATTGGTCAAAGTGGTCAAACTTGCCTAAATGGCTAGCTCAAGCCCAATCCAAGTGGGTTAAGCCCAAACTAGTGTGGCCCATTGGTCTAGGAGGTGGAGAGACAAATTTTGGGTCCACCAAATTCAGAGTTTGGTGACTAGGATAGAGAGAGGAAGTTACCCAAATTTGGAGGAGAGAGAAAGTAAGAGCTTAATGGCCATCATGGCCATAGAGGCTCCATAACCCCTCCTTTTGATGGGGCTTTAACTCCTTGGAGGCAGGGGAGAAGTTTTCAGGAGATGGCTGACAAGTGGGGTGGCTCGACCGATCAATTTGGGAGAAACTGAAATTTCACCCTTATGGCCATTAATGGTGCCTTGATGAACTGGGGAGTTACAAGCCACCTTTCCCCCAATTCCTTCATTAGAAACCTTCACCAGGGCAAGGGCAAGATTTTCCCCCAATTACATTTCAGTTCCAGTGGTGTTGGTGTAGAAGTTGAAGAGAAGCCCAAATCGGCGGCCGGAGATGGCAAGGAGGCAAACCACCCACTCACAGGCCGCAAACAAGGTCCTCCCCTTCCTCTTTTCCTGTGGGTAGATCATAGGAATGGTTAGGGCCAAGAATCGGGCTCAATTGAGCCCGATCGGGAGAGGTTTTTATCCTGGTTTTTTTGTAAAAGTTAGCTTGTCGGGATCGCCGGAATCCGCCCCTCCGGCGGCAGTATAGCCGCCTGGCGATAGCCACCACCTCGACGGAGGTGGTGGTGGCGGTGGACAGCCAAGGAAGTGGCCGGGAGGCCGGTGGCAGAGGCGTGTGTCTGATCCCTAGTTAGATTTGGGCTAGGTTCACTAACTTAGGCTGAGTGTGACCAAACATTGTATAGCTAGGGTCATGAGTAGTAGTCCTAGAATTTAGGATAAGTATTGATTAGTACTACCTCCTTGGACAAGCTAGAAGTGGACTTCAGAGAATCAGTTTTAGCAGCTTTCAGAAGACAGTGATCAGTTCGAAGTTCTTCGAACTGAGCTTGACAATCGTCGATCTCTGATCGACGAACTCAGAGTTAATTCTCTGAGCTGAGCTCGACATTCTCAGAGATCAAGTCGGTGCTTAGTTTTCTTCTGTCAGTTTCTCAGCTCGACGAACTCAGAGTGCAGATTTGGTAAGTTATTCCAAGTTAACAGATCGCAGATAACAGATCAACAAACTTTAATTCCCTGGTCGATGATCTTTTATCTCTGGTCGACGAATTCTGTTTTGTGTTCGAAGTTTTCTGTGTAGTTCCAGAATGAGTCCTTACCTCTTCTGTTCCTTATTAGCAGTATTATTCTGAGCATTTAATACAAATATTCTTCTTAATATAGCTATTATTTGGCTGCATTAAATGTGATATTCTTCAGAATAAATATTTGCTTATTCTATCAAGAACAGTTGGGAAACTCATCAATGCTATTATTACAACCGTTTTCTATTCCTTCTAGCAGCCAACATTTATGGAAAGAATTAAAAAATTCAAAGAGAATTTTTCAGCTGTGGAATAAAAGTAATTCTTTCTTCTTCGAGAAATAGAACAGACAAGAAAGATAGTTACAGACACAGGAAGAAAAACCAAGCACTGAACAGGAAATTCTGAACAAGCACTCGATGCTCTCAACGCTTTCTCATTCTCTAACATCACTGTAGATTGAAGAAGAACAAAATATCAAGATCAAGTGTCTTCTTCAACCACTATTCCAGAAATCCTCAGAGACATTCTATTCAACATCTGTTACTGGATTTCCTGGATCTTGACAGATAAAGCTTAAGACCTACTCACCCTTTAGCAAAGGTCTGTTCTTTCAAAAACATTCTACCTCTCAGAAGGAGCTTTGACATCACAAGAATCCACACAGTCTTCTCAGTTGTATTTGAGAAAAGAGAAGACTTCCATCAACATTTTCCATCCCATTGTATAGGGTTATAGCTCCCATCAAAAGTTAGTTTAGTTGACAGGTCTCCCTCCAAAAGACTTGAAGTTGGTTTTTGGGCACCTGATCAAAAGCCTGAAGGGTTTCCTGATCTGCCTGAACCAGATCTTGTAGTGGTAGTCATCTGATCAAAACCTGCTAGTGGATTCCTACCAAGGGTGGTAAAAGAGTGGATGTACCCAGGTTTAGGGGAACCACTATAAACTTCTTGTGTCGTCTGGTTGCTCCTTTTCATTTGTTTTTGCTGTGCTTGTGATTGCTGAATTGTTCAGCTTAGTTTTTTTATTCCTTAATTAATATATGGTATCATTATATTTACTCTGATATAATCTAGAAAAATACCTAAAGTTTTAATACTCTATTCACCCCCTCCCCCCCCCCCCCCCTGCTAGAGTAATCAAACCTAACACCCTCCTTTGAATTGGTATCAGAGGTATTGTTTGTTTGGTTGTACAAGTTAACACTCGAACCAAGATCCTGTTAGATAAGATTTTTCCTCTTCCCAACTATTCTCTATCACAATGGTACAAAACAAGGATTGTGCAAGCACCAGACCTCCAGTATGCAACCTGAATAAGTTTTCCATCTGGAAGGCAAGAATTAAGTTGTGCATGAATTCGATTGATGAGGATATATTTAACTCTATCTAGACAGGACCTCCTACTGCAGTAACTTCTTAAATGTCTACTTCAAGCACTCATGTTGTTCCTCCACCTGAGTGGACAGATGCCCAGAAGAAAGCCAAGATTACAGATGCAAGAGTCATGAACATTTTAGCTCAGACTATGTCTGATGATATTTTTCAGAAAGTGGCTGAGTGCACTTCAGCCAAAGCCATCTGGGATTCCCTAAACAAGATGGTGGCTGGATCTGCTGATGAGAGAAAGGACAGAAGATCCAATCTCATTTCCCAGTATGAGAACTTTAAGAAGGAAGAAGTTGAGTTAGTCAGTGACATGTATAATAGGCTAAGCTCAATCATCAATGAGCTAAGGACCTTAGACAAGGAAATTACCCTAACTGAAGTGAATGACAAGATCCTTATGTGCTTCCCCAACACATGGGATTCAAGGATCTGGCCTATCAAAGAAGCTAGAAGCAGGGCTGAGATATCAACTGAGTCCCTCCTTAGAAAGCTCAAATCTTATGAGCAACTGATGAAGACCAGAGAAGTAGTAGCTAAAATAAAGACTCCAACACCTACCAGGAAGGAGCATAGCATTGCTTTCAAGGTTGCTGAGGACTCTGAAGGGACTCCAATCAATGAAGAACCGATGAGTCTATTTGCCAAAAGATTTTTCAAATTGCAAAGAAGGACTTCAGAAGGAAGTCATCTAGATTAGATGACAAACCAAGGTATGACAAAACTCCTTCTAAAGAAGTTGTATGTTTTGGTTTTAGGAAGCCAGTACACTATATCTTTGAGTGTCAAGAAGCTCAGAAGAAGGATAGGAGAAGAGAAAAATAGTTAAGAAGAACTCATCACAGCAAACCCTCCTCAAGCAAGCACAAGAGGAAGGAAAAGGGTTTTGTTGCTGAGATCTGGAGTGATACAGAAGAAGAGTCATCCTCTTCCATCTCTAGTGATGATGAAGAAGAGAAAAAGGCAAAGGAAGTTTGCTTAATGGAAATTGATGCCTGCAACAGCAAATCAGATGTTGAAGATTCAGATAATGAAGAATCAATGTCTATTGAGGATCAGGTAATTGCTTCCTATGATATTGAATCAGAAGAATTTAAATCTGAATTTAAAAATCTTTTCTTAGACTTAATAAGCTCTGAGAAGGAAATCAAATTTCTTAGAGAGAAATTAACTGATCAAGATAAATATATTACTGAAAATATAAAATTGTCACTTAAACTAGATTCAGCTAATGAACAAATAGTTTTTCTAAAAATTGAACAAAGTAAGGTCAAGAAACTAGAGGAATCTCGAAATGGCAGGAGCATGAAATTACGAGATATAACCAGTACCTTAAATTCTAGGACTAATAACTGTAAAATAGGACTAGGTGCCTCATCTAGTGAACCACCTCTAATCTAGAAGAACAATCTATCCCAACCTGTAAATTTCATTTCTGATAAAGGCAAGAAGAACACTAAACAGGTTAACAAGGTTAATGAAGTACTAAAACAAATGGAATTAAAACAAAAATCTAAGAACAAGAAAAATAATAGATATAACAATGTTCAGCAGTTTTCGTCAAACTCAGATCGACGAAACATGAACAGTTCGTCGACCTTAGAACGACGAACTCTGAACACAAACCATAATAAAAAAAATTCTTCGATCTACGATCGACGAAACCAGTATGGTTCGTCGACCAGAGATCGACGATGTTGGTGCCCTGAGAATGAATACTTTCCTTCTTTGAGCAGAGATCGTAGATCTTATTCCAATTCGTCGAGCTCAGGTCGACGAACTCACAAAAATTCGTCGATCCCAGATCATAATTACAGAAACTTAAATTCTAACAGAAACTGTAACATTTAACCTAACCAACATAGGGAGAATATCAACCCATTCACCCAATGGATAATTCCTCCTAGAAGATTTCACCCCTTCGGTTATAAGAGCCAACCTGAATGTTCATTTATATCCAGTTTTTCATTTGAGAAGAAATAAGGACCCAAGGTTACCTGGGTCAAGAACTTTAAATTTGTTTTATTACAAGTAAAGACCTATCCTATCACTCAAAATAAGTGGTATCTGGATAGTGGATGCTCTAAGCACATGACTAGATGCAAGGACAGCCTCATCAACTTCAAGGCTATACTTGGTCCAAGAGTCATCTTTGGAGATTCAAGTTTTGGATAGACTGAAGGCTATTGAGACTTCAAAAGTGGAGATGTCACTTTCAAAAAGGTGGCATATGTTAATGGTCTCAAGCATAACCTCATATCCATAAGTAAGTTATGTTATTCAAGTTATCAGGTTTGCTTTTCTGAATCTCAATGTATTATTTCTGCAAACAATCAAACTGTTTTAACTGGAATTAAACAAGGTAACATATTGAAAGTCCACCTAGTGCCAACTAGCTTCACCTATGGGGGGGGAATAGGTGTCTTGTAGCGTTTTTTGCGGAATTAAAGTTTTACCTGCACAAATAAATAAAACAACACAGCACAGAAAAGACTCAAGCAATTTATAGTGGTTCCCCGATTTGGGTACGTCCACTTCCCCCTTCGACCTATCTCCCAACCAGGGATGACTCGGTCACTTCACCAACAGGATTGAAATCCAATCCTTGCACTAACGGAAGGAACCCTTCCACATGTAGGAGTCACCACTCCCACACCACGGGTTGCACCCAACCCTTACAACTAGGAACCAATCGTTCCCTTACAACGAAATTTAAAATAGAATGTATTAGAAATACAAACAACTTATGGAGACTAAGGTGTCCCTCTTCGTTCGACGACGTGTTCTTGAAGTCAATGAAGAGTCCACAACCATAGATCTCTCTTGGAGAGAATCTCCCCGAAACCGGCGGCGGCAAAGGGCGGCGGCTTGGCTCTCGGGATTAGCGGCGGCAACGGAGTGCTGCGGCGATGCAATGGAGATTCAACCTTCGTAGCAAAGGTAGCAAGGTCTTCCAATGGTCACATTAGAATCGATCGTCTCGATCGATTCGGAAGGGGATGGTTTTCCCGATCAACGAATCAAGAGACAAAAGATCTCTGGTTAGACGCGTGAGACGTTGTGCTAGGCTAAGCTTCTGTCGCCGGAGATCTGGAAGAAACCGTGATCAGCAACGGCGACTAACTGCACGAGCGGCGACGACGGCGGCGGAGCAAGATGCGCGATCTAGGTCACGTCGGTGGCCTTTCTTTTTGAATCGTGTATTCGTGTATATCTGTATTTCTTCCGCTCAACCATACGGAGGTATTTATACATTAGGTCATTCCACATGACCGTTGTAGGCCCCACCAACAAGAAGACCTAAGTCCGATTCAAAATAATCCAGGTAACTTGGACCGGTCCAGAGAACAGCAGGAATTTGCCCAAGTCAAATTCGGCGAGAATCGTAGGTGATTCTCTCCGAATCGGCGAGAATCAACTACGATTCTCGCCGAATTATACTTAACAGAATTCAATCTCCACTGATAACACAAGCCGGTGAGAATCGGCGAGAATCACAATTGATTCTCGCCGAATCGTCGAGAATGCAGAGTCATTCTCGACGAATCGGCGAGAATCACTTCGTGATTCTCGATGATTCTGCCTTAGAAGAATTCAAGGCGGCTTCGCGACAACCGGCAGTAATCGGCGTGAATCAGTTCGTGATTCTCGACGATTCGGCGAGAATCACTAGTGATTCTCGTCGAATCGGCGAGAATCACTTAGTGATTCTCGTCGAATCGGCGAGAATCACTTAGTGATTCTCGTCGATTTTTACTTAGACGATTTTCATCTTTCTTCCCGTGAGCTGGTCTTTGGCCCATCCTTGCTCCTTGTCTGCTCTTGATCTTATATAACCCTGTGCTTGAAAATAAGTACACTCCAATAGAGAGAGTACACGTAAGCCAACACACTGATCTACTCAACGAGGGATTACGTTGCACAGACCCATGTATATTGACCTACTGCACCCTGACAATTGTGTGTACTTAGCGATGAATAGCTGCAAGCACAACTTGAAGACAAGTAATCAAATACATTGTCAATTCACCTTAGCTTGTTCAAGGGCTTCTTCAAATCAGGTACATTGTGGATACAATACCCAACAATCTCCCCCTATTTGAAGAAGCCTAAACCCTACAAGCTAAGGTGAATTAACGGCTTGGAAGAAAACACAACTTTGAAAAATGAGAGTGAGTTGAAATTCCATACCATTATCTTTAGAGCATTTGGAGCATACACCTTAGCACCTTAGCCGAGAGGGTAATCTCCCCCTTTTCGGCTTCTGCAAATCTGGGTCGGGTGCATTTGACACCATGCTCCCACTCAGTTCTTGCACCTGTGCTTACCCTTGAGTTCCTGGCAGAGGCTCCCCCTAGATGCACGAGCTTGGAGCTTCTGTAGTCTTCATTCCTCATAGTTTAGCATCCCCAATTCAGTTTTGAAAAGACTGAACTTGGCCTCGTCTAAGGGCTTTGTGAAAATATCTGCAATCTGCTTGTCCGTGGGGACATAACAGAGAGAGATGTCCTTGTTATCCATGTGCTCCCGAATGAAGTGGTAGCGCACTTCAATATGCTTCGTTCTGCTGTGCGATACCGGATTGTTGGCAATGGTAATTGCACTGGAGGAGTCGCAGTACATTGGTACTTCCTTGAACTGAAGGTCATAATCAGCTAACTGGTTTCTGATCCAAAGGAGTTGTGCGCAATAGCTGCCAGCTGAGATGTACTCAGACTCTGTTGTGGAAGTTGCTACACAATTCTGCTTCTTGTTGTTCCATGAGATAAGCCTTCTTCCGAGGAATTGACACGTCCCGGAAGTGCTTTTCCTGTCATCCCTACTTCGTGACGAAGCTCTAGCAGTCTGGCCTCTGGAGCTCTGACATCTTCTCGGGCTTCTCCTTCTTCCGAAAGATTTTCTCCATCCTACTCGTCAACTTCTCTAGCTGACGTCGCGGTGGAAACCTTGACGTACTTGGGAGTTGCACATTTAGCAGTCTCATCTGAACTTAGCTGTTCAAGCCTTGCATCGTAGTTAGCGTTATCTCTTTTCCCTTAATCTTATTCCATGGCAAGCCTGGAACATCTCTTGTCTAGGTCCCATCATGTACATGGGTACCTAGACTATCCTGCAAAAAAGAATTACCTTTCCTTAGGAACCTAATATGTATTGGGTCCTAGGTTCTTATCAGCATAAAATCTTGAATGCCTTCCCACAGGAATCCTGTCAGGAAGGCTAACTCTGCCCAGAGGAGGTGGATATGCCCCTGCCCTTGACACGGAGGGGTTGTGCCAATAATCTATGGCAAAGTGACCCACCTTGCCACAGTACGAACACTCGTGAATGTTGTATCGCCTTTTCAGACCTGACCTACTGACTGATGTAGTTATGATCTCAGGTCTAAACGAGATAGAGTCAGTTCTGCTCACAACTTTGCCTTTTCCACCTTGACACATGGGAGGGAGGAAAGAATGCATGTGGTGCGAGTCATGAGGCCTGGGAGGTGGTGCCTTCCTTTCAGTCAGCACGCTCCCAAAGGCCCCACGGGAGCTTACCACATTTTTCCAGACCCCCCTTTCCTGTGTCCTAGGGTGGACAGTACTACCGTGAGAGCTGGTTCCGGCAAATTCATGACGATTTGGGGCAGAGGCCGAGAATACAAATGGTTCAAGATGAGCCTTAGGTATTCTCTCATGGGTGGCCATGACAGCCCTTGCACTGTGGGTGTTTACACATGAGGGCTGGTCATCCTTGCAGTGACCATGGTTGTTCTTGTGGTCATACCTGAAGGCATGATGAGTGCCTTCCCTGCCTGGGGTTGGGGGTCTGAATACCGTTTCCCCATTTCTCCATGATTTGATAATTCGGGAGATCCACCCATTTTCTCCATCTCTTGATAGCATCTACCTTGGAAAAGTTGGATACTATCCTCTTCTCATTCTCTAGACTACTCTCTAGATCTGAGATTTTAGAGTCCTTAACCTTGTTGGATGCCAATTGGAGATCCAACAAGATCTTCAGTCGAGCAATCTCCTGAGCTTGCTCCTCAACAAGTAGGTTGCTTTTCTGAAGGGCTCTCTTCAAGGAATCAGGATTTTCTGAAGGGCAGCAATCCGAACTATTCCTGTCTTAAGGAACTTCAAGAGAAGAGGGGCAAGATGAAGAAGTTACCTGCTCTTCAGAGTTACTGTTGAAATCGCCAGAGATCGTTGAGTCAGCTTCATCAGAACTGCTTTCCTCAATTTCTTCTTCAGTCTCTGACAAGGACACCGGAGCCCTGATACTGACCAATTGGTCCTTTCCTTCATCTTCAGAGGCGAGGACCCCCACATAGGCTTCATCCTCTTGCTGACAGCAGATCCCTGCTTTCTCTGACCCCTCCATGAGATCTGAGATGGTTACCCACATTGACTTGGTCGTCCTACACTTTTCCAGTCTAGATCGAGAAGGTCAAGACCAGACATCCATGATGATCTAACGAATCATCTTGTCCAGATTGAATAATGAGAGTTTAGTCTCCGACATCTCAGTAATACACTTGGGGATTTGGATATCCTTTTCAGAGCCGGAGGTCTTCATTGGAATGAATGGATCCTCTTCCAAGATGAGAGATGCTCGAGGATCGATAGCCTCCAAGTGAAATGACACTCTCATCTTCCAGACGGGATAATACTCCTTTGTGCACGTGGGGAGTCTTAGCGGAGAGATCTCATAATCCAGCTCCATGCTTTTGACACTGGTGGCAGGATTCTACTCAAGGTGTGAACCTTTTTGATGAGTAACCTCCCTCTGATACCACTTGAAAGTCCACCTAGTGCCAACTAGCTTCACCTATGGGGAGGGGGGGAATAGGTGTCTTGTAGCGTTTTTGCGGAATTAAAGTTTTACCTGCACAAATAAATCAAACAACACAGCACAGAAAAGACTCAAGCAATTTATAGTGGTTCCCCGATTTGGGTACGTCCACTTTCCCCCTTCGACCTATCTCCTAACCAGGGACGACTCGGTCACTTCACCAACAGGATTGAAATCCAATCCTTGCACTAACGGAACGAACCCTTCCACACGTAGGAGTCACCACTCCCACACCACGGGTTGCACCCAACCCTTACAACTAAGAACCAATCGTTCCTTTACAACGAAATTGAAAATAGAATGTATTAGAAATACAAACAACTTATGGAGACTAAGGTGTCCCTCTTCGTTCGACGACGTGTTCTTGAAGTCAACGAAGAGTCCACAACCCTAGATCTCTCTTGGAGAGAATCTCCCCGAAACCGGCGGCGGCAAAGGGCGGCGGCTTGGCTCTCGGGATTGGCGGCAGCAACGAAGTGCTGCGGCGATGCAATGGAGATTCAACCTTCGTAGCAAAGGTAGCAAGGTCTTCCAACGGTCACACTAGGATTGATCGTCTCGATCGATTCGGAAGGGGATGGTTTTCCCGATCAACAAATCAAGAGACAAAAGATCTCTGGTTAGACGCGTGAGACGCTGTGCTAGGCTAAGCTTCTGTCGCCGGAGATCTGGAAGAAACCGTGATCAGCAACGGCGACTAACTGCACGAGCGGCGACGACGGCGGCGGAGCAAGATGCGCGATCTAGGTCACGTCGGCGGCCTTTCTTTTTGAATCGTGTATTCGTGTATATCTGTATTTCTTCTGCTCAACCATACGGAGGTATTTATACATTTGGTCATTCCACATGACCGGTGTGGGCCCCACCAACAATAAGACCTAAGTCTGGTTCGAAATAATCCAGGTAACTTGGACCGGTCCAGAGAACAGCAGGAATTTTCCCAAGTCAAATTCGGCGAGAATCGTAGGTGATTCTCGCCAAATCGGCGAGAATTAACTACGATTCTCGCCGAATTCTACTTAACAGAATTCAATCTCCACTGATAACACAAGCCGGTGAGAATCACAATTGATTCTCGCCGAATCGGCGAGAATCACAATTGATTCTCGCCGAATCGTCGAGAATGCAGAGTCATTCTCGACGAATCGGCGAGAATCACTTCGTGATTCTCGACGATTCTGCCTTAGAAGAATTCAAGGCGGCTTCGAGACAACCGGCAGTAATCGGCGAGAATCAGTTCGTGATTCTCGACGATTCGGCGAGAATCACTAGTGATTCTCGTCGAATCGGCGAGAATCACTTAGTGATTCTCGTCGATTTTTACTTAGACGATTTTCGTCTTTCTTCCCGTGAGCTTGTCTTTGGCCCATCCTTGCTCCTTTTCTGCTCTTGATCTTACATAACCCTGTGCTTTAAAATAAGTACACTCCAATAGAGAGAGTGCACGTAAGCCAACACACTGATCTGCTCAACGAGGGATTATGTTGCACAGACCCGTGTATATTGACCTACTGCACCCTGACATTGGTGTGTACTTAGCGATGAATAGATGCTAGCACAACTTGAAGACAAGTAATCAAATACATTGTCAATTCACCTTAGCTTGTTCAGGGGCTTCTTCAAATCAGGTACATTGTGGATACAATACCCAACACATATACTTAGTAAACTTTAAATCTGCCAGCTCAGAAATCTGTTTATTTAATCTTGTTAGCAATCAAAATGATTTGTGGCATAAAATATTAGGTCATGTAAATTTGAGAAACATAGCTAGGCTTTCTAAAGACAACCTTGTTAGAGGATTGCCTTCTTACCCCTATAAGAAGGAAAGTCTCTGCAGGGCTTATCAGTTAGGCAAGCAAACTAAATCTAGTTTTAAATCATTAAACAAAAGTGACTCACCTAGGATATTATACTTACTACATATGGACCTTTTTGGCCCTATAGTTGTACAAAGCCTAGGAGGGAAATCTTATACTTTAGTGATTGTAGATGACTTTTCTAGATTCACTTGGGTATTCTTTCTGAGATCTAAGTTAGATACTTTCAAGGTTCTTACATATTTTCTCAAGAACATACAGATTGAGTACTCTACTCCAAATGCATTGATGAGAAGTGATCATGGTATTGAGTTTGAGTCTCTTCTTATGCAAGAGTTCTGTAGGAAAGAAGGTATCAGACATTGCTTCTCAGCTCCTAGAACACCTTAACAAAATGGGATTGTTGAAAGGAAGAATAGAACACTAATTTAATCTGCAGGCAAATTACTTGCAGATGCTTATTTGCCCCTATCTTTTTGGGCAGAGGTTGTAAGCACAGCAAATTATGTGCTGAATAGAAGTCCTATACACAAGCTTAAGAATAAGACTCCTTATGAGTTACTGAAAAGGAAGAAACCTAAAGTCACCTATTTTAAAATATTTGGTTGTATATGTTATATTCACACTAAGGGATCACCCTCCATAATGTGATGAACTAAACCTTACACCAAAGGTTATATCACATCCTCCTCCACAATGTGATGAAAGAAAGTGAAGAAGAAATTATGGAAGCAGTTGAACTTCCTCCAACAGTAGATGTAATTCCTTAAGATGAATTCATTCCAAATGTTGTTGCTAAACAAACTCCACCATCTGATCTTGTCACACTAAGGGATCACCCTAGATCTCAAGTGATTGGAGACATGTTAGTAGGTGTACAGACAAGGCATCAACTCAACCATGATGTGATGCATGCCTATTTTCTCTCTCAAGTTGAGCCACAATCCATAACTGATGCAGAGCAAGATCCCCACTGGATTATTGCAATACAAGAGGAGCTCAATCAGTTTGAGAGATGTAGAGTTTGGGACTTTGTTCCAAAGCCTAAAGGCAATCCAGTAATTGTGACCAAGTGGATTTTTAGGAACGA
This sequence comes from Platanthera zijinensis, assembly GCA_039513925.1. Taxonomy (NCBI): domain Eukaryota; kingdom Viridiplantae; phylum Streptophyta; class Magnoliopsida; order Asparagales; family Orchidaceae; genus Platanthera; species Platanthera zijinensis. Next base: position 15,613,264 of record CM077084.1, read on the forward strand.
GCTTAATGCTAAAGGTGTGATTGTAAGGAACAAGGCTAGGCTTATTGCTCAAGGCTATAGGCAAGAGGAAGGGATTGATTATGATCAAACTTTTGCACCTGTTGTCAGGCTATAGGCGATAAGGATTTTCCTTACTTATGCTGCATTCAAGAAATTCAAAGTCTACCAGATGGATGTAAAAAGTGCATTTCTGAATGGAGAATTAAAAGAAGAGGTATATGTTGAACAACCTCCAGATTTTATCTCTTCATCTCATCCCTCTTATGTTTTTAGATTGCATAAAGCTCTCTATGGTCTAAAGCAAGCTCCAAGAGCTTGGTATGAAACCTTAGCTAGCTTTCTTTTAGAGCATAAGTTTTCCAGAGGCATGGTAGATAGGACTTTGTTTTTCAAGCATAATAATGATAAAATACTTTTGGTACAAATATATGTGGATGACATAATATTTGGCTCTACATATCCCAAACTATGTACAAGGTTTTCTAGCCTTATGCATTCCAAGTATGAGATGAGTAGCATGGGTGAGCTCTCCTACTTCCTTGGCCTCCAAGTGAAGCAGACTCCTGATGGCATCTTCTTATCTCAATCCAAATATGTTAAAGAGCTGATTAAAAGGTTCGGGATGGCTGATGCCTAAGCTAAGAGTACACCTATGGCTAAAAATGTTGTGGTTGATTCTGATGAACAAGGGAAATCTGTTGATCAGAAATTGTATAGGGTCATTGTTGGGTCCCTTTTATATCTCACAGCAAGTAGGCCTGATATAATGTTTGATACATGTCTTTGTGTTAGGTTCCAGGTGAACCCTAAAGAATCTCACCTAATTTTATTAAAAAGGATTTTAAGATATATAAAGAGTTGCCCAAATCTAGGACTCTGGTATCCAACTGAATAAGAATTTGAGTTAACTGGATACTCAGATGCTGACTTTGCTGGATGCAGAGTGGACAGGAAAAGCACTTCAGGCACATGCCAGTTTCTTGGTGCTAGACTTGTCTCCTAGTTTTGTAAAAAGCAGACATTAGTGTCTACATCAACTACAGAAGCTGAATATATAGCAGCTGGATGTTGCTGCTCACAGATGTTATGGATACAAAATCAACTCCTGGATTATGGTTACAACTTAAATAATTCAACTCTATTTTGTGACAGTACTAGTGTTATATCTATAGCACAGAATCCTTTGCATCATTCTAGGACGAAGCATATAGATGTTAGACATCATTTCATTAGAGAATGTGTGGACAAGAAGAAAATTAATATTACTTTCATTCCCACTGATTTGCAAAGGGCAGACATCTTCACCAAATCCTTGGATGAGAAGAAACATCTATCCTTTATGAATTAGCTAGGCATGATGAATGGTGATACTCTAATTTAATTCTGTGTCTGTGGTCGAAGAACTTGCCAAAATTCGTCGACCTGAAATCGACGAACTAAGGCAAGTTCTTGAGATATTTCATTGACTTGAGATCGATGAACTCTCTGTGCAAGTCATTTGTCGTCGACCTGAGATCGACGATCTGGCTTCAGAAAAGTTTTCATTGACCTGAGTACGATGAAAAGTTTCCCCTCTTCTGACTGAGATCGATGAATTCTTTTGACTATAAAACATTTCATCGACCTCAAATTGAAGATTTCTCTAATTTCACAGGACGGAGTTTGTCGGTTCATATTCTGAAAAACCTTAAAACTAGGTTTTCTTCGACCTCCATCCCGCGCTTTCTGTTCCCCGATACTTGATCTTTTGCTTTCGTGTTGTAGAACACTAATGGCAATTCCAGCAGGAGCTCTTTCTGGCATGAAGTTCGATATGGGTTTCGATATCGATTTTGATTCTTTTCAGCATTCATACCAGATCTTCAAAGATATTTTTAAGTCATTCGAGGACCTCAGTTTGAAGACCCTAATGTCTACCAGAATGAAGATTGCTGGTTCTGAAATAAGAGAGTGGGTTTATACATCATCTACCCCAGATGCTGACACGATGGTTGGATCTATATCAGCTAACGTTGTTTCCTTAACACCAGATACTCTTTCTAAAATCTTTGGACCAGTTAACGATGAAGAAGATATTGAACTTGAATCTTCTGAGTATGAGGAAATGATGACTTTAATGGGTTACTGTGGAGACACCAAAAATAAATTGCTAAAGAAGCATCTATCTGCTGAATATAAATTTCTTGTAGATGTAGTCGGTAAAGTGTTGCTGGGCAAGCATACAGCCCATGATAACATTACCAGGCAGCAGTTCTTAGTGATGAGTGCTTTGGTAAATAAGAAGGCTTCTAATTGGGCAAAAATTTTGTTCAATCTGATTAAGAAGAAGAACAATAAGAAAGAAGTTTGATTTTGAAGGATTCTTGGACTATTCCTTAATGCCAAGGCCGCTGAATCCCTTGTCGCCCCGACCATATTCATCAATGCCTCTAAGAGGCTGACATGCGCCTTGTTTAGCAGGTGGGAGAGGACTATCTCAAAGACATCCAGGGCTTCCTCCTCTAAAACCTCTGAGAGTACTAGGGCAGTACCAGCTACTCCCCACCCTGTAGAAGAAAGTTCCATTCCCCCTCTTGACCAAACCCTTTCATCATCCCTCCAACAATCTTCCTCAGCTCCAGCATCTCTACCTATACCTCATGCTTCCCCCATCCACCCTGCTTCTCCAGTTCATCAACCTACACCTACTCAGTCCCCTATCATTTCATCCCTAGTGCATCAACAACAATAACTTCGAGATCAATCTCAATCTCCAGATTCTACAACTCCACCTCTATCCCCCCTTCCATCTCATCTTCAAAATCTTACTTCTCTACCCTCTTTCAACCTTCTTTCATCTCCAAGCAATTCTTCATATTAACCAATGTTAGATTGTACTCCCTCTTCATCTTAAATCATCAATCCATCTATCTCTACTCAAACCCCTCCAGAATTCTTAGATTCATCTTCTCTATCCATCTCTCTCATCTTAGCATCCCACACACCCCTTCTCACATAGCTGATAGCAGAGGCTATTTCACCTCTTGCTATGTCTGTCTCTACCATTATTGCTCAGCTTTCTACCTCCTCTGTCCCATCCTATTCTGTTAGGAGCCTGGCTCTAGTAGCCACTGAAACCAGGCAGGGGGAGATACTCAGTGAAGAGGTTGCTCAAGCAATAGTAGCAACAGCAGTAGCAGATACAGCAGTAGTAGCAGTAGCAGTAGCAGCAGCAGATACAGAACTTGTAGCAGAAGTTGACTTTATTGATACTAAATTTACTTATGCAGATCTTATTGCCTTTTTGGACACTGAATTTGAGAGCAATTCTTTGGAAATTTTTTATGGAGATTGCCTCATTGCTCCAGATTTTGACCTAGATTCGGTTCTAAGATCCTTTGATCTTTTGTACAGCAATTGTCTTCTTTTTGTATCCTTTTATGGGTGTACAGATATTGTTTGCTACTAAGCTCCCATCAGTTCAGAGAATTTGCAGCAGATACAGAAAAGTTTTGAAGCTCCTGAGCCTGAACTCATCTCAGTTCTAGAGGCTGAGCTTATTCAGGTGGCTGAGGACGAATATTCTAAGCCCAAGGCCTTTTCTCCTCCCACCTTTGTCATCTCTACCTCTCCATTGCCCGATATGGATGAGATATTTGCTATTGACATGGATCTCAAAACTATAGAAGTCCCTGCTGAAATCATTCCACCTCCAGCAGTTCCTCCTCTAGTTGTCCCTCCTTCAGCTGGAAAGCTAGTTCCAAATCAAGTCATTGTTGAGATTGATGCTTTGTATGATAATCCTCAAGGATCTTCTGATGATGATCAATCTGATGACTCAGATTCTTATGTCAATAGAAAGAAAATGTCTAAGAAAAGGAAAGCCCCTTCCAAGGTTATTCCAAAGCCAAATCCAAGTAATGATACTCCATACTATATTTTGCAAAAGATTACTCCCTACCCTGGTATGCCCCAGTGGATGTGGTTGTCTAAGAATGAGCAAAAGGCTAGGAAGAAGAGAAGAAGGTACTCTCCTCCTCCTCAAAAGTTCAGGAGAGGTCCTCCTCCTCCTCCTCCCTCTTCAGGTTCCTCAGGTAATTTATCTCAGAAGCCTACTTCCATGATAAAGACTTATCAGAGACAACAAATACAAAACTATCAACAGTCCTCTTCAAGCAATCGACCTTTAGATGCTTCAAAGAAAGTTCCTACTGAAGAACCAATGCAGGATTCTAGTCCAAAAAGGCCAGAGTCTCCTCCAATTCCTTTTGTTGATCGAGAACAGGAGACTTCTGCCAGGATGGCGAGATTCCATGAGCTTATAGGACTTTCTCAGATTAACAAAGCAAAAGCTGAAGGCAAAGATATCTCTCAATTCTCAACTATGTCTTCCTACAGAAAAGAAGAATTGCTCAGGTATGCTAGAGCTAATAAATTTTTCAATGATGATGATTATATGAAGCTGCACCCAGAGGCTATTGTTCCCAGAACCTCTTCTCAAACTATAATTGGAGCATCTGACTTGTATATGTCAAAGAAAGAAGCTTCCAACCCTAACAGAGTAATAAAATTCAGACAACCTTCTGAATATTCAGACAAAGACAAAGCCCAGAAGAAGAAATGAGTTTCCTTTCTTTTATTTTTCTAGTTGTTTTTTTTTTGAACTCTATTCTCTTAGTTTATCATGAAGCACAACTCTGTAAATATCTGCTAAATATTTTTTCTTCTGTCAGATATATTTTCTTCTGCTTTACGATGGTATTGTTTTTGTGTTAGTGACCTCACCCAAATAGGGGGAGATTGTTGGATCCCTAGTTGTATTTGGGCTAGGTTCACTAACTTAGGCTGAGTGTGACCCAACATTGTATAACAAGGGTCATGAGTAGTAGTCCTAGAGTTTAGGCTAAGTCTTGATTAGTGTTATCTCCTTGGACAAGCAAGAAGTGGACTTCAGAGAATCAGTTTTAGCAGCTTTCAGAAGACAATGATCAGTTCGAAGTTCTTCGAAACTAGCTCGACGATCGTCGATCTCCGATCGATGAACTCAGAGTTAATTCTCTGAGCTAAGCTCTACATTCTAAGAGCTCAGGTCGACGCTTAGTTTTCTTTTGTCAGTTTCTCAGTTCGACGAACTCAGAGTGCAGATTTGGTAAGTTATTCCAAGTTAATAGATTGCAGAGCATAGGTAAACGAACTTGAATTCCCTGGTCGATGATCTTTGATCTCTGGTCGACGAATTTTGTTTTGCGTTCAAAGTTTTCTGTGTAGTTCCAGAATGAGTCCTTCCCTCTTCTGTTCCTTATTAGCAGTATTATCTTGAGGATTTAATGCAAATATTCTTCTGAATATTGTCATTATTTGGATGCATTAAATGTGGTATTCTTCAGAAAAAATATTTTTTATTCTATCAAGAACAGTTGGGAAACTCATCAATGTTATTATTCCAGCCGTTTTCTATTCCTTCTAGCAGCCAACATTTATGGAAAGAATTAAAAAATTCAAAGAGAATTTTTCAGCTATGGAATAAAAGTAATTCTTTCTTCTTCAAGAAACAAAACAGACAAGAAAGATAGTTACAGACACAACAAGAAAAATCGAGAAGCACTGAACAGGAAATTCTAAAAAGGCACTTGACACTCTCAACGCTTTCTCATTCTCTGCCATCACTGTAGATTGAAGAAGAACAAAACATCAAGATCAAGAGTCTTCTTCAACCTCTGTTCCAGAAATCCTCAGAGACATTCCTTTCAACATCTGTTACTGGATTTCCTGGATCTTGGCAGATCAAGCTGAAGACCTACTCACCCTTTAGCAAAGCTCTATTCTTTCAGAAACATTCTACCTCTCAGAAGGATCTTTGACATCACAAGAATCCACACAGCCTTCTCAGTTGTATTTGAGAAAAGAGAAGACTTCCATCAACATTTTCCATCCCATTGTACATGGTTATAGCTCCCTTCAAAAGTTAGTTTGGTTGACAAGTCTCCCTCCAAAAGACTTGAAGTTGGTTTTTGGGCACCTGATCAAAAGCTTGAAGGGTTTCCTGATCTACCTGAACCAGATCTTGTGATGGAAGTCACCTGATCAAAACCTGCTAGTGGATTCCTACCAAGGGTGGTAGAAGAGTGGATGTACCCAGGTTTAGGGGAACCACTATAAACTTCTTGTGTCGTCTGTTTGCTCCTTTTCATTTGTTTTTGCTGTGCTTGTGATTGTTGAATTGTTTAGCTTAGTTTTTCTTATTCCTTAACTAATATATTGTATCACTATATTTACTCTGATATAATCTAGAAAAAGAGCCAAAGTTTTAATACTATATTCACCCCCCCCCCCTTTAGAGTAATCTGATCTAACACCCTCCTTTCAGCATGAAGTTTGCCCAGGAGGAATAAATCTTGGTCATTGGCACGCGGGGACGATGACGGGATGCCGTCCAAATGTGTGTCAAGATGCGTGCGGCTACTGTTCGAACTATAGGATTATATTTATTTCATTTAAATGAATCTGTCACACTATTTCAGTTACCTTGTAAATTAAGTTGAAAATACTTAGAGGCTGAATTATGGAAAGTGGTCAACATATAAATTGTAGCCCTATGGTTCTACTTTATTTTAAAATTAATTTGAGTCAATTTGGACAACTGTTTTGACTAGGGCACCCATTTTGGTGAGGTCTATACCTAGGGTTATACGGAAACAAAAATGAGTTCCCCCACTTCATCTCTTGTTCAAAAGACCTGAAATTTGGTCTATATCTAGGTCCTTCCCAAAAATGAAAATTTTTGGGGACAACTTTTCTATAGTTTTTGACATTATTTAAATGTCTTAGGGTAAATTAATTAGGGGACCAAATGACCACCAAACCCTCCCAAATTTTTGTGAGAGGTCCTTGGGGTCATCATGAGGATTTGTCTAAATTTTCACTACCTTTTGACTTGATTTTAATAGGATTTGAGCAAACCCTAGCTTTTCCCTAATAAGGGGTATTTAGGTCAAAAGTGCACTTTGAGTTTTGAGTGATCAAACCACCTCAACAGAGCCAGAAAGTTGAACACTGGTTGGGCATGACATTTAACACCCTCATATGGAATATGGGGTGGTTTGGGATTGAATTTCCTTAGGAACCAAGTTCAAACCCTATGTTTGGACTTTGGGGGGTTTGAGAAGGGCAAGGGGTCAAATGCCCTTGTATGGACAAGAAATTTGGTAGAAAGGATGCTGGGGTTGTTAAGGTCCTCTGGTAAAAATTTTAGAGGATTTGGAGATTGATAAGCCCCTCAAAATCCTAACCCTAGCTTAGGGCACAACCCATACATATGCAAGATAGGCCACCAAAACTTAATCAAAAGCCATGAAACTTGGGTAGTATAGTCATAGGGTTAATAAGGCCCTTTGGCGATTTTATTAGTAATTTTAGATTAATACATTTAACACCTTCTTTAGAGTACATTAAATTGCCCTTGATAATCTTTTTATTATTATGATCACCCTATTTAGTAGGAAGTTATGAAAATTGGGCAGAGGGTATTTTATGTCAATATACTCTTACACAGATTTTATTATAGTTTTCAGATTTATATTTTCAGTACTTTGTTCACAAGCTTTTGAGAATGCATTTATATTAAAAAAAGGGATTCAGAGCCCTATAATTGATTTAGAAATATGAAACTTGATCAATAGTGTTCCTAGGACAATATGCTCGTGTGAGAATTTTATTGTAATTTTTAGATAAACAATTTATGTATTTAGTTCATTAGGGCATTAAATTGGAATATTGTGCAATATTAAATTTAGAGTTCACTACTCATTGAAAAATTATGAAACTGGACCTAGAGTGATTTTAAGTCATTATATACATGCTTGAATTTTCTCAGAATTTCTGGAAGTATTTTGGCAGTACTTGCTTCCTGAAAATGATTAATGTAGATTTTGTTTTAAAAGTAGGGTTTAGAGGTAAAACCTTGCTGAAAAATTTAGAGACGTTGGATTTTCTGTTAAATAGTCATCTTGTATTTATCATAAATTTTGTGGAGCATTTGCATTTTTGAAATTGGTACTTCATGTTCAAACTTGGGTTTTTGGATTACTTAGAAAAATTAAATAAATTATTAATTAAATAAGGAAAATTATGTAATTCTGAATTTAGGCTAATCATGTCATGGTAGACCCCCAATAATTATTATAGGGATTTTGGATGATAAATTGGGGTACATCCCATTATATATGTCATATAGCTTAGGATGGTCTGCGTCCAGTAAAACCGCTGAAGTCGTGTTAACATGGGAAAAGGTCGTCGGGAGATGGGTTTGTGTTACTGGTTTGGTAAGTGGATAGGAGTATACCATTGGAAGTTGGGAAGAGTAGATAGTATAGTCGTCTAAGTCTAGGTGGTGCTCGGGATCGACGAAAGATCGTCTTTCCCGTGAAAGGAGAGAGAAGGTCAAACACATTAGGGTTAGATCCAGAGTAAAACTAAAGGGATCGGAAATTTGGTAATTACTAATAAAAATAAGTGCCGTGCGAAAGGGAGCTTTGGGCTTCAGCCCATCGTATTTCCTAGTGCCCTCGAGAACCCTTCACAGAATATGCCTTGGGCAGTCTTGGGCTAACCAAAACTGTAGGCAAAATAAACTGCAAGAGTAACTAGTATAACTAGGGATTCACTTTCACTCACCTCGATGCTTCGGGATGTTAGGTTGGGTCACTCGGGATGTAGGCTCGGTGTATTTGGTGATGGGCAGGTTGGCCCGGCGAGCTTTGGCTCGGTTGTTGATTGTGACAGACGGGATGGTCTGAGGAGCTTTGGCTCGGTAGCTGATACATAAGTTGCATGTGTATAAAGTATAAGGTGGTGGGTCTTCAGTATTGGAGGGTCGATGCACAGACGCCAATTCGTTTACTCGGCAAGTGTGGTTTAGCACTTGGCCAGATAAAGTCTGGTGTGCTAACCGGCAACAGTATGTAGGAGCTCCGCTTAGTGCACCAGCATTGAGGTGTATGATAGGTCTGACTGATAGGTCAATTACCAGTTTAGAGGTGGGCGAGGCCCAACCCACCGCTTCTGTTTGCCACTACGGAGGTATCCTGGGAGGTAAGGCTCTAGAAAGGGGGAACTAAAGGTCTGTGTGCACAGAGTCGAGTGGGTGTGTTGCACTTGCATGTTCACATCATGGCATATTTGTATGTCATAATATCATCATTGTATATAATCCCTGACACCTATTGTATAAAGTGGTATGAGACGCTTTATACAATTGGCCCTGCAAAACGACCCCTTAGTTTATAAGTTCGCGCGAGCGTGCTTATAAGTTAAGGTTTTTATTCAGTAAATATACTTGTATGCTTGCTATAAAACTGACACCTTGTCGTATAAAATGGTGTGGGACTTTTTATACGATAGGAGCCCTGCAGAAGATCCCTTAGCTTATGTGTTTTTCATATAAGTTAAGGTTACATATTATATATACAGTCTTTCTTACTTCCATTGCTATTACATGTACTCTTAGAATTGCTAGATTAATTCTGATGTCACCTGTTATTTGTTATTCTCCACCTTCATTTCCTATCCTTTCCTCCTCCCCGCTCGGTGCCTAGGAGCCATGGGGGAAGGGGCGGGGATGATAGGAATTAGTATTTTAGACTAACGGTTTTCGAACCACATCATTTTAGGGGACCGTGGAGCCCAGTATGGAGGAGAAGCCCCGGAGGTTGGCACGCTTAGAGATGGGAAAGTCTAGTACCGGAGTTCAGACAGCTGGGACTGTGAGTCCCGATCGCTAGTAGTCATTTAGTTTTGCTTCCGCGATGAGAGATATGTAGTGAGGATTTTGATGTACTAGGAATGAGCCCTATCTTCTGTACTTTTATTATCTCTGTGGAATCTCCCTTCGTGGAGATTTTTTACTATATATGTGATGTTTGTGGACTTGCCTTTTATTAATTTGCAACTGTTGTTATCAAATCGGCTGGAAGGATTGGCATTTTATAGTGGCGACCTTCCCGGGTGTGAAGGTGTCACCGCAAAATGGAAGTTCTAGGCCTAAGACCCCGGTGTTGAAAAAATAAAAAAATGGGGTCTTAAATCAATCCCCCAAATAACTTAACTAACTATGAGTGTCATATAAACGTTAAAGCTATGAACAGTTTGTTTTGTGGGCTTAGTCAAGAATTTTTTTTAACTCATCTACACGCTTCCTACTGCCTATGATATATGGAAATTTCTTGAGTCTACTTATAGTTTTTTTCTGTAAATGACAAGTCTGAGCTATTTCTCCTGGACCCAAGTGAAGAACCAAATGGAGACTTGCCCTTGGAGAAATACATGGCAACCACATCACGAGGAAGGGAAGATGAGATCTCAATGTTGGATAATTAGACACGTGAAGGAGTCATGAAACCCTATGCTCCAATCTTCCTCATCCAAGCGCACTGTAAGGCAGTCAAATTCTCATTTCTCTTGTAATTCTATCTCTACATTGCGTGTGCTAAACGATGCTAAATGTACAATTAAGAAGTTGATGAGTCTTAACTCAAAATTATGTTTAGAAAATAATATGTTGAAAGAAAATGCCAATATATAGTATACTTGTGGTTTGTCTGGCTCTCTCACATGCTCTTTAAATAACATTTCTACACCTTGTATAGATTATAAAAAATTAAAAGAAAAGTATAAGGTACTTGAAAAAGAGCTTTGTCATGCAAAAGAACAAAATGATAAAATATTTTTAGAAATATCATCGTTGAGAAGTGATTATGTTGGCTGCAAGAACTATATATAGAATTGAAATTAAAGGGATGGATGAGACGTTTGAGGGATACAGAAATAAGTATGAAACTCATATCAAATCTGTAGTCTCCACTCTTAAAGATAGTTCAATCACGTACAACAAAGCTAGACATAATTTTAAAACTATTAACATAGAATTAGTTACAAAGATCAACATACTTAAGGAAATTATGTTTAAAAATTCACTAAACACAACTTTTAAGTTTCACGAAAAACCCAAAAGCATGTTGAAAATGAACTGTCATGTAACTACTAGGTCAATCAAAAGGGGAATGAAACCTCTAGCTAAAGTAAGTTGTTGGAAATATTGTCCTCAATGTTTCATATATTTGAAGAGGCATCATAATCATTACTAAGAGCATAGTTGTATTTGATATTGTTCAAGCTCATCATGTGTAGGATGTTCCATTGAACATGTTTAGACAGGTTGTCTAAGTGGTTGTGACAGGTTGTCATAAGGTAGAGAAGTGGAGTAATCGAAATCTGTCTAAGTGCACAGGCATTGAGTGAAGCCAGTTCACTCAACGACAGATGTCAAAGAAGGATGCTGGAAAGGCTGAAATATCGCTTAAGTCCAAAGCCGTTGAGTGAAGCCAGTTCACTCAACTCCAGATGCCAAAAAGCGCTGAGTAAGGTATGGGCAGTCAAAGCCCAGCAATCTACAAAGTAATTCTGCAGCTAAGTATACAGGCATTAAGTGAAGCCAGTTCACTCAATGCTAGACAGCAAAAGCACTGAGTAAAGACAGGATAGTCAAAGCCCAGCAGGTTGTAGAGACAATATTACGACTAAGTCCACAGGCATTGAGTGAAGCTAGTTCACTCAACGCTAGTTGAGCAGAAGCATTGAGTCAAGCTCCTGCAGTCAAAGCCTAAAAAGAAAGAAGACAGAAGACAGAAATCTATCTAAGCCAAAAAACGTTGAGTGATGACAGCTCACTCAACGCACTCAACGCCTCAGCAAGCTGGCAGACTTCAGAGAAGCAGCTAAGTACAAAAGTGCTGAGTGATGAAGCTTCACTCAATGCTCTCAATGCCTAGCAAACAAAAACAGTTACATCTAAGTTCAGGGGTATTGAGTGATGAAGATTCACTCAATGTACTCAATGCCTGGCAGTGTAGAAGAATTTGGCCAAGTCTAGAGGCATTAAGTGAAGCCAGTTCACTCAACGACGCCTAATGGTGCAGAAAATTTGACTAAGTCCAGATTCGTTGAGTGAAGGCCATTCACTCAATGCACTCATCGCCTGATGGTGTAGAGAATTTGACTAAGTCCAGATTGGTTGAGTGAAGGCCATTCACTCAATGCACTCAACGCTTGAAGTTAAATCTGAGAATTTGGCTAAGTCCACAAATGCTGATGTCAACCAAAGTCAACAAAGTTCAAATTAGTTACCGGAAAGCTATAGAACATGACAAATAGCGCTGGAGGCCTACTGTACATCTTCTTCCATTAAAGCAAGGTGCATCTACTAATCACAGGTGGTCCCCACTACTTCTTGGAGCCGTTAATCGGTGAAAGATAAAAGGGACAAGATGGACTGAAGAAACCTTAACTTTTAGAGTTTTCTCATTTCGAAAAGTTACGGCTGAACTTCTTATTCCTCGTCATTATTGTTGAGCTTGAAGCTTGAAGTTAAATCAGCTAATCTAAAAGTTCTTTCAAGTTATTGTAGCTAATTTCTTTTACTATAACAAGTTCAAAAAAGGTTCTGATAAAGAAGGAGCAGAGCTTTCAATTTTCTACAGGTCAAGGTTAGTTGATTGAAGAATACAAGAACTATATAATCTTCAGTCTTCTTCAGCAAGTTTAGATATAAGTTTCTGAGGTTCTTCAGCACATGCAGCTTATTACTGAAGATATATTTTTTTTTGTTGTGAAGAAAGTTATGGCTGTTAACTCAGTCCGGGAAGGTAGACATAGAGAAATTTCTCTAGTGTCAAATAAACAACACCAACCAACTACACTTCCTGTAGGATCCTTTTGGATCTTAGTTGTAAGCCAAATTTATAAAGGCTGAGATAGGATCCCTGTGTGGATTTAAGTGTAGGGCTGTTGAGCCTGATTTTGTAGGATCCCTGTGTGGATCTGAGTGTAGAGTTGTTGAGCCTGATTTTGTAGGATCCTTATGTAGATATGAGTGTAGGGCCTATGTGCCTGAGGTAGGGCCTTTGGCCTGAGGTAGGGCCTTTGGCCTGAGGTAGGATCTTAATATATTTGAGCTGTAGGAGAGTGTTACTCCCTAAGTTGTAGTGCTAACCTCCATAGCTTGAGCTGTAGGAATTGGATTCAAGTTTGAGGTAGGTGATCCTTTGCTCTCTGAGTTATAGGAGAAAGCTTGCTCTGAGGTAAGGCTTTGTGCCTGAGCTATAGGTCTTGGAAGGGACTGTGAGATCATGAGGGATGTGTGTTGTAAGCTCTAAGGAGCCGAGTTTTGGAGAAGGGGCCTTGTATAACAAGCTGTTAGAAAGGAGAAGGAAAGTGGACGTACCCATAATCAAGGGAACTACTATAAACCTTGTGTGTGCTTTGTGTGATTGTCTTGGAAGCAATATTTAACTCACCTACAACACACTAAGTAGAGGGAAAATTATAAAAGACCAAAAACCTATTCACCCCCCCCCCCCTCTAGGTGATTAGCTACCTTGAAATTAAAGACTTTCAAGTGGTATCGCAGAGAGGTTGCTCAAGAAGGACATAACACTCAGAGCAGATCTCAAAGGGTAGCTGAAACAAGTATATTTATGGGTTCAGGAGAGAACCATAAGGAGCTAGGTTCCATGAAACTCCCCATCTACAAGAAGGAGAGTTTTGGAATCTAGAAAGAGAGTGTCAGGCTGTTTATGGAAGCCTCTGACAAAAGGATCTTTGTGACAGTCAAAGACGGACCTTTCATCCCCATGAAGGTCTCAGTTCTGGATGCAAAGTCCAGACACCAAAGAAATACTCAAAGATGACCAAGGATGAAGTCATCTTGGCCACCATGGATAAGAGGGCACAGAACATTATTGTTAGTGTCATAGATGACTCTATCTTTCAGAATATGGTTCATTGCCAGTCCTCCAATGAGATGTGGGACACTCTTGTGGTCTATATGGAGGGACTGAAGAGATTAGAGATGATAGGAAGTCTATGCTCAACCAGGAGTATGAGGTTTTCAGGCAGTCCAAGGGAGAGTGCATAACTGATATCTATGAAAGATTCTTCAGGACAGTTAATGAGCTGAGGACCTATGGGAGGGTCTTCAGTCATTATGAGCTTAATGATAAGTTCCTGAGGTCTCTCACCAGAGACTGGAACACCAAGATATGTGCCAACAAAGAGGTAGCCAAGCTAGCTGATACTCCTCCCCATACTCCATTTGAAATATTGCTCTCTTATGAGATGAAGCTAGCAGCTAGGAAATAGGAGGAGACCATCAGCAAATCCCAGGCCAAGGAAAAGTCTTTGGCCTTCATTACAATAAGCACCAAGAAGGGAAAGGAGAGGATTGCCTCCCCTCATAGGAGGCATGCTGACTCAGACAGCACTGGGCCAAGTTCATCTGACAGCACCTTGTCAGATGAAGACTTTGCTGCCTTCTCCAGGCAGCTTCAGAAATTGATGAGGAGGAAGTAGTGGAGTAGCAGACCTTCCTCCTCCTCTCATCACAAGGAGTACTACTACAAGGTAGATAAGAAGAACTCCAAGGGAGGCATTTATGACTCTAAGCTATGTAAACATGTTTCTTTTAAAGTTGTTTGCTATTGTTGTAGCAAACCCGGGCATATTATTGTTGACTGCCTAGTGAAGAGAAAATAGGCTGGTGAGAAAGGCTCACATGCACAAGGGCAAGAAGGATAAGTCCATCATTGCAAAGTAGGATAAGAGATGGACTAACTCATCTTAATCAGAGTCTGAAGAAGAAGAAGCCTATATTGGGCTTGTTGATGTTGTTGTTGAAGAAGGAGCAGAAGCAGAAGCTAAAGACTATCTTTCTGTCAGGATAGGGATCAGGGCCCATCTATCACATTCAGATAGAGATTCAGAGGTGGATGATGAAGATGAAGAAGATGGCATCATCTGATATGGGCTAATGGCAAGGTCCAATGATGAATCCATCCTGGGATAGCCTGGTCCAGTCAAGATACATTCCTTATCAAGCTCATCTTCTAACTCAGATTATGAGACAGTCTAGACTCTGATGCTTCCTCATCCAGTGGTAAAGAGGGCTCAGTTTCTGAGAAAGATGTCAATCAATTGATTAACAGGTATGGTGAACTTCTGGATGCCTTTAAGAAGTGCAAGAAGTTGACTAAAAAGCAAGCTATGGAGATTGCCTCTCTTCAGCTAGCTGCTACCCAGCATGCTGATACATCATATTTGCTAGATCAGAAGAACAGGGAAATTAGCCAAATTAAGGTCATGACTCTCATCCAGATTGGCACCATAAAGTTCAAGAATAGTCTCATAAGGGACCTTGAAGAGAATCTCCAGAGGCAGAAGAGAATTGTGGCTAATTTCTCTAAACCTAATATTGTGTTGCCCTTGATAAACTCTGTCTCCTCTCAGAAGGGTAATAAGGGGTTTGGGTTTAAGGGAAACACTAGAGTTGCCCCTTCTAAAGGGAAGGGCAAAGCTCTAGTTCAGCCTCTGGCTTCCAAGCCTCTCATTCCTTTTAGGAAAGTTCAGTTACCTTCAAAAAAGTATGACCAAGAGAGCATCTATGGTCACTGGATGAATGGTAGATCTACTAGTGTGAACAAAGAGGTTCACAATTATGGTGGAAGGTACAGTATGGGAGTGAGTGCCTTTAAATCTCCCCATGAGGAAATCCAAATGGCCCATCATGGACCATTTTTGTTTGTTGCACCAGCCCCTTCACTCAAGAAAGATGTAGTGGCTAACTCTCAAGTCCATTCAGCAAAGACCCAGACCAAGGGCAAGTCTATCAGCAAGCCAAATCTAGTTATCTCTGATGTTATAAATAGCATGTCATATGCAAAGAAGACTGTTGTAAATAGCATTCAAAGCAAGCCAAGAAATCCTACTGAAAGACTCACCTTCAGTCAGATCCTTGCTGAAAGGAACTTGAAGAAGGTTATTACACCTCTTCCTTCTATACAGTCAGCAGTTAACCCAATTGTAGGACCTGCTCCAAAGATAAGGTATAATATTCATGAGTGGTGGTGTTCTGGCAAGGTGGGGCATTTTGCCATAGATTGCTGGCACATTCCTACTGTGCCAAGAGCTAGTGTTAGTCCACCAGTCAGAAAAGCTGCTTGTAGACAAGTCCATTTTAGGACTAACATGCACTTAGGGCCCAATAGATATTGGGGTCCTAAGGTAAAATAAATTATGTGATGCAGGTTAGCCCAAGTGCCCATACCGATATATGGTACTTGGACAGTGGTTGTTCTAGGCACATGACTAGGACAAGGAGCAACTTAAAGGAGTACACTCCAGTGAAAGATGGACCCAAGGTTATCTTTGGTGGTTCAGATAGAGGAGTGATAAGAGGCTGTGGTAAGATTACCAATGGCATAGTCACCATCTCAAAAGTAGCTTATATGGAAGGGTTTTAATATAACCTTATAAGCATAAGCCAACTCTCTGATCTTGGCTATGTGATTGTCTTCCACAAGGATAAGTGTCATATTAAGAGTTCAAGTGACCAAGAGGTCATCTTGATAGGCACTAGGAGTGGAAATGTTTATTGCTTAAACTTTCTGTGTCTAGATACAGACTTTCCTATTTGTCTAGTGGCAAATGAGAAAGTTTTTTATTGTGTGTAATGGCACAAGAAACTAGCTCATTTGAATTATAAGACTATTGGCAAGCTCTTTAGTGAAGAGCTAGTTAAGAATGGTCCTAAGATGAAATTCACCAAGGAAAGTATTTTCTCATAATGTCAAAAGGGCAAGCTGACCAAAGCTTCCTTCAAGAGCATTGGGACTAAAGACTCTGTGAGGTGCTTATACCTCTTACATATGGACTTATTTGGTCCTATGTCAGTTCATAGTCTAGGTAGGAAAGTCTACCCTTGTGGTGGTTGATGACTATTCTAGGTTTACTTGGGTGTTCTTTTTTTAAAAAAAGAATGAAACCCTTTATATTTTCATGAAGTTTGTCAAGCAAATTCAGAATGAGTTTGATAGTACTGTGGTCAAAATCAGAAGTGACCATGGGACTGAATTCCAGTCTGATAGCATGACAAAGTTCTGTGAAGAGCTAGGGATTCATCAAGAATTTTCTTCTCCAAGCTCAATGTCATAATAGTATGCACTGAGTTAAGTACTATCTCTCAATGCTTCATTAGAGATCAATAATTTGACTAAGTCATGTTGCTTAAAGCACTCAATGCGTATATAGAAGATCAGAAATTATTCTAAGTCAAGTGGTGTCTTATCTATTTAGCTGACATCATACAAAATTCAAATCAATGTAGATTACATGCTAAAAGATGAAAACTGTCGCATTTCTCTAACACGCAATCTTGAGAAGATTCAACTATTAAAGTCGGTCATACCGCTTACCTAAATAAGTTATAGCCATTACAGATGCAAAGATATAAAAGCTAAGTGTGTGAGACTTTTACAAAGACTTTTTTTGATAAATTATTGAAGATCTTTTGAAAAAATTTCTGAAACCCTAAGTCGCAAAAGTCACCGCCAGTAGAGAAGGAAACAACTTTCATTGTCTTCATGATTAATAATCTACATAACAATCTTTAAAAAGCTTGAAGAAGAAGATCTCTGTAAGATTTCACACAGCACAACCTGTTTATAATATGAAGATCATTTTCTGTTGTTGTGGTGAAGAGAACCAGTTTAGTGAAAAAGCTAGAGAAGAAGACTCCATAACTTTTATTTCTGATTCATTATAACTCTCATTAAATCTCTATTATAAGATCTTACTGAGATCTGAGTGTAGGACTTTTTCCAAAAGTCTGAGGTAGAATTTCTGTAGAGAATCTAAGATAGGCATGTGTTATAAAGGCTGAGGTAAGGCTTGCTTATGAGCCTAAGGTAAGAGACTTATTGTCTCTAAGGTAGTACTATGAGCAGTCTGATTTGTAGGAGTGGAAGCACTCTGAGGTGTAGGATCCTGGGAAGTATATGAGGTGTAAGATATTTTGATCTGATTTTTGGAGGAGTTGGCCAAATGTAGCTCACTACTAAATAGGTAAAGGGGGAAAGTGGATGTACCCTAGATACAGGAATCACTATAAATTGTTTGTGTTCTTTGTGTTCTTGAAAGTTGCAAACCTAATAACAACACATCAAGTATATCTTTTCAAAAGATTTAAAAGACTTAAAAGAAACATATTCACCCCACCAACCCACCCCCTCTAAGTGTTTACCCACCCGTAAAAGACTTTCAGTCTTGCAGTGAACAAGGTTCTGAATGGTTGAGTCATCAATAGCACTGACTATAATATTCTTGGCTCTCTTGTCCATAGTGGCTAGAACTACCTCATCCTTTATCATTTTTGAGTAATTCTTTGGGGTTTTGATGTTAGCATCTAATGTTGAGATGTTCGTGGGGATGAAGGGTCCCTATTGCACTATTACAAAGATCATAGGGTCTAAGGCTTCCATAAAAAGCCTCACCCCTCCTTCCATATCTCAAAGTTCTCCTTCCTGCAAATGGAAAGCTTCATAGAACTCAGCTCTTTGTGGTTCTCACCAGAAGTCGTGATGTTTATCTTTTACTACCCTTAGAGATCTTGTTTAAACTGCTAGGTCTTTATTGAATAACCTATTGAAGCATGCTTTCAACGCTTCTTGATTTGCTAATAACAAAACTCGTTTGTATTTGATTATCATGTGTTTATGATGTGTAGATATAATATGTCTAATACTCAAATAATTTTTAGGTTGGATTCATGATTGCAAAGAGAAGTAAAGATGATATCGTCTGACGATATCCAGTATCGCCACTAGGCGATAACTCACGAAATAGTTTTTGCATGATCTCCACAGCATTTAGTTAAATTTGATATCTCCCGACGATATTGATATCGCACAAGCGATAGCGCATGATTGACCATGACCGGATCATCCCGCAGAAGCTTCAGAATTATGGGACACATGGCAACCGGATAAGATATCGTTGGCTGGCTCATTTTTTTGTGGAGATCATGACTTTCAATTTCTGGAGTGTTTCTTCTCGTGTATCCTGTCTAGAGAGCTCAAGAATCCAGAAAAAACTCTATCTTCCCAAGAAGGTTCAAGAGCGAAAAAGTGATGACTCATACGCGGCATCTCAAGTAACCTTTGCAAGGATTCGTCTGCACCTTCAGCTCTTCATTTAGAGGGAGTTTTTGTTCTGAAAGTTATCCATTGTAATTCTTCATTTCATCATTGTAATCGATAGAGGAAATCATCGTCTTGTGCGTGGATACTAAGTCCTTGTGTGGATTAGGAGAAAATAGTCGCCGTGTGCGTGGCGTCTAGGTCATTGTGTGACTTAGGGAGTTTTCACTGCCTTGTGTGTAACGTCTAGATTGTGGTGAGACCTAGGGGGAGGCTAGTATCAAGATTTAGGGAGAGATACGCTATAGCCAGCCGATTCTTGGTAGAAGGACCGGTGAATTCGAAAGGAGTTTATTTTTCATAGCCTTGATCTCTAGCTTTATAAAAAATCTTCGTACTTTGTTTGTAAAACTTTTTAAATAAACAATGTTCATTTATGTTCTGTTGATTTACTAAGTGTTTGTCATTGATTAAGAAAAAGTTTCTTTTAATTTCTGTAATTATTTCATCCAGAAAAATATACTAATAAAAAATTAGTGTTAACCCTTATTCACCCCCCCCCCCCTCTAAGAGCGCCTCACGATCTAACACTTCATATCAGAGTAGGTTACTCTAAAACGGTTTCATCACTGAGAGTAATGGAGCATAATGATCACGTGTTTTCTAAGAGACAATGGATTAGTAGACCTCCCTTGTTCACTGGCACGGACTATAACTATTGGAAAACTCGAATGCGATGTTTTCTAGTCACCTTAGATATTGAACTATGGGGTATGATAGAACAATGCTACACTCCACCTACAATAGTAGTTGGAAGTGTCACTATAGAAAATCCTAAGGACAAATAGGATGACGCTGATAAATTAAGATGCAAAAATAACGCTAAGGAAATGAACACTTTATTTTGTGCGTTAGATAGAACTGAGTTTAATCGAGTGTGTGCATGTGAAACTGTGTATGATATTTGGAATTTACTTGAAGTGACTCATGAAGGTACATCGCAAGTGAAGGACTCAAAGTTGTTCTAGTTAGAGTCAGAATTTAAAAAGTTCAAGATGTAGGTTGATGAAGACATACACTCCATGTACACAAGATTCAGCAAAATTGTGAATGACTCTAAGGTTCTTGGAAAGAGTTTTTCAAATGGTGATTTAGTGAGGAAGATTCTTAGATTACTTCCCCCAAAGTTCAATCCAAAAGTGACTGCCATCTCGGAGTCACACGATCTAAAGACTCTTCAAATTGAGAATTTCATAGGAAATCTGAAAACTCATGAGGTGGAACTAAGGATTTAACAACAAGAATATAATTTGGAGCCAAGAAATAAAGTGTTGGCATTGAAATCCAAGAAGGAAGAGGAAAGTGAATCTGATGAGAATGATGAGGAAGATAAGGAGAGATTGTTCGTTAAGAAGTTTAAGAGGTTTATGAGAAACCCTAAAAGAAGAAATTCTTTCAAAAAAAATTTCAGCAAGAAAGAATCTGGGTACAAGAAAGGAAAAGCAAAAGCTGATGTAGATGATGATGAAGAGCATCCATCACCTGAGTTTTACTACTACAAAATAATCGAACATATCAGGAGCAAGTGCCCAAAATACCTGAAAGAGCTGAAAGAAAAGAAGGACAAGAGGAAAGACAAGAAGAGAGTTCTTAAGGCTGAAACTTGGGATGACATCACATCAGAGGAGTCGAGTGGATCAAGTTTAGAAGCTGACGAGGCAGCCAACATGTGTTTGATGGGAAAGAGCATCTCACCATCAGATGATGAGTGCAGTGTTCAAAGCAACAGTGAGGTAACTCCTCTAACTTATGATGAATTATATACTGAATTTCTGAAAACTTGTAAATATTTTTGTTGAAGATGAGTCTGAGCGGTCTGGCGGTTTATCTCAGATGACTTGGAGACTGGGCGGTCTAGCGGTCTCCTACAGCGACTTGCTCTCTTCCTTCTGGTGTTCACATATGGTATCAGAGGACTCGATCTTTTCCACCTGATTCAGTGACTTCTTCTGACCGCGCGGTTTTCCCTTCTTTGTACAATCTGTTCGCGCGGCTTCTCTTCTCTCCTTCTCTTTATCGCTGCCCTTTGTGTGCGTGACTTCTCTTTTCTTCTATCTGCGACCTGTTTTCGCAAATTACTTGGCTTCTTTTCTCCCCGTGAATTCCTTCCAGTTCGCGCTGTCCTCTCTATCTCCTGTTCGCGCGGCCTTCTCTCTAGCCGTGCAACTTCTTTCCCTCTGCTTTGCTCTGCTTCTTAGTCATGGCCTTCCTCACCGCTGGTGTGTTGTCATCATGACCGTTGCAGAATCTTTCCTTTGTCTGTTGCGATTTTCCTAGCTGCACGACCTTCTTTCTGTTCGCGTGGCTTGTTTCTTTTCGCGCGGCTTCTTGCATGTTCTTTGTCCACTGCGGCCTTCCTAGCCATACTTCCTGCTCTCTGTTCGCGCGTCTTGCAGCTTCTTCTCTTTAGTCCACTGCAGTCTCTTCCTCTCTGCATGATTTCTCTTCAACTCGCGTGGCCTCCTGTGTTTCCTTCTTCCCTATGGCCAATTCTGATATCTCGGCCCCTATCATCTCTACCTCCACCACTCCTGTGGCCCATCCTCCTCCTCCTCCTCCTCCTCCTCCTTCCAAAAACCTTGGCATGGTTTCTAAACTAGTTGGTTCCAACTATCCGGATTGGAGCGTTTCTTTGACCTTTCTTCTCCATTCTCAGCGCAAACGTCATCACCTCACCGATGACCCTCCTCCTCTCAAGTCTGCTCAATTTGATGAATGGGATGCAAGTGATGCGCTTGTCCGCACTTGGCTGGCCAACAGCCTCTCTGATGAATTCCTTCCCGTCATCCGTCATGATGAGACGGTCACGGTCACATGGCTTCACCTCACTGCTCTCTACTCAAAGGGGGCGCAGACGTCCCTCATTTATACTCTCTATGCAGACCTCTTCGCCCGCCCTTCCATTTCTCCTGTTGTGGCTTATTAGCAAGTTCAGGCTCTTAGCGTCGAGATCCTCCAGAATCTCCCCTTCTCCGCGGACTTGGCCGAGCAGCACAAGCACTTCCAGGAGCTCCTGGTTGTTTGCTATCTTCTGAGGCTTCCCAAGTCTTTTGATATGATTCGCCAGCAGATCTTGGGCAAGGCGGAATCTCCCACTTTGGATTCCACCGCGGCCCGCATCACCGATGTTACTTCGCTGCTCCAGCATCCTCTGTTGTCCTCCCCTCCTCCACAAGACTCCTATGCTCACCAGCCTCAGCGGGGTGGCACTAGTGGCCACAGCCAGTCAGGCGGGCGCAGTTCGTCCAGGTTTCTCTGCTCTAATTGTGGTCGTACCGGCCATTCTGTTGACCGCTGCTTGCAGAAACATCCTCATCTTCTCCCCTCTGGTGACGCATCTTCCTCCACCTCAGCCTCCTCTTGGTCGTCTTCCTCTATGGCCACGACTTCAGGTAGTGCTCACGTCATCACCCAAGGTAAATGGTTGATTGACTCTGGTGCTACAAATAACATGACTTGCGATCCTCAATGCTTCTCTCTCTTAGAAACGCGTGATTGGTTACCCCCGGTTCTTTTTGTGGATGGTTCACCTTCCTCGGTTCAAGGGGCGGGCGTGGTTCAAGTCACTCCATCACTACGCTTGGCAGACACCCTCTATGTCCCGAAGTTCCCTTGTAATTTATTATCCGTTACTACTTTATGCAAGCAACTTCAGTGCTCTGTCTTATTCACTCCGACTTCTTGTTCTTTCCAGGATCCAGGAACCCAACAGACGATTGCTACTGGGACTTAGAGCGACGGACTCTACTTCCTCGACAACATTTCCGCTCTATCCGCCTTCTCCTCATCTTCTACAGTTCTTCTTCAATGGCATCTTCGCCTTGGACATCCTCCTCCTCAGATTCTTCGTCGGCTTCTTCCCCACTTACCTCAGACCAGTCCTCCGCTCAACTGTAATGCGTGTCAGCTTGGCAAACATCATCGCTCCTCCTTCCCTCCGAAGCAAGGTCGTGGCTCTTCTCGGCCGTTTGATCTCATTCATTCTGATGTCTGGGGTCCTTCTCCTACCCTCACCATTGGTCGGGGTATTTCTTACTATGTAACATTTATTGATGATTTCTCTAGATGTACCTGGGTGTATCTATTAAAAGATTGCTCTGAACTCTTTTTTGTATGGCAATCCTTTTATTATATGATTAAAACTCAGTTTGATATTTCTATTAAAGTCTTTTGCTCTAATAATGCTATGGAATATCTTAGTCATGAGTTTTCCTATTTTTGTATGCAACATAGTCTTGTTCATCAGACCACCTATGTTTACACCTCCCAGCAAAATGGGATGGCAGAGCGTAAAAACTGTCACCTCCTCGATATCGCTCGTACTCTCATGACGCAGATGTAGGTGCCTCGCTCCTACTGGGGCTATGCTGTTCTCCTCGCCTGTAATCTGATCAATTGCATTCCCTCTACGGTTCTCCACGGCAAGACCCCCTTCTCCATTCTCTACCCGGGCAAGGAACCATTTCCTCTCCCTCTTTATATCTTTGGGTGCATGGCTTTTATGCACGCTCCTTCCGCTACCCGTGATAAGATTTACCCCCGTTCCACCAAGTGTGTCTTTCTGGGTTACTCTACTACTCAGAAAGGCTATTGTTGCTTTGACCCCATTCTGCGCAAACAGTTTATCTCCGTGGACGTGACCTTCTTCAAGAATTCGTCCTACTTCTCTCCTAAATCCCCTCTTCCCCCTGATGTCTCTGATTCTCCACCATCTCCCTCCGTTCCTTCCACGCATATCGACGTCTCTCCTCCCACATCATCTCCTCCGTCACCTCCTCTCTCTCAATTTTTTCTCCTCCCCCTTATCCATCTTATCCTTAGCCATCTTTCTCTAGTCTCGGGCCAGCCTTCTCCACCATAGACACTCTGGTCACTGAGGAACGCGTCAACCTGGATCTTCCCATTGCTCTTTGCAAAGGGGTGTGGGCGTGTACCAAACACCCGCATGCCGCAGTTGTTTCCTATGATCGGCTTACTCCTTCTCGCAGGTGTTTTGCTTTGGCTATCTCGGCTACTGCCACTCCTCACACCTACCAGGAGGCTCTTTTTATTCCTCATTAGAAATTTTCCATGGATGAGGAGATTGCCACTCTTATTGAAAGGGGTACCTGGACCCTTGTTCCTCCACCAGTGGGTACTAATGTGGTTGGTTGTTGATGGGTGTTTGTTGTGAAGTTTCGCCCAGACGACACAGTGGATTGCTACAAGGCCCGACTGGTAGCCAAAGGCTTTACTCAGACTTATGGGGTTGATTACTTTGATACCTTCTCTCTGGTTGCTCGCCTCAGCACCATCCGGGTTCTTCTCTCTATGGTCGTTAACATGGATTGGGCTATTTCATAGCTTGATGTCAAGAATGTCTTTCTCTATGGGGATCTTCAGGAGGATGTCTACATGAAACAACCTCCTGGGTATGTTGCTCAGGAGGAGACACGAGTATGCTGGTTGAATATGGCCATCTATGGCCTAAAATAGAGCCCTCGGGCGTGGTTCGACAAGTTCAGTGGCATTGTTGCTGCCATCGGCTTTGCAAGGAGTTTGGTTGATCACTCCTTGTTTATTCACAAAACCGTCTCGGGACTGGTTGTTTTGGCTGTGTATGTGGATGATATTCTTCTTACTGGCGATGACCAGGCTAGGGTGGCCTTGACAAAGAAACACCTCCATCAACACCTGGTCACGAAGGATATGGGCTCCCCGAAATACTTTTTGGCGATAGAAATCTCTCGAAAACCCGACTCATTGGTTCTCTCCCAACGGAAGTATGCTTTTGATCTTCTACAAGAGGCAGGATTGACTGGTGTCAAACCGGCCCGGTGTCCCATGGCTACTGGAGAAGACAAAACATGGACAGATGACTCGCCTCTTCAATCCGATGCCACGAGGTATAGACGTATGGAGGGCAAACTCATTTATCTCACGGTGACCAGACCCGACATCTCCTATGTTATAGGCAAGGTTAGTCAGTTCATACAAGCTCCTAGTGAATGCCATCTTCAGTCTGCCTTGAGGATATTAGAGTATGTCAAAGCAGCACTAGGAAAAAGGCTACTATGTCTGAAGAATGGTCATCTGAGGGTTGAAGCCTACTTAGATTCAAGCTATGCGGATGACAAAGTCGACCGCAAATCTACATCAGGCTTTTGCACATTTGTTGGAGGAAATCTTGTGAGCTAAAAGAGCAAGAAACAGTCTGTTGTCTCTAGATCTAGTGCAGAAGCCGAATATCGGAGTATGGCATCAACCACCTATGAGTTAAAATGGTTACGTGCTCTCATGCTTGACTTAGGAGAGGTTTACGACTATTCTCTTCCTATGTCATGTGAAAAAAAGGTTGTTATATACATATCCAAAAATCCAGTCTTCCATGAGAGAACGAAACATATAGAAGTCGACTGCCATTTCATTCAGGAAGAGGTCTTGAAGATACAGATTTGTACTCTGTTCGTCTCCTCCGACAAAGAGTTGGCGGATATCTTCACCAAGCCGGTTTCTACTTCCTTCTTCCACATTTGTGACAAGCTAGGCATGATTGATATCTATGCTCCATCTTGAGGGGGAGTGTTGAAGTATGAGTCCGAGAGGTCTGGCGGTTTATCTCAGGCAACTTGGAGACCGGGCGATCTAGCGGTCTCCTACAGCGACTTGCTCTCTTTCTTCTGGTGTTGCCGAGCGGTTAGCCCATTTATCTAACCGTGCGACTTGATCGGTCCCTTTATTTCTAGCCGCACAACTCTATAATTTTTTAGTCCCACATTGTTTATTTATACACTCTCCTCTCCCCTCCATTCTATAAAAGGGAGGTCATACCTTTGTAAATGATATCTTTTTGGATAATAAAAATTTCTGTTATTCCAATTTTCGGTTTCTTCTTGTCTGTTCGCACAATTTTGTTAAAAGTTTGAAAGATATTGAATCACTTAAATATGAAAACAAAATATTGTTAAAAGAAAACAAAAAACTTAGCACTGAATTAAAAATACTTGGGAAGAAGAAAGTGACTAGTCAAGAGGACTATCACTCTTCAACAAGGATACTAGAATTAGAAAAAGATCTTGTTATGTCTTAATCTCATGTTGATTTCCTTACAAAGCAAAAAGGGGACTTAGAAAGATCTCTAAAATTTTCTCAATCTCAAGTAGAAGGTGGCCAGAAGGCCTTTGCAAACCGATGTAGTACTTTAGTCGCTGAAAAACAGCCTTGAAAGCCCGAGTTCATGATATAGAAATGGCCATTAAAAAGTTTGGAGTAGGCCAAAAATCACTGGATATGATTTTGGCGAATCAACGCTATGGTTCGAAAAAATTTGGACTTGGTTACACTTCAGGAAGCTATCGCCCGGCGATAGCCACTATCGCCCGGCGATAGCCACTATCGCCATGCGATAGCAAAAATATCAAAAATTCAATTTTTTGGTTAAAAATAGTAAATCTGCTATCACTGCTACTTCAAGCAAGAATTCTAAAAATATTTTGAAAAATCCTTCAACCTCATTTATCATGTATGCCAAATATAATAAGTTTGGTCACACCACTCATACTTGTAGGAAGATAGGTTACTATTTTGTTAAACAAGTCTGGGTACCTAAGGCTTCCACTTATACTATGGGAAGAACTACTTGGGTAACTAGATCTTTACTCTCATCCTCTTTCTAGGTGTGTTGGCAGGCTAAGGACAAGGAAGACGTGTGGTACTTGGACTCAGGATGTTCAAAGCACATGATGGGCAACAAGTCAAAGTTCCTTAGCCTAAAAATGAAGAAAGGAGGAGTAGTTACCTTTGGTGATAATAGTAAAGGAATGATCATTGGCATTGGAGTAGTAGGTAACAATTCTATTACAATATCAAATATTTTGTATGTGAAAGGTTTAAAACACAATTTGATTTTTATATGTCAGTTATGTGATATAGGTTTAAATATTTTTTTGACTCTTCCACAAACCTTTGCTAAAATTTTTATTCCAAAACAAATGATATTGTTCTTACTGCTCCTATGTCTCAAAATGTGTATATGATAAAATTTCATGATTTATCACATTCATCTTTAAAATGTTTTATGTCCAAAAATGAGGAGTTATATTTATGGCATATGCGACTTGGACATTCTAGTGCCAAGTTAATTTTAAAATTGTCAAAAGATAAATTAATTAAAGGTTTACAAATTTTAAGTTGAATTTTATCTTCTTTATGTTCCCCATGTCAAAAAAGAAAATTTTCAAAGTTCTCATTCAAAAGCAAAAATGTTATTACTACTACTAGACCTTTACAATTGATTCATATGGATTTGTTTGGTCTAATTAGTACACAAAGTTTAAGAGGTAGAAAATACATTATTGTTTTGATTGACGATTATTCTCGTTTTTGTTGGACAGTTTCTTAACATCAAAGTCTGGTGCATTCTTAGAATTTACTAAATTAAGTATACGTATTCAAAATGAACTTGACTTAAATATAAAATGCAATCGTTCAGATCATGGAGGTGAATTTGATAATGATAGGTTTGTCTCTTTTTGTAATGAGTTGGGAATTAAACAATAATTTTTCGCTCCTCACACACCGTAACAAAATGGTGTGGTAGAGAGGAAAAATAGAACTTTTCAAGAAATAGCTCATATTATGTTATCTGAGTACAAATTACCTAGATCATTTTAGGTCGAAGCCATAAATACTGGATGCTATGTTATTAATCGTGTTATGCTTCGACCATTTTTGAAATTAACGCCTTATGAATTATATTTTCAAAAAAAAATGAATGTATCTTATTTTAAAGTCTTTGGTTGTAAATATTTCATTTTGAACACTATGGACACATTAGGAAAATTTGATGATAAATATGATGAAGGCATATTTATTGGTTATTCTTCAATTAGTGAAACTTATATAGTCTTTAATAAGAGGACAAAAATAGTTGAAGAATCAATTCACATTAAATTTGATGAACTTCCTTCTTGTATAGAAACAAACCCTACAGGTAATGATGAAGAACTCTTTCCTCCACTAAAGTCAGATGATGATGAAATATTTGGAGATCAAGAAGAAGATAAAGAAAAAAAAGTGGAAGAATATGTGCCTCCAAGTGAACTAAGATTTTCAAAAGATCATCCATAAGATTTGGTCATTGGAGAACCATCAAGAGGGGTAAGTACTCGTTCTTCATTTCATGATTTATTTTCAAACCTATGTTTTATTTCCAATATAGAACCAAAAGATATTTCAACTGCTTTAAATGATGAATCTTGATTTTTTAGCTATGGTAGATGAACTTAGTCAATTTGAACGTAATAAGGTTTGGAATCTTGTAGAGAGCCCTTCTGATCATCCTGTTGTAGAAGTTAAGTGGATATTTAAAAATAAATTAGATAGTGAGTCTAAGATCACTAGAAACAAAGATAGGCTTGTACAAAAAGATTATGCTCAAATTGAAGGAGTAGATTTTGAGGAAACTTTTGCACCCATAGTGCATTTAGAAGCAGTTAGAATTTTTCTTGCATTTGTTAGTTTTAAAAGGTTTAAATTATTTCAAATGGATGTAAAACTTCTTTTCTTAACAGATATATTAAGAAAGAGGTGTATGTAGAACAACCTCCAGGCTTTGTTAATGAAAAATTTTCCGATCATGCATATAAATTAGAAAAGGCCCTTTATGGTTTAAAGCAAGCACCTCATGCATGGTATGATAGATTGACATTATATTTATTAATGAATGATTATAAATGGGTAGTGCTGATTGTACAGTCTTCATTAAGCATGTTCATGATGACTTAATAATTTTATAAATTTATGTTGATGACATTATTTTTGGAGTTACTAATGAAGAGCTATGTGATAATGTAGTAAAAATTATGAAAAAAGAATTTGAAATGAGCATGGTAGGAGAACTTACTTATTTTTTTGGTTTTCAAATCACACAAAGACATGATGGTATTTTTATTTGTCCGTCTAAATATATTAATGATGTGTTAAAAAGGGTTGGATTTGAAAATCTAAAGCAAGCAAATACTCCTATGAGTGTTTCTTTGAAATTAGGAAAAGATGAAAGTGGAATTTTTATTGATCAAACATTATATAGAGGGATGATAGGATCACTTTTATATTTAAATATATCTAGACCTGAAATTATGTTTGCAGTTTATTTATGTGCTAGATTTCAGACTAATCCTAAATAATCACATTTAAAATCGGTTAAACATATTTTTAGATATCTAATTGGTACTTCTAAAATAGGTATGTGGTATCCACATAACGATACTTTCATTTTGTATGGTTATTCTGATTTAGATTATGTTGGATGTTCTATAGATCGTAAGAGCACTAGTGGCATGTGTGACTTTCTAGGCCCATCACTTGTTTCATGATCAAGTAGGAAATAGAATTCTATTGCCCTATCCACCACCGAGGCCGAATAAGTTGCACTAGATAGTTGTTGTGCACAAGCTCTTTGGATGAAACAAATATTAGAAGACTTTAGAATAAATCAAGAGACCATAGAACTAAGGTGTGATAATAAAAGTGCAATTGATTTAACTAACAATCTAGTTCATCACTTTATGTGTAAATATATAGATGTTCTCCATCATTTCATTAGAGACCACATAAAACAAAATTCAGTAAAGGTTAATTTTATCAGCACAAATTCACAGCTTCTGGACATTTTCACAAAACTACTTTCGGATTCCCGTTTTTCAATGTTAAGACTAGAATTAGGAATCCTAGACATTTCAAGCTGATGAATTAACATAAATATTATAATAAAAAATTTTAATTAAAAAAGTTAACAAAAATTAAGATTAAAATAACAAACATATTAAATCATAATTGTACTGAACAAAATTCAGAAATGTCACATCACAGCCTCCTAAAATTATTACAATACTTGTTCATCATAGAAAATGGAAAATAAACTAAAATACACTATCGCCTGGCGATACTGGGTATTGCCTGGCGATATCTTCCTGTAGTCAAATTTCTTCCCAAAGTCATCCGAAGTCTCTGTTATCCCCAACACTGGTTTCTTCCTGGTCTTCAGTCAAGCTCTAACCGCTGCTCCTTGTACAACAAGGTCAGCGCATTGATTGTTGTGGAGGCTCCACGATCGGATTTTCCCTTTTTGCCGCCTCTGTCGGAGTTGGATTTAGTTTAAGACTCTTTGTCAGAAACTTGATAAATTTCTACATTCCAGTATGGTGTTTTTTTACCTTTCTCTTATGCTCCTCGAATGACTCTCGCAAGTCATCTAATCCTTCTCATAGGGATTCACCTCTTGGTAGTTGTGGATTTCTAATGGTTGAGGAAGGATCACTACTACGTGTAGATCTACCCTGTGATAAACGAGCACTATTATGTGTGATACCAGTATGGAATATCGTAGGTGCACAGTCATCAAAGTAAAACCCTGGTCGATCCAACTGTATTTCTTATATAGGATTTGTTAGATAATAGCCCACAGCGGTAGTGTGTTGAGTTTTCTTCATATAGGATTTTTCAACCTATATGTGTAAAGGATAATAGACAAAACCAATTCTGCCACATCAAACGGCTCCCTCTCCAAGATCATATATGTCGCATAACTTAATTGAGTCGTTATTTTTCTTATGTCCCTGGATTTGAGCATAATAATGTCCCAAAATTTCTTGCACTAAACGTGCATCCGAGGTGAGTGTGGTTGTGGATTGGATTAGGCTTTTCAGGGAATTTCTATGTAAAACCATGTTCAAAAGAGTCCAATCTCTATCTTTCTTGTAGTTTTCAACTACATCCAGTATGTAGTCCCGCTCTATTAGACCAAACTCTCTCTTAAATCATGATGAGTTATTTCAACGGTTTGCCCTTAAATTTTTTATCTCACCCCCCCGTTCAATTCAGTGAAGTTCAGATCTCTTAAGTGATTGTAGAATTCCCTAATTAAAACTGATGAGAACATGTATGGAAGTATAACTGACATTATACCTGCCATTGCAAGTAGAATATGTATGTGTGCATGACGGACTTGATCGAACTCAATGACTTTCCTCACTCCGATGTTTGCATTCTCAATTCCAGGAAATGTTTGATAAACAGAGTGTGTTTCACTGCATGTGCTCCTTTTGGCCTTAGAACTTGAATCCATTCCTGAAAATAGTAACAAAACTTGATTTTATACACTGACACGTTATCGTCGAGCGATAGTGAATTTCGCCAGGCGATATCTAAAATCGTTCAATTCACTGTTTCAACATGCACTTTCTCAAATCAACATCCCTACTTCCTAGATATCCTACATAAATCAATTATTCACGATTTGCCTTAACAAATTTTAAAAAAAAATTTATAAACTATTATTCATCATCTCCTTCCCTAAAAATTCATTTTTGTTAAGCAATCTCTTATGAAAAGCCTATATCTGTGTTTTTATGTAATTCATATTATTAGATCTATGTTTACACCTCCTCTATCACATGGATCTATGCCTCTTCACTCAAAAATATAATTTTTCAAACTCATGCCTAACTCTAGAAAAATCAACCTCAAATCTAAAATTTTCTCACTTAAAATTTCATAAAATCTCTTCAATCTTCCCTCAATACATTTGTATCTACAAATCCTTAAGAAAGGAGACCAAATTTGCATGCACATACCTTGATTTGAGGTTTTCGCCGCCATCTAGAGAGACTTTCGCTCGAGGGTTTCAGGAGACAATGCACTAATTGATGCTTACTTCCAGATCTGGCGGCCTTTTATATTTTAGCGTTATCGCCGATCGGCGATATCCGATATCGCCTGGCAATATTCGTAGATTACTAAAATACCCTCTCTGATATGATCTCCATTTTTGAATGACTGCGACTATTCTTTTCATCCACATATTTTTGGGCATTGAATAATGTATATTTTATTATATTGGGTTCCCTCTAACATTGTGTCGTATTCAACCTTTTACTATCATTTTGTCTATACACCTCTCATAGTGTATTTTAATTGTGAAATTATTTTCGCATGCCTCAAAGTATGAGAACTATTTTATTTATGATAATGCTCTCTCACTCAGTATTATGAAACTTTTCATATGTGTTTACATTTACTGCCTATGTGAATTGTTGGTGTTCTTCCATAACCACTAGACTTTCATAAACTCTTACTTTATTCTTATTTTCATTGCACGAAGCCCATTTGATTATCATATATTTCCGCACAAGTGAATTCGGAGTCCTTTGTCATGCTAAAACAAAAAAAAATATTGTTATTTAAAAAATAATAAATCGGCATCTTTGTTAATTTAATTTATAAAAAAACAAATTGACAAGGAACCTCCACCAAGCGTTACTCACCCTCCTGATAAGTCTTCATAAGCATTATGAGGTTGAAAACCTTGCAAAGAATTATAAAGTATCTTGTGTAATCACTATATGCCTATTCATTCAGTTTGTGTGTTATGAATTCTTGGATACAAGTACAGCTCTTTATGCATATTTCTATGTTATGATTATACATTTCACTTGTTCATGTACGTTTTAAGTTTATACATATATGATTTTAATCTAACTCTCACATGTACACTACATTATCATCTATAACATTTCATCTCATGAGAATTGGACTGAAAATAATTCTAATTCTTTTGTTCACTAGTGTATATGCCTATGATATAACTATATGAACTTAATAATGTTCGTGTTCCCTCACACTCATCGTTTTTATACATTGTTTCACATGTTCTACACTTATTTTTCACTTTGTGATTTTTCTTCTTTTGCTTCCGCATACACTCTCAACTTTACCTTTTTCTCTGATTTTCATGACGAGTTATGTTCTCACGTTTCTATTGATAATACCAAAAGGGGGAGAAATTTCTGAGAAACCATTTATTAAGTTTACTTTAACACCAACACCAACACCATTCATTACATTTACTTTAACTTCAATAAAAATTACACTGCTTCTATTTAGGGGGAGTACACATGTAGGGGAGAGTAACATCCAAGAAAAGTTTGTGCACATACAAATGCTTTTTTTTGCTCATCACATTTGTGCACATACAAATACTTAGTCTTGCTCATCATATTTTCTAACACTTTATCAGTCAATCATGATTTCTTTCTAAGTGGATTTGTTACTATCAAAAGGGGGAGATTGTTGGAGCATGCGTTTCACGCTTCTTGGTTTGCTAATAACAAATCTCATTTATATTTGATTATCGTGTGTTTATGATGTGAAGATATAATAGGTCTAACACTCAAATCATTTTGGGTTTGGATTCATGATTATGAAGAGAAGTAAAGATGATATCGCCTGGTGATATCCAGTATCGCCACCAGGCGATAGCTCGCGGAAAAGTTATCAAATGATCTCCATGGTGTTTAGTTAAATTCGATATCCCCGACGATATCGATATTGCGTAGGCGATAGAGCATGATTGGTCGCGACCGGATCATCCCGTAGAAGCTTCAGAATCATGGGACACGTGGAATACGGATGAGATATCGTTGGTAGGTGATACCCGGTATCTTTGGCGATATCTCCAAAATATATATATGGCTCATTTTTTCTGAGGAGATCACGACTTTCAGATTCTGGAGTGTTTCTTCCTATCGATCCTGTCCATAGAGCTCAAGCATCCAAAAAATCCCATCTTCCTAAGAAGGTTCAAGAGCGAAAAAGCAATGACTCATACACGACATCTCAAGCAACCTTGGCAAGGATTCATCGGTACCTTCAGCGCTTTATTTAGATGAAGTTTTCGTTCTGAAAGTTATTCCTTGTAATTCTTTATTTCAGCATTGTAATCGATAGAGGAAATTGTCGCCTTGTGCGTGGCGTCAAAGTCCTTAAGTGGCTTAGGAGAAAATGGATGCCTTGTGCATGGCGTCTCGGTCTTATGAGACTTAGCGAGTTTTCTCTGTCTTGTGTGCAAATTCTAGATCCTGGTGAGATGTAGGGGGAGGCTAGTAGTAATATCTAGGGAGAGATGCGTTATAGTCAGCTGGTTCTTGGTAGAAGGACTGGTGAAATCAAATGGAGTTTATTTTTTATAGCCTTGATCTCTAGTTTTATAGAGAATCTTTGTACTTTGTTTGTAACACTTTTTAAATAAACTATACTCATTTATGTTATTTTGATTTACTAAGTGTTCATCATTGATTAAAAAACTTTGCTTTTGATTTCAGTAATTATTTCATCCAGAAAAATAGACTAAGAAAAAATTATTGTTAACCTTATTCACCCCCCCCCCCCACCTCTAAGGGCGCCTCAAGATCCAACACAACCTCCCTCTGATACCACTTGAAAGAATTTTAAGGATTGTTAAGCACCTAGAGGGTGGAAAAGGTTTCTTTGAGACTTTTAACCTTTCTAGAATTTTACTTGGTGTGTTAGAGTTTAGTTATAACTTTCAAGAACACAGAAAACACACAAGCAATTTATAGTGGTTCCCCTATCTAGGGTGCATCCACTTTCTGTAATATCCCTCAAATAACTAGACCCCTAAGTGTGGTTTTGTCATGACTAGGTCATGACAAAACCCTAGGAAGCTCTAGAAGATTAAGTGAACTAAGGCACGAAGGTGGAAATCACCTTGGTCTGCAAATAGCACAATCCAAGTACCAACCCGAGGGTTTGACTTTTGGGCTTCAACTTGATCCCTTGACCACACCACAACATTCATAACCATTTAACAGGTCATTGGGTCACTAAGGACCCATTAGGGTCAACCCAAAGAGGTCAAGTTGACCAAAGTCACCTCTAACCCTAATTAGGTCAAACTAGCTCACATAGGTCAATTGACCTTCTCTTAGCCAAATTGACCTCACCTAAACCTTCCTAGCCCTAAGGGAGGTCATTAAGTCACTAAGGACCCATTGGGGTCAACCCAAAGAGGTCAAGTTGACCAAAGTCAACCTA
Organism: Platanthera zijinensis; assembly: GCA_039513925.1. NCBI lineage: Eukaryota > Viridiplantae > Streptophyta > Magnoliopsida > Asparagales > Orchidaceae > Platanthera > Platanthera zijinensis. Next base: position 15,648,198 of record CM077084.1, read on the forward strand.
AACCTTAAAATGGTCAAGTACCCTAATAAGGGTCAAGTGACCACCAAGGTGCCCAAACCAACCCTGCCCATATCTCCCTAGACCTTAAGGGAGGACAATAGGTCACTAAGGACCCATTGGGGTCCACTCAAAAGGTCAAATTGACCAAAGTCAACTTAACCCTAAAATGGGTCAAACTAACTCAAGTTGACCTAACCTAGCCCAATCCACTTGGGCTAAGCCTAATTGGATTGGCTCACTAGCTTTAGGAGGCTGACAATTACCTAAAATGCCATCTAAATTCTGGAAATGGTGACTAGGAGAGAGAAACCTCAAGTTCCCCTTTAATGGAGGAGAGAGAAAAAGAGAGAAAGAGATGGTCATTCATGGCTTGGAAGGCCAAGGGCCTCCTCTCTTCAATTCCATTAGCTTGGTCCATCTCCCCTGATCAGTTATGAGGATATCAACATCCATGTCCATCCCCCTTGGTGGATGAATTAAAGGGATTTAAGTTTGCCGAAATTTCTTCCCCTTGGCCATTAATGGCCATTGAAGCTTAGACCCCTCCTCTCCACCAACTGATCCTTTTAAAAGCTTCCCTAGACCCTCAGCAATAAGTTCCAACATTCCCTTAAAGATTTCAAGCTCTCTTGATAGGAGGAGGCAGAGCACCTAAAATCGCCACCACCGACAATGGCAACCCGACTCAAGCCACCCTAGAAGATCCTATCTTCCTCCTCTCTCTGTGGATAGATCTCCATCTATTGGCCCCAGATCAAGGGAGACGAGAGCTTGGTTTTTCAAGCTTTTCTTCCATCCACCGTTCACTGTTTCGACCATCTCCGGTCGGTGTACCACCGCGAATCGTCAGCCACCACTTAAACGAAGGGGGGGTGGCAGTGGTCGACCGGGAAGGGGCGTGGGTGGCCGGGAAATCACGGGCAAAGTCGGCCCAGGACGGAGTAATCTGAGTCGTTAGCGCAATGGGGATGATGATGGGATTTTGTAAGTTTTGTGCCAAGATTCGTGTCGTCGTATTTATATAAATAGGATTAATATTATTTCATTTCATTTAAGTTTGTCACACTGATTGCAGTATATGGTTTTAATTATTAAAAATACTTAGGTCCCTCTACTAGAAAAATGGTAAACATCAAAGTTGTATCCCTTGAGGTATATTTTTTTTAAAATTAATTTCAACCCATTTGGGTCAGTGGTTGACCACAGCACTCAAAATGGTGCAGTCTATACATAGGGTTAGCCAGAGACTAAATTTAATGCCCCATCAATCCAGCCATCCAAATGACTTGAGATTTGTACTGGAGGTCACTCTTACCTATACTTCTGACATATCCAAAAATGAAATTTTTTGGAAAATATTTCTCTATAGTTTTGTAAATATTTAATAATCCATGTATGGGTTAATTAGAAGGTCTAATAACCTCACAATTCCCCAAAATTTTGGTGGATGACCCTTAGGGTCATGATAGGTCTCTGGTAAAAATATCATCCCATTTGGGTTTGATTCGAGTAGGTATTGGTGTGACCAACTTTGTCCCTAAGGGGCATATTAGGGCAAATGTGTGTTTGATGGGGTGAGTGGCCAATCCTCATCCAAAAGGGATGAAACATTCGCCACTGACTTAATGTTATAAAAAAAACCCCTATAAGAGATTTTTGGTGGTTTAGTATTGGAATGTCCTAGAACCCTAGTGTGAACCCTAGGGTTGAGTTTTGAGCTCAAAGAAGGACATGGGACCATATGTCCTTGGAATGTATTGAAACTTGGTAGGTGTATTCCTAGGGTGGAAAAAGGCCCTATTAAATGATTTTAAAATTTTTAGGAACTTAAATTCCCTTGGAAATGTTATAGGACCAATTAGGATACTTTTGCTCATAATTTTATTACAGAGTTATATGATATTGTAGTTTCATGAAACTTAGCCAGTGATCTTATATAATGGTTAATAATCTCTAGAAATTTTGCTATGTATTTTGGAATAAGGTTTATAGTACTTCATTCACAAACCTAGTAATTGTCATATTAGTAAGAAAACTTATTATGAGTTATTTACTCACTAGAAAATTATGAAATTTGATTTGAAAATATTTTAAGGCTTCATCATGATCTGTTAATTTTTATAAAATTATTGGAAGCTTTTTCATATAGGATGCTTCATAAAGTGCCTTGTGTAGAATATTCTTAAATAATTTACTTATGTGGACAAATATGTTTGTAAAATTACTAAATTTCGTCAGTTGTCTTTTCTGGTCACATTTAATATCTGGAAATTTTTATATAATGTTTGTATGATTAATTCTATTAATTCCTGTCTTGCCCTATTAATGAGATTATTTAATCAATAATTAGTTTGGAGGTTAAACCCGTTTGGAAAAATTGTAAATTCCAGTATTTACTGTTATTTTGATGATATACACTTGTAATACTTTTTTTGAGGCCATCGCATGTCAGAAAAGTATACTTGATGTTCAAAAGCATAGTTGGCCTGATTTTTGCAGAAAATTAAATAAATGCCAAATAAATTAGGAAAAATAGTATATTATATATTTATCCTTAAAATATCATGTTAAACCCCCAGTAATAATCTTAGGTCATTTGGATAAATATCTAGAGGGATCACCTTTCATGCACATCATGTAGCTCAATAGGTCTGCACAGGGTAAAGCGGTAGAGATAAGATAACATGTAAGTCGTGGTAGGGGAAGGTGAGGTAGCTGGTGTATTTGGTATAGTTGGATAAGAAAGAGGTCCTAAGTAGGAGTCAAGTTATGATAGTCTGGTCGACTAGGAGCAAGGTTGTTCTCGGGATCGACATTGGATCGTCGTTCCCTTGAAGGAAGTCTAAATACACTTAGGTTTAGTTCAAGTGTAAGATCAGGAGAGTTGGGACATGGGTAGATACCAACAATAATAAGTACCTTGTGAAAGGGAGCTTTAGTCTTCATCCCATCGTAGTTCCTAGTGCCCTCGAGAGCCCTTCACAGGGAATGACCTGGGCAGTACAAGGTTAACCTTAAACCGTAAGACTAAAATGATTAAAGAGCAACTAGTAAATACTAGTACTTCACATTCACTCACCCCGATGGCTCAGGAGACTTGCTTGGTTTTGTTACCCGAGTAGTAGGCTCGGTGGTTGTGGAAATATGCAAGTTAGCCCGGCAAGCTGAAGGATCAAAAGGTAGTTGTAACAGACAGGTTAGTCCGGGGAGCCGATGGCTAAGGAATTCATGGTTGCATGTGTATAAGGTGGTGGGTCTTTGGTATTTGACGGTCGTTCACACCGACGTCGAGACGATGACTCGGAGGGTGTGGTTTAAACTTAGCAAAGGAAAAGACTGGTGGATTTGCCAGCATAGTACGCAGAGGCTCTGTAGTGTGTTCTTCGCATTGAGGCGTACAAAGTGTAAGAAACGAACAAAAAATAAACTGGAAGTGGTATAACAGAAATTTTATTATCTGAAAAAGGTATCTATTACAAAGGTATGGCCTCCATTTTATAGAATGGAGGAGAGAAGAGAGAATACAAATAAGAGATGTGGGACTAAAAAATTACAGGACTAAGCGGTCTATACAGAAACAACTCACACAAGCCACGCGGTTAGATCGCTCGGCTACCACCGGAGAGGAAGGAGAGATCGCCATGGGAGACCGCTAGACGGCCCGGTCTCCAAGTCGCCAGAGACAAACCGCTAGACCACTCGGACTCCAGACAGCAACAGCACAGCAACCAAATCGCTGAAGGGAAACCGCCAGACCGCGCGGTCTTCAATCTGCTAAGACAGGACGCCTGACCTCTCGGTCACCAACTTCAACACTCCCCCTCAAGCTGGAGCATATATATCGATCATGCCCAGCTTGTCGCAAATATAAAGAAATGAGGCGTATACTGGCTTGGTGAAGATGTCAGCCAACTCTTTATCAAAAGTGACGAAGGGAGTGCAAATTTGTTCTTTCAAAATCTCTTCACGAATGAAATGACAGTCGAACTCAATGTGCTTGGTTCTTTCATGAAAGACCGGATTTTTGGAGATGTATATGGTCGCCTTGTTATCACAGAACATAGGTAGAGGATGGTTGTATACCTCTCCTAAATCCATCATGATCGCTCGTAACCACTTTAACTCACAAGTGGTTGATGTCATACTACGATACTCTGCTTCTGCAATGGACCTGGAAACAACAGACTGCTTCTTGCTCTTCCAGCTCACCAGATTTCCCCCAACAAAGGTGCAAAAACCTGAGGTTGACTTGCGATCCCCTTTGTCATCAGCGTAACTCGCATCTGAGTATGCTTCAACCCTCAGATGAACATTCTTCTGAAAGAGTAATCCTTTCCCAGGTGCTGCTTTGACATACTCCAAGATCCACAAGGTGGATTGTAGATGGCACTCCCTAGGCGCTTGCATGAATTGACTCACCTTGCCCACAGTATAGTAAATGTCGGGCCTGTTCACTGTGAGATATATGAGCTTACCAACTAAATGCCTGTATCACGTAATATCTGAAAAAGGAGGCGAATCATCTGTCCAGGTTTTGTCTTCTCCAGTTGTCATGGGGCATCGGGCAGGTTTTGCTCCAGTCAATCCTGCCTCTTTTAATAGATCAAGAGCATACTTACGTTGGGAGAGGACTAAGGAGTTGGGCTTCCGAGAGATTTCAATCCCCAGAAAGTACTTTGGAAAGCCCATATCTTTCATGACCAGATGTTGACGAAGATGTTGCTTTGTCATGGCAACCCCTTCATGGTCATCGCCAGTGAGAAGAATAACATTGACGTACACAACAAGAACCACCAGTCCCGAGGAGGTTTTGTGAATGAATAGCAAGTGATCGGCAGAGCTTCACGTAAAACCAACGGCCGCCACGATGTCGCTGAACTTGTCAAACCAAGCTCGAGGGCTCTGCTTGAGTCCATAGATGGCCATCTTCAGTCGGCATAACCGTGTGTCCCCCTGAGCAACATACCCAGGAGGTTGCTCCATGTAGACGGCCTCCTAAAGATCACCATAAAGGATGGCATTCTTGACATCCATCTGAGAAATCGGCCAATCTCTATTGACAACCACAGAGAGTAGGACCCGGATAGTGCTGAGACGAGCCACGGGAGAGAAGTTGTCAAAGTAATCAATCCCATAGGTCTGAGTAAAGCCCTTAGCAATAAGGCAGGCCTTATAACGATCCACGGTGCCATCCAGGCAAAATTTGACCACAAAGACCCAGCGACAGCCAACAACATCAGTACCAAAGGGAGGGGGAACAAGAGTCTTGGTATCCCGCTCAGTTAGGGTCGTCATTTCATCATCCATGGCCATCTTCCAATGAGGAATAGCAAGGGCCTCCTGGTAGTAATGGGGTGTGACAGTGACAAAGATAGCCAGAGCGGCCCTGCGAGAAGATGTAAGGCGATCATATGAAACAACAACAATAAGGGGGTATAGAGTACACATCTGCACCCCTTTGCGGATAGCTACAGGAAGATCCAGGTTGGCGGGTCCCTCGGCATCCGGAGCATCCGTGGTAGATAAAGCTTGTCTGGGAGTAGAGAGAGACGGCGGTGGAGATAAGGGAGACGATGGCAAAGAAGAGGGAGAGAGAGGTGGAGGGAGAGGAGTGGACAGAGATGGAGTAGGGGTTGAGATCGCAGTAGGAGATGAGGGAACAAAGAGAACAGCTGGAGTATAAGAAGCTGGGGGGAGAGGAGAGGATTCATCTGATAAGTAGGAGGCATTCTCGAATAAGGTGACGTCAGCAGAGACGAACTGCTAACGAAGAATTGGGTCAAAGCAACAATTGATTTTCTTAGTGGGGGAGTACCCCAGAAAGACACATTTGGTGGAGCAAGGGGAGAGCTTATCTCGGGTGGCAGATGGGGCATGCACAAAGGCAGTGTACCCAAAGATTCGGAGAGGGAGAGGGAAAGGCTCCTTGCCCGGATACAGAATGGAGAATGGGGTTTTCCCGTAGAGAACCGTGGAGGGAATGTGATTGATGAGGTAGCAGGCAAGGAGAACAGCATAGCCCCAATAGGAGCGAGGAACATGCATCTAGGTCATCAAGGAACGAGCGACATCGAGGAGATGATAGTTTTTGCGTTCCGCCACCCCATTTTGCTGGGAGATATAAACATGGCTAGTCTGATGAATAATGTCATGTTGCACACAGAAAGTTGTAAACGCATGACTCAAATATTCTTTAGCATTGTCTGAGCGAAATGTTTTAATACAAACACCAAACTGAGTTTTAATTATTGATAAAAAGAGATGCATACATCCAAAAGTTCAGAGCGATCTCGTAAGAGATACATCCAAGTACATCTAGAAAAATCATCAATAAAAGTTACAAAATAAGAACTACCCCGACCAATGGTGAGGGTAGGAGCAGGGCCCCAGACATCGGAGTGGACTAGATCAAACGGACGGGTAGAGCCCTGACCTTGCTTCGGCGGGAAGGAGGAACGGTGATGCTTGCCAAGATGACAAGCATCGTTGTTGAGAGGAGTACTGGAAGGAGGGAGGTGGGGAACACAAGCATTTTAGATCTCTCACAAGCTCTAAAATATTATTTTATTATTCTGGAAAATTTACTTGAATTTTTATAATTTATTTCATGTGAAGAATAGTACAAATTTCAAATAAGTCCTTTGATGTTTTTGATTAAAAAGGTAAAAAACCTGCCTTGAAAAATTATGACATTTTTATTAGATCATTATTTCAGTACTATGGATCTCCGTAAATTTTCTTTAAATTTTTGGAAGGGTAGATATGATGTTTTTGCGAATAGTGGCATTTTTGTAAATATCAGAAATTATGAATATCTTAAGTCAAACCTCTATGAATAATTATAAAAATTTGTTTTGACCACTCCCATGACAATACTATCATCTAGGAATTTTCTCGAAATTATTGGTTGATTATTTTTGGTACTTCATTTGTGAAGGGGGAATATTGCATTATTATTCATAAATAGAAAACATGTGTCAAACCAATCTAGAAAATTATGAAATTTTGTACACCAGATAAATCATTTAGACCTAGAGGATCTCTGGTTTTTGTAGTTCATGTTCAAATGTGACTTAGATCACATGATTAAATAATTTTAATTATGGCCAAAATAATTAGGAAAATTATTATTTTCTGATTTTTCACTATTTACCACTTGATGAACCTATGATAAAAATTTGGAGGCCTTTGACCAAGGGAATTGGAAGTCGCCTCATATGGACCATGGATAGACCCATGGGCTACATTTAGTAAAATTAAGATATAGTGTATAGATCGTCCAAACCACATTAAAATGTTATCCAGCCACCGAAAGTCATGAGTAAGGTCATAGTGAATTATTAGAAGTGTTTTCGGTTCATGAGGAATTACGAGTTGGTTTGCACCTCACTGAAGGGTTTACAAGTTCACACCGTCTATGAAACAGATGCATAAAGATGGGTTGGGTAAGGCATTCATGACAGTGGGCTCTGATTGTATATGAGACTGGTGATGAGCTAGACTCATGTGACTCAAAGTTTGACTCACACAAGTCTAACTCTGAGACTGAACTACATCAGCTTATAGTTAAATTTGGAAATCTATTAGAAGCTCTGGTTAATGTTGGAGTTAGTGACCAGGCAGTCTGGCGGCCTATCTTGGCGGATTGAAGACCGTGCGGTCTGGCAGTTTCCCTTCAGTGGTTTGGTTGCTGGGTTGTTGCTGTCTGGAGTACAAGCGGTCTAGCGGTTTGTCTCTGGCGGCTTGGAGACCGGGCGGTCTTACGGTCTCCCATGGCGGATTCTCTCTCTCTGGTGGTAGCCGAGCGGTTAGCCCTTCTCATCTAACCGCGCGGCTTATGCTGTTTGTTTTTTTGTATAGGTCGCTTAGTCCTGTAAATTTTTAGTCTCACATCTCTAATTTGTATTCTCTCTTCTCTCCTCCATTCTATAAAAGGGAGGTCATACCTTTGTAATTGATACCTTTTTTGGATAATAAAATTTCTTTTAATCCACTTTCAACATGTTTTTAGTTCGTCTCTAACATGGTATCAGAGGACTCGATCTTTTCCGCCTGATTCGATTTCTCTTCCCTCCGCCGGCTTGTTCCTCTCTGGTTGTCTGTTCGCGCAGCTTCTTCTTCTTCTTCTTTTCGCTGCCCCCTGTGTGCGCAGCCTCCCTGTGCGACCTCTGTTCTGCTCGCACGGCCTGTTGCCTTCCCGCGGACATCTCTCTGTTCGCACGGTCTTCTCTTCCTTCTATTCGCACGTGCTGTTTTATAGCCGCTCGACCTCTTTCCCTCTGCTAGGTTATATGGCTTGGTCGTGGCCTCTTTTGCCGTTGGTGTCTAACACCGTGACCGCTGCAGCTCTCTCCTAACCGTGGCGATTTCTCCCTGTTCGCGCGGCTTGTTCCTAATCCCGCAGCTTGTCTCCTAACCGCGTGATTTCTTCTTGTTGTTTTTCCTATGGCTCAGTCTGAAGCTTCTGCTGCCACCACGCCTGTCGCCAATCCTCCTCCGCCTCTTCCTCCTACTCCTTCTTGGAACCTTGGCACCGTTTCTAAGCTTATCGGCTCCAACTACCCGGATTGGAGTGTCTCCTTCACCTTTCTCCTTCGCTCGCAACGCAAACGTCACCATCTCATTGATGACCCTCCTCCTACCACTTCACCTCTATTTGATGACTGGGATGCAAGCGACGTGCTTGTGCGTACTTAGCTCGCTAATAGCCTATCCGATGAATGCCTTCCCGTCATCCGTCATGATGAGACGGTCAAGGCCGCTTAGCTTCACCTTGCCGCTCTGTACTCCAAGGGAGCTCAGACGTCGCGCATCTATACGTTGTATGCAGACCTATTTGCTCATCCTACCTTATCTCCTGCTGCTGCCTACCAACAGGTTCAGGCTCTCAAGGCTGAGATTCTTCAGAATCGCCCCTTTTCTGAGGATTTGGCTCAACAACACAAGCACTTCCAGGAGATTTTGGTTGTGTGCTACCTTATATGGCTTTCTGATACTTATGATATGATCCGCCAACAAATTCTGGGTGAGGCGGAATCTCCTACCTTAGATGCCACTACAGCCTGCATCGCTGCTGTCACCTCTCTCCTTCAGCACCCTCTTTTACACGCGCCTCCTCCACTGGAAAAATATGCACACCAGACTCAGTGGAGTGGCTCAGGTAGCCGCAATCACCAGTCTAGCGGACATGCTCCTTCCCGCTACCTTTGCTCTCACTATGGCCGAACCGGTCATACTGTGGAATGTTGCTGGCTGAAGAATCCCCATCTTCGCCCCTCGGGTGACTCTTCCACCTCCTCTTCTTAGCCGTCTACCTCCGTGGTCACCTCATCAGGTAGTGCCCATATAGTGACTCAAGGTAAATGGCTGATCGACACTGGTGCGACTAATCATATGACGGGCAATCCTCAGTGCTTCTCTCTCTTCGAACAACATGATCGATTGCCCCCGGTCCTCTTTACAGACGGTTCTGCCTCCCCAATTTATGGGTCGGGAGTGGTTCATGTTACTCCGTCTCTTCGCCTAGCGATCACACTATATGTGCCCAAATTTCCATGCAATTTATTGTCAGTTACCTCTTTATGCAAGCATCTTCTATGCTTTGTGACGTTTACTCTGACTTCTTGTTCTTTTCAGGATCTGAGCTCCCAACGGACGATTGCTACTAGGACTGAGAGAGGTGGCCTCTACTTCCTCGACAACATTTCCACCTTGTCTGCCTTCTCCTCGTCTTATACGGATCTTCTCAAGTGTCATCTCCGCCTTAGTCATCCTCCTTCACGGCTTCTACATCAGCTTCTGCCCCACCTACCCCCTTTCAGTACTCCTCTCAACTGTGATGCTTGTCAGCTTGGCAAGCATCGCCGCTCCTCCTTCTCACCGAAGCAAGGTCGGGGTTCTACCCATCCGTTTGATCTAGTCCACTCTGATGTTTGGGGACCTGCTCCTACCCTCACCAATTGTCGGGGTAGTTCTTATTTTATTACTTTTATTGATGATTTTTCTAGATGTACTTGGGTGTATCTCTTACGAGATCGCTCTGAACTGTTTGATGTATGGATCTCTTTTTATCAATTAATTAAAACTCAATTTGGTATTTCTATTAAAACTTTTTGCTCAGATAATTCTAAAGAATATTTGAGTCATGTTTTTACCTCTTTCTGTGTGCAATATGGCATTATTCATCAGACTAGTTGTGTTTATACCTCCCAGCAAAATGGGGTGGCGGAACGCAAAAACCGTCACCTCCTCGATATTGCTCGCACCTTGATGGCCCAAATGCATGTTCATCGCTCCTATTGGGGCTATGTTGGTCTCCTTGCCTGCTACCTACACAACCGCATTCCCTCCACGGTTCTCCACGGCCAAACCCCATTCTCCATTCTGTATCCGTGCAAGGAGCCTTTTCCTCTCCCTCTCGGCATCTTTGGGTGCACTTTCTTTGTGCATGCTCCATCTGCCACTCGTGATAAGCTCTCCCCTCGCTCCACCAAGTGTATCTTTCTGGGATACTCCACCACTCAGAAAGGCTATTGTTGCTCTGACTCCGTTCTTTGTAAACAGTTCGTCTCTGCTGAAGTGACCTTCTTCGAGAATGCCTCCTTCTTCTCGGATGACTCCTCCCTACTTCCCCCAACTTTTGATACTCCTGATGTTCCCTTAGTTCCTTCGTCTCCTACTGCGGTCTCACCTCCTACACCATCTCCGTCCACTCCTCTCCCTCCACCTCTCTCTCACTCTTCTCCGTCACTGTCTCCCTCATCTCCGCCGTTGTCTCTCTCTACTCCCGGGCCAGCTCTCTCTGCCACGGATATCGAGGGACCCGCTGACCTGGATTTTCCAGTTTCTTTTCGCAAAGGGGGTGCAGACATGTACCCTGCACCCCCTTGCAGATGTTGTTTCATATGATCGTCTTACCCCTTCTCACAGGGCCTTTGCACTTGCTATCTTTTCTACTGCCATACCCCATTCCTACTAGGAGGCTCTTGTTATTCCTCATTGGATAAAGGCCATGGATGAGGAAATGACGACCCTAACTGAGCGGGGTACCTAGACTCTTATTCCTCCTCCCTTCGGTACTGATGTTGTTGGCTGTCGTTGGATCTTTGTGGTCAAGTTTGGCCCAGATGGCACTGTGGATCATTATAAGGCCCGCTTTGTTTCCAAGGGCTTTACGCAGACCTATGGGGTTGATTACTTTAACACCTTCTCTCCCGTGGCTCGTCTCAACACTATCCGGGCTCTCCTCTCTGTAGCGATCAATCGCGATTGGCCCATTTCTCAGCTAGATATCAAGAATGCCTTCCTTTATAGTTATCTTCAGGAGGTCATCTACATGGAGCAACCTCCTGGGTATATTGCTCAAGGGGAGACACGTGTATGCCGGCTGCGGAAGGCAATATATGGCCTTAAGCAGATCCCTCGGGCTTGGTTTGACAAGTTCAGCGGCATCATGGCAGCTGTTGGTTTTGTGCGAAGCTCTGCCGATCACTCGTTATTCATTTGTAAAACCTCCTCGGGACTGGTGGTTCTTGTTGTGTACGTCGATGATATTCCTCTCATTGGCGATGACCAGGAAGGGGTAGCCCTGACAAAGCGGCATCTTCGTCAACATCTGGTCACGAAAGATATGGGCTCCCCGAAATACTTTCTGGGGATCGAAATCTCTCGAAAGCCCAACTCCTTAGTCATCTCCCAACGTAAGTATGCCCTTGATCTTTTAAAGGAGGCAGGGTTGACTGGAGCAAAGCCTGCTCGATGCGCTATGGCAACTGGAGAAGACAAAACCTGGATAGATGATTCACCTCCTCTTTTAGATATTACGCGGTACAGGCGTCTGGTTGGTAAGCTCATATATCTCACAATGACCATGCCCGACATTTCCTATGTTGTGGGCAAGGTGATCCAGTTCATGCAAGCTCCTAGGTAGTGTCATCTACAGTCCGCCTTGCGGATCCTGGCGTATGTCAAAGCAGCACCTGGGAAAAGATTACTCTTTCAGAAGAATGGTCATCTGAGGGTTGAAGCATACTCAGATGCGAGTTATGATGATGACAAAGGGGATCGCAAGTCAACCTCGGGTTTTTGCACCTTTGTTGGGGGGAATCTTGTGAGCTGGAAGAGCAAGAAGCAGTCTGTTGTTTCCAGGTCCAGTGCAGAAGCGGAGTATTGTAGTATGGCTTCGACCACTTGTGAGTTAAAGTGGTTACGGGCTCTCATGATGGATTTAGGAGAGGTCTACAATCATCCTCTACCTATGTTCTGTGATAACAAGACTGTCATATACATCTACAAAAATCCGGTATTTCATGAAAGAACCAAGCACATTGAGGTTGAATGTTATTTCATTCATGAAGAGATTTTGAAGGAACAAATTTACACTCCCTTCGTCACTTCTGATAAAGAGCTAGCTGACATCTTCACCAAGCCAGTATCCTCATCATTTCTTTATATTTGCGACAAGCTGGGCATGGTCGATATATATTCTCCAGCTTGAGGGGGAGTGTTGGAGTTAGTGACCGTGTAGTCTGGTGGCCTGTCTTGGCGGATTGAGACTGCGTGGTGTGGCAGTTTCCCTTCAACAGTTTGGTTGTTGGGCTATTTCTGTCTGGAGTCCAAGCGGTCTAGCGGTTTTTCTCAGGAGGCTCTGAGATCGGGCGGTCTTGCGGTCTCCCATGGCGGCTTCTTTCTCTCTCTGGTGGTAGCCGAGCGGTTAGCCCTTCTCATCTAACTGTGCGGCTTGTGCGGTTTGTTTTTTGTATAGGCCGCTTAGTCCTGTAAATTTTTAGTCCCACATCTCTAATTTGTATTCTCTCTTCTCTCCTCCATTATATAAAAGGGAGGTCATACCTTTGTAATAGATACCTTTTTTGGATAATAAAATTTTTGTTAATCCACTTCCGGCTTGTTTTTAGTTCATCTCTAACAGTTAATAGCAAGAAGCTTGTCAAAGTATAAGCTATATAAATAGCATCATTAAAAGGTCTTGAGTATCATCATAAGATGGATACTCAAAAGATTGGTCTTCAAAGTTCTAAGTTGGCAAAGCTGACTAAGATCATTGATGATTAAATTATAGTGCTGAAGTAGAAGGATGTTATCATTCAAGAGCTGAAACTCAAACTCCTGAATGAGAAAAGACAAGTACAACAATTTTCTAAACCTAAAACTATACTGCCTATTATAGGCACCTTTTCAGGAACACCTAGAAGTGGTATTGGGTATGTTAAACCGAAGAGGAAAAGAGGCAAAAAGCTGACAGTACAAAAGGGTCCAGTCATTCCACAGCCTGATTTTCATACTAAGGGAAGAGAAACCCAGAAGTCTAGATCAGTTGGACCAAGTTCATATGTGAATAGGAAATTTATTCCTAATGCGCCTGCTCCAAGGAGGAGAGTTGTAACTGTGAGACAAAACAATTTGTTTACTCACAATCAAAATACAACTATTAAGTGTGCTGATTCCTGTACTAAGGAATGTAAGCACAAAGTTCTCTCTATTCCTCCAAAGAGGAGGTACAACATGTATGAATGCTAGTGTTGTGGGAAGATAGGACACTTTGCCTTGTACTGTTGGTTCAATTACTCAGTTTCTCATATTCAGAAGAGATATCCAGTCAAGAAGCTCACTGGTGGTTTCATTAGAGCCACAGCTAACAAAGACCTAGGACCCAAAACAATTTGGGTTCCTAAGGAAAAGTAAACTGTTATTTTACAGGAATGTCCAAGCACCAGAGATAGACTAATCTGGTACTTGGATAGTGGATATTCCAGACATATGACTGGAACAAGAGGCAATTTGAGGGAATTTATCCCTATGGAGAATGGACCAAAGGTGATCTTTGGTGGAGCTGACAAAGGAATAACCAAAGGTTATGGTAATATCACAAATGGCTTAGTCACACTCACCAAAGTAGCTTATGTGGAAGGGTTGCAACACAACCTTATAAGCATAAGCCAACTTTGTGATTTGGGCTATGACATATCTTTCCACAAAGATAAGTGTCTGATAAAGAAGTCAAGCGACCAAAAGGTCAACTTGATATGCACTAGATGTGGGAATGTGTATTATTTGAATTTTTTGTGTATAAAGTCAGACTCACCCTTATGTCTAGTTGAAAATGAGAAAGCCACACACTGTTTCAAATGGCACAAGAGGCTAGCTCATTTGAACTATAAGGCCAAAGGCAAACTCTACAGCAAAGAGCTTATTAGGAATGGTCCTAACATTAAATGCTCTAAGAAGAGCATTTGCTCTGCATGCCAAAAAGGCAAGCAGGCCAAAGCTTCATTCAAGTGTTATGAATCCAAAGACTCAGTGAGGTGTTTATACCTCTTGCATATGGACTTGTTTGGTCCCATGTCAGTTCACAGTTTAGGAGGGAGAGTCTATACTTTTGTAAATGTTGATGACTATTCCAGATTTACTTGGGTCTTCTTCTTAAGGAAAAAGTTTGAAACTCCTGATGTCTTCAAGACTTTTGTCAAACAAATCCAGAATGAACTGAATAGTTTTGTGGTTAGAATTAGAAGTGATCATGGAACTGAGTTTAAATCTGATTATATGAAAAAAAATTTTGAAGAATTGGGGATTCAGCAAGAGTTTTCCTCACCAAGAACACCCCAGCAAAATGGAATTGTTGAGAGAAAAAATAGGACTCTCATTGAAGCTGGAAGAACCATGTTGAGTGATTCTTCACTCCCAGAATATTTCTGGGCTGAAGCAATTAACACAACATGTCATTTTCTTAATATAGCTTCAATCAATAAAAGGTTGAATAAAATACCTTATGAACTAATGAAGGGCAAAAAACCAAACTTGAACTATTTCAGAATCTTTGGATGTAGATGTTATGTCCTAAATAATGTGAAAGCATACATAACTAGTTTGTTGATAAGTCCTATGATGGCATATTTGTTGGTTATAGTAACCACTAAGGCCTATAGGGTCTACAACTTGAAGGATCAAGTTGTGGAGGAGTCTGTTCATGTTATATTTGATGAAAGTTCTGTTGGGTATTGTATCCACAATGTACCTGATTTGAAGAAGCCCCTGTACAAGCTAAGGTAAATAGACAATGTGTTTGATGAAATCTTTTAAGTTGTGCTTGTAGTTATTCCACGCTAAGTACACACCAATGTCAGGGTGCAGTGGGTCAATATACACGGGTCTGCGCGACGTAATCCCTCGTTGAGCAGATCAGTGTGTTGGCCTACGTGTACTCTCTCTATTGGGGTGTACTTAATTTCAAGTACAGGGCTATGATAAAGCAAGAGCAGACAAGGAGTAAGGATCGGCCAAAGACCAGCTCACGGGTTGGAAGACGAGAATCGTCTAAGTGTAAATCGTCGAGAATCACTAAGTGATTCTCGCCGATTCATCGAGAATCACTAGTGATTCTCGACAAGTCGTCGAGAATCACTAGATGATTCTCGCCAGGTTGGGCCGGCTGTCTCGACGCAGTCAAAAAATTCTCTAAGGCAGAATCGTCGAGAATCACTAAGTGATTCTCGCTGATTCGTCGAGAATGACTTTGCATTCTCGACGATTCGGCGAGAATCAAATGTGATTCCCGCCGATTCTCCCCGGCCTCTATAACCTGTGCAGCCAGAATTCGCCAAGTAGAATTCGGCGAGAATCGTAAGTGATTCTCGCCGATTCGTCGAGAATCACCTACGATTCTCGTCGATTTTGCCTTGGGCGATTTTTCCGAATTCCTGGACCGGTCCATGTTACCTGCAGCTATTTGAACCGGACTTTGGTCTTTGCTTTGGTGGGGCCCACAACGGTCATCTCCATGACCTATTGTATAAATACACAGGTACTTGTGTACAGTAAAAAAAGGATACAGAAAACGAAAGCGGAGCCGCCGACTAACCCTAAAATCGCGAACCGCTCCGCCGATCGTCTTCGCCGCCGCTCGTGCAGTAGTCACCGCAGCCAATCTCGATCTTCTCCAGATCCCCGGTGATAGAAGCCAAGTCGTGCACAGCGTCTCACGCGTCTAACCAGAGATCTTTTGTCTCTTGATTTGAGATAGGGAAATCCATCCCCGTCCGAATCGATCGAGACGATCGATCCTAGTGTGACCGTTGGAATACCTTGCCGACTTCGCTATGAAGATTGAATCTCCAGTGCATCGCTGCTGTTTTCAGTTGCCGCCGCCAACACCGAGAGCCTTGCCGCCGCCCTTTGCCACCGCCGGTCTCGGAGAGATTTTCTCCAAGAAAGATCAAGGGTTGTGGACTTTTCGTTGCCTACAAGAACAAGTAGTCTAACGAAAAGGGACACCTAGATCTTTAAGTTGTTTGTATTTCTTATACACTCCAATTTCTTTTTCATTGTAAAGGAATATTTGGTTCCTAGTTATAGGGTTGGGTGCAACCCGTGTTGTGGGAGTGTTGACTCCTACGTGTGGAAGGGTTCCTTCCGATAGTACAAGGATTGGATTTCAATCCTGTTGGTGAAGTGAACGAGTCGTCCCTGGATTGGGAGATAGGTCGAAGGGGGAAAGTGGACGTACTCAAATCGGGGAACCACTATAAATTGCTTGTGTTATTTTCTGTGCTGTGTGGTTTGTTTTGATTCTGCAGGTACATTTTTAATTCAAAAAATACGCTGCAAGTCACCTATCCCCCCCCCCCCCATAGGTGAAGGTAGTTGACACTAGGTGGACTTTCAAGTTCTGTTTTTTACAATGATAAGTCAGGTTCATCAAGCATAACATGTGAAGACTTGAAGTTAAAAGAGCTGTCTATAGAAGATACAGTTCCAGCAAGTAAGAATATGCAAGATGGAGTCAACACTATTGAGGAAGTGCTTGCATAGGAACAACTAGGAGAAGAATCTAAGCAACATAATGATGGTGGTCCAGGAGAAGAAGTCGCATTACCTGTAGCTGTCAGACATCCAAGGGAATTAATCATAGGAGATGTTGCTCATGGTGTGACCACAAGAAGCAAACATCACAACACTGTGATGTACTCAAGCTTTCTGTCCCAAATAGAACCAAAGAAATTTGAAGAAGCTAATGTGGATCCATTTTGGATAGGTGCAATACAGGAAGAATTGAACCAGTTCAAAAGATGCAATGACTAGAAGCTAGTTCCTAGACCAGATAACTGCAACATCATAGGAACCAAATGGATATATAGAAACAAACTGGATAAGAATGGTATTATAGTAAGAAATAAAGCTAGACTGGTGGCAAAGGGATATAGATAAGAAGAGGGTATAGACTTTGATCAGACCTTTGCATCAGTGGCATGATTGGAGGTCATAAGACTCTTCCTAGCATATGCAGCCTTCAAAGGATTCAAAGTTTACCAAATGGAAGTGAAGTCAGCCTTCCTAAATTGTAATCTTAAAGGAAGAGTTTATGAAGAGCAACCCTCAGGTTTTGTTGATTCTATTAAACCTACTTATGCTTATTTACTATTAAGAGCTCTTTATGGTTTAAAACAAGCCCCAAGGGCTTGGTATGAGACTCTGTCTAAGTTCCTTCTAGAGAATTAATTCTCAAGAGGGAAAATAGACAAAACACTACTTCTCAGGGAAGTAAAAGGCAAGACCATCCTAGTATAAATATATGTTGATGACATTATATTTGGTTCTTCTGATGAGTCACTTTGCACTAGGTTTGCCAAACTTATGCAAGACAAGTTTGAGATGAGTAGCATGGGTGAACTCAAGTTTTTCTTGGGTCTCCAAGTTAAGCAAACCTTAGATGGACTTTTTATTAGTCTGTCTAAGTTCACCAAGGAGTTAATCAAGAAGTATGGCATGGAAACAACCAATTCAATGAGAACTCCCATGGGGTCCATTATGTCTTTAGACAAGGATGATGTTAGGAAGCCAGTTGACATCACCTTGTAAAGGGGCATAGTTGGATCACTGCTCTATGTAACAGCCAGTAGGCCAGACATAATGTATGTCACTTATGTCTGTACCAGGTATCAAGCATGCACCAAAGAATCTCATTATACAGCAATTAAAAGAATATTGAGATATCTAAAGGGCACACCTAATCTTGGCCTATGGTATCCCAAAAATAGTGATTTTGAACTGATAGGCTTTTCAGATGCAGATTATGCAGGATGTAAAGAGGACAGGAAAAGCACATCAGGCTCTTATCAATTTCTAGGAAGGAGACTGATATCATGGAGCAGCAAAAAGCAAACATGTGTTGCAATATCCACAGCTTAATCTGAATATATTTCAACTAGTAGTTGTTATGCACAATTGCTATGGATTCAGCATCAGTTACAAGACTACAACTTACAGCTAAGTAAAATTCCATTATACTGTGATTCTACTAGTGCAATTTCTATTGCAAATAATCTTGTATCACATAGTAGAACAAAGCATATTGAAATTAGATATTATTTTATTAGGGAACATGTAGAAAATGGAGATATTAGCTTAGAATTTATTCCTACAAATAAATAAATTGCTCATATTTTTACTAAGCCCCTAGAAGAAGAGAAATTTAATTTCTTTAAATTTGAACTTGAAATGTTAAATCTTGAGTAACTGATGCATATACAGAAATTATTATAATATAAGATTCACATTTTTCAATAATTAAGTTTACCTATTTAAATATCAAGGATATACCCCATAAATGTCAAGGAACTAAATACAGAAAATAGAATTTTTGACTAAGTCCAAAATTGTGTCAAGACACTAGTAAGTGTGTCGACACTATCTAGTATAAGTGTCGAGACACCAGCAAGTGAGTCGATACTATCTATTACAATATGTCGAGACACTAAAAGTATATGTATCGAGACATTCGGGTATTGAGACCCTAAGGTATATGTGTCGAAACACATACACCTTATGTCGACTTGAGTCAACACATCTCGACAGAACTCTGCCTTAGAACAATGCCAACTACAGGGAGTGTGTCGACATCTCGCTTTTCCTTGTGTCGACACTAGGACATTTCCCAAAAATTTAGAATGGTCTAAATATAGCGCGCCCTTTCAACTTCCAGAAAGGTTTGACTATAAAAAGGGGTGTAAGAGTGGAAGTCGACTACGCTTTCTTGATTTCTTAAACCTTTGATCCCTTCGTGTCGAGACCTAGAATTTCGATTCGTCGACTCACGTCTTTTTTTTCCTTCATCTTCAATGGCACCCAAGAACGACGACAAAATTTTCGATGGATACGAGCTAGTTCGCAATGGATTCAAATCAGCGGATAACCTAATCAAGGAGGTGGTAAACCTAATTGGTGAAGCTGGTTTGGAATATCTACTTTTGAACCAACAAACATCTGGAAAAGAGAAGTATCAGAATTCTTCTCCAATGCATCAATGGAATCATATTCAACAAAGCTTAAGTCAAAGGTGAATGGGATAAAAGTGAAAATTACAACCAGAAGACTTGCAAAGGTATTCCACTTATCTAAAATCGACCAAGAAGAAGGTGTAGACTCAACTAAGATCATAGATGCTTTAGAATGGTGTGGATTGGCCCCAACCACCAGGCTAGGAGGTACCTTGTTCCATAAAGTTATGAACAATCATGGGAAGTTCCTGTCAGAAATAATAGGAAAGGTGCTGTTGTGCAAAACAGGAGCACATGATAGGATTTCAGCAAACATGTTCCAACTAATGGCTCGAGTTATATTCAAAGTCAAGACTGACTAGAGAAAAGTAGTATTTGACAAGATAATAGAATGCCTTCTGAAGCTCAATCTGGGAAGGATAATTAGCCTATACTTGGTACAGGCTGTTCCTGATTGTCTGAACCTAAAGACTGGAACAAAGATCAACCACATGCACAAGATGGATGTGCGAATTCTAGCCAGGTGGGATAGAGTTCTGACTAAGGAAGCACCAACACTGCCAAAAAGGAAAGAAAAGAAGAAGAAGGAAGTTATTCTGGCAGAAAGTTCTTCAATTGATTCTGTACAACAAGCAAGTTCAAGCTCAGATCACTAGGATGATCCGGACCCCAACATTTCTCCAAGGACCTCAACTGAAACAAGGCATCGGGTCCAGGGGGAGATTACTCCAGAAGTGGACCTCATTGCAGAGGAAAACCTCTATGAGCCTCCTATCTTAGACAGTGAAACTGTCAATCTCACTATGATGGAAGTTCTCCAAGAACTAAACACAGTTGTAGTAGAGGTTATAGATCAGGAACAAGATGAGAATATGCCAGACAATGAGGCTGAAGTCTCTAAGGAGACTGGGGAAAAATTCCCACTGGAAGAGGAAGCTAACAACCAGGGGGAGTTACCTGCTGCTCCAAAGAACCCTGTTCTTGCTAATGAAGTTCAACAAAATGAGGCTACCTTTGAAGACATCCATCTTGATCAAGATGGAGCACAAGTTGAGGGGGAGCTAGCAGCCATGTCCCCTAGGTCTGGAGGTGATGGTCAGCAACAACCTGTTGTCATAGTCAGATCATCTGAATCGAAAGAGGAAGAAGCATCTCAGCTGAAGAAAAGAAAGATAACTAAGCTCAAAAAGAAGAGTCTGAGTTATAAGAAGACAATTCAGGCTGGTACACCACCTACTTCTTCTGTTATGGATTTCAGCTCACTCATAGTTCAACTACAAATCATGCTAGATAAACAAAGAAAGGACCTAGAAATATATGTGGATGAAAGTAAGAAGGACCTGCAGTTACAACTGATCTAAGATATAAAATCAATCTGATTTGAGGTCAATCTCTTGAAGAAGGACATGACAGACTTCTTCTAGAAGGGAGCATATGTTGTAGTCTACATGGCCAAACAACAAGAAAAGTCCACGAAGACTATAGATGAAACAGCTGTCCAACAAGGCTATGTTCTGGAAAATCAAACAAGATTGAATGAGAATCTAATACAAATGCATGATATTTCCCTGACCAAGCTTAATGATCAAACTATAGCTCTTGAAGCAAAGATAGTCTCAACTTCTACTACTGTTGAATCTCAAATTTCAACTTAGTCAGATTCTTTGGTCAAGGCAGTCAAGGATTCTGCCCAAAACTTTATTGGGAACTTAGCCAAGGTAAAGAATCATCTTACAGCAGGTCTATATCACACAGTTGATCAAGTAAGATTTCAGAAGAATGATCTGCGAGATCATATTGAAAAATAAGTCATAAAGGGGGAGAGAATATGATAAAAGCAAGCTATGATCATGCTAAATGGACCTCCAAAAGTATCAGAGCCACTCTAGGTTATCCTCCCTTGTGTGATGATGATCAAACTGCTGAGTCTAGATGCCACCCAGCTTAGTTGGAGGGTGTTTGTACCACATGTAGCCCAAATCATATACCCTCCAGCACAGTTTGAGGATATTTAGAATGAAGTTCAGGCAATGTACAGTGCTCCTCCAAATGTTCAGAATGTGATATATGAAGAGGTGGAGATGACTGATGTTGTCTTGCTAAAAGAAAAGGAAGCCCAATTGTTAAAGAAGAGATTTAGAGAGCAGGATGAGGCTTGGACTGATTTTGAGCAGTGGAGTCCAACCTCTAGAAATATTATACTCACTGCATGGCAATCAGTTAATGTCAATAGATATGACAGGGGCAAATGGTATACTGAACAAGAATAGGACAAGCATCTTAAGCAGCAGGAAGTCATCTACTAGTTCAAAAGAGACCTGAAGGCTGGAAGATTCCTGCTACTTCTGTTGAACCCAGTAAATACTTTCTCAAGCCCTACCATTACTTTGAGAGGCACAGACTCAAGGAAGAAGAGCTCTCTAAAGTCAAGAATGCCAAGGGAAAGACAAAGGTGGTTGATGACATAGTGCTAGAAGTAAAAGCAAAAATACAATCTGAAAAAGGCATAGTCATCAGAGAGCCAGGGGATTCTAAGTTTTTGTTTTCTATATATTTTGTAACTTTATCTTTTAGACTAGCTAACAAATCAAACAAATATAATCTTTGTACAAACTTAAATGAAAGATTTGGCTGCTCTGTGTCATCTGTATTATTGTTGTTGTATTTCTTTATATATCTTACAAAGTATTCTTCCATATATGTTAATTATCATATTTTGGTACTGAAGTGTATATCATTGATTTGGGGTTATGACTTCTCCAAATAGGGGGAGATTGTTGGGTACATTGGATCCAATATACTTGATTTGAAGAAGCCCTTTTCAACTCAATGATATACACATGTTTGTATTTGATATATGTTTCAGTTTAAGTATGTAGGTTGCCTACTTCATGTTGTTTGGACAGGTGGACACAAGAAGCAGACAAGATTTTGAAGAAAAATTGTCTAAGTACAAAAGCATCGAGTAGAGTCGGCGAAGTGCCAAGTGAAGTCAGCACAGTCTTCACTCAGCATCCTGCAGTACAGAAAAATGACTATGTACGAAAGTGTCGACACACTTCAAATGTGTCGACACCTTTGTAGTAGCTGTGTCGAGACAAGTAAGAAAACTCGACACCCAAAAGACTGAGTCAGCAGTGTCGACATAAGTCAGCATACTTGATACAATAAAGATTAAGATAGTTGTGTCGAGACTATACAGTTGTCTCGACAAAAAGAAGACAGGAAATTATATTAAGTAAAATTGTGTCGAGACAAGTCAACTGTCTCGACATAATAAAGGAATGAAGTACAAAAGATGTCGACACAGGGCAGAATTTAGAGCTGATGACACAGACAACGAATGTGTCGAGACAAGTCAACTAACTCGACATTTTCAACTTCAGATTGAAAGATTCTTCCAAGTAGAAGTGTTTTGAGACTACTAAGATGTCTCGACACAAGTGTCAAGACACTTTGATCATCTCAACACTTATGTTTTAGAAGATGTGCAGAGTCAAAACAGAAGTATCAAGACAAGTCAGAACTGTCACATTGGCTATAGAAATAAGATGTCTCAATGAAATCAGTTTGAGGAAGAATTTGAAGTATGATATCAGTTGTTGATGTCATCATCCAGTAGGTAGCCATCCACAAAGGCTATAAATAGAAGGGTTGTCTATACAAAAAATACACAAGACTTAATTGAAAAAAAACTGAAATTCTCATTTTATTTTTAACTCGAGAAGGAGGAAGAAGACGAAGGTCTTCAAGAAAATCTCCAGATCTTTTTTCAAAGTTGATCTGAAGATTAAGGAGGATCTGATCAACAATTTCTTCAAGGTAATCAATTCGTCAAAATCAAGAAGATTCCAGATTCAGTGAAGAAACTTTTCAGCCAGCCAATTTATCAAGAAGACATTTATTGCTGCTGAATTGAAGAAACTGTGTTAATAGATAAGTCAAATTACAAAAGTTCTGTTTTCTGACAATTATAATTTTTATTTTACCTCTTTATTTTGTAAGATCTCCTTGAGATCTGAGTGGGTAGGAGATCTTTTCTCTGAGTTGTAAGCCTAGTTTATAAATGCTGAGGTAGGGTTCTTGAGGGACCTGAGGTAGAATCACTGAGTTATAGGCCTATTTTATAAAGGCTGAGGTAGGGTTCTTGAGGGACCTGAGGTAGGAGATTGGGATAATCTCTGAGGTAGGACCTATTGGTCTGAGTGTAGGTTTCTTCACAGAAACTGAGCCTGTAGGATCTTTGGATCTGAGTTAAAGAGGAGGAGTTATAACCTCATCTAGCACATTGCTAGTGAGGAAGAAGGGGGAAGTGGATGTACCCTAGATAGGGGAACCACTATAAATTCTGTGTGTGTTGTGTGTTGTGGTTTACTCTTGCTTGTGTTGTGATCTATGTTTTTGTAACTGCAAAATCAGCTAAGTGATAAATATCTTAAAAGTAATTTAAAAAGTCACTTATTCACCCCCTCTAGGTGATTATCTACTCATAGGATTATCTTTCACTTACAAAGGGAAAAGATAACATAGAAAGATCTCTAAAATGTTCTCAATCTCAAGTAGAAGGTAGTAAGAAAGCCATTGCAAACTGGTACGGTACATTAGTCGCTGAAAACACTGCCTTGAAAACCCAAGTTCGTGATTTAGAAATGGCCATTACAAAGTTTGGAGTGGGCCGAAATCACTGGACATGATTTTGGCAAACCAATGCTATGGTTCGACAAAATTCGGGCTCTAATACACTTCTGGAAGATATCGCCCGACGATAACCACTATCGTCGGCGATAGAAAAAAGTTCAAAAAATCATCGTTTTCAGATAAAAACACAAAGTCTACTATCACTGTTACTTCCAACAAAAATTCTCAAATTGTTTTGAAAAATCCTTCAATATCTTTTATCATGTGCGCCAAATGTAATAAGTTTGGACACACCACTCACACTTGTAGGAAGACGGACTACTGTTTTGTTAAACAAATCTGGGTACCTAAGGCGTCCACCTATTCTATGGGAGGCACTACTTGGGTAACCAGATCTTTACTCTCATCCTCTTTCTAGGTGTGTTGGCAGGCTAAAGACAAGGAAGATGTGTGGTACTTGGACTTAGTATGTTCCAAGAATATGACGAGCAATAAGTCAAAGTTACTTAGCCTAGAAATGAAGAAAGGAGTAGTTACTTTTGGCAACAACAGTAAAGGAAAGATCATTGGCATTGGAGTAGTAGGTAACAATTCTTTTACTATATCAAATGTTTTGTATGTGAAAGGTTTAAAACATAATTTAATTTTTATAAGTCAGTTATGCGATATTGGTCTAAATGTTTTATTTGACTCGTCTACAAGCTTTGCAAAATTTTTGATTCCAAAACTAATAATGTTGTTCTTACTGCACCTAGGTCTCAAAATGTTTATATGATAAAATTTCATGCTTTATCAAATTCGTCTTTAAAGTGTTTTATGTTCAAAAATGAGAAGCTAAACTTATGGCATAGGTGACTTGGACATTTTACTGCCAAGTTAATTTTAAAATTATCAAAAGATAAACTAATTAAAGGTTTACCAATTTTACGTGGAATTTTATCCTCTTTATGCTCATTATGTCAAAAAGGTAAATTTTCAAAGTCCTCATTCAAACGCAAAAATATTATTTCTACTACTAGACCTTTACAATTGATTCATATGGATTTGTTTGGTCCAATTACTACACAAAGTTTAGGAGGTAAAAAATATATTTTGTTTTAATTGATGATTATACTCATTTTTGTTGGATAATTTTCTTAACGTCATAATCTGATGCATTCTTTGAATTTTCTAAATTGTGTATATGCATTCAAAATGAACTTGATTTAAAAATAAAATGCATTCGTTCAAATCATGGAGGTGAATTTGATAATGATAGGTTTGTTTCTTTTTGTAATGAGTTAGGAATTAAACATGAATTTTCTGCTCCTCGCACACTGCAACAAAATGGTGTGGTAGAGAGAAAAAATAGGACTCTTTAAGAACTAACTCGTACTATGTTATCTGAATACAAATTACCTAAATCATTTTGGGCCGAAGCCATAAATACTGCATGTTATGTTATTAATCGTGTTATGCTTCGACCATTTTTGAAATTAATACCTTATGAATTATATTTTCAAAAGATACAGAATGTATCTTATTTTAAAGTTTTTGGTTGTGAATGTTTCATTTTGAATACTAAAGACACAAAAGGAAAATTTGATGAAAAATGTGATGAAGACATATTTATTGATTATTATTCAATTAGTAAAGCTTATAGATATTTTAATAAGAGGACAAAATAGTTGAAGAATCAATTCATGTTAAATTTGATGAACTTCCTCATTGTGTAGAAACTAACCCTGCAGGTAATGATGAAGAATCCTTTCCCCCACTAAGGTCGGATGATGTTGAATTACTTGGAGATAAAGAAAATGATGAAGAAGATAAAGAAGAAAAAGAAGATGTAGAAGTGGAAGAATATGTGCCTCCAAGTGAACTGAAATTTTCAAAAGATCATCCGCAAGATTTGGTCATTGGACAACCATCAAAAGGGGTAAGTACTCGTTCTTCGTTACAAGATTTATTTTTAAACCTTTGTTTTATATCTGATATAGAACCAAAAGATGTGCAAACTGCTTTAAATGATGATTCTTGGTTTTTAGCTATGAATGAAGAACTTAGTAAGTTTGAACGTAATAAAGTTCAGAAACTTGTAGAAAGACCTTCAAATCATCCTGTTGTAGGTGTTAAGAGGATTTTTAAAGATAAGATGGATAGTGAATCTAGGGTCACTATAAACAAAGCTAGACTTGTAGCAAAAGGATATTCTTAAATTGAGGGGATAGATTTTGATGAAATTTTTGCACCCGTAGCACGATTAGAAGCAGTTATAATTTTTGTTGCATTTGCTAGCTTTAAACGATTTAAATTGTTTCAAATGAATGTAAAAATTGCTTTTTTTAACGGGTATATTAAGGAAGAGATTTATGTAGAACAACCTCCGGGCTTTGTCAATGAAAAATTTCCTGATCATGTATATAAATTAGAAAAGACCCTTTATGGTTTAAAGCAAGCACCCCGAGCATGGTATGATAGATTGAATTTATATTTGTTAAAAAATGATTACAAAGTAGGTAGTGCTGATTGTACACTCTTTATTAAGCATATTCATGATGATTTAATAATTTTACAAATTTATGTTGATGACATTATTTTTGGAGCCACTAATGAAGAGTTATGTAATAATGTAGTAAAAATTATGAAAAAGAAGTTTGAAATGAGTATGGTAGGAGAACTTACTTATTTTCTTGGTTTTCAAATTACACAAAGACATGATATTATTTTTATTTGTCAATCTAAATATATTCATGATGTTTTGAAAAGATTTAGATTTTAAAATCTAAAGCAAGCAAAAACTCCTATGAGTGTTTCTTTGAAACTAGGAAAAGATTAAAGTGGAATATCAGTAGATCAAACATTATATAGAGAAATGATAGGATCACTTTTATATTTAACCGCATCTAGACTTGATATTATGTTTGTAGTTTGTTTATGTGCTATATTTCAGGCTAATCCTAAAGAATCACATTTAAAAGCAGTTAAACGTATTTTTAGATATCTTATTGGTACTTCTAAAATAGGTTTGTGGTATCCACATAATGATATTTTCATTTTACATGATTATTCTGATTCTGATTATGTTGGATAATGTTCATTAGATCATAAGAGCACTAGTGACACTTATCACTTTCTAGGCCCATCACTTATTTCGTAGTCAAGTAGGAAACAGAATTTTGTTGCCCTATCCACTACCGAGGCTGAATACATTGCACTAGGTAGTTATTGTGTACAAGCTCTTTGGATAAATTAAACCTTAAAAGACTTTGGAATATATCAAGAAACTATAGAATTAAGGTATGATAATAAAAGTGCAATTGATTTAACTAATAATCTAGTTCATCATTCTAGATCTAAACATATAGTTGTTTGCCATCATTTTATTAGAGACCATATAAAGCAAAATTCAGTAAAGGTTAATTTTATAAGCACAAATTCACAGCTTGCGGATATTTTCATAAAACCACTTCCAGATTCTCATTTTTCTATGCTAAGACTAAAATTAGAAATCCTAGACATTTCAAGCCGATGAATTCACATAAGTATTATGAAAAAATATTAAAACAAAAATTATAATTATAATTAAAATAACTAACATATTGCAACAAAATTATATTGAAAAGCACTCACGAACATCACATCATAGTTCACTGAAATTATTACAAATACTTGTTCATCATAGAATACAGAAATAGGAAAGTACATACAATTCACTATCGCCCAGCGATACTAGTTGTCATCTGGAAATATCCCCAGAAGTCGTTTTCTATCTGAAACCTCAGAAATCTCGGTTATCCCCAACACTAGTATCCTCCTGATCTTCAGTGGAGCTCTAACCGCTGCTCTGTGTCCGACGAGGTCGGCGCATTGACTATCGTGGAGGCTCCACGACCGAGTTTTCCCACTCTGCTGCCTCTGCCAGAGTTGGTTTCAGTTTAAGGCTCTTTATCAGAAATTTAATAAATTTCTGCATTCCCGCGTGGTGCTTTTTCACTTCCCGCTTATGTTCCTAAAATGGCTCTCACAAGTCATTCAGTACTTCTCGTAGTGATCCACCTCTTGGGAGTGGTGGATTTCTAATACTTAATGAGGGTTCACTACTCCGCATGGATCCACCTTGTGACCCACGAGCACTAGTATGAGTGGTACCTGTATGAAATATCGTAGGTGCACAATCATCAAAGTAGAATTCCTGGTCGATCCAATTGTATTTCTTGTATAGGATACATTGGATAATAACACTCATCGGTAGTGTATTCAGTTTCTTGCACATAGGATTCTTAAGTCTATACGTGTACTGAATAATGGATAAAATCAAGTCTAGCACGTCAAATGGCTCCCTCTCTAGGATCATGTAAGTAACATAACTCAGTTGAGTCGTTATCTTTCTAGTGTCCCGGGACTTGAGCATAATCATATGTCTCAAGATATCCTGCACTAAACGTGCATCCGGAGTGAGTGTGGTTGTGGATTGGATTAGGTTTTTCATGGAATTACCATGTAAAGCCATATTCAAAAGGGTCCAATCCCTATCTTTCCTATAGTTTTGCACTACATCCAGTACATAATCCCGCTCAATTAAACCAAACTCATCTCTTAAGTCATGGTGCGTTATCTCCACAGTTTGACCTTGGATTTTCAATCTCACTCCGCCATTCAGTTCAGTAAAATTTGGATCCCTTAGGTGGTTGTAAAATACTCTAATTAATACTAAAGAAACCATATCTGGCAGTATAACTGACATTATACCTGCCATTACCAATAAATCATGAATGTGTGTGTGCCAGACTTGATCAAATTATATCACTTTACCCACACCGATGTTTTAATTTTAGATCCTCAAAAATGTTTGATACGCAGAGTGAGTATCGCTACATGTGCTCCTCCTATCCTTAGAACTTGAAGCCATAACTGCAAATAGAAATAAAACATAGTTTTAGTAGCTGAAGCGATATCGTCGGGCGATAGTGAGTATCGCCGACGATATCAAAAATTGTTGAATCTATTGTTTTAAACTTGCATTCTCTCAAATCAACATTCCTACTTCCTAAATAATCAACAAGATTCACTTATTCACGAGTTGACTTAACAAAGTTTAATAACCAAATTTTTTTTCCTATTCATCATCTTCTTCCCAAAGTTTCATTTTTATTCAGCAATCTATCATAAAAGAACTAGATCTATGCTCTTCATACTAGATCCAAGGTTCCTCTACACATATTTCATAGATCTATGTCTTCTTCATCCAAATCTTCACTTTTCATACGCATGCCTAATCCTAGCAAAACAACATAAAAACTGAAATTTTCCTCCCTAAAATTTCATGACATGAATTCTCCAAACATTTGAATCATCAAATCCTAAAGAAAGGAAACAAAAATTCCCACTCATACCTCAATTTGGAAGTTTCGCCGGTGTTAGTTCCGTCTTTCGCTCAAGGGCTTTAGGAGAAAGTGCTCCAAACAATGCTTTGACTTCAGATTTGGCATTATTTATAATTCCGAGCTATCGCCGATCAGCGATATCCGCTATCGCCTGGCGATAGCCCGAATTTACCAATCTGTATTTTTTTGTTTTCATATTGCTATACTGCACAATAATCCTCCTTTATCATGTTTAGGCATTGTACAATTTATACACTCTTATATGGGGTTTGCTCTAATATTGTGTTCTCTTCAAACTTTGTTTTTATCATTTTGTATATACAACTCTCCTATTATATTTTAATTGAGAAATTGTTTTCGCATGCCTCTAAGTATGAGAAATATTTTATTTATGATAATGCTCTCTCACACACAATTGTGAAAATTTTCATATGTATTTATCATTACTTCCTATGTGAATTGTGAGTGTTCTACCATAACCACTGAAAAGTCATGATAAAACTATTGCTTTATCATTATTTTCTTTGCACAATTCATATTTGCTTATCATATATTGCTGCACAAGTGAATTTGGAGTCATGTGTCAAGTCTCAAAGAAGCAATTTATTCTTCTTACGCAAAATAGAAAATACAACAACAAAATAATACAACAAAAACAAAACAAAAAAACGGGTTGACAAGGAACCTCCACCAAGCATTATTCATCCTCCTGATAATTCTTCATAAGCATTGTGAGGTTGAACACCTTGAACAGAATTGTAAAATATCTTGTGTAAACTTTATATGACTATTCATTTAATCTTTGTGCTCTGAATTCTTGGGTACAAGTACGGTTAATTGTGTATATTTCTTGGTTATGTCTTTTCACATGTTTTGCACTTGATTTTTCTTTTTGTGGTTTTTCCTGTTTGGCTTCCGCAATCACTCTGCTTTTCTTTTGATAATGCCAAAATGGGGAGAATTTTCTGAGAAATCATTCCTTCAGATTACTTCATTAGGATTACTTTAATCTAAAACTTTAAAAAAATTTCAATGGTTTCATCTTCTTTTATACATGTAGGGGGAGTTACATCTAAGAGGGGTTTGTGCATATACAAATACTTCATCTTGCTAATCATGTTTTCTATTAATTTATATATCATTCATGATTTCTTTCTAAGATGATTTGTTATTATCAAAAGGGAAGATTGTTGGAGCATGCATTCCACATTTCTTGATTTGCTAATAACAAATCTCGTTTGTATTTGATCATATGGTGTTTATGATGTGCAGATATCACAGATCTAACATTACAATCATTTGGGCTTTGATTCGGGTTTGAACCGAGGAATTAAGGTGATAACGCCTGGCGATATCCACTATCGCCAACAGGCGACAACTCAATGACAGTTACAACATTATCTCCACGGCGTGCAGTTACACTCATTATTGCCCTGCAATATCGATATTGCTCAGGCTATAGCGCACGATTGTCCATGATCGATTCATCCCGCAGAAGTTTCGAATTCATGGGACACGTGGTGGCCGGATAGGATATCGCTTGCATGCGATATCCAGTATCACACAGCGATATCGTTAAAGTATAAAAGAGGCTCATTTTTTTGTGGAGATTACGATTTTCATT
This sequence comes from Platanthera zijinensis, assembly GCA_039513925.1. NCBI lineage: Eukaryota > Viridiplantae > Streptophyta > Magnoliopsida > Asparagales > Orchidaceae > Platanthera > Platanthera zijinensis. Next base: position 15,679,118 of record CM077084.1, read on the forward strand.
TTCTGGAGTGTCCCTTCCCGTGCATCCTGTCCAGAAAGCTCCAGCATCCAGAAAAACTCCATCTTCCCAAAAAAGTTCAAGCGCGGAAAAGTGACGACTCGTACACGGCTTCTGAAGCAACCCTAGCAAGGATTCGTGGGCATCTTCAACACTTCATTAAGAGGGAGTTTTCATTTTGAAAATTATTCTTTTTCATTCTTCATTTTTTCATTGTAATTGATAGAGGAAATCGGCGCCTTGTGCGTGACGTCTAGGTCCGTGTGTGGCTTAATTAGGAGAGAATCACCGCCTTGCGCGTGGCATCTAGGGCCTTGTGCGACTTAGGGAGTTTTCGTTGCCTTCTGTGCAGCGACTAGATCGTGGTGTGATCTAGGGGGAAGCTAGTATCATGATCTAGGAAGAGATACGCTATAGCCGGCTAGTTCTTGTTAGAAGGACTAGTGAAATAAAAAAGTTTATATTTTTCATAGTCTTGATCTCTAGCTCTATAGAGATACGTTGTACTCTGTTTTAATATTTGTGAAATAAAATATCATCATTTTTATTCTTATGATTTTCTAAGTGTTTATCTTTGTTTCTGAAAAATTAATTTTGATTTTTGCAATTAGTTCACCGAGGAAAAATAGTTTAAGAAATAAAAATTTATTAACCTTTATTCACCCCCCTCTAAGGGCGCCCCACGATCCAGCAATCACTACTACTAATCGGCGTCAGGTGATGATGATGAGAGTTTTGTTATAGCTTCCGCTTTGAGATGTTGTGAGAGAGGGATTTTATTTCATTCTGGCATGTGCCGGACATAAGCCCTTACTCTCTTCTTTGTACTCATTGTGGGCTATACTTTCATTTATATGATGATGAAGTTGTGACTTGTGGACTTGCGAATATTTATTTAATTTCTTTTCTCCAATTGGCCTAAAGGTTGAATGATCGTAGTAGCCGACAGGATCGGCGTCATGCGGTGATGACTAACCCGTGAGTTAGTGTCTCTGTAAGACGGTGGTTCTGCGCGCCTCTCCACTTCAACCAACCCACTTGAATTCTATGTGTCACATCTTTATCAATAACCGCTATTTTGACAAACCGTATATATTGATCCAAGATATTTAAAATACTCACTACGAGAAATATCTTGATCACCAAACTTAAAAAACTTATGATATTAGAAAATTTAATAAAATAATATATATATATATATATATATTTATATATATAATTAATTGTAACTGCTATTTTGACAAACGGTTATCTGTTCTAAACAGCTCTGCAAACACAGACTACCAAATAAATCTTCATTTCCAACAACCAGTTTTCAACTGCTTCATTTACAAATTTGCATTTAGAAAAGCTAATTTTACAACCGCAACCGCTTTCCCAAATGAAACATAAGAATCACCTCACAAACGTTATTCGTTTGAACATAAAAGTGGATGAAGTTTCTTAGGCCGTTAACAAATGATAATTTAATCCCCATGTTCATGACCGCCATCACCATGTCAAACGAAACCTTAGAGCTTTGACCAATCCGGCCGGGGGCTGAATCACGCCCGTTAGGTGGGACGGGCCGGTCTGATTCAGGTTTTAAAAAGTTGGTTGGCAGATAGATTTAACTCACTTTTAGAAGTACATAATTTTAGAAGAAATAAGATAAATTAAAGGAAAAAATATTTACTGTGCAGGTGATCGGACGGTTACCCGTTCATCTCTTCCATGAAATGGATGTGTCTTTTTAATTCCGTTGGAGGGGGGAGAGAGAGAGAGAGAGAGAGAGAGAGAGAGAGAAGCACAAAGAAGCCACGTTTCTTCTTCTTCTTCCTTCTCCGCAAGGTCTCCCACGAGAAGCAAGCGATCTGAAGTCCTCGAGCTACCTCCGCTTTTGCGGGCATTTTATAAGTTGCAGCAACTCCTCTTATGTTGCGTTTTTTGCGGGGTTATTGAGTTTTACCGATCTGCATTCACCACCTTCTCTTGTCCTTGTTCTTCGCTTTTTACCCAAAATTACCTTTAAATTCGATTCATCATCCTCGTTGTTGAAAAATAAGTACATCTGTGCTTCCCTGATCCGTGCTTCGCTAGATTCAAACTCTGGAGTACTGCAACCTTCTTTTGAACTGAGCTTTTCTTTCTAGATTTTGTTAATATTGGTATTGAGGCATTAGTTGATTGCGTTAATACTGGTTTGTATTCAGGCTGCGGGTTTATCAATTGGTGGGCGAGAATGAGAGCAGAGCTATGGTTTTGCATATGGATTTCCTTTCTCTGGGGATCCTGCGAAGGGAGATTCGTGGTGGAGAAGAACAATTTGAGGGTGACATCGCCTGAAACATTGAAGGACGTGTATGAATGCGCTATTGGGAATTTCGGTGTTCCTCAATACGGCGGAACGATGCTAGGGCTCGTGGTTTATCCGAAAACGAATAAGAAGGCGTGCAAGGGCTTTGATGAGTTTGACATCTCGTTCAAATCTAAGGCAGGAGAACTTCCCACCTTTGTTCTTGTCGAGAGAGGAGGTTAGCTCTTTATCTGATTCAATTGAGGATGTTCCCTTTATCGATCTTAATTTTTACTGGAGCTATTCATACTATTTTGTAAGTTTTGATTCGATCTTCTATGATGATCTGATTGTTTATTTCTGAGCATTTTTTTTTATGAAAATATTGGTTCTTTAAGTTTGGAGTTAGGTTAGAAAAGGATTGCTGAATTGAACTGAGAGGATTTAGTGATTAACTTGATGTTTGAATGGGTTCCTGGTTGACACGCATGTTCTGTTGTCATCACTTGAACAAAGAGTATTTAAAGTAAAAAAGAGAAGAAGAAAATTTCTTTGACGCCACCATCATAAAATGTGTGTTTGGCATGACAATAGTTATGACCGACGTCAAAAAAGGAAAAAGTAGTTTTGAACATAAAAGTGGATGAAGTTCTTAGGTGAGGTCGGGCATATAGGAACCTATGTTGCACCGACACCGACACGGGACACGCGACACGACACGACACGACACGCGACTCGTCAATTCTCAAAAAATATCATATTCCGACACGCTGGGACACGTGTATTAAATATTCATTTTTTATAATTAAGAAAATCCTAAAACATTTAACTAAAAATAAAAAAATAACAATTAACAAATATTTAAATAAATTAAGTTATGTTTAAATATTACTCATCAACTATTCAAATGCAAAACTTAACAAATGATCAAAAAATGATAGAACATTAACACATTACCATTATATATCATCAGTAAAAATAATGGATTTACATGCAAACTTTTTTCCCCACTTTCAATCTTCCTTTTTCTAGAGAAAATATCTAGGTCACTAGTAGATCCACTTTCACTACTTGAAATGCTAGAAAGGGGTAAAGACACTTCTAATACAAATTGCCACCCGCCTCACCATGAGTAGCTAACTTAGGCACACGCGTGTCTGATTGAGCGGGACACGCGAGTCCCGCGTGAGCCAGCTTGTCAGGTTTCCGACTCGAGTGTCAGATATCCGACTCGAGTGTCGGATTTCCGACTCGAGTGTCGGATTTCCGACTCGAGTGTCGGAGAGTGTCGGAGAGTCGGACGAGTGTCGGACTCTCCGACACCGACACGTTGGGCATTTTGAAGTGTCGGTGCTTCATAGATAGGAACTATAATTCATAACCACCATGTTCATGACCACCACCTCCGTGCCAAACAGAGCCTAAGTTAGCTGGAATGGAAGAATCGCTGGATAATTTTTTCCCTACAGCTACATGTGAAGTACAATTTGAAGCTTATACAACAACAACACTCAAGCCTTTATCCCACTATAGTGGGTTAGACTATATTGATTCTTTGTTGCCATTGTGCCTTATCTTTTGTCATAATCTCACTGATTGTTAAGTACATCATGTCTTTCCTTATGGTTTCATTCCAAGTATTTATTGGTCTACCCTTCCCTCGTTTAACATGCTTAGTGACTAGACTCTCACAACTCCCAACAGGTGCCTCTAATGGTCTCCTTTGTACATGTCCAAACCATCTTAGTCGAGCTTCTACCATCTTATCTGCAATTGATGCTACTCCTATCTTATCCCCGATGCATTCATTCCTAATTTTATCCGGTCTCGTGTTTCCACACATCCACCAAGCATTTTCATCTCTGCAACTCTCATTTTTTGCTCATGTACACAATTCACTGCCCAACTCTCAGAATCATAGAGCATTGCTAGTCTAATTGCAGTACGATAAAACTTGCCCTTAAGTTTTATTGATACCTTACAATCACATAAGATCCCTGACGCGCCTCTCCACTTCAACCAACTCGCTTGGATTCTATCTGTCACATCTTTATCATTACCTCCGTCTTTTTTATCTATCGATCCAAGATATTTAAAACACTTACTACGAAAAATATCTTGATCACCCAACTTAATAACAAGTCATCCGCCCTTCTTGCACTGCTAAATTTAAATTCCATACCCTTTCTTTCTAAAGTGTCTCGCCAAGATTCAAGTTTGGCGTTTACACACTTGTGCGACTCATCGACCAAAACAATATCATCCGCAAAAAATAGACATCAAGGTATTACTTGTTGGATATGTGTGGTGAGCTCATCTAAGATAAGAGTAAAGAGATAAGGGGTCAGTTTGTTTTAGCGGTGGCGGTGACAAAAGGAGTTGTGAGAATTGAGCTGTAGAAATGAAGCTATGAGAATGAAGCTATTTAGAATGGAGAAACAGTTTGGTAAAACTGTTGGTGGTTCCAAGGTGATCGTAAAACAATCAAGGCTAGTCCCACTGTCAAAGCTATATGAGTCTATAAGGTTGCACATAAGAGTGTTTGGAGAAATTGGAGAAAAGATTGTGTTGGCCCCCTCATATGAGATATGATAAAGGGACCAAATCTATTACATAAAGAATACAAACGAGTTGCGTCGAGTGCGTATCGATGCACGTCGAGTGTGTATCGACGCAGATCGACTTGATGTCGACACAACCAAGCTCAATGTCAAAGCCAGTTCATTATTGACGCAACGTCAAGTTCTACTCGACGCAGGTGCGTCGACGCAGGTGCATCGACGCAGTTGCGTCGAATGCCGTCGAGTGTATCTCGACGTTGCGTCGATTTCTTATCGACGCACGTCGAGTGCAAGTCGACGCATGTTTAGTTTTGGCGGATTTCTAATGAGACTTTTGTCTGTTTGTTTTCTTAATGTATAAATAGATTTAGAAAAGAGTTTTCCAAGTAATTGCTAGTGTGTGCTTTTGAAGCCGTCACTAATCTTAGATCCCATCGTGACTTCACCTTATCGTCTGTTCTCCTGGAGCAAACATAGCAGTTTGTGGAGACGCAGAGGGCATTCTTTTCTCCATACCAAATCTTGTTGGACAAGGTCTTGGTGTTCTCCTCCACTCATGTGGGTACTTGTAGAGCCGCAGATCTATTTCTGCGCGGACTCAGCCTTTTGGAGCATCTTGGTTGAGTATTGACTCAATCCATCTAAGTTATATTGCAATCTCTTTTTCGTTTTACTTCTTGATCAATGTTTCATCGCAAGATCCAGTTTCTGTTTGGGGTTTTCTTGAACTCTATTCCGCTGCGCACATATAATGTGTTATTCCACTTCTGTATAGAAAACCCAACAGTGGTATCAGAGCGAGGTTATACGATGATCGTTGTTTCAAAAGTTTGCTGAATGCAGTGTGTGTAAATCTGGAAATTTAGAAGTGTTTTAAATGCCCAGATTTATTCCTGACGCTGCCCATTGGACCCCATTAGGGTCTTTGCCCCTAAGACCCCCCCAGGGGCGTAACCCCTTGGATCCCCGCCAGGAACGCCTGTGATTATGTTGTGTTTTTCCTGTTTTTAGGAAATATTTCTCCTTAGCAGTAACCGTCCCTCTGAATGGTTTGTGAAACCAAATGTCTTTGATATTGAATCTGACATTGAGAGACGGGCTTGTCTACTGCATAAGTTGAGATGTTTTGTCTGTGTCCAATGCATGTAATCTGAAGATTTAGAATAGTTCTAATTGTTCAGATTTAGCCCTTTTTTATCAAGCGTTGATGTTTTTTATTTTGTGCACATCTGAGATATATTTGGATTGTGAATGTGCACAATAGTTAAGTGTCAATTATGATTAAGTGTTAATCAATCATCTTAAAATCCCTTATCTAATATTAAGTATTCAGATGCCTTCCGATGAATGACACTCTCACTGCTTCGATCGATAAAGTGCGAGCTTATTAAAGAAAGGTGCATTAATCTATCTTGTTAAGAGTGCGAACGGATAATTTAGATATCCCACTGTCGACATCGAATCTAACTTAACTAGGTGAACTCAAAGGTTGAGTGCCTAAAGACATAGGGTTGATATGCAAGCGGATAATTTTGATATCCCACTGTTGACATTGAATCTAACTTAACTAGGTGAACTCAAAGGTTGAGTGCCTAAAGGCATAGGGTTGACATGCACCATTTGATGGATGGTAATAAAGAGTTATTCACCAACTATACAAGATTTGCATGATGATGCAATTGACAAGCATTGTCTACCTAAATAATCACACTATGAGTGAACAGCCAAAACTGACTTATGGTGTTGGTGAAATACAGATCTTGTCCACTAGAGAGAAGCTTGCATAAACTCTCTGAATTGATATTAAAGGTTATCAATTTGATTAAAATAGTCGGTGTCTTTTAATTAAAACTCATATTAAAATATAAAATGTATTTTGAAATATACTACTAAAATCACTTTGCATAAATTCCTTATAAAATTTCCATGACAATTGGATCGCACTTCACCATATCCCTGAAAGCTATTCTTGAGAAGGATAAGCTGAATAAGACAAATTTCCTAGATTGATATAGGAACCTGAGAATTATTCTCAAGCAAGAATACAAGCTCTATGTCTTGGAAGAAGACCCCCCTGCTGAGCCAGCCACTATTGCCCCTCGGGCAGATAAAGATGCTTACAAGAATTATGATGATTCCTTGGATGTCGAATGTCTCATTTTTGCCACTATGAATTCTGATTTTCAAAAGCAACATGAGAGCATGACATGTTATGAGATGGTCGAGCACCTAAAGAAAATGCTTCAAGGTCAGGCTCAATATGGGAGATTTGACATATTCAGGGCGTTGTTTCAGTGCAAGATGAGAGCTCGAGACCTAGTAGGGACTCACGTACTCAAGATGATTGGGTGTATAAAGAACTTTGAAAGACTGAGCTTTCCTTTGTGCCAAGAGTTGACACTGATCTGATCCTGCAATCGTTGCCGGACAGTTATGAACAATTTATCTTAAACTACAATATGAATGAAATTGACAAGACACTGCCCGAGCTCCTAGGCATGTTGAGAACTGCCGAAATCGACATAAAGAAGACCAAGCCTACTAGCCTCATACTGATGGTGCATAAAGGCAAGGACAAGGTCAATGGATCGAAAAAGACTAAGGTGAGACCTAAGTCGTATCTTGATCCCAATTCTTCAATACTGAAGAAGAAGAGTTTGGGAAAGAAAGAGAATTGCCACCACTGTGGCAAAGCTGGTCATTGGAGAAGGAATTGTACTCTTTACATTGAGGATTTGCAGAAGAAGGGAAGTATGACTTCCGCTTCGGGTATATTTGTTATAGAAATAAACTTTTCTGCTCCTTCATCTTGAGTATTGGATACCGGATGCGGTTCTCACATTTGTACTAATGTGCATGAACTGAGAAGGAGAAGATTGCTGGGTAAAGGAGAGGTAGACTTGCGCGTTGGAAATATAGTAAGAGTTGTTGTCGTCAAGGTTGTCAGGATCGAGATCCTAGATGAGATCGTTTTGAGGTTGGATCGGATCGGATCATAGGATCGGATCAAGGATCGCAAGATCTAACAACATTTATAAATTAAGACTGAAAAATAAAATTGAATTTTGTATCATTAAGTTACATGCTCAATTAATTAAAAAAATCAATAAATTGAGTAGTATTTGAATAACTATATTAAATTTTTTTGAATAACCAAATCAAAAAGATAATATCATACTAAGCTCAATTTCAGTTTCAGATAAGACACTTAATGTTTACTAACAAAAGAAACAAATATGGACTGGAAGCGACCGAAGAAGCCGCTCTTGGCCTCTATTTGCAGTCGACAATCAACACTTGGAATACGGTAAAACAACATGATATGATTCTGTGATGGGGTATAAGGGTGGGATTGGGATAAGTTTAAACAATGGGTTATGGGTGTTGGAACGATTGAATGAGATCAGGATAGGGTTAGACATGTTTCTTGTTACCTTTGGCCATACCGGTAGAATCGGGTCAGGATCGCGATCCTAAAGATCCTAAGATCCGGATTGCGATTCCAGACGTAGATGTGTCTATTTAGATCCTAGGTAAGATCCAGATCGATTTAGATCTTACGATCCGGATCGCGATCCTGATAACCATGGTTGTCGTTGTCGTAAGAGTTTAACATCTTTCTTTGCCCACTTGGTTTGTAATAAAATTAGATAATTATTATTTTGTTCCAACCATAACTAAAAACATAATATATGTTTCATATCTTGATATGAAAGGATTTTCTTTCATCATCAAGAATAATTGTTGTTCTATATTTATGAATAATGTCTGTTATGGTGTAGCCCAATTATTTAATGGTTTATATATTTTGAACTTAGAGCATCCGATCTATAATATAGAGACTAAAAGACTAAGTACGAATGATTCTAATCCTACGTTCCTCTGGCATTGTCGTTTGAGCCACATAAACGAGAAAGACATATCCAACTTCCATAAACATGGATTATTAGACTCATTTGATTATGAATCATTTGAGCGATGCGAGTCTTATTTATTGGGCAAGATGACTAAAGTCTCTTTCACTAGTCATACTGAGAGGACTGATGATCTCTTGAGTGTAATACATAGTTATGTATGCGGACTCATGACTTCTATGACTAGAGGTGGGTACTACTACTTCGTTATATTTACTAATAATTTCAGTAGATACAAATATGTACATCTTATGAAGTGTAAATCCAAAACCTTTGAAAAGTTCAAGGAGTTTAAGGCTCTATTTGTTTGGGCGTTTCGCTGCTCCGTTTTGGGCAAACGCCGCCGGAAGGAGGGTAAACAAATGAACCTCCGGCGGCGTTTGCTCCGTTTCCACCCGCCCACCTTGAGAAACGCCCCAAAAAGCTCCGTTTGGAGCAGCCACCTCACCCCTCCGGTTCGAACACTCCGTTTCCACCCGCCGGATCGACACGCCACCGCCGAACCAAATGGAGCCTAAGAATGAAGTAGAGAACCAACTGGGAAAGAGGATAAAAGCACTCCGATCTGATCGAGATGACGAATATCTGAGTCATAAGTTTCGTGATCATCTGAAAGTTTGTGGTATTGTATCACAACTCACTCCACCTAAAATACCACAACATAATGGTGTGTCTGAGAGGAGGAATCGTACTTTATTAGACACGTTACAGTCGATGATGAGTCATATAGATTTGTCTGTTTCTTTTTGAGATTTTGCTTTAGAGACTGCTGCTTTCGCTTTAAATCGCGCTCTAACGAAAACAGTTCTAAAGATATCATATGAGATATGGACCGAGAAACGTCCTAGTATATCTTTCATGAAGATTTGGGGCTGTGAGGCATACGTGCGACGTCAAATGCATGACAAGCTGGAACCTAAGTGAGATAAATGTTATCATTCGGGGTATCCTAAGAAAACCAAAGGGTACTACTTTTACCTACCGTCTGAGGGCAAAGTGTTTGTTGGAAGAACTGATGCGTTCTTGGAGAAAGAGTTTTTGTCAAAAAAGACAACCAAGGTAGAGTTTGAAGAAATTCAAAAATCACATGTTGTGAATGAACCTAAATTGGAACCTGAGTAAAGACTACAAGTTGTTGTAGCTAGAGAGTCTGCTCAGAGAACACAAGTCCTACGTAGATTTGGTAGATCTAGATTTAAGCCTGAGAGAGATGAATTTCTCGTGTCTTAAATAGCTAATGTGTTGCTTATGAATCTTGATGATAAGTCTGCAACCTACTAAGAGCCTATGAATGGACCAGACTCCGAGAAGTGGTTTGAGGTCATGAAATCTAAAATGGACTCCATGTATGCAAACCAAGTTTGGAACCTGATGGAGTATGACCCATAGGGTGCAAGTGAGTCTTCAAGAAGAAGACTGACATGTATGTGAATGTACAGACATTCAATTGACGACTAGTGCCCAAAAGTTTCAAGAAAATTTATGGTGTTGACTATGATGAGACCTTTTCCCCTGTTGCTATGGTAAAGTCCATCAGAATTCTGCTTGTTATTGCTGCGTATTATGACTATGAGATCTGACAAATGAATGTTAAAACAACTTTCTTTAATGGAAACCTTCTTGAGGAAATGTATATGATGCAAACCGAGGGTTTTATACATGTAAATACAACAACACAACACTCAAGCCTTTATCCCACTATAGTGGGGTCGGCTATATGGATCCTTTGTCTCCATTATGCCATATTTTTTGTCATAATCTCACTAATGCTTAAGTACATCATGTCTTTCCTTACAGTTTCATTCCAAGTCTTTATTGGTCTACCCCTCCCTCGTTTAACATGCCTAATGATTAGACTCTCACAACACCTAACAGGTGTCTCTGATTGTCTCCTTTGTATGTGTCCAAACCATCTTAGACAAGCTTCTCGCATCTTCTCTGCAATTGGTACTACTCCTGTCTTATTCCTGATACTTTCATTCCTAATTTTATCCAATCTCGTGTGTCCACACATCCACCTAAGCATTCTCATCTCCACAACTCCCATTTTTTGCTCATGTACACAATTCATTTCCCAACACCCAGAATAATAAAACATCGCGGGTCTAATTGCAGTACGGTAAAACTTACCCTTAAGTTTTAGTGGTACTTTACGATCACATAAGATCCCTGACGCTCCTCTTCACTTCAACCAACCCGCTTAGATTCTATGTGTCACATCTTTATCAATACCTCCGTCTTTTTGAACTATTGATCCAAGATATTTAAAACACTAACTATGGGAAATATCTTGATCACCCTACTTAATAACGAAGCCGTCTGTCCTTCTTGTACTGCTAAATTTAAGCTCCATATACTCCGTCTTTGCCCTGCTCAACCTAAAACCCTTTTTTTCTAAAGTATCTCGCAAAGATTCAAGTTTTACGTTTACACCCTCGCGCATCTCATCAACCAAAACGATATCATCCGCAAATAATAAACACCAAGGTATTGCTTGTTGGATATGTCTAGTGAGCTCATCTAAGATAAGGGTAAAGAGATAAAGGCTTAAAGCTGAACCTTGATGTAAGCTAACGACATTAACCCGAGAGTTTTATGTATTCAAATAAAGTCACTAAAATATGCAAGCTGCAGAGATCCATTTATGGGTTGAAACAAGCTTTTCGAAGCTGGAATCTTCGTTTTGATAAGAAAATCAAAGAGTTTGGTTTCATCAAGAATGAAGATCCTTGTATTTCAAGAGTATTAGTGGAAGCATTGTTGTCTTCCTGATATTATATGTAGATGACAGACTGCTGATCGAGAATGACATTCCGACTCTGCAAGTTATTAAGAACAACCTAGAGAACTGCTTTTCTATGAAAGATTTGGGCGAAATGACTTATATACTTGGTATTAAGATCTATAGAGATAGATCGAAGAAGTTGTTGTGTTTGATCCAAAGTACATACATTGAGAAGGTGTTGAAACGGTTCAGCATGCTTGAGTCTAAGAAGGGATTCTTACTCTTGTCTCATGGTGTGAGTCTCTCTAAGGACCAATGTCTTAAATCTTTGGAAGATAAGGAACACATGAATTTGATTTCATATGCTTTGGCAATTATATCAATCATGTATGTGATGTTATGTACTCGATCTGATGTCTCCTATGCTTTGATCATGACTAGCAAGCATCAGTCTGATCCCGGTGATAGTCACTGGACAGTTGTCAAGAATATCATAAACTACTTGAGAAGGACTAAGGATATGTTCTTGGTATTTGGTGGAGAGGAAGAGCTCATTGTAAATGGTTACACGGATGCTAGCTTCCAGACTGATAGAGAGGACTAAAAGTCCCAATCAAGTTTTGCCTTTTTCCTGACTGGAGGAGTTGTGAGCTGGAAGAGTTCCAAATAGGAGACAGTTGCTGATTCTACAACAGAGGCCGAGTATATCGCTGCTACAAATGCGACGAAGCAGGCTATGCGGATTAGGAAATTCATTGTCGAGCTTGATTTAGTTCCCAGCATTGTTGATTCTGTAGTTCTCTACTGTGACAACAATGGTGCTATTGCACAAGCTAAGAAACCTAGATCTCATCAACGCTCCAAGCACATACTTCGGCAGTTCCATCTTATTCGAGAGATTGTCGATCATGGAGATGTGATCATATATAAAGTACCGACTGTAGAGAATATTGCCGATCCACTGACGAAGCCTCTTGCACAGAGAAAACATGATGGTCATACTAGATTAATGAGTATTAGATACCTGAATGATTGTCTCTAGTGGGAGACTTGTGGATTGTATATGTGTCAGTTGTTATTCATGTGATGAATAAAATACTTTATATTTTTTTTTAAATTTATGTCAAGTTCTTTTGTTATGTCAACTGTTTTTATATGATATATTAGTTATCATAATAAATGTCCTTAGAATGTTCGCTTCCATAGGAATTCAAGTGCATGACTTAAATGTGAGGGTCTATGTTTATAAGAAACTTCATTCTTAAATGGTCTTTGATCGGAGTATCATCTTAAAAGCTAAAGACGATGATGGTATATTAAGACTAACATGTAGGTTGACTGATGACCAGTTCTCACAGGTCATGATATTGTGATATCAAGTCATCACATGAGTACTTATTAGTGAACAAGTTGTACTGGATAGACTCACCATGAAACTACTTTGTGGATTGTTATATGAACGTGTCACAAGTAGGTCTCAAGTGATAATGGTATTTGTGGTTCTTTGACCTAAAGTCACAACATTCATCAAGTGAAGAAGAACGTGTTTTGATGTCATCAAAAGTCTTTCTTGAGAAATGTTGATGATCATGGTGGTTATTGGGTATGTTACGAGTCATTTGGGTGTTTGTGTGTGGACAAAAATGTAATTTGTCCTCTTATATGACATGAGTTACATTCACCGGCCCTTTGATGGAATGAGACTGAGAAATACATGATCATGCTTGTTTGAGTCAATATAAATATTGGGCCCACAAATTTCTAGAAGTTTATTCTAGATCAAGAAACTAGGATTGAATAATTATAAGGGTGACACGGTCCATGCCTCTAGTCCTATTCAGATGTAAAAGATAAAGGGACATGACAACACTGATACATTGGTCATAAAAGGCTTGTTGAGTTATGAACTCTTATTGCTTGGATAACAATGTTGTATTGCTAGATGTCGCTCATTATTTGTGAGACTTTTGTTGATACATTGTGATCAAGTGAGAGGCTGTTAGTGTTTCCATGGTGATCGCAAAGCAATCAAATAGTTAGTCTTATTGCCAACGCGATATGAGCCTATAGGGTCACACATAAGAGTATTTGGAGAAATTGGAGGAAAAATTGTGTTGGCCTCACTCATATGAGATATGATAAAGTTGCGTCGAATGCGTATCGACGCACGTCGAGTTCGTATTGACGTACGTCGAGTGTCTATCGACGCACATCGACTTGATGTCGACGCAACCGAGCTCAATGTCGAAGCCAGTTCATTATCAACGCTACGCCAAGTAGAAATCGACGCAACGTTGAGTTCTACTCGACGCAGGTGCGTCGACTGCGTTTCGACGCAGTTGCATTGAATGCCATCGAGTGTTTCTCGACATTGCGTCGAGTTCTTATCGACACACGTCAAGTGCAAGTCGACGCATGTCGACCAAGGTTGTCAGGATCGATATCCTAGATGAGATCGTTTCGAGGTAGGATCAGATTTGATAGTAGGGTCGGATTGAAGATCGCTTTATAAAATCAGGATCGATTTACAAAATCAGTATCGATTTATAAAATCTGGATCGTAGGATCGTAAGATCCTATGATCTGGATCGCGATCCTGACAACCTTGATGTCGACGCATGTTGAGTTTTGGCGGATTTCTAAGGAGACTTTTGTTTGTTTGTTTTCCTGGGTATAAATAGACTTGGAAAAGAGTTTTCTAAGTAATTTCCAGTATGTGCTTTTGAATCCGTTACTAACTCTAGATCCCGTCGTGACTTCGCCTTGTCGCCGCCTCTCTTGGAACAAATCTAGCTGTTTGTGGAGACGCAGAGGACATTCTTTTCTCCATACCAAATCTTGTTGGACAAGGTGTTGGTGTTCTCCTCCACTCGCGTGGATATTTATAGAGCCGCAGATCTATTTCTGCGTCGACTCAGCCTTCTGGAGTATCTTGGTTGAGTATTGACTTAATCCATCTAAGGTATATTGCAATCTCTTTTTTGTTTTACTTCTTGATCAATGTTTCATCGTAAGATCCCGTTTCTGTTTAGGGTTTTTTTGAACTCTATTCCGTTGTACATATGATATGTTATTCCACTTCTGTATAGAAAACCCAACAAAAACAATGATGACAGAGCTGTTCAGAATGAAAAAACAGTTTGGTAAAACAACAGTGACGTTTCTATTAGTGGGAATCATGGGTGATGGGCTATCTGCACCCCAATTTTATTATATATTTTACCTCGACCTCATCAATTATAATTACAATTATAATAATTAAAATGGATTATAATTAATATTTATTATAATAATAACAAATATAATATATATATATATATACTTTAATGAAAATATACTTAGGATCTAATAATCATAATAATGAAAATATAATAATAATTATTATAAAATAATGATAATAATGAATATATAATTTGATTGCACGAACATTGAATCTAGCAGGCGTCGGCAGGGACCTCTTTCTAAGCATCCATGGCGGTGGTTCTCCAAGGCGTCCATGGCAGAGCTCACGAGTCCATGGCAGACCTTCTTGCCGGCGCCGTCCATGGCAGCGACTGAGGAGATTGGGGGGGGGGGGGGGCTTATCCAGGGCGTCTCGTCGGCGTCCATGACATAAATTCTCTCTGACGTCCATGAAGGAGGAGGAGATGCGGTTGATATATATATTTTGATACTAATATGGTTGATGAGATGCGTAAGGGTGTAAACGCAAAACTTGAATCTTGCCGAGACACTTTAGAAAAGAAGGGTAATAGGCTGAGCAGGACAAAAATAGAGTATACGGAGCTTAACTTTAGTAGTACAAGAAGGACAGATGGCGTCGTTATTAAGTTGGGTGATCAAGATATTTCTCGTAGTGAATGTTTTAAGTGTCTTGGATTGATAATTCAAAAAGACGGAGGTATTGATAAAGATGTGACACATAGAATCCAAACGGGTCGGTTGAAGTGGAGAGGCGCGCCAGGGATCTTACATGATCGTAAAGTACCATTAAAACTCAAGGGAAAGTTTTGCTGTACTAAAAGTAGACCAGCGATGCTCTATGATTCTGAGTGTTGGGCAGTGAATTGTGTACATGAGCAAAAATGGGAGTTGTGGAGATGAGAATGCTTAGGTGGATGTGTGGACACACGAGACTGGATAAAATTAGAAATGAAAGTATCAGGTTTATGGCAGGAGTAGCACCAATTGCAGAGAAGATGAGAGAAGCTCGACTAAGGTGGTTTGGACACGTACAAAGGAGACCATTAGAGGCACCTGTTAGGCGTTGTGAGAGTCTAGTCGCTGGGCATGTTAAACGAGGGAGGGGTAGACCAATAAAGACTTGGAATGAAACTATACAAAAAGATATGATGCACTTAGGCATTAGTGAGATTATGACAAAAGATATGACACAATACCAACAAAAGATCCATATAGCCGACCCCACTATAGTGGATAAAGGCTTGAGTGTTGTTGTTGTAATACAATTGATTTATTTGTGCCGCGGTGGGAACACTCCATTGAAAAGTAGCTCAGAGCTCCTGTCAGAATGCTCTGATGAGAAAGCAAAAAATTGGCACGTTGACAATGGAACGCTCGAACCAAGCAGATCAATATGCCCAATAACATTACGATACCAACGCAACAGAGCGAAAATGGTGAAACAAACGGACACAAGGGCTTAAAGTCGAATCTTGATGTAAGCCAACAGTGATAGGAAATTCGCGTGTTAATCCTCCAAATGTCCTCACCCTTGTCACTTAATTTGTATACATATCTTTGATTATGTCAATGTATGTTACATTTACACCTTTCTTTTCTAAGACTCTACATAAGATCTCTCTTGGAACTCTATCATAACCCTTCTCAAGATCGATAAGCAGCATTTGCAAATCTTGTTTTCTCTCTCAGTAATTGTCAATGAGTCTCCTCAAGAGATGTATAGCTTCCATAGTCGACTGCCCTGGCATGAATCCAAATTGATTCTCCGAGATGTCAGTCTCCCGTCTTACTCTTCTTAGTATTACTTGTTCCCATAGTTTCATAATATGACTCATCAATTTAATTCCTATATAATTAACACAAATTTATATATCTCTTTTGTTTTTATACAAAGATATCAAAATATTTTTTCTTCATTGGTCTGACATCATCTTTAACTTAAGTTTCTTATTGAAAAAATATGTAAGCCGCAAAATTTCTTTATTCCCTAAACATTCCATACTTCGATGAATGTATCGTCTGACCTAACCATCTTTCCATTTTTCATTTTCTTTAGAGTATTTTTTACCTCTGATACTTGAATTTTTCGATAAAATTTTATGTTTCTATACTTTTTCGATTACTTAACTCTTCCAAATTCAATTTATTGTCTTTTGCTTCATTATAAAAATATCTTTTTCAACACTTTTTAATATTCAGATCATCCGTCAAAATTATATCTGTTTCATCCTTTATGCATTTTACTTGACTTATATCTCTTGTCTTTATTTCTCTAGCTCGAGCAATTTTATATATGTCACGCTCTCTATCTTTGATATCTAGTTGCTTATAAAATTCTTCATAAGCTTGATTTCTTGTTGTACTTTCTGCATGTTTAGCTTATTTTTTAGCGACTTTATACCTAGCTAAGTTTTCATCACTCTACACGCGTAGAGTGATTTATGGCTGACCCTCTTTGCCCTCAGTTTGAAACTTATAAGGATATTTATTATTGGTTTTATTCCAATTATTTGAGATTATTGTTGTGAAACTCCATTTTCAATGCGTTTCCATTAAGCGCTGCATGGAATGTTAAACCCCTTTGCTTGAAATTAATTAAAAAAAGTATCCATGTTATCTTAGGCCTACAATCTACAATATCTTTTTTGTGCTCCTTTAATTTTATTTACTCATTTTATGAGGGCATTTCTACTATTTGTTGTACATGTCCAAGCCACCTTACTCATTTTTAGTTATCTTACCTTAGGTAGATGTTACTCGAGCTATTCCTCTAATATAATCTTTCCTTATTTTAACATTTTTATTTTTCTTGACATGGATCATCTTCCTTGGGAGTATATGTATGTGGTAGGGAGGGGGAGGAAGATCCTTGAAAATGGGGTCTTCTTGTTTCTCGTGTGAATGCATATGTGATTTTTGAGTTTGATTTTTGGTGGAGAGACTAATGAAATAAATGTAATTAGGCTTGAATTTTTTTATATTGCATTATAGTTGATCAGGGGTGGACCCAAAAAGTTTAACTAGGGTTGGTCCAATCAAAAGACGAATAAAAAAGGCAAGTTTTGGACAAAATAAAGTCTATTTTTTATAAACAAAAAAGAAACATAAACAATCGTATAGATCCTACTTCAATTGTGCACGATGATTTTTCACTTTATAGAATACATTTTTGATCAATTTTTTGCCAATTTTCTCAGTTAGTTCTCTCACAATGTATAAATTCATGCAATTTGCAAGAAATTCGTCCTTTATTTTGTTACAAAGCCTCGTCTTAACAAACTTCATTACAAAAAATGTTCATTTTGTAGTTGTTATTGGGATCTGTTAGAAAAGCCCAATTAAGGGCCCATGTTTTCTCTCCATGTATTAGTCCCACATTTTGTATTTAGGATTTCTCTTCTCATTCTTCTTCTATATAAGTGTATTCATACTTGTAACTATTCATTCAAGAAGTATATACAAGGTTTGAGGCCTCTCTTTACATGGTATCAGAGGCAACCGGTCTCCTCCTTGGGTTTCCGACCTAACAAATTTCTAGCCGCCTCTCTTCCTTCCCAGTCCGCGCGGCTTCCCTTAGCCGTGGACTCTTGCGGCCTCTCTTTTTTTACCCGCCTAAAATTCTGCCTTTCTCGTGGCTTCCACCTCCTCCACTTCCCCCCTCCTTTTATAATCCTCTCTCACGTGGGTCCACCTTCTCCTTTCCTTCTCTACCCGCGCGGGCTCTTTCTGTCCGCTGCGACCTCTCCTTTCTGCTGTCCGCTGCGGGCTCTCTCTTTCCTACTCGCGGCTTCCTCTCTTTGCCTAATCCGCTCGAGTTCTCTAACTCGCGGATTCTTCTTCTGACCGCTCGGGTTCTCTACTCGCGGCCTCTTCCTTCTCGCTGATCTCAGCTCGCCTCGCTCTGCTCTCCTACTCGCCGCGACCTGCCTCCTGTTCGTCGCGACCTGCCTCCTGCTCGTCGCGACCTGCTCTCCTGCTCGTCGCGACCTGCCCTTCTTTTCTGCTCGGTGCTATCTCGCCTTCTCCGCTGCGGCTTGCGGCAACTTCCGCGCGGTCTCTCTCTCCACCACGGTCTCTCCCTGCTCGCTAACCGCTGCTCGCGGCCACTTGCCTCTTCTGTTCGCCGCGACCTGCTTCTCGCTCGCTGCGGCCTCGTCTATCCGCTGCTGTCCTCCACTCTTGTTACTCGCCTGCGGCCTGCCTTGTCGCTTGGAATCTACCTTTGCTAGTCGTTTTTTGGTCGCGATCTCCTGCTCGCTGGAGTGTCCGCCGAGACCGTGCGACTACCTCTTCTCACTCTTCTAACCGCCCGACCTCTTCTGCTGGCCGCGCATGACTTCCGATACTTCTGCTGCTACTTCTGCTCCGCCAGCCCGTGCGGCTGCCTCGGCTTCCGAACTTCGTGACGAATTACGGATTACGACTATCTCCCTCACTGGCAAAAGGAACTTTGTTGAATGGGTTCACTCGGTTCGCCGTGTTCTGCAGACGAAGAGTCTTCTTCACCACTTGACCTGGGCCCCTCCGACTGCTCCCTCCGATGACTGGATTCGCGACGATGGTCGGGTCCAGTCCTGGCTTCTCAACCCCATGGATACCGAGCCCTACCGAATGGCCATGTATCATGACACGGCCAAGACAATGTGGGAGGAACTTCACTCCTTTTACTCCGGGCATGACAGCCTACATCACCTCTATGATATCATTTCCGATCTTCAGAATCTTGCCCCCGGTGCTCCTGGCGATATGCTCTCCTTTGTGGCTAAAGCGGATTCAACATCAGCCTCCTACTACTGATCTCACCATTCAACGGAACCAGAAAGAAGTTGTCGTCATCGCCATGATGATGTCTCGTGTTCCTCCCCACTTGCATAGTGTTCGAGCACAGATCCTATCATCTACCACAACTCCGTCCCTGTCCGATGTTTGTTCCATGCTGCTCAAGGTCACGCCTCCTTCCGAGGCTCCTCATGATTTTGCACCCGCTCTTCTTCAGCAGCCTCTCCTTCCGAACCCTCCTACTCGTGGATCTTCCACTCGGGGGGGCCGGCCGCCGTCTCGGGGACGAGGACGTGGTGGTCGTTCTTCTATGAAATGCACTTACTGTGGCCGCGATAATCATCTTGAAGCTACTTGTTACCGCAAGCACGGTCTGCCTCCTCACCTTACTGCTACTACCTCTGCTGCCCCTACTCCCACTGGGCCTTCTGCCCCCGATATGGCTTCCACTACCCGCCACGATATCGATGAGCTTCGTACCCAACTCCAACAGCTTCAAGGTGCCCTCAGCCGCTCCTCCGGCTCCGTCGCGTCCTTTTTTGCGGAAGGTATAACCTGTCTCTCTCATAGTCCCTGTTGGATCGTTGATTCCGGGGCTACTCACCACATTACCTCCCAGAAGCCCACCAAGTACCAACGGACGCCTCATCTCCTTTGCATCACTGTGGCCAACGGTGATACACTTCTTGTCTCTGGCACCGTTGCTCTTCAGCTTACTCCGACTCTCTCTCTTTCCTCGGTTCTTCATGTTTTGGGATTCCCTTTCAATTTACTTTCTGTTAGTCGTCTCACCCACGACCTTGACTGTTGCATAACTTTTTCACCTTCTTCTTTTCTTATGCAGGATCGTCACACCCGGAGTACCATTGGTAAGGGGCAGCTGTTAAACGGGCTTTATCTCTTGGACATCCCACCTACTACTCTATCTGCTATCTCCACGGTTGATTGGCATCGCCACCTTGGGCATTCCCCCTACCGATTCTCAAGCGGGCTCTTCCTGATGTACCTCTGCAGGAGTTCTCTTGTGAATCCTGTATCTACGACAAACAACATCGCTCTTCCTTTCCCCCTGCTTGTACCAGGAGTAGTACTCCTCTCTTTAGTTCACTCTGATGTATGGGGTCCTTATCGTGTCCCCAGTATTTTTGGTTATCGTTATTTTCTCACATTTATTGATGACTACTCACGTACTACATGACTTTATTTATTACATGATCGTACTGAACTTCCTTCCGTGTTTCGTGCCTTTTTGACTGAGATGCGTACGCAATTCGCCACCCCCCTCCAAGTCATCCGCACCGATAATGCTCGCGAATATACCGGGCGTGCCTTCTCTACTCTTTGCACCGAGTTCGGTATCATTCATCAAACTTCCTGTGCCTATACCCCTCAGCAAAACGGGGTCGCCGAACGGAAAAATCGTCATCTTCTCGATGTTGCCTGCTCCATTATGTTCCAAATGCAGGTTCCGGTCGAATATTGGAATTTTGCTGTCTCCACCGCCTGTCATCTTATTAACCGCCTCCCCTCATCTGTGCTAAATTTTGTCTCACCGCTCCAACTTCTCTATCCCTCCACCAACCCCATCTCTCTCCCACCACGAGTCTTCGGGTGTGTGTGCTATGTCCACCATCTTGGCCCTCCTTTCGACAAGCTTGCTCCTCGGGCTGCCAAATATATGTTTGTTGGCTACTCCCGGACTCAAAAGGGATATGTCTGCTACTCTCCTTCTGATGGTCGGCTGATTGTTTATGCAGATGTCACCTTCTGCGAACACCAGCCCTTCCACGTACCTTGTCCCACCTCGTCTTCTGCTCCACCTCTTCCCCGGCTTGCCGTACCTGTCACGCCATCGTCTCTACCCTCTTCTTCCTCCTCTCAACCAGCTCTTCCTCGGGTTCCTCCACCACTCATTCGGGTCTACTCTCGACGTCCATCCAGGGATACTCCCGTGAACCAGCTCCCCACTACCAGCGATACCTCGGCTACGGCAGATCCGACTCCCGTTTCTACTGCTCATCCCTTGGCCAACTACGTCTCTCTCCATCGGCTGACACCACCTCTCTACGCCTTTGCCAGCTCTATTTCCTCTATTTCTATTCTTAACTCTGTGCAGGAGGCGCTTACACATCCAGGGTGGCGGGCAGCCATGGAAGATGAAATGCGGGCTCTTTGGGCTAACCAGACCTGGGATCTGGTCCCTCTTCCTACTGGTCATACCTATGTGAGCTGCAAATGGGTCTTTGTTGTCAAGCATGCGGCGGATGGCACTGTTGACCGTCTGAAGGCTCGCCTCGTGGCCCGGGGCTTTACTCAGCAACATGACCTTGATTATGAGGAAACTTTCTCTCCAGTGGCCAAATTGAACACGGTCCGCGTTCTTCTTTCCTTGGTCGTTCATCGTCACTGGCCGCTTTATCAGTTGAACATTAAGAATGCCTTTCTCAACGGCGATCTGCAGGAGACAGTTTATATGCAACAACCTCCCGGGTTTGAGACCACGGGAGATTCTTTGGTATGTCACCTTCGAAAATTCATTTATGGTCTCAAACAGTCTCCGCGTGCGTGGTTTGAAAAATTCAGTAAGGTGGTCTGTGCTAGTGGCTTCACTCGGAGCTCGGCTGATTTCTCTCTCTTCACCCGCCACCGGTCAACCGGGACTGTGATTCTTCTGGTCTACGTTGACGATATCCTTATTACTGGCAACGACACGGCAGGAATACAACAGATCAAGGAACAGTTAAATTCCGCCTTCCAGACCAAAGATCTGGGCAACCTGCGGTACTTTCTTGGGCTCGAGGTCGCACGACGCTCTAATGGTCTTGTGTTATCTCAAAGAAAGTACTGTATGGACCTCCTTCATGATGCAGGTTATTCTGGATGCAAACCTGCGGAGACTCCTATGTACGCAAATCACAAGCTCTCGGTCCATAGTTCTGACTCTGACAAGCTGCTTACAAATCCGGAATATTATAGACGCTTGGTTGGGAAGCTGATCTACCTTACGGTGACTCGACCAGATATCTCGTTTGTTGTAGGAGTTGTAAGTCGGTTCATGCACGCTCCTCGGACATCTCATCTTCAAGCAGTCGAGCGCATCCTTCGATATCTCAAGATCGCCCCCGGACAAGGACTTGTGTATAAGCCATCCACATCTCTATCACTCGTCGCTTACTCTGACGCTGACTACGCAGGATCTATCGATGATAGGCGCTCCACTACGGGGTTCTGCACTTACTTTGGTGGACATCTCATAACATGGCATAGCAAGAAACAATCCGTGGTTGCACGCTCTTCTGCTGAAGTCGAGTACCGAGCTATGGCTGCGGTTGCTTCCGAGCTAACCTGGCTTGAGAGCCTTCTGGGAGACTTGGGTGTTCGTCTCTCATCACCGACTACCTTATTTTGTGATAGTCAGGCAGCAATACATATTGCCAAGAATCCGGTGTTTCACGAGCGCACAAAGCATATCGAAGTTGATTGTCACTTTATCCGAGAAAAAGTACAGTCAAAGAAGATAGATTTGGAGCATGTTCCTGCTAAAGACCAAGTTTCGGATATCCTGACAAAAGCTCTCTCCAGGCCTCTATACTATCAGTTTTTATCCAAGCTTGGTGCCTACGACTTGTACGCTCCAGCTTGCGGGGGAGTGTTAGAAAGACCCAATTAAGGGCCCATATTTTCTCTCCATGTATTAGTCCCACATCTTGTATTTAGGATTTCTCTTCTCATTCTTCTCCTATATAAGTGTATTCATAATTGTAACTATTCATTCAAGAAGTATATACAAGGTTTGAGGCCTCTCTTTACAGGATCGAAAGGATCAAAATTAGTTGAATCAATTTGTCAATAAGGTATCAGGTTTTTGATTTTTATGTTTTTACCAACTTCTTACAAAATTTTGAAATTATAGATAAATTCTTTATATCCTTATAAAAAAAACCTTAATCTCGTAATGTTGCAATTGAGTATTCAATACATAAATCTTATGTTGACTGAAATCTTGTGGATATAAATTATTTACAAGGGCACATATATCATCAATATTGAAAGATTTGTATTCATCACTTAACTATATTAAGACGAAGTAATTTCATAGAATTTTCACAAAATCTAGAGTTCAGCTTCTACACCTGATAATTGATTGCGGCATTTTAAATGTCCACTCGAAAATGATGTTCCGCTGTAATGATATCACATGATCTTTGGAACAGACGGGCACTATATATAATATTCATGTCAGGAACTTCAACTTTATTTTTCTCAACTTTATTTTTCTCATAAAATTATTTCACATATTGCAAAAACTTTTCCCAATCAGATGCCCATATTTTTTGAATGAGTGCCTTTTTTTTAAACTAAACTTATAACATTTCATATGTCTGATTTTGATTTTGTATTGAATGTTACTAATTATCAAAAAAAAATTCATCAAATGCAAGACAAATACAAATTTGAATACTCCCATATTTAAAAGCTACTTTAGCATCTTCTCATTAAGCAGATATTCATTCATTATCACTAATATCATGCAACACAAAACAAGTGACATTGTACATATTTATAATACTATAAATAAAGTTTATATTAGATGATCATCTAACGTCACCATGTTGTTGTAGTGAATCAATTTGATTGGCTTCCGAGCCAGACTCAATTTCACCCAGAGCAATCTTGTGATCAAAATATTCCTTTTAAGCAGCTTGCTATTGATCATTGCGTTCGGAAGAAGCACAAACTGTGTTAGTAATATATATATATATACACACACACACACAGGAGTGACAGTGCACGAAGGGCACCCCGTACCCCGCGCGATAGTACCCAGCATGCGGCGGCGGGCTTCGCCCGCCCCCGACGAAAGTACCGCCCACCCCCGACGGTTCTTTAATTTATTTAAAATTTTAAAATATTAAATTCATATATTTTCTTATTATAATTTTTATATAATTATTTAATTATTATTTTATAATATAATTTAATAAATTATTAATTTATAAAATAAAAGTTACAAATATTAAAACAAACCGTTGGGGCCGCTGAATGCCCACGCCGCCGCCGCCGGCGGAGGCGTCGATGGCCTGCCCGGCGCCCACCGACGAGTTTGTCGGGGCCGGGCGAACTCGCCGGGGGTTTCCCGACGGCGAGCGGGCAGGGCCACCGACGCTGGTTGCCCTGCCTTAATCCCTAAACATGGGCAGGGCCACTGCCGGCGGTGGCCCTGCCCGCTCGCCGCCGGCCAACCCCTGACGAGTTTGCCAGGCCCCGGCGAACTCGCTGCGGACGACGGGCAGGCCGCCGGCGCCTCCGCCGGCATCATAGGCAAATCGTGAGTGGAGCTTTAGAGAAAGGGGGCGTTAGGCTGTTAACCGGATGGGGGATTTCAGATTTTACCTGTATCGCTATTAGCAGACTGCCCTGTATAAGATCCAATGGCTGTGATGTATTCCGTGATTCTTGATATTGATTTGATGGTTGGGATTAGATTCATGGCAATTCTTGGCTTCAATTGTACAAAATGTTTTTCCATATAAGTAGTATATATATATATCAATTCATTGAAAAAATTATGCGCTGTCTTCACTTTTTTTGATGTCGTAACAAGAACTAGCTGAAGTTTTTGTGCGAAACAATGAACATACTAAGCTTGTGAACATTCATTAATGAACAAAGTTTTCAAGAATTGTCATTCACCACGCATGTTATTTGCACCATCATATCCTTGATCTCCCATATTTTGAATACTCAAATCATGATAAAAGAGAACTGCAGAAATTTTATTTTTAAGAGTTAGTGCACTTGTATCTTTAACATAAACAATATCTAAAAATATTTCTTGCACAAAATCATGAATATTAACAAATTTAATCACAATAACCATTTACTTTCTTTTTTGACTCATCTCTAGATTCATCAACTATAATGTAATATTTAGAATCACCAATTTTCTTTCGAATAATATCTTATATTATTCTTGATATAATAGATAAAAGATCATTCTAAATATTATGTGATATATACATAGTATTTTCTGGAGCATTTTCTAATACAACTTGAAAGGGTAAGATGTTGAGAATTACTCTAATGGAGTAAATGAAGATTTAAAAATTTTCAGCCACAATCACTCACATCACATTCACAGTTATTTAAATTTAAAGCAACATATAATTAAAGCACAAAAATTAATTAACAAAGCTATAAAGATCTATGCAACTAAAAGACACAATATTTATAGAGGTTCCCCTTATAAACATGGGTACACCCTTTCTTCTACCACTTGGTAGGAATTCCACTAAACAGTGCTGAGTCTGATCTACACAACCAACTGAATCCTTTGATAAGAGGATTCTTTTGACCAACTGAGTCTTTTGATAAAGTGGCTCTTAAAACCAATTGTCTTTTGATAAGGAGACTCTTAAAACTAATTGAATTTTTTTAAGAGAGATTTTAAAGACTCTTTTTTCGATGATTGTTGTAGAAGTAGAATTTTTAACAATGTGATCCTTCTTCAACAAAACTCTGAAGAATCTATTTTCTTGAATCACCATGTGAATTCTTGTTTGAAAAGCAACAGTAGTCGATAACTCCTCTTAAGCATGGAAGACTGGATTCAATAAAGAGAAGATGAATCTTGTCTTAAGAGGAATCCTGAGGAAAAAGATGAAAAACTCTTTGAAGGAGAAGAGCCTTAAATCTGAGATCTTGTCAACTATGATTTTTGGAGAGTTCTTCTAGAGGGAAGAAAAATTCTTAATCTTAAAGCGAAGATGAGAAAAATTCAGAATGAGCGCATGATTATCTTCTATTCGAAATTTTCTGGCATATATATGACTGTTGTAGAATTGATGCCTCCCTTTTTAATGTCAATCAATATAAATACCTTCTTGAAATGAATCAATAATGACTATTTTTATCTGAATCAATGCCTAAAACTGCTCTGGAATTAAATGACAGAAGTCCGAAGAGCAATCGACATTTTGTTACTTGTGCATTGAATACCTGTCGGCATACGTCAAATTGTTGAGTAGAGAAAATTCACGATAGGCTGAATACTTGGTCTCTGAGCAGACTTTTCTTTTATGTAGAACTCGACATAAGAAAGGAATTTTGTTATCAATGTGTGTCGATTACTTCTTGATGTATAAAATTAATTTCTCGATATACGTTGAATACTTCTCAATGTATAGACTTAGTCTTTGTTGGCGTGCGTCGAGTACCTCTTATTGAGTCTCCTGGCGAGTGACATCCCTTGAGTGATATTTGATGTGTCATTGACTTGTACTTTTTCAGCTAGTACTTTATATAGGTATGTGATTGTTCACCGCATGCACGGCGATTACTTCCACACTCCACTTAGAGAGCCTCCTAACAAGCCCCCACTCGTTAAGTGCTTGTACTTAACTAATGACTTAGTCGAGGTTGAAAGTGCTCTCAATGACCCAAAGACCTATTTTATCATTTCCAACACTCTTGGAGGCATTCAACATACTATACTATCATATTTATTTGTTGATGCCTCTGGTGATTATTCGAGTGATTATCACATTTGCGATAAAATTTTCTGCACCCTACCACATGAGCCTCCAAACCATGTATCCATCTTAGGAGTTATTCGTAACAGCAAAAAAATCCCGTGTAAGCCTATTGTTCATCGTTTACATTTGTTGGTTCATTTACATATAGTGCATGACTCTTCCGTGTTGCATGATTCATGTCTATTGCATGGTTTGCATTATTTGCATGAATTGTATGACTTTGTGCGATTTAAATTTACAATAAGAAAGAAAAGTTATAAGGTTTACACAAATCTTCACAAGAGAGAAGAATTATAAAATATGTGAACAAGATATGGTGATAATTATTAGAG
This sequence comes from Platanthera zijinensis, assembly GCA_039513925.1. Lineage (NCBI taxonomy): Eukaryota > Viridiplantae > Streptophyta > Magnoliopsida > Asparagales > Orchidaceae > Platanthera > Platanthera zijinensis. The sequence continues at coordinate 15,706,440 of CM077084.1, forward strand.
CCGAGAGGTTCCTCCAGGGAGCTGCAATAAAATTACATGTCACACGAATGAGTCTCTATACAATAATGTGGGAGATTGTGTCAAATTCTTACGAATTAAATATCCCTAAAAGTATATGAGTTCTTCATGTGTTTAACATTAAGGATTTAATTTCAAATTATGAACCTCACAAGTACTTGAGTCCATTCCCTGATTTTGTCCGGAAAGAGCGTCAGATTATTGATGATACGTGGATGTTATCGGAGGAGTTTGATTTACTTGTCCTTGGACTTTGTCGGGAGTATGTTCATCTTCATTCAACAGAGATGAATGATTTCAAGCTGGAGAAAATTGATGGGGATCAAAGTTCTCGGGCGGGCCAACCCATATCAAAGCCCGTTTGAGTTTACATTCATAGAAAGAGGAGTTAGGATCCTCTTATGACCGATCCGAGTCTGTAGTAGCATTCGGAGCATTGACGACATATTCCCTGTATATTTTATATTTTCCCATATATTATTTACATACCTTTTATATGTTTTTATGTCAGACCAATGGAGAAAAAATATTTTGGTACCTTTGTATAAGAATAAATGAGATATACAAAATTATGTTAATTACATAGGAATTAAATTGATGAGTCATATCATGAAATTGTGGGAACGAGTAATAGAAAGAAGAGTAAGACAGGAGACTAACTTCTCGGAGAATCAATTTGGATTCATGTCAGGGGCGGTCGACCATGGAAGCTATACATCTCTTGAGGAGACTCATTAACAACTACCGAGAAAGAAAATAAGATTTGCATATGCTGTTTATTGATCTTGAGAAGGCTTATGATAGATTTCCAAGAGAGATCTTATGGATAGTCTTGGAAAAGAATGGTGTAAATGTATCATATATTTATATATTCAAAGATATGTATACAAATTCAGTGACAAGGGTGAGAACATCTGGAGGATTAACACAGGAATTCCCTATTACTGTTAGCTTTCATCAAGGTTCAGCTTTAAGCCCTTATCTCTTTACCCTTAGATGAGCTTAGCGGACATATCCAACAAGCAATACCTTGGTGTTTATTGTTTGCGGATGATATCGTTTTGATTGATGAGACGCGCGAGGGTGTAAACGCAAAACTTGAATCTTGGCGAGACACTTTTAAAAAGAAGGGTTTTAGGTTGACCCGGGCAAAGACAAAGTATATGGAGCTTAATTTTAGCAGTACAAGAAGGATGGATGGCGTCGTTATTAAGTTGGGTGATCAAGATATTTCCCGTAGTGATTGTTTTAAGTATCTTGGATCGATAATTCAAAAATACAGAGGTATTGATAAAGATGTGACACAGAGAATCCAAGCGGTTGGTTGAAGTGGAGAGGCGCGTCAGGGATCTTATGTGATCGTAAAGTACCATTAAAACTCAAGGGAAAGTTTTACCGTACTGCAATTAGACCGGCGATGCTCTATGGTTCTTAGTGTTGGGCAGTGAATTGTGTACATGAGAAAAAAATGGGAGTTGCGGAATTGAGAATGCTTAGGTGGATGTGTGGACACACGAGACTGGATAAAAATAGGAATGAATGTATCAGGTTTAAGACAGGAGTAGCACCAATTGCAGAGTAGATAAGAGAAACTTGACTAAGATGGTTTGGACACGTACAAAGGAGACCATTAGAGGCACCTGTTAGGCGTTGTGACAGTCTAGTCACTAGGCATGTTAAACGAGGGAGGGGTAGACCAATAAAGACTTGGGATGAAACTATACGGAAAGATATGATGTACTTAGGCATTAGTGAGATTATGACAAAAGATAGGGCACAATGGCGACAAAGGATCCATATAGCCGACCCCACTATAGTGGGATAAAGGCTTGAGTGAGTGTTGTACCTTTTATATGTTTTTTTGTCCGCCAATCATAGTCGTCCATTGTAAATTGTTTTCCTCTTGGCCTATAAATATGGGATTTGGGCTTCATTTCAAATCATTGCAGAGTTTTGATGAGACTTCCTAATTTTGTGATCCCTCTACGGTGCGACGCGTGTAACCTAAGTGCAACGCCTAGCCCTGACTCATTCCTTGCAACCGCCGGGCATCTCCCTCTCCCTCCTCCCTCCAAACTGCCGAAACTCATCCCCCTTAGGTCCGTCTAGACACCTTCACTCAACTCCTCCACTAACACACAAATAACTACCTATAACCGCTCGTAACCACCGCCAGAAACCACCAAAAACTACCCGTAACCGTTGTAACCACGCACTACCTTGATATTTCTTGACAGTTGTTATTACTCCTTAAGGCCAAACTGACACTCTCCACTTCAATCCCAGCCCAGCCGGCAGCCTTCCTCCAAATATCGCATATGCCGTCAGGCCCGTCACCCAAAACCAGAAAACAGTTCCATTTACAGCCTTCCACTTTCAGATTTCCTGCAACCGTTCCTCTACAGCCCGTTCACACTCAGAGGGCAATTTTTAGGGACCCTCCATCAGGTTTTGACTGGGCTTTATATCCAGCCTTGGACGGGCATTCCACTTTCCGGTTTCTGACTAGGCTTCATCTCAGCCTTGGGCGACACTATCAGTGCAAGATTTCTGCCCCAATTCATCCACATTTTGTGCTCACTTACAGCCTTCATTTCCTGCTCCTTCGACTGGCAGAATTTTGCTCCGACAGCCACTCTTTTCAACCTACTGTAGATTTTCTGCATCCTCCAACTGCTGTCCAGAAATTCCTGCACCTGCCTGCAAGCTTCCATCCTCAATTACAGCCACTATATCACCAGGAGGCCACTCCTTTTGCATCTCCACAGCCTCATGGCCTCCCCAATGACAGCAAATCTCTATGGAAGTCCAAATCAGTGCAGGAAACATTTATTTCAGTGAAAGAATTGCATCAACTTCGCTGTCCAATCCTGAAAACTGCAGCAAATTCTCTTCTTCGGTCTTGAATGCTTGTGTAAGCTCTAGATTTTGATGTTTATCTTCCTTGTGAGGAATGTTAGTTGAAAATCGTATAATTCAGGATATTATTTTGCAAGATTGTACTCAAATTCTTTGCATCTACTCGAAGGATTTAACCGCTAAACATTTGGTCCAAGCAATCTTACTATAATTGTCATAGAACTCGTTTATTGCTTTAAAACCTAATCTCACTTGTGTATGTTTGCATTGTCTAGATTAGTTTCATAAATTTGTTGCAATTACTTATCGGAAGATCACATGTGCATTGCATTATTTTTTTAAAGTCCCTACATCATATACTTGCATTCACTCAATAGAGTTCCGTTGGGATGCACACACACATCCTTTGTACAACCGTCATGCGTCAAACTCTTTGAAGAAATATACCACCATTCAAGAGTGATCTCGAGCTGAAAAATTTTCGTTCTTGTTCTTGTTAAGTTCTATGCACATCCCATGTGATTTTTTGCACTGTTTCTAAGTACCAAGTATTATCTTTTACGGGTCTTAATTATTGTAGGCATGCAAATTTTTTTTTGATTTCTTAAATGTTGTATTGCACTATTATACTCTTGATGATTCTCATTATATCAACAATTTGAAATGCTTACATTCATTAGACTAAACTCTTTGAAGAAAGATATGATCATGATCTCGAATCAAAAAGTTTTCATGCTTGTTCTTGTTGAGCTCTATGCACGTCCAATGTGATTTTTTGTATTGGTTTTTGTTATGAGCTCTATGCACTTTTATGTTACGAGCCCTTATGCTGTCAGCCCACTCTGTAACAGGACCGCGGACCATACACCCCAACCCCTTTCCGCACGTGTTCTTGGTGCGGCGGGTTGTTGAGGTGTGGGGTCTATCCCCCAACCTCATTGATAAGAGACACTTAACGCTTTCTCTCAATTGGTGATGAGGGCAAGCGTTAAGTGCCTCTCATCAAGGAGGTCGGGGGATCGAGCCCCCGCCTCAACAACTCGTCGCATCGAGAACACGTGCGGAAATGGGTTGGGGTGTATGGTTTGCGGCCCTGTTACAGAGCGGGATAAAAAGCGTAAGGGCTCGTAATAGTTTTCGAGTAGCAAGTATTATCTTTTACGAGATCTTAATTATTGTAGGCTTGCAAAAAAACTTGATTTCTTGAATTTATGTATTGCACTATTGTACTCTTGATTGTTTTCATTATACCAACAATTTGAAATGCTTGCATTCATTAGACTCAACTCTTTGATGAAAGATACCACCGTTCAAGAGTGATCTCGAAATGAAAAAAATTCGTGCTTGTTCTTGTTGAGCTCTATGCACATCCCATGTGATTGTTTTTTCTAGTTTCTGAGTACCAAGAATTAACTTTTACGGGGTCATAAATTATTGTTGGCTTGCTAAAAAAAACTTGATTTCTTGAATGATGTATTGCACTATTATGTTCTTGATTGTTCTCATTATACCAACAATTTGAAAAATAATGAGCATTCTCCTTATAAGTGGATATTAATAGTTGCTTTTGTCATATCTTTGGCTTCATCTATAACTACACTTAATTTTCTTTCTCATGTTAAAATGACCTTAAGAAGTTTGTTGCTTTGTTGAGATTCTCCTCTTCCGTGTCCTTGACATTGACCTTTTTTGTGTCCACGATCACAAAATTTAGCATAGAGTTGATCACGGCCTCTCCAACTTTTGAAGTCTTCTGTTAAACGGAGCTTTGATTGTAAGGCTTCATCTACTCTTATTACTTTACTTTCTTGATTTGTGGTGTATGTGCTTCAAATTTCAAATGAGTCCACAAGGTCATCAATAGTAATCGTGTACCAGTCTTTCCACTCTTTGATCGCATCCATAGTTTAGTCGAATTTGGATTCCAAGGAGCGTTAATTGTTTTCAACTACCTCGGCATCTTCTAATTTATTGTTGTTCCTCTTTAATGGGTTTATAGTGATAATTGCTTTTGCGAAGTATTTAGAAATAGATCTCCTCTCTTCACACCTCTTTAATATGGAATCCAAAGAGCCTACATTTGTTTTCAGTAACTTTGGCATCTTTCAATTTATCGTTGTTACTCTTTTATTTATTGATGATGTTTGAAACTTTGTGAAGTATTTAGCAATGGATTCCATCTCGTTCATATTTGATAATTTAAATTCTGGAAGAGCTTGCAACATGTATTCATATTTTTGGTTTCTTCAAAGATTGTTTGGATCTTCTCCCATATTTATTTGGAATTGGCAGATGTGATGACATTTTATTTGTGTTGTCATAGATTTTGAAAAAAATTTGTAGCTTAGGCATAATCAACGCTTCATGTGGTTGTGTACTGTTAAAAAGCTCATGTAAAGGGCCCATTATTGGGCTCCTTTATTTATTGTATTTCCTTCTCTTCTTAGTCCCACATCTTGTATAGGATTTCTTCTCACATTCTCTCTCCTATATATTTGTATTCTCTCATTGTATTTACATACAAGCAATATACATACAAGTTTTCAGCTCTTCCAACATGATATCAGAGGGAGGTTCCCGGTCCCTGCGGTTTCTCATTTTCTAACCGCCCAGACCGTCTTCCTCCTCTGTCCGCAGACTGCTCTGCGGCCTCTCCTTTCCTACCCGCTTCTATCCGCGGGTTCCTCTTCTCGCCTGCGGTCTACCCGCCTCCTCTCCCTCTCTTTCCCGTGGTTCCCCCCCCCCCCCCCCTCTCTCTTATAGCCTTTTCTCACCCTGACCCGTGGGTCCCTCTCCCGGTTCGGCCTATTTTTCTGACTGCTGCGGCTTCTTACTTGTCGCGCGGTCTCTTTGTCGCGCGTGTTCTTCTTGTCGCGTGAAGGCCGCCCCTCTCGTGCCGCTCGAGTTCTTCTACTGTGGCCTCTTCTTGCATCTTCTCCTTGCCGCTCGAGTTCTTCTACTCGCGGTCTCTTCTTGCGGCTTCTCCTACCGGGTGCCGTCTCCTTTCCGCTCGAGTTCTCCTTTTCGCCAGTTCTCTTTCTCACACGGTCTCTCTCCCTAACCGCTTCGCCTGCTCCCGTGTTCTGTTTGAGCCGACCTCTCTTGTCGCTCATTCTCTGGCCGCTAGTGTGCTCACTGTGACCGTGCGGTTTGTCTATCCGCACTCAGGTCGCGGCCTCCCTTTCTCTCTCAGTACTTGTCGCTGCTCTTGTCGCCTTGACTACCCGATGTGGCCTTGTCTATACACCGCGCGGGCTTGTCGTGCAAGAGTACTCTCCCTTTCTCTCTCAGTGCTTGTCGCTGCTCTTGTCACCTTGACTACCCGCTGCGGCCTCGTCTATAAACCGCGCGGGCTTGTCGTGCATGAGTACTCTCCCGCGGCAACCTCGTCTACCTCGTCTACCCGCCGCGCCCTTTTTTGATCGCTGCGCCCTCTCCAATCTACATGGGATCCTCCGTTGACTCCACCGGCCAGGCGGCTAACCCCTCTGCAGACCGCCCGGCTCCTCCTCCTGAAATCCGCGATGAGCTGTGGATCACAACCATTTCCCTGTCTGGAAAGAAGAATTTCAACCCATGGGTGCACTCGGTTCGCCAAGTTCTTCAGGCCAAAGGCCTTGTTCATCATCTCACTCAACGCCCTCCTCCTCATACCGATGATTGGTTGCGCAACGACGGTCGTGTTCAAACGTGGCTCCTCAATTCCCTAGAGGGTGAGCCCTACCAAATGGTCATGTATCATGAGACGGCCAATGCTATGTGGGATGAGCTCCACTCCTTATACTCCGACAAGGATAGCCTCCAACACCTCTATGACATTATTACCGATCTTCAAGCTCTCGATGCTGGCGGGGCTGCGGACATGACATCGTTTGTTGCTCGTGCTAAGACTCTTGCGGAGGTCTGGATTCAACATCAGCCTTCTACCACTGATCTTGCTGCTCAACGAGCACAAAAGGAGGTCATTTGCATTGCTATGATGATGGCTCGTGTCTTGACACACCTTCAGAGTATCCGTGCTCAGGTTCTGGCTTCGGCCACTACTCCTTATCTGATGTTTGCTCTATGTTCCTTAGAGTGTCACCTCCCCCGGATACTCCTGCACCGTCCTCGTCGGCCCTTCTCCAGCAGACCCTTCCCCCTTACTTCCCCCACCGACTTCTGCTCGTGGTGGACGTTCGGGCTCCCGTGGAAGGGGGCGTGGTGGTCGGGGCCACCCAAAGTGTTCCTATTGCGGCCGGGACGGCCACACCGAGGTCGTTTGCTACAAGAAACATGGCTACCCTCCTCGTCCGACTGCTGCTATTGCAGCTGACGGCTCTTCTGCCACAGGAACCGACCTTGAGGTCGTTCGCCTCCAGCTACAACAACTCCATGAGCTGCTCAGCCCTCCATCCTCTTCTGTTGCCTCCATCTCCACTCCAGGTATGGCTTGTTTTTCCTCCAATCCGAGTTGGATCTTGGACTCGGGTGTCACTCATCACATCACCTCGCTGTGGCCGCCCAAGTTCTCGGATGCTCCTCATCCGAAGTGTATCACCGTGGCTAATAGGGCGATTGTTCCGGTCTCCGGCTGTGCTAACATCTCCCTCAACCCCTCCATCTCTCTTCGCTCGGCTCTTTATCTTCTGGGCTCCCCATTTAATTTACTTTCTGTTCGTCGTCTTACGAATGATATGGATTGCTCTGTCACATTCACCTCTTCTGCTTTTTTGATACAGGATCAGTGGACGCGGATTACCATTGGTAAAGGTCAACTGCAAAACGGGCTCTACCTTCTCGATGCCTCTCCTACCGTCCTTTCCTCCGTCTCCTCCGTCTCATTCGTTGATTGGCATCACTGTCTTGGGCATGCCCCTCTGCCAGTCCTCCAGAAGGCGCTTCCTGATGTATCTCTTCCTCCCTTTCAATGTGATTCTTGTATTTTCGGCAAGCAGCCGCATTCTTCTTTTCCCGCACATTGTACTCGTAGCTCGGCTCCTTTTGATTTAGTGCACTCCGATGTTTGGGGTCCTTTCAAAATTACTAGTATTTCTGGTTATCGCTACTTTATCACCTTTATTGATGATTTCTCTCGCACGACGTGGCTTTACTTACTTCGTGATCGCACTGAGCTTCCTCACGTGTTCCGGGCTTTTGTGCTAAAGACTCTTACGCAATTCTCCACTACCATAAAAACGTTGCGCACTGACAATGCTCGCGAGTACACTAGCCACGAATTTGCAAATCTGTGAGCGGAGTTCGGTGTTATTCATCAGACATCCTGTGCCTACACCCCCCAGCAAAACGACATTGCCGAACGGAAGAACCGACACCTGCTTGACGTTGCCCGCTCCCTCATGCTTCACATGCATGTTCCCAAAGTTAACTGGAACTTTGCGGTCTCCACTGCTTGCTTCCTCATTAACCGTCTCCACCATGTCACTCTGTTTAGCCTCCTCTTTCCCTCCGCTCTGGCCTTCCCTATTACACCCAGGATATTTTGCTGCACCTGCTTCGTCCATCTTCTGGGTCCATCCACGAACAAGTTGGACCCCCGGGCGGCAAAACAAATTTTCGTCGGTTATTCTCGTACTCAGAAAGGCTATGTGTGTTATTCTCCGGCTACCCGGAAGATCTCTGTATCTGCTAATGTTACCTTCCGGGAGGATCAACCTTTCTTCTCTTCTCTTCTACCCACTCCTCTACCACCGATCCCTCTATCGTCATCCCTCACATGCCCTGTCATCCCCGTTACTACGCCTCTTCCACAGGTTCTTCCTGACCCAGCTCTTGGTCCTTCCAAGCCGCCTGTTATCCGTGTCTACACTCGCCGCCCTCCTCCTTCTGTTGCCCCTATGCAGTCGGCCTCGACCTCGGCTTCTCCGTGCCCCGCTGATCCGACGCCCTCCTCTGCTGCTCATCCGATGGCGAACTTTGTCTCCCTGCATCGCCTCTCTCCCAACCTTCAGACATTTGCTACTTCACTGTCCTTGGTTTCTGTTCCTACCTCTGTGCAGGAGGCGCTCAAACATCCTGGCTGGCGGGCCGCCATGGAGGAGGACATGGTTGCTCTCTGGGCCAATCAGACATGGACTATCGCCCCCCTTCCTCCGGGTCAGAAATCGGTTGGGTGTAAGTGGGTCTTTGTCATCAAACATGCTACTGATGGGACAATTGACCGACTGAAAGCTCGTTTGGTGGCTCGTGGCTTCACCCAACAACAGGGGATTGACTATGAAGAAAATTTCTCTCCTGTGGCCAAACTCAACACCGTTCGAGTCCTTATCTCCGTGGCTGTCCATCGCCGGTGGCCCTTACTCCAACTAGATATTAAGAATGCCTTTCTGAATGGAGATCTCCATGAAACAGTGTATATGCAGCAACCTCCCGGGGTTGAGACCACGGGGGAGTCTCAGGTCTGTCACCTTATGAAGGCTTTGTATGGTCTCAAACAATCCCCACGGGCGTGGTTTGACAAGTTCAGTAAGGCCCTTCGGGAGGTTGGTTTTACTCGGAGCTCGGCAGACTTCTCGTTGTTCACTCGTCACCGAACAACGGGAACGATTCTTCTATTATTATACGTTGACGATATCATAATTACTGGAGACGACTCGAAATGAATACAGGAGGTCAAACTACACCTGAGAACTGTTTTTCAAACAAAAGATCTGGGGCCCCTTCGGTACTTCTTGGGTCTTGAGGTTGCCAGACGGCCGGATGGTCTCGCCTCTCTCAGCGGAAGTATTGCCTCGACCTCCTTCATGATGCTGGTTATTCAGGTTGTAAGCCGATTGACACCCCAATGGATGCAAATCATAAGTTGTGCGCTCAGGCATCTGACTCAGATTTCCTACTCCAGAATCCAGAATATTATCGTCGTCTCGTTGGGAAATTGATCTACCTCACAGTAACCAAACCGGATATTTCCTTCGTTGTTGGTATTGTCAGTCGATATATGCATTCCCCTCGGAGATCTCATCTTCAGGCCGTTGAACGCATTCTCAGATACCTTAAAACGACTCCTGGTCAATGATTGATATACAAAACCTCATCTTCAGCTCCAACGTTGGTGGCATATTCTGATGCTGATTATGCTGGTTCCCTTGATGATCGAAGGTCAATCAGTGGTTTTTGCATATATTTTGGAGGACATTTGATTACTTGGCGAAGCAAAAAACAAGTGGTCGTTGCTCGATCATCAGCTGAGGCAGAATACTGGGCAATGGATTCGGTGGTTTTTGAACTAACTTGGCTTGAAAGTCTTCTTACCGATCTGGGTGTAAAGCTCCCTTCCCCAGCTCTCCTCCTCTGTGATAGCCAAGCTGCTATACATATAGCCAAGAACCCGGTCTTCCATGAAAGAACAAAACATATTGAAGTCGGCTGTCACTTCATCCGGAAAAAGGTTCAAATGAAGAAGCTCGACCTGAAGCACGTTCCGGAGACTGAACAAGTTGCGGATGTACTCACTAAGGCTCTTTCCAGCACTCTCTTCTATCAGTGCTTGCCCAAGTTTGGCGCATATGATTTGTACGCTCCAGCTTGCGGGGGAGTGTTAGAAAAGCCCATGTAAAGGGCCCATTATTGTGCCCCTTTATTTATTGTATTTCCTTCTTCTCTTCTTAGTCCCACATCTTGTATAGGATTTCTTCTCACCTTCTCTCTCCTATATATTTGTATTCTCTCATTGTATTTACATACAAGCAATATACATACAAGTTTTCAGCTCTTCCAACATGTACAATTGTTCTTGAATACACTCTTAACATAATTTCGGAAACTCATGGTTGTCGAGGATCAATAAACTTATGGTTTAAAATAGAACATTCTCAACTTGAGTGATTGAGGTTTTCAAAATACTGTTTCTTATTCGTGTACAACACTTCATATTTATAATACAAAGGTTAGGGATCATCATAGTGTCCAAAATTGGTGAACATTAATAAAATATAATGACTAATTAAAAATTTCCAAAAGATGGCTGCATTTCAAGGATCTTGGAAATGTTGAGTTCGAAGTACCATTCTCATATAGTTTGTCCTCTCCAATCAACCACATTACAACCGTATACCCACTTCGGATCATTACTCTTGCACCTATAACCATCGAATCTTCATGCCGTTTCCTCCAACCCCTTTACTAGTGAGTTTCATTGCTTAGTTTTATTGTTTTGAAATTGTTGTACGAACTTGGTTCCTATATGATTATGGATGTCATTCTATGCTAGTGTATTTGATTTGTGGCTAATCGTGACATGCATGATTTATTCATTTGAGTATTTAGCTAATGAACCTCCAATTGAAGGTAAGCCTAACTTGATCGCTTTCCAAAATTGTTTGCATATCATTCATGTGTAATGATCTATGATTTATTCGTATTTGCGATTTATTGTCGAATCACTTGTTGCATGTATACACATCATGCTTGGATTAGATAGAATCAATTTTCTTTGGAATTGTACATTACATATGGTTTCCATAGTCTCACACATCCCTATCCTACATCAGATTTCAAATCAATGCACCTAGAGTTTGCATTCGTGACGAATTTTCCTACATATCGCCTGGTGGGCCTCCTGGAGAGTAACATCTTTTGAGAAGCATTTGACACGTCGGGGACTTGTACACGAGTGCTGAAGAAATGCAATCATTTGGATATTCATCGCACACATGACAAATACTGTCACACCCCAACCAAAGAGCTTCCTTATAGGCTACCCCATTTTAGAGGCATTCAATTCGTTGTCATACATCCACCTAGTGTGTGTCATGTCTGTTATATTTCATTTGCGTCATATATGCAAGCCTACTGATTCTTTTGTTTGTCATTTGAGTGAGTCTATTGAGTCTCTTATTTGTCATTTGCATGAGTTTGTTGAGTTGTTGATGTAGGGCGAGGAAGGCTAGGGTTAGGGTTTCCAAATCCTGACCCAGTTTGATTCAAAAGAATGCTAGTCCTTTATCCAAATTCAATTCAGAAAGGTTCCATTTGTACTCAAAACAGTAATATGCATACATCCAGGCATTTATCACAAAACTCATTGATATACCAATGTACGGTATAAACATAGTGACAGCAATCTGATTTCGAAGAAGAAGGTTAATAAAAGAAATGAATACACTTGTTCACCAATTCCAAGCATACCCCCTCGAGTCCACCAGGTTTGCTCTTGGATTTCAAGGGCTGGCCGACGGGGCTGCAGAAGGTTGGAGAGACTGTTGTAGGCTGGGAGGAGGCCGGCTGACTTCTGGGAGTGCAGGGGAGGGCGGCTGCTGCTGCAGAGGCCCGATCTGCCGGCCGTAGGAGACGGGCTGGCCGGTGGGACTGCTGGGAGCGGCCGAATGACACGGGCTGCAGGGCTGCAGGCGGCTGCGGGAGTAGGGAGGAGCCGGCAGCTGGCCGGATCTGCAGGGAGGAGGAGGCGGCGGGCTCTGGTTCGCAGAACTGGAGGAGGGAGCGGCGGGCTCTGGTTCGCAGAACTGGAGGAGGGAACGGCGGTGGCTGCGGGAGCAGGGGCGCAGGGAGGATTCGGCGGATGGAGGTGGAGATACAAATCTCACTTGGAGTCAGCACCAAGGAGGGCCCCGGCGTCGGCACCGGTGGCGTGACCGAACGAATCGGGAAGGAGCCGGCGGCTTTTCTTTCCCAGAAATACTCGATACCCTGGTTGCTGCCCTAATGCTCTTATTTATAATAAGCGCCATCATATCCAACGGTCCAGATCATCCGGATGGGGATTATTAAAAAAACTGAAAATATACTCAAAACATATAAATTAATATATCATTCTGACTCGCGGCGGCCCTCCAGACGCAACCGCGGAGTCGGATCGGGAATATGATCAACGGGCCGGCCCGTTCCCCATCAGTTGTTTTATTCAGCATCTTCATGAGTTACATGAGTTGATCCAATTGCATCTAATAATAAAATGTATAAAACTTGTGCAAATAAACACAAGCTAAACCAGTTTTTTCAGGAAAGAGAGCATGTGATGGTCTGAATCCATGCGGAGAGGCTCCATAAGTGGTCTGTTGTATGCCAAGTGAATGAGTTTCTGCACAATCGTGAGAAAGATCGAAGTAAATGACTACGAGTTTGATATGCATAAGAGTTTTAATATCCACCCCGCACAATCGTGAGAAAGATCGAAGTATTAATATACTTCGAACTTCACTAGTATGCAGATCCATTACCTGAGTCCATCCTTGAGCCTTACCTTCTCCAGCTTTAGTCTCACTCTCACCTTACCTTTAAGCCTCACCCACCTCAGAGTCAGGCACCTATGATTTCAATGGTATCACCTACAGTCTCTCTAGGGCCCCCAACATGTGAGTTGAGTGCAATTCAACCTTTAGAGACCATTTTATACATCATGGTCCACGAGTTTGAGGTCGCACTAGATGGAGACACGTTTTGATATTAGGTTCACCATAGAGGATGACCATTAACAACCAACTCTTGGGTTGTGTACAAGGATCTATTTCAAGTCTTACTTGGCCAACACCTAGAAGATACTTATCTTCATTCATTAGGTGATGAATTCTTTCAAGCTAGGGAGAGTGGTGGGGATTGATGAGACCTTTTAGAGCATGAGTTTTGTTTCCCTTTGGAGCTGTTTTGTTAGTTATATTTGACCGTCGCTCAATGAATGATCCAAGCCCGCAGTTGTGCTCGGAGTGACGTTTCTATATTTCTATGTATTTTATGTATTTTTTTAGTGTTTTATTCAATAAGATCAGACAACTATCATGAACGGTTAATCATTATTGTCCACAATGTTTGCCCTAACCATGTTATTATTATAAATAAAAGAGAGGAGCTAATTTTGATAGTCATTATAAATTTTGGAGTACTCTCTTCCTTGAATCCAACAATCTCTCGTGGCGCCGTCTTTACAAAACCCCAAGATGCAATTCCTTAGTTTGTACCCTTTCCTTTCCTTTTATTCCATGATAGGTCCCCTCCCCCTAGCCCCATCTCCAGCAGTTGCCAACATACCTATAATTACCTTCAAGTTCTCCTCTCCGAACAGCCACCACTCCCCCACCCCCACACAACAGCTCCTCCCTCACTCATCAACTGTACCTTCCTATAGAAACAAGCCTCTTATCTTCCCCCTCCAAACTCCTTCCTTCAGCAGCCTTCTCCCTAGAATCTACTGTCTAACCACTCCAAACTGCCTCCTCCATTCAGCTACCCCTTCCAACCACTTCCATCCCTAGCCGCTTCATCCCCTAACCACCCTAACCTAAACCAACCCCCTTTCAGGTCATTCCAGATCTGGTCGACCCCTGCCCCATACAGCCTGGATGACCGGCCCACCCCCTTAAGGCCTATCCAGCGGCCCACACTCCACCCCAACCCCATCCTGTCCACATCTAGCCCATTCTTTCCTCCGACAACCACCATATAACAGTTATTGCCACTCTGAATCGCCAACACCACAACTATAATCACTTGATCTTTACGCCCTTGCCCCGGTCCTTTTACTTATGAGTTTCTTTTTTGGGTTTATTATTTTCAACATTGTTGTACGAAATTGGTTCCTATATTATTATTTATGTCATTTCATGACTATTCCTGACTTACCAAATTTATTCGCTTGTATATTTAGCTAACGACCATCCAATTGGACAAAAACATAGCTTGCTCGCTTGCCAAAATTGTTTGTATATCTCTTGTGACACATATGCCAATGTTTTATGCTTTATTTTTATTTGTGATTTACTGTCGCATCACTCATTGCATGCACACATTATACTAGGATTAGATAGAATCAATTTTCCCTGACACTGCACTTTGGGTTTGTATAGTCTGAAGCCACGCTTTTACACACATCCCTCCACCGCGTCAGGTAGTCTTAGGCAAAGACAAACACTTTGAAGACACCTTTTCATCAAGAGATAACTTTTCATGAAAGGATACAATCAAGGGATAAAACATCCTTTCAAGAAACATCTTTTCACTAAGAGACACATTTTCATTACACGATGCATAAATAAAAATCTATAGCAATTTTCAGCAATGTCGCAGAAGCTCCATGAGAAGGGGCTCCTCTTATGGACCCGAGTGGTAATGCATCCTGTTCAGCATTTCTGATTATTTGATGCATGGTAAGACTGTTTTCTTCGTTCAGATTTAAGGTATTTTATTTTCCTAAATGCATGATTATTTTCTAACTGCTAAAGAATGGCGCCATGCTCTATTTGTACTTCTTAACATACGTTGATACAACTTAAGACAATTTTGTACATTGAAGTTAATTCTTCGTTTATTTTCATGTTGTGATTAGATTGTTATTTCACGACAAAAGCATGGAATGCACAAAATGTAGGAGCTGCTGCAGTCCTTGTTGTTGATGATAGGGCTGAACCTTTGATCACAATGGATGTGCCTGAGGAAGAGATAGGCAATGCAGATTATTTACAGAATATATCGATTCCTTCGGCTTTGATTAGCAAAAGTCTAGGTGATGGCCTCAAGAAAGCACTTGCCAATGGTGAAATGGTTAATGTTAACTTAGACTGGCGAGAATCTCTACCCCATCCCGATGAACGCGTCGAGTATGAATTTTGGACAAACAGCAATGATGAATGCGGTCCCAAATGCGACTCTCAGATGGAGTTTGTAAGGAACTTCAAGGGAGCTGCTCAAATACTAGAGCAAAAAGGATACACCCAGTTTACACCACATTACATTACTTGGTACTGTCCTGAAGCTTTTATCCTAAGCAAGCAGTGCAAATCACAGTGTATAAATCATGGGAGATACTGTGCTCCTGATCCAGAACAAGACTTTAGCAAAGGATATGATGGCAAAGATGTTGTTATGCAAAATCTACACCAGGTTTGCGTGTTCAAGGTTTCTAATGAAAGCGGTAAACCTTGGCTATGGTGGGATTATGTGACAGATTTTGCAATAAGATGCCCCATGAAGGAGGTAAAATACAATAAGGAATGTGCTGATAAAGTGATTCAGTCACTTGGTAGGTTTCCCTGTAGTCAATCTAGGAAATATGTATGTTTTGTAGGTACTTACTTTTCTAGGACACTACTAAACTTAACCAAGTGCGATCCACTGTCTGATGAATTTCTGTAGGCATAGATCTGAAGAAGATAGATGACTGCATTGGTGATCCTGATGCTGATGATGATAATCCTTTTCTGAAGGCTGAGCAGGATGCGCAGGTTCTTATGAATAACCTTCTCTAAATATATTTTGGTTGTGCTATTTCCATCTTTAATATCTTGATATATTTGTCTGCTTTGTCTGTAGATTGGACATGGTTCTAGGGGGGATGTAACTATCTTGCCAACTCTTGTCATTAATAACAGACAATACAGAGGTTTGTTTATGCACATCTTATTAGTTATGAAAAATAGTTTAAGAAAATTTATTTTAAGATCTGTTGGTTCAATTTGTTTCAGGGAAACTAGACAAGGGTGCAGTTCTCAAAGCATTATGTGCCGGGTTTCAGGAGACCACCGAACCAGCAGTCTGTTTGACTGAAGGTTCATTAATTTATTTGAATTCCTGTATTATGTTTAGCCTAGTCAGAAGACTAACTACTGATCATAAATTTTTTATGGCTTGGTTAATTAAGACATAGAAACAAATGAGTGCTTGGAAAATAATGGAGGATGCTGGCAAGATAAAGCAGCTAATGCTTCAGCATGCAAGGTATTTGCGGTCTGTTGGTCATTTTGAAATTCCTGTTAGAAGCTGCCCATCTTTTTGGTCTTTTTTAGAAAAGCCATTTCATTGTTCTTGAATTTTCTTTCAGGATACGTTTCGTGGAAGAGTATGCGAGTGCCCTACTGTACACGGTGTGCAATTTGTTGGTGATGGGTATACTCATTGTGAAGGTATTTCATCTTGATCTTCAAAAGTTGTAGGTTTGTCATGATAAACATTTGTTTAACGAAACAATGAAAATAGTTAGAGGTGGTGATCAATAGTATGAAGAATTGAGGAAGTTATGATTTATTATTATTGGTTAATATCTTCCCATTATTCTAACTAAGATTTCCATCCATAACACACTTACCCTTAACCCAATCAACAACCCACCCAACTTTTGAACACTTGCCTGCACGGTTTAGATCTCCTTTATTCTCAAAAATGATAAATGACCATATATGCATAAATTCAAATTTTCTTGAGCATGCATGCTCATGTGGCTATTTTTGTCTTTGTATGTGCTTATAGGGCAGGAATGTTCATCTTCTTATAAGTTGGTGTCTCACTAAAACATAGTACATGACAGATATTTTCTTGTGAAGATTCACAATGGCGACTACTTGATGACTATAATTGGCTTTCTATAATCCCTTTGTGACAATCATGGAAGTGCATATAATAAGCTTCACTTCGTTAATTTGGCACCATTATGAACCCTTAAGAAAAACAAATACTACGGTTATGCAGAACAGCTGCTTCTTATTCTACTTTTAAGCAAATAGAGGAACAAGGTTTTAATAGCACTGGAGGAGCAATGCTGTGAGGGCTTCTTTGTCAGTTAATCAGCGAAAAAGAGTGGAAGGGTTAATAACATGCTTCAGTAGTGTTTAACTTAATAGGAATTTTAATCCTTCCACTTAAAGTTTTTTTTTCCTAAAGTTCATGATATACTTTTTTTCAAAACATTTTACTCCTTTTTTAAGAGAAGCTGCATCATTTTCTGTGCATCGAATAAACTAACGGTGATCATCTACACCCTCATCCCAAAATAAAAGAATGAATTAAAAAATCACAATATTATCACAGAAGTTATCATGGTTTGGGATCTGTCCTACAACCACGACTGCGTGGATTACATTATATTATCTAGGGGTATAAATTTAGAAGTTGTTGCCTTTGAAATAAAAAGCTTGGAGCAGTCATGAAAATAAAATTGTTGCCTGGAAAATTTTGTACATAATTTATTCATAAATGGTCTGGCATGTTACTCTTGGTCAGATCAGGATAAAGTTGAAAAGGGTTAGCTTGATCAGCTTGAGGTTAAATTGTATAGCATTTCAGATCCATACTGAGCACCTATACCCAAATGGGTTGAACTATGCTCCAAAGTTGGCGGAAGTATTATGAAATTGGACTAAAAATAGAATTGGAGAAGAGAAAGTGGACAATCACTCTTTATTCTCACAGTAATATATTTACTTGCCAAAGTGACCCAATTATCTTATTGTAGCCACGCGAATGCTTGTGGGGATAGAATTTGTTATTGTTATTATGTTACGGTTGTGCATGCCGATGGGAGACGCACTTGCCGAGGAGACACCATGGCGGGTCTACACGCAGAGGAAGATGACGACAGGTCCGTCTGGAGGAGGAGAGACCGAAGACGCGACACTAGCTTGATTATTTTATTAATATTCGCATTCTATTATTTCATATTATATATGTGTACGCTTTTATTTGTATTTTCTTTCGCTATCTGCAACCCGCGCTTATAAGGAGTGGTGTTGTACTTCCTTTTGATTATCCTTTGATGAATGTTATTTAGTGCTGCCCCTTAAGGTTTTTCTTCTCAAACCTGATCCCTCTCTTTTTCCTCACCTCCGTCGGTCCTCTCCCTTGTCGGATTCCTCTTGGGATCGTATCAATTTGGTTCGACCTGCCGGTCCGCCCGCCATCTCGCTGGTGCTCGAGATCGTTTGTGCAATTTTGGCTGCAGAGCCGATTTGCCATTTCCGCTCGGCTACAGTGCTGCGCCGCCCAAACCCGTGCAGATCCGCCCCGATTCTGCGTGGATCCGCCCCGATTCCGCGCGGATCCGCCCCGATTCCGCGCGGATCCGCCCCGATTCCGCGCGGATCCGCCCCGATTCCGCGCGGATCCGCCCCGATTCCGCGCGGATCCGCCCCGATTCCGCGCGGATCCGCCCCGATTCCGCGCGGATCCGCCCCGATTCCGCGCGGATCCGCCCGATTCCGCGCCGTTCCGCCCGATTCCGCGCTGACTCGCTCGATTCCGTGCAGATCCGCCTCCCTAACACCGTCTGGTCACTATTCCGCCTGTCGATGGCGCTTCCTGCTCCTTGCTACGACCGTCATCCGGCCCTTCAACCCCGATTTGACGCATAAACACCCGAGCCTGCTGCTTCTGCCGCTTTGCGGTTTTGAGCACTGATTCGCCGGGTTTGAGCCGCCGGACCCTTGTTCCTTTATTTGCCAGCCAATCCCTTCCCTTCCGCCAGTTCCACACGCCTACACCGCCGGATCTGTCGTGCCATCAGTCGATTTTGACGACTTCCACAACACCCAGCGCTTCTGTCTAGATCTACCCTTCCAGTCGCTTCCTTCCGTTCCGCCGATTCCATTCCATAGCTCCCAACACTTGCTCGGTCGAAGATCTTCCTTCGGATGCAACCGCTGAAACCCTAAGCCGCTCTTTGGAGGCTCAAGAGCAACACGTAGCCTCCATGCATGCCTCGCTCCTCTCCCTCCACTCCAAGATTGACTCCCTGCAGGCGTCCACCGTCGCCGTCGCCGCCGCGTCCGGATCAGGCCCACCTGCAGACTGCGACTCTGTCCTCGGAGCCTGACCGCCGTCCATTCCTTCAGGGACCACTCCTCCAACAATTCTGGGCCTGTCCGCCCTCTCCCTCGACATTCCCTCCATCGCCGACGTTTACTCGATTGGTTGGATCGCCAAAGTGGAGCAATATTTTGAACCCAACTACACACCAGAGTACGACAAGGTGTCGACGACGGTTGTTGGCCTGGACGGCTCGGCCCTTCACTGGGCTCAATGGCTCTGCCAATCCAACCCGAGCCTCTCCTGGCCCGAGCACAAGCAGGAGATGATTTGACGGTATGACACCCGCTACTTTGACTCCTTCGCTATCAAGCATCTTTCCGGCGTTCGCCAGACAGTCGACCTGGACGACTATATTGATAAGTTTGTTCGCCCTAGTCTCCCACGTTCCCGGGCTACCGCCGTATCATTTCCTGGGCTTCTTCATGCAACGTCTACTGCCACATATCCGCTCTCGTATCCACACACACTACCCTCACACTGTCTCTGATGCCTTGGACTTGGCGCGTTGGTGTAAGCCGACCTCGCCCTCCGACCACCTACTCCTACAGCCGACCACCTCCAGTCTCGACTGCCTTAGCGACCACCGGCCACGACCCATCCACTGCGGCCACCGTCTTGGGGAAACTGGTCGGGCCGGCCACTGACCACTCAACGCATATCGAATAGTGATTATAATGAGCTTCACAACATGGGTATCTGTTTTCGGTGCCGCCAACCCTACTCCCCAATCATGAGTGTTCTGTGAAGGAATTCTACGCTATCATCGGCGACGTCGACCCAGAGGTTACCTACGCATACTTTGAGGCCCTGGAGCTCTCTGCGGGGGATACACCTCTAGACCCCACCACGGCTACGTTCCACCGCCTGGAGTTATCCTATGCCTCAACAGGAGGGATCTTCGGCTAGCAGACCATACAGCTCTCGGGCATGTTGCAGGGTCGCCTGATCGTCATCATGGTGGCCAGCAGCGCAAGTCACAACCTCATCTCCGAGCGTCTGATGCAGCAACTCCATCTTCCCTCGGTTTCCTCTCTGGATGTTGCGGTCCGGCTGGGCGATGGGCGTCGCCAACTGACTCAGGGTCGTTGCACTGCTGTGTCTCGCTCCGTGGAGTCCTGTTCCGTGATTGCGAACTTCTACTCATTCGGCCTAGGCGGTATCGATGCCATTTTAGAGGTGGCTTGGCTTCGCACACTTGACGATGTATGCATCAATTAGGCGACTATGACCATGCAGTTCCTCCACGGGAGTTAGCCATGTCGCCTCGACGGCGACTCCGCTCTTTGGTCCCCCTCTGTATGAGACAGCGGACCACAAAAGTTAGCCTCGTCGGGGGGCTGTGGGCCATCTCGGGCCTGTCTAATGTTCCTTTTCCTTCCCCGACGGACCACCCAGAGCTTTCCACTGCACTCGCCGACACTATCCAGCCTCTGACAGGATTGCCACCAACCCAATCTCCTGACCGCGCAAATTCCCTCCAGCCTAGGACCACAATAATATCGGCGTAGGCATTCCGTTCTGACTATGGACGGAAGGATGAGCTTGAGCCTCGGTTGTAGGGGATGATGATGGGGGGCCTTACCCATTCGAGTGCAAGCCCATTTTCTAGCCCGGTTCTTCTGGTCCCGAAGAAAGACGACAGTTGGCGCCGTACTACCCAGCCGAGCTACTTGATTGCCGCTACCACTTTCAGAGGGACTCTGGCTCGCCGGAGGTCCATGTTGCCGGGTCTTACTGTATGGAGTCCGAAGCTACGTGGCTGCCTCAGGCTCACTTCTACCGCCACCCCTCTGACCACTGCCTTGGGGACAAGACATATTTTCCAGACGGCGACATTGTTACGGTTACGCATGCCAACAGGACACACACTCGCCAACAAGACGCCGTAGCGGGTCTACACGCGGAGGAAGACGATGATAGGTCCGTCGGGAGGAGGAGTGACTGAAGACGCGACGCCAGCATGATTATTTTATTTCTATTCGCATTCTGTTATTTAATATTATGTATGTGTATGCTTTTATTTGTATTTTCTTTCGCTATCCGTGTCCCGCGCCTATAAGGGGTGGTGTTGTAATTCATTTTGATTATACTTAGATGAATAGAATTTAGGGATGCTCCCTAAGATTTTTCTTCTGAACCCTAATCTCCATCTTCTTCCTCACCTCTGTCGGCCCTCCCCCTTGCCGGATTCCTCTCGGGATCATATCTTATTATGCTGCAAGTTCTTCGCTGCATTTTAAAAGCATTTCTACCATGGATTATTAAAAGCTTTGTTTTGTCACTACCATATTGTAACCACGCATAAATGATTTCCTTCAATTGCTATAGTGTACCTAAACCCTAGATAATTCTTGGTGGAAGAAACTCTCACCATTGTAGGGCCTTTGGAAAGGGCTGATCTACTTTGTTTTACCTTTTTTAATTTAACTTTGATGGGGTTATTTCTGTGATTCGAATCTTTTATCTCGAGATCATAATGATGCTATCTTTGTCCCATCCTCCAATGGCTACTTTCCTAAGAATAATATTTATTTGAAGGCACAAAATTCCAAAAAAATAATTTTCGTTGATGCAATTTCTTTTAATTTCATCCTTTTTATTGAATTCATTTATGAGCTTGCACTTCTACTAACCCCAAAGAAATTTCTTAAATTTTTCTCGCATAAAATACATCCATTTTAAGAATGTGCGTGGCAATGTAAACTCTTCCCTACCCCTTGAACAAAAAGAATTCTACCGATCATCATTTCCCTTTAATTCACTTTTACTACTTCTGTTTTTTAATATGAAGCATTCCTCACCATTAATGAGATTAAGGGTTTCTATGATAATAAATACAAGGTTCATGTTCACTTTTTTTACAGCATCTGGGTCTGGACGGTGCGAGATTAACAACGGAGGCTGTTGGAAGCAAACTAAAGATGCTGCTACTTATTCTGCTTGTATAGTAAGTGACGTATGAATGTTTCTCTTTGGTCATTTAAATCTGGAACTGTGATAATTCTAATCTACGTATTGATCATCCAGGAAGGCACATCAAACGGCTGTAAATGCCCACCAGGCTTCAAGGGCGATGGTATTAAATCATGCGAAGGTATGGCGCTTTGAAATTTTCAGCTCATTTGTTACAAGTAGGACTGTTAACCAGCAATAGAAAGGTGATTTAACCCTAGATCAAGCCCTCTTAAATGTCAACTTATTCAAGCTTGAGCTAATCCAAGTTTCCTATAGGATCACAATCAAATATCGGTTCAATCCATACATGGGTTATGAACTTCGATTCGTGCTTGATTTAATCCCAGAATCAGTCCAGTTTTGATTCATTCTTGGTGTTATAAGACATTCTTAATCTATAATGCTCGCGCGTACACACACACATCACATATGCGTTCATAAATGTAGGTATATATGCATCCATAAATGTAGGTATATATGCATTCATACGTATATGCATATGCATTTTGATGTGGTCTGGAGGTAGCTCGATTTACTAGGCTTGGTTCAATTCAAGTTCAATCCAAGTGGGCGTGGTTCATGGACTTCAATCTGTGCCAAAATCCATCCAATTTTCAAGTGACCCGTCAATCTATTTATAATTGCAACTTTTTTAGGACAGATGCGTCTAATAAGTGTATACTTTATGTACTCCTCTCTACATGTGATCATCATAAACAAGCCTTTCTGTGCATCCTAGGCCTTTTGGTATTATTGTGAACAATTTACAAGCAAAAACAATTTGAGTATATTCCTCTGCAAGCTCAGTATATCAAATGATGTTATATTTAACCTCTATCTTATATTTGAATTTGTAAACAAAATCTGTTTCAGATGTTGATGAGTGCAAAGAAAGAACTGCTTGTCAATGCTCTGAATGCAAATGCAAGAATACTTGGGGAAGCTATGAGTGCAGCTGCGGTGGCGATCTTTTATACATGCAAGAGCATGACACGTGCATAAGTGAGTTCTTGACATGCATTTTTATTTCCTAAGAATAGAGTACATATAAAAGGAATTGCAAACCAAGAATGTGACAGTAATATTGCGCCTGTCACATGAACTTAATGTGAATTCCATTTGCAACTATGATTCATTATAGACTATGTTGCATGAGGACTCGGATTTGAATAAAGAAACAATAAGATATGGATATATGTGATTCACTATTAAATATACAAGTGCCAATTAGTAAGAAGACAAGTGTAATGACTAATAAGGTTTGTAATATTTTAGAGTTTTGTGTACGCTATAAATAGTCATGTTTGCCCTAATGAAATTAAGAGTTCATTTTGTTCAACTTGGTATCAGAGCAGGGGAGAAAAAAAACCGCGGCAACTGACCCGCGACTTCCTCCTCTGGCTCTGCGGTCGCAACTTCCGCTTTCGGCTCTACGCGCGCGACTTCGGCGTTGAGGGCGGCGACTTCCGCGACCTCCACCTCCGGCGTTGAGGGTGGCGACTTCCGCGACCTCCGCCTCCGACTCTGCGCGCGCGACTTCGGTGTCTTCGACGAAGGACCTCGCCTCTAGGGTTGCGGGAACCCTCCTCCGCCACCCCATCTAGCGGCTGTCGTCTCTGACTTTTATGCAGGACGCCTCTAGGGCTTCCAGATCTGCGCTCGACGGAGGTCCTCTGCCTCTAGGGCTGCGGGATCTGCGCTCCAACGGCTACCGCTGTCTCCGGTTGCTCCGAGACTAGTCGTAGTGGGCAACCAGTACGTTCGCATCTAGCGGGTCTTCAACAACAACACCTCCGCATCCTAGCGGGTCTGAGGATGCGGAGATCGGATCTAGGGCAGGTGGATGCATTGATTGGTACCGAACAGGATGTGGTGATCGGTGAGGAAGTTGATTCATTGCATCGAAGCGAGGAACAATGGAAGATATCTTTCAGATGTTGGGCCCGAATGAGTTGGCTACATTGTTGAGGGTGTTGGGTTCATCGCAACGGTCGACGAAATTGGAACTTCCACTGATTGATTTGAAGCTTGACGGACCGACGACCTACCTGAGTTGGTCATGTCGTGTGAAGAAAATCCTTGCAGCGAAACAGGTTGGGGGATTCCTGACAGGGGCGTTGAAGAAACCAGAGAACTCGACTGGAGATGAGTGGGAGTGAGCCCACATGACGGTGTTTATGTGGCTTCTCAGCTCGGTTGTCTCATCGATTGCCGCCACGGTAGATGTTCTCGAGACAGTCATGGAGGTTTGTGACAAACTGAAGAACATATATGATGGCGTGGGGAACACTCTGCGGGTCTTCTAGGTGAAGGGAGAAATTGATGACACTCCTTAGAGAGAGAAAATAGTGCAGGAGTATGCCTCTGAGTTGGAATGGCTATGGGTGAATTACGATCACGCCTCTGGCGGGATGTGTTGCAGCAATTCACAATGTCGGACTTCCAAGATCATCATGGAGGAGAGGACGATGAAGTTCCTGAAGGGGTTAGATGACAAGTTCGATCAGTGGAGAGCCCTATTTCTTTCTGGTACGGCGATTCCTACACTCATCGAGGCCATCTTTGTTATGATTCAGGAGGAGACACGTCTCAAACTTTAGGCAGAGACAAGAGGGTCCACAACTGTGAAGTCAACACTAGCGGTTGCTGCCCCTGGCATTACAGGACAGAGGGAAGAGACTCGCCAGTGCTACAACTATGGAGAGGTGGGCCATCTGAGGCAAGCATGCCCCAAGCTGCCCAAGGAGAGAGATTTAGGTGATGGACGGGGACGTGGTCATGCTCGTGATGGCAGAGGAGGCTATAGAGAGAATGGTTGGTGACAGATCCGGGGGTATGGAAGGGAGGATCTGTGGAGGAGCAGGAGAGTGATGAGGAGGAGATTGAAGAGAAGAGGCGAGATGTGAGACCTGCGGCTCATGGGGAGCTGCTGACATATGCACATGTATATAGTAAAAACAAAATAATTTTTTATTGTTTTAACGAAAAAAAGATACTTAATTTTAATCAAACACCACTAGTTGTATTTATGGGTCACAAAATTTTCTTTTTTAAAAGACATGCAGAAGTCTTTTGTTTACTTTAGAAAAGCATACTCTTATCACAATATACAGAATGATCTGCCAAGTCAAAGTGTATCTACAAACTAGAGTATCAGGTGTATCTGCCAAGTATCTGGTATGTACCGGTATCAGATACGTATCTGGTACGGGTACATGATCCTCAAGTAAGTACCGGTGCAGCATAGGTACATTGTTCATCATCTTCATGAGTTGTATAAGTTGATCTGACGTCAATATGCATCTAATAATGAAATGTATAAAGATATGCAGATAACCACAAGCGAGAGAATATTTTTCGCGAAGGCGAGCAAGTAATGGTTCGAATCCATTCGGAGAGCCTCCTTAAGAGACCTGCTAAAAAGTTGAATGCCAAGAAAAAGAGTCCCTACACAGTTGTGAAGGATCAGGGTGAATGTTTACGAGCTCAACATCCCTGAGAGTATTGTATCCACCCCAAAGTCAATGTTGAAGACTTTACACCATACTTCGAACAACGCGAGTATGCAGATCTATACCTTGAGTCCACCCTTGAATTTCACCTTCTCCAGCTTCAGTCGCACTCTTGCCTTACCTTTTGAGCCTCACTCACCCTAGAGTCAAACACATGGTTTCACCGATACCGCCTGTGGTCTTTTCGGGTCCACCAACATATGAATTGACTTTAGAGAGTGCAATTTGTGGTCACGATAGATGGAGACACATTGAAGTACTGGGTTCACTAGAGAGGATTCCCATTCACAATCAACACTTGGCTTGCGTTCGAGGACTCATCGATTCTTACCTGACCAACACCGAGAGGATACTCATCTTCATTCATCAGGAGATGAATTCTTCCACAAGATGGGGAGAATGATTGTGATCGGTGAGACCTTTTCAAGAACAAGTTTTGGGCTCGTTCGGAGCTAATTTGTTATCTCGCATTTTTGACGGCGCTTGATGGATGATTCGAGTCCACGGTTGCGTCCGGAGCGATGTTTTGATATTTCTATGAATACTTTTTGTGTTTTATTCAACGAGATCGGGCAACTATCAGTCCATTATGAATGGTCAATCATAACCGCCCACTATTGGTGCCCTGGTCATATTATTATTATAAATAGAAGAAGGGACTGGTTTTGACAGCCATCATAGATTTTGGAGAGCTTTTCCCGGGCATCCGAAGGTCTTCTCGCAATGCCAACTCTGTAAAACTCTGATGTGTCTACTCCTAGGTATTATACTCATCATTCCTTGTGTTTCCTTTCAGCCGCATAAACAGCAGCCGGTACATTCTCCGTTTTAATTTTTACTTCGACCGGTACACTACCGACACCCTCTCCTCGTGAGAGTGGTGGCCGTAAAAGCGGTCAGATAAGTCTTCACTTTTTTGTTGTATTTCACATATTCTATATTAAATGAAGACAACTTGGCTGTATCTCAAAATCATATCATACCATAGGTAGGTGTGGTAGAGTTTCTATGTTTTGTTTTCTTTAGATAAGGGAAAAATGCAGTGTTTTTATTAGCCAAAGGATTTTTTTTTTGGTGCCAGAAAAGGAATACACGTCAGGAGTATTTGGTTCTTTTTATTTAAGATTAAAGAAAATGTGAGTTTTAAGTTTAATGACAAGTTTCAAGGAAATTTTCTGACTTTGAAATATTTTTCAAGATCATAAGGATGGCCGCTTTTGACATACCATTTGAATTTTTTTATCACTGAGTGCATAATATCATGCCCATGAGGAGAGACCCGTCATTTGGTTTTTCTTAGTAGCTTTTTTTTGCCGCAAAGTGAAAATCACACTAACAATAAATCCCTTGGGAAAGAGACCCCGCACATCAGCCTCCAAGAATGGAAGAACATCACCAAGCGGTTCGTCCAAAATCAACAGCTCCTCATCAATTGTGCATCCTATCTTTCACAACCTGTTAGCACAGAAGTTTCCTCCCTCAAAATATGTTTGAAACAGTCATATCAATCTCGGTTCCTCAAGCTCCGAATGTCCTCAATTAGCGCACCTAAAGGATGGAAGGGCACATCCACCCTATCAATTAGATGGATTGTCAGAAGTGTATCCACTTCACAGTCAACAAAGTTTATAATTCTTCTCCAAAGAAGGGTTGATGGACGATCGGAGACGGATGGACGATCGGAGACCACCATTGCGTTTGTCGCAATTTTTCACATTTTTTATTTTTTTTATTTGTATTTTGGGAGTTATGTTAAAATATCCATCGGACGATCGTGACCGTTGGATATTCTTAACCTAACTCCCCCCTTTATATCCTTTCAACAACCGCTGAAAGAGGGCATCGGGGATTTACGGAATAAAAAATGGCTCGGTCATCTTAGGTGCGACGCTGAAGCCTCCCCACGGTGCGATGCCGCGGGATTCTCTTCCAGGGGTGCCACACCCCTTTCCGCCACCATCCTTCGCCTCCCCAACCACCAATCACGCCTCCAGCGCCCCTCCAGTCCGCCAACCATTCCCTCTTCCGCCATTTTCACTGTTTCTCCATTCTACTACCTTCTGCCGCCATACCCAACTGCCTGTACCACCTCCTACCGCCTTCTACCATCCCCTACCAGGCATTCCATCCCTCTCCACCTCAAATTTGCACTTCCCCTTACACCCCACTGCATATCCTTGCCTTCCCGCACACCTACACTCCAAAATACACCCTCCAGCACCCCTCCCGCAGCAGGTCCACCGCCCTACTCTCCTCCGATTTCAGCATTTCAGTCCCTCCCTACTCCGAAATCACACCATTTAGCGCTTCCCCGTTGTCAAACCCTGTTGTCTAGCCCCTTTTCACTGACAAATCCCATCCCAATCACCCTCCTAGAGACCCACCAGCCCTCCATTCCACAGCAATACCCCCTTCGTGCATCACTCCAACACTTCCCCAGCACCATACCAGTCTTTTCCCTTCTTCCAACAACCCGCCCAACCGATTATAGTTCACCAAACAGCCACCAACCTTCTCCGACATCCCCCACACGCCAATATCTTCACTCCTGGACAGCCACCGCCACCATCGGAACTTTTCCATCACCACCGGTTTCAATTACTTTATGAGGCTTTACTTTCTAGTGTTTATTTCTTCACATTGTGTGGATATCTTATATTGCTAGTAATACTTTGCTTGAATTAACTTGACTATTGTATTTGTTTATTGGCGCGCAAAAGATTTATTCGCTTCATATTTTAATTTCAGTGCACTCTCAATTAACTTGTAATTGTTATCTGTTTACTTTCATTGCAGTATTTGTGATCAATTGCGAGACTTGCACGAGATTTTAAAATTAATTTGTTTAATTAATTGTGCGTCGAAAAATACTTGCATGATTGAGTCATCACATGTGCATTGCATTAGGGTTATCCTTCGTTAGTCCATTGGATTGTGTGCTTGTATTTTTTTGCATCTTCGTTTTAGGGTTCGTCATCGGTCAATTACATTCATCACATGGTCATGTGTGTTGTATTTATGGTTAGGGCATCATAAGTCCACATCCTATAGATTCGTTTCGTGTCGAGAGCTAAGGCCCAAGTGTATCTCATGTAGCTCCGTTTTCATATTCATACAAGTTCCTAAGTGAGCCGCAAAGCTTTTCTAGGTAGCTTTTTTACATTGCTAATTTTGACCTGCAATTTCATATATTTATTATACTAATTTTTTGGTAAGACACGTGAGATTATTTAGATTCAACCACACATTGTATAAATCAAATATATTAGTGTTAGTGTAAAAATAAGAAGCCCATATTCCTCCATTTTTTGTGTTGAAAATGAGTTTATTGGTCTATCAAGCTCGACTTTAGCTTACCTTCACTTCCTTAACAAGTGGCAACATGATTGATTGGTCTGTTGGGATTGAGTATTTCACGCTGTTTGTCCCTTCCACTGATTTTGAGTCAAGTTCAATGAGTTCGGCTCAACTCATATTTGAAAATTTCTTATCCAATTCGACTCAAAATAGAAATCATTCGAGTTGACTCTAAATGATTTGATTCCAAGCGACGCAGAATGAAATTCAATTCAACATGAAATTAAATTTTTTTATACAGAAATATAAGGGTCGTTTAGAGGGACCTCCCATATAAGTTTGTTAAATTACATGCTACATCCCTCTATCTTATGAAATTACGAAAACCTCTCTTGTAAGTTTACATTTTAGAGCATGCATGCATATTATGAAATATAAACTTACAAGGGAGTTTTTTGTAATTTCAAAAGATTGAGAGGTATAACCTGTAATTATGCTAACTTCCTTGGGAGGTTTGGGTAATTAATAGTAAATATAATATCATATTATATTATGCATTTGGCAGTTTTTATTCCATATATGCGTGTATGTAGTGTGTATAACATTTATTTCAGTCATTTCAAGTTAGCTTGATCTATTTTTTGAGTGAATTTGTTGGGGTTTGAATTATTGACCGGGCCCCACTGTTTTTTTGGGGTTACATATTTTATGTGTTCTAAATACAAGGGGGAGTGAATGTATTTAATATAGGGAGTTGAGAGGTTGGTAGATGA
Source organism: Platanthera zijinensis (assembly GCA_039513925.1). Taxonomy (NCBI): domain Eukaryota; kingdom Viridiplantae; phylum Streptophyta; class Magnoliopsida; order Asparagales; family Orchidaceae; genus Platanthera; species Platanthera zijinensis. Next base: position 15,736,378 of record CM077084.1, read on the forward strand.
GAGTTTGGTTGAGCTTTTATGGTGGTGGACACTTGTCCATTTTTGATTAGTCTTGTATGCCTATATAAAGGCTTGTATGTACTCTTTTGAAGTTTGATGCAATATAGAGAGATAAGCTCCAAATTTCTTCTTCTTGTTTAGAGAGAGGGGAGAGAGCGTCGCAGCGCTAGTAAGAGAGTTGGCGGTTGCGGTTAGGAGAGCTCAACCGGCGAGTAGGCCATGTTGTTGGCGGGTTGAAGTTTGAAGCCGCCTGTGTAGGTTGATCCCGCCACCTTGCCGAGTGAGGAAGATAAAGCCGGGCGAGTAGGAAGTTTGCTGAGCGGGTTGTCCACCTAGTCGCTCTCGCCGTGTGAGTAGGAAGTCAAGCGAGCAAGAAGGTAGTGGTCGAGTGAGGTGGACGGGCGAGTAGAGAGTTCGCGCCGGATTGTTCTCTCCGGCAGGTGTGGTGCTCGCGGCGAGCGGTTAGGAGGTGAACTCGTCGGTGTGCGTTTGGTCTCGCCAGCGAGAGGTGAACTCGCCGAGTGCTAACCGCGCGGACTGGGTGGTCTCGCCGAGTTGGTCTCGCCGGCCTGTTTTTGGTGGAGTTAGTCTGTAGCGGGAACCCACTCACGTTTTCCAACAAGTGGTATCAGAGGGAGGTTGGGACCCCTGGAAGTTTTACTCGCAAGTTTGTGAAGTGAAGTGATGGAGACAGGTAGTGGGATGCCGGGACAGGTCCCCAAGTTGAGCAACACGAACTACGGGAACTGGAGCATTCAGATGAGAGTACTACTAGCCTCCAAGGAGTTGTGGGAGGTAGTAGAGGATGGTGTTGAGGAGTTTACTGCCGAAGCAGAAGCTGCGTTGACGAACGCTCAGAGGGTGGCGTTGAGATAAGCCAAGAAGAGGGACAAGAAGACACTGTTCATCTTGTACCAAGGAGTGGATGAAGCAACATTTGAGAAGATCTCGGATGCCGAGACTTCAAAAGAAGCTTGGGAGATACTACAGTGCTCCATGCAAGGAGTGGATAAGGCAAAGAAGGTGAAGTTGCAATCCCTCCGAGCCCAATATGAGGTGATGAGGATGCAAGGCTCGGAAAAGGTTGGCGACTACGTGACACGTCTGCGGGCGCTCACGAATGAGATGAAGAGAAACGGGGAGACGATAGACGAGGTCAGCTTTATGGAGAAGCTCCTACGATCTATATCCAAGAAGTTCCGACATGTGGTGGTGGCCATTGAGGAGTCGAAGGATCTCACCGTGATGACGACTGATGAACTTATTGGCTCGCTGCAAGCCCACGAGTACCGCATGGTGCAGGATGACGAGGAGTCGAGTGGCTTGGGGAAAGCACTCCAGACTCAGCTCAATTTTGGAGAGAGCTCAGGAAGAGGAGGCCAGCGTGGCCGTGGCTACCAAGGAAGAGGTAGAGGAGGAGGAGGCAGAGACCAAGGAAGATACCAACCACACCAGAAGGAGGTGGAGCAAAATCAAGGTTGGAACACAGGAGGAAGAGGAAGAGGCCAAGGGAGAGGCCAAGACAGAGGACAAGGAAGGGACCAAGGAAGAGGTCAAGGAAGAGGAGGAGGAGATGTCTCAGACTCAATGTTACAACTGTAACAAGTTCGGGCATATGAGTTATGATTGTTGGGCACCTAGGAAGGGAGGTGAAGCCAACCACTATGCGAAAGCTAACAACACAGGCGGCGACCCGATGATGTTCCTTACCATCCAAGGTGCTGCAGGAGGGAGGAACGGAGTGTGGTACTTGGACACGGGAACAAGTAACCACATGTGTGGAGATAAGGAGTTGTTCACCATCCTTGAGGAGAATGGTGGTGAAGTCAGTTTTGGTGACTCCTCGAGGATATCTGTGGAAGGAAGAGGAGTGATAGCGGTCACGATGAATGGGAAGGAGGTGTACATCAACGATGTCTTCTATGTGCCGGGCTTGAGGAGTAATATCCTAAGTCTTGGGCAGCTAGTGGAGAAGGGCTATCGTGTCCTGTTGAGGGATAGCACCTTAGCCATGAAGGATAGCCAAGGAAGAGAGGTGGTGAGAGTGAAGATGGCGACGAATCGCATCTTCCCTCTAAGTTTGGATGTCAAGGAGACGGCATGTCTTGTGAAGACGGGAGAAGAGGAGGAAGCTTGGCTGTGGCACCACCGGATGGGCCATCTGGGGTTCACAGGCCTGAAGCTGTTATCATGTTCCAAGATGGTGGATGGGCTGCCTATGATCACACCTCCTCAGAGGGTCTGTGAGGCATGCACGAAGGGGAAGCAGAGGAGAGAAACTTTTGAGGGTGGCAAGTCCCGGAGAGCAACAAGGCCGCTGGAGTTAGTTCACTCGGACATCGCTGGTCCGTTTGAGACTACTTCAATAGGTGGAAGCAAGTACTACATTACCTTCACTGACGACTTCAGTAGGAAGTGTTAGGTTTATTTCCTAAGGGAGAAGGCTGAGGCACTTGACAAGTTCAAGGAGTTCCGGGCGATGGCTGAGAAGGAGAGTAGTCAACCGCTGAAGGTGCTCAGAACGGATAGGGGTGGGGAGTACACCTCTAGGCTGTTTGACGAGTACTGTAAGCAATGGGGAATCTCTCATCAGCTGACGGCGGCATACTCGCCTCAGCAGAATGGCGTGGCAGAGAGAAAGAACCTTACCATCATGAACATGACAAGGAGTATGGTGAAGGGAAAGGGATTGCCAAAGAAGTTCTGGGCGGAAGCGGTGCAGGTGGCAGTGTACGTGCTGAACCGTTGTCCAACAAAGATTGTGAAGTTCAAGACTCCATTTGAAGCTTGGAGTTGGTGGAAGCCCAGTGTGAAGCACCTAAGGGTCTTCGGATGTGTGGCTTATGCCCACGTCCCGGATCAAAGGAGGAAGAAGCTGGACGACAGAAGCGAGAGGTGTATCTTCGTAGGCTACGCTCCGATGAGCAAGGCTTACAAGTTATACAATCCAGTGACGGAGAAGGTCATCATCTCACGAGATGTGGTGTTTGAAGAAGGAAGCAGCTGGAGCTGGGATGAGGCGGTGAGGAACACCAAGGGAATGTTCTACGAGGATGATGAGGAAGAAGGTGGAGAAGAGGCTGAAGCCGAGATGGGTAGAGCGGAGCCACCATCACCACCTAGCAGAGGTTCAGGGGGAGCTCTCACCCCTTACTCTAGTGATGCAAGCACAAGTGGAGGCGGCTCTGGCGGAGCAAGCACCAGTGGGAGCAAGGACAATCTCCCTTAGCCCAGGACGAGAAGGCTGGATGAAATCTATGAAGAGACGGCACCGGCCCTTAACAATTTTTCACTATATTGTTTTTTGGCAGATGTCGAGCCGTGCTCCTATGATGAAGCTGCAAAGGAGAAAAGTTGGAGGAAGGCGATGGATGTGGAGATCGCCTCCATCAAGAAGAATGAGACCTGGAAGCTGGTCGACCCTCCTGCTGGCCACAAACCCCTTGGGGTGAAGTGGGTCTACAAGGTTAAGAAGAACAAGGACGGTGGCGTGGAGAAGCACAAAGCTAGGCTTGTTGTAAAGGGCTACCGCCAAGTCCAAGGAGTCAACTATGATGAGGTGTTCGCCCCCGTAGCGCGGATAGACACCATCCGGTTGATCGTCGCGCTAGCGGCTCATCATGGATGGAAGATTATGCAGATGGACGTGGTCTCTGCTTACTTGAATGGGTACCTGGAGGAAGATGTGTACATCGAGCAGCCTCCAGGGTACGTTGTGAAAGGGCAGGAGAAGAAGGTCTGCAAGCTAAACAAAGCATTGTATGGACTAAAGCAAGGAGCAAGAGCATGGAACGGAAGGATAGATGCTTATCTGCAGAAGCATGGTTATGAGAAGAGCCCACATGAGTATGCACTCTACACCAAGGTGGACAAGGAGGGCAACATGATGATAGTGTGCCTCTATGTGGATGACATGATCTTCACAGGAAACAATACGGTGATGTATGAGGAGTTCCGGAGTATGATGAAGAGAGAGTTCGAGATGACAGACTTGGGAGAGTTGAGCTACTTCTTGGGGGTGGAGGTGAAGCAGGGAGAAGATGGGATATTCATCTCCCAGAAGAAGTACGCGGAGGAAATCTTGAAGAAGTTCAGGATGGAGGATAGCAAGCCTATCTCCACTCCTGCTGACCCAGGGCTGAAGCTGAGCAAAGATTCTAAGGAAGGAGCAGTGGACTCTACTTTGTTCAAGAGCTTGGTGGGTAGTCTACGCTACCTGACTTTCACCCGACCAGACATCATGTATGCGGTCGGGGTGGTGAGTAGGCACATGGAAGAGCCAAAGGAAGATCACTTCACGGCAGCGAAAAGGATCCTAAGGTACATCAACGGGACTAGAGGCCATGGGTTGAAGTACTCAACCGGAGAGAAGCTGACGCTGGTAGGCTACTCGGACAGTGACTACGGCGGGGATGTGAATGACCGGAAGAGCACTTCTGGATATGTCTTCAACATGGGAACGGGAGTGTTCTCTTGGAGCTCGAAGAAGCAGGCCACGATAGCGCTGTCATCTTGCGAGGCAGAGTACATTGCAGCAGCGGCTGGCACCTGCCAAGCTATCTGGCTGAGGAACCTCCCGGAGTCTTCATCATAGAGTGGATGGGCCAACGACCATGTTGGTGGACAACATGTCGGCCATCCAGCTCGCGAAGAACCCTGTGCTACATGGGCGTAGCAAACACATCGAGACAAGGTATCACTTCCTCAGGGAGCAGGTGGAGCTGAAGACCGTGGAGGTCAAGTATTGCCCGACCGGAGAGCAAGTCGCGGACATCTTTACTAAGGCGTTGAAGGTGGATACGTTTCTGAAGCTCAAAGGCAAACTCGGCATATGCTGCCAATTTTGAGGGGGGGTTTGTTGGGGTTTGAATTATTGACCGGGCCCCACTGTTTTTTTGGGGTTACATATTTTATGTGTTTTAAATACAAGGGGGAGTGAATGTATTTAATGTAGGGAGTTGAGAGGTTGGTAGATGAGAGGTTGGTTGAGCTTTTATGGTGGTGGACACTTGTCCATTTTTGATTAGTCTTGTATGCCTATATAAAGGCTTGTATGTACTCTTTTGAAGTTTGACGCAATATAGAGAGATAAGCTCCAAATTTCTTCTTCTTGTTTAGAGAGAGGGGAGAGAGCGCCGCAGCGCTAGTTAGAAAGTTGGTGGTTGCGGTTAGGAGAGCTCAACCGGCGAGTAGGCCATGTTGTTGGCGGGTTGAAGTTTGAAGCCGCCTGTGTAGGTTGATCCCGCCACCTTGCCGAGTGAGGAAGATAAAGCCGGGCGAGTAGGAAGTTTGCCGAGCGGGTTGTCCACCTAGCCGCTCTCGCCGTGCGAGTAGGAAGTCAAGCGAGCAAGAAGGTAGTGGTCGAGTGAGGTGGACGGGCGAGTAGAGAGTTTGCGCCGGATTGTTCTCGCCGGCAGGTATGGTGCTCGCGGCGAGCGGTTAGGAGGTGAACTCGCCGGTGTGCGTTTGGTCTCGCCAGCGAGAGGTGAACTCACCGGGTGCTAACCGCGCGGACTGGGCGGTCTCGCCGAGTTGGTCTCGCCGGCCTATTTTTGGTGGAGTTAGTCTGCAGCGGGAACCCACTCACATTTTCCAACAGAATTGAGGCATATTCGTAGAGACATTCCCAATGGAAGGTGGAAAAGAAATAGGGCTTCTGAATCCATAAAATAGGAATTGAGGAATCGGACTACATCTGTTTAGGAGAACTCTAGTGGTAAAAAAGTAGGCACTTGAGAACAAAGTGAGAGAATGGTTGATCTTATCCCGAGACTGTATTAATTGATCTTATCCCGGGACTGGCTTCTGAATCTCTTATCATAAAAAACACATAAAAAGTCTAGCCAACAACATTTGCATCCTCCCTAAAAATCTGTTGAAGCACACGAATCCAAATGTTCTTCTTTCAGGATACTATGATGATGATTTTCATACCGAATTCCTTCAAAGGAGTGAATGCTCCTGCTCCTTTTCATTTCATTTTTTGAACTGAATGAAGAAAGAATAGGAAACTATACATCAAATCTGTGCAGAAAGATCCGCCTTTCCTACACTGGGTTAATCGATCAACCTTTTATGCATGATTCAATCCCACCTTCCTATGCTGGAATGAAATTTGGGTCATTTTTTGTACACAATTCGATCTTGTCTTGGTTGTGCAATCCTCCAGAATATGCGATTTTCACAATGGCTCCTACACAGATTGATTAGTCTCCTGGTTCCATTTGAGAAGAGTGATAATCAATGCGATCTCTAATATGTGGAGCTTGTAGGACACTTTAGACTCTCAAGTTTAGTTCAGGTCAGATATGTAACAATACCATTACATAGAAACACAAATTTTGTGGCGCAAGTTTTTGCACTGAAATTGTGTTTAACTACTGGTGTATCTCAACTCAATTTACATTCTCCCTTTCTTCATAATACCGTAGTTTTCTTAATATGCTAAAATACCCGGTAGAGAGTTTTTTCGTTTTGGATTTAGGCTCTGTTTGGCAGGGCTATTGGGAATGGCAGCGGAGTGAGAAACGACAAATGATAGCTATAGTGGAGGAGCGTGTTAAACGGTTCAAATCGGTGATTTTTGTCCGAGTTCCTTCTGCCGGAACACACGGCCAGGTATGCTAGGCGCCGTTCCTGTGCGCTAGGCGCTGCAACGGACCGCAAATAGCACCCCAAATAGAGTCGCAGACTCGCATTCTCAAGTGATGCCAAAGAATTTATGTGAAATTTACTTAACACCTCATTCATCATTCATAAAATCTGTACCCAAATAGTATTTAAGGCTAATAATGATGATGCTGTTGTTTAATTATCTCCAGGTAAGAAGACGACGACGGAGGTAGGCTGGGGATTTTTGTGGGTTATCTTGTTTGGACTGGCTCTTGCTGGCGTTGGAGCTTATGGAGTTTACAAGTACAGAATTCGGGTAAAATCATTTTTAATCATCATACACACCCAGTTTCTAATACCTCTCGTCCACATTATTCTACCGTAAGCTTCAAAATGCATCTAAATTTTTCGCTAAATCTTCAGAGCTACATGGACTCGGAGATCCGAGCAATTATGGCTCAGTACATGCCGCTCGAAAACCAAGCCGAAACTCCCAACCACATCTCGCATGCCAATGCTTGAGTCATTTTCGCCACCAACGGGATTGGCTTTTCGCAGCGCGGACTGCGGAGACATGGGAGAAGATCTCTGCATAATGTCTCACTCACAACTCGCTCTGGACGGGATTTTGAGTTTCTGGAGCTGGAGATGATGCTATTCCTCTCCCCTGCATATTCTGATGTAAATTGAATTGGCATTATGACTTTTTTTTTCTTACTTTTTGTTCTTGGTATAAATTGGATTGACATTTTTAGATTTTAAATGAATAATTACCAAATTATGACATTTTTCTTACTTTTTTGTTCTTGCTATATATTGGATTGGCATTTTGTATGTGTATTGCTAACGAAGGGTGTTTGATTTCCCGATCATTATTTCCTGCCCAAATATAAATCAATCTTGCTGTTGTGCTTGCGTCGGTCTAAAATAATGTTATATTTTCTATGACTTCCAACATGTAATGAGTTTCTAAATTAAAGGAGTTACTTTTTACTTGTCGTGCGCCTTCCCCGATTGAATGGGAGTTGCGGAGATGAGAATACTTAAGTGGATGTGTGGACACACTCCTAATTAGTGTATCCTAATAAGACACGAGTGGCACCAATAGGACATGAGTGGCACCAATTGCAGAGAAGACGCTAGAAGCTCGGCTAAGATGGTTTGGACACGTACAAAGGAGACCATTAGAGACCACCAGTTATGCGTTGTGAGAGTTTAGTTAGTTGGCATGTTAAATGGGGGAGGGGTAGATCAATAAGGACTTGGAACGAAACTATAAGAAAAGACACTTAGGCATTAGTGAGATTATGACTAAAGATATGACACACTGGAGACGGGATCCATATAGCTGACCCCATTATAATGGAATAAAGACTCCAGTGTTATTGTTGTTGTACTTGTCATGCGCCTGCCCCCAATTGAAGAAATTGTGGCCAACCCTATGGCCAACAAGGGTTTCACTATAGCATCTCAAGTTTGTTTTTGCCGCGCTTTCATCTTGGGCATGACACGTGTGAGCTATTATGGCTGCAAAAATGACTTTGGGTCCTTGGATGTGATATGTCCTAAAATATAGTAAATATCTACCAATAGTACTCATGCAAGACTACCAAGATAAATGTTTGTGTACATGACTGAACAATTTCTGATGATTCCTTGTTTGTTTGGATCGGTGGTGTTTGGAGATGAAGATAAAAGAGTGTTCTTGGATTGGAATCAAAAATAAAATATATTGTTTTGGTGGATTGGTGATTTCAAATGAGAGTGTTCAAACATGTAAAATAAATAAATTTTGAGTTTGAAAAACTCAAATAAGAAGAAAAATGCTAAAATAAACAAAACCATGGTGATTGTTTTTTATTGATTAGTTTTTCAGAATTTGTAATAAATAAAAAACCTTTCTCATGTCTGTGGATGACATGTCTCATTTTGCTTGCCACCTATAAAATGAAGACCAAGCAATGTCCCGTTGTGTATCGGTCTAGTGTCTCAACAAAAGATCATGCCCGAGTTCAATAGCTTTGCGGCTGCTATCCCGATCATTATTTCCTGTCGAGAAAGACCCTTCCCTTTTGGGCCGATTCTGGGCGAGGAGAGATTTTATGCAGCTTCCTGCTTCATTGACCACATCCGAAAAGGGTCTCTCGAAGGATGAAATGACGTCGGTTCTTTTTCAAATTTCGCTTTTGCTTGGTTGGGAGATCAGCTTGACTTGGACGACGATAACAAGCTCTAAGAAGCAACTCTCTCTGCCTTCTACAGAAGCTTCATCATGTCTTTATGGAGCTGAGGTTGAATTGGGGAAGAAGTTTACCTTCTTCTTCTCAAGATAATTCAACCACCAAACAAGGAAGAATAGCTTCTTGTTGTGCCAACTATTACCAACCAAGAGCTTAAATTTCCACTATAAGCTAGAGTATAAAAATATCATATCAAAGATGAACACTCTTTAAATTGCATGAATATGAATGAATTTTTTTTCCAAAAGAATGGACTAGAGGAAGATTGAAGAAAACATTGTTAAGATTTTAGAAGGAATAAATGAACAATCTTCGAGTAGAGAAGATTTCTTAGCCATAATTTCTTTTTTATGATATTAATCAAATTTGGATTCTAGTGTTTTTTTTTCAAGCGAAAACATCAATATATGCTTGGTGTTCAATAATGATATGTTCGTTTGAACGGCATTAGTTTTCAAGAATTGACTTTGAAAATGCAAAAATCAATAATGTTGTTCGGATGAAAGGCTTTAGGGTGGAATTGGCTATTGGGTCCAAAGCCACCGATATTGAAATACATCGACAAAACCCTCCGTCGAATGTTTAGGTCTCGTCGTAGGTTTTGAGATTAAGCATTCCGGAACTGCGAACTCAATCGAGATCGTGTTTTCGCATCAATGCTCATTTTCGCTCGGGCACATTTTCTCAGGGCATGTGTTTTCGCCCAAGAGCGTATTTTTCACACGGGCACACATTTTTCCCCAGTCGTAAATTTTTTGCCTGAAAGCGAATTTTTTTTCGGGCGCGCATTTTTTTGCTGGCGGCATATATTTTAATCGAGCGTGCATTTTTTCCTACCCGAGCGCACTTTTTTAGCCCGGGCACGCATGTTTTTGCAGGCAGCGCATTTTTTACTCGAGCACGCATTTTTTAGGTATGTATTTTTCTCCTGGGAGTGCTTTTTTTCCCAAGAGCGCATTTTTGCTCGAGCGTGCTTTTTTCATCGGACGCGATTTTTTCGCTTGGGATTGCATTTTTCACTCGGGAGCGAATTTTTCTCAGGGGCATGCACTTTTTTGCCCGGACGAGCACTTTTCGGCTCGGAATCGCATTTTTCTGCCCAGACGCACATTTTTTTTGCTCGAGCATGCATTTTTCCGCTGAGTGGCTTTTTTCTGCCCGAACGCGCATTTTTCGCTCAGGAGAGCACTTTTTTGCCCGAGCTCGCATTTTTCGCCTGGAGACGCATTTTTCCACCTGGGCACGCAGTTTTCGCTTGGGTGCGCATTTTTTCGTTAGGTGACCTTTTTTCTGCATGAGAGCTCTTTTTTCGCACAAGGGCCCTTTTTTTCTCACGAGCGCCCTTTATTCACTCGGACACCCTTTTCGAGCAGGCACCCATTTTTCGCTCGAACGAGTGTTTTTCGCTCCAAGGAGGTATTTTTCGACCTAAGGACATGCTTTTCGCCAAGGCATGCATTTTTCTCACTATCGCACAATTTTTTTTTCTCGAACACACTTTTCTGTGCGATCTTTTCCTCCCGGGTGCACAATTTTCTGCCCCGAGCTCGCATTTTTCACAATGACGCGCATCTTTTCCTCCCGGGTGCTAGGTCGCTAAATTTTCTTCTCGCTACTCATTTTTCACCCGGATGCGCATTTTCGCTGGGGCGCACATTTTTCTGCCCTGACACCCATTTTCACCCAGTTGCACTTTTTCGCATGGGGGCCCTTTTTTCACCCGCACGCTTTATTCACTCGGGCACCCTTTTTCTCATTGGCTTCCCTTTTTTGCCTCAGGGTGTGTTTTTTGCCTGGAAGGAAGCGTGCTTCTGTCTGGGCTGTTGGTTTTCACCCAGGCGCAGGTGATCTTCCGAGCGCGTTTTTCCCCCGACATTTTTTTTGCACGGTATATGTTTTCCCTTGCGTGTGTTTTTGCATGGCACGCATTTTTCGTCTTTTGTTGTCTTTTCCGCACAGGCGCATATTTTTTGCTAGGGCGCATTTTCCCCAAGTCTTGTCTTTTCATTTACATTTGACACATCGTTTTTTGTGTGTTTTTATTATTTTCTTTTCTTTCCATTCTTGAAAGCCAATGTTTTCAATCAAAATAAACAAAAATGATCATTGTCAATTATTTTGTTAAAAAAATCATCATGCGGCCAACAACAAAATTTGAATTAAACCAAATGTCAATTCGTGTATGTATTGACGTAGGATTGAAGTCCAAGTTTTTAAAACCAATGTCTTCTAAACGAACCAATCCTAAGAGTTTTAAAGTTTATATAAATTTAATTTTGGTTCAAGGAGTAGCAATAGATCTTGTTATATCCAATTGGTATCTATATTAAAAAGAAAAAGCCCTCTTTGACGAAACATTCATAATGCTAATAATACTTCTTTTTTTTAAAATTTAATGACATCAATTTTTTTTATTATTATTTCAAAAAAAAATTGCAAGAATCCAAGTTGTCAAAAATAAGTTGTTAAAATAAAATTTTCAAGTTGTCATAATTATTATATTAATTAATATAATAAGGCGACCATTTTCCAGCTCTGTTGATTTTGTTTCCATCGGGACCATTTCAAGTACTTTTCCATCTCAAATCTAAGGCGAGTTGTGTCAAGAGTTGTAGAGGCAAGAGCCAACAAATACCTTTTCCTGAAGCCTACTCGTTTCATTTTCATTCATGAAAATTTGTATGCTTTAAATTATTTAGTCATAGTTTTGCTTTAAATTATTTAGTTATAGTTTTATGGCACTGCAATTAGATCCGTGATTCTCTATGGTACTGAGTGTTGGGCAATGAATTGTGTACATGAGCAAAAAAATGGGAGCTGTGGAGATGAGAATGCTTAGGTGGATGCGTGGACACACGAGATTGGATAAAATTAGGAATGAAAGTATCATAGATAAGACATGAGTAGCACCAATTTCAGAGAAGATGCGAGAAGCTCGTCTAAGATGGTTTAGACACGTACAAAGGAGACCATTAGAGGCACCTGCTAGGCGTTGTCAGAGTCTAGTCACTAGGCATGTTAGACGAGGGAGGGGTAGACCAATAAAGACTTGGAATGAATCTATAAAGAAAGACATGATGTACTTAGGCATTATTAAGATTATGACAAAAGATAGGGCACAATGGCGACAAAGGATCCATATAGCCGACCCCACTATAGTGGGATAAAGTCTTGAGTGTTGTTATTGTTTTTTTATAGTTTTGCTTAAAGTTATTTATTTATAGTTTTGTTATTTCTGTGATTGTGAATTTGTAATTATGAAATTGTGATTAAAGAATGATTAAATTTGTGATTTATTTCTCAGAGCCATAGTGCCAACTAAATGAATACTTATTATTTATATTTTATATGTACATTTGCCATTTTTCTGAGCTATAGAAGAAATAATTTAGATCTTAACATGTGAGTCTCTTTGGATATGTTCCAGGTTTCACATCGAACCACAATTCAACCTAGAGGTCTGCATATTTCGGAATTGGGCTCTTTTGATATGTTCCAGGACTTCACAATTCACTTTATATATTTTTGAATCCTCAATTTGCATTTGTTGCCGACTTGCTATTGAGTTCTTTGCAACTGTAATCAGGATTCAATGTCTTCTCAAAGCTCGAACAATGTAGGTTCTATTAAGGGCGGTAGAGATCCATTTTGGGCACATGGGAGAAAGTAGATTAGAAAGACACCAATCTGATGTGATGTCGTTATTGTGCCTAAATTGTAAGTGAAGTAATAAGTAGGTTGCAAAACCATTTAACCGGCCATAAAGGCAATGTTAGCTCGTGCTCCAAAGTACCGAGGGATGTGAAAGCTCAAGCCATATCTTCTTTAAGTTCATCACAAGTCAACAAACAAGCAAAAGTAGTGATATTAGAAGTTGATTGGGAGGACTTAATAGTTGGATTTGCGATGGATATAGGCATAAGCAATTCATATAAAAATTTGTTCTCTCAAATGAGTACAAAAAGTCATTGGATAAAATCTGTGAACAATCATTGAAGGACTTATCGTGTAAGGTTAAAGGAGGATAAATCACAATCGAGGGTAAGTGGAAGAAGCACGCTAGAGAAGACGCTAACACAGACTTGTAGAACCTAATCCAGTACGCACATGTGATGTGTCACAACTTGTAGAAAACCCAACACTAACCATTTTATCTTTCTCTCAAGTCTCACCCGTGACCTCAAAGAGCTATTATTAACTTCAAGTATCTATCTGTATTTATCTGTGGGCAAGAAATTAACTTCAAAGAGCTACTATTAGATGGATATATGGTCAAGAAAGATCAAGACTCCCTGTAATGGAGATGTAATTCAACGTTTAAGGTTGCAATACAAAAGGTAGTCATGCTAATTATATTTTTAACACAAAATGTGCTTGAGTTTATCCTTCATATTCAACATGTATGATAACTTGCACATATATTTATTATTTTATATTTTTGCTTTTACATATTGTCTGTGATTATGCTTGAAATTGAAACTTGAGATCATTATTGAATCGGTGGAAGATTCACCGCATCATCATTGACACGATCATCTATCCCAATTGGAAGGTATTCACTGCACTTAAGTTTCTTATTAGTTACTTGGTTTGCTCATTGTAAATATCATATCGTAAAATGCGCTTAAAATGCCTGCAAAAAAATTAAAACAAAACTAATATATGGAAATATACATATAATGAAAATAGATGAATTGTTAGAAGATAATGATAATTGAAAATAAATTTAATTAAGTATTTTGAAAACATATACAACTAAGAATGAAAAGTGTTCATTAAGTAGAAGAAATTAGAGTAGTAGATAGAGTTAAGATAATATTTTATAACTTATAAATTATAAAATAAATATTTTTTAGAAATTCGACATTTTAAAATGTCATCGGCATGTCTCTGAAATCTGACATTTAAAACCTTGATCGTGATTATCAAACCAAATAAATAAATGTGATGACTTTGAAATGAGAAAAAAGAAGTGAGGAGAGAGAAAAAGAGAGAGGGAGAGAGAGAGGCATGCATGAGGCTACAAGTCACGGGAGTCTTGTTGCGCTATGGCACTATCGTGGTGCACTATTGTTGTCGGGGTAATTACTTTAATGAACATTGTATTTTAATATATTTTTTTGAAAAAAATTATAATATATGTTAAGTCATTGAATTAAAAATTATAATATTATATTTAATATTTTGAATATTTCACGGAATGCGCCTTTTCCCTTTTATAGTATAAATATATATTTATGCTATGTTAAAAAGAAATATGGATGGCATATAAATTGTATGACCACAAAAATACTCAATTAATCTGACCGACAAAAATGGCTCATAAAATAGAAAACGTCCATATAAAGTCAATATTTAAATAAATAGAAAGGGAGAGGTGGACCCACTACCATAAATCAACATAAATAAATAGAGAGAGAGGGAGCAATGGGAGTTTTGGGGAGAAAGATTAGAGAGAGAAGGGAGGAGAGAGGGGGTGAGAGGGTGGTAGAATAATTGGGGAGAATGTGTGGAGAGAGAAAAGAGGGGAAGAGAGGGGGGAGGACCTACTTCAAGAGAGAAAAAAATATAAATAGGTAGAGTCAAAGGCCTATACCATTGCACTCACATAGGGATGGAGTTCTGTGTCGTTGCACTCAAGTATGGTCGGAAGTCCGTGTTGTTGCACTCGTGTGTGTGTGGGAGAAAGTGTGGAGAGAGAAAAGAGGGGAAGAGAGGGGGGAGGACCTACTTCAAGAGAGAAAATATAAATAGATAGAATCAGAGGCATGTACCATTGCACTCATATAGGCTGGAGTTCTGTGTCGTTGCACTTAAGTATGGTCGAAAGTTCGTATTGTTGCACTCGTGTGTGTGTGTGTGTGTGTGTGTGGATGGGGTCGGCCCCAATTTATTGAAAAATCTGGGCTACAAATAATTAGGTTCCCCTCTCACCCTGCTAAATAGGGGTTTACGGGTGTAACCACCGCATGCACGATCCGCGAGCTCGATCTGCGCGATAACCACCGCACAAGAGATCCTAACCGCCATGTAGGATCCTGGGCGTCGGCCGCTCCGCCTTCGCCTTGTGGCCTCAGCCAGTCCCAAGAGGTTCGGTCTCCCCCCCTTTGTCCGACAGGTCGTGGGAGGCCTCGACCATAGCCGACCCTAAAAGAGTCGGCTTCCCCTTTGGCCGCCTGAACACGGGCAGCCTCCGCCACAGCCATGGCCGGCCCAGAAAGGGTCTACCTCCTCTTTCGCCGCCCGGTACGAGCGGCCTCGGCTAGCCACGCAAGGGTCGGCTACTCCTTTAGCTGCCCAACCAAGGGTGGCCTCGGTTGCGGCCGGCCCCGCTAGGGCTATCCGCCATATGGCTGGCCCTATAAGGGCCGACCACCCCTAGGCCTCCCGACCAAGGGAGGCCTAGGTAAGGGGCGGCCACCAAGTAAGGGGCGACCTCGCCCTCCCTTTGATGGCCGGCCACGGCCAGCTCCGTGAGGGCCGACCTCCCCTTTGGTCGCTTGGTCACAGGCAACCTCGGTTGTGGCCGCCCTCGAGAGGGACAGCCACCCCTTGGCCTCCCAGGCCAAGGGCGGCCTTGGCTAGCCTTGTCAAGGTGGTCGATCGCATGAATGGGTGAGGTAGCCATCGTCCTCGGGCTTCCTGTCTTCCTGGGCGGGTCTTTTTTCAGCCCAAAGGTAGAGTCATCATTTCTCTAAAAATGATGATTTGTGTGCTCAAATCTTGGCGTTCTTATTCATCCGTCTGGTAATTATTGAGAAACATTACCGGACGGCTCTTTTTAAAGTCTATAAATAGCCCCTTCTCTACTTCATTTGTATCTTTTTCCGGACTCTGAACATTCTCTCTCCACTCCCTATTTCTCTCTCTACCCTCTTTCTCCTTTGCAGGATTTCCATCAAGGATCGCCAAAAAGGAGCACCGCCAAGGTACATCTAGACCGACAAAATTGCCCTGAGACCCAACAAGCACTTAGAGGTGGGCAAACTCGCCACAATCACTCACTGTCTTCGGTCGTTCGCAAAGCAGAAAGAAAGTGAAAGCCCTCTCTGTGTCGCCAAGGCGATCCCATTAAGAAGACCAAGTTCACACTTTATCCTTTGAATGAAGGGACAATACTGCCAGAAAAGTACGTGGCCTTATCACATTCTGTGTTCTCCCTCTCGTCTCGTCAAGTGTAACAAGGAGCGGCTTGTCTCCCTCACCATCTCCCAAACAGCTTTGTAATAACTCTAGATAGCGGAAGTTAGGTCGACGCCGAATCAACCACATGGTTTTTTTCCCCGATTGTGGGTTTTTCACATAATCAAGTCTCCCTCTCACAACTCTGTGAAACTTTGACTATTTGTGCGCTCAACCACTCAAAGGGCTAAGACAGTTTAGTAGGCCCGATCTACTAGGAGCCTCGGGAGAACCGCAATAATTTGGCACCCTCTATAGGAAATGGGTTCCCTAAAAAGTACACGATATAACAAAACAAAGAAGGATGGCAAGACAAAACACTCACACCACCCATGGGTCGGCCCTCAAAGACCGCGTTGATTCAGGACCGTCACACTCACTCATCAACATCCCCCGCATGGAAGAGACGAAAAGCATGCCCATAACCTTCTTGACAGGGTGTGTTGCCCAGATGGAGGAGCAATATGCCGAGATTTTGGCATTGCTAAGGAGCCACAGAACTGTTAGAACTTGTGTTCTGCATCTTTATAGTTTAAAAATATCAAATCCTAAGTTATATTTGATCATACTTATGTTGGGTATAATGTACAGGTTTATAGGTAGGAAGACACCATAAATACACTATCTGTGACCTACCGCTGGGCGCTAACACTATCATCTGCGCTAGCAATATCGTCTTACAAGTTGGGGATGATAGATTTTCTCTATGACCTACCGCCTGGCGATAAGACTACCACGCCACGTTAGCCATAACATTGAGTCAAGTTGGTAGCGTCGAGAAGACACAGTGGCATCGAGAAGACACGGTGGCGTCGAGAAGACACGGTGGCGTTGAGAAGACACAGTGGCATTGAAAATACCAGACTACCATGTCGCGCTAGCAACTGCGTTGCGCTATCAAACAACAACAAGAGTTTATTTTAGGATCTTTTTCTAATTTGATGATGGACAGCTGGCAACAATGCGTGAAAAGACCTATTGTTGTGTGGTAACCCTAGCGTCGGCGGTAGCTTATTTTAAAAGACTATAAAAGCGCGTGTTTTTTTCCTAAGGAGACAAGAAGGAGGATTACACGTCTAGGGTTCCACTACTGCCTCTGTTGTTGCTAACCACTATCTCCATGTGAGTAAAAGTGAACTATCTCTCTCCCGTTCGTGATTAAATAACTTCGAAGAGCAAAGTCTCCAACAACCATCAATAGTTGATCGTGTGCAAGAAGAACGACATTCAGAAGCATCGATCGCGCGCCGCTCTACGGAGGAATCCTTATTTGAGGGAGCAATAGTTTATAACTTCTATCTCTTTTTTACTTGTATTTTTCTCCTTTTTAATCATTTTGCGTGTGAGGTAAATCGATCGGGGAGTTCGTCGGAATCCGGGAAGGGTTCCGTGGGAAATCGTCCTGGGAGGATGTCTAAATCTAGGAGATCTAGTGAGGCTCTAAGACCCTTATGAGGAGGAAGGTGAGGAGCCAGCTCGAAGACCTCTTCGGGAAGGAAAGGGAGAGAGAGCCAACTGGTCCTGGGTGATGGTTGGTATAGAAACCAAAAGAGAGTTGTTTTCATCTCCTCCGATCTCCGGCATCATAGAGATCTAGTTTTGTTGTTTGTGTAAACATTTTATTAGTTTTAAATAAAATCCAGTTTCATTATTTCATCTTTTTATTTGTGATTGCATGTTGCTAGTATATTGAGGGTTTTGTGGGTAACCTAAAAACAATTTTCTATACGGAAAATTGTGTCTGTGACCTATCGCCATGTGGTAGTATTCTTACCACCCTGCTGTAGCATCCAGAATAGTTTGCCCTGCTGAAATTCAATTTAATTCTGAACTTAATTGAAAATCATATTCACCCCCCCCCCCCTCTAAGGTTGGCCACCCGATTTAATAAGTGGTATCAGAGTCAGGTTATTCAAAAAATGGTTTACCATCATGAATAATGGTCATCCTCAACTTTGAATCTAAAAGCAGGGATGGGAATTTGTACATAGAAAATTAATTAGCACCGTCATTGTTTACAAGTGTGGACTATATCGGGTGGAAACCCTTAATGAGACAATTTCTCATTTCACTCGGTATAGAAGTTTGGAACATGACTATTATCAAGCCACCATGTAAACTAAATATGGATGAATGTCATTTAAACGCCAAAGCTATGAATAGTTTATTTTGCGCCTTTGATAAAAACATTTTAAAGCTTATTTATACTATCCCTATTGCATATGAGATTTGGGAATTCTTGGAGAAAACTTATAGTTTCTCTTCCGCAGATACAGAACTGGATCAATTTCTCTCGGATCCAAGTGAGAACCCGAATGAAGATTTATGCCTGGAGAAGGACACTGCAATCACATCAAGCGGAAGGGATGATGAGCATGTACTGTTGGAAGAGGACTACCATGAAGACATTAAAGGAACATTATGTTCAACTCTTGCCTCTTCCGTACCCGTTGTAAGTGAGACGTATCTCCCAACTTTATCATCTTCTTCTACACTACTTGCGCTAAATTCAATGAGACTCTAAATTAAGAAGTTGAATCATATTATTTCAAAACTTCGCTTAGAGAACAAAAGGTTGATAGCACAACTCTGTGTAGAACCAAATATGAAGTATCACTCTCTCCATCAAGCTCTTTTGTTGGAAGTGCTACACCTTGTAACAATTAAGAATATAAGGGTCTTGAGAAAGTGCTTGGTATATCAAAAGAAAGTAATGAAAGACCAGGTCTAGTTATTTCACCATTAAAAACTGATTGTGTTATTTATAATGAGTATAAAATTAAAATTAAGGAGATAAATGAGACTTTTGAAGAATACAAAAATAAGTATGAAGCTCACATTGAATTCGTAGTCTCCACTCTTAAAAATAACACAATCGCTTATAATAAAGCTAGACAAAATTTAATAAGTGAAAACAATGATTTGGAAAATAAAATCAACTTGCTTTAGTAAATAATTGAGAAAAATTCATGAAATGAAAATTTTCAGAATCAAATAAATTCTAAGAGCAAGTTGAACATAAACTCCCATAACACGAATAAGCTGAACCAAGAAAGTAGGAGAAATCAAATGTGAGTAAATGAAATTCCAAATAAACATAATCCTCTTCATCTTCAAAATAGATCCACTCCAAACAAAAACCTAAATGAAACCAAATTTCCTAAAAATCAATTTCATGTTAGTCAACTTGGAAATTTGTATCTTAAGAGTAATAAACAACCAAGGTATGAATGGAGACCGATTTAAAAATGAGATACATTGTCTCCATCAGAGAAGGTCCTTTCATCCTCGTCTCCCTAAAGCCAACACAAAGTATTTGGGTACCCAAGGAAACTGTTACACACAGTCTCACTTGGATACCTAAATCTCCTATCTATTAGTATCCACCAATTGCGTGAAGTAAAATCAAAATGAACTACACTATATTTTACTTCACGATATGCTTATTATTTTTGTTTTTGTTATTTCATTTGTCTGTTCGAGCCAACACGATATATGATCAAATTAGATATATTATAAGATATGTCTTAGACAAGTTTAGCCTAATTTCTTAACCAATCAAATTGAAAAAAATTGAATAAAATGGAAGCATTTCAAGTGACCAAAATCACTTTGTCAGTCTTAAAATGAACTTTAAAAGGGGTAGTTATCGAGATACCCCTGCCAAAATCTGAAAACTCATTCATGTCGTGCAAACTGAAATTATCATATAGGTATGTTACTCTGAAACTAAACTTAACTAGCCACGGAAATCTGAAAGATGTGTAATATCAAGTTATGCAGGTTAATGTCACAGACACAATCGCAAGAAGCATAGCCAATACATAGAATATAGCACCAGCGGTATACTTACCGCTGGTGATAGCTCACGGAAGATACAATAATTGTTCAACATGTCTTAATACAACTTTAACAAAAAAGGGAGGGGGAAAGATAATGTCACCAGGACCTGAATACTGACTACCTATTCTTAGATGCTACTCTGAGAAATTCGAAGAAATATTGAACTTCTGCATCATCTTCATCATCATCTTCTTCAATCCAGCCACTGCCTTTCTCGTCTCCTTGATCTCCAGACCCTATTCCTCAACCACCTCATAAAGATCTCGACGGGGTTCCCAGAGTGAATCTCCACGACAAAGAGGAGGACATGAAGGACGATCGTGCACTAGGTGATGTAGAGATCTCCGCTACTGTATATGTCTGAGGTCAACTATCATTTGAAAATGGTGTCAAATCAATAGTCAGATATTTGTGCGCCAATATCGTCTGAATCATGCCACCCAAAAGCAGGGTGTTCAATCATTAGAGCTCTGGATCTCTCAGCCGAAAAGTATATCGCATGATAGATGAAATCAAATCAGAAACACTAAACGATATGCCTTTCAGAATACAGTAGGTCACCATGGTGAGTTGAGGGGTAATCTTCTTTGTGTCCCTTGATTTGTATATGAGCGAGTGGCACAAGATGCCCTGGATAATGAGAGTGTCTGGCGTAATAGAAGACATAGTCGTGATGAGGTCCCGGTGATCCTCCATACCAATGAGAATATAATTCATCAATGTCCAGTCTCTGGAAGACCGGAAGGACTCGACGATGTCGAGTCATTGGGTGTCTAGAGTCAAGCCATACAACATGTCCAAGTCCTCATGCTCTATGGTCACAATTTGTGAACCTATGCAGGATTGCACCCCTCTATCAAGTGATGTGAGTGATGGATCCCGGAGATTGTTATAAAACTCACGGACGAGTACTGATGAAAAGGCAACTTCCGACACCAGCACCAGAAGAACGTCCGCATCAGCCAAGTATAAATATAAGTGTGGATATTGGCCCACATCGATCTCAATAACCATAGGCACACTCACTGTGGCACTCTCCACCTCAGGGTGGGTCGGTGCGAGAGTATGAGAATGCTTTGAAAAGCTTCATCATAGTTGAGTGTTGGAGGATGCCATGTCCTGAAAAAAACAACAAAATATTATCAGGAAAGTGAACTTTGTATGCTACCGCTGCGCAGTAATGTGTTACCGCCACGTGGTAGCCTGACGTAATGCAACCCATCTCCTTCCTCCAGAACTCCCCCATATCTCCAGATCTAACAAGTTTAATGTAAACATTAATTGTCAGGTTCATCTAATTACATATATCTAAGATTCAAGAGATTCAACCTTTGATCTATGAAGAAAAACGAAAAACCTAACTCTAATCTCTTTGAAACCTCAAACCCCAAACTTACCTCCATAAATCTTGCCCGCACATGAAAATCTTTCATGAATTAAACCTAGATCTCAACATAAATCAAAAGGGGGAAGAAAATAAAGGGTTTTTACCTTGGAATGGAGAAAGCGTCGGCGGAAACCACGTCACTGGGTGAAAATGTAAACGGGTGAAGTGAGGGGGTCGGACCGAGTCCAGGGCTATAGAAGGATGTTATCGCGATGCAATACCAATACCGCCGGCGGTAGCATAGTTTTATGAAAAATTAACATTGTGATTTCCACTGCAAAATGTCCGGAGATGTTCCATTACTTTTGCTATGTACTTTGGTTTGCTATGTATTTTTTATTATTTTTCCTGTGTAGCGGGGGGATAGGGTTATGTGCATTAGAGACGCTAGCCTGTAAACCGTGTCATGTCCTTAACCGAGGAGGGTTTCAATAGGGCCTTGAGAGGTACTGAAGGGAAAGAGTGTTAGGTCGAGGGGTTTCTTTTATATGCACATGGAATTAACATACCAACCTACGACATTTGTGCAGCTCCTCATGCACATCCATCACTTAGTACGGGGCTAGGGTATAGACGCATAGCTTGGGCAGTTATAATCTTGTACATGCGTATATCGTATCATATGCATGAATAGTATCTCACTATAGGTCATGATCATCTGCTTCATGCATATTTGGCAAATACGAACATGGGAACCTTTTGTCTTTTGCATACTATATTTTTTTTATAGTGATGTTATTTTGTAAAACACGAGTATTTTAAAAAAAATTGAAGAGCGAAAAATAGTGAAATCTAGGCGATAAGTGTTTTTCATGCATACTTCATTTTTTTTGTTATTCTCTATTTTTGATTTCTCCAGTCTTCCTATTTGACTGTCCGTAGGCAGTTTGCCTTGTAGTTTATTTTCAAATTTATTTCAACAAAAAAACGAAAAAATATATAAAAGCTCAAAATCACAAAAATATGGGTTTTGCTTAGTTTCCACGGTTGTTTATTTCATTTAAAACAAAAAAAAATAAATGCAATAAAAAGATACTTTCATTATTGGGACATGCATGACCTAGAACTGAAAACATAAAGATTGCGTGCAATGTTTGATTTAGGATTGCTAAACTTTA
Organism: Platanthera zijinensis; assembly: GCA_039513925.1. Classification (NCBI taxonomy): domain Eukaryota; kingdom Viridiplantae; phylum Streptophyta; class Magnoliopsida; order Asparagales; family Orchidaceae; genus Platanthera; species Platanthera zijinensis. The sequence continues at coordinate 15,758,760 of CM077084.1, forward strand.
TTTAACATTTTATGTTTTTGTCATGATGTGTATAATTTATTGGTATTTAGCTACTAAGTGCGACTAAATAGGATAGTGAATGTTTAACATGCCTCTAGGTATGTGTGAGGATTTAGGTAGCATAATAACATTTCACTTATCACATCTCTAGAAAATGCACTCTTGTAGAAATTTAAAAACTTACATGTTACAACTCATGATATTGCGTCTAACGTGGTAGAAATGACCATAAAAATCAATGGCGCGCCGATCATGTTTCATATATAGAGCTTAGAGCATTGTGTAACACCCCTATCCGTCGCATAGCATATAGTAGTAGGTCCGGCCGGGGCCCGACACCATATACCACGGACAGATCGGTGGGTTACTCAATGAAACCATCCTTCCAATAACACGTCCTACTTAGAGTACATTCTAGCTGAAGCAATTTAAAAGTTGCAAAGAAAGAACTCAAGCCAATAGCATGAATGTCCACTAACAATCAAAAATTAGGAATGAACGTACAAAATACACAAAGTACTTGGCCTTATGGCCTTACATAGGGTTTTCTTAAATAAACAGTTTTTTACAAACATCGGCTCGCAGGCCGGTCACACATGAATAAAACAAGTAAACATTCGCATGGCCTTCGAGGGCCGGCTCAGCAACCAGGGCTTCAACCCGCTACTTGCCACTCGGCTCCGCAGCACCTGCAAGCAACAATCTACTGCACGGTGGCAAACAAAGCAACGGTCAGCTAAAGCTGACCAAATTTTAACGACCCCACCCCATTATTGGGGTGGCGGTGCTCCTTCCCTGCAGTGCATTAGTATAACCCAACAATTAAGTGAAAGTACAACATTTGCACAATACACCACAGGTGCAGGCCCGTACGGCCATACACCCCGTGCTCTCAGGGCACTTACTCGGTGAACCCGGTAATAATTCCGTGGTCTCAGCCCCGCCTCCAGGGCGGCAAATTCGTGAGCATTATAGTATTTTTGGCCTAAGCCTAAGACCCTCCATCTATGCCAACGATAAGTATCATGTACCTTAAGTCTCTTTAACCAAACCACATAGAGCTGGTACGGTTTCGCCTAACCCGTTGCTCACACCACAACGTCAATTTAAGCCATATGCGCGGGTCAAGCTTCCCCGAGTCCCAAAGCGATTACACAAATCTTACATAACCCAGTTATTTGCAAGTTGGCTCCCAGGCCACCAAGTTGGCAGAATCACGCCTCTGCCCAGTTTTCCGGGTGTACCTTGGAGTTAATCCCAAAGATTCCCTGATGCAATCTACCGCGTAGAAAACCCGAAAACAACCATCGGCACAGAGTCTTCTCCGACCATTCATGCATAATGAAACATCACCAATCCAGACCAACTTGTTCGGGTAGGCTTCACACACCATGCCTATGTCTGTACTTCTATTCCGGACTCTACATGCAAAACAACGGGGACTATTCATGTCTACCCGAAGGAACACCTCAAACTCACCGCATACTCGCGAGAGCGGGCTTCCTATGCAAAAAGAAAAGGGGACTTCACATGTCCAAGAAGAGAATCGTTACCCTAGTATTTCTCTTCGGTGCCATGAAGATCTAGTCGGATGGAAAGCACCGTATCGGCCTCGCCTTCGCAGATCTGGACTCGGATCGAGAATCGTGGCTCCGAAGCTCCTCTAGCGGCCAGAACTCTCCTTCACCTTCTTCCTTGCTCTCACCTCTCTCTAGACTTTAGAAAGAGAAAGCTCACAATGAAATGAGGTTTCTAAAACCTTTTCCTGACCAAATACTACCATGGGAAGGGCTGAGCCGTCAGATCTTATTTGAAGGAAACGAGTGACCACAATTCGCCCTAAAAAATGTATTTCCTGGGCCGAACACGGCTTGTGACACGCCCGTGTCCAAGGCCGTGTTCCTCACTCGCCATAAAACCAGAGATTATAGAACAGGACACGGCCTCTAACACGGCTTGGGACATGCACTTATCAACCATGGACACGCTCGTGTCATGGGTCGTGTGCCTCAATTGACGCTAAAACCATCACGCCTGAACAAGACACGGTCTTAGACATGCCTGTGTAAACCTCAACACGCCTGTGTTAATTAGTACATGCTCGTGTTCCGGGTCGTGTCCCTCAATCGACACAGGACCAAAACTTCCAGAAGAGGACACGATCATGTGACACGCCCGTATCACCGGCCATGTGCTGGACACGCCCTGGGACACGCCCGTGTCCTAGGCCGTGTTCCCAGCCCTCAACGATCGTCGACCTCGCCTCGACGACCAAATGCTGCAACCCAAGCACGACATGACCATGTGACACGCCCGTGTCACAGGCCGTGTTCAACTTACCAAGTCCCAAACTTGGCTCAAACGCTGCCCGTTCCTCTTTTGAGTTTTGGGGCGTTACAATTCTCTCCCTCTTAAAATAATTTCGTCCACGAAATTACCGAAAGGAAAAGATACATCAAACAAAACGATACCTGAGTAGAATAACTCGAGGTACTCCTCAAGCATGGTCAGCTCTCGCTCCCACGAAAGCTCCTCACGACCGCAGTTGTCCCATCAGACTTTGACCATCCTGATGTCCTTGTTACGAAGTCGCTTGACTTCTGAGTCCTCGATGCGAACGGGCTTGACTTTCGTCATCAACCCAACATCAACCGGTATTTGATCAACCGCAATCACTTGCGAAGGCTCTTGCACTGCCTTCCACAACACCGAAATATGGAATATGTCGTGTAGACCACTCAATTCCACCGATAGCTTCAGTTGATAAGCTGCTTCGCCAATCCGCTCCAGGATCTCAAATGGTCCAAGATACCTTGGGCTCAGCTTCTTCAAGTATTGTACCCGTGAAACGCCCTTGAACGGCTTAATCTTTAAATACACCCAGTCTCCAACAGCGAACTAACCGTTCTGATGCTTTGCATTATAGTATTTAGCCTGCATGTCCTGAGCGATCAGCAACCATTCTCGAATAGTTCGTACCAATGAAGTTTCGTCTTCCACCACTTGCCATTTGTATAGTTTCGTCTCACCCGTTTCCAACCACGACAACGGCGTGCTACATTTCCTACCATAAAGGGCCTCGAAGGGCGTCATTTGAATTCTCGCTTGGTAGCTATTGTTATAAGCAAATTCTACCAGGTACAAGTGATCTTCCCACTGCTTCCCAAAATCCAAGACGCATATGTGAAGCATGTCTTCCATCATCCTGTTGACTCTCTCGATCTGACCATCCGTCTGCGGATGAAAGGCCATGCTGAAACTCAGCTTGGTTCCCAACATTTATTGCACCAACCTACAGTCATTGGACGTGAACCATCCATCCCGATCACTCACGATGCTGCGGGGCACATCGTGGAGTCGAACAATATTATCCACATAGAGTTTTGCCAGTTTATCCACCGAATCATCCTTCCTATTCGGAATGAAGTGCGACACCTTCATTAATCGATCTACGACCACCCAGATAGCATCGTTCTCCTTCTGCGACCTTGGCAACCCATGCACAAAGTCCATAGAAATATCGTTGAACTTCCACTACGGGATAGGCAAGGACTTCAAGAAACCTCCGTATACAACCCCGTGTTCGCCGAAGGGACTCAGGAAAGCAGGCAGATCGACCCTGACCCGCCTCTCCTAGGCGGGTCAGCCTCCAAGGGTCGCCCAAGCAGGTCAGCCCTGCCCGTCTCTCCTAGGCGGGTCAACCTCCAAGGGTCTCCCAGGCGGGTCAGCCCTGCCCGCCTCTCCAAGACGGGTCAGCCTCGGCCCTCCGACCCGCACCCATTAGGCGGGTCAGTCCTGCCCGCCTCTCCTAGGCGGGCCACCCTCGGTGCACACCTTCCCAGGCAGGCCGTCTCCAACCTGCGTCCCCTAGGCGAGCTAGCCCCGACCTGCACCTCCTGTCGAGTAGAGGCATTGAAGGGCTACTCGCCCAGTCCCCAATGGGGGAATCCCTTGCCATTTTGCCCCTACAGGTCTGCCCTTAGCAAGCTAGAACTATGGAGTCTCGCTGTTGGTAGACCTGGGTGGACTGTGCATAGCCAGTCAGGACAGCGGAGTTCGGCTGTTGGCAGGCCAGCCCAAGAGGTTTTCAGTAATTTCAGGCTAGCAGAGGTTAGTTATTTGCAGACCATTTTCAGAAATCTATAAATAGGACCCAAGGGGTACCTCAGAAGGCATGCTTACTTATCTCTCAGTCTTCTAGCGCTTTCTGAGGTACCTTAGCCCGACATTTGGCTAAGGAGGGAAAGCGCTCAGTGATCTTCCGGGTGTGTGGTGGGACCTCCGCGCCGGGCCCTTGGTCTAGTACTTTGCTCTCTTTTCCTTATTGTTTCTCTTGCAGGAGCGAAGTAGGTGCGCGACCACCCCTTCCCCAAGGGTGAACTCCACAAGAGACCGATTTTCGGTTTCAACATTTTGTTGCGGTGAGCGTGGACAGTGGTCAGCACAGAAAACCTTCAGCGAGCTCAATGACTGTAGGAGAAGGGCAAGGATCGGATAGGACCGACTCGCCACCCCCTCCCCCTCTCGCGACGATGGGGATGTTCGAGGACTTCAGGCAGGAGGTACTCGGCCTGGTTCGATTCGCACTCGGTGCGCGTGCTGAGTGCTCGAATCCAGTAATCCCAGTTCTCGTGGATCCGGTACTCAGCGAGGCCGCTCTCTCCCGGCGAGTAGGGAAAGAAGTCGCCGAGGAAGGCCGGGGCGCCGAGCTCCCCGGGCGAGTGCTTTTCCCGGGCTCGGGAGGCGGCGGTAGATTTGGCGAGTTGGGAGCGCGAGACCCTCCAGCTCGCCCAGTGGGGGGAGACAGTCCCTTCAGCGAGCTAGTCTCCTCTGCCCCAGTCCCAGATAGGTTCAGGGAGCCTGACATTTCCTACTACACCGGGAAGGGAGACCCGGTCCAGCACGTCCAGTGGTTTGAGGACGTGGTCTCGATCCGGCAGATGTCGGATGGCTTCAAGTGCAGGCTCTTCGCCATCAATATGAAGGAGAAGGCCAGGGAGTGGTTTCACCAGCTGCCGGCCAGTTCCATCTACTACTTCGAGGACCTCCGCCGGGGGTTCATGCTGAGGTTCACAACCTTGAAGAAGAGGAAGAGGGAGTCAGAGTCCCTGTTTTGCATCAAACAGGAGGTGAATGAGACCCTAGGGAGCTACATCGATCGCTTCCAGGAGGAGGTCACCCAGGTTCAGTAGATGTCGGGCCACACTCTGATGATGGTCTTCACCCTAGGGCTGCAACAGGTTTTATTTCGAATGGAGTTGAAGAGGATTCCCCCCTCTCCTACGAGGAGTTGATGGAGAGGGCGGAGAGAGAAGTCGACGGGGAGGCGTCGAACCCGGAGTTTGCCCGGAGGTTAGCCAGGTGGGCTACGGAGGAGGAGAGGCCTAGAGGAGGCAAAGGTTAGGAGGAAAGAAGAGTTGAGCCTCAGCAGAGAGAGCAGCCGCAGTAGCTGCCCAGGTGGGGGCGCCAGGAGCCGAATCAGTGGCTAGGGCGGAGGCCCAAATGGCAGGAGCAGGGGGCGAGGAGAGGGTTCCGCGGAGGGGACAACCGCCAAGGAGGCCAAGGCCAGTTCTACCCTCCAGGTAGGAGGCAGGGCCAGAGGCCCCCCTCCTCGATCAAGAGGAGACTATGGTCATAGCCATGGGGGAGAGGAGAAGAGCAACGCGGAGGAGAAGAAGGGAGGTTAGGGTGGAGTTACCCTACTGTGACTTCCATCGGGAGGAAGGGCACGCCACGGCCACGTGCCCGGAGTTCCTTGAGATGAGAGGAAACAGGGAACAGCAGCAGCAAGACCGCTAAGGGTTGCGGATTGAGGAGGTCCTGCCTCAGGCAGAGGAGGACAGGTACGAAGACCGGGCGGATGTGGGAACCCGGGGAGGGATCGGGGCGATCCATGGGGAGGCGGGGATCGAGGCTTCCCGTAAGGCGAGCCTCCACACCATTTACCAACGGAGTGTTGGCTCCACATCACAGACCCTTCCCCCGGAAGAAAGAATCACCTTCACGGTTAAGGACATGCCGGGTCACGAAGACCCCTTTTGCGATGCGTTGGTCATCTAGACGGCCATCGAAGATTTCACCGTCTCTCGGATCCTCATCGACAACGGGAGCTCAGTCAACGTCATTTTCAAGAAGGCGTTTGACACGATGAAGGTGGAGGCCAGGAGGGTGTTGGCCTCAGATGGGCCCCTGTTTGGCTTCTCGGGGGAGAGGAAGGAAGTCGAAGGAGGAGTAGGACTCCAAGTCTCTCTGGGAGGGCAGTCCCGCAACTGCAAGTTCGTCATTGTGGACGCCCCTAGTAGCTGCAGTGCCATCTTCAGGAGTCCCCTCATCAGCGCCTTCCGCTGCATCCCCTCGTCCTTCCATTAATGCCTAAAGTTCAATGTCGAGGGGGTCCAGGTCCGGGTCCGCGGAGACGCTAAGATGGCAATGGAGTGCTATGTCACCGCCGTAAACTCCATCTCATGACATGAGGGTGCTGAAGAGATGGGGCGGAGGATGGAGGAGGCAGAGTAGGGGGTTGGCCCGGAGGAGATGGAGGTGGAGGAGAGTTGCGCCCAGAAAGAGGAGGTGAAGAAAGATCGGGAGCCGGCCGAGGCAATGGCCGTGGAAGAAGCCGAGGAAGAGGCCCTCGCCCCAGGAGGAGGGGATACTGAGGAATGGGGGGAGCGGCCTCGCGTGGAGGTGGCGGAAGAGGTGGTGGATATGGAGGTTATAACCCTCGGAGGCAAGGTGGAGAAGGTTCGCGTCAGCGGGGGGCTGACCCCGGAGGCCCAAGGCAAGATGCTGGAGTGCATTCAGAAAAATGTGGACATCTACGCTTGGAGCGCTGTAGAGATGCTCGGGATCGACGCCGACATGTCCTGCCATCGCCTCAACCTGGATCCGGAGGCTCGCCCTGTCCAGCAGAAGAATAGGCTCATAGCGGACAGGTTGGCCGAGCCGATTCGAGAGGAGGTGGCCAAGCTCCTTAAGGCCGGTTTTGTATCCGAGATCCAATACCCCGGCTGGGTCTCCAATATTGTAATGGTTAAAAAAGGAGACGGTCGGTGGCGTATGTGTGTTGATTTTTCTCTTCTTAATAAATCATGCCCTAAGGATTGTTACCCCTTGCCTCGGATCGACGCGCTGGTTGACTCAGCCGTTGGTTTCCCTATAATGAGTTTTTTAGATGCATTTTCAGGTTATCACCAGATCAGGATGCACCCTCCCGACATCAAGCATGTCTCCTTCATCACCGGGGATGGGTGCTAGTGCTACAAAATGATGTCCTTCGGGCTAAAGAACGCAGGGGAAACTTATCAAAAAATGATGGATATGGTCTTCCGAGAGCAGAAGGGAAGAAACCTGAAAGTGTATGTTGACGACCTCATGATCAAGAGTCGAGACAGCGACTCTCACCTCCAGGATCTGGAAGAAACCTTCGCCACCCTGCGCAAGTACAAGATGAGGTTGAATCCCTTGAAGTGCATCTTCGGGGCGAGCAAAGGCAAATTTCTGGGCCACCTTTTCACCCCCGCTGGGGTAGAACCCAATCCCGACAAGGTCCGGGCGATTATGGAGCTGGGGTCACCTCAGAATGCAAAGGAGGTGCATCGATTGACAGGGAAGCTGGCATGGTTGAGCAGGTTCCTCTACCAGGACGGGAGAAGTGCTCTCCCTTCTACAAGACCTTGAGAGGGGGCCGGAAGTTCAAGTGGACCTCGGAATGCGAGGAGGCATTCCAGGCCTTGAAGAGACAGCTGACTCAAGCCCCCCTGCTCCAGGGGCCAAAGGAGGGGGAGGACTTATTCTTGTACTTAGGGGTCAGGGCGGAGGCCCTGAGCTCTGTTCTAGTTCGGGAAGAGGGAAAGAAGTAGCTCCCGATTTATTATGATAGTAGGGTGTTGAGGAAGGCCGAGCTCCGCTATCATATTTTGGAGAAGCTAGCCTTCGCTCTAATCATCTCGGCCTGGAGGCTCCGGCCTTACTTCTAGGCACATTCGATCTGAGTGGTGACTGACCACCCCCTCCACAACATCTTCGAGGGGGTGGAACATTCGGGCAGATTGGCTAAGTGGTCGGTGGAATTGAGCGAGTTCGACATCTCCTTCGTTCCCCGCCTCTCGATCAAGGCCCAAGCTATGGCCGACTTCTTGGCAGACTATGTGATCGAAGTGACAGAAGAGGAACTCACTCGCCCGGTTCCTTGGAATTTCATGGTGGACGGTGCCTCGGGGAGGCATTCCCTTGGGGCGGGGGTCATCTTGGAAAGCCCCCAGGGAACGAGGATCAAGCAGACAGTGGTGATACATTTCCACATCACCAACAATCAAGCCGAGTACGAAGCTGTGATTGCGGTTCTGCGCTTGGCATGAGAACTAGGGGTGAATGATGTGGAGGTCCTCACTGACTCCATGGTGGTGGCTTCCCAGATTAACGGGGAGTTCGAGGCGAGGGAGCCGACTCTGCAGCTCTACTTGGCAAAGGTAAAGGGAGTCATCAGCACCTTCTAGACTTTCTCCATTCGACACGTGCCCAGGGAAGAGAGCGAGCAGGTAGATCAGCTGGCAAAGCATGGCCCCCGGGTGGGGGGGGGTACCCTCATAGATCTCTTCCGCACATCCATTGAAGAGGGGGAGCTGATGGAGGTGGAGCACCACCCCTCGTGGATGGATCCCTTCTCGACGTACTTGTCCACTAGGGAGTATCCAGAAGGGATGGACATGAAGAGGCTCAAGTACAAGTCGGTATACAATATCATGCGAGATATCCAGCTATACTGGAAGACCCTCTCTGGGATGTTGGCACGCTGCGTGGTCGGGGGGGAGGTCCCGAGGATCTTGGAGGAAATTCACTTCGGGGAGTGCGGGAGCCACTCCGGGAGTCAAACCTTGGAAGGCAGGGTCATCAGGCAAGGATATTTGTGGCTGACCCTGAGCCAAGATGCGGCGAAGTTCACGAAGGAGTGTCATAAGTGCCAATTGTTCGCTCCTCTCCAGCTACAACCGGCCCAACGCCTCCGGAGTATCACAGCCCCCTGGCCATTTGTAATTTGGGGAATGGATTTGGTTGGGGCCTTCCCCCAGGCCAGCAGCCAGAGAAGGTTCCTGCTCGTGATGATTGATTATTTCTCTAAGTGGCTGGAAGTTAAGGCATTGGATAAGGTAACCTCCCAGGTCATCAGAACTTTATATGGGGGGAGATTATCTGCCGCCACGGGTTGCCTCAGGCCATTATCACAGACAAAGGCCCTTTGTTTTCCAGCGCCGAGTTCATTAGCTTCTGCGGATAGCTCGGGATCGATCTTAGGTTCGCCTCGATTCATCACCCCAGGAGCAACGGGTAGGTGGAGGCGGCGAACAAGATCATTGTCAACCTCCTCAAAAAGAAGGTAGAGAATATGAGAGGAAGCTGGGTGGAGCAGCTCTCTTCGGTCCTCTAGGCCCTTAGGACCACACCCAATATGGCGACAGGAGAGACTCCTTTCAAACTCTCCCATGGGTGTGAGGCGGTACTTCCGATAGAGTTCGAGGTCCGAACCCCTCGGGTGGTCGAGGCTGGAGAGGGCAGAGAGGAGTGGAGGACTGAGAATAAGGAGGAGCTGCGGCTCTCACTCAACATGGTTGAGGAGCTGCGAGACCTCTCTGCCGTCAGGCAAGAGGTAGCGAAGAGAAGAATTGCCAAATACTTTGACAAGCACGTCAGAGTCAAACAATTCGCGGAAGGATACTTGGTCTTAAGAAAAGTGGACGCCGCAGGGAGGTCAGCCACCGTGGGGAAGCTCAATCCCAACTAGGAGGGACCATACATTATACAGGAGGCATTGAAGTCAGGAGGGTACCACCTCCGGAATGTGGAGGGCGAGACCCTATGTCTCACCTGGAGTGGTGATGACTTAAAACGTTTTTTCCCCTGAGTCATGTAAATGTCGTTTCAGTTTCTAATAAAGCTTCTGTTGATGAACTTGTGCCCGTACGATGAAAAGTGCAAATGCGAGTCTTCCCCAGGCCCCGAGCAGATCCTGCTACCAGGCTCCCATCAAGCTGGTAGGGCTGGAAGTCACTCGGAGGAGTCTGTCCCAGACCCCGAGCAGATCCCGCTGCCAGGCTCCCACTAAGCTGGCAGGGCTGGAAGTCACTCGGAGGAGTCTGCCTCAGACCCCGAGCAGATCCCGTAGCCAGGCTCCCATCAAGCTGGCAGTGTTGGAAGTCACTCGGAGGAGTCTGCCTCAGACCCCGAGCAGATCCCGCTGCCAGGCTCCCATCAAGCTGATATGGCTGGAAGTCACTCGGAGGAGTCTGCCTCAGGCCCCGAGCAGATCCCGCTGTCAGGCTCCCATCAAGCTGGTAGGGCTGGATGTCACTCGGAGGAGTCTGTCCCAGACCCCAAGCAGATCCCGATGTCAGGCTCCCACCAAGCTGGCAGGGATGGAAGTTACTCGGAGGAGTCTACCTCAGACCCCAAGCAGATCCCACTGCCAGGATCCCATCAAGCTGTCAGGGATGGAAGTCACTCGGAGGAGTCTGTCCTAGACCCCGAGCAGATCCCGCTGTCAGGCTCCCACCAAGCTGGCAAGGCTAGAAGTCACTCAGAGGAGTCTTCCTCAGACCCCGAGCAGATCCCGCTGTTAGGCTCCCATCAAGCTGGAAGGGCTAGAAGTCACTCGGAGGAGTCTTCCTCAGACCCCGAGCAGATCCCGCTGTTAGGCTCCCATCAAGCTGGCAAGGCTGGAAGTCACTCGGAGGAGTCTGCCCCAGGCCCCGAGCAGATCCCGCTGCTAGGCTCCCATCAAGCTGGCAGGGCTGGATGTCACTCGGAGGAGTCTGCCTCAGACCCCGAGCAGATCCCGCTGCCAGGCTCCCATCAAGCTGGCAGGGTTGGATGTCACTTGGAGGAGTCTGTCCCATACCCTGAGAAAATCCCGCTGTCAGGCTCCCATCAAGCTGGCAGGGCTGGATGTCACTTGGAGGAGCCTGTCCCAGGCCCCGATCAGATCCCGCTGCCAGGCTCCCATCAAGCTAGCAGGGCTGGATGTCGCTCGGAGGAGTCTGCCTCAGACCCCGAGCAGATCCCGTTGCCAGGCTCCCATCAAGCTTGCAGGGCTGGATGTCACTCGAAGGAGTCTGTCCTAGACCCCGAGCAGATCCCGCTGTCAGGATCCCATCAAGCTGGCAGGGCTGGATGTCACTCGGAGAAGTCTGCCTCAGACCCCGAGCAGATCCCGCTACCAGGCTCCCATCAAGCTGGCAGGGCTGGAAGTCACTTAGAGGAGTTTGCCTCAGGCCCCGAGCAGATCCTGCTGCCAGGCTCCCATCAAGCTGGCAGGGCTTGATGTCACTCGGAGGAGTCTGCCTTAGACCCTGAGAAGATCCCGCTGTCAGGCTCCCATCAAGCTGGCAGGGCTGGATATCACTCGGAGGAGTCTGTCCCAGACCCCGAGCAGATCCCGATGCCAGGCTCTCATCAAGCTGGCAGGGCTGGATGTCACTCGGAGGAGTCTGTCCCATACCCTGAGCAGATCCTGCTGTTAGGCTCCCATCAAGCTGGCAGAGCTGGATGTCACTCGGAGGAGTCAGCCTCAAACCTCGAGCAGATCCTGCCGAAAAAACCAGGGTTAGACGCGACTCCGGGAGCCCCGCTCAGACCCCCACTGACCTACGTGGGCGGGGCACCTCGGCAAGAGCAGCGTATAAGGGAAGGAGCTAGCTGCCCTCGTAACGAATGGATCGGCGGGTCGACGAAAGGATCTCAGCAGGATGGCGAGCCAAGAAAGCCGGCCCCGACCTAGAGATCGGCGGGCCCCATGGAAGGGGTTTAGGCGGTGATAACTTGGCCGCGCCAAGACCCCCAGAAAGCTGGCCTGCACAAAGTCCAAACGCACGCTAGGGTTTTCTCGCCCACCCAATGACGCGAATGGGGGTAGCGAGCCCGGATGGAGTAGGCGAGTCGCCCCCTCGCATCGCGGCTACCTAACTTACCCCTCGCTCCCAAGCCTAAGTTTAGAGTCTAAAACGAACGAACGACCTCACTCGCTCTGTAACGCCCCGAAACTCAATAGGGTGATGGGTGTTTTGAGCCAAATATATGTTTTGGCAGGGGTGACACGGCTTGGGACACGGGCGTGTCCCAGGGCGTGTCGTGCTCAGGTTCAGTGTTGGCTGCGCGGTCATCAATTTTGGGGTCGACGATCGTCGAGAGGCTGAAAATAGCCTGGGACACGAGCGTGTCCCAGGGCGTGTCAATCACTCGTCGAGTGAGGTGCACACGGGCCATGACACGGGCACAGACACGGGCGTGTCACATGTGACACGAGCGTGTCTTGGGCCGTGTCGCAGGTCGTGTCCTTCTCAGGTCAAGTGTGTTGGTCGTTGCATACGGGGCGTGACACGGGTCGTGACATGGCCGTGTCGCATGTGACACGGGCGTGTCGGAGGCCGTGTCTAAGGTCGTGTGCTGGTTATCGAGTCAGTCGAGACGGCGAATGGGTGACACGGCCATGCACACGGCCGTGTTGTAACCCGTGTTCGGCCCAGATTTTGTAATTTTAGGCCTAATCGTGGTCGTTCGTTTTCTTGGCTTGGGATCCAACGGTAGGGAGTCAGTTCTGGCGGTTTAAACCCGAAAATAGGGTTGCAAACCCTCATTTTCTTTTGGGTGTTCTCTCTCTAAGATTTTAGAGAGAAGGGAGAGCTAGGTGGAGGAGGAGACCAAGATCCGGCCACCGGTGGAGCGTCGGAGCTCCGAATCGCGATCCGAGTCCAGATCCGCAAAGGCGACGCCGTTGCGGTGCTTCCCAACCGCGTAGATTTTCATGGCGCTGCGGAAAAACGTAAGGGTAACGATTTCTCATCCTAGGGCATGTGAAGCCCTCTTTTCCTTTGCATAGGAAGCCCTCTCTCGCGAGTGAGTGAAGAGTTGGAGCGTTCCTTGGGATAGATATGTGAAGTCCCCCTTGTATAGAGCCCGTATGCGAAACGAGCATAGGCATTGTGTGTGAAGCCTATCCGGACAAGTAGAGCCGGATCGGTGATGTTGCATTGCATATGAACCGGGGAAGACTCTGGATGTTTGGGTGTTTTTCGGGTTTTCTACGTGGTAGATTGCAGCATGGAGCCTTGGAGATTAACTCCAAGGTGCACCCGGAAAACTGGGCAAAAGCGGGTTTTGCCAACACGATGGCCGGGGAGCCAACATGAACATAACCGGGTTATGTGATTGTTGTGACGGAAACAGGACTCGGTGAGTCTTGACCTGCGCATATGGCTTAAATTGTTGTTGCGGAATGAGCACGGGTCAGGCAGAACCGTACCCGATCTATGTCGTTCGGTGGGACCGTTGACATGGATGAGAGTCTTCGGCGGTCTATGGCTTAAATTGTCATGACCAAGGCCAAGAAGATAAAATGCTCATGTGATTGGCCGTCCAAGGCGCGGTGGTGGAACGGGAACGTCTATGGCTTGAATTGACGTGACGTTGGCCGGTTCGCCGTGAATGTGCCCTGTGTGCACGGGGTGTGTGGCCGTGCGAGCCTATGCCTGTGATGAAGTGTGTTTACACTATTTTATTGCCTATACTAATAAAGTGCAAGGAAAGAGCATCGCCGCCCCGATTTTGGAGGCGGGATCGTTATAATTGGTCAGCATAGCTGGCCGTTGCTTTTGTTTACCACCAGACGGTGGATTGTGGCTTGCAGATGCTGCAGAGCCGAGCGGGAAATAGCGGGCTAAAGCCCAAGTTGCTGAGCCGGCTCTCAAAGGCCTAATTTTGAGTGTTTCATTGTAATCATGTGTGGCCGGCCTGCGAGCCGAAGTATGAAAACACTTTTATGTCAAGCAAACTGTGTAAGGCCTTAAGGCCGTTTCTATTTCTGTGTATTGAAACATTCCTGCGGGTGTTATTGTAGTGGACATTCATGCTTTTTGGCCGGGTTCTTTCGTCTTGCAACTTAATTTTAATGCTTCCGCTAGGCGCTTGTGTAGGACGTGTAATTGGTTGAATGGTTTCAACGCGTAACCAACCGGTCTGTCTGTAGTATATAGCGTTAGGCCCTGGCCGGACCTACTGCTATATGTTATGCAACGGATAGGGGTGTTACACGTTCGCTCACTGCCGCAACGTCCAAAATAACATTGAAGAATAAAAGTAATCATAACAAGTGTGAGAATCAAGGGGCGAATGCGAGAAAGAAAGATATTCACGTTTCAGATAAAAAAAGAGCTATGTACATTGGGGAAATCAAAAGGGGGTTTACAATTACAAAAAACTGGGCTCTAGCCCGCGTCACTGCCGCGGCAAAAGTAGGACGAATGCAAGATCCCGGCAAGGCGAGCCCTGAGTGTCGGACCCTTATATACTGTGGTAGGGCCCGTTGCTCGGCTCTGGTACCGGAAGAAACAGCTCCGGTACCACCTCGCTCACCAGAAGCTTGGCACTGTCGTCCTTGATGAGGTTGGCCCTCTGCAGCATCTGGAAGGTGTATTTCGCCGCGCTGGCCGCATTCTTCTGCATCATCACTTCGATCTCGTGATCGATGTAATGAGCGACCAGGCAGCCGCTTATAGATGGAGGCGGGGCAGCCGCTGCAGCCTCCAACACGTCCACCCGCTTTTGAAGTGTCTGCTTCTCCTATTGGAGGGTGGCGACCTCAGTGCCCAGTCGGCTGGTCGTCGTCGCGTCCTGTGAAAGGGAGAACAATCGAGTTAAGTTACGCAGGAGGGAGGAAAGGTTAAGGCGAGTCGAGAAACCTACCGCTCCACCTAGGTACTGAGCGAGAGCGGCCTCAGCTGCGTCGGCCCGCTTCCTCAGTTCACCCGCCTCCTCCTGAGCGAGTCGGAGGGCCGCCTCCTTCTCGTCGACTAACTTGTTGAGGGACGGGGCGCTCTTGTCCAGCCGAAGGCACCGCCGGCTGACCATATGGGCCAGCTCCAGGCTGCGAAACTGGGCCCGCGCGCTTTCATAGATCAACACTCGTGTTGCCTCCTCGTCGTAAACGGCGGCGTCCTCTCGCCCATAGATGCCGAAGGCGAGGTTGTAAGCATCCCCACTGCTGGAGTCGTCCTCCAACCAGCTCGGCAGCAGTGAGGATATGTAGACCCGGTTGGTCTCCTTGTCCCATTGAAGCAGCGGGACTCCGGACTCATCTGCGGGTCCCTCACCGTAACCAAAGTTGTGGTGCCCCCGGGGGATTGGCTTCCCGGTGGGCTGAACCTTCTCTGGCGGCTGCGATGTTCCTACCTCTCCGCAAGAAGATCTGATGGCCGGAGAGGCCGTAGGGGCGGGAATGGTTGACGGCTTGCTCGCGAGGACCTTGCCCTTGTCGCGAGTCGGGGGAGGTGAGCCACCAGCCTTCTTCGATTTCTTGGGCGGTGGCGGGTCCTGAGGCCGTTTGCAGCTGGACCGCTTCGCGAGAGCAGGGGTTGAGAACTCGCGATGGGCGGCAGCAGCCGCTTCGGCCCAGGGCCAGCTCGCCGGTAGCGAGTCGCGCGCTCTCATAAGGCGGATGGAGAGGAATGTCGCGCTCGCCTGCAAGAGCGTGAAACTTAGAAAATATTCGACGGGATCAAGAGCGCGTAGATGGGCGAATCGCTTACCCTCACCGGGTGGGACGGGAATGAGGTCGTCCAGGTTTCTGCGGAGGTAGGCCACCTCGAAGTTCTTCCCAACGAAGAACCCGAATAACCCCGCATCATGACCCCCTAGGGCCGGGGGGAGGTAGCTCACCTCGCTGAGTTGGACGGGCAAGAATGGGACGTTGTCGAAGTCCCCCTTGACGAAGATGAACTTCTTGAGGATGTTGTGGCTCTTGTTTACGGTCTCCCGCACCTTCACGTGGCTGCTGGCGAAGCAGGCGGTCCCATCTTTATTCGCCCGGAAAGAGAACAACTTGTGGAATACGGCGAGGCTGAACTCGGTCTTCTCCTCTCGCAGGAAGCAGGCGAACCCGACGATCACTGCAACGGAGTTCGGGGTCATCTGCCCTGGGACCACCCCATAGTACTTGAAGATCTGGCGGACTTCTGGCCATAGGGGTAGCCGGAGGCCCGCCTCGAAGTGGGTCATGGGGAACGCGAGCTCGCCAGCGAAAAGTTCATTTATCCGTTCCTCCTTCCTGGGCCGTCTCGCCTCGAAACCGGGCGGGACAAAGTGTCTGAATGTATCTACAAATTCTCTCTCGGTAAGGACGGCGAGGGGGAAATCGTGCTCGGAGAAGGTCCAAGCACATTTGCTCCTCCCCTCCGCCTCGCCACTGCCACCGCCCATCCTGCATAAATCTTGCCGAGCGGGACAGGGGATTTCTCGCAAAAGGCTAGGGGAAGGAATAAGTCTTAAATGCGGTAGGTGAGGAAAGGTCGGCATGGCCTATTTATAGAATGAGAAAGGGCGGCAAAAATAGTCCTTTTGGCGGGAAGAGTGCGGATAGCAATATAGCCCTGACATTTCGACTTTTGAACCCAATCCGGGTCCTCGTCAACCCGTTAGTCGGCCGCAAAATGCCCGCACTCGTGCCCGCATAATAGAAGAGCGGCCGCAATGCGGGCCAACTCTGACCCGCGCGCGAGTCACCTGTCGCACGACCCACGAGCAGCCGGCTCGCCTTCGCCAGTACTAAATAACAATGGCTAGGCGAGGCGACTCAGCAAGGCCGAACCCGCCCGAAGGAAAGCGGTCCGAGCCAGAGCGTCTCGCCCGCACCTCCTGCGGAAATCAAAATGTCTACACAGCCAAAAGAAAATTGCAGCAAATACTCGCCCGTGGCGGGAGAGAGTGGTCCTGAATTATTACAAATATTTAGACTGTCCGAAGCAAAGAAGTTAGCACCCTGAGCGTTTCGACCGCTGCATGCGGAGGCGATTCGGACCCGGCTGATCACAACCTGCGAGGGGATGGAAAAAACTCAATGTGGGATCCACTTCCACCTACCTCCCCTTCTCGTGCTGGTTTGGGGCGATACGCGAGGGTAGTGATACTCGCGGACCGCCGACAGCTCCCGCTGGGTCCGATCAATCTGCTTCGAGGCACGCCTTAGTCGCCCCTCGGCTCGCGAAATATGTACACCCGGAGAGGTCGCCTCGTCCTATTCAGATGGACATCTCGCTCCTTACAAAGCCGCGAGCCGCTCCTCCGTCTCGGCCATGTCCTTCTCAACTCTGTCGAAAACCTCCCGTAGCAGCAGTGTGTGCTTTTGGAACAATCTCTTTACTTGCTTCTTCATCTTCTCGGCATCAAGAGGGTCTCCCAGGTATTCTGAGATGTTGTCCACGTCGGGGGGAGGAGAGTACCCTCCGCTCATCTCGGCGTCGGAAGAGGAGATCGCATTATAGCCTGCAGAGATAGATAAGGTCAGAAGAAGCGATGACGGTAAGCGGGCCAAAGCCAGAGGATTTACCTGGTGTCGCTACGTCGCCCGCACCATCGGTAGGCCGAGAGTTTCCCGGCCGACCCTGGAAGGGTTCTCCTCCAAGAGTAACGAAGGGTTCCCCCAGGCCATAGGGCCTTGGCGACGGAGGCGCCGCAGGGGGGATAGTCATCTGTGGCAAAGGACTAGCGACCCGATCAACCGCCACCAGGGCGGAGCTCCCAGGTTCTCCCTCATTTTCCCTATCTCCCCGAGGCATCTCCTACCAAAGGGAAAGGAAAATCAGGAAGCAGGGTGGTGGATCAAACATGAGAAACGTATATACCTCAGGGATGAACTCGACATCGCCGCCCGAGCTAGAGGCGGGGTCAACGGGCACCCGAGACCGTCGGACGACCTTTGCTTTCTTTGGCTTGAAAAGGGGGCCAGGCGACCCGCGCGCCAGCCACGGGGCAGCTTCGAGAGCCGCATCCCGGGCACCCTCCCTCGCAGCCGCCAAATGAGCCCGCATCTCCTCAGACATAGGCATCTTCCGACTATAGATCGCGGAAGGGGGGAAAGAAGAGGAGTTATCCTAGAGGCCCGATAGCTTATTTATAACGTGAAGGTGGGCCCCCACCGAAAGATTCCCTCCAGCTCAGAAGGGTGTTCGTCGAACACGTGGGGTTCGATGTTTCTTTCCGAGCCTTTTGCAAAGCTCGCAAAGAGCGGGGATTATGTACTACCCCGTGTTCGCCGAAGGGACTCGGGCAAGCAGGCGAATCGACCCCGGCCTGCCTCTCCAAGGCGGGTCAGCCTCCAAGGGTCTCCTAGGCGAGTCAGCCCTGCCCGCCTCTCCTAGGCGGGTCAACCTCCATGGGTCGCC
Source organism: Platanthera zijinensis (assembly GCA_039513925.1). Lineage (NCBI taxonomy): Eukaryota > Viridiplantae > Streptophyta > Magnoliopsida > Asparagales > Orchidaceae > Platanthera > Platanthera zijinensis. The sequence continues at coordinate 15,776,963 of CM077084.1, forward strand.
CAGGAGGGTCAGCCCTGCCTGCCTCTCCAAGGCGGGTCAGCCTCGGCCCTCCGACCCGCACCCATTAGGCGGGTCAGTCCTGCCCGCCTCTCCTAGGCGGGCCACTCTCGGCCCGCACCTTCCCAGGCAGGCCATCTCCAACCCGTGTCCCCTAGGCGAGCCAGCCCCGGCCCGCGCCTCCTGCCGAGTAGAGGTATTGAAGGTTTATGTGCGAATAGAAATACAGAAACCGAAAAGTGGAGAATGCAATTTTTATTATCCAAAAAAGTAAGTATTACAAAGGTATAGCCTCCCTTATATAGAATGGATGAGATGGGAGAGAATACAAATACCCAATGTGGGACTAAATACACAAAAACATCATCTACAAAGCTAACCGCCAATCCGCCCAGGAGACCGCCTAACCGTGCGGTTAGTAGCTACTAACCGCCCGGTCACCACCAGAGAACACGCAGCCGACCACCGAGATCCCAGAGATTAGCCGGCAGACCGCCCGGCTACCAAACCGCCAGTCTTAGCCGCCTGTCCGCCAAGGTCTATACAGCAACACAGAGATTAGCCAGGCTGACCGCCCGGCTACCAAACCGCCAGTCCTAGCCGCCTGTCCGCCCAGGTCTATACAGCAACACTCCCCCTCAAGCTGGAGCATAGATGTCAATCATGCCTAGCTTGCTGCAAATGTGGAAGAAAGAGGCGGACACAGGTTTTGTGAATATATCTGCCAGCTCTTTCTCCGAGGTAACAAACGGAGTGCAAATCTGGTTCTTCAACACTTCTTCTCGAATGAAGTGACAATCAACCTCTATGTGCTTTGTTCGCTCATGGAAGACCGGATTTTTAGAAATGTAGATCGCAGCTTTGTTGTCGCAGAACATGGGAAGTGGATAGTTGTAGACCTCTCCTAGATCCAACATGAGAGCCCGCAACCATTTTAACTCACACGTGGTTGATGCCATGCTACGATATTCTGCTTCCGCACTAGACCTGGAGACTACTGACTGCTTCTTGATCTTCCAGCTAACCAAGTTTCCTCCAACAAACATGCAAAATCCGGAAGTCGACTTGCGATCCCCTTTGTCGTCCGCATAGCTAGCGTCGGAGTACGCTTCGACTCTTAGGTGACCGTTTTTCTGAAAGAGAAGACCTTTCCCAGGTGCGGACTTCACATACTCCAATATCCTTAGAGCGGATTGAAGATGACATTCCCTAGGCGACTGCATAAACTGGCTGACCTTTCCCACTGCATAGGAGATGTCTGGCCTGGTCACCGTAAGGTAGATGAGTTTGCCAACAAGACGCCGATACCTCGTAGTATCCAATAGCGGTGGTGATTCGTCTGTCCATGTCTTGTCTTCTCCAAAAGCCATGGGACACCGGGCAGGTTTAGCACCCGTCAATCCTGCCTCTTTCAACAAATCAAGAGCATACTTCCGTTGGGAGAGAACCAAGGAACACGGTTTCCGAGAGATTTCAATTCCCAAGAAGTATTTTGGAGAACCCATATCCTTCGTGACTAGGTGTTGGCGGAGATGGACCTTCGTCAAGGCTACACCAGCTTGATCGTCGCCAGTGAGAAGAATATCGTCCACGTAAACAGCTAGCACAACCAGACCCGAAGATGTCTTGCGAATGAACAAGGAGTGATCAGCCGAACTCCTGGTGAAACCGATAGCACCAACGATGCTACTGAACTTATCGAACCACGCCCTGGGACTTTGCTTTAGGCCATAGATGGCCTTCTTCAACCGGCATACTTGAGTCTCCCCCTGAGCAACATACCCAGGAGGTTGCTCCATGTAGACGTCCTCGTGAAGGTCACCATAGAAGAAGGCATTCTTGACGTCCAACTGCGAAATAGGCCAATCCCTATTGACCGCCACCGATAAAAGGACCCGAATGGTGCTGAGGCGAGCAACTGGCGAGAACGTGTCAAAGTAATCAACACCATAGGTCTGAGTAAACCCTTTTGCAACAAGACGGGCTTTGTACCGGTCCACACTGCCATCAGGACGGAACTTGACGACAAACACCCAGCGACAACCAACCACATCCGTGCCAAAAGGAGGAGGCACAAGGGTCCAAGTGCCCCGGTCAGAGAGAGTAGCAATCTCGTCATCCATGGCAGCCTTCCAGTGAGGAATATCAAGGGCTTCCTGGTAGGTGCGAGGTGTGGTAGTCGCGGAGATGGCTAAGGCGAAGTCCCTGCGAGAAGGTGTTAGCCGATCATAAGAAATAACAGCTGCCAGCGAGTGCTGGGTGCACGTCCGAACCCCTTTGTGAAGGGCAATGGGCAGCTCCAGGTCCTCGAGTTCCTCAGTCGCCGGTGCATCCGTGGCGGAGATAGCTGGCCCGGGAGAAGAGAGAGACGGCCGAGGGGACGAGGGAGAAGGATCATGATCAAGAGAAGGAGCGGCTGGTGGAGGTGGGGATGGAGGAAGCTCAAGAGGAGTGGATGTGGTGGAGAGAATGGGTGGAGAGGTCGAGTCGGTAGGAGGAAGAGGGAGGTTCGATCCATCGACCTGTGGGAGATCAGAAGAGAAGTAGGCGGCATTCTCAAAGAATGTCACATCCGCCGAGATGAACTGCTTGCGATGAACAGGGTCAAAGCAGCAGTAACCTTTTTGAGTTGTGGAGTAACCCAAAAAGATACACTTCGTAGCACGAGGGGACAACTTGTCACGAGTTGCGGCAGGGCTATGAACAAAGGCAGTGCACCCAAAAATGTGGAGTGGTAAGGGAAAGGGGTCCTTGGAGGGATAGAGGATGGAAAAAGGGGTTTTGCCTTTGAGGACGGTAGATGGAATGCGATTGATGAGGTAGCAGGAGATGAGGACCGCGTAGCCCCAATAGCTACGAGGAACCTGCATTTGCATCATGAGAGTGCGAGCGATATCGAGGAGGTGACGGTTTTTACGTTCCGCCACCCCATTTCGCTGGGAGGTATAGACGCAGCTAGTTTGATGAATGATGCCATGTTGCGTACAGAAAGAAGCGAAATCACTACTCAGATACTCTTTAGCATTATCAGAGCGAAAATTTTTGACAGAAGCATCAGATTGATTTTTAATCATATAATAAAATGACGTCCATACAGAAAAAAGTTCGGAGCGATCCTTTAATAGATACACCCACCTACATCGAGAATAATCATCAATAAAGGTTACAAAATAGGAACTTCCACGCCCGATGGTGAGGGTAGGGGAAGGTCCCCAAACATCAGAGTGAATAAGGTCGAACGGCTTGGAAGAGCCACGACTTTTCTTAGGAGGAAAGGGGGAATGGTGATGCTTGCCCAGTTGACAGGCATCACAGTTGATAGGAGAGTCCTACTGAGGTAGGTGAGGAAACAGTTGGTGGATGAGACGCGAGGGAGGATGCCCCAGGCGAAGGTGCCACTGAAGAAGATCTGTAGAAGCGGGAGAGAAGACGATAAGAGCAGATACATCATCAAGGAAGTAGAGACCGCTCCTCTCAGTCCCAGTAGCAATCGTCCGCTTGGAGTCCGGGTCCTGAAACGAACAAGAAGAAGGAGTAAATGTTACCGAACACTGAAGTTGCTTGCAAAGAGAAGTAACCGACAATAAATTGCACGGAAACTTGGGCACATAAAGAGTATCCGCCAGGCGAAGGGACGGAGTAACTTGAACCATGCCCGTTCCATGCACCGGAGAGGGAGAACCATCCGCAACGAGAACAGGGGGCAACCGATCATGTGTTTCTAGGAGAGAAAAGCACTGAGGATTGCCCGTCATATGATTAGTGGCGCCAGAGTCGATTAGCCATTTACCTTGGGTAACCACGTGGGCACTACCTGAAGTCGTGGCCACGGAGGCAGAGGGCTTGGAAGAAGTAGGAGTATCACCAGCGGGACGAAGATGCGGATGCTTTGTCCAGCAGCGGTCAACCAAGTGTCCTGGGCAGCCACAATGAGTACAGAGGTAGCGAGAAGGGCCACGCCCGCCAGAGTGGTTACCACGACCACTAAATCCACCACGATGAGCCTGGTGGGCATAGGCATCCGGAGCCGGAGGAGCGGCAAGCAAGGGGCGTTGGAGCAGAGAGGTAACAGCGGCAATGCGGGCAGCAGTAGCATCCAGGGTAGGAGACTCAGCCTCTCCAAGAATTTGCTGCCGGATCATATCGTATGAGTCCGGAAGCCGCAGAAGGTAACAGACCACTAGGAGTTCCTGGAAGTGCTTCAGCTGAGTGGCCACATCTGCCGAGAGAGGACGATTTTGTAGAATCTCAGCTCCAAGGGCTTGGACTTGTTGGTAAGCTGCAGGAGGGGACATGGACTGGCGAGCAAAGAGATCCGCATAGAGAGTATAGATGCGAGATGTTTGTCCCCCCTTGGAGTAGAGAGCGGCCAAGTGATTCCAAGCTTGTTTTACCGTCTCATCGTGACGGATGACAGGAAGGCATTCATCGGACAGGCTGTTCGTCAGCCAAGTACGAACAAGCGCATCATTCGCATCCCAATCATTAAACTGGGTAGAGTCCGCAGGCGGAGGGTCATCGGTAAGATGATGACGCTTGCGCTGAGAGCGGAGAAGAAAAGTGAATGAGACACTCCAGTCGGGATAATTGGGCCCCAGAAGCTTAGAGACGGTGCCAAGATTCCCGGAAGGAGGAGGAGGAGGAGGAGGCGGTGGGACAACGACAGTAGACGAGGTGGAGCCATCAGAATTGGTCATCCTGGAAGAGAGGTCGCGCGGTTAAGAGGAGAGACCGGGCGAGCAAAGGAAGGAAGAGTTCGCAGCGGTCACAATTAGACCAGCGGCAAGCAATGCCACGACCAAGCTGCGAAGGACAAGAAGAGAAGCCGCACGGTTAACAAGGGAAACCGAGCGGGAATAAGAAGAAGAAGCCGCGCGGATAGAGAGAGCGAGAAGACCGCGCGAACAAAAAGCAAACCGCGGCGGGCAGAGAGAAGAAGCTGCAACGGTCACGGTGTCAGCACACTAAACAAGGAAGAACTCGCGCGAACAAAGAGAAATCGCGCGGATAGGAAGAAAAAGATCTGCAGCGGTCACGATGGTAGACACCAGCGGCCAGAGAAGCCACGACCAAGCCGCAGAACCAAACAGAGGGAGAGAAGTCGGGCGGCTAGCAGACAGACTGCGCGAACAGAAGAGGTGGATAGAAGAATCCACGGGAGAAGAGAGCTCGCGCGAGCTAAAAAGACAGGCCGCGGCGAGTAGGCAGAGGTCGCACGGACAGAAGAAAACGCAATCAGGAGGACTAGATACCTCCCTCTGATACCATGTGCGAATAGAAATACAGAAACCGGAAAGTGGAGAATGCAATTTTTATTATCCAAAAAAGTAAGTATTACAAAGGTATAGCATCCCTTATATAGAATGGAGGAGATGGGAGAGAATACAAATACCCAATGTGGGACTAAATACACAAAAACATCATCTACAAAGCTAACCGCCAATCCGCCCAGGAGACCGCCTAACCGTGCGGTTAGTAGCTACTAACCGCCCGGTCACCACCAGAGAACACGCAGCCGACCACCGAGATCCCAGAGATTAGCCGGCAGACCGCCCGGCTACCAAACCGCCAGTCTTAGCCGCCTGTCCGCCAAGGTCTATACAGCAACACAGAGATTAGCCAGGCTGACCGCCCGGCTACCAAACCCCCAGTCCTAGCCGCCTGTCCGCCCAGGTCTATACAGCAACAGTTTACTCGCCAAGTCCCCAATGGGGGGAATCCCTTGCCATTTGCCCCTACAGGTCTGCCCTTAGCCAGCTAGAACTACGAAGTCTCGCTGTTGGCAGACCTGGGTGGACTGCGCATAGCCGGTCAGGACAGCGGAGTTCGGCTGTTGGCAGGCCATCCCAAGAGGTTTTCAGTAATTTCAGGCCAACAGAGGTTAGTTATTTGCAGACCTCGATCAGCCAGTTCCTACTGCACCTCTATCCAGTTCAGATGTGCTTCGACACTAGTCTGTTTGTCCACACAAGAGATCTCTAATGCCTCCAGCTCCCGAATCAAATGCTCGTCATGAACCGACAACCAATTGGCCCGCGCAGGGGCCCTGTGACTCAACGCGTCCACAACTGCATTGCCTTTCCCAGGCATATAGTGAATCTTGAATGTGTAGTCCCCTAGGAACTCCATCCTTCTCCACTGCCGCATGTTTAAATCTTTTTAATCTAACAAGTATTTCAAGCTCTTGTGGTCGGTACAGATATCGACCTGCACCCCGTACAGGCAATGTCTCCACAGCTTCAGAGCAAATATCACGGCCGCTAACTCCAAGTCATGGACCGGATAATTTCTCTCATGCACCTTCAGCTGGCGCGAGCCATAAGCTATCACTCTCCCATGCTGCAGTAGAACACAACCCAAACCAGTTCCTGAAGCATCACTGTAGATCTCAAAGCCTTCGGTCCCAACCGGCGAACATAGAATAGGCGTCGTGGTCAACCGACTCTTCAATTCTTCAAAAGCTTGCGCGCACTCCGATGACCACACAAACTTTTGATCTTTCCTCGCCAAAGTTGTGAGGGGTAACGCTATCCGCGTGAAGTTCTCTACAAAGCGCCTGTAGTAGCCGACAAGCTTTAGAAAACTCCAGACTTCCGCTACTGAACACAATACAGGCCACTCTCATATCGCAACTATCATCGCCGAATCCACCGCAAACCCTTCTCCACTGACTATATGACCAAGGAACGCTACCGAGGACAACCAAAACTCGTATTTGGAGAACTTGGCGTATAGTTGGTTCTTTCTCAGTGTATCCATCACCAAATGCAGATGCTTGAAGTGATCCTCTTTGCACTGCGAGTACACCAATATGTCGTCGATAAAGACTATCACGAAGTGGTCCAGGTACTCTCTGAAAGTTCTGTTCATCAGATCCATGAGCACAGATGGCGCATTAGTCAGCCCAAATGGCATGATAGTAAACTCGTAATGCTCATATCTCGTGCTGAAAGCTGTCTTGGGGATATCACTTTCTCTTATCCTCAACTAATAATACCTGGACTTAAGATCCAATTTCGAGTACACCGATGACCTGACTAACTGATCGAACAGATCATCAATCCTTGGGATCGGGTACTTATTCTTCTTCGTTAACTTGATCAGCTCTCGATAATCGATACAAAGCCGCAAGCTTCCATCCTTCTTCTTAAGAAAAAGGACAGGTGCGCTCCAAGGCGACGAACTTGGACGCACATAACCCTGTTCCAACAACTCTTCCCATTGAACCTTCAGTTCCGCCATCTCCTTAGGCGCTAACCGATACGGAGAGCGTGACACGGGTTTGGAACCTGACACTAGCTCAATTATGAAGTCAATCTCTCCCTGTAGTGGGGCTCTAGGGAGATCGTCAGGGAATATGTCAGGGTACTCGGATACCACTGAGATACTGTCCAAAGCAGGCTTATGCTTCGAAGCCTCCACTAGTGTGAAGAACAGCTCTGCACCGGCACGAACTGCCTTAACCACCTGAAGAGCAGACATCAACGTCTTGCTCGACCCTTTTAAGTCTGCAAAAGTCGTCTCACGACCAGTTCCCAACTTGACCTCCTTGCGATTACAATCAATGTATGCATGCTGCTCCAAGAGCCAGTCCATGCCAAATATTACGGAACTCCACCAGCGGCAGTAACGATGCTTGGAAGTCGAACTCCTGACTCTCAATCTGTATCTTTACGCAACAGATTCTATCCGCGCGCATCGAACACCCGTTAGGCAACAACACATCCAGTTTGTCCTTCGCCATCGAAGAAGGTACTCCAATGCGCGATATAAATCCTTCGGACAAAAAGGAGTGCAAAGCTCCCGTATCGAAGAGTGCTCTTACTGGATTATCAAAAATCAAAACGAAGCCTAGTACAAGCAATAATAAGCTATCATGCGCAAGGTACCAAGTATTTAAAGCTAAATTGCTATAAATTTAAACCGTACCTATCACCACATCATCTTGCTTTATGTCCTCCTGCTGGCCAAGGTTATAGACTCTCGGTTGAGTTGGAGCATAATGCGATGCGATTGAATCCACCGTCTTGCCCTTCTCTTCGTATGAAGCTCCTGACTTCCTTTCGGACTTTGGGCATCCGCTCCAACAATCACGGGCAAAATACCCCTGTTTCCCACAGTTGTAGCATGCGCCCGGGGTTTGGCTTGTAGTTGCCCCCAAAGTACCAGAAGAAGGGGTTGGACCCGAAGTCCTAGCCTTCTTACCAAACTTACGATAACCAGACTTTGAGGTAGTCGGCACCTTGAACTCTGTCCTCTTAGCAGTAGAGTCCTTCTTCGCCTGCACATTCTTCATATCTTTCTCTAAAGACCGGGTCGTGTTGACCAAGGTTAGAAAACCCTACGTCATAGGCCCCGAGAGCAGTATCCTTAGGTCATCCTGCAAACCTTCATAGAATCGGTTTGTCTTTCGCTCCTCATCAGCGAATGTAGCGCTTGCATACCAATCCAAACGTATAAATCTGTGGAGGTACTCGTCCACGCTACTCTCTCCTTGCACCAGCTTCTGGAATTCGTTCTCCATTGCAATCCTCTGAGCCGAGGGAAGGTACCTTGCCAAGAACAGTCTCAAAAACTCTTCCATCGAGACGTCCGTGAGTTTCCTTCCCCCCAAGTGGTGTAGCTCTAAACCTTCACACCACAGCCTTGCATAGTCGTCCAACAAGAAAGTGACTATAGTCGTCTTCTGCCACTCCTCCGTCTCAGTAGCTATCAAGACTCTCTTTACTCGGGAGAGCCAATCCTCAGCTTGGGTTGGGGTTCCTGTCCCCGAGAACACCGGAGGATTGAAGCCCATAACATTCTTGAGTTGCTTTTCAGTTGCTCTCCTAGGCATCAATGGCTCCACGACCACTTGCTCCACCCTTCTATGTTCTGCTGCTTGAAGCGGTACTTGCTCCATAGATGGGGCAGGCTGCTGTATTTGCCTTGCAGGTTGGGCATTAATCATAGTGAACACCGCTTCAGCCACAAATCTTATGGTTTCTGTTGAGGGAGGTGTTGTAGGCACATCATTCGGTGCGCTACTTACCTCAGAATGTGGGTTTTTTGAAGGCCCTGCACCACTCCTGGTCACCTATATACGTACAAAACACCGTTAAGTGACTGGACAATATTGCAAAAAGCAATTATAGGAACACACAGGTTCCTCAAACATGTGTATTTTCATTCCTAAGTGGACATTCATAAGTTCTTTAATATTATAACAATGACGCACACACATGTGCTCACCACCCCTTAAAAAAATTCGCCCACAAATTCATTTAAGCATGACCGAAACCGGTAGTCTGATACCAAATTGTAACACCCATATCCATCGCATAGCATATAGCAGTAGGTCCGGCCGGGGCCCGACGCCATATACCACTGACAGACCGGTGGGTTACTCAATGAAACCATCCTTCTAATAACACGTCCTACTCAGAGTACATTCTAGCAGAAGCAATTTAAAAGTTGCAAAGAAATAACCCAAGCCAATAGCATGAATATCCACTAACAATCCAAAATTAGGAATGAACGTACAAAATACACAAAGTACTTGGCCTTATGGCCTTACAAAGGGTTTACTTAAATAACCAGTGTTTTATAAATATCGGCTCGCAGGCTGGTCACACATGAATAAAACAAGTAAACATTTGCATGGCCTTCGAGGGCCTGCTCAGCAACCAGGGCTTCAGCCCGCTACTTGCCACTCGGCTCCGCAACACCTGCAAGCAACAATCCATCGCACGGTGGCAAACAAAGCAACGGTCAGCTAAAGCTGACCAAATTATAACGACCCCGCCCCATTATTGGGGTGGCGGTGCTCCTTCCCTGCAGTGCATTAGTATAACCCAACAATTAAGTGAAAGTACAAAATTTGCACAATACACCGCAGGTGCAGGCCTGTACGGCCACACACCCCGTACTCTCAGGGCACTTACTCGGTGAATCCAGTAACAATTCCATGGTCTCACCACCGCCTCTAGGGCGGAAAATTCATGAGCATTATAGTCTTTCCGGCCTAAGCCTAAGACCCTCCATCTATGCCAACGGTAAGTATCATATACCTTAGGTCTCTTTAACCGAACCACATAAAGTGGATACAGTTCCGCCTAACCCGTTGCTCACACCGCAACGTAAATTTAAGCCATATGTGTGGGTCAAGATTCCCCGATCCCCAAAGAGATTACACAAATCTTACATAACCCAGTTATGTGCAAGTTAGCTCCCAGGCCACCAAATTGGCAGAATCATGCCTCTGCCCAGTTTTCCGGGTGCACCTTGGAGTTAATCCCCAAGATTCCCTGATGCAATCTACCGCGTAGAAAACCCGAAAAAAACCATCGGCACGGAGTCTTCTCCGACCATTCATACATAATGAAACATCATCGATCCATACCAACTTGTCCGAGCAGGCTTCACACACCATGCCTATGTCCGTACTTTGATTCCAGACTCTACATGCAAAACAATGGAGACTATTCATGTCTACCCAAAGGAACACTTCAAACTCACTGCATACTCGCGAGAGCGGGCTTGCTATGCTAAAAGGAAAGGGGACTTCACATGTCCAAGAAGAGAATCATTAACCTAGTATTTATTTTCAGCGCTATGAAGATCTAGTCGGATGGAAAGCACCGTATTGGCCTCGCCTTCGCAGATCTGGACTTAGATCGAGAATCGGGGCTCCGAAGCTCCTCCGATGGCCGGAACTATCCTTCACCTTCTTCCTTGCTCTCACCTCTCTCTAGAATTTAGAAAGAGAAAGCTCATAATGAAATGAGGTTTCTAAACACTATTCCTGGCCAAATACCAGCAGGGGAAGGGTTAAGCCGTCGGATCTTATTTGAAGGAAATGAGCGGCCACGATTCGCCCTAAAAAATGAATTTCCTGGGTCGAACATGGCTTTTGACACGCCCGTGTCCAAGTTCGTGTTCCTCACTCGCCGTAAAACCAGAGATTACAGAACAGGACACAGCCTCTGACACGGCTTGGGACACGCACATGTCAACCATGGACACGCTCGTATCATGGGTTGTGTGCCTCAATTGACGTTGAAACCGTCACGCCCGAACAGGACATGGGCTTAGACACGCCTGTGTCAACCTCAACACACCTGTGTCAATTAGTACACACTCGTGTTCCGGGTCGTGTCCCTCAATCGACACAGGACCAAAACTTCTAGAAGAGGACACGGCCATGTGACACGCTCGTGTCACCGGTCGTGTGCTTGACACACTCTGAGACACGCTCGTGTCCCAGGCCGTGTTCTTAGCCCTCAACAATCCTCGACCTCACCTCGACGACCAAATGCTGCAACCCGAGCACGACACGGCCATGTGACACGCCCGTGTCACAGGCCGTGTTCAACTTACCAAGTCCCAAACTTGGCTCAAACACTATCCGTTCCTCTTTTGAGTTTCGGGGAGTTACACATTGGGCCAACATTACAGGTTATCTAATTGAGCTTAGAGCATTGGATTCTTCTAGGTCGACCAGCCACTAATACTGAGACTCGTGTTGAGGCAAAACTAAGAATCTCTGACACTGAGCCCATAGACACTAGTGGTTTAGCATCTAAAAGGTTATCTAATAGAAAATGAGTGTTTAAAAGCTTCGATGCAGACTTTGTGACTTACCAAGTTGAAGCTGATCCATCTACCAATAAGGAAGTGATGCGATCTAGGGATTCTCTATTATGGAAAGAAACCATAGATGATGGGATGAATTCTCTCCTATAAAACCACACTTGGACCTTGGTTGACTTGCCCAAAGGGGCTAGAACTATTAGAAGTAAGTGGGTTCTTAAAAAGAAGTTAAATCCTTATGGGAGTATATCAAAAACAAAACACGTCTAGTTGCAAAAGGTTTCACTCAAGTGAGTGGTATAGACTACTTTGATATATACTCACCTGTTTATCACATTGCGATAATTAGGATTCTTCTCATGTTAGCATCTATTGAACATTTAATTATTCATCAGATGGATGTCAAGACGGTATTTTTGAATGAAGATTTGACTAAGGAGATCTATATGCACTAACCTTAAGGGCTTTCCATAGAAGGTCTAGAAAATAAGGTCTGCAAGTTGATTATGTTACTCTACGGATTGAAGCAAACACCAAAATCGTGACACAAGAAATTTAGCACTTCTGTTAAAGTCATGGGTTTCAAATCCAGCTTATTAGATAAATGTTTGTATGTAAGAACAAGTTCAAATAAAGTGGAAATTATATGTTTGTATGTTGATAACATGCTAATTCTAGGTACTAATCAATTTGAGGTGGAAGATGTGAAATTTATCTTTATGAGACAATTTAGCATGATAGACTTAGGTGTGGTGAAAATCATCTTAGAAATGGAAATGAACTTCACTAAAAAGGGTATTACCTTAAGTTAGAGTCACTATATTCGAAATCTACTAGAAAAGTGGGGTTACGCTAATATCAAAAAGATTGAGACTCTATACGATAACAACAATAGACTGAAATCGAATGAAGGTTCACTTATTAGATAGGTTGTGTAACACCCCAAAAATCTCAAAAGGGCAATTTGAGGTGCAGGCTGTTTGACACGGCCTGGGACACGGGCGTGTCCCAGGGCGTGTCGGGGGTACACGGCCTGGGACACGGGCGTGTCCCAGGGCGTGTGCAGGATAGTCGACGATCGGTGGTCGACTATAGTCGAGCCTGGGACACGGCCTTGGACACGGGCGTGTCCCAGGGCGTGTCACTCAAAAAAATGCCGGATTGAGTCAGAAGATTACACGGCCCAGAACCAAGCCTTGAACACGGCCATGTCAGATTGGACACGGGCGTGTCCAATGTCGTGTGCCTACCCGTGTACTGCTTGTTGGGTTTTCAAGCTCGGTGAGGCAGGGGTGACACGGGCGTGTCTCATGAATGACACGGGCGTGTCAGGTTCGACACGGGCGTGTCGATGCCCATGTTTTGGTAAAGTTCAGTCGGTTCGAATGCCGCGTGTGCCGCTTAAGGGTACACGGCCTGTGACACGGGCATATCACAGGCTGTGTCAGCCAAAAAAGTGTGATTTTGGGAAAATCGTGGCTGTTCATTTTCTCTCTTTGGATCCAAAGGCTCAGGTGATTCCTTGCTGGATTAAAACAGCAGAGGCTGGATGAAGAGTTCATTCTTCATTTGGTTAAGTGAAGAGAGAAAGAGAGAGGAGGAAGAAGGAGGAGGAGGAGATCAAGCCACCGGCGGAGCTCCCGTGGTCCGATTTGAGATCTGAGGCCAGCGTTGTGAAGGCAAAGCTGCTGCGGTTCTTTCTCACCGGCTAGATTTCGATGGCTCCCAAGAGATCGTCAAGGGTAACGATCTCCCTTCTTAGACATGTGAAGTCCTTCTTTTCTGCATTGCATAGGGAAAACCCTTCCCCGCGAGTGTGCGGTGGGTTGTGGTGTCCCTTGGGGTAGATATGTGAAGTCCCCCTTGTTAGAGTCCGGAATTGGAGTACGGATCTAGGCATGCTGTGTGAAGCCCATCTGGACATGCTGGTCTGGATTGGTGATGCTTGTTTGCATATCGGAGAAGACTCTGTGATTATGGCTTGTTTGCCTTGTGCCTACCTATTGCTTGGTGCAGCAGGAAGTACTGGATGAAGTCTAGGAAATGAAGAGGGTTGGATGCAACTCTTGTGGCTGTGCGTTGCCACTTTGTGTGCGGTTGAGCCGTTGGGCTGCAACTCGATGAAAAGGCAGATTGCCGAACAGGAAAGGTGAAACCGACCCGTGCCTATAAATTGCCATGGATACTTCCGTATTCGAGGTGGCACGGCGACTTGAGCAACGGGGGGTGGCTGATCCGTCCCTGCGTTAGGTCCGTCCGACTTGGAAGCCTGGTTATGGGTTTTGTTGGAGCGCCTAATGAGAGTCTTAGGCCCACGCGCCAAAAAGACTAGAATGCTCAATACCGTGTAGACGGTGGTGTTGACCCTGGTATTCCGGTACACCAAGAATGTGCCCTGAGTGCACGGACTGTCGGGCCGTGTGGCCGATGGTTGTGATGGCTTGAATGTGCCTGCGCGCACATAGTTGCTATATGATGATACCATGCTGTGCAGGGAAAGAATGCTACTGCCCCGAGAAAGGGGTAGGATTGTTATAATTGGGTCAGCTGAATGCTGACCGTTGCCATGTTTGCCGCCATTTGGGTGGATTGTCCCTATGCAGGTGCTGGAGAGCCAAGTGGTAAATGAAGGGCTGGAGCCCTACTGCTGTTGTTGCTGCTGCTGCGGCTAGCCCTTGAAGGCTGCGAAAAGGGTTTTGTTTGTTTTGTTTTTCCTCATGTATGGCCGGCCTGCGCGCCGATGTTTGTAATCCATGTTGTATGAAAAGAGGAACTGTAAGGACTTAAGGCCAAACCTTCACCTTTGTTGTACATTCCGTGGTTGTATATATAACTGTGGTTTATATATTGGACATTCCTGGTTAGAGTTCAATTTACAACTTAAAGCTTCCGCTAGCATGCTTTGAGTTAGGATGCGTGTATGGTTTGGTATTATCCTGTGATCTCACCGTCTGTTTGTGGCATATATTGTGGGGCCCCGGCCGGACCTTCTACTATACGTCATGTAACGGATGGGGTCGTTACAGGTTGATTACTCCAAACTCATAGGAAGTCTAATGTATGATACAACCTACACTGAACCTGACATCGCCTTTACGGTAGACATGTTGAGTAGATTCACTAGTAACTCTAGGAAGGACCACTGGGATGCCTTAGAAAGGCTAATAAGATACTTAAAGTATACTGAGAAGTATGTTTTATGTTATAGTGGACATCCTCCAGTCCTTGAAGGGTATTCTAATGCCTCTTGGTGCTCAGAAATTGGTGATAGTAGATCCACTAATGGTTTTTTGTTTACACTAGGAGGAGTTGCAGTAGCTTGGAAGTCAAAGAGGCAGACATGCATTACACTATCCTCTATAAAATCGGAACTCTATGATCTAGCTTTAGCAGGAGAAGAAGCAGAGTGGATAAGAGCTGATAATGGACATTCCAATGACAAGTCTGAAAATACACTCTATTTTGATCTATTGTGGCAATCAAGTCATAATGATCATTGCAATAAATACATTATTTAATGGAAAGCGAAGGTAACTAAGGATGAAATAGGTCTGGTAGACCTATCTCACAAGTCAGGGGATAATCTCTCTATTGGATGTGAGATCATAAGATAATGTAGCAGATGTCCTCACCAAGGGCTTATGTAAGATTTTAACAACTAAAACATCGGAGGAGATGAGATTAAAGTCAATTTAGTATGACTTAATACCTAGCTTATGTTTAAAATTTTAGAACCGAAGTCTGCTTACATTCAAGCATCTAGAGTGAGTACACTGACATATTTAAGATGTTATTTGATGAAAGCAAGAGATGAATCGTTGTCAGTCATTCCAAACTTGATGACTTAAACAAATATTTTTATTCAAACGCTAAATTGGGTATCATTCCAAAAAGGAATACGGAAGTTGTTGATATGTGTCCTGATATTATAATTATTATTTATATCATTCCAAACTTGATGATATAATAGTCACAGTTTGTTGTATAATTCCAAACTTGATGGCATAACATAGTTATGAAATTGTTGATAATGATCTTAATAATCGAAGGAACATGGTTTGATTTTATAAAATCAAATATTCTAATTTTGTGTAAATTAGATAGAGATGTTGTTTGTGATTGTTTATTCCTGCTTATAGTGTTACGTTCTTTTACTACTAGAACTAATCACTTTATCTTTGATGACAAATATTTGAATTCATAGAGATTTGCCTCATGACATTCATATTGTAACTGTTTGTAATTTAAAAGGAGAATGAATGAGAGAAAGTTGATTTCGACTTGGATGATGATGATCGGTTGCTTGTGTAGACCAGGGATCAATCATCAGTTTTAGTTTTTATTTTTATTTACTGTTATGTTCTGAACCTTGTGTTTGAGTTTAGATTTATCTATACTCCAAAACTCATATTAATGTTTCTGAAAAACTCATATTTGTCGTTATGAACTCTTGTTTTAAGTGACCTATTTGTGCTACCATTTATATACAATATAGGAGGAGATTGATGACGTATATTGATATAATGGTAACGGGTCCTTATTGGGTTCGGTTTGGATCCGTTAAGCATCCAATAACCCGCTATCGGGGATTTAGGGTTACGCCAATAAATACCCTTGTTAGGGGCAACATGGAGGTCGTTCCAATCTTAATGGTCACACGGGATGCTTCGAGCACAGTAACAGTCTGTTCAATTCATATATATATATATATATATTATCCTCTCCTAGGAGGATAATGACGGGAGAATCGAGAGAGACAGACTGCTACTCGTTACAACTCGAGGATGACAGAAATGCAGGAGCGCTTAGAGAGCTACAGACTGTCACTCTCTGAGCTCAAAATTTGTCTCTTGTTGTAGGTGGTGAGTTCTTTCTGGTGCTTCCCTTACATAGTGCGATATTGCGATGAGTGTGGGAGAACTGCTACGGAAGCCTTGTGTAACACCTTGCACGTTGGAGGATTCTGAAGACGGTCGTGGAAACAGCTTGCACACCGGAACATCGTGGACTTAGCCAATTTCTCAAGACACTCGACGGGAGGTGGATCGTAGAAGGATTTTTGTAGAGCTCTAGCCTGAGGAAGAAGAAAATTGGGAGGAGAAAAGTAAGAAACGAGAGGGATCTGGGGGGATTTTTATAGGCCTCGGGTGGTGATTACGGTAGTTGCGCGGTTATCCGTACACCGTAATCACTCAAATTACTAAGTGCAGAGCAGATTTAATATAGTTTTTAAGTAAATATTATTTTATAATACTTTATATATGCACATCATTACTATTTCATTGACATTTCCCCCACTCATTACGGTGGTTATGCTGGTGGTTACCAGCGTAACAAATAGTGGCAATCGCTGGGGAATGATCGGACGGTGGCGGTTAAAGGAATACCGACCGTAAAAATCCGATCAGGGTAAACCGACCTGGGGACCGGCTGTGGGGAGGCTGACTAGTGCAGGCCCACACGTTGGCACCATAAAAATCTACGAATTAAGCACGATTATCTCTCAACATTTGAATTCTACACTCACATAATTTTTCAACGCAGCGCACACGCAAGTAATTATTTCAATTAGATGTTAACGTACGGGTAGCCAAACCCATTAGGATCGAATAAAAGGCTATAGGCATATATTCTTTCCGGATAAAAGGACCCACCCGGTCCGATCGAGCGATTGTTGTACCAAAAGAGATCTACCAAAAATTACAATTCGGAAACGATAGATCTCTCCCAATAAAAAGTAAATGAGGTTCGACAATCCTCTCGAAAATTAAATTAATCAAGATAAACACAAAAATCGTTCGAAGAAAACCACGGTCATTTAAAGCTATCAAGATTAAACGCCACGGTTTCCACCACAAGAAAATATAGGGAAAAGAAACACACGAAGGTAGAAATTTTCGTTACCCAATCGGAATGGATGATTCTGATTATCTAACTTGGATCGTTCTTCAATGGCTCCGTCGGAGTCACGCCGATGTAGAAAGAACTCGTCCACCTTCGTCACGTCATCCCTTGGCCGAGATCTTTAATTGGTAGGAATAGTGGTCGGTCAGAGGAGGTGGTAGGGATGGTTAGGTTTTTGTTTTGATGTAGAGAGAGGAGAGAGGAAAGCTGGCAAGGTGGCAGCTAAGGGGAGGGAAAAAGAAAAGGAGAATAGGGTTGGTCGGTTGTTTGGCTTTTGGAGGGTAGTGGTCGGGTTCTTGAAGAGGGTGGAGGAGGAGGTGTGGTGGCCAGAACTTTGAGGGTGGTGGTGGAGGAAAACCGTGAGGGGGATGGAGAGAGAAAAGGTGGCAGGCTAGTATGGTGGTTGGGTTTTAGAGAGAGGGAGGGCTGGAGTGGTAGAGAGAGGAGTCCGAGAGGTAGGGAGGGATGGAGGAGGAGGGTTGGCGACGGTTTGGAGAGGGGATCGAGTTGAAGGGGGCGGCGGTTTTTTGAGTGGGAGAGAGGTTGCTTGGCCGAATTTAGGAGAGGGAGAAAAGGAGGAAATTCTCAAGGAGGAGGAGGATTAGGGTTTTCAATTCCATTTCATTCAACTTAATGAGAAATAAGCAATACATGGCCTTATATAGGCTTACAACAAGATTAGGCTACATGCAGCCCAAAATAAAAAATAAAACACTCCAAAGTTTAAATATGACATAATGAAATGTAAATGCTCAAAAAAAGCAAAATAAAATCAACTAAATATTATTAAACCGTCTTGCGCCGAGGGCGGAGATTGTAGCGGCGCTCCACAAGATCACCACGGCGCCGCAAGTCTTTGACTGGAGACGGGGAAAAATCTTTCGTAAGCATGTCGTCGCCTTCTTCATCATGTTGGGGGCCGTCGTCTCCATCAATTCTCCCCCGTCGAAAGTACTCATCACCGATGAGTTTTCCTGAAG
The DNA here is from genome assembly GCA_039513925.1 of Platanthera zijinensis. Lineage (NCBI taxonomy): Eukaryota > Viridiplantae > Streptophyta > Magnoliopsida > Asparagales > Orchidaceae > Platanthera > Platanthera zijinensis. The sequence continues at coordinate 15,795,415 of CM077084.1, forward strand.
GTACCGACGCAGAAGAGCATCATCCAAGAGAGCCACCTCCAATTCCAGAAGCCAAGAGTCATCGGAGGCAGGACGATCACGTCATCGAATCAAGTAGCGGCGAACATCACCACTTGGAGATGAAAACACTTCATCCTTGATGATCCTGTCTGGCAAAAAGTTGGTCCTGGGAAATCTGGGAAAAGCATTAGGCAACAAAAGGTGAAAAGTTTCTTCATCAACAACCAACATACCTCCAATGGATACCGATGGAGAGAGCGATCCAGGCACAAGCTCACCCCCAACCCATTAGAAAATGCAGTGGAGTTAAACAGACAGTTAGATAATTCAAGTGGTGGAGAAACATACGACGTTAAATCCGAAACATTAAAAATAGGGGAAATACCCCAATTAGTGGGTAACTCCAAAAGATATGCATTTTCTCCTAATTTTTTTTTAAAATCCGAAAAGGTCCAGCTCGCCGATTCGCCAACTTTTTTATAGTGTCCGAAGGCATCCGTTCAGGGACGAGACGCACCAAGACTAAATCTCCAACCTTAAAGTGAGACTCTTTTTTATGTACGTTACCATGAACTTGATAAGATGCATATTGTGTGATTAGCATTTCATTTATGTGTTTATGCAAATTATGAATATGAGAGGCAAAATTCTGTGTAAATTGACTTGACTTATAAGATAGCGGTAACGGAATCAAGTCAATTGGCACTGGTGCTTTATAACTGTGCACGATCTCATTTGGTGACAAACCAGTGGACATATTTTTCGAGTTATTATACGCTAACTGAGCATGAGTAAGGATAAGGTCCCATGTACCCTTGTGGTCACCCACAAGACAACGTAGCAAACTACCCAAACTTCTGTTTACCACTTCTGTTTGCCCATCCATCTGTGGATGGTAGGCCGAAGAAAACAATAGTTTGGTGCCCATAATCCTCCATAGGGTCTTCCAAAAATAACTAGTAAATTTCACATCTTTATCGGTCACTATCGTTTTTGGAACGCCCATATGCCCAATAACTTCCTTAAAAAATAATTTCTCTACATTTGACGCATCATCCGTCTTACTACATGCAATAAAATAGGTCATTTTAGAAAATCGATCTACTACCACTAGACTGGAATCATGACGTCTAAACGTGACCGGTAGGCCTAGGATAAAGTACATACTAACATCTTCCCAGGGGATGGAAGGAATAGGAAGGGGTATAAAGTCCTGCATTCGTTTTATTACCTTTTTCTAATTGACACGCGCGACAACTTTTCACAATTTTATTAACTGTAGATTTTAAGCCTGGCCAGTGGAACTTACCTTCTACTAACGTAATCGTCTTATCATGCCCGAAATGTCCACCTAGACCACCACTATGTAACTCCCATACGATAAAATGTCGAAGGGAAGAACGAGGAATACAAAGCTTTGAATGCTTAAATAAATAATCGTCCCGAATATAATATGCTGAAATGGTAGTGGGAGAGTTGTTTTGAGTGGAATAATAGATGTCCTTAAAATCCGGGCAATTAACGTACTCATCCTTTATCCTATCGAAATCAATCACTTTTACCTCTAGCGTAGACAATAATAGGGAGACACGACTAAGAGCATCTGCCATACGATTTAAAGTTCCCTTTAGATGTTTAATTATGAAGGTATACTCCTAAAGATAGGAGACCCATTTAGCATGCCTTGGGCTAACTTTATTTTGGGAGTTAATAAATCTCAACGCCTCGTGATCGGATAGAATAACAAATTCCTTAGAGATCAAATAATGACGCCAATGCTGTAAACACCGAATGACCGCATAAAACTCTCTGTCATAATTAGAATAATTTAATTTTAGTCCTGAGAGCTTCTAACTAAAGTATCCAACAGAATGTCCCTCTTGACTCAAGACACCACCAATACCGACTCCAGATGCGTCATAGGACAATTCAAAAACTTTATTAAAATTTGGTAATCGTAAAAGAGGAGCTTCCGACATCCAGGATTTAATTATTTCAAACGCTTTGGCGGCCGATTTAGTCCACGTAAATTCTCCCTTCTTCATGCACTCCGTGATTGGTGTCATGATACTACTAAAATCCTTGATAAATCGGCGGTAAAAAGTAGCTATTCCTTGAAAACTCCGAACATCCCATATATTAGTTGGTTCCGATCAATCCTTGATGGCTTAGACCTTCTTAGGATCAACATTGATGCCCTTCGAACTGTCAATATAACCTAGGAATTCCACAGATGGAACATTAAACGTACATTTCTTAAGATTAACAAATAATTTTTCTATACGCAAGGTGGTAAGTACCGTCCTCAAGTGAGACTCATGATCGTTCGGTGAGGAGCTAAAGACTAAGATATCATCAAAGTAAATAACTATAAATTTTCCTAAATAAGGCTTGAACACTAAGGTCATCAACCTCGAAAATGTACTCGGACCATTAGTGAGCCCTCCCCCGAGCACCAACCACTCATAGAGTCCATCCTTTTATTTAAATGCCGCCTTTCACTCGTCTCCCTCCCTAATCCTGATTTGATGGTAGCCACTCTTAAGATCTAACTTGGAAAAAATCATTGCCCCGGCTAACATGTCCAATAAGTCGTCCAATCGAGGGATGGGAAACCTATATTTAACAGTTATTTTATTAATGGGCCTATAATCTACACACATCCTCCAAGAACCATCTTTCTTAGGGACCAATAATGCGGGTACAACACAAGGACTCTTACTATGACGAATGAACTCCTTAGCAAATCCGAAATTAATTTTTGCAATTCTAAGTGTGCGGAGGGGTTTAGTCGATAATGGGGAAGATTTGGCAACGAAGAACCCGGAACGAAATCAATCTCGTGTTGAATGTCACGCATGGGGGGTAACTCAGGTGGTAAGTCATCTGGGTAAACATCCTTGAATTCCTCTAATAAGGTCTCAACGTTAGCGGTAAGTTCTCGAAAGAGGAGTTATCTTCCTTAATTTGCAAGCAAACTAGGGCATATATGACACCGTCGATAAAAGACTCGCGCTCAAACTCCTCTTACCTATCAAGCTTAATGTTTTCTTCTCTACAGGTACAATAGTGTCTTTGGAAGCGACCGAGGGATCTTTAGGCAGAGTGGGTTTAAAAATAATGGTCTTACCATTAAATTTAAACTCATAGGTGTTAGCTCTCCCTAGATGAGTAACATCATGGTCATAAAGCCATGGGCGTCCAAGTAAGACATGACAAGCATCCATGGGGATGACGTCACACCAAACCTTTTCAGAGTAAGCCTTGATGGTAAGGGGTACCAAACAATGCTTCGACACCGGGAGAGATGTCTTATTTACCCATGCCACCTTATAAAGGTGAGGGTGCGGTTCAGTAACTAATGACATTCGGGTCACCGCATTTTCAGAAATTATGTTCATACAGCTACCACTGTCTATGATACCCTTACACCACTTCTCTCCACTCTTAAAATTTAACGAAATGATATTCGTCCTATTCCAGTGATCTAAAGCTCGTGGAGTAGCCAGAACACACCGCATGACCATAATATGGGAATCATCCTCCAAATCACTCGGTACTCCTTCTAACTCGCTATCTTCTCAAGCCTCATATATAAGGTCGTCGAACTCACAAGTGGAATCTAAGAGAGCTAAGGGCTTGGGCTTAGTAGGACACTCACTAGCGTAATGACCCTGAATCCCACAAGTGAAACATGTAGCATTCGTCTTATTAACCCTTCCTACAGGGACTCTCTCACTTGATGGGTTTCTACTATTCATGGCAGTCACGACTATGGAGTTTGAGTCGGTGGACCGGAACTTCCCCTTAATCCTTATAGGTGGAACTGGGAGGTGGTCCTAAGATGGACTTTCCCTTCTGAAATGAGCGAGACTTATTTTTATGAACATTGTGCTTCTCAATGTCTAATGCAACATTAAAAATGGCGTTTAGGTCGGTGTGACCATAACGCAGTAACTTTCCCTGGATGTTGGGGTTTAACCCCTTACGAAACCTAGAGAGGGTGATCTCTGACATCTCTTTCACGCCACACCTAACCATCATGTCCTTAAGAAGACTCATATACTCAGAGACCGACCTATTCCCTTGCTTAAGGGTAGTCAAATCATCAAACATCTGCGTTCGATGGTACGTAGGGACATACTGCTCTGTCAGCAAGGCCTTCATGTCTGCCCAACCAATGGGTAATTCACCGTTCTCGACTCTCAGACGTCGCTCCTCATTCAACCAAAATATCTTAGCTCTACCTAACAACTTCATTCTCGTCACTCACACCTTATCTGTGTCAATCAGGTTGTACCACTCAAAGTAACACTCTATTTCCATAACCTAGTCTAGGAAAACTTGGGGTTCTCCCAATCCATCGTATGATGGGGTTTGACCCGGACGGCCCTAGTAATATCAAATTTGTACGGTGCTCGCGGAACCTGTTCATTATTATTGTTAATGTTAGGGTTATTATTTCCTTCCACACGTTTGTTGGCGGGTTGATTACTGGGAGCCGCGAGATTTAATCTCAAGTCGTGAAGCGTCTCCCTAATAGCCGTCATTTGTTCAGTGAAATTTTAGCGGAGTTCCTCAAATGCTGTGAGACCGTGACCCTCATCCCGTTCGTCCGCCATATTGGAAGAAGACGGGGAATACTCCGTACCTAATCTAGTGCGCATGCAAAGAAACAGTAGTTCTGTCCTAAGAAAAGAACAACAGAAGGAATTGTTCCCGCTTAATATCTAGGGTATAAAAATATTTTTTTTGATTATCTTACTGAAAATAAATAAGAGACAATTAAAAAAAATTGATTTTTTTGCAGAAAAATAAAAATTTTAGGCCGCTATTGGCAAACCAGAAATTTTTTTTTGTAATTTTGACAAAACGACGTACAAGAAAAGTGTGTGTTGACGAACCAAGTAAGAGGAGAGGAAGCCAATTAGGAAATTGACGTGAACCTCCCTCTGATATCAAATTCGTGCAGGCCCACACGTTGGCACCGTAAAAAATCTACGAATTAAGCACGATTGTCTCTCAACGTTCGAATTCTACACTCGCACAATTTTTCAACGCAGCGCACACGCAAGCAATTATGTCAATTAGATGCTAATGTACGGTTAGCCAAACCGATTAGGATCGAATAATAGACTATAGGCCTATATTCTTTCTGGCTAAAAGGACCCACCCGGTCCGATCGAGCGATGGTTGTACCAAAAGAGATCTATCAAAAATTACGATCCGGAAACGGTAGATCTCTCCCAACAAAAAGTAAACGAGGTTCATCAATCCTCTCGAAAATTAAATCAATCAAGATAAACACAAATTATTCGAAGAAAACCACGGTCATTTAAAGCTATCAAGATTCAACGCCACAGTTTCCACCACAAGAAAATCTAGGGAAAAGAAACGCACGAAGGTAGAAATTTTCGTTACCCAATCGGAATGGATGATTCCGATTATGTAACTTGGATCGTTCTTCAACGGCTCCGCCGAAGTTACGCCGATGTATAAAGAACTCGTCCACCTTCGTCGCGTCACGCCTTGGCCGAGATCTTTAATTGGTAGGAATAGTGGTCGGCCAGAGGAGGTGGTAGGGCTGGTTAGGTTTTTGTTTTGATGTAGAGAGAGGAGAGAGGAAAGGTGGCAAGTTGGCGGCTAAGGGGAGGGCAAAAGAAAAGGAGAATAGGGTTGGTCGGCTGCTTGGCTTGTGGAGGGTGGTGGTCGGGTTCTATAAGAGGGTGGAGGAGGAGGTGTGGTGGCCGGAACTTTGAGGGTGGTGGTGGAGGAAAACCGCGAGGGGGCTGGAGAGAGAAAAGGTGGCGGGCTAGTATGGTGGTTGGGTTTTAGAGAGAGGGAGGGCTGGAGTGGTAGAGAGAGGAGGCCGAGAGGTAGGGAGGGATGGAGGAGGAGGGCCGGCGGCGATTTGGAGAGGGGAGTTGAAGGGGGCGGGAGTTTTTTGAGAGGGAGAGAGGTTGCTTGGCCGAATTTAGGAGAGGGAGAAAAGGAGGAAATTCTCAAGGAGGAGAATTCGGATTTTCAATTCTATTTCTTTCAACTTAGTTTGGGGGGACTTATTTTCACCGGTCATGTGATTACGACCGCATGAATCGAGCCTTAATTATGGTCTGTTTCATGCGGTCGTATCCGCTTGACCGGTGAAAATAAGTCTTCCCAAAAGGAACCTTAATGAGGAATAAGCAATAGATGGTCTTATATAGGTTTACAACAAGGTTAGGCAACATGCAGCCCAAAATAAAAAATAAAACACTCCAAAGTTTAAATATGACATAATGAAATGTAAATGCTCAAAAATAGCAAAATAAAATCAACTAAATATTATTAAGCCGTCTTGCGCCGAGGGCGGAGATTGTAGCGGCGCTCCACAAGATCACCACGGCGCCGCAAGTCTTTGACTGGAGACGGAGAAAAATCTTCCGTAAGCATGTCGTCGCCTCTTCATCATGTTGGGGGTCGTCGTCTCCATCACTGACCGGGCGGCCGTTGCCCTTAAGGAGGCCGAACGGGGGAGGCCGCCTGGGGGCGGCCAACCGGGCGGAACCCGATGCCGGCCTCACGGGGGTCGACCGAGCGAGGGCTGCCCGGCGCCGTCCTTCGTGAGGCCGACCGGGCGGCGCTCGGCACCAGCCTCACGGGGGCCAGCTGAGCCAGGGCGCCCGGTGACACCCTTCGTGAGGTCGGTCAGGCGGCGTCGGCCTCGCGGTGGCCGATTGGGCGAGGGCCGCCCGACGCCGGCATCACGAAGGCTTGTCGGGTGCCGCCCAGCGCCGGCCTCGCGATGTCCGGCGGGGCGAGGGCCGCCCGGCGCCGGCATCACGAAGGCCGGCCGGGTGAGGACCGCCCGACACCGGTGATGGCGGCGCCGACGACGATGGCGGCGCGGGTGATGATTGCGGCGGCGGCGACGATGGCGGCGACAGCGACGGCAGGCGGCCATGGGCGGTTACTCGGGTGGTGCACGTAGGGGGATCACGTGTGCGAATTGCATGTGGATGGGGCGCGCCGCTCGCGCGCGCGGTGGTCATTTCCATGATCCCCACCATGCTAGTGAGGATCATGGGGTTACCGGTTAATTACACAACGGTTTTTTTTTTGTAAATTATACATGCCACATCAAAGTTATTCCTTAATTGTGGTAATTTGATAGGGAAGCCAAAATTTTGCAGTGTACCGCTAACTTTTGTGGATGTGCTCTTATCAAATTCATTCACTTTAGTTGGATCAACTCCCAATAATGGTATACTATTATAGTGGTTGATATTAATAATTATTAATCTATTATAAGAACATATAGATACCTATATACGAAAGCCAATAAGTACCTTTCATCATATATTTAAGGCAAATGATAAATCAGTTCTAAAACTTTATGTGCTTCATGAAATTGATCCCAATATTTATTTTTTTGCTGATGTCTGTCCTCAAACTTGGTTACTTTAAGAAATTAGTCCCTATTAGTTAACTTGGAGGCAAAAACAAACAAAAATTTGAGTAGGAAAGAGAAATTTGAGGAGCCTGCTGCTTGCCTATAAGAGCATGCCCCCTATCGCCTCAGGCCTCCTCAACATAGCCAAGGACTTCTGTGTGCTCCTCTGGCCAGATCCAACCGCTTCTCTTCCTTCGCATCAGCGGCCTCCACATCTACCTCTCCCGGCAACCGGCTTAAGCTGCAGCGCCTCTCACCGGGTGTAGTCCAGCTATCCTCCCGCTTAATTTCTGCATCTCCCGGGAAGACAAGAATGCCTCTCAAAGAGCTGTGGTTTAAATTTGGAATTTATTTCATTTTTGACTTAGCTCTTGATGTAATTCATGTCCATCTTGTAAGGCAAAGTCTGAGAAAGCCGCAATACACTGAGTTCTTGGCTCTTCTTGAACAAGCCGGAATGGTGGTGCGAGGAGAATTCTGGACATACGGCAAACAGGTGGGGGTGGGTGGATGGGGGGGGAGTCGGATTTCCATTTGCTTCTCCTTCCAAGTTGGTAGGAACTAATTTCATACAATAACAAAATTTGAGGACTGATATCAGCAAAAAATAAATATTGAGACTGATTTTATAAAGTACATAAAATTGTAGGCCTAATTTATCAATTTAGCCATTGTTTAAAAGAATAATGTGTTCACATAACCTCAAGAATTAATGTTAAGTGATAGAATTGAGATTATGCCTTTAGAGTAACTATACAATAAGAGGATATCATGGAGACAAAGGCTCCTTTGACGCAACAATTTTGCTTAGGTTAGTTCAAATAAAAACGCTACTGTCGTCATAAAATGCATGTTTTGCATAAAAGTGAAAGAAGTTCATTAGGTGAGACCAGAGTTTCACGAAAGGCAATTCATAGCCACTACCTGAGATATACTGCCTAAATTGCTCAAGACAATGATGTGTTATATGACTGTTCAGTAATAACATATTATTGGTATCTGAGTTAAGTGTGACAATAAAAATATTGACAAAGCAAAACTGAGAAATGCATCCATATGATAAAAAAAACTTGATGCGTGAGCAATATTTGTTCATTCGTTTACCCAAATCTCCACTTAGTGCTCGGCTCTCGCCAGGTTTATACCGGAAACTTGGATTACTGCAGAAATAACAAATGAAAAGAGAAAAACCCCTGCACAGCAGCTGAAACATTTTCCCAGATATACAGGATCGCATACTAAAGCATTAATAAGCAGCCTACGAGCAAAGTTTTGCAGAAGCACTCACACTATTATATAAAAGCACTTCACTATCCCTAAATGGTACTAAAATTTCACCATAGAGCACATATCACTCATAAATGACATAAATAACAGGAATTATCACTCCTAATGGCACACAAAAATACCATAGAAGTTCACTCACTGATCATGCCAAAGGCATTAATCAACAACTTGAAACATCAATAGAAGATCAACAAAACACTAATGTCAGAATTACCTTAATTAGTCACATATCCAATAAGTTTGACCAACAGAGGAGGATATTAAATAATATAAAGTACGAAGCACGTGGACGACAAACAACACACAAATGTTGGTTTATGATGTCGATTGAGTACTCGAGAGAGAGAGAGAGAGAATAACGGCGGGGTATTTTGCGCCAACCAATCTAGCTAAAGAACTTCTAACCCTCTGAAGATGTCAAAATGATGTGCCTGCGCTCCATGAAAGAAGATAAACTGAGCACCCACATCAACGACGCCCGATACGAGATTTGTCATATGTTCCCCATGGTCCAGAGCCAGCGCCATAGAGACTGGCTTTGTCGGTGCCACCCTGAGCAATGAAGTAAGAAGGAATCAAGCAAGTATGATCAGAAATGCAGTCGTACTTGGGTGTTCTCCGACCATGCACGCGGGAAATCTACGGATTTCGGCTGCAGGCGTCGGGCCGTTCATGAATTTGGGCTGATGGCTTCCACCATTCAAACAGGGCTACAGTAATATGACTAACATCAAATTATAAAAGGGCAGCCCCGTGCACAAACCATATCCCCGCGCAGCGAGAGTCCGGGGAAAGGTACCACCACAAGGGTGAAATGTAGGCAAACCGTGCACTGCATTTTTGCAAGAAGCTGCTTCGAGGACTCGAACCGGTCACACAGCAACACCTCACCCAGTCCGCTAAAGCTCCCCTTCTAATATCCAATTATACAAACATAAATATATAATAATTAAATGGTATACCGAATGAAGGTTGTATCCCTCCCCATATGAAGTAGCGAAAGGTGCTTCAGGACTACCATGTTTCATCCCGTAAGCTCCACCTTCAACAACAATTTGAGGTATAGGAATAAGGACCAACTCATAGCAAGATTATAATAGGAAATTAAAAAACACATCAGAATTAGATTGAGAAACAACTGGGGCATATGTATAAATAGTCAAACTTAGCAGAAATCAAAGCATAGATAAATCAGCAATGTGCATTAGTAAACATGAAAAGAATACTAAGAACAGCTGCATCGCATAATATTCACCAAAACGATACATTAAAAAAACACTATTAAATGCAAAGTAATTTACCTACACCCCATGATCTTCCCTCACTATTTGCAAGATCAGCCCTCAACTTTTCAACTTCGCGTGCCATGGAGACCAGGTTTTTCTCCATTGCGAGTCTTTGCTCCAGTAATTCAGCATTTCCCTTCTTCTCATATTCGATAGCAGTCCTTCAGAAAAGAGGACATCAAAAATTAATAGTTTGAAGACAAAAAATCACACGCTGAAGCAAAATAGGCAACCTAGCTCTCATATGCTCCTGTCGCAGACTGTCAATTTCAGATCTAAGGGCAGGGATTTGCTGATGCTCAGCTTGTGCCCTTTTCAGGTCCTGGGTCAAGGTTTGAACCTGCCCGGTGAGATCTTGTCTGATCGTATTAAGTTTCTGAACTTCTGCACGAAGTAATATTACTTCGTTCCTCAAAGGTTCGGTGGCTCTTAAGTCGGCTTCCAACTTCAAACCTTTCTCAATTAATTCCCTAGAGTGCGCATCTTTCTCAGCGCGTGTATCAGCAATGACCAAATTCAGGCGATGAATCTCCTCCTTCACAGCAACAAGCTCCTGCTGAAAAGCAATCCGGTCATCAGCAAGCCTTCGGTTATCACTCAAAAGCCTCCGTATCTCGTGTTGTTGCGCTTCGAGTTCTTCCTCATAGACCGCGGGATGGGGAGGACGAGATACATGGCCACGAGCATATGGTCCATCGGCAATAGCCGGATACCCACGACGACCATCATCAAAAGCCTGGCGAGGAAGACGACCTTCGTCATATGGCTGGCGTGATGGGCGACCATCGTCATATGGCTGGCGAGGTAGGCGGCCTCTCCCCGACATCAAAGATAATACTGGAATAAGAAAACAAAAGTCTCATTAATTAATAAATTTAAAAGAAACCAAACATGACAGCAACACATAAAGGTGACAGAACCAGTTACAAGTACATTCAAGATGAGACTGATGAAGTATGCACAAAATAGTTTTGAGAGGTAAAAGAAATCTAAGGTTGAAAAACTAAATCAACCTACATAGAAGTCCAAAACTAACAATCTGGCATGTTTGAAGACAGGTAGTGAGCTTAGCTTGACAAAGACTGAGATTGACTCATAAGTGAAGCAAACAGCCTATAGCATGAACAAATATGATAAGCTTGACAAAGACTGAGATTGACTCATAAGTGAAGCAAACAGCCTATTATAGAATGAACAAATATGATAAGCTTGCTTTATCAATGAACTGACCAAGGTAAAATTTGCTTTCACTGAAATGCTTCGGTGGCAATGAGTTTATAAGGTCGGGTGCATCTACTCAGAAAATTTGAAATTTATTTTGTATAAGACGAGGCACATTTATGATGAGAAAACTGATGGAATTAAAGAACGAGAAAAAATTCAAGTTTTGTGAATCAATAGATAAAATTTTGCAATTTCTTGCATAGAACTCAAGAAAAGAATGGAATTAAAGAACAAGAAAAAAATTTAAAAGATATTCCTCTGAAGTCAGGAATTATCATGATTATTTTCCATTTTGGGCTTTTGTAGATGTGAATGTCTATTACATAACAAACAACAGCTAAGCTCCCTAAACCATAAATCTAGAGGATACCCTCTCTTGCCCATGAAAAGTCAAACCAGCGACATTGGTGTCTGGCAAACTACTCAACTGAGCTTCTCTTGGGAAGAACACAAATCTTCTTTGCCAGTCATCCATACTCAGTTGAGTACCTCCACATCTTAGTCATCTGTCTATTCTCCCTCCCTATGGGCTTTTGTACAAAGCATAACGGAGCTGGATCTTTCATCGTGAATATACTGGAGGAACCAAATCAAGTGCTTGTAACATTGAACGGGTAAAATCATGCCTAAGATCCTAGAACCAGTATGGACACTAATTGCTCACATAGTAGGCTGATTGACCTCACCCAAACGAATTTAAATAGCTTACTACAAGATTTTCATTATAGCACCGTGAAAAATGAGGGCATCCAAATGAGGAAACCCATCATCCTCCCTTATCCTCGTTAGGTAATCATAGAGGCGCGGGGCTGTTATGCCCCAGAGAGAGGTCTCCCATGCTCCAACCACCTTTACTGATTCGGTATATACTTTGGTAATCTATTTGCTTCAATTAAAAAAATCAAACTCTTGATGTGTAAACCCATGAAAAAGTTCTTAATCTACACATGCACCCACCTAACAATCACGAAGAAGGAAGTTGTAGAGAGGCATGCCCATCCCGACGAGTATTTTTTTTATTTTATATGTACAATATATCAAGGGAATCCTTATATTTGGTGAAGAAATCAAAATCATCATACTCATCACAATTGGCTGATGGCTTTAGCATTATTATTATTAGATCAAATTAAAATAAAATATAAAAATAACTCAAAAACATTTGAAAACAAGAGTGCATCGTGTATCAGTTAAAGATGCCACCGCCTTCATTGTGCGAGAACATAGTATCGATGTCGTTTGTTGGGGTACTTCCATAAAATATTATGGATAGGGAATTAGGGAGATTGTTGTCGATGAATATTATAAACGGGGATACCATGCCCCATGCGCTAGAATGATATACCAATATCAAATTGAAATATTAAACTTGATGAAGACTACTATTTTGAATGATCTTGAATTATTAATGATTTCTTCTGGAGAAAAGAAACTTTGTATCGCTAGCATTTCATTTCAAAGCCCTTTCACAAGTGAACCAACGTCATGTAGCATCACTCATTCCTCATAGAGAGCTAACCATGGCAACATCAAAGAACCAATCAAAAAGTTGTTACTCACTCATCAATCCTTAACTTTTACATCACAGTTTAAGCCATAGTTAAATGAGTTCAAGGATGAGTTGTTATACTAAATGCTGGCTCTCCCTTCTCTTCCATGGAGATGCGCTGATATACAAAATATGTTCTTTGGTATCTTGTTATTACTTTGTGTATTCATTCTAGTCTGTCCTGAATGACACTTCTGTATAAACAAGTGGGCTCTTCATAACAATAGATGCTGAGTTCATTATCACTACAGACTTCTACCGGCACAAGTCAATAATGACACAACTTAAGTTAAAAGCCCAAAATCACACGTGAAAAACGTAAATCTAGCACAAGCTCTTCATTCCATTCCATTCAATTTTTATCCAAGAATTTACAGAAGAATGCTTAAACGAGAACCGTTTTTGCATATGGACCCTTTTAATGACTTTATGACATACATATCAACTTACATAACAATTCATCCTTTTATGATGGATGGATTTGAGATATCACATAATACACACATCTTCATGGACCCACACACATTGTATTGGTGGGCCATAAGCTATGTCCAGCTCGCACCCACTCTGGCCCGCCCTGCGAGGCCAGAGTGAGCTCAGCGGTCAGCCCCTGACGTTAGGGGTTCTTTCGCTTTTGCCGGATCTATAGAGATATTACGAGTCCCCCGTCCCAGATTCCCTCGCCGCGGCCATCTGGTTCACCGGTACTACCAAAAAGTCTCATGCTTACGTAACTGTGACTTATATATAAAGAGAAGTCTGATCTCGGACCACGAAGACCCCGGTCGTGCTTCTGGCCATCATCATCTTGAACTTCGCTAACCGCTCGCCTCGTGCTCTGCCATAAGAACTTGGAGTCCGTATCATGGTGAAGCCCACGGAGCGCCTCTCATATCCACTGGATGCAGTCTACATCTAAAATGCAAAGTAGTCCTCCATTGTAGAGTTCATCTCTGATACAAACCAAAAGTTTAAATTCCACTATAAATGGAAAACATGATAAACACTCGCAAGGTATGTTCAAGTCAAACTCTTGATGGCTAGTTCCCCTAAAAGAGTCCGTCTCCAAATGAGAGCTTAAAAAGACCTCACGAGATATACCTCAAAAACTTCTGAAGCCCTTGAGGGATAAATTACCAAAATGCCAATTAAGAAGCAAATTACATAAACACGCTGGATGATATTAATAAAAGATAAACGAAGAGACGGCTCCGGATCTTCATTAGTCGTGAGGAGGATCGTCTATAGCGTGTACTCATATAAATATTCCTCCCCTTAAAATTAACCATGCCCACAAAATTGAATTCTTTTGTGGCTATCCTCATGCTCAAAAAGCTTATAATCAGTGAGGTTGATGATTTGTCTTCGACATCGAGTTGGCATGCACAATTCTATATTTGGAATATGTGCGGGAGTAAGTCTTCTTGAGATGGAAATGGGCAATCATGGCAGAGGTCAAGATAACTTTGGTGTGATAAACAATGTGGGGGGAGTTCGTTATGGCGGGGGTCATGGGAGAGGAAGCACTGGTAATACGAATGGTGGTGGGGCATCATGTTCATGAATGTAAAATCTTGGAGAGGACATGTGACGAGAGTATTGTTGTGGCAGTTTTGGCGATTAGTATCAGAGCGGTGTAGTGGCCGAGATGGCATAAAACTCATCTTCAATTGATGTAACTTGAAAATACCGATTGTTGATATTAAATTGTTATTTGAAAGATTATTTTAAATTATATGGTGCAAGCTAAGTTCCTAGAGCAAAAAAGTGAGATTATCAGTATAGCGTTTGTAAGACGCTCTCAAGCAAGCTAGCATTCACAACGATAAATAACACAACATTCCACAGACATGAAAACAAAGTAATGAAAAACACAAACTATTTAAATTAATGACAAACAAGTTCTACGATAATTTAGTCAAGCAGGCTCTGACATGCTAGATCAAATAAAAATTGCACAAAATGATAATGACAACAAATGAGTAGCAGGAGAAACCGAGAGGTGTACGATCTGCTCACAAACGCAATGACGGGTCTGTAATAAATGCTGAATTCTCTGAATTTTGCTAGGTGAGGGTCGATAGGCTCCTAAAAATATATTTGGGCTTGGGAAAGACTTGTGAGGCTGGGGACAACTGTGAACTCCAAGGGAGGTCAGGTAAAATTGTGGAAGGCTAAAAGGGTTCAGATCCAACAGAGGAAAGAGTAAACAACAACACTCAAGCCTTTATCCCACTATAGTGGGGTCGGCTATATGAATCCTTTGCCGCCATTGTGCCCTATCTTTTGTCATAATCTCACTAATGCCTAAGTACATCATGTCTTTCCTTACAGTTTCATTCCAAGTCTTTATTGGTCTACCCCTCCCTCGTTTAACATGCCTAGTGACTACACTCTCACAACGCCTAACAGGTACCTCTAATGGGGTCTCCTTTGTACGTGTCCAAACCATCTTAGAAACAGAGGAAAGAGTATTGGTCAAAAAACCAAACAAGTGGTCGGTAAGGGCTGGGAATGGTCGTGTAGATAGGAGGGGGAAGGCTCTAGAGGTCGACCGAAGGTGTTAGAGGCAACGGTTAGCAGAAGAAAATCAGTTATGGCTCTGATAGGGATCTAGATATGTCAAATCCGCTGTTTGGAGAGACGATTTTGATGGAGAAGAGTGGATGAAGGGTTTTCGGTCCTCTAGGAACTTACAACTATTGTGACAAGATGGGAGGAGAAGGCATCCGACGCCTAGGAGTGGGATCATGTGAGTCGTCTATTGGAGGGAGTCAATTCCTAGTCTACCACAAGTAGATGGAGGAGGCGGGTATTAAATATTTGTGGGGGTTTATTGAAATTCAAGGGTAGAAAATCAAGAGGCCAAAATGTGAGTCTCAAAGGTACACGACTCTTAGGCTTCTCCCAGCCATTAAATAAATGATGAAATTAAATAAGAATATTTTATAAATTATAATATTAATTTCCGGCCGACCCCACTATAGTGGGATAAAGGCTTCAGTGTTGTTGTGTGTTGTTGTTGTTGTATAATATTAATTTCATATTTGTAATAATATGATAAAATATCTAATTTTAATATTTGTTATGCTTGCTCTAACTATCATTGTATCTAATTTGATGACTCATTTCATTCATGATCTTATTGGTTAGTCACTCCAATAAGTCATGCGGCGTACACAAGTTAGTTGCACAATGAAAGATACATAAGCGTGAATAACATGCACGGAATAAAATAAACGTGTGAAATGAAATAAAATAAAGGTGCACGAAATAAAATAAGTGTGTGAAAACATAGATGATAAATATGCAAATAAAAATAAAAAAAGAAGGTAAGTATCATGAAGCATGTCAAGTGTCATGAATGATATGACAAGCACTTCTTCTATGTTAATGTAATAACAAATTCTCATGGGCACTCCAAGTACTCTTCCAATATGGTCGTAAACTATAATATAATTTGTATAGACAATCAAAAAGTCATACAAGTATGCTCAAAATATGTCTATCATTAGCCTCATGAAGATAGCAAGCCAAGGGTTGTGCATAGTTCAAACAGCATGACCAACCACTAGAAAAATCTTTATTTTTTCCTTAATGGTATACTCCATGTGCTCTTCTCATTGAAGTGTGCCAGATGATGGCTAATTTGAGGTCTAGCTTCGTGAAGATTGCGTTGAATTCAAATGATCTAGTAGATCATGAATCTATGATAAGGGATCAACATTATTAACCATTTTCTTGTTCAAGGCATGATATCGATGTGGAGCCTCCCTGTCACATCATTCTTGGGACCAACCCAATGGGTGATACAAAAAGTGAATTGGTATGTTGTATAACTGTGTTCTCGAGTATCTCGTGCACCTTGTTCTCAATCTCCTTACTTTTCAAGAAAAGACTTAATGTACATAAGGAGATTAAAAAATAGTTCATATGTGATCAATTGTGTATCATGCTCAACAAATTGCCTCAATGACAATCCAAGTGCCCATCAAAAGCTCCAACCAACCTCTGTACTTGTGCATCTCCACCTTAGCCCGCTATAAAGAGGGTTAAATAGTTCACGGTATTCTGCACATAATAGCATTAATGGTTGTCTATGATGTCAAGGCGTGCGCCTAGGCGCGCCTGAGACGCCGGGCGCACCGGGTGCAAGCCACCACGCCTCAGCATGGCTGAGGAGGGTGATGTGCCCCAAGCGCGCGCGTCGAGGCGCCTTACAAGCTCTCAGGCGCACCAGGGCCTTTCAAGGTGTTTTCTTCAACCTGTTTCTTTTGGAGGTGGGAAAAAGCATTATCTTAGACGCACTCGAGGCACCCCTAAGCACATTTGGGCATCCAATTTGCTGAAAATCAGCAAATTGGGCGCTCTTACCGCTAAAATTCAGCGAATTGGGCGCCCTTACCGTTGAATTTAAGCGAATTGGGCGCCCAATTAACTCAATTTCCTTTTTTCCCCATTTTTGTGTCTCACGCGCCTCAGGCGCGCGCCTACACCTTGCGCCTACACTCCAGGGCCCCTTTGGGCCTTGGTGCGCCTTGCTCCTTTAATAACATAGATGGTTGTTGATGATCTTTCGGATTTTTCCAACATTAACCAACCTAATTGATGACCCCAAATAATCTTGCTCAAAGTGTAAGACATCCCATCCTAAGTTAAATTATAGTGGTACCTTCATTAGTTCAAAAGAAAAAATTTGGTGTGCATACATAACTGTCAAATTTCAAGTGATACCACCTCATAAAGAAGCTCATCAATGTATTTCTCACGATGACATTGTTTTTCTATTGTCATCTTATGGCACTTATAAATCTATCCCAAGACGTGGGGTTTCTAACCATATTTTATGCATATGTTGCATATATGAGATCCTTCCACTATTTTGTCAAATACAACTATGACAATCTCACAATTAATAACTCATTGGAATTCAATATAATTGATGACTTCAACCACACCTCCCACATTGCTATCAAAGAAAGAGAAGGATTTGTGTTTGCTACCGAACTTGGAGGAGTATCAAACATAATGGATGTTGTGTTGGTCCTTTCTCTTGCATCCTCCTTCCACTTCTCAAAGAAGACTTTTGGTGAACTTCCCCAAAATTTCTCTTTCATGTGGCCAGGGACGAGAATGTTAACAAAATTTTCTTACCATTTTGGTGGAGTTCTAGGAGGGGAAATTCTCTAGCATGTAACTTCTTTCTTACCATTTATCCTATTTTGAAGGCTGAGGTACTTAACCCTAATGGCATATCCTTTCTGCTTTAGTTCTTTTATTTATATGCATTATCATGCTGGCCTGATTGGGATATAAAGTGAGAAATAGATGAGGTCATCTGCTAATCTGAGAGTGAAGTCCTGAAGTATCCCTCATAACAATTTCTCTTAGGTTCCTTTACAGATAAACAATACTACATTAGTCTATAAAATTGTGGTGTGCTCTTGCAAGGATTGTCCTTGTCATTACCTAAGATTGTAGCATATCTTCGGCATATCCTCTATGAACACGTGTGATAGATGTCCTAGGATGAGTTGTTCAAACGTGCAAAGTACAATTTGGCATCAGTCACATATATGTATAAATAGGTGAAATTTCCAACTAGTATATTCATGCATTGAGTTTCTCCGCATTGATAAAGTAGCCGACGTTAGATATGTATAAATAGGTGAAATTTCCAACTAATATATGCAAGCATTGAATTTCACCGTATTGATAAAGTAGCCGCCGTTAGGGCTGCCCACCTTTGCTTCCACTTTGGAAGGCCTATGCCTTACCTCAAGGACACACATTCTCAATGTCTTCCTCTCTCTTCTCTAATTTTTAATTGCACAAGCCCAAATAAGATTGTATCAGCAATGTTTTGAACAGTCAAGCACAAAAACCCTTATTTACCCTCATGTAAAGCTAACCATCACAAAAATGAATGCAAATATCTAGGTTTATCTTTCAGCACTCAAGTATAACATTATTCAGACACAATAAGTCAAATGGAGGAATAAAAATAAACTCAGGTGAGAAAAGAGGAAAAATGCATATTGCATCCTAGGCCACCAGAGGAGAAGGGGTATCGGGCACGACTTGACCCAAGGCAGGCTCTTGCACTGAAGGCTGCCACGCTGGAGCCGTAGACAAAAATAAATGCAAGGCACCCGCCATCTATTCCTCAAGATTACTGCAACAAATGCCCACATTTATAAAGAATCACACGCAATGACAGAGTCATTAGCAGGTATCTCAACATCATGCAGGATCTAAACTATTTCCTGTTTCATCAACTTACCATCCCATCTACGAAAATTTCATATCGAATTCTGCTTCAACCGACATATATATTCATAAGGCAAAACCAAGAGCGAGCTGGCGCATTTAAACTAGTGATAAATAGCGAAATCTCTTAGAAATGGACGCATCGCTAGGTATTCCCGGCAAAGTCGACATTCGGGAGAAGAAAGTACTAAGAATGTCTCAAAACTGGAAAGCAGTAACACACTGGGTCTATGCTTCGTGATGAAACAACCAAACTACAGAATATAATACAAACGAATGAAAGATCTACGAAGAAACGCAGAAAGGAAAGGAAGTTAGAGACGAACCTTGCGGGAGCGAAGAGGAAGGAAGCGGAAGCAGTAACCCTAATTTGCAGGATTTGGGGCTTCTACCTGCAGCCGTAAACCTAAAGCCGCTGTGATGAATAATGGGTATTATATATAGTCCGGCAACAAATAATTCAAGCTCGAATCGGATTGAGCCGGTACCAAAAAATATATATTTTTTTTAATTGTTTATACTAACAGGGGGAATATATTTAGCGCATATGACTATATGCACATCAAATTTAAGAAAAAAAAACAAAAATAATTATATGCACGTCAACTTTAAGAAAAAAATAGTTTTTTGGTGTGACTTTATAAATGAAATGCACACAGACATCAAAATATATTTAAATGACAGTAAAGATTTAATTATTGATTAATATAATTTTTCTTTCGAGAGCAATGAAAATATTCAAAAATATATATATACATCAGTTGCACAATCAAGAAATTATATACATTTTTGTTGCTCGTCGCTCGAGGCTCTCTGTAGGTTTGATTAAATTTGGTCATTTTAACCCGCAGAGTTGTCAAGCGATCGAGCGCGTAATCAGTGACAGAGAAGGTTGAGAAATAGATGGACAGATTTTTAACGTGGGATGCTCGTGAACATGGTAAAAATCGACGTGACCGGTTCGGTGTCGGGTAAATTTCATTATTCGTTGTTGTTTACAAAGTTTTGGAGAAATCGAGGGTGACAGATCGCTCCTCATTACAGCTTGGGGGGTGAGAGAGAATGTAGCTTGCTCGGAGGGTGACAGTGTAACGCCCCTGATTTTTTAGATTATTATTTTAATCTCTTTAATGACATATTAATGACATAAGAGCGTTACGTTGACACATAATTAACGGTGTGTCGTCGGTAGTGTGTGATTGCGTTTGTTGGGCCGAGTTGACTAGATTTTACTCATTGAAATTGGGGTTTTAAGTTTTAGAAAATTAAAGTATTTGATCTTATTCTTGCATGTAAAGTTTCGTGGCGATCCGAGCCAATTTGAAGTCTCAGTGAATTTTATAAGAATTATTGTTGTTTTAATTTCGGGGAATTTTAACCTGAGTTTGGTTTGTCGGACCCTGATTTCGACTTCGTCGTTGAATTCGTAGCACCGTTATTTAGCTTTGGTGTGAATTCCATCGAAATCAAGGTGATTTGATCACTCTCGTCGTTTTAGTTTTTCTAGTTAATTATGATGAATCATGCAAGTGCAACACACACACCCGACTCTGTGCACACAGACCTTTAGTTCCCTCTTTCGGAGACGTTACCTCCCAGGATACCTCCGTAGTGGCAGACGGAAGCGATGAGTTGGGTCTCACCCACCTCTAAACCAGTAAAGCACTACCGGTCAGACCTATCGTACGCCTCAACGCTTGGTGCACGAAGCGGACTCCTGCGTACTCTTGCCGGCTAGCGCACTGAACTTCTGTTGGCAAGTACTAACCACACTTGCTGAGTCAGCGTATTGGCGTCGGTGCATCGACCCTCCAATACCGAAGACCCACCACCTTAATTCTCTTTCCCTTTATGCACATGCAAATTTAATCGTAATTAAACAAAAACCGAGCAAAAGCTCTCCGGACCAAAACGTCCGTCTCTTAACCAATCGAGCCGAAGCTCCCCGGACCATTCCGCCCGTCTCTTAACCAATTGAGCCGAAGCTCCCAGCAATCTTCCTGTGTTAACAGTGGTTGTGAAATGTGAGATCCTAATTACTAGGTTACACTTTTCAGTTTGTTATTACAGTTTACGTTAACCCAGGACTGCCCCCGGTATTCCCTGTGAAGGGCTCTCAAAGGGCACTAGAAACTATGATGGTAGCTGAAGCTCATCGTTCCCTTTTGCAATACACTTATTGTTATTGGTTGATTCCCTTTCCCCATTCCCTTCCCATATTACGATAGACTAACCTATGGTGATTTTTAACCTTCCTCTCTTCGGGAAAGACGATCTTTCGTCGAACCCGAGCACCTCTTAACTCTAGCCAACACCACTTCTCACTACTCTTCATATCATTCTATTGCGAAATCATCCACATCTATCCACCCAAACAAAATGACTAACTCTAACAACTATCCCAGATCATGTCCTATTGCAATTTAACAATTTGCTATATGCAGACCAATCTAGACTATATGTCGAACCGAATAGGAGATAATCTAGATAATCATCCAAATGCGCTAAATTATTTACTGGAGGTATATCATGATATGATTAGCTTATAATCAGAAAAATATAATTTTCCTAATTTATCTGGCATTTAATTAATTTCCTCAAAAAATTCTATGGGCTACCGGTTTGAACATGAACTACCCTAAGTACTCATGCAAGATGTCAAACAAAATTATTATAAATATTTTGCTATCTCAATATGGTAAATCCAAAGTATCACAATTTTGCTATCATAAAAAGTGCACTAAAACTATTTTAACAGTATTTTCTATCTTTCGTTATTTGTGAATCAAATACAGAGAATATCCATCCAAAAATTACAAATTAATTATACTATGCTGATACAACCTTTAAAATAGCATTGACAAAGTTTCATAATTATTTAGCAAGTATTAATCTCTGAATAAATTAATTATCAAAAATCTTCATAAGATGGACTTGTAAAGAACGTGCCGTAACTAAGATTCTAAAAATCATGAATAAATGTATACAAGCATAAAATGGCCCGAATGTCTCAATTTCTAAGTCTTATAATTTTTCAACAGCAATATCATCTATAATTAATTTTTAAACCATAAAACCCCTTTTAAATATTTGTGAATGAAGTACTAGATTTACTTAACTAAAAATTATACAAAAATTCAGGAGCAACCATTCTGACCTAAAACATTTACTTCCAAGATTTCATGAGCTTTCAATGAACAGAAAGATTTAAATAATTAAAACATCAATTAGGGCTATAACAAACTTTACAAATGAAGTGCTAGAAATAAACATCATAAAATTCCAGTAAAATTGCTACAGATTCTACCAACTCCAAAACTCACTCTACCCGAGTTTCACAGCTTTTAGATAATGTTTAGTGACAGATTTTTCTTATTTGGTATTTTACCATAAAGCTAAGGTTAGGGTTTTGAGGTATCTACCTATCTCCAAATCCTCCAAGATTCCATCCAGATGATTTATATCATGCTAACGTCAACTCTACTGAATTTAAAGGCAATAGGAGAGCAATTGCCTTCATATCCTTCAAAACCCTCAAAACCCTCCCTTTAGGGTTTAAGTTTGGATCCTAGGGTAAATCAACCCTAAACCACACCATTTTTCTCCAAGAGAGTTGTAATAACCCTTCTAAGTCAGTGGTAAAAATATCAGCCTCTGTTGAGGTGATTTGACCATTCCAACCTCTTAGTGCACTTTTTACTCAAAAACGCCTCATAATGCCTAGTTAAGAATAGGTGACTTCCTGTCCAAAACTCATCCAAATAAGTTGAAATTTTGTACAGAGCTAGGTTTTATAGTCAGGGACCACTCACCAAAATTTGGGAGGGTTTGGAGGTCATTTGACCACTTAAATAAATTACTCTAACTTTATTAAATTAAAACAAAAACCTTAGGCAAAGTGTCTTCAAAAATTCCCATTTTTGGACAGCCTCTAGGTATGGCTAAGGGTAACCCCCTGACCAAGTTTCGGGTCATTTGGGTAAGGGACAAAGAGTGGACATTCATTTTAGTTCCTGCCAAACTCTAGGTACAGCCCCCACTAAAACGGGTGCTACGGTCAAACCGCTTACCCAAACGAGTTGAAATCAATTTTAAACTAATCTAGACTCGAAGGGATACAACTTTAGTGACTGGTCATGTTTCCAAAATCAGCCTCTAAGTTGCTCGTTTTGCAGCATTCAAAATACGCTCATTTATATATTTTTTTCCTTATATACTATATACATAACTTTATATTATAAATATGTTTTACTGTTCATCTTCTACAGAACCCGAGAACTGAAACCAGACAACTTATATTTCATGTAGCTCTTCCGCGATCCTTCGTCGGCCGTCCGGTCACTTCCCTGGCAAGCCACCACCACCACCACCTCCGTCGAGGCGATGACTATCGGTCGGCGGCCGTTTGGCCGCCGGAGGTGGCGGTTTCCGGTGTACCCGAAAATATATTTTTCATGGTTTTTCCATGAAAACAGGAGATAGGTCCGACTCCTTTGAGCACGAACTTCCTTTCTAAGATCCTAAGATCTACCCATAAGAGAAGAAGTAGAGGAGGACCTTGTTCGCGGTTTGGAAGCGAGATGATCGTCGGATTGTCATGGCGCGGTGGTGGCGTTCCCGTACTTCTCCTACAGCAAGAACAATAACTCAAATCCATTTGGTCAAGAGTGTAAACTTCTCATCTTGCTCTAAGGGGGCTTTTATAGATCACCAAGTGGGGAGGGAAAAGGGTAAGCATTTATGGCCATGAAGACTCTCCTCTTAATATTATTTCGGTTACGGTGGAGGGAGAGGAAAATGTGGAAGATGAAATGACTGATCCAGGTGGAGATTTCCTATTGGATCAACACTTCCTCATTTTAATAAGTAATTAGAGAAGGAAACGACCCATAAATACTCCTGGTGTAACTTTCCGTACCAGAATTTATTATAACGCGTGTTAGAATAATTTCGGGCCTGAACCGACGTTTCGGCCTCTATCACGGGCGTGACATGTCAGTCACGGGCGTGACAGGCCCGTGTAAAAAATTCTGAGTTCGCCGATCGTCTTCCTGAGATCGACGATCGTCGAAGGGGGTCACGCCCTAGGTCACGGGCATGACATGTCGATCACGGGCGTGACAGGCCCGTGATACAAATTCTGAGTTCGCCGATCGTCTTCCTGAGATCAACGATCATCGAAGGGTGTCACGCCCTAGGTCACGGGCGTGACATGTCGGTCACGGGCGTGACAGGCCCGGGTTGAAAAGTCTGCGCTCGCCGATCATCTTCCTGAGATCGGCGATCGTCGAAGGGGGTCACGCCCTAGGTCACGGGCGTGACATGTCGGTCACGGGCGTGACAGGCCCGGGTTGAAAAGTCTGCGCTCGCCGATCGTCTTCCTGAGATCGACGATCGTCGAAGGGGGTCACGCCCTAGGTCACGGGCGTGACACGTAGGTCACGGGCGTGACAGGCCCGTAATGCCAATTCTGAGTTCGCCGATCGTCTTCCTAAGATCGACGATCGTTGAAGGGGGTCACGCCCGAGTTCACGGGCGTGACGGGTCGATCACGGGAGTGACCAACCCGTGACCCGAAATCTTGGTCGATGGACTTCAATTCTTGGGTTTCCTAGGGTTCTGTCGCGACATACCGACTCCTAGGGGTCTAGCCGGAAATGGGATGTTACAAATCCCAATAAACAAAACAAAAATTTCGTCCCCGAAATTGAGGTTGAGCCTATAGGGATTTCTACCGAAATAAAATAAACTTGTAACATCCCATATGGTTTTCCTATTGAGTCGAAGCGAGATTACTTGTTTGATAAACAAAGGCAATTTCCCAAATAAACAAAAGATTAGCCCCTACTTTCCTGACTGAGTGCGCATGCCTAGGTTCTCAATTTCCCTTATCTAGTCCTACCGGTTCAATACAAGAAGGTAATTTATAGTATACCAAGAGGTGGTGAGGTATACCTGACTGAACAACTCCGGGTATTTTTGCCTCATTAGGTCCTGCGGTTCCCAGGTGTGCTCCTCCTGACCGTGGTTCCTCTACAGAACCTTGACTAAGGGGATCTTCTTGCGGCGCAAGATCCGTACTCCTTTGTCATCGATCCGAACCGGCTCCAAGTGAACAGACCGGTCTGAAGCTACCGGCCCTTCGGTGGTCAAAATCTGCTGCTCCGGGCGTAGTAGAGCCCTCCTCAGCGAAGAAATGTGGAAGACGTAGTGTAGAGCTGCCAGCTCTGGTGGCAACTCCAGCCGGTAGGCTAGGGCCCCGATGCGCTCCAGGATCCGGTAAGGGCCCATATACCTAGGGCTGAGCTTCTTTCTCCGATCGCGCACCCGTGAAACTCCATGCATGGGCCGAATCTTCAAAAACACTCGGTCCCCCACCTGAAACTCCACCTGACGATGTCGGGCGTCATAATACTTAGCCTGTCGGCTCTGCGCTTCTAACATCCTGTCTCTGATCAGTCTCACCTGAGCCTCGGTGTCTTCAACAAAATCCGATCCCAACGCCTTCGGATCCTCGTCTTGAACCCAAGAAAGCGGGGTCCTGCATTTGTAACACCCCTATCCGTCACATAGTATATAACAGTAGGTCCGGCCGGGGCCCGACGCTATATACTACGGACAGACCGGTTGGTTACGCAATGAAACCATTTAACCAATCACAACGTCCTACACAGCACCTAGCGGAAGCAATTATAAAGTTGCACAATTAAGAACCCTGCTAACATGAATGTCAACGCAACTAAAAACAAGGAATGTTTAATACACGAATATTGGCCTTAAAGCCTTACAAGAGTTTGCTTAATAAAAAGTGTCTTCCAAAACTCGGCACGCAGGCCGGTCACACATGAGTACAAAAAGGAAAACACTCAAAACTTGGCCTTCGAGGGCCGGCACAGCAACTCGGGCTTTAGCCCGCTATTTACCTCTCGGCTCCCAGCACCTGCAAGCAACAATCCACCGCAGGGTGGTAAACAAAGGCAACGGTCAGCTATGCTGACCAAATTATAACGATTCCGCCCCCAAACCGGGGCGGTAAAGCTTCTTCCCTGCACTTATTAGCAAAACAAGCAACATAGCAAAATAAGCATCACATCACAGGTGCACGCTCACACGGCCGTACACCCCGTGCTCTCAGGGCACTTACTCGGTGAAGCCAGTCCGAACCCCGTCCGGTCCTCGACTCCACCACCACCCCCAGGGTGGCAATCTTGTGAGCATTTAGTCTTCTCAGCCGCAGCCTAGACTC
The DNA here is from genome assembly GCA_039513925.1 of Platanthera zijinensis. Classification (NCBI taxonomy): domain Eukaryota; kingdom Viridiplantae; phylum Streptophyta; class Magnoliopsida; order Asparagales; family Orchidaceae; genus Platanthera; species Platanthera zijinensis. The sequence goes on from CM077084.1 coordinate 15,821,709, forward strand.
GATCTCCAAACCACGGTAAATCCCACGTAAAACTTTAGGTTGCTTTAACCGAGCAGGTGGAGCGGTTAGGGGTATACCAACCCGTTGCTCACCCCGTCATTGCCATTAGGCCTTTGACGCGGACTAAGCTTCCCCAAACATGGTACATAGCCCCGCTATGTACCCAGTTGGTTCCCAGGCCACCGATATGACAGAAATGCGTTTTCGTCCAGATTTCCGGGTGCACCTCGGGATTAATCCCCCAGATTCCCTGATGCATACTACCGCATAGCAACCCGAAAATAAACACAACACTCGGAGTCTTCTCCGGCCAACAATGTATAACAAATCATCACCGATCCGGGCCAACACGTCCGGGAAGGCTTCACACATCATGCCTATGTTCGTACTACGACTCCGGACTCTAACAAGGGGGACTTTACATATCTACCCCAAGGAATACCGCAATCTCGCCGCTCACTCGCGGGAGAAGGGTTTTCCCATGCAAAAGAAGAAGAGCTTCACATGCTCAAGAAGAGAATCGTTACACTAGCATTTCTCCTCGATGCCATGACGATCTAGCCGGATGGAAAGCACCATATTTTCCTCGCCTTCGTGGATCAGGACTCGGATCGAGAATCGGAGATCCAAAGCTCCACCGGCGGCCGGAGTTGACCTCCTTCTTCTTCCTCCTTGCTCTCCCTTCTCTCTAGCTTTAGAAAGAGAAAGCTTAAGTGAAATGAGGGTTGTCAAGCCCCATTCCCGATTATAACTCATCAGGAACATCCCCCCACCATTATATCTCAAACCAAGGAAACAGACGGCTGTGATTCAGCCTAAAAATTCCAAAACCTGGGCCGAACACGGGTTGCAACACGGCCGTGTGCATGGCCGTGTCACCCATTTGCCATCTCGACCGACGCGATAACCAGCACACGACATTTGACACGGCCTCCGACACGCCCGTGTCGCAAGCGACACGCCCGTGTCACAACCCGTGTCACGCCCCGTGTGCAACGACCAACACTCGTTTCCCGAGGAGGACACGGCCTGCGACATGGCACCCGACATGCCCGTGTCACATGTGACACGCCCGCGTCTGTGCCCGTGTCATGACCCATGTACATGACTCAGAAAACTCCCAAGTGTGACACGCCCTGGGACACGCCCGTGTCCTAGGCCGTGTGCCTCAACTCGACGATCGCCGATCGTCAAAACGTCGACCACATGACCCGTGGCCGAACACGCCCGTGTCACGCCCGTGTCACGCCCGTGACACCTGCTCCAAAACGTCGACCACATGACCCGTATCACGCTCCTTGCTATCGCAATTGCCCCACCGGATCACGACTATCATGATTTCCTTGAGACAAAGTCGCTCGACTTCACGGTCTCCAAAACGAACAGGTTTGACCCTAGACGTCAACCTTTCGTCCACCAAAACTTGATCACTCACGATCAAGTTCAAAGGCTCTTGCGCCGCCTCACCAAACCGCTCTAGAAATCTCAAGTGGTCCAAGGTATACCGGGCTCAGCTTCCCCAAGCGTCGCTCCCATGAAACACTCTTGAACGACTATAACTTCCTATATGCCATCCGATAACTCCACATTCTGATACGTGGCGTTAAAGTACTTAGCCTGCCTCCCCTGAGCGATTAGCAACAATTCTCATATGGTTCACACCAAAGGGGTAGTGTTTACCATCTCTTGCTTTAAATACAACTTCGTGTCATCCGTTTCTAGCCTCGACAATGGCATGCGATAACTTCAACCTTATAGGGCCTCGAAGGGCGCCATTTGTATACTCGCTTGGTAGCTAAAGTTGTACGCAAACTTTACCCAAACAGATGGCCTTCCCACTGCTTCCTGAAGTCCCGAACGCACATGCGAAGCACGTCCTCCAACGTCTTGTTGACCCACTCGGTCTGCTCATCCATCCGCGGATGTAAGACTGGACTAAACTACAACTTAGTCTCCAGCACTTTCTGTAACCACCTCCAATCATTGGACGTAGAACGCCCACCTCGATTGCTCACGATGTTGCGGGGCACACCATGCAGTCTAACTATGATATCCAAAAACATTTGCCAGTTACTCCGCCGAATTATCCATCCTATGCGGAATGAAGTGCGACACTAAAGTTAACACAATTATGATCACCCACACGGCGTCGCTACCCCACTGTGACTTTGGCAAACCATGCACACAGTCCAGTCGAACTTCTATTCCGAACTAGGCAAGGATTCAAGAATTCCCCGGCACTTGGCACTCTGCCTTCACTAAGGCGCAAGGCTGGCACTTAGCCACAAACAACGCTACGACTCTCTTGAGCCCCGGCCACCAAAGCAATTTCTTTAGATATCGGCACAACTTGTGCCTCCTAAGCGAGTTGAGTACTTGGTATGACGTATCACAACTCCACCCATAAATTACCCATGCTTGGGCTGCACAAACGATTGTCTTTCCTTGGTAGCCTACCCACAACCGTCGACTTGGGATTTTGACCCACCGAGCCGCACCCATGATTTCCTTCATGCAGCTACACAAACCATAGTCTGCCAACTACGATCAGCCAGGTCATACTGGACTTCCGACCAGTTCAGTTATGCTTCGACGCTAGTCTGCTTGTCAACGCAAGAGATAGCTAACATCTCCAACTCCCGGGTCAAACCCTCAACATGAACCTACAACTAGTTGGCTTGGGCGGAAGCCCTGCGTCTCAACGCATCCGCAACACATTGCCTTACAACGAGCAAAAATTAACTTTCGAACGTATAGTCCCCCAGGTACTCCATCCATTTTTGCTGCCTCAATTTCAGATCCTTTCAATCCCACCGATGTATCAGGCTCATAGGATCGGTACAGACACCGACTTTTGCACCATACACATAAAGCCTCCCTAGTTTTTGTGCAAAACACACGACCACGAACTCCAGATGCCGGACTGGACAATTCCAATCGTGCTCTTGCAACTAATACGAGCCATAAGCCACAACATTACCACGCAGCAGCAGCACGCAGTCCAATCCACTGCCTAAGGCAGTGCCGTAGATCTCACAGCTTTTGGTTCCACTCGGCGAACTTAACATTGGCGCCGTGGTTGACCAACTCTTTAACCCTACACAGCTTGGGCGTACTCGCGCATCTAAGCAATCCTTTTAAGCTTTTCCTTGACAACGATGCGAGGGGTAATACTATCCGCGGGAAGTCCTCTACGAAGCGCCTGTAGTAGCCGACCACACCAGAAACTCTGGACTTCCGCTACCGAGACAACACAAGCCACCCTCGTATTGTGACTAACAATGCTGGACCCACACGCTCTCACTCTACCAACTAAAGGATCAAGAAGCGCTATGAGGATAACCCAAGACTCGTGTTCGGATAACTTGGTGTATACATGGTTCCTTTTTAGCGTCCACAAAACCAAGAGTAGATATTCAAAAGCGATACCCTTCGCACTAAAATTTCCCCCAATGTGTCGTCGATGAAGACGATCACAAACTGGACTAGGTACTCCATGAACGTTCCGCTCATCCGGTCTATGAACACTGATGCCACACTTGACTGCCAAGACATCACGATCGTAGGCTCGGATTGCTCATCACTCGTGCTTAATACCGCATTTGCGATAACACTTACCATTATTCTCAGATGAGGGTAACCGGACTTACGATCCAATACTGAGTCCACCGAAGACCCGACTAACTGATCAGAAGATCATCGATCATTTGGATCGATTACTTGTCCTATTTCTGCAAACTTACACAGCTCTCTGCAACGGATACAAAATTGCAAGCTCCCGTCCTTCTTCTGAGTAAAGAGGATAAGTGCGCTCCAAGGAAATGAGCTTGGATGCACATACCCTTGCTCCATCAAATTTTCTAGTTGAACCTTTAACTCCGCTATCACCTTAGGCATCAGCCTATAAGGAGAGCGTGACATAGGTTTAGCACCTGGCACAACTCAATCGTAAAATCGATCTCTCGCTACGGTGGGGCTCCAGGGAGATTGTTCGGGAACACATCGGGATACTCACAAACCACTGGGATATTACCCAGAGTGGACTTAGGCGTTATAGCCTCCACTAACGTGAAGAACAGCTCTGTGCCAGCACGAACTGTCTTGACCACCGGGAGGGCAGACGTCAGTGTCCTGCTCGATCCCTTCAGTTCCGTAAACGTTGTCTCCTGCCCAACACCCAGCTAGGTCTCTTTGCGGTTGCAAACGATAAAAGCCTTCTGCCCCAAAAGCTAGTCCATAACAAAGATGACGTCAAACTCTACTAACGGCAACAGCGACGCTAGCAAGTCGAATCCTTGACTTTCAATAAGACTCTTACCGCACAGACTGTATCTCCGCGCGCACTGGACGTCTACTGGGTAATAACCCATCCAAATTGCTCACTTTACCATCGAAGGGAAGACTCCGATGCGCGATACAGATTCTTCGGATAACAGGAATGCGAAGTTCCCGTATCGAAACTATGCTCTCTCCGGATTACCAAGATTCCAAAATAAAGCCTAGAACTTCAAGTTCTAAGTTAACACGCATAAGGCAAGAAGCAAGATTGCTAACAATTAAACCATACCTGACGACCCGACGGTCGGCCACATGGCCTCCTGCTGGCCAAGGATGTTCACTCCCGGTTGGGCCGGAGTAAACAGTGATGCGGTGGACGCCACCGCCTTGCCTTTCTCTTCAGATATTGACCCCGACTTCTTTTTGGACATTGGGCGTCCACTTCAACAATCTCGGGCATAGTGCCCCGGCTTTCCACAAACAAAGCATGCATCCGGGGTTTGGACTGTAGTCGCTCCCGATGTGCTAGAGGAAGGGACTAGACCCGACCTCCTAGCCTTCTTGTACCACCTATGGTACCCAGATTTTGAGGTTATTAACTTGACCACCGAATCCTTTGCCATAGCATCTTCGACTGCTCCTGCCAAAACTTTCCTTGTCTTCTGAGCACTCTCCCAACACTCTCTGGCGAGATGCCCTTTCTTGCCACAAGAATAACAATTGAGGGTAGTTCGGGTAGTAGATGACCCAGCCTCTTTTCTCGGCATCTTTCGATAGACAGTCCTTATAGGATCTGTAGGGTTTGGTACCCTATCCACTGGTACTTGGTGAGTTTTCCCCAACTCCACCTCCAAAGCTCTGGCCGACTCCACAAAAGCTCGGAATCCCAATAACTTTGGTCCTAGCAGTAGAATACGCAACTCGCTGCGCAGACCGTTATAAAATCTATCAACTATTGATTGCTCGCTTTCCCATTCAAAGCCTGGGTAGCGCCTTAACATAAGGAACGTCTGCAAATATGCGTCAACTGAATGCGCTCCCTGCACCACAGTCATGCTCATCTGCTGCTCTAAATGACCTCCAAATGCCCTTTGCTCCAACATACCGCCCGATGTTGGGGCCATCTCAAGGACGAAGGGTTGCACATTACTCCCATGTTGTGCGTTGGTCACAGCGAATACCGCTTCAACCACCCTTCTTATGGTTTCCAAAGACGTAGGGGTCTCAGGAACGTTACTTGGTGCAGCATTTTGCTTAGCAAACGTGTGTTCCGACTTCCACGCTCCACTTCCGGACACCTATAGCCGTTCAAAACACCATAAGTGACTGAACAAAATTGCAAAAAGCAATTATAGGAACACGCAGGTTCCTCAAACATGTGTATTTTCATTCCTAAGTGGACACTCATGGGTTCTTTTCATGTTATAACGATGACGCACGCACATGTGCTCACCACCCCTTAAAGTGAATTCGCCCACGAATTCATTTAAGCTTGACCGAAACTAGTAGTCTGATACCAATTTGTAACACCCATATCCGTCACATAGTATATAACAGTAGGTCCGGCCGGGGCCCGACGCCATATACTACGGACAGACCGGTTGGTTACGCATTGAAACCATTCAACCAATCACAACGTCCTACACAACACCTAGCGGAAGCAATTATTAAGTTGCACAATTAAGAATCCTGCTAACATGAATGTCCACACAACTAAAAATAAGGAATGTTTAATACACGAATATTGGTCTTAAAGCCTTACAAGAGTTTGCTTAATAAAAAGTGTCTTCCAAACCCCGGCACGCAGGCCGGTCACACATGAGTACAAAAAGGAAAACACTCAAAACTTGGCCTTCGAGGGCCGGCACAGCAACTCGGGCTTTAGCCCGCTATTTACCTCTCGGCTCCGCAGCACCTGCAAGCAACAATCCACCGTACGGTGGTAAACAAAGGCAACGGTCAGCTATGCTGACCAAATTATAACGATTCCGCCCCCAAACCAGGGCGGCAAAGCTTCTTCCCTGCACTTGTTAGCAAAACAAGCAACATAGCAAAATAAGCATCACATCACAGGTGCACGCTCACACGGCCGTACACCCCGTGCTCTCAGGGCACTTACTCGGCGAAGCCAGTCCGAACCCCGTCCGGTCCTCGACTCCACCACCACCCCCAGGGTGGCAATCTTGTGAGCATTTAGTCTTCTCAGCCGTAGCCTAGACTCGATCTCCAAACCTCGGTAAGTCCTACGTAAAACTTTAGGTCGCTTTAACCGAGCAGGTGGAGCGGTTGGGGGTACACCAGCCCGTTGCTCACCCCACGGTTAGGGGTACACCAGCCCGTTGCTCACCCCGCCATTGCCATTAGGCCTTTAAGCTTCCCCAGTCCCAAATAACGATCAAACATAGTACATAGCCCCGCTATGTACCCGATTGGCTCCCAGTCCACCGATATGACAGAAATGCGTTTCCGTCCAGATTTCCGGGTGCACCTCGGGGTTAATCCCCCAGATTCCCTGATGCATACTACCGCATAGCAACCCGAAAACAAATACAATGCTCGGAGTCTTCTCCGGCCAACAATGCATAGCAAATCATCACCGATCCGGACCAACACGTCCGGGTAGGCTTCACATATCATGCCTATGTCCGTACTACGATTCTGGACTCTAACAAGGGGGACTTTACATATCTACCCCAAGGAATACCGCAATCTCGCCGCTCACTCGCGGGAGAAGGGTTTTCCCATGCAAAAGAAGAAGAGCTTCACATGCTCAAGAAGAGAATCGTTACACTAGCATTTCTCCTCGGCGCCATGACGATCTAGCTGGATGGAAAGCACCGTATTGGCCTCGCCTTCGTGGATCCAGACTCGGATCGAGAATCGGAGCTCCGAAGCTCCACCGGCGGGCGGAGTTGACCTCCTCCTTCTTCCTCCTTGCTCTCCCTTCTCTCTAGCTTTAGAAAGAGAAAGCTTAAGTGAAATGAGGGTTGTCAAGCCCCATTCCCGGTTATAACTCATCAGGAACATCCCCCCACCACTAGATCTCAAACCAAGGAAACAGACGGCTGTGATTCAGCCTAAAAATTCCAAAACCTGGGCCGAACACGGGTTGCAACACGGCCGTGTGCATGGCCGTGTCACCCATTTGCCGTCTCGACCGACGCGATAACCAGCACACGACATTCGACATGGCCTCCGACACGCCCTTGTCGCAAGCGACACGGCCGTATCACAACCCGTGTCACGCCCCGTGTGCAACGACCAACACTCGTTTCCCGAGGAGGACACGACTTGCGACACGGTACCCGACACGCCCGTGTCTATGCCCGTATCATGACCCGTGTACATGACTCATAAAACTCCCAAGTGTGACACGCCCTGGGACACGCCCGTATCCCAGGGCGTGTGCCTCAACTCGACGATCGTCGATCGTCAAAACGTCGACCACATGACCCGTGGCCGAACACGCCCGTGACACGCCCGTGTCACGCTCGTGACACCTGCTCCAAAACCCAGACTTGGCTTAAAACGTCACCCGTCCCTCTTTTGAATTTCGGGGGTGTTACAACATTTACTTCCATACAAGGCTTCATAAGGCGCCATCCTGATGCTGGACTGGTAGTTGTTGTTATAGGAGAACTCGACCAGGGGTAAGAGCTTTTCCCATGGTTCCCCGCAGTCCAAAATGCATAGCCTCAAAAGATCTTCCAGCGTCCGATTGGTGCGTTCCGTCTACCCATCCATCTAGGGATGGAATGTGGTGCTGAAGGTACATCGCGTGCCTAAGTAATCCTGCACGGATATCCACTCCCTGGAAGTGAACCGGCCATCCCGATCCGACATGATCGTCTTGGGCACCCCGTGGTATCGAACAAACTGCTCCACAAATCTCCGCACTAGTACTCCCACAGAGTTATCCTTCCTGATCGGAATGAATCTGGCCACCTTCGTTGCTAGATACTCCTTATACAACTCTGGATCATTCTCGGACACTAGGGATATCTGCATATCTCTGAATGACCGGACTAGTTCCATGGACATCAGTTGTGGTCCCTTCCCTGAGGTATCTCCTCTCCGGCTCAAAGCATCTGCCACCACGTTCGCCTTCCTAGGGTGATAGTGCATGGTGTACTGGTAATCCGACAGGAACTCCACCCAACGTTTCTGTCTGATGTTTAGTTCCTTCTGTGTGTCCACGTATTCCAGATTTTTGTAATCTAAAAAGATGTCACAGTGAACCCCGTAGAGGTAGTGTCGCCAAATCTTCAGAGCAAAGATCACTGCACCCATCTCTAGATCATGCACCGGATAGTTCTTCTCATGTATCTTCAGCTGTCGGGAGGCGTAGGCTATCACGTGCCCGTTCTGCATGAGAACGACACCCATCCCCTAGTAGGAGGCTTCCGTGTACACCTGGAATCCCTCCCTTCCCGACGGAAGAGCGAGAATGGGAGCCGAGGTAAGCCGACCTTTCAACTCCACGAAGGCTGCCTCGCACTTTGGCGCCCAAATGAAAGAGGATTCCTTCTTCGTCAGGGATGTAAGAGGGAGTGCAATCCGGGAAAATCCTTCGACGAACTTCCTGTAATATCCGGCAAGTCCCAGAAAGCTCCGTACATCCGTGGCTGTCTTCAACAGTGGCCAATCCTGAACTGCCCGAATCTTGGCCGGGTCTATAGCCAACCCAGCACCGCTGATAATATGATCTAAGAAGGCCACCTCCTTTAACCAAAACTGGCATTTGCTGAACTTTGCGTACAGCTGATGCTCCCGTAGCCTCTGTAGAGTCAATGTCAGGTGTCGTGTTGTCTCCTCCTCCGTCCTTGAGTAGATGAGGATGTCATCAATAAATACGATGACGAATACATCCAAGTACTCCTCGAATACTCTGTTCATGAGACTTGTAAATGTTGACGGCGCATTTATGAGCCCGAAGGGCATCACTGTAAACTCAAACAGTCCGTATCTACTACTGAAGGCGGTCTTCAGAATGTCCTCCTCCCGAATCCGTAGGGAGTAATAACCTGACCTCAAGTCAAGTTTCGAGAAGAAGTGCGCTTCCTCTAGTTGATCAAACAATCCGTCAATCCGTGGTAGCGGGTATGTATTCCGGACTGTCAGTATGTTCAGTGCTCGATAATCAATACATAAGCGGAGACTTCCGTCCTTCTTCTTGACGAATAGCACCGGGGCTCCCCGCGGTGAAGAGCTTGGCCGGACAAACCCTGCCTCTACTAGTTCCTGCAACTGACTTCGGAACTCTGTCAACTCTTTCGGGGCCATCCGATAAGGGGCCCTAGATGCCGGCTTGGCCCCCGACACAAGCTGTATCCTGAAGTCCTGCTCCCGGTGCGGAGGTAGTCCTGGTAGTTTCTCTGGAAAGATGTCAGCGAAATCTCGCACCACTGGGATGTCTGTCATAGACTCCTTGACTTTCATCATTTCAAATAGAATCTGATAAACCTCCTCTCCCTGCAGATGGGCCTTAACGGCCTGTACCAAAGATAAGAGTATACGAGAGGCAGGGTCTTATACCTTCGATGACAATGAAAGAGTCCCCGTGTCTCACGGTGATCATCTTCGCTTAACAATCAATCTGGGCATGGTTCTAGTACAGCTACGCCATGCCCAGGATCAGGTTGTAGTCCATCAGCTTCAAAAGCATCGCTGGAGCCTCGAACGCCTTTCCACCAATTTCTGCCTCCATATTGCAGTGGTCCGAGGTAAGGAGTTCAGATCCATCAGGTAGTCGCACCCTCATCTTCGAGCCCGTGAATCTCTCCACGCCTTCCAGTCCTTCTACGAACGTCTCCGACACAAAGGAGTGAGTTGCTCCAGTATCGAAAAGCGTGCGAGTAGGCTTGCCGCTGATGAAGACTATACCTGGGGTGATTAGATGTCTTAGGGTTCTATAACGAGTTTTCTTTCCTTGTTAATCTATCTAGTGCGGTTCTACAAAATTTGTCAGCTGGGAAAAAGGAGAATTCTTTTTAAACAATTAAACATGTCGGCGTACCTACTATGACCTGCTCTGGGTTCCGAGGCTACGCAAGGTCTAAAGCATACACCTGCTCCCTTTCTTGTCTACGATCTCCCCCCTGGTATCCACATCCTCGGCCGCATCCTCGGCCTCCGAAATGCTGAGCAGGTGGGCCACCCTGAGGTGCTGGAGGTGGTGCCCCCCTCATGGGGCAATTTCTCTTGAGGTGCCCAACCTGATGACAATGGAAGCACTTTGGTGGGGGATACGCCATACCCCCGGGTCTCGGCATCTCTTGCATCCGAAGAGGTTGAGGGGCCAATATCACCTGCTCCCTCGGCTCCTGCCTCACTTCCTGACGAGGCTGGTCCTCCGTCCTTCTCCCATCTGGTATAATACCTCGCCGCTGGTCATTTCTAGCTCTCCGGCCCTGATCCTCCGCTTGCCGCTTCCGTCCCCTGAGTGGTGTGCCAATCAGCCTCAATTCTCTTTGCCATCTCCAAAATCCGGGAGATAGGCCCATCGGATACAAACAACAAAGCCTCTCTCAAGTCCTCCCGCAGGCCCTTATAGAACCTCTTGATGTACCCTACTTCGTCCAGCTGGCAAGAATCTGCATATCGAGCCAAATGGTCGAACTCCCGATGGTACTCCACCACCGTCTGGGTGCCCTGCTTCAGCTGTAAGAACCGCTCCTCCAACTCATCCCTGGCCGACTACGGAACAAAATACTCTAGCAGCGTGGCCCTGAACACTTCACAGGTAACTTCCGCAACCTCCCTATCGGCAAACGTCGTGTCCATCAGCGTATTCCACCACCTCTTGGCATGGGACTCCAGGCAAGAGACAACCAGAGCCACCCTCTCCTCCCAGGGGCACCGTATCCCTATCAACATCTCGTACATAATATCCAGCCACTCTTCCGTCCGAACCGCCGACTCTGTCCCCAAGTAGGACGGGGGAGAAAGTCCTCGGAAAATGCTCAACCAGTTGGCCTCCGGGTTTTGCTGCGGGACCGGAACCTGTTGGACCCTGAAAGCCTCCAAAATGGCTATCAGAGTCTGTCCCATGTCTGATTGAAGGAAAGGAGTGGGGACCGGTGGAGGTGGTTCAACATCCCGAGCCTGTTGAACTCCACCTTGTGCGTAGGCTGTGCTGGAGGCTGCGTAACAAAACCCATACTGAGAAAACGTTCAATCTTTACTAAAAGTGGACAATTTATATGTGATCCCCATATGGGCACACCATTGCTTCCGCTGCTTAGTTTGTCCCCAAACTAAACTCGAGTGGGGGTGACCCAGGGTTAGTGGACTGCTATATTTTTCAGATCGATGTTTTCTCTTTGATACCACTTATAAGACCCCATTTTTTTTCCCTTTAAAACACCGGGGTCTTAGGCCCAGAACCGCCCCTTTGCGGTGACACCTTCACGCCCTGAAGGGTCATCACCACAAAGCGCCGATTCTGCCGGCCAATTCCATCACAGAAAGGTAGCACAATGAAGTAAAAAGCAAGTCCATAGGAAAATCACATATATAGAAAAAGAAGTCTCCAAAAGGGAGTGTCCACAAAACAATATATTAGAGTACTAAAATACGGGCTTATGCCCGGTACATCATGTCTTCACTACAGATCACTCATGCGGAAGCAAAAACAGAACATCTACTCAAGGTTGAGACTCACGGTCCCTGCTGTATGAACTCCAGAGCTAGACTGCCCCATCTCCAAGCGCACCGGTCTCTGGGGCTGCTCCCCCGTGCTGGGCTCCACGATTCCCTAAAATGATGCGGTTCGAAAACTGTTAGTCATAAAGACTAAGTCCTATCATCCCCTACCCCTTCCCCATGGCTCCTAGGTACCGAGCGGAAATGAAGAAAGGGAAGGACATGAGGGTGGAGATTAAATCAAAAGAAATAGGTGGCAGCGGAACTAAACTAGCAATTCTATAATAATTAAGGGCAATAATACGAAATATGAAAAGTAACCTTCACTTATGTGAGAACATATAAGCCAATGGGTCTTCTGCAAGGCTCTCATCATATAAAGTGTCACATACCACTTATACGTTGGGGTGTCGGTTATCAAACAGAAGCATATATATATATATATATATATATATTGAATTTAACCTTAATTTATAAACTTGCCCACACAAGCTTATAGATCAAGGGGTCGTTTTGCAAGGCCTATTGTATAAGCGTCTCATTCCACTTATACATTAGGTGTCAGGGGTTAAATGAATCGATTATGTCATGACATGCTAGTGGGTATGATGAATCATGCAAGTGCAACACACACATCCGACTCTGTGCACACAGACCTTTAGTTCCCCCTTTCGGAGCCGTTACCTCCCAGGATACCTCCGTAGTGGCAGACGGAAGCGGTGGGTTGGGCCTCGCCCACCTCTAAACCAGTAAAGCACTACCGGTCAGACCTATCGTATGCCTCAATGCTTGGTGCACGAAGCGGACTCCTGCGTACTCTTGCCGGCTGGCACACTGGACTTTTGTTGGCAAGTACTAACCACACTTGCCGAGTCAGCGTATTGGTGTCGGTGCATCGACCCTCCAATACCGAAGACCCACCACCTTAATTTTCTTTCCTTTTATGCACATGCAAATTTAATCGTAATCAAACAAAAACCGAGCTGAAGCTCCCCAGACCAAAACGTCAGTCTCTTAACCAATCGAGCCGAAGCTCCCTGGACCATTCCGTCCGTCTCTTAACCAATCGAGCCGAAGCTCCCAACAATCTTCCTGTATTAACAGTGTTTGTGAAATGTGAGATCCTAATTACTAGGTTACTCTTTTCAGTTTATTATTACAGTTTACGTTAACCCACCACGGTATTCCCTGTGAAGGGCTCTCAAAAGGCACTAGGAACTATGATGATAGCTGAAGCCCATCGTTCCCTTTCGTAAGACACTTATTATTATTGATTGATTCCCTTTACCCATTCCCTTCTCATATTACGATAGACTAACCTAGGGTGATTTTTAACCTTCCTCTATTCGGGAAAGATGATCTTTCGTCGAACCCGAGCACCTCTTAACTCTAGCCAACACCACTTCTCACTACTCTTTATATCATTCTATTGCGAAATCATCCACATCTATCCACCCAGAAAAAATGACTAACTCCAACAACTATCCCAGATCATGTCCTATTGCAATTTAACAATTTGTTATATGCAGACCAACCTAGACTATATGTCGAACCGAATAGGAGATAATTTAGATAATCATCCAAATACCCTAAATTATTTACTGGAGGTATATCATGATATGATTAGCCTATAATCAGAAAACTATAATTTTCCTAATTTATCTGGCATTTAATTAATTTCCTCAAAAAATTTCATGGGCTACCAGTTTGAACATGAACTACCCTAAGTACTCATGCAAGATGTCCAACAAAATTATTATAAATATTTTGCTATCTCAATATGGTAAATCCAAAGTATCACAATTTTGCTATCATCAAAAGGGCACTAAAACTATTTTAACAGTATTTTCTATCTTTCGTTATTTGTGAATCAAGTATAGAGAATATCCATCCAAAAATTACAAATTAATTATACTATGCTGATACAACCTTAAAAACAGCATTGACCAAGTTTCATAATTTTTCAGCAAGTATTAATCTCCGAATAAATTAATTATCAAAAATCTTCATAAGGTGGACTTATAAAGAAAGTGCCGTAACTAAGATTCTATAAATCATAAATAAATGTATACAAGCATAAAATGGCCTGAATGTCTCAATTCCTACGTCTCATAATTTTTCAACAGCAATATCATCTATAATTATTTTTTAAACCATAAAACCCCTTTTTAACATTTGTGGATGAAGTACTAGATTTACTCAACTAAAAATTATACAAAAATTCAGGAGCAACTATTCTGAACAAAAACATTTATTTCCAAGATTTCATGGGGTTTCAATAAACAAAATAATTTAAATAATTAAAACATCAATTAGGGCTATAACAAATTTTACAAATGAAGTGCTGGAAATAAACATCATAAAATTCCAGTAAAATTGCTATAGATTCTACCCACTACAAAACTCACTCTACCTGAATTTCACAGATTTTAGATAATGTTTAGTGATAGATTTTACTTATTTAGTATTTTACCCTAAAGCTAAGGTTAGGGTTTTGAGGTATCTACCTATCTCCAAATCCTCTAAGATTCCATCCAGATGATTTATATCATGCTAACTTCAACTCTACGGAATTTAAAGGCAATAGGAGGGCAATTGCCCCCATGTCCTTCACAACCCTCAAAACCCTCCCTTTAGGGTTTGAGTTTGGATCCTAGGGTAAATCAACCCTAAACCACACCATTTTTATCCAAGAGGGTTGTCATAACCCTTCTAAGGTAGTGGTCAAAATATTAGCCTCTGTTGAGGTGATTTGACCGTTCCAACCTCTTAGTGCACTTTTTTCTCAAAAACGCCTCATAATGCCTAGTTAAGAATAAGTGACTTCCTATCCAAAACTCATTCAAATGAGTTGAAATTTTCTACAGAGCTAGGTTTTATAGCCAGGGACCACTCACCAAAATTTGGGAGGGTTTGGAGGTCATTTGACCACTTAAATAAATTACTATAACTTTATTAAATTAAAACAAAAACCTTAGGCAAAGTGTCTCCAAAAATTCCCATTTTTGGATAGCCTCTAGGTATGGCTAAGGGTAACCCCCTGCCCAAGTTTCGAGTCATTTGGACAAGGTACGAAGAGTGGACATTCATTTTAGTTCCTGCCCAACTCTAGGTACAGCCCCTACTAAAATGGGTGCTGCGGTCAAACCACTTACCCAAACGAGTTGAAATCAATTTTAAATTAATTTAGACTAGAAGGGCTACAACTTTCGTGACTGGTCATTTTTCCTAAATCGGCCTCTAAGTACCTCGTTTTGCAGCATTCAAAATACGCCCATTTATATATATTTTTCCTTATATACTATATACATAACTTTATATTATAAACATGTTTTACTGTTCATCTTCTACAGAACCCGAGAACTGAAACCAGACAACTTATATTTCCTGTAGCTCTTTCGCGATCTGTTGCCGGCTGTCTCGTCACTTCCCTGGCCAGCCACCACCACCACCTCCGTCGAGGCGATGGCTATCGGTCGGCGGTGGTTTGGCGGCCGGAGGTGGCGGTTTCCGGCGTACCCGAAAATATATTTTTCATGGTTTTTCCATGAAAACACGAGATAGGTCCGACTCCTTTGAGCACGAACTTTCTTTCTAAGATCCTAAGATCTACCCATAAGAGAAGAAGTAGAGGAGGACCTTGTTCGCGGTTTGGAGGCGAGATGATCGTCGGATTGTCATGGCGGGGTGGTGGCGTTCCCGTACTTCCCCTACAACAAGAACAATAACTCAAATCCATTTGGTAAAGAGTGTAAACTTCTCATCTTTCTCTAAGGGGGCTTTTATAGATGACCAAGTGGGGAGGGAAAAGGGTAAGCATTTATGACCATGAAGACTCTCCTCTTAATATTATTTCGATTAC
Source organism: Platanthera zijinensis (assembly GCA_039513925.1). NCBI lineage: Eukaryota > Viridiplantae > Streptophyta > Magnoliopsida > Asparagales > Orchidaceae > Platanthera > Platanthera zijinensis. Next base: position 15,837,493 of record CM077084.1, read on the forward strand.
GGTGGAGGGACAGGAAAAGGTGGAAGATGAAATGACTGATCCAGGTGGTGATTTCCTATTGGATCAACACTTCCTCATTTTAATAAGTAATTAGAGAAGGAAACAACCCATAAATACTTATGGTGTAACTTTCCATATCAGAATTTATTATAACGCGTGTTAGAATAATTTCGGGCCTGAACCGACGTTTCGGCCTCTGTCACGGGCGTGACATGTCAGTCACGGGCATGACAGGCCTGTGTGGAAAATTCTGAGTTCGCCGATCGTATTCCTGAGATCAACGATCATCAAAGAGGGTCACGCCCTAGGTCACGGGTGTGACATGTCGATCACGGGCGTGACAGGCCCGTGATGCAAATTCTGAGTTCGCCATCGTCTTCCTTAGATCGACGATCGTCGAAGGGGGTCATGCCCTAGGTCACGAGCGTGACAGGACCGGGTTGAAAAGTATGCGCTCGCCGATCGTCTTCCTGAGATCGACGATTGTCGAAGGGGGTCACGCCCTAGGTCACGGGCGTGACATGTCAGTCACGGGCGTGACAGGCTCGGGTTGAAAAGTCTGCGCTCGCCGATCGTCTTCCTGAGATCGATGATCGTCGAAGGGGGTCACGCCCTAAGTCACGGGCGTGACACATAGGTCACGGGCGTGACAGGCTCGTGATGCAAATTCTGAGTTCGCCGATCGTCTTCCTGAGATCGACGATCGTCGAAGGGGGTCACACCCTAGGTCACGGGCGTGATGGGTCGGTCACGGGCGTGACCATCCCGTGACCCGAAATCTTGGTCGATGGACTTAAATTCTTGGGTTTCCTAGGGTTCTATCACGACAGACCGACTCCTAGGGGTCTAGCCGGAAATGGGATGTTACAATTGTCGTGGATCTATCAAAGATAAGAGCCATACGGGAGTGGCCAGTGTTGTCTTCGGTAGCCGAAATCAGGAGTTTCCTTGGACTGGCAGGCTACTGCAGACATTTTGTAGAAAATTTCTCACGGATCGCTTTGCCTCTTACCACATTAACGAGGAAGGATCAGAAATTCGTTTGGACGTCGGAGTGCGCGCGAGCTTTTGAAGAGCTAAAGAGTCGTTTGACCACGACGCCTGTGTTGACATCGCCATGAGGTACATACGACTATGAGATTTATAGTGATGCATCAGGAAGCGGCTTAGGCTGCGTTCTTCTTCAGTTTGGAAAGGTGATCGCTTATGGCTCATGCCAGTTGAAAGTGCATGAGCGAAACTATCCCGTCGACGACTTGTAGTTGGCGGCGGTGATTTTTGCCCTTAAATTGTGGCGTCACTATCTATATGGCGTAAAAATGGATATATTTACGGACCATAAGAGACTAGAGTACCTATTGGATCAGAAGGATCTCAATATGCGACAATGAAGGTGGATGAAGTTCCTTAGGGACTACACCTTTGATATTCACGACACTCCCGGGAAGGGAAACGTGGTCGCAGATGCCTTGAGTCGTAGGACTCCGTCAAGGGCAAATTGGTTGCAGATGCATGATGAGCGTCTGATCCAGGAGTTGGAAGCGTTATAGATTTTTTGTGTTGACAAGAATTCTACAACAAATGCATGCTTGAACTGGACGGAGGTACAGTATGACCTTATAGATAGAATTCGGCGAGCAATAGAACTTGATGAAAGTCTGCAACGCTATGCAGTGGATGGGTCAAATGACCAATTCTTCTGGAATTACGACCTTTTGTGGAAAGAGGGTCGTTTATGCGTCCCAAGTATGGGTAAGCTAAGAGAAGAATTGACGTATGAGGCTCACTTTACGAAATACTCAATTCACCTAGGGAGCACAAAGATGTACAAAGACATGAAAAAGTTGTTCTGGTGGCCAGGGTTAAAGAAAAACATAACACATTATGTGGATAAATGTCAAACATGTGCCTTGGTGAAAGCAGAATGCCAGAAGCCCAAAGGTTTCCTGAAGTCGCTACCTATTCCGGAATGGAAGTTTGATGATATTTCGATTGATTTCGTGCACAGTTTACCGAGATCTCAACGCGGTAATGATTCGGTTTGGGTGATCGTAGACCGGTTGACTAAAGCGGCTCACTTCCTTCCGAACAAGAGGGATGATTCAGTGGAAGTCTTGGCGAAACTTTATGTTGAGCAAATCGTACGATTGCACAGTGTTCCCCGTAGCATTGTAAGTGACCGTGATGGGTGATTCACATCGAATGATTGGAGGCTAATCCATCAGTTGTTGGGAACAAGGTTAACGTTAGTTACGACCTTTCATCCCCAAACTGATGGCAAGACTGAGAGGACCAACAGAACGATTGAGAACATGCTTCGAATGTGCGCCTTTGATTTTGGAAAGAGGTGGGAAGATCATCTCTATGTGGTAGAGTTTGCCTACAATAATAGCTACCAAGCTAGCATAAGTATGACACCGTTTGAAGCTTTGTATGGTCGGAAATGGCGTACACCATTAGCTTGGGCAGAAGCAAGCAAATCTAAATTGTATAAGCGTAAGGAAGTCGAAGAAGCTAATTCGACGACACGCTCTATCCGGGAGAGGCTACTGATAGCCCAAGATAGACAAGCAAAGTATTACAATGTCAAGCACCGAAATGTTGAGTTTGCGGTTGGCGATTGGGTATATTTGAAAATCAAACCCTTCAAAGGCGTGCCCAGGATTCGGCGCTTGAAAAAGTTAAGTCTGAGATATCTTGGTCTGTTTGAAGTGGTGGAGCGAATTGGAGAAGCTGCCTATCGGCTAGCTCTTTCGGCAGAATTGAGTGGATTGCATGATGTGTTCCACATATCAGTGCTTCAAAAAGCCGTAAAAGATCCAGCTCAAGTGATTGCGAATGATCGCGTACCGGTCGAATCTGGGCTAACGACGAAGGTTAGGCCCATTCGGATCAAGGATAAAGCCGATAAGCAGTTGCGGAATAGGACAATCGGGATGGTCAAGGTCTGATGGGACAACTACGGCCGTGAGGAGCTAATATGAGAGCGGGAGCAGACCATGCGTGCTGAATTTCCCGAACTGTTTGTCTAAATTGGTATAAAAGCTTTTGTTTTATGTTGTACAGAACATAAAATGTTGGAACAAATTTTGTTGAAGAAAAGTTCTGTTATAACATCTTGGTTGCTGTTTCCTGAGTACTATATGCAAATTTCGGGACGAAATTTCTTGTAAGGAGGGAAGGATTGTAACACCCCAAATCGGCACAGATGTTTAGTTAACCTGAGATCGATGAAGATCGTCAAGCGGAGCTCGACGACGATTGTCGAGCGGAGCGGAGCTCGACGACGATCGTCGAGCTGAGCTCGACGATCGTCGTCGAGCAGAGATCGTCGAGCTGAGCTCGATGATTCTGACCTATTATCAGCCCCAATGCGAAGCTGTGACCCGTGTGAGGAGAATAGCGTGCGACCATTGAGCGGTGATTGACCTTTTTAACTCCAAACTGAGTCGTTGCTTGGTTTTATTTATTGGATCAAGGGGCTGGGATAAAACCCAAGGCCTTATCTGCAGAGAAATGGAAAGAGGAAAGTATTATTTCCTTTTCTCTCTCTCTCTTCCTCGCTGCTCGAGTTCCAGAGCAGAAACCTTCAGCTGGTGCTAGGGTTGCTTGCTGGAGAAGATCTTGAGGCCGAAAACAAGATCTGAAGCTATAATCGCAAAGGGGAAAGTGATGCGATCATTTCCATCTGCGTAGAAACGCTTTATCATGGCTCCAAAGAGAACGTCAAGGGTAACAATCTTTCTTCTTGGACATATGAAGTCCTTCTTTTCGCATGTGCATGGATTTCTCCCATCAAAAGGTGGATTATTGAGGGATTTCCGTTGGGTTGAGTCTTTAAATCCCCAAGTAGTCTTGCATATAGATCCGGAAATGTGTAGTATGGAATAGACATGCTGTGTGAAGCTCATCTAGACAGGTTGGTCTGGATTGGTGATGTTTAATTTTGCGCACCAGAGAAGACTCTGCGTTTAAATGAGTAGTTTGTGGAGTCGGTGGGTTGTGCCTGTGAAGTGGAGTCACATGAAGTACTAGAATGGGGATTCCAGAAAAATACCCTCGTAATTCTTATGTTGTATGCGATGGAAAGACCAGTTTTCTGGCACTGCAGGATGCTGCAGGGTTTGGGTTGAGTTTGGGTGCAGAAAGAGAGCTTCTGTTGAACCCGCTAAGCGATCGCGAGTGTAAGAAATGAACAAAAAACAAACCGAAAGTGGTATAACAGAAATTTTATTATCTTAAAAAGGTAAACTTTACAAAGGTATGACCTCCCTTTTATAGAATGGAGGAGAGAGGAGAGAGTACAAATAGACAATGTGGGACTAAAAAATTACAGTATTGAGCGGCTTGAAAATAAAGAGACCGAACAGGCTGAATTGTTAGACAGATGGGCTAACCGTTCGGCAACACCAGAAGGAAGAGACCAAGCCGCAGTAGGAGATCGCCAGACCGCCCGGTCTCCAAGATGCCGGAGGTAAACCGCCAGACCGCTCGGTCCACAAACAGCAACAGTCTGGATGACAAACCGCTAAAGAGTAACCGCTAGACTGCGCGGTCTACAACCCGCCAGACTCAGACCGCCAGACCGCTCGGTCTCATACTTAGACACTCCCCCCTCAAGCTGGAGCATAGATATCCATCATGCCCAGCTTGTCACAAATGTGGAAGAAGGAAGTAGAAACCAGCTTGATGAAGATATCCGCCAACTCTTTGTCGGAGGTGACGAACGGAGTGCAAATCTGTCTCTTCAAGACCTCTTCCATAATGAAATGGCAATCGACTTCTATATGTTTCATTCTCTCATGGAAGACCGGATTTTTGGATATGTATATAGCGGCCTTGTTGTCACAGAACATAGGAAGAGGATAGTCGTAGACCTCTCCTAGGTCAAGCATGAGAGCACGTAACCATTTTAACTCACACGTGGTTGATGCCATACTTTGATATTCGGCTTCTGCACTAGACCTGGAGATAATAGACTGTTTCTTGCTCTTCCAGCTCACAAGATTTCCTCCAACAAATGTGTAAAAGCCAAATGTAGATTTACGGTCACATTTATCATCCGCATAGCTTGAATCTGAGTAGGCTTCAACCCTTAGATGACCATTATTCTGAAAGAGTAGCCCTTTTCCTGGTGCTTCTTTGACATACTTTAATATCTTCAAGGCAGATAGAAGATGGCATTCCCTAGGAGCTATCATGAACTGACTAACCTTGCCTACAACATAGGCAATGTCGGGTCTGGTCACCATGAGATAAATAAGTTTGCCTACCAGACGTTTGTAATTCGTGGCATCAGATAGAAGAGGCGAGTCATCTATCCATGTTTTGTCTTCTCTAGCAGCCATGGGATACCGGGCCGGTTTGGCACCAGTCAATCCTGCCTCTCGTAGAAGATCAAGAGCATACTTCCGTTGGGAGAGAACTAACGAGTCGGGCTTCCGAGAGATTTCTATCCCCAAAAAGTATTTCGGGGAGCCCATATCCTTCGTGACCAGGTGTTGACTAAGGTGTTTCTTTGTCAAGTCCACCCCAGCCTGATCATCGCAGGTAAGAAAAATATCATCCACATATACAACCAAAACCACCAGTCCCGATGCGGTTTTGCGAATAAACAAGGAGTGATCGGCCGAGCTTCTTGCAAAGCCGATGGCAGCCACAATGCCACTGAACTTGTCGAACCATGCCTGAGGGCTCTGTTTTAGGCCATAGATGGGCTTCTTCAACTGGCATACTCGTGTCTCCCCCTGAGCAACATACCCAGGAGGTTGCTCCATATAGACGTCCTCTTGAAGATCCCCATAGAGAAAGGCATTCTTGATATCAAGCTGGGAAATAGCCCAATCCCTGTTGACGGCCACAAAGAAAAGAACCCGGATGGTGCTGAGGCGAGCAACCGGAGAGAAAGTATCAAAGTAGTCAACCCCATAAGTCTGAGTAAAGCCTTTGGCCACCAGCCGGGCCTTGTAGCGCTCCACAGTACCGTCTTGACGAAACTTCACAATAAACACCCAGCAACAGCCGACCACATCAGTACCCAATGGTGAAGAAACAAGGGTCCAGGTACCCCGTTTAGTAAGAGTGGCGATTTCCTCATACATGACATATTTCAAATGATGAATAACAAGAGCCACTTGGTAGGTGCGGGGAGTGGTAGTAGCCGAGATAGCCAAAGCAAAACACCTGCGAGAGGGAGTAAGCCAATCATAGGAAACAACTGCCACAAGCGGGTGTTGGGTACACACCCACACCCCTTTGCGAAGAGCAATGGGAAGATCTAGGTCAACTCGTGCCCAGTGACCGGAGCGTCCGTGGCAGAGAAACCTGGCCCAGGACTGGAGAGAGACGGCTGTGGAGATGAGGGGGGAGGTGGAGGGGGTATAACGGAAAGAGAAGGAGATGGAGGAGGAGATGAGATAGGAGTGGAGACGTCGATATGCGTGGAAGGAACAAAGAGAGATGGTGGAGAGTAAGAGACATTAGGAGGAAGAGGGGATTGAGGAGAGAAGTAGGATGCATTTTCGAAGAAGGTCACGTCCGCGGAGACAAACTGCTTGCGTAGAACGGGGTCAAAGCAACAATAGCCTTTTTGAGTGGTCGAGTAACCCAAAAAGACACACTTGGTGGAACAGGGGGAAATTGAAAGTCACACTAGTGTCAACTACCTTCACCTATGGGGGGGGGGATAGGTGATTTGCAGTCTTTTTGCGAAATTAAAAATTTACCTGCACAATAAAAGAAAACAAACAAAGCACAGAAAGACACAGGCAGTTATAGTGGTTCCCCGATTTAGGTACGTCCACTTTCCCCCTTCCACCTATCTCCCAACAAGGGACGACTCGGTCACTTCACCAACCGGATTGAAATCCAATTCTCACACTAATGGAAGGAACCCTTCCAACCGAAGGAGTCACCACTCCTCCACCACAGGTTGCACCCAACCCTTACGATGAGGAACCAACGTTCCTTTACAACAAAAGTAAAAATGAAATGTATAAAATACAAACTACTTTTGGAGCGCTAGGTGTCCCTCTTCGTTCGATGACGCGTTCTTGAAGAAGACGAAGAGTCCACGATCGTAGCTCTCACTTGGAAAGGATCTCCTCGAGATCGGAGGAAGCAAAGATTACGGCGACGATTCTTTCAAGATCGGCGGCAGCACAGATTGCGGCAGCGATTCTTTCGAGATCCAACCTTCGTAGCAAAGCTAGCAAGGTCTACCAATGGTCTTACTTGGATCGATCATCTCAATCGATTCGGAAGGGGAAGGTATTCCCGTTCAACAAATCAAGAGACAAAGAATCTCAAGATAGACACGTGAGACGCGTTGATTGGCTAAGTTTCTGTAGCCGGGAGATCAGAAAGAATCCACGATCGGCGGCGGCGACAACTTGATGCGCGGAGACGGAGGCAGAAGAGAATACTCGATCCGATAGGTCAAATCCGGCGGCCCTTTCTTTTCATATGTCTGGATTATCTTTACTGTTCAAAATACACGATTATATATACTGTAGGTCATCCTTTATGACCGTTGTGGGCCCCACCAAAAGTAGCCCTAAATCCGGTTCAAAACAGCGCCTGTACATTTGGTCCGGTCCAGCGCGCCAACGAAAATCGCCTAAGGCAAATTCGGCGGGAATCATTGGTGATTCTCGACGAATCGGCGAGAATCACTAATGATTCCCGTCGAATTCTACTTAGAAGAATTCTTAGCTGAATAGCTTGCCAACCGGAAAGAATCGTTGAGAGTCATCATCCATTCTCGACGAATCGTCGAGAATGCAGAGTCATTCTCGACGATTCGTCGAGAATCACTTAATGACTCTCGATGATTCTGACTTAGCGTGAGTTTTGCACGCATTGATTCAGCCGGGGGCAGACGGCGAGAATCGGCTAGTGATTCTCGACGATTCAGCGAGAATCACTAGTGATTCTCGTCGAATCGACGAGAATCACTTAATGATTCTCGTCGAATCTTACTTAGACGATTTTTCGTCTCTCTTCCCATGAGCTGGTCTTTGGCCCATCCTGGCTCCTTGTCTGCTCATGATTTATCACAGCCCTGTACTTGAAAATAAGTACACTCCAATAGAGAGAGTACACGTAAGCCAACACACTGATCTGCTCAACGAGAGATTACGTTGCGCAGACCCGTGTATATTGACCCACTGCACCCTGATATTGGTGTGTACTTAGTGTGGAATAACTGCAAGCACATCTTGATAGAAAATCATCAAATACATTATCTATTCACCTTAGCTTGTTCAGGGGCTTCTTCAAATCAGGTACATTGTGGATACAATACCCAACAATCTCCCCCTATTTGAAGAAGCCTAAACCCTACAAGCTAAGGTGAATAGGACATATGGGAATGAAAATCATAAACGAAGAATCCAGTTAAGAGAGAAATTCACTACCAATTTCTTGAGAGCATACTTGGTACTTAGAGCCATCTTAGCCTTAGCCTAGAGGGTAATCTCCCCCTTTTCGGCTTCTGCAAATCTGGGACTTCACTTGGAGCCACATGCTCCCCCTCAGATCTTACATCCATGCTCGAGCTTGAGTTCTTTGCTGATATTCCCCCTTGATCCAAGAGCCTTGAGCTGTATAGTCTTTACTCTTCATAGTTCAGCATGCCGAGTTCAGTTTTGAAGAGACTGAACTTTGCCTCATCTAAGGGCTTTGTGAAGATATCTACAACTTGCTTATCCATGGGGACATAGCAGAGAGATATGTCTTTGTTTTCCACATGCTCCCGAATGAAGTGATAACGCACTTCAATATGCTTCGTTCTGCTGTGCGACACAGGATTGTTCGCAATTGCTATTGCGCTCGAGGAGTCACAATACATTGGAACTTCTCTGAACTGCAGGTCATAATCTTTGAGCTGATTTCTGATCCATAGAAGTTGTGCGCAATAGCTGCCTGCTGAGATGTACTCAGATTCAGCCGTGGAGGTTGCGACACAATTCTGCTTCTTACTGTTCCAAGAAATAAGCCTTCTTCCGAGGAATTGACACGTCCCGGAAGTGCTTTTCCTATCATCCCTGCTTCCTGCAAAGTCAGCATCTGAAAAGCCTATCAGCTCGACATCATTGTTTCTTGGGTACCACAAGCCAAGATTTGGCGTACCTTTAAGGTATCTAAGAATCCACTTTGCAGCGACATAATGAGATTCCTTAGTGTTCACCTGATATCTGGCACAAATGCATATGGAAAACATAATATCCGGTCTACTAGCAGTAAGATAGAGCAGGGATCCAATTATGCTTCTATACTTGGTTTCATCAAAAGGTTTCCCTTTCTCATCCTTGTCTAGAGACACAGTGGATCCCATTGGAGTCCTCATAGAGGTTGCACTCTCCATTCCGAATTTCTTGAGGAGTTCATTTGTGAACTTCGTCTGAGAGATGAAAATCCCATCCTCAGACTGTTTCACTTGAAGTCCCAAGAAATACTTCAGCTCTCCCATACTACTCATTTCAAACTTCCCTTGCATAAGTTTGGAAAACTTCTTACAAAGGTTGTTATCCGTTGACCCGAATATTATGTCATCGACATAGATTTGCACCAGCAAAATCTTGCCTTTGACTTCCCTAAGAAACAATGTCTTATCTATTTTTCCTCTATAGAACTTGTTCTCAAGAAGAAAACTAGACAGAGTCTCATACCAAGCTCGAGGAGCTTGTTTTAAGCCAAATAGGGCTTTATTAAGAAAATAAACATGATTGAGAAATATAGGATTAACAAAACCTGGGAGTTGTGCGACATATACTTCCTCTTTCAGATTTCCATTGAGGAAAGCAGATTTTGCGTCCATTTAATAGACAGTGAATCCTTTGTGCGAAGCATACGCCAGGAACAATCTGATTGCCTCGAGCCTTGCCACTGGTGCAAAGGTCTGGTCGAAGTCAATCCCCTCCTCCTGTCTGTAACCTTGAGCCACCAGCCTGGCCTTATTCTTTATGATGACACTGTGTTCATTCAGTTTGTTTCTGAAGATCCACTTGGTGCTGATCACATTCTGGTTCTTTGGTCTGGGAATAAGCGTCCAGACGTTGCATCTTTCAAATTGATGCAGTTCATCTTGCATGGCCAATATCCATGCCGCATCTTTGTTCGCCTCGTCGAACTTCTTTGGCTCAACCTGTGACAGGAAACTAAGGTGCAAAATCTCGTTAATTGTACCTCTTCGAGTTCTGACACCGTCACAAGGATCTCCGATGATCTGATCTCTAGGATGATCCCTCACGTGTCGGAGCTCTAGGAGTCTGGCATCTGGAGCTGTGACATCTTCTCGGGCTTCTCTCTCTTCCAGAAGATTTTCTCCATCCTGCTCGTCAACTTCTCCAGCTGACGTCGAGGTGGAAACCTTGACGTACTTAGGAGTTGCATCTTTATCGGTCTCATCGAGACTTAGCTGTTCAAGTCTTGCACCTGCATCTTCAAGAATTCCACTGGAAGAATTGCTGTTAAACAAGCTTCCTTCATCAAATACAACATTAATGGATTCCTCTACCACTAGGGTTTTCTTATTAAAAACCCTATATGCCCGACTATGGCTACTATAGCCCATGAATATGCCTTCGAAGCATTTTTCACCAAATTTAGTACGTGGGTACTTCCCGTTATTGAGTACATAGCATCTGCAGCCAAAGATCCTTAAATAGGACATGGTTGGTTTCCTGCCTTTCAGTAGCTCATAAGGCGTCTTACGATGACTCTTGTTGATCAAGGCCTGGTTTTGTACATGACAAGCCGTATTGACAGCCTCTGCCCAGAAGTATTCTGGGAGAGAAGCGTCATTCAGCATTGTCGTGCAAGCTTCAATGAGCGTTCTATTTCTCCTCTCCGCAACTCCATTTTGCTGAGGAGTACGCGGGGAGGAAAACTCATGAAAGATACCATGTTCTTCACAAAATTCTGTCATAGCCCCAGACTCGAATTCTGTTCCATGGTCACTTCTGATTTTTTCCACTGAGCAGTTAAGTTCGTTCTGAATTTGCTTGACAAAACTCGTGAAGATGTCAAACGTATTTGACTTTCGTTTTAAGAAGAACACCCATGTAAACCGAGAGTGATCATCAACAATCACTAGCGTATAGGACTTGCCTCCCAAGCTATGAACTTGCACTAGACCAAACAAGTCCATATACAGAAGATAAAGACATCTGTAAGAGTCTTTGTCTGCAATGCCCTTAAAGGTAGCCCGAGTCTGTTTGCCCTTTTGGCACGCAGGATAGGGGCTATCTTTGATGCACTTAATAATGAGAGTATCCCTTACTAAATTTTTATAAAATAACATACTAATCGTCTTGAAATTAATATGTGCCAATCTCTTGTGCCATTGTTCACAAAGAGATGCACTGCCTTTTGCTACCAGGCATATAGGGGCTATCTTTGAAGTTAATACCGTCTCCGAAGAGGCACACGATATTATCAAGCATTTATCCTTGCAGAACTTAACGTCATATCCTTTGTCACATAATTGACTTACACTGATCAGGTTATGATTTAAACCTTCAACATAAGCCACATCGGTGATAGAGATTATTCTGTTGGAAATCATACCATAACCTCTAGTGACACCTCGATCTGATCCCCTAAAGATGACTTTGGGTCTATTTTCGACTAGAGAGTAGTCACGCAGCAGGCTTCTAGTCCCAGTCATACGCCGGGTGCATCTACTGTCTAAGTACCAGATTGGAGTTTTGGTGGCCTTTGGACATTCCTGCAAAACAGAATTAATTTCCCTTAGGAACCCAATCAAACTTGGATCCTAGATTCTTTGTTAGCACACTCCCCCTAGGATGGTTAACCCTACGAGTGGTCGGTCTCGCATTTCTAACTTGAGGAGTCTCGCTATATCTCGGATTAAACCAGCAATCCACGACAAAGTGACCAACTTTGCCACAGCACCAACAGTCAAATCTGTTGTACCTTTTCCTAGGCTCCTACTTCACCCTTGGAACGGTGGGTCCAGCCGGGGCCTTTGATCTGGAGGTGGAGCCATCATGATGACAACAGTCACATGATTTCTTCACCTTCTATTCCTTCAGTATAACAGGCTTGGCTTTTGGTGCCTACTTCCTATTATGGCTGCTAGAGAAGTGGCCATAATCCTCCACTTGGATTTCCTCATAAGGTGCCTTGAAGACACTCTCGCCAAAGTTGCGGGGGAAGGCCCAACCATCATACCGGCTCTTGGGCTTTTCAACAGAGGGCCGGAAGAAGTGGCCATAGGTTGACTAAAAGTCCTGTTCATTGCAGGGAAAGCCAGGCTTCCTGAATTCAACAGGGTTGAGTGGGGCCTTTCCCTTTTCTACAACAGAGGCCTTCTTAGCAGCCTTATTTTTCCTCTGCTTTTTTGTTTCTCCTGGATGATTTACCAGGCACACCCACATGCCCCAAGCCAGCCCCCTTAGCCTGAGCAGAGAAGGTATCAACCAGTGGAAGAACAGTCTTTGGCATAAAGAAGCTTTGGACAATCTTCCTTTCTGCCGCAAGGTGTTCTTCCAACTTATTGATTTCTTCCTGTTTAAGGTCAAGGAGACTTAGAGACTCTGAGTGCTTAGAGATCAGGTCCAGGTGCTCCTGTCGGAGAGAAATCAAGCTAGTGATCTCTTCCCTTAGGGAGACACCCTCGACCTTAAGGAATTTGACTTCCTTTTTCTGAGCCCTCAATCTCTTGCGGCATTCCTCGAAGGTGTTGAGCAGAAGCTCATACTTTTCGAGGAGCTCAGCTTCTCAGGCAGATGGGCTGTCCTTGAGATCATCATCAGGAGACTCATAGTCAGAGTCAGAGAGGGGGGTACGAGCTTTTACCTTCCCAGTGAATGGGGGGCATTCTCCTTCTGAGTCAGAGCAACCCACTAGCCCGAAGTAGGCTTCCTCATCATCACTAGAGTCTGAGGAATCAGATTCACTCAGTGTCTTTGGCTTCTTAGCGATGTAGCTTCTCACATTCTTTTTATCTCTCGAGGTTCTGTGATCCTCTCCCTTTCCCTTCTCTCTCTTGCCTTGATGACAGTCAGCCACGACATGTCCTGGCTTATTGCACCCAAAACAAATGATGTCAGTATGACGATGTTTGTTCGGTTTTGATTCATACCTATCGGAAGAATAATTCTTCTTCTGATTTCTGGAGGAGGAGACGTCTCTCTTTCTTTGATTCCTCATCTTGAGGAACTTCTTGAATTCTCGGGTGATGAGGGAGAAGTCTTCTTCAGACAGCTCTGAGCCGGAGGAGCATGGCTCGGAGTCTTCCTCCTCATCCTTTTTCCACAAACGGGACGAGGCAGCACCCTTGCCTTTCCTGGAGTGAATGGATTTTAGGGCCGCAGTCTTTTCTTTTGCTGCGGCTTTCTCGACTTCTTCTTCTACTTTCCTCGTGTTCAGCTGAAGCTCATAGGACATAAGCTTCCCAAATAGTATCTGAGGATCAGTTTCTGCTAATTTGCCAAACTCTCGGATGATGCAGATTTTCGTGTCCCATTCCTTAGTAAGGGACCTAAGGAATTTATCATTCAGTTCACCATCAGTGAACACACTTCCATATCCCTTTAGGGCATTGACGATCTTGAGGAAATTCTCGAAGGTAACTCCGATCTCTTCCTTGGGCCCTTGCCTGAAGGCCTGATATTTCTGGTTTAGGAGGGATATCCGATCATCCCTCACTTCATCTGTGCCCTCCATCAGAATAATCAGGCTGTGCCAGATATCCTTGGCTGTCCTGTAGTTGCAGAAGTTCTGCATCATGGAGTCATCGACTGCGCTGACTAGAATGTTCTGTGCCTTCTTGTCAAGTCCGACCAGCACCATCTCGTCCTTGTCCATTTCAGAAAGCTTCTTTGGCACCATTTTGGTAGGATCAATGGTGGAGGCCTTAGTGGGAATATAAGGTCCCTCCTCCACGATCATGAAGAGTCGAGGGTCGACTGCTTCCATGTAAAATCTAATACTTTCCTTCTAGATAGGAAAGTTTAGCATGGTGCACACTGGGATCTTACCTGAGTACTTGAGTCCGTCCATAGTAGATATCTGCCTTCTTCTTGACACTAGTGGCAGGAACTTACTCAAGGTGTTAACCTTTTTGATGAGTAACCTCCCTCTGATACCACTTGAAAGTCACACTAGTGTCAACTACCTTCACCTATGGGGGGGGGGGATAAGTGATTTGCAGTCTTTTTGCGGAATTAAAAATTTACCTGCACAATAAAAGAAAACAAACAAAGCACAGAAAGACACAGGCAGTTATAGTGGTTCCCCGATTTGGGTACGTCCACTTTCCCCCTTCGACCTATCTCCCAACAAGGGACGACTCGGTCACTTCACCAACCGGATTGAAATCTAATCCTCACACTAATAGAAGGAACCCTTCCAACCGAAGGAGTCACCACTCCTCCACTACGGGTTGCACCCAACCCTTACGATGAGGAACCAACATTCCTTTACAACAAAAGTAAAAATGGAATGTATAAAATACAAACTACTTTTGGAGCGCTAGGTGTCCCTCTTCGTTCGATGACGCGTTCTTGAAGAAGACGAAGAGTCCACGACCGTAGCTCTCACTTGGAAAGGATCTCCTCGAGATCGGCGGCAGCAAAGATTGCGGCAGCGATTCTTTCAAGGTCGGCGACGACACAGATTGCGGCAACGATTCTTTCGAGATCCAACCTTCGTAGCAAAGCTAGCAAGGTCTACCAACGGTCTTACTTGGATCGATCGTCTCAATCGATTCGGAAGGGGAAGGTATTCCCGTTCAACAAATCAAGAGACAAAGGATCTCAAGATAGACACGTGAGATGCGTTGCTTGGCTAAGCTTCTGTCGTCGGGAGATCAGAAAGAATCCACGATCGGCGGCGACGACAACTTGTTGCGCGGAGACAGAGGCGGAAGAGAATACGCGATCCGCTAGGTCAAATCCGGTGGCCCTTTCTTTTCGTATGTCTGGATTATCTTTACTGTTCAAAATACACGATTATATATACTGTAGGTCATCCTTTATGACCGTTGTGGGCCCCACCAAAAGTAGCCCTAAATCTGGTTCAAAACAGTGCCTGTACATTTGGTCCGGTCCAGCGCGCCAACGAAAATCGCCTAAGGCAAATTCGGCGGGAATCATTGGTGATTCTCGACGAATCGGCGAGAATCACTAATGATTCCCGTCGAATTCTACTTAGAAGAATTCTTAGCTGAATAGCTTGCCAATCGGAAAGAATCGTTGAGAGTCATCATCCATTCTCGACGAATCGTCGAGAATGCAGAGTCATTCTCGACGATTCGTCGAGAATCACTTAATGACTCTCGACGATTCTGACTTAGCGTGAGTTTTGCACGCGTTGAGTCAGCCGGAGGCAGACGGCGAGAATCGACTAGTGATTCTCGCCGATTCGACTAGTATCGAATCTTACTTAGACGATTTTTCATCTCTCTTCCCGTGAGCTGGTCTTTGGCCCATCCTTGCTCCTTGTCTGATCATGATTTATCACAGCCCTGTACTTGAAAATAAGTACACTCCAATAGAGAGAGTACACGTAAGCCAATACACTGATCTGCTCAACGAGGGATTACGTTGCGCAGACCCGTGTATATTGACCCACTGCACCCTGACATTGGTGTGTACTTAGCGTGGAATAACTGCAAGCACATCTTGATAGAAAATCATCAAATACATTATCTATTCACCTTAGCTTGTTCAGGGGCTTCTTCAAATCAGCTACATTGTGGATACAATACCCAACCGAAATCTTGTCACGGGTAGCAGACGGAGCAAGCACAAAAGCCGTACACCCAAAAATGCGGAGAGGGAGAGGAAATGGTTCCTTGTCCGGGTAGAGAATGGAGAAGGGGGTCTGGCCGTGGAGAATCGTAGAGGGAAGGCGATTGATGAGATAACAGGCGAGGAGAACATCATAACCCCAGTAGGAGTGAGGTACCTGCATCTGCGTCATAAGAGTGCGAGCGACATCGAGGAGATGTCAGTTTTTACGCTCCGCCACCCCATTTTGTTAGGAGGTGTAAACACAGGTGGTGCATGGATAAGGCCATGTTGCATACAAAAGGAGGAAAACTCATGACTAAGATATTCCTTAGCATTATCAGAGCGTAAGATTTTAATAGAAATGTAAAACTGAGTTTTAATCATATAATAAAAGGATTTCCATACAGAAAGGAGTTCAGAGCGATCTTTTAAGAGATATACCCAGGTACATCTAGAAAAATCTTCAATAAAGGTTACAAAGTAAGAACTACCCCGACAACCGGTGAGAGTAGGAGCAGGACCCCAGACATTAGAATGAATGAGATCAAACGGGCCAGAAGAGCCATGACCTTGCTTCGGCGGGAAGGAGGAGCGATGATGTTTGCCAAGCAGGCATGCATCACAGTTGAGTGGAGGACTGATAGTAGGTAAGTGGGGAAGAAGCTGATGAAGAATCCGAGGAGGAGGATGTCCAAGGCGAAGATGTCATTGAAGCAGATCTGTAGAAGAGGAGGAGAAGGCAGACAGAGCGAAAACGTTGTACGGGAAGTAGAGGCTGCCGCTCTCAGTCCCAGTAGCAATCGTCCGTTGGGTCCTCGGGTCTTGAAAAGAGCAAGAAGTTGGAGTGAATAAGACAGAACACTGAATTTGCTTGCATAAAGTAGTAACAGATAATAAGTTGCAAGGGAACTTCAAGACATAGAGGGTGTCCAGCAAGAGAAGCGACGGGGTGACTTGAACCACGCCCGTCCCATGAACCAGGGAAGGTGAACCATCCGCAACAAGAACTGGCGGCAACCGATCATGCGTTTCTAGGAGAGAGAAGCATTGAGGATTGCCGGTCATGTGATTTATAGCACCAGATTCAATCAACCACTTACCTTGGGTAATGACATGGGCACTACCTGAAGTGGTGGCCATAGAGGCAGACAGCCGAGAGGAGGCAGAGGTAGAGATATCAGAATTGTTCATAGAGAAACACACTAAACCGCGCGAGTAGAAGCAAAGTCGCGCGGATAGAAAGTGAGAAGGCCACGAGGACAAAAGAGGAGGCCGCGACGGAAAAGAAAGAAACCGCAGTGGGCTAAGAGAAGAAGAAGTTGCAACGGTCACGGTGTCAGCACACCAGCGGCAAGAAGGGCCACGGCCAGGAAGCAGACCAAAGTAAAGGGACAGAGGTCGCATGAACTGTGAAGAGGTCGTGCGAACTAGAAGAGGAAGGAAGCAGAGAACGGCAAGAAGACCAGACCGCGGCAAGCCGAACAGATCGCGGCGACAAGCGAGAAGCGGTCAAACAGAAAGAGACCGCAAGAGAATGAGAAACCAAAGAGGATTTGACGAAAGCCGTAGCGGACAGTCAAGGAGAATGCAGCGGTCAATGTGACAACACACCAGCGGCCAGAGAAGCCACGACCAAACTGCGTGACTAGAGAAGCGGAAGGGAAGAAGTCGAGCGGCTAGAAAGCAGCTCGCGCGAACAGAAGAAAGAGAAGACCGCGTGATTAGAGAGAAGCCCGCGGGAAGACAAACAAGGCGAACAAGGCTAACAGGTCGCGACAACAGGTCGCGGAGACTAAAGAAGAGGTCGCGACGACTAAGCACAGGTCACGGCGAGAAGAAGAGGTCACACACACAAAAAGAAATGACAAGGAGAGGAAGAAGCAGCGCGAACAAGGCGTAAGCAGGCGGAAGAAACAAGTCGCGAGGCTAGGTCGCGAGAAGAAGAAGCAAGTCGCGTGGACAGGTCGCGCGGTCAGAGAAGGCACAAAGAATCAGGAGTAGATTGAGTCCTCTGATACCATGTAAGAAACGAACAAAAAAATAAACTGGAAGTGGTATAACAAAATTTTTATTATCTGAAAAAGGTAAACTTTACAAAGGTATGACCTCCCTTTTATAAAATGGAGGAGAGAGGAGAGAGTACAAATAGACAATGTGGGACTAAAAAATTACAGTATTGAGCGGCTAGAAAATAAAGAGACCGAACAGGCCGAACGGTTAGACAGTTGGGCTAACCATTCGGCAACTCCAGAAGGAAGAGACCAAGCTGCAGTAGGAGACCTCCAGACCGCCCGGTCTCCAAGATGCCAGAGGTAAACTGCCAGACCGCTCGGTCCACAAACAACAACAGTCTGGATGACAAACTGCTGGAGAGTAACTGCTAGACTGCGCGGTCTAAAACCTGCCAGACTCAGACCGCCAGACAGCTCGGTCTCATACTTCAACAATGAGGAACGCTGGCACTAACTCCCCTTTTTGGATTGTGAAGCCAGTCCTTGGTGGACAGTATGGCTATTGTGAGCTGCGGGCTCTTAAAAGGCTTCATGCCGAACGGACAAGGGGATGCCAACCCGCGTTAGTCTAGACATTGAACTGGCGATTTGAGCAACGAGCAAGGGTTGAACTATATCCGCGTTATGGTTGTTTGACATGAGTGCCTGGGATATTGGCGTTTGTCAAATTCACATAATGAGAGTCTTAGGCCTGCGCGCCATTAAGACTAAAGTCTCCGGCTATAGGCTATGGAACATAATGCTCAAACTTTACCGTTGGGCTTTGGACCCTTGAACGGTGGTGGGACCCTGGTTTTTCGGTACACCAAGAATGTGCCCTGAGTGCGCGGAGTGTCGGGACGCGTGGTAAACGTTTGTGATATATTGATTGTGCGTGAGTGCACATTGTGTGATATATCTGTTTGTGAAATGCTATGCCTACAGGGAAGGAATACCACTGCCCCGGGAAAGGGGTAGGGTCATTATAAATTGGTCAGCTGAATGCTGACCATTGCCTTGTTTGCCACCATCATGGTGGGATGTCCTTGTGCAGGTGCTGGAAAGCCGAGCGGGAAATAGCGGGCTGAAGCCCCTGCTGTTGCTGCTAGCCCTCGTAGGCTGAGCGAAGAACTTTATTATTTTCATGTGTGGCCGGCCAGCATGCTGATGTTTATAATCCACACTTGTGAAGCTTAACTGTAAGGACTTAAGGCCAAACTTTTGTGTATTTGGTGTACATTCCTTTGGAGTTATATATAAATGTGGTTGTTTATATATAGTGGACATTCGTGGCTGTTGAGTTCAATATTAACTTTAAATCTTCCGCTAGTATGCTCTGAGTTTGGATGCAAGTATATTTTGATATTAAATTGTCTGGAGTTCTTTTGTTCTTCTTCTCTAGTTTCATCAAAGGAAATGTGGACAGATTCTTCTATTTTTAGAGTAGTTTTATTATAAACCCTATAAGCTTTACTGATCATGGAGTATCCCAGAAATACCCCTTCATCAGCTTTTGCTTGAAATTTTGCTAGATATTTCTTGTCATTATTATGAATGTAACAAGTGCAACCAAAAACTTTAAAATAGTATACTTTAGGTTTCTTCCCTTTGAGAAATTCATAGGGAGTCTTGCCCTTCAGTTTATGTATTAGACTTCTATTCAACACATAATTGGAGGTGTTCACTGCCTCAGCCCAAAAGGATAGAGGTAGGTGAGCATCTGTCAATACTGTAGTTGCAGATTCAATGAGGGTTCTATTTTTCCTTTCAGCTACCCCATTTTGTTGAGGAGTTCTAGGAGCTGAGAAAGTATGTCTGATCCCTTCACTTTGACAGAACTCTTGCATGAGAAGAGAATCAAACTCTGTCCCATGATCACTTCTGATCAGGGCAATGTGAGTGTTGAACTCAATCTGAATGCATTTGAGAAACTCTAACAAACACTTAAAGTTATCAGACTTCTTCCTCAGAAAGAATACCCATGTGAATCTTGAGAAGTCATCTACAATCACTAAAGTATAGGATTTCCCTCCTAAGCTTTGTACTGTAATGGGTCCAAAAAGATCCATGTGTAACAGATACAAAATCCTAGGTGAATCACTCTTGTTGATTGATTTAAAGCTATTTTTAGTTTGCTTGCCTAATTGACAAGCCTTGCAGAGTCCTTCCTTCTTGTAGGGGCCAGAAGGCAGTCCTCTGACAAGGTTGTCCTTGGATAGCCTAGTAATGGTTCTAAGGTTAACATATCCTAGTCTCTTATGCCATAGAATATTAGGTCTAGATATGGAATTAAACAGGCAAATATCTACCTTAGATGAATGGAAGTCTACTAAGTAAATGTTACCTTTCCTGTTACCTGTCAACACAGTTGTGTTTTCTTCTGACTTGATCTTGCATATTTCTTTGTTGAAAGTCACTTGATATCCTTCATCACACAGCTGACTAATGCTTATCAGGTTGTTCTTGAGTCCTTCAACATAGGCTACTTTCTTGAAGGTGACTGTCCCAATTTGGACTGCACCATATCCTTTTGTTGTTCCAAAGTTTGAATCACCAAAGATTACTTTGGGTCCAAGCTTGGATTTAAAGGATGTGAAGTTGTCCTTGTTCCCTGTCATGTGCTTTGAGCACCCACTATCCAGATACCATAGCTGGTTTGATGTTGGATAGGTCTTCACCTATATATATAAGAATTCACATATTTTTGACCCAGTTTACCTTGGGCCTAGGTTGATAACCTTTAAATTCAAAAATAAAAGACATCCCCGGTTGACTCTTATAACCTTCAGGATGGTATCTCCTAGGAGGTATTATCCATCCAGTATAAGGATTAAAGCATTGGGATGAAGCACTTCTAGGATTGAATTGAGATTTGCCTCTGAAAGAAGGTTCAAAGCTCTGAACTCCGTTCGACGATCGTCGAGCTGAGTTCGACGATCTTGGGTAAAATCGTCGAGCTCCGTTCGAAGATCGACTGTGAGAGAGTTTAGAGTTCAGGAATCGTTGAGCTGAGTTCGATGTTTTAGCCTGAGATCGTCGATCTCTGTTCGACGATCGTCGACCTCTGCTCGACGTTTTCTGTTGAACTTTGCTTTTCTTAGGTAGATCTGAATTCTTCCTAGCTACCTCTATAACACCCTTCCCTTTATCAGAAATAAATTTGATTGGGGTTGTTAATACTATGGGTTGGCTAGATGAAGCACCCAAGCCCAGTGTACTATTTAATCTTGAGTTAACTGTGCTTGTGATGTCCATTAATTTGATACTTCTCCCATTAAGGGATTCTTCAAATTGCTTGGCCTTGGATAGTTCACTCTTCAGTGAAGCTATCTCCTCTCTATAGCATTCTAACTCTTCAGAGAGTTTGAGGTTCTCTGATTTTAAAGTGCTATACTCAGACAGTTGTTTTCTGAGGGAAGTGATTTCCTTCTCAGACTCCAACAGATCTAGGCATAGTACTTTAAACTCATGTTTAAAGTCCTCAGAACTGAAATCAAATGAATTGATTACCTGATCTTCTTCTAGTTGAGCTTCTGAATCTGATTCTGACTCTTCTGCTTCTGAATCTGTTTGAGAGGCATTGATAGCCATCATGCAAAATTCCTTTTCATCAGCATCATCCTCATCATCACTGGAGCTGGATGAGGCTTCAGAGTCCTCTTCAGTTTCACTCCATGTCTCAGTAACAAATCCCTTCCTTGTATGTTTGTTCTTGCTGGAGGAGGGTTTGTCTGAGCTGTTCTTTCTGAAGCCTTTCTCCTTTCTTCTTTCTCTTCTATCTTTCTTATCCTTGTTCTTGTTTTCTGGACAGTCAGACACAATATGGCCTGGTTTTCTACAACCAAAACATATAATTTCTTTATTATTATTTGATTTATCATACCTTGGCTTATCATGTCCCTTGTATGATCTCTTTCTGAAGTCTTTTCTGGCCATTTTGTAGAATCTTTTGGCCAGTAGACTTAGGAACTCATCATTTCCTGTAGCTTTATCTTCAGGCTCCTCTTCTGTAGCTTTGAAGGCTATGGTCTTCTCTTTCCTTGTGACTGGAGAAGTAGCCTTTTGTTCTTCTTCTCTATTTTTAATGAGCAGCTCATAAGATTTGAGCTTGCCTAGGAGAGCTTCAGTGGTAATCTCATTTAGACTTCTGACATCTTTGATTGGCCAGATTCTTGAATCCCAAGTGCTGGGGAAGCACATTAGGTTTTTGTCATTCAGCTCAGTCAATGAGATTTCTTTATCCAGAGTCTTTAACTCATTGACAATCAGACTTAGTCTATTGTACATGTCAGCCACTGATTCAGCTTCTCGCTTTTTGAAATTCTCATATTGGCTTATAAGATGGGATCTCCTGTCTTTCCTTTCATCAGCAAATCCTGAGACAATTTCAGAGAGCTTGTCCCAAATTCCTTTGGATGAGTTGTATTCAGCTACCTTCTGAAATATCTCATCAGACATTATCTGAGCTAAGATGTTCATGGCCTTGGCATCTGTAGTCTTCCACTTTTTTATTTCAGCATCTGTTCCTGAAGGAGGTGGAACAGCATTTGTACTTGAGCTTGCTGGTGGACTTAGGCACACTGTCAAAACAGAATTAAATATGTCTTCATCAATAGAGTTCTTGTAAAGTCTAATCCTTGCTTTTCAAAGTGCAAACTTGGATAGATTGCACACTGGAGGCCTGGTGCTTGCATAATCTTTGTTCTGTGCCATGTCTTTATATAAAATTAAATATAATGAAAATAACCCTCTTAAAAGATTGATCTTATCAAGGATCTTTTGATTCGGGTGTTAGCCTGTATGAACAACCAACCTGTCTCTGATACCAATTGAAAGTGAGACAAAGATCTATCTCAACTCTAGAGGGGGGGGGGGGGGGGTGAATAGAGTATTTTTAAAATCACTTTACAATTTAAACAAGCAAAACAATTAAGATTTAATTTATGTATAAGTGTAAGGTGCCTTGCTATATAATTTAAAACTAAGACAGCAAAAAGAGAATCACAGCACACAGCAAAGAAAAATACTCAAGCAACCAGAAGACACAAGGAGCTATAGTGGTTTCCCAAAAACCTGGGTACATCCACTCTTCTACCACCCTTGGTAG
The DNA here is from genome assembly GCA_039513925.1 of Platanthera zijinensis. Lineage (NCBI taxonomy): Eukaryota > Viridiplantae > Streptophyta > Magnoliopsida > Asparagales > Orchidaceae > Platanthera > Platanthera zijinensis. The sequence continues at coordinate 15,860,355 of CM077084.1, forward strand.
GAATCCACTGCAGGAAGGGTTGATCAGGTGTCCTGGGCACCAATGAGCTTTTGATAAGGTGCTCAAAAACCAAACTAGATTTTTTGATCAGGTGTCTTGCCACCACTGAGTTTTGACAAGGTTCTCAGAACCAGAATCAAAACTTTTGAAGGGAGTTTTGGTAACCCTTTTACAGCAGGAAAGAAAAAGGAAAAGAGCGAAGTTGTCTTCTCTGTCTCAATCAAAGAGAGAAGTACAAGTGGATTGATTATGTTGTCAAAGCTCCCCCTGAGATGTAGACTTGTTCAGGAGTGGGAGCTTTGCTTCAGGGTGATAGGTCTTCAGAAGCTTCAGATCTCCAGCAGAAGATGGTTTCAGCAGAGGCTGAGAAAATTGAATTGTCTGGAGTCCTTGTGATGAAGCTATGATCACTTTTTCAGTATGCCAAAATGTTCAACTGATTCTTCAGGATTGATCACTTTATTATCTGTCACTATAAGTTTTTTTGTTGTTGTGCTATATATGTGGCTGACTGGAGAGAAAGGAGAAGATCTTATTCTCTGAAGATTCCTTGTCTAAGATAGCCTTTAACAGACATTAAATGTCCTCCATAAAAGTCTTGTCTTCTAGAGGAAAGTCCAATAAACATTCTCAAAAAGAATTCCTTGAAACTTGCTCCAGAATAAAGGAAAACGGCTGGCAGATCTCTTGAAATAAATGCTGAGATAATTTGAAAAATATTCCAAAGTCTGACTGAATTTGAATCCTTAAAATCGTTTATCTCTCAGGAAAAACGTCGATCTGAGCTCTACGATCGTCGACCTGAGCTCAGAGATTGGAATGAAGATCAGACAGAAAACGTCGACTTGAGCTCGAAGATCGTCGACCGGAGCTCAGCAACCTGAAGGACAAGCCGAAGACAGATCGTCGATCTGAGCTCGAAGATCGTCGACCGGAGCTCGACGATTTAGCAGAGTTGAGCTCAGAGAGCGTCGAACGGAGTTCGACGTTTCGTCGACCTAAGCTCGACGATAAGTGTCTTTGCCTCAGCTTTTAAGTCTGATTCCTTGAATGGTCCTGGGGGCAGCTTCAAACCTAAATTCTAAGCCCTAAACACATTCTAATGTTGACCTTTTTAACTATACATCTAGGTCAAACTGGTTTCCTAAGACAAACATAGTGATCCTTGCCCAAATTAGTAATAGGGTGTTCCAACAATTTTCATGTGTGGCCGGCCTGCATGCTGATGTTTATAATCCACACTTATGAAGCTTAACTGTAAGGCCTTAAGGCCAAACTTTTGTGTATTTGGTGTACATTCTTTTGGGGTTATATATAAATGTGGTTGTTTATATATAGTGGACATTCATGGCTGTTGAGTTCAATATTAACTTTAAATCTTTCGCTAGTATGCTCTGAGTTTGGATGCAAGTATATTTTGGTATTAACCTGTAACCTCACCGCCTGTTTGTGGCATATAGTGTAGGGCCCCGGCCGAACCTTCTTTTATATGTTATTTAACGGATGAGGTTGTTACACAAACTATATTTTATCATAACAAACTTGAGGATTTCATGAAAAGTATTAAGAGTAGGTTCTTGCCTGAGCATCTGTAGTTGTCCCCTACACGACGTGACATCACGGTGCGTATTTTCTCTCACTCTGATATATATTATTTAATGCTGAGAAAATGTGGGTTGTGACAGTTTGTGTCAGAATGAGGTTTGTTTGACAAGTTAGTCAAACATCTATCTATGGTAAAGTTTTAGTTGTCTTGTCTCATTGCATACACACATCGATGTGTCATTAGTATGTCTTGGCTGAAGCATGAACACTACACTCATAAGCATGACAAGAAGCATATTATATAGTATGTAATGCATAATATGTGTTTGTATATGGATTCTCATGAGAAGCAACATGTGACTGTTATGTAGTATGAGATGCATAACAATCATCATATGGATGCCCATTAGATTCTATTTTTGTTACATGTGATATTATGTAGTATGAGATGCATAATATTTTATGTGTACGCCGCTCATAACATGTATTGAGGCCTTTATTAGAATGCATAGCTCTACATACATAACATAACATAGCATGAGCACACGTGCCAAGTTAAGATCTGCATGATGACACATGTACACACATGGTTTTAAAACAAAGAAATAAGAATTCATGCATTCCTATTATATGCACATGAGTCAATAGGACGATGATGTATCATCCTAAGTTAAAGCATTATGAAAATCCTAGAGCAAGGTAGAAGCAAGAGCAAGTATCTTTACATGTATGGTCTGAATTAAGTTGAGTAGTTCTAGCATTAAGCTAGGTTTTGATGAATTATTCGTTGTATTATTAGGAATGCCGCTTAAGCGTATTGTGATGAAGTCGACTCCCCAGTCTGAGGGTGAGTCGTCGGGTGCGCAGAGTGAGGCTGTAATTGAAGGGTTGTGGCAGGGCAATGAGGCCCTATCAAGGCAGATGGTTGTCATGCAATCACAAATTTATGCATTACTAATTGCCATCTCAGGGCAGCAACCTGTGGTGTAGAACCCTACGGTGGGATAGTCTGTACATGTTCCTCCTGCTCTTCTGGTGCCTCCAGTTCTGCTACCATCAAAGATGAATTTCATTTTGCACTTCCAGCGATTAAGACCTCCTACCTACTACGGGAGAGCCAATTTCATGGCTCTAGATGATTGGATCATTGCTATCGAAGAGATGTTTTTGTATTCGGGGATCTTTGCGGACCAAAATGTGATGGTTGCCGCTTACCAACTAAAGGGACTTGCTAAGAGCTGGTGGATCCGAGAGAAAGGGAGCCCCTCAGAGGGGTGTTCGTGGGAATCTTTCAAAGAGATATTGCTCAAGAAGTTTCTGCCATCGGTCAAGCAAGACCGACTGATGAACAACTTTTTGCACTCAAAGTAGAGACATCTCACGATTAATGAGTATGGGATAGAATTCAGAAAGTTGATCAGGTTTGCTCCAGATTTAGTAGCCTCTGAGGCAGGTAGGGTGAAGCAATTTCTGGGAGGACTTCGTAGCAACATCCAGTAGTTGACTAGTGCATACAGATTAGAGATTTATGTTGAAGCAGTAGAAACTGCTCTGAAAGTCGAGGCTATCAACAATGCAAAGAATCGTGGGATGCAGGAAAGGAAGGACAAGATAAAGTCTGAAGACAGTAGAAGCTCTCGGGCATCTGGCCCTACTTCGAAGAAAGGAAGCAAAGAAGCGTGTAGTTTCTATGGCCAGCCAGGTCATCCCTTTGAGAAGTGTTTCAAGAGGTTGGGAGAGCATAAGCAGTATCACGTGCTTGCAATTCAGAGCGGACCTAAAGGAGACCTGGTTTGTGCCTCATGTAAGCAGAAGGGGCACGATATTGCTCATTATTAGTCAAAGGAAAAGGTCTGCTTCCAGTATGGGCAGAAAGGGCATTTGAAGTCTAGGTGCCCGATATCTTAGCCTCCGCTGCAACCAGTTCTACTTCAATCCTTGTCGACGCCGCAGCATCTGGATAAAGGGAAGGGTAAGTTTAATGTGGTGACCATGGAAGAAACGCAGACTTCCACCCAATTGATCTCAGGTTAGATGCTAAACTAGTTCTTAGCTTTCAGTTATGTCTTCGATGTTGATTTAGCTAGTTGCATGTACGATTTTATATGGGAGTTGAAGGTAAAGAACCATTGGGCACGCGTTATTTTTTATTCTGGTGTTACCCACTCGTTCGTGCTAGGACTTTTTCAGAACGTCATCGTTTGAATCTCGATCAAGTTGGCGATTTGTTTCGCATTAAGTTTCCTTCTAGTGACTCGGTGGTGTCGGATCAGGGAATCCAGAGTTATCATATCATTTTGGGTGACTTCCTATCTTTTGCCGATCTGAAGGTGCTAGACTTGGAGTACTTCGATGTGATTTTGGGCATGGACTGGTTGTCTAGATATGATGTTGTTATCCAATGCAAGGTAAAGCATTTGTACTTCAAGACGGACAACGACCACCCCATGAGTGTGTATGGTTTTCCGCGCTAGGATTCCCCGATTATTTCTTCGGTATGTGCTCGGAAAATCTTAGATTCCGATTGTTTTTCTCACTTGGTTTTTATTTTGGAAACGGTTAGTAGTTTGCCGGGCATCGAGGATATCTTTGTGGTGTGTGAGTTCCTCGAAATTTTTCCAGTTAGTCTCCCTCGTCTTCCGCAAGAGAGAGAAGTGGAATTTGTTATTGATCTTGAGTCAGGTACTCGCCCTGTTGCTAAGGCACCGTACCATATAGCCACGCGTGAGTTGGAAGAGTTGCATACCCAGCTAGATGAACTGCTATAGTGTGGATTTATTAGGCCAAGTTCTTCTCCTTAGGGTGCTCCCGTCTTGTTTGTGAAAAAGAAGGATGGTTTTATGAGATTGTGCATTGATTATAGAGAGTTGAATAAGGTAATCATCAAGAACAGGTATCACTTGCCGCGAATAGATGATTTGTTTGATCAGTTGTGTGGTAGTAAGGTGTTCTCGAAGATTGATCTTCGTTCAGGCTACCATCGGCTAAGAATCCGTGAGTCGGATGTTCAGCGAACCGCTTTTCGTTCCCGACATGGACATTTTGAGTTCTTGGTAATGTTCCTTGGACTGACAAATGCACCCTCTACTTTTATGGACATGATGAATAGAGTGTTTAAAGATTTCCTTGATCATTTTGTGGTCGTTTTCATTGACGATGTTCTGGTATATTCCCGGAGTGTTGAGGAGCATGCCCAACACTAGCGTTTAGTTCTGTCTACTTTAAGAGAGCATAAGTTGTATGCAAAGTTGAGTAAGTGCGAGTTTTGACTTACTCAAGTGTTATCTTTGGGTCATATTGTGAATAAAGATGGAATTGTTGTTGACCCAGAAAAGAAAGTTGTGTGATGGATTGGAAAAGACCTACTACACCCAAGGGGATAAGAATCTTTCTAGGATTAGCAGGCTATTATAGAAGGTTTGTGAAATGATTCTCTGTTTTTACCGCACCTCTGACTAAGCTTAAGCAGAAAAACACAACATTTGTGTGGAGCGATGGGTGCGAAGGAGCCTTTTAGGAATTGAAAAAGAGATTGTGCACTGCTCTAGTGTTGACTTTACCTACTGAAGGGGTGGAGTATACTGTTTATATGGATGCATTGCACGTCAAGCTTGGATGCGTCTTATTGCAAGAAGGAAAAGGGATTGTGTATGGGTCTAGGCTATTGAAGGTTCACGAAAAGAATTATCCTACATATGATTTGGAGTTTACGGCAGTGATCTATGCCCTGAAGCTTTGGATACATTTGTTGTATGACGCGATGTGCACGATTTACACAGACCATAAGAGCTTGAAGTATGTCTTCACTCAAAAGGATTTGAATTTGTGCCAGCGCAGATGGTTGGAGTACGTCGCGGATTATGATGTCGATATCCTTTATCATTCGGGCAAAGCTAACGTGGTAGTCGACACCTTGAGTAGAAAGACTGTATAAATCTTTAACCTTTCTTTATAATCCTTGGAAGAGGAGTTCTTATTAATGAACATAACTGTTGGGAGTAACGACTGTAACGCCCCCGAATTTTCGATGATTTATTTAAATCCTTTTTCGGCGTTACGTGGACGTTTTCCGTCTCGAGCCGTTGTTAGAGTACCTCGTTAGGTGTTCTTAGAGGTTTAGCCTGTTTGCGGGTTTCCCCAGCTAGCCGGTGTCTGTTTTGGAGACCCGGTTGAGCCTCTCAGGGAATTCTCGTGTTTTGGCTTCGGGCGAGGTTAGCTCGAGTTTTGTTCGTCGGAAGTCGTTTTTGACTTCGCCGTTGTTCTCGTAGCCCGGGTTTTTAGCTACGGTGCGATTTTGGTCGAAATCCGAGGACGTCGCGTTTTCGCGTCGTTTTGGCGGTAGTTAATTTGTGCGAGTCGTCATTTCTTTTCTATGACGGCATGTCTCTTGGCGCATGTGTCGCGTGGCGCGCGACTCGTGCGAGCCGGTGTGGTTTATTGTTTGGTGTGCGTGTTGTACGTGTGAGGTTAATTATAATTGCGCGTGCGTGCCGGTAATTTTGTACGTGCTCGTGCGCGCGTGTGCGTGCGCGCGGGGTTGAGTATGTGTGCGCGAGCGCGTGTTTTTAGGCGTGTTTATGTTTTATTAGTGTATTTTAGTGTATGTATGTATATACGTATTTGGTTTTGATTTTGTTATTAGTTATAGGTTATATATATAGCATAAATTTTAGTTTAGTTTTATGGGTTTAATTATGTTAGTTTTACTTAAGTTTTATTTTAGGTATTAAACCCCCCCCCCCCCCCCCCTCTCACCCGTGAACCAGCAGCCCCCCCCCCTTTTTCGTTTTTTTATTTCTTCCTGTGCGAGCTCCCGACCCGAGCGGAAGGAGAGAACGGCGAGCCCTAGCCGCACCTTCCGCCGCCCGCCGCCGGCCGCTCCGGCCTCCCCTTTCCGATCCGAGCCCGGATCCGCGTTCCCCTCGCCGAGAGCTTCGAGCCGAGGTAGTCTATTCGTCATTCCTCCATGTTTTTCATTTGGATTCGTTTTGGATTTTTTCGTTGTTTTGGAATTTATTGTTCTCCTTTCTTGATTAGTTGCACTCTTAGGTTATATTTTGGTGCTTTTGGTGAATTTTGGGAGCTTCCGGAATTTTTGGGCGTCCGCCATAGCGCCGTTGTGCTGGCGAAATTTTCGGTGATTTAGCAAGGCAAGTGTTTCTCCTCTTTTCGCCGTTTGGCCTCCCTTTTTGTTCAATTCCTTGATAATTTCTTTTAGTCGTGCATATTGAAATTGATAATTTAATTTCTCCTAACCCTAACCCCTACTTGTAGCGCGCTAGAAAAATTAGGATTTCTACCCTCCCGCTAGTAGCTTCCGATTTAGGACGGCGTCGCGGTAGGTGTGTCGCGTAGATATGGGTTAGCGTCGGGTTGAGTTTATGTTAGGCCTAGGTGTAGGTCTAGGTTTTGGGATTTTTTTGCCTAGCTTGCCTATTTGAGGCGTTTAGGTGTGATTGTGCACGCACGGCCTGTGGTCGTGCGTCTAGTAATCGTGCGACCCGATGTCGGTGCTCGTACGCTAGGCTTAGAATCGAGTGAGTGTACTCACTCGCAGCGGCGTTGCGTAATCGCAACGACTAATCCCTTAGCGTTGATTTCTCCCCGAGTGTTTTGCTCGTGTATCGAGAGTCCCTTGTCGGCTGTTACCTTTCGAAGGCCGAATCGTGGGTTGTGGTCAGTAGTGGTGGTGGATGGCTCTTTTAGGGGTTGTGTGGCGTGATGTAGCCTTGACCACACTCTTTACCTTGACCCGAGTAGTTTCTGGGCAAGTGAGTGATGGGTCTTTTGTGCCTTCACGTGTCAACCCTTGAGCAATTTGTTGACTCGGAATTAGTGGTTGGGCGATTTGGAACGCTTTCAACCTGATTCCAAGTTTCTTGTTTTTGCTACTGCCGCCTCTCACAATTTAGGATGTTAGGCGTTTCTTCCGTAGGTGTTGCAGCATTTTTGGCATCATGGCCATGTTGACTCTGCAGGTTTTTAGGCAGAGTAGTTGCTGTTTACCCGCACTGGTGCAGGTTTGCTTTCCGCCCTTCCTTGGGCATTGTTGTTCTACTCTAGTTGTACTCCATTTACTTTACTTTACCTGTTTTTTTCCTTACTTTCCTTTTTAGCACTTGCATTCCTTGCTCTGAGGTGTTCTATTTTCTTCTGAACGCCTCAGGTTCTGGGCAGTAGCCAGTAGGTGGCTGTTGCTGTGGTGCGGTTGGAGGTCCTTCTGTTGACTGTTGAGACTCTCTTGAGTCATTGTGAGGTAGTTTTACTGCACTTTCTACAGACATACATACTTGCCAGTGGGTTCGTGTCAGCTGTTGGCGCCCCTGGTAGTTTTACCTTTTGTACTAGATATGCTTTTCTTCTTACTGCTACCCTTTCTGGGAGATAGTCTATTTGCTCTGGGAAGTTTTATGCTAGGTTGCTAGTTACTTTAAAAGCTAAAAGTAAAACTATATTATGTATAAGCATATGATCAGCATGATTTCTAAAAAGAACTCACTCAACGTACTTTCTTAATTACGTATAACAAATGATTTTCCTATATATGTATAAATTAAAACTAGAAGTTTTGGTTCAGCGTAAGGGTCCTTCGGGATCACTTATGCGCTCATTTAGGATGTGGTCATAAATGAAGTATTTTCCGCTACGCATAAAAAAATCAGTTTTGAAACCGTGGACTCTTTGGTCCACTGAGCCGAGGGATACGGCCCACGAATAAATCAAGTTTTTATAATCAATAAAGTCATGATTTGAAAGGATTTGGAGCGTCGCCTGAACGTCGGCAGTTATCCCCTGCTCGACGTGGCATCACAGCGCGTAGATTTTCTCTTACTCTGATTTAATAAATAGTGAGAAAAATGCGGGTTGTGACAGTTGGTATCAGAGGGAGGTTGCTTGACAATTGGTCGGGCAACCTTCCTTTGTTTGTGTTAGATGTTTAGAGTCATATCATACACACACCGACATGTCATCGACACGTTTTGGCTGAAGCACGAACACTGCACCACACGCATAAGCATAACATGAAGTATACGGGGCATATTATGTAGTATGGGATGCATAATATGTGTTCGTATATGGATCCACCATAGGGGCTACATGTGAGGGTTATGTAGTATGGGATGCATAACCTCACCACATGACTGCGACTAGCACGTTTTCTTTTTAGTCGCATGGGAATGTTATGTAGTATGGGATGCATAACATTTTCATGTGTACTCCGCCATGGCATGCACTAGGGCTTTTTTTAGAATGCATAGCATAATCATGCATAGCATAACATCGCATAAGCACAACGCGCCAAGCTAAAGACGTGCAGGATGACATGTGTACACACATAATTTTTGAGTCAAAAATAATACAATTCATGCATTCCCGATCTAGGCACAAGAGTTAGTGTGATGGTGGTGAACCATCTTAGGCTAAGCATATCATTCCTTTTGTATTAAATAAAATAAAATCTCAGAGCAAATATAGCAGTAGAAGATCATATTTATGTATGTATTGTCTGTACCTTTTGTCTAATCCTAGGAGTTTAGCTAAGTTCTAATCGTTTGTTATGTTTTAATTTTCCTTATAGTATGCCGCCGAAGCGTAGAGTGACGAGGTCGACTCCCCAGTCTGAGGGTGAGTCCTCCGGTGCTCAAAGTGATGCGTTGGTGGAAAGCCTGAGGCAGAGTAACGAGGCCTTATCAAGGCAGGTGGTGGAGTTGCAGGCCCAGATGCAGTCCTTTTTATCCGGAGCGGCGGGTCAGACTCCGGGAGTTCAGGACCCCGCCGTGGGTACAGCTGTCCTAGCCCCTCCTGCCCCCCCTGCTCCTCTCGTGCCTCCAGTAGTGGTGCCCCCCGGGATGGCTTTCATCTCCCAGTTCCAGAGGCTGAGCCCTCCCACGTACGATGGGAAGGCGGATTTCATGGTATTGGACGACTGGCTGATCACTATGGAGGAGATGCTTCACTATTCAGGTATCTCAGATGATCAGAAGGTGATGTTAGCCGCCTATCAGCTGAAGGGGCTAGCGAAGAGCTGGTGGATGCGAGAGAAGGAAGGCATGGTGGGAGAATGTACTTGGGCATCCTTCAAAGAGATCCTGATGAGGAAGTTTCTACCGTCAGTAGAGCGAGACAGGCTGATGAATGACTTTATTCATTTGAAGCAGAGGCAGCTATCCGTCAGCGACTACGAGATTGAGTTTAGCAAACTCAGTCGCTTTGGTCCTAGCTTGGTGAGCTCCGAGGAGGACAGGGTGAAGCGGTTTCTTGGTGGCCTCAGGAGCGATGTCCAGCAGCTTGCGGTTGCTCATGGCGCAGTTACTTATGCGGGAGCAGTTGAGGCCGCTTTGAAGGTAGAGGCTATCGAGAACGCGAAGCAGCGCGGACAGCAGGCGAGAAGCGAGAAGAGGAGGTCAGTTGAGGAAAAGGGTCCCCAGGTTCTTGGTGCTGCTTCTGAGAAGAAGAGCAAGGTAGTGTGCAGTTTCTGTGGCCATCCGGGCCACCCAGCTGAGAGGTGCTTCAAGAGGGCAAGGGTCCAGAAGAAGGAGCATGTGCATGCCATCCAGGGTGCTCCTAGGAGGGATGTTCCTTGTCCTGTCTGCAAGCGACCCGGTCACGAGGCTGCTCAGTGCTGGTCCAGGGATCGTGTTTGCTACCAGTGTGGCCAGAAGGGCCATATTAAGTCGAGGTGCCCTCAGGTTCAGTCCGCTCTTCATGCCGTTCCGCTCCAGGCTTTACTTCCGCCTCAGCCGGTGGACAAGGGTAAAGGGAAGCTGAATGTGGTATCTTCAGCGGAGGCTGAGACTTCGACGCTGGTCATTTCAGGTAAACCCCCCCCGCTTGGCTTTCTCTTTTGTAGCAGTTTTAGTGTTGCTATGGTTTTGTTTATTGCTTGTGCGTTTATGGTTTTGTTTGTGTATAGGGAAATTTAAGGTAAGGAACCGCTGGGCCCGCGTTCTATTTGACTCAGGTGCTACCCACTCTTTTGTGGCTAGGGCCTTTGTCGAGCGGTGCCAGTGGGTTGTTGATCGTGTTGGTGGTGCCTTTAGCGTCAAGTTCCCCTCGGGTGAATCCGTGATATCAGATCAGGGCATTCTGGACTGCCCTATTTTGTTGGGGGATTATCTGGCCAAGGCTGATCTGAAAGTGTTGGACTTAGAGGATTTCGATGTCATCCTGGGTATGGACTGGTTGTCCCGATATGATGCAGTGATTCAGTGCAGGGGAAAGCGCTTGGATTTCAGAAAGGACAGCGGTCAGCCCGGGAGTGTTTTCGGTGATTCGCGTCGGGACTCTCCGGCGATTTCTGCGGTATGTGCTCAGAGGATTTTTCCTGCTGGTTGTTTTGCTTGTCTAGTCTCAGTGCTGGGGACTGTTAGCAGTGTGCCGCTTTTGGATGAGATTCCGGTTGCGCGAGAGTTTCCTGACGTGTTTCCTAGCGATCTTCCCGGTCTTCCTCCAGACAGGGATGTGGAGTTCGTGATTGATTTGGAGCCTGGTACGCGTCCGATTGCCAAGGCGCCGTATCGGATGGCCCCGCGAGAGCTGGAGGAGCTTCGTACTCAGCTTGATGAGTTATTGGAGAAGGGCTTCATAAGGCAGAGCTCGTCGCCCTGGGGTGCTCCGGTTCTCTTTGTGAAGAAGAAGGATGGTTCGATGCGCCTTTGTATCGACTATAGAGAGTTGAACAAAGTCACCATCAAGAACAAGTATCCACTGCCCAGAATCGACGATTTATTTGATCAGTTGCGTGGCAGTTCAGTATTTTCGAAGATAGACCTCCGTTCTGGTTACCATCAGCTTAGGATCCGAGAGTCGGATGTCCCACGGACGGCTTTTCGATCGAGGCATGGTCATTTCGAGTTCCTGGTCATGTCTTTTGGGCTGACCAATGCGCCTTCAGCATTTATGGACATGATGAACCGGGTGTTCAAGGACTTTCTGGACAAGTTTGTCGTTGTGTTCATTGACGACGTTCTGATTTATTCTCGGAATGCGGCGGAGCATGATCAGCATTTGCGGTTGGTGTTATCCGCCTTGAGGGATCATCAGTTGTATGCCAAGCTGAGCAAATGCGAGTTCTGGTTGCCGCAGGTTTCCTTCCTGGGTCATGTGGTGAACAAAGATGGTATTTCAGTGGACCCGGAGAAGATCTCAGCAGTGATGGATTGGAGTAGGCCGAGCACACCCAAGGAGATCAGGAGCTTCTTGGGGTTGGCCGGCTATTATAGGAGATTCGTCGAGGGCTTTTCTACCTTGGCAGCGCCCTTGACAAAGCTGACGCAGAAGCATGCGGCGTTCGTTTGGAGTGATAAGTGCGAGGAGGCCTTTCTGGAGCTAAAGAGCCGGTTATGTTCTGCCCCTGTGTTGACCTTACCGGCGGATGGACAGGACTATGACGTTTATGTGGATGCCTCGCACGTTGGACTCGGTGGCGTGTTGATGCAGGAAGGGAAGGTGATCGCTTATGGGTCTCGTCAGTTGAAGATTCATGAGCGGAACTATCCTACGCACGACCTCGAGTTCGCAGCGGTGATTTTTGCCTTGAAGCTGTGGAGACACTTACTTTATGGGGCCCAGTGCAGGATCTTTACCGATCATAAGAGCCTGAAGTACGTGTTCACACAGAAGGAGCTGAATTTGCGCCAGCGGCGGTGGCTTGAGTATGTTGCTGATTATGATGTTGAGATTCAGTACCATCCGGGCAAGGCCAATGTGGTGGCCGACGCCTTGAGCCGGAAGACGGGGAAAGTCTTCAATCTCACCGCGGATCGTTTAGTGGAGGAGTTTCTATTGATGGATATCACCGCAGGACGCTGTGAGTTGCAGAGCAGTTTGGTAGTGGCAGAGCCGTCATGGATTTCTCTCACCAGATTGCATCAGAAAGAGGATCCGGATTTGTTGCACTTGTACCTCAGAGCTGAGAGGGGAGAGTTGCCCGATTTCTCCATCGACCAGGCGGGTACTTTGAAGTACCGCGGCAGGTTTTGCATCCCCGCAGTTGGAGACATCAGAGTATTGGTTTGCAAAGAGGCTCACGGATCCAGTGTTTCCTACCACCCGGGATCTACGAAGATGTACCATGATCTGAAGCAGATCGCCTGGTGGTATGGGATGAAGGGTGATATAGCTCGTTTTGTCTCGGAGTGTTACACTTGCAGGCGGGTGAAGGCCGACCATGGGAGGCCTGGTGGCAAGTTGGCACCTTTGGAGATCCCGACTTGGAAGTGGGAAAGCATCTCGATGGATTTCATTACAGGCTTACCGAGATCTCCGAGAGGGTTTGATTCTGTTTGGGTGATCGTGGACCGATTGACGAAGTGTGCGCACTTCGTACCTTATAAGATCGATTACTCGATGAAGAAGATTGCTGAGTTGTATTTGGATGAGGTCGTCAGATTGCACGGCGTTCCAGTTAGCATCGTTTCAGATCGAGACTCTCGGTTTACATCCCGTTTCTGGAGGAGTTTGCAGGAGGGTTTGGGCACTGATTTGAGGTATTCCACAGCTTACCATCCGCAGACCAACGGGCAGACCGAGCGTGTGAATCAGATTGTGGAGGACATGATCCGGTGCTATATTCTCGATCATGGAGGTGCTTGGGATGAGCGTTTACGGCTCATGGAATTTGCCTACAACAACAGCTACCAAGAGAGTCTACAGATGGCTCCCTTCGAGGCGTTGTATGGGAGGCGCTGCAGAACCCCTCTGTTTTGGGCCGAGGCCGGTGAGAGGCCTGTTTTGGGTCCTGATGCACTCGAAGAGATGGAGGTTTCCGTGAAGCTCATTCGGGAGAAGCTTCGAGTTGCTCAGGAGAGGTATGAGAAGAACGCCAATCGGCGTAGGTCCGATTTGGAGTTTTCAGTGGATGATTTGGTCTTCTTGAAGGTGTCTCCGATGGTAGGAGTGAAGAGGTTTGGCAGAAATCGGAAGTTGGATCCGAGATTTGTGGGCCCGTTCAGGATTTTGGAGCGTGTTGGTGTGGCTGCTTATAGGCTGGATCTGCCAGCTAGCTTCCCGGGGGTTCATAATGTCTTTCATGTGAGCCAGTTGCGGAAGTGCGTGCGGAGCAGTGGGCAAGTCTTGGACGCTGTGCCCCAGTTGGAGCCCAACCTCTCGTATGTCGAGGTGCCGGTCCGCATCTTGGAAGCTCAAGCTCGAGTGTTGCGGACGAAGTCTATTCCTATGGTGAAGGTTCTTTGGAGGAACCAGGATTTGGAGAGCGCGACTTGGGAGCTAGAGTCGGCTATGAGGGAGGCTCACCCTCATTTGTTCCCCTGAGTTTTCGGGTACGTTTCCTCTCTAGTAGTTGGTTTCTTTCCTTCTGTTGTAGGAGTAGTTTTCGCAAAGTTTCGGGTCGAAACTTTTTGTTAGGGGGAGTGACTGTAACGCCCCCGAATTTTCGATGATTTATTTAAATCCTTTTTCGGCGTTACGTGGACGTTTTCCGTCTCGAGCCGTTGTTAGAGTACCTCGTTAGGTGTTCTTAGAGGTTTAGCCTGTTTGCGGGTTTCCCCAGCTAGCCGGTGTCTGTTTTGGAGACCCGGTTGAGCCTCTCAGGGAATTCTCGTGTTTTGGCTTCGGGCGAGGTTAGCTCGAGTTTTGTTCGTCGGAAGTCGTTTTTGACTTCGCCGTTGTTCTCGTAGCCCGGGTTTTTAGCTACGGTGCGATTTTGGTCGAAATCCGAGGACGTCGCGTTTTCGCGTCGTTTTGGCGGTAGTTAATTTGTGCGAGTCGTCATTTCTTTTCTATGACGGCATGTCTCTTGGCGCATGTGTCGCGTGGCGCGCGACTCGTGCGAGCCGGTGTGGTTTATTGTTTGGTGTGCGTGTTGTACGTGTGAGGTTAATTATAATTGCGCGTGCGTGCCGGTAATTTTGTACGTGCTCGTGCGCGCGTGTGCGTGCGCGCGGGGTTGAGTATGTGTGCGCGAGCGCGTGTTTTTAGGCGTGTTTATGTTTTATTAGTGTATTTTAGTGTATGTATGTATATACGTATTTGGTTTTGATTTTGTTATTAGTTATAGGTTATATATATAGCATAAATTTTAGTTTAGTTTTATGGGTTTAATTATGTTAGTTTTACTTAAGTTTTATTTTAGGTATTAAACCCCCCCCCCCCTCTCACCCGTGAACCAGCAGCCCCCCCCCTTTTTCGTTTTTTTATTTCTTCCTGTGCGAGCTCCCGACCCGAGCGGAAGGAGAGAACGGCGAGCCCTAGCCGCACCTTCCGCCGCCCGCCGCCGGCCGCTCCGGCCTCCCCTTTCCGATCCGAGCCCGGATCCGCGTTCCCCTCGCCGAGAGCTTCGAGCCGAGGTAGTCTATTCGTCATTCCTCCATGTTTTTCATTTGGATTCGTTTTGGATTTTTTCGTTGTTTTGGAATTTATTGTTCTCCTTTCTTGATTAGTTGCACTCTTAGGTTATATTTTGGTGCTTTTGGTGAATTTTGGGAGCTTCCGGAATTTTTGGGCGTCCGCCATAGCGCCGTTGTGCTGGCGAAATTTTCGGTGATTTAGCAAGGCAAGTGTTTCTCCTCTTTTCGCCGTTTGGCCTCCCTTTTTGTTCAATTCCTTGATAATTTCTTTTAGTCGTGCATATTGAAATTGATAATTTAATTTCTCCTAACCCTAACCCCTACTTGTAGCGCGCTAGAAAAATTAGGATTTCTACCCTCCCGCTAGTAGCTTCCGATTTAGGACGGCGTCGCGGTAGGTGTGTCGCGTAGATATGGGTTAGCGTCGGGTTGAGTTTATGTTAGGCCTAGGTGTAGGTCTAGGTTTTGGGATTTTTTTGCCTAGCTTGCCTATTTGAGGCGTTTAGGTGTGATTGTGCACGCACGGCCTGTGGTCGTGCGTCTAGTAATCGTGCGACCCGATGTCGGTGCTCGTACGCTAGGCTTAGAATCGAGTGAGTGTACTCACTCGCAGCGGCGTTGCGTAATCGCAACGACTAATCCCTTAGCGTTGATTTCTCCCCGAGTGTTTTGCTCGTGTATCGAGAGTCCCTTGTCGGCTGTTACCTTTCGAAGGCCGAATCGTGGGTTGTGGTCAGTAGTGGTGGTGGATGGCTCTTTTAGGGGTTGTGTGGCGTGATGTAGCCTTGACCACACTCTTTACCTTGACCCGAGTAGTTTCTGGGCAAGTGAGTGATGGGTCTTTTGTGCCTTCACGTGTCAACCCTTGAGCAATTTGTTGACTCGGAATTAGTGGTTGGGCGATTTGGAACGCTTTCAACCTGATTCCAAGTTTCTTGTTTTTGCTACTGCCGCCTCTCACAATTTAGGATGTTAGGCGTTTCTTCCGTAGGTGTTGCAGCATTTTTGGCATCATGGCCATGTTGACTCTGCAGGTTTTTAGGCAGAGTAGTTGCTGTTTACCCGCACTGGTGCAGGTTTGCTTTCCGCCCTTCCTTGGGCATTGTTGTTCTACTCTAGTTGTACTCCATTTACTTTACTTTACCTGTTTTTTTCCTTACTTTCCTTTTTAGCACTTGCATTCCTTGCTCTGAGGTGTTCTATTTTCTTCTGAACGCCTCAGGTTCTGGGCAGTAGCCAGTAGGTGGCTGTTGCTGTGGTGCGGTTGGAGGTCCTTCTGTTGACTGTTGAGACTCTCTTGAGTCATTGTGAGGTAGTTTTACTGCACTTTCTACAGACATACATACTTGCCAGTGGGTTCGTGTCAGCTGTTGGCGCCCCTGGTAGTTTTACCTTTTGTACTAGATATGCTTTTCTTCTTACTGCTACCCTTTCTGGGAGATAGTCTATTTGCTCTGGGAAGTTTTATGCTAGGTTGCTAGTTACTTTAAAAGCTAAAAGTAAAACTATATTATGTATAAGCATATGATCAGCATGATTTCTAAAAAGAACTCACTCAACGTACTTTCTTAATTACGTATAACAAATGATTTTCCTATATATGTATAAATTAAAACTAGAAGTTTTGGTTCAGCGTAAGGGTCCTTCGGGATCACTTATGCGCTCATTTAGGATGTGGTCATAAATGAAGTATTTTCCGCTACGCATAAAAAAATCAGTTTTGAAACCGTGGACTCTTTGGTCCACTGAGCCGAGGGATACGGCCCACGAATAAATCAAGTTTTTATAATCAATAAAGTCATGATTTGAAAGGATTTGGAGCGTCGCCTGAACGTCGGCAGTTATCCCCTGCTCGACGTGGCATCACAGCGCGTAGATTTTCTCTTACTCTGATTTAATAAATAGTGAGAAAAATGCGGGTTGTGACAACGACTCACCAAGTAGCTTGGAAGTGGCAGAGCCTTCATTGAATATGCTTACAAGGCTGCATCAGAAGGATGATCCCGATTTATAGCATATCCAGAGTAGAACTGAAAAGGGGAATTACCAGACTTTTCGGTTGATGATGTGGATACCTTGAAGTACCGCGACAGATATTACATTCCAGCTATTAGTGATATTCGGGCAAGGATTTATAGTGAAGCGCATGGTTATGGTATGGCCTATCACCATGGCTCTACAAATATGTATAGGGATCTGAAGCAGATCATTTTGTAGTATGGGATGAAGAATGATATCGCTAAGTTCGTGTCAGAGTGCTTCACTTGCAAGCGTGTTAAGACAGATCATAGAAGGTTTGGTGAGAAGCTGATGCCTTTGGATATTCCAAGTTGGAAGTGAGAGAGGATCTCCACAGACTTTATTATCGGTTTAACAAGGTATCCCTGAGGTCATGATTATGTATGGGTCATAATTGATAGATTGACGAAGTGTGCTCACTTCGTGCCCTTCAAGATTGGTTATTCCATGGAAAATATAGCGGAGTTGTATTTGGATGAAGTCATCAGATTGCATGAAGTGCCGGTAAGTATTGTGTCAGATCGGGATTCCAGTTTTATGTCGCATTTCTGGCAAAGTTTGCAGGAAGGGTTGGACACTAACCTCGGGTATTCAACTGTTTACCACCCGCAGACCAATGGTCAAACAGAAAGAGTTAATCAAATTTTGGAGGATATGATCAGATGTTATATTTTAGACCATGATGGAGTATGAGATCAACATCTTAGACTGATGGAATTTGCCTATAATAACATTTATTAAGAGCGTTTGCAAATGACCCCTTTTGAGGCTTTGTATGGGAGGAATTGCAGAACTCTCTTGTTTTGGGTTGAGGTTGGTGAGAGACCTTTGTTGGGTCCGGAAGCTTTAGAAGAAATGAGTATTTCTATAACGTATATTCGTGAAAAGCTTCGTGTATCCCATAAACATTATGAGAAGTATGCAAATCGAGAAAAGGTTGATCTGGAGTTCGTAGTTGGGGACATGGTTTTCTGAAGGTTTCTCCAACGTCAAGTGTTAAGAGGTTTGGAAGGAACCACAAGTTGGATCCTAAGTATGTGTGACCTTTCCAGATTGTTGAGCACATCAGAGTGTCATCTTATGGACTGGATTTGCCCGCTACTTTCCCTGGTGTTCACGATGTGTTTCATTTGAGCCAGCTGCGAAAGTGTGTGCTTAGTGATCGACATGTCCTTGACTCGGTGCCTCAGTTGCAACCTAATATTTCTTATGTTGAAGAGCCTATTTGTATTCTGGAGACTCAGGATCGGGTGTTGGGGAGGAAGACGATTTTCATGGTCAAGGTTCTTTGGCGAAACCAAGACGTCGAGAGCGCGACTTGAGAGTTGGAATCGGCTATGAGAAAGTCTCATCCTCACCTTTTCTCCTAGCTTCCTTGGTAAGTTTTTCATCCGATAACCTTTGGTTATACCTTTTCTGCTTTGGATTCGATTTGTATATCAAGTTTCAATACGAAACTTTTTTTTAGGGGGAGTGGCTGTAACGCCCCTAATTTTTTTGATAATTGTTTGTCTCTTTAGTGGTATATTAATGACGTAAGGGCGTTACGTTGGCACATAATTAACAGTGCGTCATTGTTAGTGCGTGGTTGCATCTGTTGGGCCGAGTTGGCTAGATTTTAGACTCATTTGAATTGGGGTTTAAGCTTTAGAAAATTAAAGTATTTGATCCAAGTCGTGCATGTAAAGTTTTGTGGCGATCTGGGCTAATTTGAAGTCTTAGTGAATTTTCTTAGGATTATTATTGTTTTAACTTCAGGGAATTTTAACCCGAGTTTGGCTTGTCGGATCCTGATTTCGACTTCATCGTTGGATTCGAAGCACCGTCATTTATCTTTGGTGTGAATTTCATCGAAAGTAAGGTGATTTGGCCACTCTCATCGTTTGAGTTTTTCTAGTTAATTATATTAATAATATATATATATATATATATATATATATATATATATATATATATATACTTAGAAAACCCTTTTCATCCTTCTTCCCTAAAAGGGTCTGACTGTGTCGTGAAAGAGGCGGCAAGTTTTTCATCGTGAACCTTCCGACAGCCGTTTCGGGAGCTCCGGTGGACGAAATCTTCAGCGGAGCATATATCCGGAAAGCTCTCACCGAGATCTACGCGATGTTGGTAGGTATTTTTGTTTTCATGGACTTTTGGCGTTGGGGTGTGTGGCCATAAACGTTCATTTTGACAAAATTTCTCAAGATTTTTTTACCGCGCTTTCTTTTTCGGTCGATCTGTGTCGTGGAGTGTTCAGAAGGTTGAGATGAGGAGGTTTAAGACAAGTGGTGGTTTCCCCCTTTGAGTAGTTTTCATTCCGTTCTTTCCCCTCCTAAATTTCGAGGAATATTTTTATGCTGTAGTTATTTCTTGATGATTGCTAAGCCCGGGTTGAACTATGAGAATTTCATTAGGTTAATCCGTGCCCAGGTTAGTTAGGAACCAGATCCTTTTCGCTTTACCCATTAAAGTCTTGATCGTACTTTCTCGTCGAGTGAATTCAGTGTTGGCGTCAATTGATTTCAGTGTTGGCTTCGAGTGATGCCTTGGCGTCGAGTGAAACAAAAGGCGTTGAGTGGATACAGTATTGGCGTCGAGTGTTGCCTTGGCATCAAGTGATTTCAGAGTTGGTATCGAGTGTTGCCTTGGCGTCGAGTGATTTCAGAATTGGCGTAGAGTGATTTCAGTGTTGGAGTCGAGTGATGCCTTGATGTTTGAGTGAATCCAATGTTGGCATCGAGTGATGCCTTGGCATCGAGTAAAGTAGAAAGGCGTCGAGTAGCTATAGTGTTGGCATCGAGTGTTGCCTTGTCGTCGAGTGGTTTCAGAATTGGCGTCGAGTGTTGCCTTGGCGTCAAGTGAAATTAGTGTATGCGTCGAGTGTCCTCCAATTTGCTAAGTATAATTCTTCGAGTGTCTCAGAATCCATTGAATCAAATTCGTCGAGTTAGACCTTATTCGTCAAGTTAAATTCATCGAGTATCGATGTAAGGTCAAGTCAATTCATCGAGTGTCTTTAGGTTTTAGTTAAATTCGCCGAGTAAAATTCGTCGAGTAACCTTCCAATTCGTTGAGTATTGTCGACGAATCTGTATAGATTTAGAACTTTTTTGTCGAGTGACCTTCCAATTTGTCGAGTGAACAGTAATTTGTCGAGTATACCTTAGGAAATTCTTTTGGGTTTTCTTCCTTTTGCGTCGTTATGGAAATCTGATGCTAAGTTTGGAGTTCTTTTGGTTTATTAGTATATTTGTATGATTAATTGTGGGCTTTGGTTGGCAGTGGATAAAAGACCATCACCTCAGTGCCAGTTTGTGAATCATTACACCTGATGGGTTTTCTTTTCTTCTTCTAGACTGTTGGTTTGAGTTGGATAGATGGCTACCGCCATAGTGCCTTTTTGAATGTTTGGTCTGATAGGTTGTGTTGGACAAGTGGCCACTGCCTTAGTACCATCTTTCTTTTACCGGTGTTAATGATTCACGCTTTATAACTGATCAGTCTTTTCTTATATATATATACATATGTTTACATGCATACTCTTGCTGAGGTTAATGAAGTATAGCTCTAAAGCACACTTGGTACAACTTCACATATTTAAACTTATTTGAACTCTTAAATGCTTACTATTTTATGATTTAGATACTGTGGTTTGACAGCTATTCTGTCTTGTGTTGGTAACCTTTTGACTTCTCGTGTTTATTTATTTTTGGTCTTTTACTGCCACTTGTTCATTCTTGCTGAGACATTCTTTCTTTTGAATGCCTCAGGCTCGGAGTAGCGGCCTGAGCAGCTAGAGTTAGTGGTCCTTGGCATGGGCTTTAGTAGTTGTGGTTTTCCTCCCTCACCTTCGTGAGGTAGTTTTATTGTTCTTACTTCGGTTCAGACATACATATTATTCTGTGGGTTCGTATCAGGTTGTTGACGCCCACAGTGAGTATTGTAGATGTTAAACTATTTGCTAGGTTAACTATGTTACTATTGGTTTGTCTTACCAACTTGCTCTCTGGGAAGGATTTATGTTAGGTTTCATGTTAGTTATTTCCAAAGTTTAAAAAAATCAATATTCTTATCCCATACTCATAGCATCCTTTTAAATCAAATGTCACTCTATTTTAACGAACGTAAAAGCTCTTTTGGTACTTATATTAAATCTAGAGGTATGCATATCATGAATTGTTCTAGTGGATTTTCATGCTCATATAGGATAATAAATGAACTAAATAACGTATTTTCCGCTGTGTATACATATATTTTACCCATGTACTAGTTGATCCACTGAGCCGAGGGACACGACCATCAAAACCTAAACTCAAACTATATTTTTTATCATAACAAACTTGAGGATTTCATGAAAAGTATTAGAAGTAGGTTCTTGCCTGAGCATTTGCAGTTGTCCCCTGCATAGTGTGGCATCACGACGCGTATTTTCTCTCACTCTGATATATATTATTTAATGCTGAGAAAATGCGGGTTATGACAGACAGGCCACCACTCTCGAATCTCAATATTTGCCTCTTGTTGGTAGTATAAAACACTTGTGATCGATGTCCGGACACTGAGTGTTGGGAGGTGGCACGTGAGAGGGTTACAGATATTGCGGGAAGAACACCTTACACGTAAGAGCGTCGTAGACTTTAACAATTCCATGGAGCACTTGAAAGGAGATGACTCGTGAGAGGATTTTGCCAGAGCACTGGTCTGTTAGAGGAGAAGACTGAGGAGAAAAGATTGAATGAGAGGGAGTCTGGGGTCCTATTTATAGGCCCTAAGGGTGATTACGGTGGTTACGCGGTTATTCGCAAACCGTAACCACCAAAATTACTAATTACAACTTTTTATAATTTAACTATGCCCAAACGGTAATTATTTTGGTAATTGGCACTCACCCATGATAGTGGTTATATTGGCAGTTACGCGGGTGGTTACCCACTATTGCGGTCAAACTCGACGCTCTGGTATGACCGGATTAACTTGGACCGCCTTAGCCCACGGAGTGGTCGAGCGCGCACACATTCAATGAGGGAGAGAAATTATGCACACGATGTTTTGACGTGAAAAAACTCCTAAACCGGGTAAAAAATCACGTGACTGTGTTGGTCAAACTCCACTATTTGCTTCAGGTTGAAACTTTCTTGAAGAA
Organism: Platanthera zijinensis; assembly: GCA_039513925.1. Taxonomy (NCBI): domain Eukaryota; kingdom Viridiplantae; phylum Streptophyta; class Magnoliopsida; order Asparagales; family Orchidaceae; genus Platanthera; species Platanthera zijinensis. Next base: position 15,882,372 of record CM077084.1, read on the forward strand.
TCGAGTGCGACATGCCGCTCCTCGTTACACTTTGGGCGATGAGAGAGAGGTATTCAGGCTCACGACGAGCAACAGGCTGCTCCGCGTGAGGTTACTTGATGGGCGTTGCACACGAATGAGTGCTTCCTGTCATGGGAATCTTCTTCTCGCCGCTCACATGTGGACTTAGACGGATTTTCAGTAGAGAGGCGAAAGCTTGAAGGTGGCTCATAGGTGGAATCCGACAGAGTCTGGATTGAGGATGTAGAAAGCAGAGAGGAGAAAATGTGAGAAATGAGGAGACCGGGGGCTCCTTTTATTGTCTCCAAGAAGTGATTACGATGGTAATGCGGCTATCCGTACTCCGTAACCACCAACATAATTATTTTTAATATAGTTATGAGTGTGCATTTTGATTATTAAATCCACTATTTGTACACCGATATCTTAATAAAAAAATATTCCCCCCACTAACCATGATGGTTAGTGGGTGGTTACACAAACAATGGAGGGAGACGATGACACCAGAGCAATCAAACGGCGAGGAAGGGCCGCCATGCAAGGGTGACCAACCCGCCAGTGATGTCCGTCGACAAAGGAAGTCGCGGTCGGCGAGACGCCCGACCATGGCGGGAGAGCTCGCGGCTGCGAGAGGTGAGCGTTAGGAGGGGCGGCCGGGCGCAGATACTCGAGAGGGTGAAGCTTCGTGTCTATGGGAGGCGGGGGAGGCCAGAAGTGGCCATCCGAGCGAGTGGAGCCTCGCAACCTTGGGAGGCGGTCGCGGTAGGCAGGGAGGTCAGGCGCGGCCACCAGTGCGGGCGGAGCCACGCGGCCGTGGGCGACAGTCACGGGAGGCGAGGCGGCCGGTACGGCCGCCCTAGCGGACAGAGCCTTGCGGTCGCAGGAGGCAGCCAGACACAGCCACCTAAGCGAGGGGAGGGGGGAGTCTCGCGACCGAGGGAGACGTCCACGAGGAGTGATGGCCGGGCGAGGGCCGTCTGGTGCTTGAGGGATGACGCCGATGGTTGGTTGTGGTGGTGGTGGTGTACATATAGTAGGATCGCGTGCGGTGATCGTGTGTGGCAATCGCGCGCGCGGCGGTTAAACCCATGATCTCTTTAATTTGGTAGGATCATGGGGGAGTGGGTTAACTGCACCCCAACTCCTATAAATATAATGATGTCCATATCATATACCCCCATAATTCTCGATGCTTAGAACAAGAGCATGAGGAGAGTAGGGATTTTTTTCATGTCTTTCTTCATGGTGACTATGATATCCATGAATGGAAAGGCAGTTGCAGGAGTGTTGAGTGACAATGTGCACGCTAAGGTACATTATTGTTATTTGGTTGGGAAGAGGGGTTCAGAGGCGGAGACATGCAAAAGCAAAGGCGGAGACGTGAAGGTGGCGATCGGCCCAATGCAGATCGTGCGGTGGAGCGCTAGGCGACGTGCACATGCATGGGAGCGCGCGCGCTTGGGAGAGCACACCCGTGCACGCTCCTGGGTGTGCGTGGGGGTGCGCACGTGCCTGGAGCGCGCACCTAGGCATGCAGGGGGGCACATGGGCGCGCGCGGGGCACACATGCACCCGCACGCACATAGGTACACAGATGTCAGGGGCGAGCACCCGTGCACGCCCTTGGGCGCGCGCAATATTTTGCACATGCACTGATATGTGTCCTCTCTTGTGCATCTTTCCTCTCTTGGGTGTGAGTTTTCATGTGCAACAGAACGCGCTTTTTTGCGAGTCCGTGTGTTAACGGGGGAGCCGAGGTCTTATCTCTATCTTCGCTTTGATTTGATTTGCAGGTTCCAAGGCGCAGTGTGCAAGTCTGACTGATGCAATTGCATTCTGCGCTTTCCGAAGAAAAAACTATGATTTGGAGAAAAAGATACGGGTTACCTGTCGATCTTGAAGTGAGAATTCCTTGTGCTGAGGAAAGAGTTCAGAATCCGCCGAAGGGTTGGCTGACCGTATATGGGACTATGCTTTGAGCAGGATTCAGATTTCTACCCTGCAATGAGGTGATGGAGATCTTGAAATTTGGTGGCATCACTATGTCACAATTCACTCCTCTTGGGATGACACGCCTTATGGGATTAGTTGTGTTCTTCAGAGAGCATGTCTCTAAACTTTCCTTGAATCAGTTCAGAGATTGGTGTAACATCCGAGTATATGTTGGCAGATGTATTGAGATTTACAGCAACAAGATTTGGCTCGACTTTGAGAGTCGGGTTGATCGCCGCCATGGAAACACTTTGTTTGGATATGTCCGAAATCCTCGTAGCCTGCCGGAGCTTTGGAATTCCTTGCTTAATCATTGTCGTCGTCAAAGAGGCCGAGAGTGGGACTTCTCCCCTGTGTTGGGTTTTACTGAGCCCAAGAATTGGCCAATCATTTATTCAGCATTTCTTTATTCGTGGAAGAGAAGTGGTTGTTATAGTGTGGAATATCTGGTGCCCCCGAGCATGCTGCCGAGGTGCATTTAGTATATGGTCGGAAGAGAAAGTTTGTTTTGACAAGGCACATGGAAGCAGATGTGGCGCCTCCATCCTCATTGAAGTAGAAGGATTCTCAGGTTGAGGAGGCTTTTCTCGGCTCCCAAGATGATGCAACCCCTATTGATCCTGTTGTGGAGGTATTAGGATCATCTGCCCCCCCATATGAGCCCCTACTGCATAGGGTTTTGCTCCTCGAGCATCCTCCTCCATGAAGTCGATGAGCGAAGTGGTAAGTGAGTTTTACTTGTCCTTGGTTTCTAGTTTGGATATTTTGATCGATTCTGATCCTTTGTCTTGTAGATTGAAGTCCAAGCTCACATCGCGCTTATGTGGAATGACCATTATGTGAGTTTGAAGGACAGGTACTTTGGTATTCAGGAGAAGCTCCGGACAACGGAGAATTCATTTGTTGTCTTGGAAGAGAAACATAGCCAAGACGTATCTCGATTCAGCCAGATTGGATTGAAGAAGAAGTCGGAGTTGGAAGAGGCTCGAGCATCATTGCAGAAAGAAAAGTATCTAGCGGATAAGACGACACAGCTGCTGAAAGCTACCCAGGAGGAGACTTCTCGCTTAGAGGCAGAGCTCGTGGATTCAAATACAGAGGTGGAGCGACTTTCTTTCGACGAACGTATCTCAGAGTTAAAGGCTGTCGGGCTTACAGAGTACATGAAGTCCTTGGACTATATGCGTGATCAATGTTTGATTGGAGAGGATATCTGTGATGAGGTATGAACCAAGGAGGTGGAGCCTTAGATGTAAGACATTTGCGAAGTAGCCTTAAGGCGTGGAGTATTGAAGGCCTTTCGCCTTGTAACTAGGCCCCTGAAGTGTGACATGTCTAGCCTTAGCTTCGATGATATCTCTGATGACGAGAACTTGAGCTCTGAATCTGATGTAGACGTAGCAAGCGGGTAGCGGCTTGCACTTTTTTATTTGTATGTATACATTTTCTTTCTCTAGTTGAGTCTGATGTATGTTCGTTGTAGTCCTTTGGCGGTTATCAATAACGCGTGTATGCACATATTTGTATGATATGGTTATGGCATTGATGCTTTTTTCCTCTTTTTGCTTAAATGTTGCTTTGCGCAAGTCAGACTCGCGGCTTTGTTTAGAGTTGATCGCAAGGGGGCAGGCTCGGGTGATGATGAGGTGTAGAAAGGCAGGGTCGGTGAAGAGCTTGCTCGTTCAAACCGCATGCACAGTCTTACTAATTTATGCGAGTTGGGCTCACGGCTTTATTTGAAATCGATTGTGAGGAGGCAGGCCTAGATGATGATGAGGCGTAGAAAGGTTGAGTCGGTGAAGAGCTTGCTCATTCAAACCACATACACAATCTTACCTAATTTGCGTGAGTCGGGATCGTGGCTTTATTTGAAATTGATCTCGAGGGGGGGCAGGCCAAGGCTATGATGAATAAGTGATTGACTGCAACCTCCCTTTTGATGAGAAGTGATCCAGTTAAGCGCCCCTATGAAAAATTCCCAGGAGGTCACCCATCCCAGGACTACTCCAGCCCGAGCATGCTTAACTATAAAGTTCTCTCACTTCTCATCACCAATTGAGATGCAGGTCAATTGGTGATGAGAAGTGAAATAACTTTATTGTTAAGCGTGCTCGGATGGGATTAGTTTCGGGATGAGTGACCTCCTGGAAAGTCCCTGTAGGGGCACTTAACTGGATCACTTTTCATCTAAGGGAGGCTGCGACTTCTAACAACCTGCCTGGGTATGGAGAGGGGTTGGGGTGCATGGTCTGCAGACCTTGTTGAGGCTGAACCCTTTCAAGCATGGTGTTGGGGGTGCCAACAATCTTCCTTTTAATTTGTGGGTTGGGGAGGCCGTTACAGATCTTCATCAGATCCCCCTCTTCATTGGAAGGCCAGAATAGTTCTGTCACTATTCATCCTATTCAGGGGCCGAACTTGGCGAGGTGATCTGCATGCATGTTTTCCTCCTGAGGCATGTGCCAGATCGAGAAGGTACGAAACAACCCAATGAGTCCCTTTACCTTGGTGATATACTTCTGAAGGGTCGACCCCTTGGCCTCAAACTCTCCCCTAATTTATGACGACGCCACCATAGATTCCGTGGAGACCTTCACATCTTGCATTCCTAGATCCCTGACTAAATGAAGTCCTACTATCACTGCCTCGTACTTTGCTTGATTGTTGGTGATGGGGAAACAGATGTCGACTGCTTGTTTGATCCGTGTCCCCTAAGGACTTCTCAAGATCACACCTGCTCCTAGAGAATGCCTTCTCGATGCCCCGTCCATAAGCACATCCCACACTACCCAGTCAAGTTCCTCAGGTTTTTTCACTTCCATGACATACTCTGCTAGGAAATCTGCCACAACTTGAGCCTTTATCGACAATCATGGAGAGAATGAGATATCAAACTCACTCAGTTCCACCGACTAATTTGCCAATCTTCCTGAGCGCTTTACCCCTTCCATGATGTCATGAAGGGGATGATCAGTCACTAATTTGATGGAATGCGCTTAGAAGTAGGGTCGAAGCTTCCTTGTTGAGATGACCAGAGCAGAGGCTAACTTCTCTATGATGGGATAGTTGAGCTCCGTCTTCCTCAAGACCCTGCTCATATTGTATACCGGCAACTGCCTATTTCCTTCTTCTCGAACCAGAACAGTGCTCATAACCTCTTCCACCATCCTGAGATACAAAGCCAATTCTTCACCATCCTTTAGACCCTAGAGTAGTGGAGCCTCAGTGAGCTGCTGCTTCAGAGCTTGGAAGGCCTCCTCACACTCCTTGGTCCACTCGAAATGTTAGTTACCTCTTAGCACCTTGAATAAAAGTGAGCACTTCTCCCCTGCCCAAGATAAGAACTTGCTCAACCCTGCTAGTTTCCCTGTTAGACGTTGAATCTCCTTGGCGTCCCATAGTTGTTCCGGCTCTAGGATCGCCTTGACCTTATCTGGGTTAGGTTCTACCCCCAAGAGGGTGATGAGATGATCTAGAAACTTTTCTCTTCCAACCTCGAAAATGCACTTCAGGGGGTTAAGTATCATTTTTTATTTTCTCAAGGTGGCAAACATCTCCGCCAGGTCCAGGGGGTGAGACTCTATGTCTTTGCTTTTTTACCATCAGTTCATCTACATAGACCTCAAGATTCCTTTCCCTTTGCTCCTTGAAGACCCTAACAATCATCATCTGGTACGTTGATCTTGCATTTTTTTATCCAGAATGACATCAATTTGTAGCTATAACACCCGCCATACGTGATGAAGGAAACATCCTTAACATCCGGCTGGTGCATCTTGATTTGGTGGTAACCGGAAAATGCATCTAAGAAACTCATTACAAAAAAACACACGGCTGAATATACCAACACATTGATTCGAGGCAGTGTGTAACAATCTTTGGGAAACGCTTTATTCATTAAAGAGAAGTCAAAACACATTCTCCACCTCCCATCCCCTTTCTTAACCATCACAACATTGGAGACCCAGCCTGGGTATTGGATCTCTGATACAAAACCTTCCTTCACTAACTTCTCTACCTTCCCTCAGATTGGTTCAACCAGCTTGCTCGACATGAACCCTTTCTTCTGACAGATCAGGTGGACATTGGGATCAAGATTGAGATGATGACACGCGACGTCCGCCTCGATCCCTGACATGTCAGCTGCATCTCAGGCGAAGATGTCGATGTTGTCCTGGATGCAACTCCTAATCTTCTCCTAATCCTCCTTCTTCACCTTCCCTCCGATCTGCACTATCTCGGGCTTCCCGCTCAGGGCAACGATCTCCTTCTTCTCCACTTCATCAGCAGCTTCCAACATAGCCTTTTCTTTCATCTCCTTCTAGAACACTTCCGCTTCTCCCATCCATGAGATTGTGTTGACAGCTATGACGTAGCACTCTCTTTCTACCTTAGGATCTCCCCGAATCCAGACTTGCACTCCCCCGCTGTTGAATTTCAAGCATTGGTGGAAAGAGTAGGGTACACATCGAAAGACACTAATAAGGGGATGTCCGAAGATAGCATTGTAGCTGCTCGGAGCGTCCACGATAACGAACAAGCAGTTTTGGTACGTCTCTCCCAGGGTAACATGAAGTTCACTTCTCCTTCCACTTCCTTTCTCTCGCCTAAAAACCCAACCAGAGGTCCATATGAGGCTAACACCCACCCGGATTCCACCTTCATCTCATCAAAAGCCTTCTTAAAGATCACATTTACCAAACTCTCATTATCCACCAAGATACTTGAGACTGCAAAGTTTTCATTGGCCTTATGGATCACCAGGGAATCACAGAATGGGTCCTCATAACCTGATATATCCTTCGATGAGAAGGTAATCTTCTCCACTAGGGGAGGGGTCAAAGACGTCGAAGCGATGCTCCAGTGGAAGATAGTTTGGAGGTTCCCCTTATGGGTGTCCCCAATCCCGACTCCCCCGTGGATTACCCCAATCCCTCCTCAGGCACCAACATCTGCCTGGTCTTCACAATGATCCTCAACCTCAGCTCCTTCTTCACCACTGACTCCCGCTTCCACAATCCTGGGTGGTATTGGTTTTATCCCTCCAGCTCTCGTCGTTGCTCGAAACTCCAGAAACTCGGGGCAGGTGGCCATCATGTGCCCCTCCTAATGGAAGTCATAGAAATGCAACAGCCTACCTCCCTTTCTTCTTCCCCTGCCATGTTGATTCCTCCTTCTTCCTCCTCTTCTTCCTCGAACTATCACCATTGCATGCTGGGGGGGGGGGGGGGGGGAATCTCAGGCCCGACCTCCACCCCGGAGATTTAAACCGTCCCCGCCCCACCTAGTGATTTCCCCCTCCCTGAGCTACTCATCTTCCTTTCCCCTGGAGGTCCTCCTACCGGTCTCCATGTCGGTCGATTACCTTGCTCATGTACTCCCCATCCCTGCTCCTTCCCCTATGGGGTACCTGAAAGCCTTGTCCCCTCAGCTCATCCTTTTTTCTCCCTTCTTGCTGCCTAGATCCCCCTTGTTATTTTACTTTTATATCTCCCAATCTTGTTAGCTTCTTTGCGAACTTGGGATTCGTGGATTCCCCTTCAATCTCTTTTGTCGCTCTTTCCATCAGATCTTCGAAGGAAAGAGGTTGCACCCACTTCAGCTCCATCTTGAAAAACCCATGGCGAAGAGTTCGAACCTGGGGTGTAGCTCGCCTTTACTTTTCTCTAAGTGAGTACCTCAGCCGTGGACTTAGAATTCGGAAACCTTCCCACCAGAACAACCTCAAATAGACCCCGAGTTGCAGCGAGGTGGTCCCGCCGTACACCCGAAAAATCTTTGATTGCTTTCCCTCTCAAACCAATGTTGGACTGAGCACCTTTGGAGAGCTAAGGGAACTTCGTACCACCCACTCGGAGACCATGGTGAATGATGAGCTGAAGTTCCTATCAACCAAAGCCAGCCAAGGGAGAGGAGAACTCAGAAAGAGGTCCTCTCCAAAGGTGCCCTTGGGGGATTATTTATAGTTTTTTGGGGGTGGCCTGCAAGTAGCGAGATCCCGTCTTCTGAATACTGCTAAATGTAGCCCAAAGTGGTCTGCCAATAGCAAGACTCCACTGTCTAGAAAGGCTAATGGCAGGCCAGAAACAAATTATCAAAAAAAGGATAATGGAAATGAATATCCTCTAATAGCGAGTCGGCACACCTCAGCCCACTCGCCTAGGCGGCGAGAACTCGATGAGACTGAGCTCTCACCACTAGCTCGGCCGGCGAGTACCCGATGGAGCTGGGCACTTGCCACCTTACCTTTTTACTGCGGGCAAGCCATCAACTCGTAGGATCTATTTGCCTATTACTACACTGGACACAGAGCGAGTGCCCGATAAAACTGACCCCTTTCTTCATGCCTTCGGGCTTGCTAGGCCCACTCGACAAATATGGGGTTGTACCATATGCCTAACATAAAAAAGACCAAACCTTCTTAGAGTAGTTCCCATGTTGTAGGCTTAATAAAAAGATAAAAAAGTTTATGGTTAAGTGTTTCAACTACAACACATGGGGGCACAACGCATCTGATTGTGTGGTTCTTAAGAAGGAAAGAACCTGTGCACCACAAGAAGACAACTAGGTCAATATGTCAAGTCTTGCTAAGCCATCCAACTTTGTTGCTATGGTTAAAAATGTGAAAGCCAACACTGAGTGGTGCCTTTATTCAGGGGCAACATTTCATATTTGCAACAATGTTAATCTATTGATAGGACTCACTACTGCAAAAGAGTTTATGACCATTACAAATGATGAGGCAGCTGACGTTTAGAAGGTGGGGAATGTAACACTACTGCTCTCCTCAGGTAAAGCTTTAACTTTAAAGAATGTTAAATTTATTCTATCACTAGCTGCAAATTTAGTGTCTATTAGTTTATTATGTTATGCTAGTTTGTCTTTCAATTTATGTAGTGATAGAGTAACACTCTTAGTTAACTCACACTATTTTGGATGTGTATATGTCCAAAATAGAATGTACCGACTAAGTCTAGTAAACAAAATAGTTTAACAAGTTTAATCAAACTTAGTTAGCCATAAGACTCTACACAAGAGACTAGGACACGTGAACTATAGAAAAATATTCCAAATAGTTAGAACTCACTAGATCACATTATACACTAAAAACAAAATTGAGAAATGTGAAGTGTGTGCTCAGCCTAGATCACTAGAAAGCCTTTTAGTGCGGTTACTAGAAGCACAATACCTTTAGAGCTAATACATTCTAACATCTATGAATTTAAAAGTTTTGTCACTAGAGGGGATAGGAAGTATACGATCACCTCTAGAGATGACTGCTCTAGGTTCTGTCACATTTAACTTCTTAAAACTAAAGATGTAGCGTTTGAAAAATTCTGTCTTTTCAAAACCAGGGTAGAAATCCAGCTTATCCTGAAAATCAAAAGTTTAGGAGTGATAGAGGAGGAGAATACATGTCTAGTAAGTTCAAGTATTTCCTTGCCTCTCAAGGAATTATAGTAGAAATCACTACTCCTTACTCACCCCATTCAAATGATATAGTTGAGTGAAAGAATAAAATGTTAGCAGACTAAACTCCATGCTCCTGAATACTGGCATGCCTACTGATTATTGGGGAGAAGTAGTTTTGACCCCAAAAGGTCTAAGCTAGGACCTAGGACCAACACATATATCTACCTAGGATATGCTAAAGATAGTACTGCAGATAGATTCTTAGATATCTCTAATTATATAATCATAGAATCTAGGGATATTGTGTTATTTGAAGATAAATTCCTTAAAGATATGAATCTGCCACTCTCAGGTATATAAACAACTATTATTGAGAAAGATCTTGAATCAGTATTGAGCACATCTTATTCAGTTTTAGCAGACAATAGTGGCCCAGAGTCTAGGAGGACTTCTATGTGAGAGAGAACTCTCAAAACCTCCAGTAGTGATATTGTCACTTACCACGTTGAGGCCGATCCATCTACTTATAAGGAAGCGATGAGATCAAGGGATTCACTACTCTAGAAAGAAGCAATTGATGAAGAGATGAACTCTCTACTTTAGAGCAATACATGGATATTAGTTGATAAGCCAAAAGGGGCTAAAACTATAGAGTTAAGTGAGTTCTAAAAAAGAAATTAAATCTTGATAGTAGCGTAGCTAAATATAATGCACGCTTAGTGGCTAAAGGTTTCACACAAGTTAGCGGAGTAGATTATTTTGTTTTATACTCACCAATATGTCACATAGTAACCATTTGGATTCTCATTTCTATTGCATCTTTGAGAACTTTATTGTTCATCAAATAAAGGTTAAGATTGTGTTCTTGAACAAAGATTTGACCAAAGAGATCTACATGAGCCAATCTGAAGGTTTCATAGTAGAATGTCATGGAAATAAGTACTGTAAGTTAATTAAATCACTCTACGGACTAAAACAAGCACCTAAATTAAGATATGAGAAATTTGACTATAATATAAAGCACATGAGATTAATGTCGAGTCTCTTAGATAAATGTCTTTATATTCATCATAAATCAAATAATGTCACTATAATATGCTTGTATGTACATGATATGTTAATTCTAGGATCAGATCAATCTGAAGTGGATGACGTAAAGTCAGGTCTGATAAAAGAATTTAGCATTAAGGACCTAGGTGCATCTGAAACTATACTGGGAGTGTAAGTGAGCTTTGAGAAAATAACATTTTTCTAAGTCAAAGCCACTATATAAAATCAATGTTGGATAAGTGGGGATACAATGAAAGTAAAGCATTAGAGACACTATATAATTATAATAATCACTTAAAGCCTAATGAAGGAGCTACAGTTAGATAGTTAGATTACACTAAACTTATTGGCAGTCTCATGTATGTTATGGCCTATACCAGACCTAACATAGAATTTATAGTAGCCATGTTAAGTAGATTCACTAGTAATCATGGCCAAGACCATTGAAATGTCCTCGATATGCTAATGAGATATTTAAAGCACACCAAAAGGTATGTTTTATGTTACAATGATCATTCTCCAGTCTAGGAAAGATACTCTGATGCATTATAGTGCTTAGAAATAAATGATAATAAGTCCACTAATGAATGTATCTTCACACTAGGAGGAGCAGATATAGCCTAGAAGTCCAAGAGGTAATTATATATTGCACTCTCTTCTATAGAATCCGAACTCTACACTTTAGCTTCAATAAAAGAAGAAGCAGAGTGGATAAGAGATTTGGTGTTGGACATTCCACTAACGAGTCTGAAACTGAGTTATATTATAGTTTACTGCTACAATCAGGCTACTAAAATTATTGTTATGAACATTTTATTTAATGATAAAAAAGGCATTTATGGATGAAACAAGCCTGGTTGACCTCCCTCAAGAGTCAAGGGATTATGACCCTGATCGACGTGAGATCAAAGGATAATATTGCAGACGCTTTGATAAAAAGATTAAATAAAGCTCTCATAATCAAAATATCGGAGGAGATGAGATTAAAATTCATAGAAATATGGAAATTTTCTTCTATGCTTAAGTTTTGATAGTAAGAACTTATAGTCAAAATATTCAAGCATCTAATAACAGACTGAGAATCCCAAATAATTTTTTAATGAAAACCCAAGATGGTTAGATGCTAGTCATTCCAAATTTGATGACTTAATATATTTCTCGTTGTAAGTTGATTTAAGGATTATTCAATTAAAAATGGAAAATCATTATAAAGGTTAATCTAAACATTAATGATCATAACACATTATTTCACACTTGATAATATTGCAAATAATGTTGTGTCAAATCACTCCACATTTGATGATGAGGTATATAATAATCATTAATGAGTAAGATAATAATGTTTGATTTATTAAAATCAAAACTTGGCTGATCCTAGTTAGACTAGATAGAGATGCTAACAATGTTACTTCACTACAACTATAAATACTAAACTCATTTTGTTAGAGCTAGTTCATTTTAAAATGTCACTACATATGTTTATGAATTCATATAGTCTAAACTCATGAAATTCCTTGCAGACACTGGTGAAGATGGAGGAGAGAAAGTTGACCTTGATATGGATGATGATGATCTACTCTCTGGCTAGAATTGTTACGTATTTGGTCCATTATTTCTATATTTTCAAACTTTTATTCCTGAGTGAGACTTTATGTTTGTATAGTTATTTTTACTCATGGAAAACTCTTATTATGATATAATTGTGATAACTTCTCTAGATAATGTGTAAAATCTGAAATTTTGATATTCTCTACTTTCTGCACTCTGAATGTAAATGTTATACATTATAAATATAGGAGATTGTTGAGGTATATTTGAATTTATAACGGGTTCATAAGCTTAACGGCTCTGGTTTGGATACCGGGATATCCGATACCTATATTAAACCTAGGTTTGCCTATAAAACCCAAGTTAGGTACAACCAGGAGGTAGTTCCATTTTGACCACCACCTGAGATGCTTCAAGCGACTTAACAATATATACTATATTAAAAGGAAAATATGTCTGGTTAAACATTCATTTTTCCATTTTACCCTTCTTTATTTCATAATTTTCATTTTCTTTAATTTATATGTTTTTCTTTATTTTATAAAAAATGTGCTCTCATATAAGTAAATTCTCTTACCAATAATAAAAAATGTGTTCTCCAAACCACACGCAATCCCCCCCTGTGCATACGAAAAAAGCGAGCGGCGAGAGTAGTATAATGATTGGGGGTTTGTGTGGGGAGGGTGCATCTTCGCACCATGGTAATGTCACGATCGGAGTACAGTAGCATGGGGCACCAGGGAACCTATACACTAATGCAGTAGCGTACCGTCGCGGTTGGCCGTAGGGGAGAAGCCCGTGCCTATCACTTGTATAATATATATTCAAAAAAACATACAATGTTAGCCTATGATAGTTGACATTAAGCTCAATCTTTTAGTTTAAAATTTTTTAATTTCTTTTATAATAAAGATGTTTTTTATAATAAGGGTGTCTGCCTCACGATTCCAAGTCACAATCAAAATTGAACTAGGCTCGGGGATGGGGCCCGGTTCGGGTCTTGCACAAACCGGGTATAACATCTCATTTCCTTCTAGACCCCCTTAACACAAATTAGGGTAGGACATGTTGTGATTATGATGAGTTAGGCTAGGTGATGACCTTAGGACCCAATGAGTTATGGTGAACTCACATGAGGCTCACTATAGTGTACAAGTCAACCTTAGTCAAACTAGCTCAAATTGAACTCACGAGTGCAAATTGACCTCACCACTATGTTCCTAACCCTAAAGGAGACTCACTTGACCATAAGACCCATGGTGGGGTCAACCAATTTGGCCAAATAGGACAAAGTCAAACCTAGGTCAACTCAATCCTAATTGGCTCAATTAGGCATCATATGGTTAAAGTGATCCCACCACTATATTCCATACTCTAATAGTAGTGCATTGGACTGAAAAGCCCAATCATTTGGTCACTAAATAAATCAAATTGATGTGAACAATGACCAAGCTGGAAATGAGATGGACATGAGGGAAATTGAAGTTGATCTCCCCTCTGTGGAACAGGTTCAGGTAGCAGTTCCTGATGTATCTGGTGCAATAATTGAGGGGGAGACCTCCCGACAGGGGATGATGAGTATAGAAAAAAATGACAGAGGCTGCCCCAATCCCCCCTCAAGAGACTGTGAATCTATCCAGCTCCACCAGTGTTTTTGCAGATGAAAATCCTGACTCCCAGAGTCCTATCCCCCCTGAGCATGACCAGGCCATTCATCAAGTTCATCCGCTAGGACCTAGCCTGGCAAATCACACGGTAAATATCATTCAAGGTATAATGGATGAACTGAAGGCCTAGTTTGAACGATCTCACAACAAGGTGCTGAAACAAATTAAGCAATCTGAGGATCTGATGCTTAAAAATGTTGTGGAGATAAATCATAAGTTGGATATGATGGAACAAAAGTTTGAAGCTAAGTATGCAGAGGCCGACACTGCCGTCAATCTTCTAATGCAAGGGCTTCAGAAGAACACAACCGATCTGGCAGTGGTAAACCAAAATGCACATGTTGTGGCCAACATCATCAAGTTGTTCGATGCCAGCATGGTGAAACTCAACGCAAATCAGACATCCCTGCTGAACGAGTTCACTAAGACTGTGAAGCATATAGATGAGTCACTGCATACCTATGCAAACTCCATTGCCCTAGAAGCCAAAAAGGGGGAGAATGAATATACAGCTAAGATGGCAGGGCTAGAACAAATCATGGTCGACAACTTCATGCAGTCAAATAAGTATGTTTTTGAAAGCTGTCACTGGCTAGTTCAGCAAGCATCCGGTATATAAATTCCAATTCCGGTTCCTCCTCCGGATGAGGTTACCACTGTTGCTGATGAGGTTGCAAGTGTTGAGGAGGTTCCCTTGAGTGAAGCTATGCCAGAAAGGCTGCTAGGGCCGCTGCCAGAGCTGCTCACATGGCTATGTTTGATCAAGAGGCCATTGCAAAAGGGAAACGAAAACTTCAAGAAGGAACTTCCAAAGAGACTCCAGCTGAAAGGAAAGTAAGATTGAAGGAAAGTGAAGTGAAGAATGAACGATGAAGTCCTACATCGAGGAGCATCATACTGGATATTTTCATGCTACAATAGTGGGGAGAGCTGAATAGAAATGAAGTATACAGTCAGTATGAGTGGGAGATGCAAAAGGTGTATGAGGCGAAAAGAAACATTTTCTTCAGGTCTAACACTGTGGAACATAAAGCTCCTCCACCAAGATACTACCCGAAGACAAAGGAGTACTTTGAAAGACAAAGCAATAAGTTCCAGGCTGAACAACTAAAGGATGCTCAGGCAAAGGAATAGATTTTTTTTCCGTTATATGTGTATATCTTTCATGTATTTATATGAACAACTTTTGGATATATATATATATATGATCACATGTTGACTCAATTGTTGTTCTGAATGCATTTATTATTTTGTGTCTTGTCTCGATTATTTTGTTATGTATATTCTTCTGGTTGGTGTAATTCATCTTAGCTAGTAGGATTTTGGCTTCTTCAAATAGGGGGAGATTGTTGGGTATTGTATTCACAATTACCTTGATTTGAAGAAGCCTCCTGTCAAGCTAAGATGAATTCACAATGTATTTGACAACCTTCTATCAAGTTGTGCTTGCAGCTATTCCATGCTAAGTACACACCAATGTCAGGGTGCAGTGGGTTAATATACACAGGTCTGCGCAACGTAATCCCTTGTTGAGCTGATCAGTGTGTTGACTCACGTGTGCTCTCTCTATTGGAGTGTACTTATTTTCAAGCACAGGGTCGAGATAGAGCAAGAGCAGAAGAGGAGCAAGGATGGGTCAAAGACCAGTTCATGGGAAGGAAGAGGAAAATCCTCTAAGTCAAAATTGACAGGAATCACTAAGTGATTCTCGCCGATTCGACGGGAATCACTAGTGATTCTCGCCGAAATCGTCGAGAATCACTCACCGATTTTCGCCGACTTCATCTGGCTGACTGTCCTCCTTCAAGAATTATGCTAAGGCAGAATCGACGGGAATCACTAACTGATTCTCGCCGATTCGTCGAGAATGACCTTGCATTCTCGCCGATTCCCTCCGGATGACAAGTGTTTCAACTAGAATTCTGCCAAGGCAAATTCGACGGGAATCATGAGTGATTCCCGCCGACTTCGACGGGAATCACCAATGATTCTCTCCGAATTTGCCTTAGGAAAATTTATTCTGTTCGCTGGACCAAACCAAGATGCTGTGCGCTGTTTTGATCGGAACCAGGGCTTCTTCTTGTGGGCCGCACAACGGTCATTTAGGGTTGTTCTACAGTATTTATACTCACGTATTTTGAACTTACACAGTAGCGATTCACGGAAAATCAAAAGCGACCGAGCATGACCTAGCCAATCGCGGAAATCATCCCGTCGTCGTCGCCGCTCGCAAGGTAGTCGCCGCTGCAGATCTCAGTTCATCTTTGATCTCCCGACGACAGAACCGAGGCTAGTATAGCATCTGACGCTTCTCTTTCGAGATCTCTTGTCTCTCGATTTGTTGAACGAGGATAGCTCTTTATTCCGAATCGATTGAGACGACTGATCCGATTGAGATCGTTGGTAGACCTTGCTTGCTTCGTCAAAAAGTTTGGATCTACAAAGCATCGCCGCCGCATTCACTTGCCGCCGCCGATCTTGTCAAGATCCTCTCCAAGAGAGAACACCGGTAGTGGACTCTTCGTCTCTTTCAAGAAAGCTTCAATGAACAAAGAAGGACATCGTGATCTCCACATGTTTGCTTGTATTTCTTGTACATTCAATTTTTTTTTTGTTGTAAAGGAATTTTGATTCCTAGTTGTAAGGGTTGGGTGCAACCCGCGGTGGAGGAGTAGTGACTCCTTCGGTTGGAAGGGTGTCTTCCGTAGTGTGAGGATTGGATTTCAATCTGGTTGGTGAAGTGACCGAGTCGTCCCTTGGTGGGAGATAGGTCGAAGGGGGAGAGTGGACGTACCCAAATCGGGGAACCACTATAATTGCTTGTGTGCTTTTCTGTGTTGTGTTTGTTATTTGTGCAGGTTATTTAAATTCCGCAAAAGACTGCAATTCACCTATTCCCCTTCCATAGGTGGAATTAGTTGACACTAAAGACTTTCAAGTGGTATCAGAGGGAGGTTACTCGTCAATAAGGTTAACACCTTGAGTAAGATCCCATGTCTAGTGTCAAGAAGAAAACAAGACTCAAGCATGGAGCTATACTCTGATGTCTCTCCTCTGAGACTCCCTGCCTGTACAATGGAGTATTATCCCATCTGGAAGATGAGAGTTATGTTTCATATAGAGGCCATTGACCCTCACACATCATTCATTATGGAAGAGGGTCCCTTCATTCCCATGAAGGCTTCCAGATCTGGAAAAGATCTCCAAATCCCCAAGAGTCCCGAAGAGATGTTTGAGACTGAGCTCTCACTTTTTAACCTGGACAAGCTGATTCGTCAGATCATCACTAACGTCTGGTCTGGATCATCTCGTTCAATATTGGACAAGTGTAGGACTGCTAAGTCTATGTGGCAAACTATCTCCGACCTCTTGGAGGGATCGGAAACTGCTGGGACTGGATGCCTGCAAGAGGATGAAGCATATGTGAGGGTCCTCATCTCTGAAGATGAAAGTCAAGACCAATCTCTAAATATCAGGGCTCCCGTGTCTCTTTCTGAGACTGAAGAAGAGATTGAGGAATGCAGTTCTGATGAAGCTGACACCTCTATCTCTGCAGATCTTAACGCTAATCCTGATCATCACTGTCAGGATCAGGTATCTTCCTCATCATGCTCTTTTCCTCTTGAATCTCCTGAAGACAGGATTAGTCCAGAGGGTTGTCCATCAAGTGATGCAAGGGTGATGGACAGCTTTAATCAAAGGATTGAAACCCTTGATTCCCTTTGTAGTGCCCTTCAGAAGAGCAACTCGCTTGTGGAGAAACAAGCTATGGAAATTGCTCAGTTGAGTACCATGATGGATCTCCAATTGGAATCCATCAAGGTGAAGGACTCAAAGATCTCGGATCTAGAGTTTTCTCTATAGACCGAGAAGAGAATAATATCTAACTTTTCCAAGGTAGATTCTATTAAGAGAAAGGGAGAAAATGGGTGGATCTCACGAATTATAAAATCGTGGAGAAATGGGGAAACTGTTTTCAGACCCCCCACACCGAGTAGGAAGGGCACACATCATGCCTTAAGGTATGGCCATAAGAACAACTATGGTCACTGCAAGAATAATCAACCCTCATGTGGAAATACTAATAGTGCAAGTGCTGTTATGGCTACCCATGAGAAAATACATTTGGCTCATCATGAACCTTTTGTATTCACTGCCTCAGCCTCAACACTTCATGAGATTGTAGAAACCAGCTCTCACAGTACCTCTCACCACCCTAGGAAGCAGGGAAAAGGGGTTGGCAAACATGCAGCAAGTATCTATGGGGCCTCCGGATGTGTGCTGATTGAAAAGAAGGCACCACCTCCCAGGCCTCATGACACTCACCACATGTTCTCCATCCACCCTCCCTCGTGTCCCGGTGGAAAGGGTAAATCTGAGAGCAGAACCTTCTCTGCCCTTGTCAGACCTAAGATCGTGACAAACTCAGTCAGTAGATTTGGTCAGAAAAGGAGATACAATATTTATGAGTGTTGGTGTTGTGGCAAAGTGGGTCACTTTGCCATAGATTGTTGGCACAATCCTTCTGTGCCAAGGGCAAGGGTATGTCCACTTCCTTTGGCTAGAGATAGTCTTCCTGACAGAAATCCTGTAGGAAGGCATTCAGTAGTTTATGCTGACAGGAACCTAGGACCCAATGCATATTGGGTTCCTAAGATAAGGTAATTCGTTTTTGCAGGATAGTCTAGGTTCCCGTGAACATGATGAAATCTAGACAAGAGATGTTCCAGGAACGGTATGGAACAAGTATATAGGATAAGAGATAATGCTAACTACAATGGCCCACTTCAACTGGATACCTGTTGTACTTCAAATAGAGGATCCGAATGATCAACTTAATGATCCCAGGTACGCGCATTTAGTTTCGAAAATTGAATCGCATTACATAGATGTTTATATATATATATATATCCAAACAAATAGGTAGGTTCTCTTTCAAAAATTAATATATATATAGATATATATATACACCCACCTGATTGTAGGACACAAGGGCTAATAACTGTATGACTCTTAGTTTGGAATCTGATGAATGGTTTATATATCATCGATAATGTGTGACAATGGGTGTCAATCGGTCCGATGAAATTCAAGGGACGTGTGCCGGTAGTTGTAACGAAAATTTTATATTATTGACTCACCGAGAAATAGCCAGTGTTTATTTCTACGGTTAACATCCCTTCGACTCAGCTTAGCTATTCTGACCAGGAAATAAAAAGGGCAAAGTCTCGAAATTCAAATCGACAATTTAAATTTATCAATATAAATACGGTTAGTGGAAATATCGGATACCCCAGCCCATCGCATTCTGGAAATATCTGAGGAGATAAATAGCGTAATTCACGAGAAGCCCGACCCTTCACATTCTGGAAGTTACGGAAATCCCGTCGACTTTGCGGAAACCTCGCCGATTCCCGTCGTTCGTGCGGAAATTCCTCCCGTGCTTCAGTCTCTTGGTGTTCTCATCGATTCCCGATCACCTCTCGTCGACTCCAGCTCCGTATATTGCAGTCCGCCGTTGTCCTCTCTCCGTCGGCTCGTGCTCTCGTCCCCAGCGTCAACTTGGCACAAGGTTCTTGCCGATTCACCGCCAGCATTTCCCCTCTCTTCGACTCTCATTCCCGTCGCCAGCTGACCCGTCGCAAGTCGACTAGAGATTCTCTCCGCTCGGCGAAAGGGTAACGACCGTTCCTCCTTGAATCTCGAGCTTGTTTATAACTTGTCTAGTTCCTACTAGTTTAGTTCCTAATCTAGAGATTTAGATAGAGTTAAGTCCCTTGGATGTTACTTGTTTAGGTTTGCTATGGCTCCTCGAACCACGGTTGGACTCCTCACCAGGAGTGAGTTAGTTAGGACTGGCTTCTCCCATGCCTCTGATGAATTCAGGAACATCATCCTGATGCTTGAGCAAGCTGGGCTCTCCTTTATCCGTGAGCACCCATGCAAAATTCTAGATAAATAAGTTCTTGAATTCTATGCAACTGCCAAGCTACGTTATGAGGACACCTTGATTAAGAGTAAGATTGCTGGACTAAGGATCAAGATGTCTGCTGTAAAATTGTCACGTCATCTGCAGCTCAACAGCTTTGAACAAGAGGACCACCTGGATGAGAATGATCGTGCACGGATACTACTATTCTGTGGATTAGCACGAGGGACAAAGGCAATCAAACACAAGGACATGAATGAGGAAGGAAAGCTCCTCTCTGATATCATTGGGAAGGTCCTGATCTGCAAACTGGGCTCCCATGATCATATTTCAAGGGATATGTTCAAAATCCTGATGGCTGTGGTGTGTAGAAAAAGATACAACTGGGGGGCCATATTGTTTGAAAAGATTAAAGATATCCTACGAACTCTCAACTTTGGGAGAATCATCAGCCTGTACCTCAATCAGATGGACGGAGACAGGTTTGATATGAGTAAGGGAGTTCCTCTTCACTACTTAAAGAAGATGGACTCCAGTGTTTTTGATAGATGGGAGAGGAGAATTGGCCTAGGAGGTGCGGCTGAAGCACAGGGTGATGAAGATGACAGAGCTCCAGAGTACAGAAATCCCTTGGATGAACCTAGTGACGTTCCTGATTTACTGCATGCAGGAACTGAGGGGGATTCGTTACTCATTCCTTCTGATGCCTTCAGGACGGAATTCTCAGGTTCGGATCATGCAGATGCAGTTACTAACATTACCAAGATTGCAAAGGATGCAGTAGATACCCTCGATACCGATCAAGCTGACGAGGAGGAAGTGGAGGATGACATGGAGGATGATGCTGCTGATGAGGATGATGTGGAGAATGCGGCCACTGATGATGTGAACAATGACCAAGCTGGAAATGAGATGGACATGAGGGAAATTGATGTTGATCTCCCCTCTGTGGAACAGGTTCAGTTAGCAGTTCCTGATGTATCTGGTGCAACAATTGAGGGGGAGACCTCCCGACAGGGGATGATGAGTATAGAAAAAAACAACAGAGGCTGCCCCAATCCCCCTCAAAAGATTGTGAATCTATCCAGCTCCACCAGTGTTTCTGCAGATGAAAATCCTGACTCCCAGAGTCCTATCCCCCCTGAGCATGACCAGACCATTCATTAAGTTCATCCGCTAGGACCTAGCCTGGCAAATCACACGGTAAATATCATTCAAGGTATAGGGATGAATTGAAGGCCTCGTTTGAGCGATCTCACAACAAGGTGCTGAAACGAATTAAGCAATCTGAGGATCTGATGCTTAAAAATGTTGTGGAGATAAATCATAAGTTGGATATGATGGAACAAAAGTTTGAAGCTAAGTATGCAGAGGCCGGAACTGCCATCAATCTTCTAATGCAAGGGCTTCAGAAGAACACAGCTGATCTGGCAGTGGTAAACCAAAATGCACATTTTGTGGCCAACAACATCAAGTTGTTCGATGCCAGCATGGTGACACTTAACGCAAATCAGACATCCCTGCTGAACGAGTTCACTAAGACTGTGAAGCATATAGATGAGTCACTGCATACCTATGCAAACTCCATTGCCCTAGAAGCTAAAAATGGGGAGAATGAATATACAGCTAAGATGGCAGGGCTAGAACAAATCATGGTCGACAACTTCATGCAGTCAAATAAGAATGTTTTTGAAAGTTGTCACTGGCTAGTTTAGCAAGCATCCGGTATACAAATTCCAATTCCAGTTCCTCCTCCTGATGAGGTTACCACTGTTGCTGATGAGGTTGCAAGTGTTGAGGAGGTTCCCTTGAGTGAAGCTGATGCTAGAGAGGCTGCTAGGGCCGCTGCCAGAGCTGCTTACATGGCTATGTTTGATCAAGAGGCCATTGCAAAAGGGAAACGAAAACTTCAAGAAGGAACTTCCAAAGAGACTCCAACTGAAAGGAAAGTAAGATTGAAGGAAAGTGAAGTGAAGAATGAACGATGGAGTCCTACATCGAGGAGCATCATACTGGATACTTTCATGCTACAACAGCGGGGAGAGCTGAATAGAAATGAAGTATACAATTAGTATGAGTGGGAGATGCACAAGGTGTATGAGGCGAAAAGAAACATTTTCTTCAGGTCTAACACTGTGGAACATAAAGCTCCTCCACCCAGATACTACCCGAAGCCAAAGGAGTACTTTGAAAGACAAAGCAAGAAGTTCCAGGCTGAACAACTAAAGGATGCTCAGGCAAAGGAATAGATTTTTTTTTCGTTATGTGTGTATATCTTTCATGTATTTATATGAACAACTTTTGGATATATATATATATGATCACATGTTGACTCAATTGTTATTCTGAATGCATTTATTATTCTGTGTCTTGTCTCGATTATTTTGTTATGTATATTCTTCTAGTTGGTGTAATTCATCTTAGCTA
The DNA here is from genome assembly GCA_039513925.1 of Platanthera zijinensis. Taxonomy (NCBI): domain Eukaryota; kingdom Viridiplantae; phylum Streptophyta; class Magnoliopsida; order Asparagales; family Orchidaceae; genus Platanthera; species Platanthera zijinensis. The sequence goes on from CM077084.1 coordinate 15,904,398, forward strand.
GTAGGATTTTGGCTTATTCAAATAGGGGGAGATTGTTGGGTATTGTATCCATAATTACCTGGATTTGAAGAAGCCTCTTGTCAAGCTAAGATGAATTCACAATATATTTGACAACCTTCTGTCAAGTTGTGCTTGCAGCTATTCCATGCTAAGTACACACCAATGTCAGGGTGCAGTGGGTTAATATACACGGGTATGCGCAATGTAATCCCTCGTTGATCAGATCAGTGTGTTGACTCACGTGTGCTCTCTCTATTGGAGTGTACTTATTTTCAAGCACAGGGTCGAGATAGAGCAAGAATAGAAGAGGAGTAAGGATGGGTCAAAGACCAAGTTCATGGGAAGGGAGAGGAAAATCCTCTAAGTCAAAATCGACGGGAATCACTAAGTGATTCTCGCCGATTCGACGAGAATCACTAGTGATTCTCGCCGAAATCATCGAGAATCACTCGCCGATTTCCGCTGACTTCATCTGGCTGACTGTCCTCCTTCAAGAATTATGCTAAGGCAGAATCGACGAGAATCACTAACTGATTCTCGCCGATTCGTCGAGAATGACCTTGCATTATCGCTGATTCCCTCCGTATGACAAGTGTTTCAACTGGAATTATGCCAAGGCAAATTCGACGGGAATCATGAGTGATTCCCACCGACTTCGACGGGAATCACCAATGATTCTCGCCGAATTTGCCTTAGGAAAATTTGCTCTGTTCGCTGGACCAAACCAAGATGCTGTGCACTATTTTGACTGGAACCAGGGCTTCTTCTTGTGGGCCCAATAACGGTCATTTAGGGTTGTTCTACAATATTTATACTCACGTATTTTGAACTTACACAGTAGCGATTCACGGAAAATCAAAAGCGGCCGAGCGTGACCTAGCCGATCGCGGAAATCCTCCCATCGCCGTCGCCGCTCGCAAGGTAGTCGCCGCTGCAGATCTCAGTTCATCTTTGATCTCTCGACGACAGAACCGAGGCTAGTATAGCGTCTCACGCTTCTCTTTCGAGATCTCTTGTCTCTCGATTTGTTGAATGAGGATAGCTCTTCATTCCGAATCGATTGAGATGACTGATCCGATTGAGATCGTTGGTAGACCTTGCTTGCTTCGTTAAGAAGTTTGGATCTACAAAGCATCGCCGTCGCATTCACTTGCCGCCGCCGATCTTGTCAAGATCCTCTCCAAGAGAGAACACCGGTAGTGGACTCTTCATCTCTTTCAAGAAAGCTTCAACGAACGAAGAATGACATCGGGATCTCCACATGTTTGTTTGTATTTCTTGTACATTCAATTTTTGTTTTGTTGTAAATGGAATTTTGATTCCTAGTTGTAAGGGTTGGGTGCAACCCGCGGTGGAGGAGTAGTGACTCCTTCGGTTGGAAGGGTGCCTTCCGTAGTGTGAGGATTGGATTTCAATCCGGTTGGTGAAGTGACCGAGTCGTCCCTTGGTGGGAGATAGGTCGAAGGGGGGAGAGTGGACGTACCCAAATTGGGGAACCATTATAATTGCTTGTGTGCTTTTCTGTGCTGTGTTTGTTATTTGTGCAGGTTATTTAAATTCCGCAAAAGACTGCAATTCACCTATTCCCCCCCCCCATAGGTGGAATTATTTGATACTAAAGACTTTCACCATCATTGGTCAGCCAATTCACCCAATTTGACTAAAATCAAACTACGTCAATTTTGATCAAAATCACACCATTTGAGTCAATTAGCCCAATTGGGGCATCATCATGACCTAGCCCACATTTGGTGGTGTCGCTACACTCAAGAATAATACATGGGACCAGTCCACACATCAGTTGGCCAAGTTAATCCCTCAAATAAACCATGGTCAACATAAAGCCTAAGAGAGAAAATTGAGAATTAAACCCAATTCCAATGGGTTAAAGTCAAGACCCATGACCCATTCAGAGGCCCACATGCAAGATTACACCCCATGCCCTCTGGTTCCAACATGCGAAGACATGCATGGGGGAAAAATGGAGAAATTCCCTATTTTCATAACAGACAAATGAGGATTTTGTGGATTGAGAGACACTTGTCCCTCTTCTCATTTTTCCAAATCCATATCTGAGGCCCTCATGAAGTTTCCAGCCGATTTCCAGCAAGGGAGGCGTCACTTGGAGCAAAGGAGGAGCATCCAAGGTGGTGGTCGAAATTCCCATAATGGTATCTAGTGATACAACCACCCTCACCTCATTTTGACCTCACCATCATCTTTAGAGGACTGCCAGGAGTCGAAATGCTATATTGGATCAATGGAATTGTTGGAGAATAGAGGGATCGGGCTAGCTCGCCGGATACGAAGATTTCCATGGACAACCGCCTCCATCGCCGCCATTAGGCCCCAATCAAGGTCTGTTTCTCCTTTTCTCCCTCTATGCTAGTCATCTAGATCAACTAGGAGAGATAATAGACTCAATTGTGCCTGATCCTGTGAGAGGAAATCAAGAAATTCAATGGTTTTGTGAGTGCTCGGATTCGCTGGAAATCGCCGCCTCTGATGACCAAGTCATCACCAATTATTAGCCCCCACCTCAATGGAGGTGGTGGTGGTGGCCAGCCGAGGAGGTGACCGGATAACCGGAAAATGGAGTTTGAAGAGGCTCCAGGTCAGGGTAATCTCAGCCCTTGGCTGGAGGAGGAATATAAAAGGAAGCCATCCGTTATTGCTTTAAGATTTGTATTATATATATACATATTATAAACTATATGAAAGTGAGATCTATCCTAGAGATTAGAGCAAGCACACAATAAGAATAATAAAGACAAGAAATAAAGGCAAATCAGACAACACAAAAAATTTATAGTGATTCCCCTAAACTTGGGTAGTCCACTCTTCTACCACCCTAGGTAGGAATCCACTGCAGGATGAGTTGATCAGGTGTCCTGGGCAACAATGAGCTTTTGATAAGGTACTCAAAAATCAAACTAGATTTTTTGATTAGGTGTCTTGCCACCACTGAGTTTTGATAAGGTCTCAGAAACCAGGCAGAACTTTTGAAGGGAGTTCAAGAACCCTTTGTACAGGGGGAAGGGAGAGTAGATGTTGTCTTCTCTGTTCAACAATCTAAGAGAAGCACAAGTGGATTTTGATGGTGTTGACAAAGCTCCCTTGTTCAGGAAGGAGAGCTTTGTATAGGGTGATAGGTCTTCAATGTATGACTGCTCTAGCAAATGATGATTTCAGCAAAGGCTGAAATGTGAGTTATCTTGGAGTGTGAATGATGAAGCCTTGGTGATGTTGATCTTCCAGTAAGCCTTCAGACTGATGTAGAGTAGTTGTCTCTTCAGGCTTCCTGGAACAGTAGATCTGAGAAGAGCACTTGCCTTACAGGTGATGTTTTGATCTTTCTGGAACTCTGATTCATGTACTACTTTCTTCTCTCATTTTTTGTCTCACTTCTTCTTATTCTCTATGTTCTTGTTATTCTCTTCTTTTCACCCCATGTTTTCTTCTCTGTATCTCTGTGTATATATTCTGATAGGAGGCCAATGGTCATTTGAATTCTTACATTTATTACTGCTGCCTCTTAGATACTTCAACGGCTATAATCTCCATAAATACATTCTTGTAACTGTCCTGTAATAAAGCTGTGTTGGAATATGAACAGCTCACTTTGATTGGACCAAGAATATCCTGAAAATCTGCCTGGGAACTTGTGTTCAGAGAGATGGCAGAAATCGTCGATCTCATCAAGATGATCGTCGATCTGAGCTCAACTATCGTCGATCTGAGCTCAGAGATATTGGAGCTGGTATGGAATAGAAAATGTCGATCTGAGCTCGGAGATCGTCGAACGGAGTTCGACGCCTCGTAGACCTGAGCTCAGAGATCGTCGATCTCAGCTCGATGCCTGAACTTCAAAATATCGATCTGAGCTCGACGCCAAGGATGAATTCTGATTTCTTCTGACTGATTTCTCTTGGTTGATTTCTTCAATCTCTGAGAGCCTCTGACTTAGCACATCCTATGACCCTTAGCTATATATTGATGGGTCAATCTAATAGTCCTAAAGACATAGTGATCCTAACCCAAATCCAAATTAGGGTGTTCATACAATCTCCCCCTATTTGGGTTAGGATTACTATTTACAAAAAAATATTACAATTAATATTACAAAGCATAAGATATAAAAAAGAGAAGCTTTGCATTGCTGACTTCTGTTGCTGTTAAAAACTGACTGCTGCTGGCATTACAGTCTCCCCCTATGTTGATGCAGTAACTGTGATTGAAGGAGGCTGGGATGACTTTTAAAAATAGGATTTTGATTGAGTCATCCGGCTAACTTTTGTAGATGGTACCTGCAGAAGGCTATGGTAGAGATTGCTCTCTCCTTGAAAAGGATATGTTAGCAGAAAAATGATATTTGTCTAGCAAATTTTATTAGGATTCTGAATCTGAAAAACAAAGTCTGATATCTTTCTTCCTATAGAATTTCTTTTCATCAGAAGAGATTCAAACTCAGTGCCATGATCACTGCTGACCAATGCAATTAGAGTAGAGGACTCAATCTAGATGAATTTAGAAAAAGATCTATAAGAAATATAAAGTTATCTGACAGAGAATTCTCATACAGAAATCCTAACATAATTTTGAACAAGATATCAAAAGGATAGAAGCAGCCCTTAAGAAAAGATGTTTCCTAATAAATTTGTTCCAAATAGAAAAAGGATTTGAAAATAATTTAAATAGTTTATCCTTATAATTATAAATCAAATTTATGAAAAAGCAGACTGAGTTCGACGATTTTATATAGGATCGTCGATCTGAGTTTGACGATTTTATATAGGATCGTCGATCTGAGTTCGACGATTTGAACTCATTTCGTTGATTAAAATGTTTCTTTTTTCCTTTGAATATATTCTGAAAACATTCCTCTGAGAAGTTTTGTTTCCTCCTCAGGTTTTATTGAATCTTGACAGCAAAATTGAAGTTCTAAGTTAACTGAACTGAAAACAAAGTTAGATAATACCTGATCCTCTTCAGGTTTTGATTTTCCTTCTGTTTGTTCAGACTTTAAACTGCTGCAGGAAGTATTGATGGTCATTAAGCAGAATTGTTTGGCCCTTGCTTCCTCCTCTTCATCTTCAAATGATGATTCATCATCTGATACATCCCAAATAACATCTAGGGATACTGATTCTCCTTCTTCAAATAGGATGTTGTGGCTTCTTTCTGTTGTTCCATCCACTAGTTCAGAAGCCATTTGATGAAGAGAATCCCATATCTCCTTAGCTGTTGAGCATTCAACAACTTCATGGAACAAGTCATCAGATATTGACTGTGCTAGGATATTCATGGCTCTGGCATCAGCTAGTCTGGCTCTTTTAGTTGTTGTTGCTGAGGTTGGGAGACCTGTCATAATGGCATAAAATATTTATTCATCAATATTGTCCATAAATGACTTAATTCTTGTCTTCCAAAGTGCAAATTTGTTTATGTTGCACTTAGGAGGTCTGGTGCTAGAATATTCCATATTCTTGCTATGTGAAAAATAAAATGATTAATCTAACTAGGATGGATCAAGAGAGATCTTTTGGTTCAGGTGTTAGCCTATATAAACAACCAAACTAGTGAAGATCTAGTTATTGAATAACCAACCTCCCTCTGATACCAATTGAAAGTGAGATCTATCCTAGAGATTAGAGCAAGCACACAGCAAGAATAATAAAGACAAGAAATAAAGGCAAACCATACAACACAAGAAATTTATAGTGGTTCCTCTAAACTTGGGTAGTCCACTCTTCTACCACCCTAGGTAGGAATCCATTGCAGGATGAGTTGATCAGGTGTCCTGGGCACCAATGAGCTTTTGATAAGGTGCTCAAAAATCAAACTTGATTTTTTGATCAGGTGTCTTGCCACCATTGAGTTTTGATAAGGTCTCAGAAACCAGACAGAACTTTTGAAGGGAGTTCAAGAACCCTTTGTATAGGGGGGAAGGGAGAGTAGATGTTGTCTTCTCTGTTCAACAATCTAAGAGAAGCATAAGTGGATTTTGATGGTGTTGACAAAGCTCCCTCTGAGATTTGCAATTGTTCGGGAAGGAGAGCTTTGTATAGGGTGATAGGTCTTCAATGTATGACTGCTCCAACAAATGATGATTTCAGCAAAGGCTGAAATGTGAGTTGTCTTGGAGTGTGAATGATGAAGCCTTGATGATGTTGATCTTCCAGTAAGCCTTCAGACTGATGTAGAGTAGTTATCTCTTCAGGCTTCCTGGAACAGTAGATATGAGAAGAGCACTGGCTGTATAGGTAATGTTTTGTTCTTTCTGGAACTCTGATTCCTGTACTACTTTCTTCTCTCCACTATTCTCTCACTTCTTCTTATTCTCTATGTTCTTGTTATTCTCTTCTTTTCACCCCTTATTTTCTTCTCTGTATCTCTGTGTATATATTCTGATAGGAGGCCAATGGTCATTTGAATTCTTGCATTTATTACTACTGCCTCTTAGTTACTCCAACGGCTATAATATCCATAAATACATTCTTGTAACTGTCCTGTAATAAAGCTGTGTTGGAATATGAACAGCTCACTTTGATTGGACCAAGAATATCCTGAAAATCTGCCTGGGAACTTGTGTTTAGAGAGATGACAGAAATCGTCGATCTCAACAAGATGATCGTCGATCTGAGCTTAACTATCGTCGATCTGAGCTCAGAGATATTGGAGCTGGTATGGAACAGAAAACGTCGATCTGAGCTCGGAGATCGTCGAACGGAGTTTGACGCCTCGTGGACCTGAGCTCAGAGATCATCGATCTCAGCTCGATGCCTGAACTTCAAAATGTCGATTTGAGCTCGACGCCAAGGATGAATTCTGATTTCTTCTGACTGATTTCTCTTGGTTGATTTCTTCAATCTCTGAGAGCCTCTGACTTAGCACATCCTATGACCCTTAGCTATATATTGATGGGTCAATCTAATAGTACTAAAGACATAGTGATCTTAACCCAAATCCAAATTAGGGTGTTCTAACACTATAGTTATTCTGTAACATTATATACATAAATTTCAAACTTAAATTAAGGCTCTTTTTGGCGCAGCTGCAACGATTGCAGAAGCAGTGGTGGGAAGTAGTGGTGGAATAATCAGCTTTTTTGTAGAGTGGTGCCGAACAGCTTTTGCAGAGCTGTTTCAAACAGAGAAGCTGTTTAATCTGTTTGACAAAATAGCTGTGCGGTGCACAGTTCATTTTTTTGGAACTTAAACACAATAAACAATAACATAAAAAGTACAATTTAACTTAATGCATTCTAAGTGTCCATTAACAAAATTGAAAAAAACAACTATTTTCAAAAGGTTTATTTCAATCATGAAAATCATAAACGTGCTCTGCCATGCTGATGAAACATATCCCTCGATCATCGATCGTTAACTGCACATCAAGAATAAATGTAATAACTGATCTTTTAAAATATGTTTATAAATGTAAACGTCATTATGTTGTATACCTGTGATACTCCGTGAGTTTATCTGCAATGTAGTCCCTAATATTGGCCATTTCTGTAGCTCTCGTTCCCTCAAATGAGCTTGGTGTTTTGTTCGGATTTGAATCGATAGTTATCAAATGATTGTTTGGTCGCAACTCATATGCCTTTGGATGATTAAAGGTTTCATTTCTGTCATATACATCAAACTCTGGGTCAACCCTCGATGGATGTCTTCTAATAAAGTTGTGGAGCGACATCGTAACGACCACAACAACACACTGCTTCGAGAATTCAAAATGAGGCATTTTGCTTAGTATGACCGACTTTTTCTTCCATACACCAAAGCTCCTTGAATCCTGAAATGAAATCCTGAACTTTGAAGAAACCAAGAACTTTAAAGTTACCTTGAAATTAAATCTTGAAATGAAATCAAGAAAAATAAAGGTGAGGAAGCATTGACCCTAGCCCTAAAAATGCAGAAATGAAATCAGGAAAAAAATGAAGAAGCATTGTCCCTAATCTGGAAGATGGCCGACAGGTAGCAGGGGGTCGGCCATGGCAAAAAAGGGTGATTAGAGGTGGAAGAGAAGAGGGCTAGTATACGGCGTGGAGGCGAGCTCGACGACGGCAACAAAATTGGAGCAAGCTAACGACTGGAATCGGGAAGCATAAAAATGGCTTACTTGCGGTGGAAGAGAAGAGTGTTAGTCGACGATGTGGAGGCGAGCTCGGCGATGACGACAAAATTAGAGTAGGCTTTAGACTGGAATCGTGAAGCAAAAATCACCCCTAGGGCTTGCCGTGGAAGATGAATTGCGCGGCTCGCGCGATTCCAGAGTTGTGATAATTTTTCACGACTCTAGAACGCGGAATTTTGACGATTAGAGTGCGGTGGCGACACCAATCGCGGGCGCCAAAATCTTGTTTGGCGCGGCTTATTGAAAAACAACAGTGTGCTGCTGTTGAAACGTGGAGCCAAATAGAGCCTAAGGCCTATTAGATGCAGATACATGAAAAATGCAAAACATGAAAATTATAGCTTTTGTCTTAAATTTAATTAGGAATTTGAATCAAACCATTTGGAGTCCTACAGTCTCTTGTAGGGCTGTTTTACTGAGTTGTGTCCTAGTGAAGGGCCAGACCTTCAAATGTGAATATCTTTCATATGGTGGTTTGCATGGGTTTGAAATTTTGGTCATGCAGTATATACCATATACACACCCCCATGTCCAAAAATGGAAATTTTTAGACAACATTTTTCTATAGTTTTGTGAGAAATGTGATTTTTCATATGATAATTAAATATATGGTCAAATCAATTAACTCCAATTGACCCAAATTTTGGGTGGCATACTGTTTAAGCTATAATAAGTCACTGGTAATATTGAGTCTATTTGGACCTCTGCATTTTTGTGAATTCCACATTAATGACTTAGGACATGTATGAAATTAAATGTGTTAGTCAAAAATGTGTATTTTGTAATTTTAGCACAAAGGACATGATGCATGTTAATAAAATTTTGGTCATGCATCTAATATGATGAAAGGAGTCATCCTTAGAAAAATTAGGACTTTTGAGGTAAAAAATCCTAGGAAATTAATTATAATTCTTTTTGAAATAAAAGTATATTAATGAAATAAATGTGACTTAATTATTTAGAGAAAATCCAAGCTTTTATAACGTAGTTATAATTGATGTTTTAAACTTTTGGAAATTTTGGAAGGAGTTTTGGAAGTCATATGCATGGAGAATTTCCAAGAATTTAAATTATCACATATTTGTATTAATAACATTTTTATGGTCAATATTATCTGGAAATTTTGAAATTTGTGCTATGCTATTTATATATCATTACAAATCTATGGTAAATATGTCAGAATTTTTGAACGCGTTATTTCAGTACTTACTGTGCAATGTGATATATTTACCCTTTTAATCATATATGAAAATTATGGACATAATCTTTTTGAAAAATTGTGAAACTTTGTAAATCATGATATTCCATCACTTAGTACTGATGACTAGTTTTAGTCATCGTTTTTGGAGTAATTTAGTAGCTTAATTACCTTAGTTTATTTATAATTTATGCTTGTTATTTCATGTTTTAATATCTTTCTATAATATATTAAAATTACTAGTTTTATTATAGTTTTATTGTTTTGTCGCAATTTTATTTTATGTTATTATATAAAAATATATAGTTTTATTATATTATTATACTTGCTATGTATTATGTTTCATGTTTGTCTAATTTTAAGTTATAAATATTTTATGTGTTATGTTTGTTAAGTTTAAATAATTAATGTTATGTTTATGTTATGTTATTATTATGTTTGTTATTGTTATGTTTAATGTTATGTTTATTTTTGTGTAGTTTTTATAACTAATTAATAGTATGACTTATTATGTTTAGTTTAATTTAATATCATGATAGTTACATGTTTAATATTAAGCTAATGTTTTGTTTATTTGTGTAGGTACACTTGAATGATGAAACCCAAGCAAGTGCAAACCCGAACATGGTGCAGCCCTCATGCAAGTTCAGCCCACATACATGCAGCTCAGCCACATTAAGTGCAGCCCACATGCTACCCGAGCCCTCCATGAAGACCAACCCGAGCCCCTACATCAAAGCCCATTCAAGCCCGCCACCTTTGCATAATTTTCCCTCCATATTCCAGCCCATGTTTGGCCGGCCAAAGTCATCACTCTCTCTCCCCACTATTATTATTTTTTCTCCTCATTATTACATGCATACATTCATCCCCTTGAAATGGCCGAACCCCCCTCTCTTTATCTCTTCTTTTATTTCACATTCACCCCCTCTTTCCCACTGTCATGCATGCACCTTTCTCCACCTCATTCATCTCTCTCCCCTTTATTATTTCCTTCTACACACTTCCATTCATCCCCTCTTCTCTATTTTATATTTTTATTTTTCATTCCCATAATTATCATACAATGCATGTAGCCATTCTCTCTCCTTCCATTTAATATCATACATTGCATCCAAGCCTCCTCTCTCCACCATCATTAAAACTCATGCATGAATCATTCCCCCTCCATGTGGCCGGCCACCCTTGGTCTCCCCTATTCTAGATGCTTCCTTCCTCTCCTATAAAAGGAACCCCTCCCCCTTTGTTTATGTTAAGTAGTTTTTAAGTAGTTTTAGTTTTGAAGTAGTTTTGGTAGAGTGCTAGTTCATGAGTGTTTCTCTTTTTGTTGTAATTTTCTTTTTATTAATGTAATTTCATCTTATCTTTCTTGTTATAATTATTGTGTACCCCTTTTCTATTAATGCAAATGTCATTTCTTTTCTCTTATTCTCAATCCTTTTTTATCATGCGTAGCTAAATAATTTTTGTGCCCGATCGCGATGATCTTAGCGATATAATAACGTATCTTTATTTTTATGTTTTCCTTTGTAGTTTTCTATTTTTGATCCTTCCATGAAATATCTCGTATCGACTCCGTATTTCTAGTATACGGTAGTAGATTCCGATTTCATATTCGAGTGGCCGAGAGGCTCGTGAATATGAAAGATCACTCAAGGAAGGAAGGAGTTGAACGCACCCCTAGAGATAGGATGACGTAAATCCTCCGGATTGGAGTCAAATCCAATAGTGCGGGTCACTTCGATAATGCGACTTTAGACCATTTTGACTTGTAAAGAGATTTCGGTCAAAACGTCTACAAGTTAGGGGATTTAATGCTCTAGCGAGATTACTTCCTAATATCGGATCCGTCACGGTCTTAATAGAATTACAAATGTTAAACTAATTATTTCGTTATTTCATTTCAAAGTGAATCGTCGATCGAGCACTCTTTTCTCGTAATAGTTTATTTCTCTTTAAGTTTAGTTTATTTTAATTTTCAAACTCATTAATCGTTCGGTAGGATAATAGAGTCGTTGGGAGTAATAGTACTTGCCTGCCCCGAGTTTTTATACGACCTTGATATTTTTCATATCCTATGCTATATTTCGATAGGTACACTTGCCTTAATCAAGTATAGATTGGAGAATACGATTTTCTCTATCAAGTACCACTGGTAAATTTATTAGTGTTTTTTTATTTATGGATATGGTACTTCCTTTAAAAATTGATACAAGTCAAGATTTTTTTTTTAATTTTATTTACGACCAAATTAATTTGAAATATTATGAAATTCCGATAACTTCTTGATTTAGTCATGATGAACCTATGGTATAAATTTTAGATCAATTGGACAAAATATAGTGAAGGTTGCATCTTAGAGAACAAAACTAATTTAATTTCAGTCTAGTCTGCAAATAGTAGAAAATTGAGATATTGATTAGACCAGTAAGATCACTTTGGAAATTAATTAAATTCGGAACTTACCTGTGATACATTATTTATATCAGCCCTAGGAGCTGCAGAATTTTTGGAGAACTTCCGTACTATAGTTTGATATTAATTTAGAATTATGTAACTCTTTTAAATAAAGGAATAAATGAGGCCTTAATTGTAAAATCATCCCCCCCAAACCTTTACTCGGGTCGGGCTGGAGGGGATCTTACTTGCTCAAGACATCTTCCCAGTGCTACCCAAGTGGCAACAACCCACACCACTAAGCACTAGTTGGTCGTCTTGCTCGACTTAAATCACAACATTTACATCACAGAGCATTGCAAAAGCATCAACAGTAAGCCACAAAAAAAAATATATATATATATATATATAACAATATATATTAAAAGAGTATGCAAACTAAGGTTGTAGCCACTATTTAATATAACTAGCACGTAGGCTGTAAAAGTACTACTACTACTATTACTAACTCCTCACGCTATCAAGCCTGCTTGCTAGTACTCACGTCTCAAAACTCCAGAGATGATGGGGGTGCCTTTGCTCAGGTAGTCCTACCAGCTTGTGTATCATCATGCGACAGCTGAACATCATGTTTCTCCATCTCCCATGAATGGTTATTAAAATAACTGTTAGTCACAGAGCTAAGCGAAAACACATCTCCTCCCCGGATCCATATCCTGGGGATGAGCTCACACACCTAAAAAATAGCTGAAGTACGAGAGGGTCAGTACAACATTTCATATATATATAAGCTAGAAGCATCTATCAGAAAGAATGTGCAGCGTAATATAACTGGAATAATAGCAGCTTTTTACGTCAGTTATAATAAAAGCACCACTAGTATCAACATGACAGATATTCACAACTCGTATTCACACTACAGGTATTCAAACCTGCCAATACTCCGCAGGCATTCAAAGCCGCACACACACCTTATGTCAACATAGTGTGTACCTCTTTTATTCAAGCAGGGTAGCGAGCCCCTCGGGCCTCACTGATGTGGTCGTCAGTGACAATGACCAATCCTGCCACTTCTGAGAGTGGTCATATCGCACTACCCAGGCCCCAACGTACAACCTCGTGTACTCTTGGATGTGAGTAATATCCGACAATTCTTAATTTTGGCCGATCAGTGGAGAAAACCTAATGGAGAAAGATATAATGGTCGGTCACTCGTGGTACCCATCTCCATGTTGCCTTAAGTCATCAAACTTCCCGCAGTGGTACAAACGGTCTGCAGAAGTGACTGACCTACTACGATTTATCACAAGAAATTTATAAGCATTCAGTTTTAATCAATTATGTTGGCATGCACTGGGTCAGCAGCGACCTACCCTACTATGCTTCAAATAATTTGGGCAAGTGGTAATCGGCTCAACTTTCGACAAGGGGTATGAGAGCACTTTATTTGGGACTAATCCTAAAGGAATATCTCAACTTCTATTATCCCCAACTAATGCTCAACCTAACAAATAACTATTCCGTCAGAGCAGGACCTGTACTTAAAATAGTCAATTTCAGGAATAAAAGTGCGGTAATAAAAATTGTTGAGAATATAAGCTGCAGAACTGAAATGCTAAAAAGAAATATGACCAATACGAAACTGAAGTAGTACTAAACGAAAAGAACTGAAAGTAAATATTGAAAGGAACTAGACCAATATGAGATTGGAATAGTACTTAAAAGAAATGAACTGAACTGAAAGTAAATAAACAAGACCAGTATGAGACTGGAAGGGGCGATTAAAAGAAATGAACTGAACTAAAAGTAAATAAGCAGGACCAGTACGAGACTGGAGTACTAAAAATAAAGTACTGAACTGAAATAAATAAAGGAACTGGACCAGTACGAGACTGGAATAAATCATAAAGAAAATGGTTAGTAGTCCAATCACTCCATTAAGAGGCTTCAATTCCATCTCCGTTCTTAGGAGGCAAGTTCAGTTCCATCTCCGTTCTTAGGAGACAAGTTCAGTTCCATCTCCGTTCTCAAGAGGTAAGTTCAGTTCCATCTCCGTTCTCAGAAGGCATGTTCAGTTCTATCTCTGTTCTCAAGAGACAAGTTCAGTTCCATCTCCATTCAATGGAGATAAGTTTAGTTCCATCTCCATTCTCAGGAGGCAAGTTCAGTTTCATCTCCATTTATATGAGACAAGTTCAATTCCAATTCAGTTTTTAAGAAGCTTCTTTAAGTTTCACCCATTATTAAAATCTGATTATAATTTAATTGCGTTTTTCAATCACGACTTAATCGAATCAAGAAGTTTATTATGAGTTGCACATTTATTATTCATCCGAGAATAAATAATAACTTGTTTGCACGTGTCAGATCGAATCCTTGAATCTCCTTAGAGAACACATTCTTCTTCGAATTTCAACCTCGTAAATCGTTTCCAAAACATGAGGGAAATTTTTCATCCGAGGCGAGGTTGGGCATTATTTTACTCTAAACTCGTATTTTCATCTTTCAAGTCTACCCAAAATACCCGAGAGTTATTTTAAAACGCGACGCTCGGTGATTTTACAAAAACCTCGAAACACTCGATGCTTGAAATCTTGCCTCGACAACTGTCGTCAATTAATTAATTGAACTTATATTCTATTTAGAAAGTGGCCGCGCGCTCCGATTTTCAATTTTGAAGAATTTGAACGTATCAATTTCCGTGCGCGACCTTAGGCTCCAAGAAATCGAAAAATCTTCAATTTTCATCTCAAGGTTTCCAAATTTTAACAAAACCTTTAAGAGAATCTAAAAAGAGCCTAATAATTTTTTCAAAATTTTCCAAGCAATTTTGGGTCTCTATATTGACCAAATAATTCTTATTTAGGATTTCTGAGATATCAAATCATTTCCTAAAATTCACAAAATTTTTATGGAGATTTCCCTCATCAAGAAGAACAACTTTCATGTTCAAAAATTTTTCCTTAGTAACCTAGATTTTTCTAAAACAAATCACTAAGTTTATGTTAATATTTTGTCTACTAATAACCAAATCAAGATGAATCATGTGGCTGAGATTGAGCCAAACAGGGATATTTAATCTTCTGCTCCCACAGCGGATTCGCTGTGGGGTTCCAGATTAACATGGGACATAGTTTTATCCAGATCTTGACCGCCTGATCTTCAGACTGTTGTTGCTGCTCGCTGGCGGTGATAGTGGTGAAAGCCTCTAACATTGCCAGCCGGTGGACGGATTTCTTTGGCACCGCCCCCGACTTGCTCGCCGAGGGCCGACAAGCTATTGGCAGTGGTCCGGCAGCCCAGCACTATCAACCACTGCCAGAAAACTTCATCCCAAGAGCGGGGTGGCGCGGTTGCTCTACTCCCGGCGATGCCGCGCCGCCCGGCCTCTCAGGTGGTTATCCAGCCACGATAACACCCCCAACCGACAAACCGAGGGTCAAGCTTACCTACAATGGTGGTCCGGTGGCCTAGCGCCGCCGGCCGCCACCGTAGAAATGAAAACAAAAAAATTATTCTTTACGGGTGCCGCCAGAATCGCATTTTCCGGCGGCATCGCTGCCCTCCACTGCCAGGGGTGGGCGGTGAATCATCACCCCAGGGCCACACCCGGTGCTGGGCGACACTCCTCTTGCGCGTACAAATCTCGAGCCTGGAGCTTGGCTCGGGTGGCGCAGTAGACTCTCTGGCGGCTAGAGGAGGCATGTAGAACATACAAGGGGTAGGGAGGGGGGAGGGGAAGAGGTTCCACCTGGAATTGGGGGGCTCTAGTGGAACTTGGTCAGGCTTCCATTGGAAGGTGGCAGAGAAGGTTGGTGGCAAGATTTTTGGTTTAGGTTTCCGGTGAGCTAAGGTTCCGGCAAGTGGTTTGGGAAGCTCGCCTGAGCTGTGTGAGAGGAGAGGGGATGAGCATGACCTTTTATAGCCGTGGGGGAGGGGGACATTTGGCTTGGGGCTAATGTGGGATTAATCCTGTACAACTCCATATTTGCTGGGTAGGACCAAGATCTCCCAAGGACCCAGATTGGGCTAGCCGTGGGCCAGCATTAGGCATATTGGGTCAGGCAAGAGGACCGGGCGGGAGGGTTCTCGCCGGGAGCAGGCGGGAAGGCTCTCGCCCAGGGGTTATGTAGCGTCAGCTCGCCGAGCTCAGAACGTCGAGCTGTGAATGCTGATTAGTCGAGCTCCGATCATCGAGCTGAGAACGATGGTTTGTCGGGCAGGCGAAAAGGCTTCCGCCCTAGGCCTGCGGGAAGGTTCCCGCCCTAGGCAGGCAAAAGGTCTTGCTCTCAGAGAAAGCAGGGTTCCCACAGAGCTCAGTAGGAAGAGCTTCCACCAGGTGGAACCTAGGTGGGACCCAGACCTGAAATTACCCAAATATCTCTTGGTCTGCACTTAGCTCTTCAGAACAGCGGAGTTTGGCTATTGGCAGATCAACTCAGGGGCTTGATAGTAATTTTAGGGCAGCAAAGGTACGCTTTTGGAAGACCAGACTTTGAATGCTTATAAATAGACCCATGGAGTTCTTCAGAAAGCAGGCCATCATCAGTTCTACAATTCTCTAGTGTGCTTTCTGAGGTTCTCCTAGCCCAGTGATTGGCTTTGGTGGGGAAGCGCTCAGAGATCTTCCGAGTTAGTGGAGGGACCTCCTAGTTGAGGCTAAGGGTCAGTTCTAGGTTCTTCGTTGCTAGTTAGAGTTCAAGGCTTGGGAGAAGTAGGTGCTAGCTACATCCCCAAGGTCCGAACTCTCGTTGAGGCCATTTTTGGCTTCAACATTTCTTGTGCGGTGGGTGGACCGTAGCTGGTACAAGAAAATCTTAAGATGAGTCCCATGGCTGGGGATGAAGGGAAGGAGCTAGCTCAGGAGGTTCCCCCTCTCGGGGAAGTGGGGTGACATTGGGAATGCTAGAATACTTCAGGCGAGAAGTTCTCCAAACCATCCACCTGGCCTTCTCAGCAAGGAGCGAGTGGGCCACACCTCAAGTTCCAGTGACTGTCGTTCCGTCTCTGGGCGAGAACGCTCCCGGGCAGTATCACGGGAAGGAGGTCCCGGCGGAGGGTGTCGAGAGGGATCTCGTCGGGCGGGAGCTGTTCCCTGGGCATACCAGCGCCGACAGGGCCAGCGAGCCGAGGCAGCGGGAGGAGCCCTCTCGGCAAGCTATGGGCGGGAGCCCTTTCAGTGAACTCATCATTTTAGCTCCAGTTCCAGAGGGGTTCAGGGAGCCGGACATGATGTAATACATAGGGAGGGACGACCCCACACAACATATACAGTGGTTCAAAGATGCTATTTCTATAAGGCAAGTGTTAGATGCCTTCAAGTGTAGGCTCTTCACCATCATGTTGAAGGAGAAGGCGAGGGACTGGTTCCACTAGTTTCCTGCAAGCTCAATTTACTGCTTCGAAGATTTGCGTCGGGGGTTCTTTTTGAGATTCTCGACGTCCAAGAAGAGGAAGAAGGGGGCGGAGTGTTTGTTCGCGATCAAGCAGAAGCCGGAGGAAACGTTGGGACGCTATGTAGATAGGTTCCAAGAGGAGATCCTGCAAGTTCAGGAGATGTCGGGGTACACGGTGATGCTTGCCTTCACTTTGGGTTTGAGGCACAACTTCTTTAGCATGGAGTTGAATAGGGTTCCCACCTCTCTTTTGAAGAGTTCATGGAGAGGGCGGTGAAGGAGATTGAGATTGAGGCAGCTAATTTGGCGTTCGCTAAGAAATTGGCCAAGTTGGCAGAACAGGACGTGAAGGAACCAGGAGCTGGGAGGCAGAGAGAGCAGAGGGAGCCGAGGGAGGAGAGGAGAAGAGAAGAGAAGAGCCCAGGGGCCAAGGGCATCAGGGGCAACCCCAAGGGTGGGGCATAGGGAGCTAAACAATTGGTTGGGCTGGAGGCCCCAAGAAGGTCATCCCCATGGACAGGGGGGAGGATGGCAAGGTGGAGACAACTTCTGCGAGCAAAGGAGGTTCAACCAGTCGACCTGGAGGCAGGGGAAGAGGGCCCCCCTCCCGCCGCAGCAGGAGGCCATGGAGATCGTGAGAGGACGAGGAGGAAGGGGAGGAGCTCAGGGAGGAGCCAGGAGGAGAGAAGGCAGGGGGGAGAGGATCACTTTCTCATCAAAGGATATGCCAGACTATGAAGACCCGTTCTGCGACGCCTTGGTGATCCAGACGGTGGTGGAAAACTTCATGGTCTCCTGGATCTTGGTGAACAACGGGAGCTTCGTGAACGTGATCTTCAAGAAAGCCTTTGACGAGATGAAGGTGGAAGCTCGGAGGGTTCTAGCCTTGGATGGATCGTTGTTTGGGTTCTCGGGGGAGCGGAAGGAAGTTGAAGGTGAAGTAGGGCTACATGTGACGTTGGGGGGTATCAAGGAACTGTCGGTTCGTCATCATTGACGCTCCGAGCAGCTACACCGCAATCTTTGGGCGGCCCCTTATCAGCGCCTTTCGTTGAGTCCCCTCCTCGTTTCATCAGTGCCTAAAGTTTAGCAACAAAGGAGTGCAGGTCAGGATCAGGGGAGATCCGAAGGTGGCAAGGCAGTGCTACGTGACTGTTGTCAATACCATATTCTGTATGGCGGAAGCAGAAGAGCTGGAGAGGGAGATGGCGAGGGAGGAGGAAGTTGTGGGAGAAGGGGTGGAGAGCCTAGGTGAGGCTGAAGAGGAAGTTGCAAGGGAAGGAGTGATGAGCCGAGGAGAGGCTGGAGAGCACACTACAAAGGAGCAGAGGGTAGAGGGAGAAATTGGGGGTGAGACCCAGAGAGGTGAAGAAGTAGAGTTGCATGGGAAAGACTTGTTGGAAGCAATGGAGGTGGAGAGGCTAGAAGGTGAGGAGGAGTTGGGAGAAGAGGAGGAAAGGGAAAGCAGGGAGTAGTTTCGGCTGGAACCGGCAGAGGAAGTCGTGGATATGGAGGTCATCAGTAGGGCAGGGAAGGTAGAAAAGGTGAGGGTAAGCGGGGGCTTAGGCCCAGAGGACCAGGCAAGGATGCGGGAGTGCATCCAAAAGAATGTTGACATCTTTTCCTGGAGCGCGGCGGACATGCTGGGCATTGACGCTGATGTGGCCTGCCATTGTCTGAACCTGGACCCTAAGACGTGCCCCATTCTCCAGAAGATGAGGACCATCTCCACCAAGTTGGAGGATCCCATCCGCGAGGAGGTAAAGAAGCTTCTCGATGCAGGTTTTATTTCGGAGATCCAGTACCCAGGCTGGGTCTCCAATGTGGTAATGGTGAAGAAGAGTGATGGGAGGTGGCGCATGTGTGTAGACTTTTCTTTATTAAATAAATCATGCCCTAAGGATTGCTACCCCCTTTCTCGGATCGACGCGCTGGTTGATTCAGCCGTCAGTTTTTCTATTATGAGTTTCTTGGATATTTTTTCAGGTTATCACCAGATCCGCATGCATCCCCCTGACATCAAGGATGTCTCCTTCATCACAAGGGAGGGATGCTACAGCTATAAAATGATGCCCTTTGGGCTTAGGAATGCAGGGGCAACCTACCAGCGTATGATGGACCGGGTCTTCCAAGACCAAAGGGGGAGGAACTTTGAAGTCTACTTCGACGATCTTATGGTAAAGAGTAGGGGGTGGACTTGCACCTACTTGACTTAGAGGAGACGTTCGCGACCCTGCAAAAGTTCAAGATGAGGCTAAACCCCCAGAAGTGTGTCTTCGGGGCAAGCCGAGGAAAATTCCTTGGGCACCTCCTAACCCCGGCGGGGGTTGAGCCTAACCCGGATAAGATAAAGGCCATCGTGGAGTTGGAGTCGCCTCAAGATGCCAAGGAGGTTCAGCGCTTGACAGGTAAACTGGTCGGGTTGAGCCGCTTTCTCTCACGAGTCGGGGATAAGTGCTCTCCCTTCTTCAAAATACTTAGGGGGAGAAAATAGTTTTAGTGGACGGAAGAATGTGAGGAGGCTTTCAGAGCATTGAAGGCTCAACTGTCCCAAGCACCGCTCCTTTAGAGCCCGAAGGAGGGGGAGGACCTAACCCTGTATCTTGGGGTAGGGGCAGAAGCTGTGAGTTTTGTTTTGGTGTGGGAAGAAGGGAAGAAACAGCTTCCAATCTATTATGTCAGTAGGATCTTGAAGAAGGCGGAACTTCGCTACCCCATCCTAGAGAAGTTGGCTTTCTCTCTAGTCATCTCGGCCAGAAATCTCATACCATATTTCCAAGCTCACTCAATCAAAGTGGTGACGGACCATCCCTTGTGCAAGATCTTTGAAGGGGTGGAGCATTCAGGGCGGTTGGCCAAGTGGTCCATTGAACTTAGCGAATTCAACGTCTCCTTCGTGCCAAGGCTCTCCATTAAGGCACATGCGGTGGCTGACTTCTTGGCCGACTACGTCATAGAGCTGGAGGGGGAGGAAGCGCTGCCAAGGAAAGCGTCAAAGATGTACGTTGACGGAGCCTCAGGGAAACATTCCCTTGGGGGAGGTGTAGTGTTGGTGAGCCCCCAGGGGGTCACCATAGAGAAAGCGGTGGCGCTGCACTTCCCGGTCACCAACAATCAGCTGGAGTATGAGGCTGTCATAGTCGGGTTGTGGTTGGCTAAGGAGCTCGGGATTCACGATGTGGAAGTGCTCACAGACTCACTGGTGGTAGCGTCGCAAATCAGATGGGAATATGAAGCTCGGGATCCAACCCTCCAAAGGTACTTGTCCAAAGCGAGGGTGATCATTTGAGGGTTCCGAGCGTTCTCAATTCAGCATGTCCCTAGGGAAGAAAATGTAGCAGCGGACCGATTGGTCAAGTTCGGACCCCAAGGGGGGGGGGCTTGACTTAGCTATTTCATCCAGCAATCGAGGAAGGGGAGTTGATGGAGGTAGATCGGAGACCCTCGTGGGTGGATCCCTTTGTGACTTTCCTCACCACGGGCAACCTCCCCGAAGGGGTCAGGGAGGCAAAGGGCTTTTGGCATAAAGCGGCCCACTATCTCATGCATGAAGGGAGCTTACATCGGAAGATGCTATCGGGCTTTCTAGCGCGATGTGTGGTGGAGGAAGAGATACCAAGGATTTTGGAGGAGGTGCACTCCGGGGAATGTGGTAGCCATTCAGGAGGAAGGACGTTGGAGGCAAGGGTGGTCAGGTAGGGATACTTCTGGCCCACCCTGAGGAAGGATACGACAGAGTTTGCGAGGAGGTGCCAAAAGTGCCAGCTCCATGCCCCCTTCAGCTCTTGCCTGCTCAAAGGCTCTGAAACATCACGGTGTCGTGGCCTTTCACAATCTGGGGGATGGACTTAGTTGGACCTTTCCCTCCAGCAAGAGGACAGAGGAGGTTCCTCCTAATCATGATTGATTACTTCTCGAAGTGGATGGAAGTCAAGGCGTTGGCCAAGGTAACCACCCAGGTCATTAGGAACTTTGTCTAAGGAGAGATCGTCTGCAGGCACGGGTTGTCGCAGGCCATTGTCACGGACAACATGCCATAATTCGCAAGTGAAGAGTTCATTAGCTTCTGCACCTAGCTAGGGGTTGACCTCAGGTTTGCCTCCATCCACCACCCCAGGAGCAACGACCAGATGTAAGCGGCGAACAAGGTCATAGTGAACCTGCTCAAGAAGAAGGTGGAGAACCTGAGGGGGAGTTGGGTGGAGCAACTCCCCTCGGTACTTTGGGCCCTGCAGACAACCCAAAACACGGCAACTAGAGAGACTCCCTTCAAGCTCTCGCATGGCTCTGGGGCGGTCCTGCCTATGGAATTTGAGGTTCAATCCCCTCGAGTTGCAGCTGCTAGCAAAGGAAACGAGCAACGGAGGGAAGGAAATGAGGAAGAGCTACGACTCTCATTGGACATGGTGGAGGAGCTTCACGGCGTAGCCTACGTCAGGCAAGATGAGGTCAAGCGACGGATGGCAAAGTACTTCGACAAGCACGAGAGGATCAAGAAATTCGCCAAAGGAGATCTGGTCCTAGAAATTTGATGCGGGCGGAAGATCGGCTCCCGTGCGTAAACTCAACCCCAATTGGGAGGGGCCTTACATTGTGGAAAAAGTCCTGGGGTCGGGGGGATACCACCTCCAGAATGTGGAAGGGGTATCCATGAGCCATGCATGGAGTGGCGACGACCTGAAACGCTTCTACCCTTAGTGGGAGACAAGGTTGTAAATCTTATTCGTAGTAAATTCATTGAGTTATTTCATGGCCGGTTTCTTTTGAGAGTTGAAAAAAGAGGTTGGGAGTTAGCAAGACCCCGAGATGATCCCGCTGCTCAGGCTCGCACTAGCTGACAGGACTTGAAGGCGCGCTCGGCCCTGGGTAGTCCCGCTATTGGGCTCCAAATAGCTGACAGGGCCGTAGGCTCGCCTAGGGGGTAAGGGAATGCCTCGAGTGGTGATTCCGCTACGCAGACTCTCCTAACTGGCAGGGTTGGAAGGCACGCTCAGCCCCGGGTAGACTCGCTGTCAAGGATCTCATTAGCTGGGCAGGGTTGTAGGCACACCTGGGGGGAAAGATTGGGAGGTTAAAGAAAGAATTGAGAAACTAAGCAAGACCCCCGAGATGATCCCGCTACTCAGGCTCCCACTAGCTGGCAGGTGTGGAAGGCGCGCTTGGCCACGGGTAGTGTAGGGCTCCCACTAGCTGGCAGGGTCGTAGGCTCACCTGGGGGGGGGGGGGGGGTAAGGGAATACCTCGAGTGATGATTCCGCTGCGCAGACTCTCCTAGCTGGTAGGGCTGGAAAGCACGCTCGACCCCGAGTAGACTCGTTGTCCAGGCTCTCATTAGCTGGGCGGGGCTGTAGGCACACCTGGGGGGGGGGGGGGGGGGAAGGTTGAGAGGTTAAAGAAATAATTGAGAAACTAAGCAAGACCCCAAGATGATCCCGCTGCTCAGGCTCCCACTAGCTGGCAGGTCTGGAAGGCGCGCTCGGCCCCGGGTAGACTCGCTGCCAGGCTCCCACTAGCTGGCAGGGCCGTAGGCTCGCCTGGGGGGGGGGGGTAAGGGAATACCTCGAGTGGTGATTACGCTGCGCAGACTCTCCTAGCTAGAAGGGCTGGAAGGCACGCTCGACCCCGGGTAGACTCGCTGTCCAGGCTCTCATTAGCTGGGCGGTGCTGTAGGCACACCTGGGGGGAAATGTTGGGAGGTTAAAGAAAGAATTGAGAAACTAAGAAAGACCCCCCGAGATGATCCCGCTGCTCAGGCTCCCACTAGCTGGCAGGTCTGGAAGGCGCGCTCGTCCCCGGGTAGACCCGCTGCCAGGCTCCCACTACCTGGCAGGGCCGTAGGCTCGCCTGGGGGTGGGGGGGGGGGTAAGGGAATACCTCGAGTGGTGATTCCTCTACGCAGACTCTCCTAGCTGGTAGGGCTGGAAGGCACGCTCGGCCCCGGGTAGACTCGCTATCCAGGCTCTCATTAGCTGGGCGGGGCTGTAGGCACATCTGGGGGGGGGGGGGAAAGGTTGGGAGGTTAAAGAAAGAATTGAGAAACTAAGCAAGATCCCGAGATGATCCCGCTGCTCAGGCTCCTACTAGTTGGCAGGTTTGGAAGGCACGCTCGGCCCCGGGTAGACCCGCTGCCAGGATCCCACTAGCTGGTAGGGATGTAGGCTCTCCTGGCGGGGTAAGGGAATACCTCGAGTGGTGATTTCTTTGCGCAGACTCTCCTAGCTGGCAGGGCTGGAAGGCACGATTGGACCCAAGTTGACTCGCTGTTCAGGCTCTAATTAGTTGGGAGGGGATGTAGGCACACCTGGGGGGAAAGGTTGGGAGGTTAAAGAAAGAATTGAGAAACTAAGCAAGACCCCGAGATGATCCCGCTTCTCAGGCTCCCACTAGTTGGCAGGTCTGGAAGGCGCGCTCGGCCTCAGGTAGACCTGCTGCCAGGCTCCCACTAGCTGGCAGGGCCGTAGGCTTGCCTGGGGGGCGGGGGGGGGGGGGGGGGTAAGGGAATACCTCAAGTGGTGATTCCTCTGCGCAAACTCTCTTAGCAGGCAGGGCTGGAAGGCACGCTCGGCCCCGGGTAGACTCGCTGTCCAGGCTCTCATTAGCTAGGCGGGGCTGTAGGCACACCTGGGGGGAAAGGTTGGGAGGTTAAATAAAGAATTGAGAAACTAAGCAAGACCCCGAGATGATCTCGCTGCTCAGGCTCCCACTAGCTGGCAGGTCTGGAAGGTGCGCTCGGCCCCGTGTAGACCCGCTGCTAGGCTCCCACTAGCTGGCAGGGTCGTAGGCTCGCCTGGGGGGGGGGGGTAAGGGAATACCTCGAGTGGTGATTCCACTGCGCAGACTCTCCTAGCTGGCAGGTATGGAAGGCATGCTCGGCCCCGAGTAGACTCGTTGTCCAGGCTCTCATTAGCTGGGCGGGGCTGTAGGTACACTTGGGGGGAAAGTTTGGGAGGTTAAAGAAAGAATTGAGGAACTAAGCAAAATCCCGAGTGGACCTACTGTCAGGCTCTCACTAGCTGACATGACTGTGTGATCTCTTGGGGGGAGGAAGGAAGAAGGGGATGTTTGTTTAAGTGGTCCCAGGTGGGCCCGATAACCAAGTTCACACCAAGCAGACAGAGCAGTTGAAATCGTGGAGTCACGATGCTCTTGATGACAACTTCCCACGCAACTAACACCAAGCCCTAAGTGAGGATGGGATGACCCAGACCCCTCTCGACATGCCTCTCGGTAGGGGTCTCGATAAGGTTCTTGGCATAACCCTCTCGCCTGGTGTCCCGGCCAGTACCTCTCGACAAGGCTCTTGGCACGGCCACCTTTCGGCAAGGCATTCGCCAGGTCCATTCCGGCAAGTTTTACTGGGCCAGCTCTTCAAACGGGCGGAGGATATCACCTAAGAGCCTAGGGTTCGCGTAGAAGTCATGTACATCCCAGCAAAAAGACAGATATTTGAATACGAAGTAATAGTGGAAGCATTGGTTGGGGGATCTCGCCCCTTACTAAAGTTACAAAAAATACAGCTTTACGTGTTTACGAGTTTACAAAAATAAGATTACAACAAAACCTAAAAATTGTGGAAGCTATTGTGCAGGCTTGTCGGGGGTCCCTCCGGAGTTTCCGCTTGAGGTCTCGCCGGAGGT
This sequence comes from Platanthera zijinensis, assembly GCA_039513925.1. NCBI lineage: Eukaryota > Viridiplantae > Streptophyta > Magnoliopsida > Asparagales > Orchidaceae > Platanthera > Platanthera zijinensis. Next base: position 15,929,165 of record CM077084.1, read on the forward strand.
CCCGCTGGAAGATCTGATGGGGGTGTAGCCGGAGGACACGCCGGGCGAGCTGCTGCCAGTTTCCTCGTCTAAGACCACCTCCGCTGTGTTGATGGTTGGAGAGATGTCCCCTCCCGCAGGCCTTGGGATGGGCTTGAACAACCAGGGCAAAACCCCTCGCACCGTCAGGGTCTCGCCTCCTTCGTTCAAAAGCTTCGTCTCCCGTAACACCCTAATGACCATCTCGGCCGTAGCTTGCGCATTCTCCTGGATGATCACGTAGAGCTAGTACGCGGAATAGTGGCGGCGCTCCACTCTCTCCTCCAGCAACGACCGGGCCTGCGCCAGGGCCAATGCCTCCTCCAGGAGCTTCATCTCGGCTCGCAGCAGCTGGTTCTCGCACTCGACGCAGACCACTTTGGCGCAAGTCAATTGGGCTTGTGCGGAGTCCTGCAAGAAGGTCCTGTTAGGCAAAAATGTATGTGTTAAGGGGGGGTGGGGGTGAGTGTTGGAAGGTCCCGCTTACCTTGGCGGTCGGGCGAAGGAAGAGAAGCTTTTGGGCGGCCTCTAAGTCGGCCTTCAGGCTTGCCATCTTAGCAACAGCCGCATCCCTCGACTTGATCGTATCAACGAGGTTGCGCTCTATGGTGACAGTGCGACGCCCAGCCATGTGTGAAAGCTGGACCATGCGAAGTTGGACCTGGGAATTGTCGAACACGAGGTCTCGGGATGTCTTCCGGTCAAACATGTCAGCGTCCTCCCGGCTGTAGAGGCTGTAGCCTAGTGCCAAGGCGTGGCCGGTGCTTGAATCCCGCTCCCTCCAGGATGGAAGAAGGGTGGAAACCGCGATGCGATTGGTGGTGTGATCCCACTAGAGCAAAGGCAGGCCCTCCGCATCCTTGTATTTGTCGCCGAAGCCGAAATTCCGGTGCCCTTTCGGCACCGGCTGGAGAGAGGACTCAGTCGGGGTCTCTGCGGCAAGCTGGATGGCATCCGCCTTGCCGGCAACTAAAGGGGTCTCGGTAGGGGTTTCGGTGGAAGCTAGTACGACAGATTTACCCTTTTCCGCAGTTGACGGTTTTGATATCTTGAGAGGAGGGGCAGGGTGGGAACTCGGCTTCTGCTTCTCGGTGCTGGGCGCGGAGGAGGATCTCGGCTCCTCCCGGCAAGCGGCTATCGCAGACTTGGTGAGAGCAAAGGGGTCGGCGAGTGCCCTGGCCTCATCAAAAGGTTGGTGGAGGGGGATTTCTCGTTCACCTGCAAGACCCATGGCTAAGTAACCCTGCTTCTCAAGTCAAAACAAAGGATTGCGAGAATAGACTGAAATCATACCTTCGCCGGGAGGAACAAGCAGGAGAGAATCCAGGTCTCACCAAAGGAACAGGACATCGAAAACCTTAGTCCTGAAAAATTCGACGAGGGCGCGCTCTCGCCCTCCGAGAGCGGGAGGCTTATAGGTCGCGTCATCGTACTGAACTGGTGAGAGCGGAATGTTTCCAAAGTAACCAGAGAAAAAAACGAATCTATGTCCCCAGTGGTGGTTCTTTTTGGAGAGACCGCTCGTCTTCACCAATTGCCCCGATAAGAAGACTACTCCGCCTTTCGCGTGGAAGTTGAAAAGTTTCCGAAAGATGAGCAGGATGAATTCAATCCTATCCGCTTGCATGTAGCAGATGAAGGCCACCAGAATCACGACGGAGTTTGGGTTGAGTTGGGCCGGCACCACCCTATAGTACCGAAGAGCCTGGCGCACTTCTGGCCAAGGGGGGTGGCGGAATCCCACCTCGAAGTGCTCCAGGAGAATGGCAAGCTCCCCGGCTGGCACGAGGTAAACTCTGTCATCATTCCCGGGGTTCTGCACTGAGAACCAAGTGGGGATGAATTTGGCGACTATCATGTCGAACTCCTCCAAAGTCAGCCGACAGGGAGGGAAATTGTGTTCAAGAAAGGATTGTGCGCACTTGGAGCGGCCATCGCCCTCGCCAGGAATTTCGAAGAGAAGGCGAGATCCTTTGTGCTGCAGAGATCGGCGAGAGCAGTCGGGAGAAGGACAAAGGCTTGGAATCAAAGAAGTAAATGCAGAGGAGTAAATGTGGTTGGTGGATCGGCCTATTTATAGAGGATACGGTAATCATGAGTCTTTTCTTAAGAAATGCGGCAGGGGAACGATCACCGAGTCAGTAAATCTTGACGTCCTGACTCCTCGGTTTCCGTTCTGCCTCGTCAGCTCTCCTTGGACCTGCAGGAAGCGAGAAACTCCAGGGAGGACCAGGGAGAAGACGAATGATCTCAGCGCGCGAGAAGTATTGAGCAAGGTGTATAGGTCAGGCATTCACAAAGTATTAAGGGGGGCATGCAAAGAACAGGCGAAAAGCACACAGATACAAAGGGGGTCTCGCTGAGCGAGAGCCTCAAAACAACAAAAGATGAGAAAGGAAATAATAATAAAAAATAATACTAATAATAATTGTCAGCTGCCGAAAGGCGCAGGTGGTATAAAGGGGAAGGGGTAGGCTGGGGGTCGGGGAGAGAAGAGATAAAGGCCACAAGGCTCAGTACGGATCCCACCTCCAATGACCCCGATCTCATCTCCCAGACCTTGGAGGTGCCCGCGGATTGTAGAAGGCCGTCAGAGCGGTCAGCCCTTGGTTCGCCAAGCGGAGCTGACCCTGAACCCGCGTGATATATCTTCTGGGGGAGGTCTTGATGGAAAACGTCTCCTGGGACTCCATTTTTCCAATAAGGTAGGCGCAGTCCTGCTCGACAGTCTCCAACCGCTGCTCCATCGTCCCCAGCCACTGCTCCATCGTCTCTTGGATTCCCTTCACCACCGCGGAGTTGGCTCGCTAACGCCGCGCAAGCTTCGATAGGATTGACACAATCCTTTTCTACCGCGCTTTACCACTCCCGGAGGCTTCAAGAAAGTCTTCCATCTCGCCAGGAGAGGGGAGGGGTGAGTCTCCCCCATTTTCTTCCTCCTCTTCATCCTCATCTTCATCATCTTCCTCTCCGGCTTCCACGCCCTGCACCTTTGGACCTGAAGGGCAGTCGGTCAGATCAAAGTAGGAGCGAGAGGGAAAATGATAGGTTCCCGCATACCTGAGTTGTGGTTGGGGGTTCTCGCCAACGGTTGGCGAGAGGGACCAGACAGTCCCTCAGTGCTCTTTCCAAAGAATAGGTGAAGCGGTTTTCCCCAGCCGGGGCGGAACGTCCTATATTCCAAGGTCTTGGCCTCCATCGGTAGGGGGACAGAAGCATCCTTTTCGACCGGAGGCTGGGATTCCGGTATGGAAGCTAATGCTTCAGCGACAGCCCCTCCGGCCGCGGGAGTGGTGTCGGCCGCTAGGTTGACGAAATCTTCGGTAGCGGAAGCCCTGGGCCTCGGGTCAATGAGGTCCAAGTTTCCAAGAGAAGGCGCTACGAGAAGCATAGTTAGCGGAAGGTAAAAGTAGATCAGTTAAAGCGAAAGCCACAGGATGGAATACCAGGAGTGCTTGGGAGATCGGCTGGAGTAGTCGGAGGGGCGGCCCAGAGTTGGACGACGGAGCCTCAAGGAGGGGGCGGGACGCCTCAACATCCGCCAGAGGGTTGTCGACGACTCCTTTCGACACCGTCCCCTGAAAGAAGGGTGATACATCAGTACACGACCCAGTTCATTGAGAAAGTTCGCGCCTAAGGACGAGGTGAGAAAAGTACCTCTGGAAGGGAAGAGGGATTCTCATCGTGGTTTGGAGTTGGGGTAGCCGAGGATCGGTTATCCTTCAATAGGTCGCGCATGACCGATTTGGCCTTCTTCTTTTTCTTCTTTGGGCGGGAGCTCTCGCCGGCTTGTTTTTCGCCAGCTAACTTCTCGCCCACTACCTTCTGGTCGGTGGGTCTCTTGCCCATCAGCCAAGGGGAGACCTTGGCGCAGTTGGCGCGGGCCCGCCCCTAGGCCGCGGTGAGGCGAGCCTGAAGCTCCTCCGAGAGTGGATTTTAGGCGTTTTTGGCACGCATTTTCATGGCCCTGTAGGGGCTCGAGCAGAACGTAATGATGGCATAGATGGCCTGAAAGATAAACTCAGCGATGTATTTATAGGGCGGAGGTGGGGTCTACAGAAAGATTCCCTGCCAGATCAGCATGTACCCACCAAATATTAGGGGTTGTACGTGTCTTTCCGAGCGCAAGGCTAGCTCGTAAAGAGCGAGGATTGTGTACAACCCCATATTCGCTGGGTAGGACAAAGATCTCCCAAGGACCCAGACTGGGCTAGCCATGGGCCAACATTAGGCATATTGGGTCAGGCAAGATGACCGGGCGAGAGGGTTCTCGCCGGGAGCAGTCGGGAAGGCTCTCTCCTAGAGGTTATGTAGCATCAGCTCGTGTAACACCTATACCCGTCAAGAAGAATATAATAGAGGGTCTGCCCGGGGCCCCACACCATATTCCACAAACAGGCGGAGACGCTACTAAATAATATCAATACCAACGCATCCTAACACAGAGCATTCTAGCGGAAGCTTTACAGTTGAAAACTTGAACTCAAGAGTTACAAGAACTGTCCACTATAACATAGGAATGCATACAACCAAAGTATCTGGCCTTAAGGCCTTACAAATTTCTCTTAACAAGGTGTGGTTTACAGACATCGGCACAAAGGCCGGCCACACATGAACAAGAAGAAACACAATAAAGCCTTCTAGGGCAGCAACGCAGCTTGGGCTTCAACCCGCTGAGTCCCGCTTGGACCAGCACCTCCAGCACCTGCAAGAACCAATCCACCAAGCGGTGGCAAACGGGGCAACGGTCAGCATTCAGCTGACCAATTATAACGACCATGCCCCTGGCACGAGGTAGCAGAATTCCATCCCTGCATAACATTTTTCCAATAGTATGTATAGCAAACCACGCAAGACGTGCACGACCGCACAATCAATACATATCACAAACGCCGACACGACGGCCCGACTCTCCGCGCACTCAGGGCACATTCGGGTGTACCGGAAACAACGGATCCCACCAATGAGCATACTAGTCTGATCAGCATGCAAGCCGTTGACTCTCGCTATGTGATCCTAACAGGGCCTTAAGCACCCAAGGTTAAACAACCATAACGCGGGTACAGATCCACCTTTCCCGTTGCTCAAAATCGTCAGACTCAAGACTGGACTGACGTGGGTACAACTTCACCTTTCCCATTCGGTACGAAGCCCTTTATATACAGTTTCAGCCCAACAGCCCAACCTCACACAAAGTGGCAACTCACGGCCACAAGAGTTGAACCCAACTCTCACAATTTACTGGACTTCCTCCAATACTTCCTGCTGCATTAAGAGACAGGTATCCACCACGGATTTCATGCATACAAGCAATAATCATAGAGTCTTCTCTGATGTGCAAACAAGCATCACCAATCCAGACTAGCATGTCCAGATGGGCTTCACACAGCATGCCTAAATCCGTACTCCGATTCCGGACTCTAACAAGGGGGACTTAACATATCTACCCCAAGGGACACTACAACTCACCGCACACTCGCGGGGAAGGGTTTTCCCTATGCAAATACAGGAAAATAAGACTTCACATGTCCAAGACAGAAATCGTTACACTTGGAAGTCGCCTCGGAGCCATGGAGAGAGTTGAAACGGATTAAAGCCTTCGCAGCAACTTTGCCTTCATAAATCCGAACTCGGCTCGCGATTTGGACCACCGCAGCACCACCGGCGGCCGGATTCCTCTTCTTCTTCCTTGCCTTGCTCTCCTCTCTCTTTTAACTTTAGAAAGAGAATGATGAAACTCAAATGAGCTTTCTCCTCTTCAATCCCGGCCTTATCAACCCAGGGAAGAGCCCAGACCATTGGATCTTGGTCAAAGAAAATGAATGACTCTAATCAGCCCTGAATTTGATTTCCTGGGCCGAACATGGGTTGTGACACGCCCGTGTCACAGGCCGTGTTCCTGAAGCAGTGCACAACCGACTGAAAATAAACCAGAACATGGGCATTGACACGCCCGTGTCAAGCCTGACACGCCCGTGTCAAGCCAGACACGCCCGTGTCACACAGTACACGGCCGTGTCACCCCTGTAACACGATCTCCAAAATTACCCGAGCAGGACATGGCTAAGGCACACGCCCGTGTCCCTAGCCGTGTGCCAAACACGCCCCTGTGACACGCCCGTGTCACAGGCCGTGTTCCACACTCGACGATCAGTTCTCGAGTACTTGTCGAGAATAGGGATACGCCCTGGTACACGGCCGTGTCCAAGGCCGTGTACACCTGACACGCCCTGAGACACGCCCGTGTCTCAGGCCGTGTCAGCCAACCTGAATCCCACTGTGTCTTTTGAGATTTCTGGGGTGTTACAATCCTCCCCTCCTTAATAAAATTTCGTCCCGAAATTTGGATACAGTAGGGAGATAAAATTATAAAACAATATATGTTGCTACAACATATACAAATGAGCCAATAGGTTACAAAATAACTCGGGAAACTCGGCTCGCATGGTCTGCTCTCGCTCCCATGTTAGCTCTTCTCGGCCACAATTGTCCCACCGGAATTTGACCATCCCGATCGTTTTGTTCCGCAACTGTTTCTCGGCTCGATCTTCGATCCGAATGGGCCTAATCTTTATCGTTAGACCATACTCAACCGACACCCGATCATTCTTAATCACTTGAGCTGGATCCTTGACTGCTTTTCGTAGTACCGAGATGTGGACCACATCATGCAGTCCACCCAATTCCGATGAAAGAGCTAGCCGATAGGCAGCTTCCCCAACTCGCTCCACCACTTCAAACAGACCAAGGTATCGCGGACTTAGCTTTTTCAACCGCCGAATCCGAGATACGCCTTTGAAGAGTTTAATCTTTAAATAGACCCAGTCACCCACCGCGAACTTCACGTTCCGGTGCTTAGCATTGTAATACTTGGCTTGTCGATCCTGGGCTATTAGTAGTCTCTCTCGAATAGAGCGTAATGTTGAGTTAGCATCCTCGACTTCCTTTTGTCCCAAAAGTTTGGACTCGCCAGTTTCTGCCCAAGCTAGCTGTGTACGACACTCGCGACTATACAAAGCTTCAAACGGTGCCATGTCGATGCTCGCTTGGTAGCTATTAGTATAGGCAAACTCCACCATAACAAGATGATCAGGGCGCACATACAGAGCATATCCTCCATCATCCTGTTGGTTCGCTCAGTTTGGCCCTCCGTTTGAGGATGAAAGGCCGTACTGAATGCTAACTTCTTGCCCAACAGCCGATGGATTAGCCTCCAATTTTTCAAAGTAAATCGTCCATCTCGGTCACTTACGATGCTCCGGGGAACACCGTGCAATCGAACAATCTGCTCCACACAGAGCTTTGCCAACATTTCCACAGAATCGTCCCGCTTGTTCGGTAGAAAGTGAGCCACCTTTGTCAACCGGTCTACAATCACCCAGATTAAGTCATTCCCACATTGAGATCTCGGCAATCCGTGCACGAAATCCATAGAAATATCCTCAAACTTCCACTGCGGAACCGGCAACGATTTCAGGAAACCACTCGGCCGTTGACATTATGCCTTTACCAAAGCACAAGTACGACACTTAGCCACATACGCGGCTATATTCTTCTTTAAACCGGGCCACCAGAACAATTTCTTCATGTCCTTGTACATTTTTGTGCTCCCAGGGTGAATTGAGTACTTTGTAAAGTGTGCTTCATATAACAATTCTTCTCGCAATTTACCCGCACAAGGGACGCACAATCGACCATCCTTCCGTAATAAACCGTCATCCCAGGAGAATTGGTCACCAGACCCCTCCTTTACATAGCGCTGGAGACCTTCATCAAACTCCGTTGCCCGCCGAACTCTGTCCGCAAGATCATATTGAACCTCCATCCAGTTCAAGCATGCATCGGCCGAAGAATCCGTTTCCACACAAGATATCTCCAACGCTTCCAACTCCTGGATTAGACGCTCATCATGTATCCGCAACCAACTTGCCCGCATCGGAGTCCGACGACTCAAGGCATCAGCGACCACATTTCCCTTTCCGGGAACATAGTGAATGTCGAAGGTATAATCCCCTAGGAATTTCATCCACCTCCTTTGTCGCATATTCAAATCCTTTTGATCGAGCAGATACTTTAGGCGTTTATGATCTGTATAAATATCTACCTTCACGCCATAAAGATAGTGCCGCCACAACTTTAGCGAAAAGATCACCGCCTCCAACTCCAAGTCGTGGACGGGGTAATTACGTTCATGCACTTTCAATTGACGTGAGCCATAAGCAATCACCTTGCCAAACTGCAGGAGAACGCAGCCTAAGCCGCTTCCTGACGCATCGCTGTATATCTCAAAACCTTCTGTACCACATGGCGACGTCAAAACAGGCGCCGTGGTCAAACGACCTTTTAGCTCCTCAAAAGCTCGCGCGCACTCTGGCGTCCAAACGAATTTCTGATCTTTTCTCGTCAATGTAGTCAAAGGCAAAGCAATCCGGGAGAAGTTCGCCACAAATTGTCTATAGTAGCCTGCCAGTCCAAGAAAACTCCTGACTTCGCCCACCGAAGAAATCAATGGCCAATCACGAATGGCACTTATCTTTGTCGGATCCACCGCTATGCCCTCTCCACTTACCACATGGCCCAGAAAAGTCACCGACGAGAGACATAACTCACACTTAGATAACTTAGCATATAGCTTATTTCTCCGCAAGGTATGCAATACCAACCTCAAATGGTTTGCATGATCTTCCTTCGACTGTGAGTACATGAGGATATCATCAATGAACACAATCACAAACAGACCAAGTATTCGCAGAACGTTCGATGCATGAGATCCATGAATACTGAAGGCGCATTACATAAGCCGAACGACATCATTGTGAACTCATAATGACCGTAGCGTGTGCCAAACGCTGTCTTGGGAATGTCACCTTCCCTAATCCGCAATTGGTCATACCCGGATTTCAAATCCAACTTGGAATAGACGGTTGAGCCCGCTAGTTGATCGAACAAGTCATCGATCCGTAGAATTTGATACTTATTTTTCTCCGTCAGCTTATTCAGTTCGCGATAATCAATACATAGCCGCAAACTACCGTCTTTCTTTTTCACAAAAAAAACATGCGCACTCCAAGGTGACATACTTGGGCGTATGTATCCTTGCTCCAACAACTCTTGCACTTGGACTTTCAATTCAGCCCTTTCCGTTGGCGTGACGCGCTATGGCGAGCGTGCCACAGGTTTCGCACCGGGCACTACCGCAATAGCGAAGTCGATCTCCTATGGACCTCATCACTCAAAACATCTTTCTAAACCGACCACACAGAAGAAGGGTCACTCAACCTGTCTTCGGCTTGTCGACCGCTAGAGGCATGAAGACTCGCTTCACACATGACCGAACATCTAGCGAGCAGACACGCACTCTTGGTCCTTCGTTCACCATAGATGGTCCTATGGTCTGTGATAACTTCAAATGACCTATGCATTCTTTCCACTACGGCCACGCCGTTTCACTAGTATCTCTGTTGTCCAGATTCATACATAGGGTGGAACAAGCTATACACCACCGTTTTGCTTATTCATCAACAAAACATAAATATACAGATACAAAACAAGTTTGAAAGCAAGCATAACATACGCGGATATGTACAGTACATAGTGACAATTATTTATGTACAGTCCATCCTTTCTCTTCTTATTTCCACTCGTCTAAGGGCCAACTCTACAGTCTCGAGCTTTATGTCCTTCTATACCACACGAGTAGCAAATGGGTGGAACTCGTCCTACCACCGCTCTCGCCTCAGCTTTCTTTATCCTTGGCGCATTACCATGGCAGTCCCGGGAAAAATGCCCTACGTTTCCGCACACAAAACAAACACGCATTTCTTTTGCTCCCCTGGGGGTAGCAGAGGTCGACTCCCGCATATGTCTGTTCTTCTTCCGCTTACGAGAACTTGCTGTTGGCATCTTTGTCATGGTGGGCACACTGGCACCGTACCTTGCCCTGAACTGATTTAAGTCCATTTCCAAAGACCGAGCTGTCGTGACCAAGGCACAAAAGCCAAGTAACTTTGGACCCACCAATAGACATCGCAATTCTTCGCGCAGACAATTATAAAATCTATTAATCTTCATCTCCTCACTTTCAACCATACACGCTGCATGTTGTCTCAGCGCCACAAATGCATGAAAGTACTCCTCGACCGTATATGGTCCTTGGATTAAATGCATATTCACCGGCGGGGCCGATGCTCATTTCCTTGCTAGCTGCTCAGGTACACCAACCGGCATGAGAGGCACCATTGGCACAGAGGGTTGTACATGTCCCTCGTGGCGGGCGTTGATCACTGCAAAAACAACATCAGTGATCAACCAGACCGTCGCTACTGAAAGATGGAGTGTTGGCTCATTAATCCCCATTGCATGCTGGGGTTCTTGCTGTCCCTCATTACTACTAGTCACCTACAAGCGTAAAACACACATGTAAGCAACTAAAATGTTGCACAAAGTAGAAGCAGGAACACCCAAGGACCCCAAATAGAGCACACATTCGCGCCCTCGCGCAAGCAAGAACAATAATTAGGAACGCACAGGTTCCTCAAACAAGTGTATTTGCATTCCTTAGTGGACATTCTTGAGTTCAAGTTAAGTGTTATAACGACAGCACTGACACGTGCTCGCCACCCCTCAAAAGAATTCGTCCGCAAATTCGGAAGAGATCGATCAACAAGCTGATACCAAATTGTAACACCTCTAACCGTCAAGAAGAATATAATAGAGGGTCCGGCCGGGGCCCCACACCATATTCAACAAACAGGCGGAGACGCTACGAAATAATATCAAAATCAACGCATCCTAACACAGAGCATTCTAGCGGAAGCTTCACGGTTGAAAAACTTGAACTCAAGAGTAACAAGAACTGTCCACTAAAACATAGGAATGTATACAACCAAAGTATCTAGCCTTAAGGCCTTACAAATTTCTCTTAACAAGGTGTGGTTTACAGACATCGGCACGCAGGCCGGCCACACATGAACAAGAAGAAACACAATAAAGCCTTCTAGGGCAGCAACGCAGCTTGGGATTCAACCCGCTAAGTCCCGCTTGGACCAGCACCTCCTGCACCTGCAAGAACCAATCTACAAAGCGGTGGCAAACAGGGAAACGGTCAGCATTCAGCTGACCAATTATAACTACCCTGCCCCTGGCACGGGGCAGCGGAATTCCATCCCTGCATAGCATTTTTCCTATAGTATGTATAGCAAACCACGCAAGACGTGCACGACCGCACAATCAATACATATCACAAACGCCGGCACAACGGCCCGACGCTCCGTGCACTCAGGGAACATTCGGGTGTACCGGAAACACCGGATCCCACCAATGAGCATACTAGTCTGATCGGCACGCAAGCCATCGACTCTCGCTATGTGATCCTACCAGGGCCTTAAGCACCCAAGGTTAGACAACCATAACGCGGGTACAGATCCACCTTTCCCGTTGCTCAAAATCGTCAGACTCAAGACTGGACTGACGCGGGTACAGCTTCACCTTTCCCGTTCGGCACGAAGCCCTTTATATATAGTTGCAGCCCAACGGCCCAACCTCACACAAAGTGGCAACTCACGGCCACAAGAGTTGAACCCAACTCTCATAATTTCGTGGACTTCCTCCAGTACTTCCTGCTGCATCAAGTGATAGGTATCCACCACGGATTTCATGCATACAAGCAATAATCACAGAGTCTTCTCCGATGTGCAAACAAGCATCACCAATCCAGACCAGCATGTCCAGATGGGCTTCACACAGCATGCCTAGATCCGTACTTCGATTCCAGAATCTAACAAGGGGGACTTAACATATCTACCCCAAGAGACACCGCAACTCACCGCACACTCGCGGGGAAGGGTTTTCCCTATGCAAATGCAGGAAAATAGGAATTCACATGTCCAAGACAGAAATCGTTACACTTGGAAGTCGCCTCGGAGACATGGAGAGAGTTGAGACGGATGAAAGCCTTCGCAGAAGCTTTGCCTTCGTAAATCCGAACTCGGCTCGCGATTTGGACAACCGCAGCACCACCGGCGGTCGGATTCCTCTTCTTCTTCCTTGCCTTGCTCTCCTCTCTCTCTTAACTTTAGAAAGAGAATGATGAAACTCAAATGAGCTTTCTCCTCTTCAATCCCAGCCTTATCAACCCAGGGAAGAGCCCAGACCATTGGATCTTGGTCAAAGAAAATGAACGGCTCTGATCAGCCCTGAATTTGATTTCCTAGGCCGAACACGGGTTGTGACACGCCCGTGTCACAGGCTGTGTTCCTGAAGCGGTGCACAACCGACTGAAAATAAACCAGAACACAGGCATTGACACGCCCGTATCAAGCCTGACACGCCCGTGTCATACAGTACACGGCCGTGTACCCGGCCGTGTCACCCCTGTAACACGATCTCCAAAATTACCCGAGCAGGACACGGCTAAGGCACACGCCCGTATCCCTAGCCGTGTGCTAAACACGCCCTTATGACACGCCCGTGTCATAGGCCGTGTTCCACACTCGACGTGTAACACCCCGAAACTCAAAAGAGAGACGGGTGGCATATTTTTTAAGCCAAGACGGGGTTTTGAAGCAGGTGACAAGGGTCTCGACACGGGCGTGTCGGAGGCCGTGTCAGGGCGTGTTCGACCACGGGTCGTGCGGTCGACGCTTTGGCGATCGACGATCGTAGAAGGCTGGAACATGGCCTGGGACACGGGCGTGTCCCAGGGCGTGTCAGGCACACGGCATGTGACACGGGCGTGTCATATGGTCGTGTCCTCCTCGGTACATTTCTGGTCCTGTGCCATTTTTGGCACACGGGTAGTGACACGGGTATCGGCACGGGTGTGTCATCCGACACGGGTAGTGACACGGGCGTGTCATCCGATACGGGTAGTGACACGGGTGTCGGCACGGTGTGTCATCCGACACAGGTAGTGACACGGGTGTCGACACGGGCGTGTCGGTGGCCGTGTCCTTCTCGGGTTGGGAAAGCTGGCCGATTGCACACGTGGGGGGGGGGGGCGTGACACGGGTCCCGATACGGGCGTGTCACAGGTGACACGGGCGTGTCGGAGGCCGTGTCGAATGCCGTGTGCTGGTTTTTGAGTCGGTCGAGACGGCGAATGGGTGACACGGCCAGGCACACGACCATGTTGCAACCCGTGTTCGGCCCAGATTTTATAATTTGAGGCCTAATCGTGGCCGTTCATTTCCTTGGCTTTGGATCCGACGGTGGGGGGCTGCTCCTGGGTGGTTTTAGCCGGGATAAGGGTTTCAAAACCCTCATTCTCTCTTTCTATTCTCTTTCTAAGTCCTAGAGAGAAGGGAGAGCAAGGTGAGTGGTTGGAGACCAAGATTCGGCCGCCGGTGGAGCGTCGGAGCTCCAAATCGCGATCCGAGTCCAGATCCGCGAAGGCGACGCCGTTGCGGTGCTTTCCAACCGCATAGTTTTCTCATGGCGCCGCGGAAGAACGCAAGGGTAACGATTTTCTCATCCTTGGGCATGTGAAGCCCTTTTTCCCTTTGCATAGGAAGCCCTCTCTCGCGAGTGAGCGAAGAGTTGGAGCGTTCCTTGGGGTAGATATGTGAAGTCCCCCTTGTGTAGAGTCCGTATGCATAAACGGGCATAGGCATTGTGTGTGAAACCTATTCGGACATGTTGGTCCGGATCGGTGATGTTGCATTGCATATGAACCGGGGAAGACTCCGGGTGTTTGGGCGTTTTTCGGGTTTTCTACGTGGTAGATTGCAACAGGGAGCCTTAGAGATTAACTCTAAGGTGCACCCGGAAAACTGGGCAAAAGCGAGTTTTGCCAACACGGTGGCCGGGGAGCCAACGTGAACATATCCGGGTTATGTGATTATTGTGGTGGAAAAGGGACTCGGTGAGTCTTGACCTGCGCATATGGCTTAAATTGCCGTTGCGGTGTGAGCACGGGTCAGGCGGAACCGTACCCGGTCTATGTCATTCGGTAGGACCGTTGGCATAGATGAGGGTCTTCGGCGGTCTATGGCTTAAATTGCCATGACCAAGGCCAGGAAGGCAAAATGCTCATATGGTTGGCAGTCCAAGAGGCGGTGGTGGAATGGGAACGTCTATGGCTTGAATTGACATGACGTTGGCTGGTTCGTCGTGAATGTGCCCTGTGTGCACGAGGTGTGTGGCCGTGCGAGCCTACGCCTGTGATGATATGTGTTTATGCTAATAAATTGCCTATACTAATAAAGTGCAGGGAAAGAGCATGGCCGCCCCGATTTTGGGGCGGGATCGTTATAATTTGGTCAGCATAGCTGACCATTGCTTTTGTTTGCCACCGGGCGGTGGTTTGTGCTTGCAGGTGCTGCGGAGCCGAGCGGAAAATAGCGGGCTAAAGCCCAAGTTGCTGAGCCAGCCCTCGAAGGCCTAATTTTGAGTGTTTCATTGTGACCATGTGTGGCCGGCCTGCGAGCCGATGTATGAAAACACTTTTGTATCAAGCAAACTATGTAAGGCCTTAAGGCCATTTCTGTTTTATATGTATTGGAACATTCCTGCGGGTGTTTTTGTAGTGAACATTCATGCTGTTGGCAGGGTTCTTAATTGTGCAACTTAATAATTGCTCCCGCTAGGTGTTGTGTAGGACGTTATGATTGGTTGATTGGTTTCAACGCGTAACCAACCGGTCTGTCCGTAGTATATGGCGTCGGGCCCCGGCCGGACCTACTGCTATATGCTATACGACGGATAGGGGTGTTACAAATTGGTATCAGACTACCGGTTTTGGTCAAACTTAAATGAATTCGTGGACGAATTCACTTTAAGGGGTGGTGAGCACATGTGTGCGTCATCATTATAACATGAAAAGAACCCATGAATGTCCACTTAGGAATGAAAATACACATGTTTGAGGAACCTGCGTGTTCCTATAATTGCTGTTTGCAGTAATCTTTGGTCGCTTATCGGTGTTTTCCACGATTATAGGTGACCAGAAGTGGTGCTGGGCCGTCAGAACGGCCAGGTTCTGAGGCAAGCAGTGCGCCAAGTGAAGCGCCCGCAACACCTCCATCTGCCGAGACTATTAGATTGGTGGCAGAAGCTATCTTTGCTATGATTAATGCGCAACCTACAAGACAGGTGCAGCAGCCTGCTCCTGCGGGGGAGCAAGTGCCGCTCCAAGCGGCGGAGCCTAGAAGGGTTGATCAAGTGGCGGTGGAGCCGGAGTTGCCTTGGAGAGCAACTGAGAGACAGTTGAAGCATGTGATGGGCTTCCACCCACCGGTGTTCTCGGGAACGGGAACCCCGACCCAGGCTAAATATTGGCTCTCAAGAGTCAATAGGGTGATGACAGCTACTGAAACGGAAGAGTGGCAGAAGACCACAATAGCGACGTTCCTTTTGGATGGGGACGCAAGGTTATGGTGGGAAGGCCTAGAGCTACACCAGTTGAGGGGAAGGCCGTTGGCCGAAGTTCCTATGGCGGAGTTTGCAAGATTGTTCATGGCTCGATACCTCCCCTCAGCGCAGAGGATCGCATTGGAGAACGAGTTCCAAAAGTTGGTGCAAGGAGATAGCACTGTAGACGAGTACCTCCTCGAGTTTACTCGGTTGGGGAGATATGCTAGCACTACCTTTGCCGACGAGGAGCGAAAGACTAACCGCTTCTACGAAGGGTTAAGAGATGAGCTGAGGTTGCTACTGTCAGGGCCCATGGCGCAGGGTTTCCTAACCTTGGTCAACTCGGCCCGGTCCTTGGAGAAGAACATGAAGAATGTTCAAGCAAAGAAGGAATCCGATGGGATGAAATCGGAGGTCAAAGCGCCGACTACGTCGAAGTTGGGCTATCGAAAATTCTTCAAGAAGACTAGGACGTCAGGTCCAGCTTCTTCTACAGGTGCCTCGGGGGCAACTACCAACCGAACCCCGGGCGCTTGTTTCACGTGTGGAAAGACGGGGCACTTTGCCTGCGATTGCTGGAGCGGACGCCCAAAGTCCGAGAGAAAGCAAGGAGCTACTTACGAAGAGAAGGGCAAGGCAGTGGAGTCAACCGCGTCCCACTATGCTCCGACTCAGCCTAGAGTCTACAACTTGGGGCAGCAAGAGGCCATTAAACAAGCGGATGTGGTGATAGGTACGAGTTAATTTATAACAAGATTAACTTAGATACTGTTGTTTATTGCTTGTTAGCCTAATATGGTTTGCATAGGCTTTGTTTTGATTAGCGATAGTCCGGCACGGGCACTGTTCGATACGGGAGCTTCACACTCCTTCTTGTCCGAAAATTTTATATCACGCATCGGAGTCCCTTCTTCGATGACGAAGGACAAGTTGGATGTGCTGCTACCGAATGGGTGCTCGATGCGTGCGGACAGAGTGTGCGCCGTAAAGGTTCACATTGGGAGCCAAGAGTTCGACTTGCTACCGTCATTGCTGCCGCTAGTAGAGTTCGACGTTATCTTTGGGATGGATTGGCTTTCGGAGCAGAAAGCTTGGATTGACTGTGACTGGAAGGAGGTCAAGCTGGGTGTTGGGCGGGGGACAACATTCGAGGGACTCAAGGGGTCGAGCAAGACACTGATGTCTGCTCTTCAAGTAGTAAAGGCAGTTCGTGCTGGTGCAGAGCTGTTCTTCGCAATGGTGGGGGCTGTGGAGCCAAAGTCCGCGTTGGATAGCATCCCCGTGGTTTGTGAATACCCCGATGTGTTCCCGGATAGTCTTCCCGGGGCCCCACCGCAGCGAGAGATTGATTTCACCATCGAGCTCGTACCGGGGGCCAAACCGGTGTCACGTGCTCCGTATAGGTTGGCGCCTAAGGAGATGGCAGAGTTGAAAGTTCTGCTAGAGGAGCTGATGGAGAAAGGTTATGTACGTCCAAGCTCGTCGCCTTGGAGCGCACCGGTCCTCTTCGTTAAGAAGAAGGACGGGAGTATGCGGTTGTGTATCGACTACAGAGAGTTGAACAAGCTGACGGAGAAGAACAAGTATCCAATCCCGAGGATTGATGATCTCTTTGATCAGTTAGTCGGATCGTCGGTATATTCTAAGCTGGACTTGAAGTCAGGGTACTATCAGCAGAGGATAAGGGAATGTGATATCCCGAAGACGGCGTTCAGCACAAGGTATGGGCATTTCGAGTTCACGGTCATGCCGTTTGGACTGACGAATGCGCCATCAGTGTTTATGGACTTGATGAACAGGACGTTCCGAGATTTCCTGGACCGCTTTGTGATCGTCTTTATTGACGATATATTGGTGTACTCGCAGTGCGAAGAAGATCACTTCAAGCACTTGCATCTGGTGTTGGAGACTTTGAGGAGGAATGAGCTGTATGCGAAATTCTCCAAGTGCGAGTTCTGGCTACCCTCAGTAGCGTTCCTTGGTCACATTGTTAGTGGGGAAGGTATAGCAGTGGATCCGGCGAAGATCGTTACGATACGGGAGTGGCCTGCGTTGTCTTCTGTCGCGGAAGTCCGTAGTTTTCTCGGGCTTGCCGGATATTACAGGCGCTTCGTAGAGAACTTCTCGCGGATAGCGCTACCTCTCACGAAGTTGATAAGGAAAGATCAGAGATTCTTGTGGACGCAGGAGTGCGTGCAAGATTTTGAGGAGCTGAAGAGACGGTTGACCACGGCGCCAGTGCTTAGTTCGCCGAGTGGGACCGAGGGCTTCAAGGTGTATAATGATGCCTCGGGTAGTGGTTTGGGCTGCGTGTTGTTGCAGCATGGGAGAGTCATAGCTTATGGATCGCGTCAGCTAAAAGTGCATGAAAGGAACTATTCGGTCCACGACTTGGAGTTGGCGGCCGTGATATTTGCACTTAAGCTGTGGAGGCACTACCTATACGGCGTAAGGGTCGATATATATACCGATCACAAGAGCCTGAAGTACCTTTTGGATCAGAAGGATCTTAACATGAGGCATAGGAGGTGGATGGAGTTCCTGGGGGACTACACCTTCAAGATTCATTATGTACCCGGGAAGGGCAATGCGGTTGCTGATGCGTTGAGTCGCAGGGCTCCCGCCCAAGCCAACCGGTTGTCGGTGCATGATGAGCGGCTGATACGGGAGTTGGAGGAGCTTGAGATCTGTTGCGTTGACAAGCAGACGAGCGCCAAAGCAATGTTGAACTGGACAGAAGTTCAGTATGACCTGGCTGACCGGGTTTGGCAGGCATTGGAGTTAGATGACTCCATGAAGGAGCCTATGGAGGCAGCGTTGGATGGGTCAAATTCCCAATTTTCAGTGGAAGATGGTGTAACACCCCAAAAATCTCAAAAGGGCAATTTGAGGTGCAGGTTGTTTGACACGGCCTGGGACACGGGCGTGTCCCAGGGCGTGTCGGGGTACACGGCCTGGGACACGGGCGTGTCCTAGGGCGTGTTCAGCATAGTCGACGATCGGAGGTCGACTATAGTCGAGCCTGGGATACGGCCTGGGACACGGGCGTGTCCCAGGGCGTGTCACTCAAATAATAGGCGGATTGAGTCAGAAGATTACACGGCCCGGAACCAAGCCTTGAACACGGGCGTGTCAGATTGGACACGGGCGTGTCCGATGCCGTGTGCCTACCCGTGTACTGCTGGTTGAGTTTGGAGCTCGATGAGGCAGGGGTGACACGGGCGTGTCTCATAACTGACACAGGCGTGTCAGGTTCGACACGGGCGTGTCGATGCCCGTGTTCTGGTAAAGTTCAGTCGGTACGAATACCGCGTGTGCCGCTTAAGGGTACACGGCCTGTGACACGGGCGTGTCACAGGCCGTGTCAGCCAAAAAAGTGTGATTTTGGGTAAATCGTGGCCGTTCATTTTCTCTCTTTGGATCCAAGGGCTCAGGTGATTCCTGGCTGGATTAAATCAGCAGAGGCTTGATGAAGAAATCATTCTTCATTTGGTTAAGGAAGAGAGAAAGAGAGAGGAGGAAGAAGAAGGAGGAGGAGATCAAGCCACCGGTGGAGCTCCCGTGGTCCGATTCGTGATCCGAGGCCAGCGTTGTGAAGGCAAAGCTGCTGCGGTTCTTTCTCACCGGCTAGTTTACGATGGCTCCCAAGAGATCGTCAAGGGTAACGATCTCCCTTCTTGGACATGTGAAATCCTTCTTTTCTGCATTGCATAGGGAAAACCCTTCCCCGCGAGTGGGCGGTGGGTTGTGGTGTCCCTTGGGGTAGATATGTGAAGTCCCCCTTGTTAGAGTCCGGAATTGGAGTACAGATCTAGGCATGTTGTGTGAAGCCCATCTGGACATGGTCTGGATTGGTGATGCTTGTTTGCATATCGGAGAAGGCTCCGTGATTATGGCTTGTTTGCCTTGTGCCTACCTGTTGGCTTGGTGCAACAGGAAGTACTGGATGAAGTCCAGGAAATGAAGAGGGTTGGATGCAACTCTTGTGGCCGTGCGTTGCCACTTTGTGTGCGGTTGAGCCGTTGGGCTGCAACTCGATGAAAGGCAGATTGCCGAACAGGAAAGGTGAAACCGACCCGCGCCTATAAATTGCCATGGATACTTCCGTATTCGAGGTGGCACGGCGACTTGAGCAACGGGGGGTGGCTGATCCGTACCTGCGTTAGGTCCGTCCGACTTGGAAGCCTGGTTATAGGTTTTGTTGGAGCGCCTAATGAGAGTCTTAGGCCCGCGCGCCGAAAAGACTAGAATGCTCAAATACCGTGTAGACGGTGGTGTTGACCCTGGTATTCCGGTACACCAAGAATGTGCCCTGAGTGCACGGACTGTCGGGCCGTGTGGCCGACGATTGTGATGGCTTGAATGTGCATGCGCGCACATAGTTGCTATTGTTGATGCCATGCTATGCAGGGAAAGAATGCTAATGCCCCGAGAGAGGGGTATGATTGTTATAATTGGGTTAGCTGAATGCTGACCGTTGCCTTGTTTGCCACTGTTTGGGTGGAATGTCCCTATGCAGGTGCTGGAGAGCCAAGTGGTAAATGAAGGGTTGAAGCCCTTGCTGCTGTTGCTGCTGCTGCTGCGGCTGGCCCTTGAAGGCTAAGCGAATGTTTTGCTTGTTTTCTTTTACTCATGTATGGCCGGCCTGCGCGCCGAGGTTTGTAAACCATACGGTGTGGAAAGAGGAACTGTAAGGCCTTAAGGCCAAACTCTATGTATTTGTTGTACATTCCGTGGCTTTATATATAAAAGTGGTTTATATATTGGACATTCCTGGTTAGAGTTCAAATTACAACTTAAAACTTCCGCTAGCATGCTCTGAGTTAGGATGCGTGTATGGTTTGGTATTATCCTGTGACCTCACCGTCTGTTTGTGGCATATAGTGTGGGGCCCCGGCCGGACCTTCTACAATACGTCATGTAACGGATGGGGTTGTTACATTTTGGTATCAGCTTTGTTCGGTCTTCCTCTTTCGAATTCGTGGTCGAATTCTTTTGTGGGGTGGCGAGCGCGTGTTTGTGCGCCCTGCTGTAACGCTAATGAACTCTAGAATGTCCACTAAGGAATGTACAAAATCTTGTTTGAGGAATCTGCGCGCTCCTTTTTGTGTTGTTTTGCTTGCATACGAGCGCTAATGTGTGTCTTGTCCACCTATAGGTGACGCGTAGTGGTGCTGGGCAGTCTGAGCCCCAGCGCTCTGATGAGAGTGCAGCACCAGCTGAGGTGCCAACACCTCCTCCATCTGCGGAAACTGTTCGCTTAGTGGCTGAGGCTCTATTTGCCATGATTCAGCCGACCGGGCAAGCGCAGCCGGCAGTCGAGCCAGTTCGTGTTGAACCCGAGCCGGTTGAGGCTGTAGATCCACGAGCAGCTGACTGACAGTTGAAGCAATTCATGAGCTTCAGTCCGCCTACGTTTACGGGACTGGGATCCCCAACGCAGGTAGAGGATTGGTTATCGTGTGTTAAGCGGATAATGACAGCGATTAGGGCGGAGGAAACTCTAAAGGTCACCTTGGCCACCTTCATGCTTGAAGGAGAGGCGCGGTTGTGGTGGGACGAGGTTGAGGTACACCATTTGGCGGGCAGGCAATTAACGCAAGTATCGATTGAGGAGTTCTCTCGACTCTTTCTAGCGAAGCATGTCCCAGCGGCGCAACGCATTGCCATGGAAAATGAGTTCCAACGGTTAAAGCAAGGAGAAGATAGCGTGGATACCTACTTGCATGAGTTTACCAGGTTGGGGCGGTATGCGGGAATAATCTTCGCGGATGACCAAAGGAAAACTAATAGGTTCTATGAAGGATTGCGGGATGAGTTGAGGTTCCTGCTTTCGAGTTCAGTGAACCAAGGGTTTCAGGCGTTGGTTGATACTGCATGTGCGTTGGAGAAGGACATGCGGCGGGTGCAAGGGAACAAGGGCTTGGTTGTGTCAAAGCCCGAGGTTCAAGCACCTCGCCCGAGCAAATCGTTCTACCAGAAGAAAGGGGGTAAGAGGTCCAAGCCATCCGGGCAAGTGACTACGACCGTTGTGTCGGGGGCGACATCAAGGCTGGATTCTCGTACATGTTATAACTGTGGCCGGGTGGGGCATATAGCCCGTGACTGTCGGGTTGTTCAACCCAAAGGGGAAAAGAAGACGGGTGCGTCTTATGCTGAGAAGGGCAAAGCGGTGGTTGTTTCCTCTGCGTCCCAGGCACAGCCCCGAATCTATCAGCTTGGCCAGCAGGAGGCGATTAAGCAAAGTGACGTCGTCACAGGCTTTGTCCTGATTCGGAATAATTTGGCGAGAGCCCTGTTTGATACGGGTGCTTCGCATTCTTTTCTGTCTGAGGACTTCGTATCTCGAATTGGGGTGCCGAGTCATGTGACGGTTGATAGTACAAGGGTGCTATTGCCGAATGGCTGTGTGATGCTTGCGGATAGGGTTTGCGATGTGGATGTTCAAATAGGAAGTCGGGATTTCGGTTTGAGTGCAGCGGTGCTACCGTTATCGGAGTTTGATGTGATCTTTGGTATGGACTGGCTCTCGGAGCAGCGTGCCTTTATTGATTACAACTCCAAGGAGATCACACTGGGCCAGAATACCGGACTTGTGACGAAGTTCGCTGGTATGCGAGGAGTTGGCGGGACTTTGTTGTCTGCGCTCCAAGTCGTCAATGCTGTTCGGAAGGGCGCGGAGTTATTCTTCACGCTAATTCAGGCTGTTGAGCCAAAGGCCAGTGTCGGTGAAGTTCTGGTTGTGTCAGAGGTTGCCGATGTGTTTCCTAAAGATCTTCCTGGGTTACCACCCCAGCGGGAGATTGACTTCTCTATTGAGTTGGTGCCAGGTGCGAAACCTGTGGCCCGCTCTCCATATCGCGTCGCGCCAAAAGAGATGGCTGAGTTGAAAGTCCAGTTGCAAGAGTTGTTGGAGCAGGGATATATACGCCCAAGTATGTCACCTTGGAGCGCGCCTGTTCTATTTGTGAAAAAGAAAGACGGTAGTTTACGGTTATGTATTGACTACCGCGAATTGAATAAGCTGACGGAGAAAAACAAATATCCGATTCCACGGATTGATGACCTCTTTGATCAGCTGGCAGGATCAACGGTCTATTCCAAGTTGGATTTGAAATCGGGATATTATCAGTTGAGGATTCGGGAAGGTGACATTCCCAAGACGGCGTTTGGAACACGCTACGGTCATTATGAGTTCACGGTAATGCCGTTTGGCCTATGTAATGCGCCTTCGGTATTTATGGACCTAATGCATCGAACGTTCCGAGAGTACTTGGATTTGTTCGTGGTTGTGTTTATCGATGACATCTTAGTATACTCTCAGTCGAAAGAGGATCATGCAAACCATTTGTGGTTGGTCTTGCATACCCTGCGGAGGAATAAGCTTTATGCCAAGTTCTCAAAGTGTGAGTTCTGGCTCTCTTCAGTAGCCTTTTTAGGCCATGTGGTAAGTGGAGAAGGTATCGCGGTGGATCCGTTGAAGATAAGTGCCATTCGAGATTGGCTAGTGATGTCTTCGGTGGCCGAGGTCAGGAGCTTCCTTGGGCTTGCGGGCTACTATAGACGGTTTGTGGAAAACTTCTCACGGATTGCTTTACCTCTGACCACGCTGACGAGAAAAGATCAAAAGTTCATTTGGACGCCAGAGTGCGCGCGAGCTTTTGAAGACTTGAAGAGTCGTTTGACCACGGCGCCTGTGTTGACATCGCCATGTGGTACAGATGGCTATGAGATCTATAGTGATGCTTCCGGGAGCGTCTTAGGCTGCGTTCTTCTGCAGTTTGGTAAAGTGATTGCTTATGGCTCGCGCCAATTGAAAGTGCATGAGCGGAATTACCCCGTCCATGATTTGGAGTTGGCGGCGGTAATCTTTGCGGTCAAGTTGTGGCGGCACTATCTTTATGGCGTTAAAGTGAATATCTATACATATCACAAAAGCCTAAAGTACTTGTTGGATCAGAAGGATCTGAATATGCGACAACGAAGATGGATGGAGTTCCTTGGGGACTACACCTTCGAGATTCACTATACTCCCGGGAAGGGAAATGTGGTCGCTGATGCTTTGAGTCGGAAGAATCCGGTACGGGCAAGCTGGTTGCAGAGGCATGATCAGCGTTTAATCCAGGAATTGGAAGCATTGGAGATATCTTGTGTTGACAAGGGTTCGTCGACCGATGCATGCTTGAACTGGACGGAGGTTCAATATGACCTTACGGACAGAGTGCGGCGAGCAACGGAGTTTGATGAAAGTCTCCAGCGCTATGCTAAAGATGGGCCGGATGACCAGTTTTCTTGGGATAACGGTTTGTTACGAAGAAATGGTCGAATGTGCGTCTCGAGTGTGGGTAAATTGAGGGAAGAGTTGATGTACGAAGCTCACTTTGCAAAGTACTCAGTTCACCCAGGGAGCACAAAGATGTACAGAGATCTAAAAAAGCTGTTCTGGTGGCCCGGACTAAAGAAAGATGTAGCACGTTATGTGGCCGAATGCCATACTTGTGCGTTGGTGAAAGCAGAATGCCAGAAGCCTGGCGGTTTCCTGAAGTCGTTACCCATTCCGGAGTGGAAGTTCGATGACATTTCGATGGATTTCGTGCACGGGTTGCCGAGATCGCAACGCGGTCATGATTCAATCTGGGTGATTGTGGACTGGTTGACAAAAGTGGCGCACTTCCTTCCAAACAAAAAAGACGATTCAGTGGAAACCTTGGCCAAGCTTTATGTGGAGCAGATTGTTCGACTGCACGGTGTTCCTCGGAGCATCGTTAGTGACCGTGATGGGCGATTCACATCGAATGATTGGCGGCTAGTTCATCAAATGTTGGGTACAAAGTTAGCGTTTAGTACGGCCTTTCATCCCCAAACGGATGGCCAGACTGAACGAACCAACAGGACGATGGAGGACATGCTCCGCATGTGCGCCCTAGACTTTGGTAAAAGATGGGAAGATTATATTTTTCTTGTCGAATTTGCCTATAATAATAGCTACCAAGCGAGCATCGGTATGACACCATTTGAGGCTTTGTATGGTCGTAAATGCCGTACACCGTTAGCTTGGGCAGAAGCAGGCGAATCTAAGCTGAGTGGGAAAAAGGAAGTCGAAGAAGCTACCTCGCTTATACGCTCTATTCGGGAGAGGCTATTGATAGCCCAAGATCGTCAAGCAAAGTACTACAATGCCAAACACCGGAACGTGGAGTTCGCGGTGGGTGATTGGGTATATTTGAAGATCAAACCCTTCAAAGGCGTGTCCAGGATTCGGCGTTTGAAAAAGCTAAGTCCGAGGTATCTTGGTCCATTTGAGGTGGTGGAGCGAGTTGGGGAAGCTGCTTATCGACTAGCACTTTCAGCAGACTTGGGTGGATTACATGATGTATTTCACATCTTAGTACTGCGTAAGGCTGTTAAGGATCCAGCTCAAGTCGTGGAGACTGATCGGGTACCGGTCGAGTATGGGCTAATGACGAGGGTTCGACCCATTCGGATCGAGGATCGAGCCGAGAAACAGTTGTGGAACAAAGTGATCGGGATGGTCAAAGTCCGATGGGACAATTGTGGCCGTGAAGAGCTAACATGGGAGCGAGAGCAGACCATGCGAGCTGAATTTCCCGAGCTGTTTGTATAAACTGTAGACCGTGTACCTTTTGTTATAACAGTGTTATCAAGTTATAGCATTGGTTTTGCTTGTTTCCTTACCGTGTCAAATTTCGGGACGAAATTTTGTTAAGGGGGGGGGGGGAGGATTGTAACACCCCAAAAATCTCAAAAGGGCAATTTGAGGTGCAGGCTGTTTGACACGGCCTGGGACACGGGCGTGTCCCAGGGCGTGTCGGGGTACACGGCCTGGGACAGGGGCGTGTCCCAGGGCGTGTTCAGCATAGTCGACGATCGGAGGTCGACTATAGTCGAGCCTGGGACACGGCCTGGGACACGAGCGTGTCCTAGGGCGTGTCACTCAAATAATAGGCGGATTGAGTCAGAAGATTACACGGCCCGGAACCAAGCCTTGAACACGGGCGTGTCAGATTGGACACGGGCGTGTCCGATGCCGTGTGCCTACCCGTGTACTGCTGGTTGAGTTTGGAGCTCGATGAGGCAGGGGTGACACGGGCGTGTCTCATAACTGACACGGGCGTGTCAGGTTCGACACGGGCGTGTCGATGCCCGTGTTCTGGTAAAGTTCAGTCGGTACGAATACCGCGTGTGCCGCTTAAGGGTACACGGCCTGTGACACGGGTGTGTCACAGGCCGTGTCAGCCAAAAAAGTGTGATTTTGGGTAAATCGTGGCCGTTCATTTTCTCTCTTTGGATCCAAGGGCTCAGGTGATTCCTGGCTGGATTAAATCAGCAGAGGCTTGATGAAGAAATCATTCTTCATTTGGTTAAGGAAGAGAGAAAGAGAGAGGAGGAAGAAGAAGGAGGAGGAGATCAAGCCACCGGTGGAGCTCCTGTGGTCCGATTCGTGATCCGAGGCCAGCGTTGTGAAGGCAAAGCTGCTGCGGTTCTTTCTCACCGGCTAGTTTACGATGGCTCCCAAGAGATCGTCAAGGGTAACGATCTCCCTTCTTGGACATGTGAAGTCCTTCTTTTCTGCATTGCATAGGGAAAACCCTTCCCCGCGAGTGGGCGGTGGGTTGTGGTGTCCCTTGGGGTAGATATGTGAAGTCCCCCTTGTTAGAGTCCGGAATTGGAGTACGGATCTAGGCATGCTGTGTGAAGCCCATCTGGACATGGTCTGGATTGGTGATGCTTGTTTGCATATCGGAGAAGGCTCCGTGATTATGGCTTGTTTGCCTTGTGCCTACCTGTTGGCTTGGTGCAGCATGAAGTACTGGATGAAGTCCAGGAAATGAAGAGGGTTGGATGCAACTCTTGTGGCCGTGCGTTGCCACTTTGTGTGCGGTTGAGCCGTTGGGCTGCAACTCGATGAAAGGCAGATTGCCGAACAGGAAAGGTGAAACCGACCCGCGCCTATAAATTGCCATGGATACTTCCGTATTCGAGGTGGCACGGCGACTTGAGCAACGGGGGGTGGCTGATCCGTACCTGCGTTAGGTCCGTCCGACTTGGAAGCCTGGTTATAGGTTTTGTTGGAGCGCCTAATGAGAGTCTTAGGCCCGCGCGCCGAAAAGACTAGAATGCTCAAATACCGTGTAGACGGTGGTGTTGACCCTGGTATTCCGGTACACCAAGAATGTGCCCTGAGTGCACGGACTGTCGGGCCGTGTGGCCGACGGTTGTGATGGCTTGAATGTGCCTGCGCGCACATAGTTGCTATTGTTGATGCCATGCTATGTAGGGAAAGAATGCTAATGCCCCGAGAAAGGGGTAGGATTGTTATAATTGGGTCAGCTGAATGCTGATCGTTGCCTTGTTTGCCACTGTTTGGGTGGAATGTCCCTATGCAGGTGCTGGAGAGCCAAGTGGTAAATGAAGGGCTGAAGCCCTTGCTGCTGCTGCTGCTGCTGCTGCGGCTGGCCCTTGAAGGCTAAGCGAATGTTTTGCTTGTTTTCTTTTACTCATGTATGGCCGGCCTGCGCGCCGAGGTTTGTAAATCATACGATGTGGAAAGAGGAACTGTAAGGCCTTAAGGCCAAACTCTATGTATTTGTTGTACATTCCGTGACTTTATATATAAAAGTGGTTTATATATTGGACATTCCTGGTTAGAGTTCAAATTACAACTTAAAACTTCCGCTAGCATGCTCTGAGTTAGGATGCGTGTATGGTTTGGTATTATCCTGTGACCTCACCGTCTGTTTGTGGCATATAGTGTGGGGCCCCGGCCGGACCTTCTACTATACGTCATGTAACGGATGGGGTTGTTACAGATGGGTTGTTAAGGAAGGATCATCGGTTGTGCGTCCCAAGCGGGAGTAACCTTCGGGCGGAGTTGATGTACGAGGCTCATCATACCAAGTACTCGATCCACCCCGGGAGCACAAAGATGTACCGTGATCTCAAGAAGCTGTTTTGGTGGCCGGGGCTTAAGAAAGACGTAGCGTTGTTTGTGGCTAAGTGCCAAACGTGCGCCTTGGTGAAGGCGGAGTGCCAAAAGCCGGGAGGATTTCTGAAGTCTTTGCCTATACCGGAGTGGAAGTTCGACGACATATCTATGGACTTTGTGCATGGGTTGCCAAGGTCGTAGAAGGGAAACGACGCCATCTGGGTGATCGTAGATCGACTAACTAAGGTGTCACATTTCATTCCGCACAGGAAGGACGACTCGGTGGAGAAGTTGGCGAAGCTATATGTGGACAATATAGTTAGACTGCATGGTGTGCCTCGCAGCATTGTGAGTGATCGCGATGGGCGTTTCACGTCCAATGATTGGAGGTTGGTGCAGCAGATGCTGGGGACAAAGTTGAAGTTCAGCACAGCCTTCCATCCGCAGACGGATGGGCAGACCGAGAGAGTCAATAGAACGATGGAGGACATGCTCCGCATGTGTGTTCTAGACTTCGGGAAGCATTGGGAGGACCACCTGTATTTGGTGGAGTTCGCGTACAACAATAGCTACCAGGCGAGTATACAAATGGCACCCTTCGAGGCCCTGTATGGTAGGAAGTGTCGCACGCCGTTATCGTGGCTTGAAACGGGTGAGGCAAGGTTGTACAAGAAGCAGGAGGTGGAAAATGCTACTTCTTTGGTGCGGATCATTCGAGAGCGCTTGTTGATCGCTCAGGACAGGCAAGCGAAGTATTACAATGCCAAGCACCGGAACGTGGAGTTCGCGGTGGGCGATTGGGTATACTTGAAAGTGAAGCCGTTCAAGGGGGTTTCGCGGGTGAGACGCTTGAAGAAGCTGAGCCCAAGATACCTTGGACCTTTTGAGATCCTGGAGCGAGTCGGCGAAGTTGCGGAAGGTGGTGCAAGAGCCTTCGCAGGTGATCGCAGTTGATCAAGTACCGGTGGACGAAGGGTTGACGACTAGGGTCAAGCCCGTTCATATTGAAGACTCCGAAGTTAAGCGACTTCGTAACAAGGAGATCTGAATGGTCAAGGTCCGTTGGGACAATTGCGGTCGTGAGGAGCTCTCTTGGGAATGGGAGCAGACCATGCTGGAGGAGTACCCAGAGTTATTTCGCTCAGGTACCGCTCTTGGTTTTATGTTTACTTTCCTTTAGTAATTTCGTGGGCGAAATTCTTTTAAGGGGGAGAGAGTTGTAACACCCCGAAACTCAAAAGAGAGACGGGTGACATTTTTTTAAGCCAAGACGGGGTTTTGAAGCAGGTGACACAGGTCTCGACACGGGCGTGTCGGAGGCCGTGTCAGGGCGTGTTCGACCACGGGTCGTGCGGTCGACGCTTTGGCGGTC
This sequence comes from Platanthera zijinensis, assembly GCA_039513925.1. Lineage (NCBI taxonomy): Eukaryota > Viridiplantae > Streptophyta > Magnoliopsida > Asparagales > Orchidaceae > Platanthera > Platanthera zijinensis. The sequence continues at coordinate 15,957,853 of CM077084.1, forward strand.
GACGATCGTAGAAGGCTGGAACACGGCCTGGGACACAGGCGTGTCCCAGGGCGTGTCAGGCACACGGCATGTGACACGGGAGTGTCACATGGTCGTGTCCTCCTCGGTACATTTCTGGTCCTGTGCCATTTTTGGCACACGGGTAGTGACACGGGTGTGTCATCCGACACGGGTAGTGACACGGGCGTGTCATCCGATACGGGTAGTGGCACGGGTGTCGACACGGGTGTGTCATCCTACATGGGTAGTGACACGGGCGTGTCGGTGGCCGTGTCCTTCTCGGGTTGGGAAAGCTGGCCGATTGCACACGGGGGGGGGGGGGGGGCGTGACACGGGTCCCGACACGGGCGTGTCGGAGGCCGTGTCGAATGCCGTGTGCTGGTTTTTGAGTCGGTCGAGACGACGAATGGGTGACACGGCCAGGCACACGGCTGTGTTGCAACCCGTGTTCGGCCCAGATTTTATAATTTGAGGCCTAATCGTGGCCGTTCATTTCCTTGGCTTTGGATCCGACGGTGGGGGGGCTGCTCCTGGGTGGTTTTAGCCAGGATAAGGGTTTCAAAACCCTCATTCTCTCTTTCCATTCTCTTTCTAAGTCCTAGAGAGAAGGGAGAGCAAGGTGAGTGGTTGGAGACCAAGATCCGACCGCCGGTGGAGCGTCGGAGCTCCGAATCGCGATCCGAGTCCAGATCCGCGAAGGCAACGCCGTTACGGTGCTTTCCAACCGCATAGTTTTCTCATGGCGCCGCGGAAGAATGCAAGGGTAACGATTTCTCATCCTTGGGCATGTGAAGCCCTTTTTCCCTTTGCATAGGAAGCCCTCTCTCGCGAGTGAGCGAAGAGTTGGAGCGTTCCTTGGGGTAGATATGTGAAGTCCCCCTTGTGTAGAGTCCGTATGCGTAAACGGGCATAGGCATTGTGTGTGAAACCTATTCGGACATATTGGTCCGGATCGTTGATGTTGCATTGCATATGAACCGGGGAAGACTCCGGGTGTTTGGGCGTTTTTTGGGTTTTCTACGTGGTAGATTGCAACAGGGAGCCTTAGAGATTAACTCTAAGGTGCACCCAGAAAACTGGGCAAAAGCGAGTTTTGCCAACACGGTGGCCGGGGAGCCAACGTGAACATAACCGGGTTATGTGATTATTGTGGTGGAAACAGGACTCGGTGAGTCTTGACCTGCGCATATGGCTTAAATTACCGTTGCGGTGTGAGCACGGGTCAGGAGGAACCGTACCCGGTCTATGTCGTTCGGTAGGACCGTTGGCATGGATGAGGGTCTTCGGCGGTCTATGGCTTAAATTGCCGTGACCAAGGCCAGGAAGGCAAAATGCTCATATGGTTGGCCGTCCAAGAGGCGGTGGTGGAAAGGGAACGTCTATGGCTTGAATTGACGTGACGTTGGCCGGTTCGCCGTGAATGTGCCCTGTGTGCACGAGGTGTGTGGCCGTGCGAGCCTACGCCTATGATGATGTGTGTTTATGCTAATAAATTGCCTATACTAATAAAGTGCAGGGAAAGAGCATCGCCGCCCCGATTTTGGGGCGGGATCGTTATAATTTGGTCAGCATAGCTGACCGTTGCTTTTGTTTGCCACCGGGCAGTGGTTTGTGCTTGCAGGTGCTGCGGAGCCGAGCGGAAAATAGCGGGCTAAAGCCCAAGTTGCTGAGCCGGCCCTCGAAGGCCTAATTTTGAGTGTTTCATTGTGACCATGTGTGGCCGGCCTGCGAGTCGATGTATGAAAACACTTTTGTATCAAGCAAACTATGTAAGGCCTTAAGGCCATTTCTGTTTTATGTGTATTGGAACATTCCTGCGGGTGTTTTTGAAGTGGACATTCATGCTGTTGGCAGGGTTCTTAATTGTGCAACTTAATAATTGCTTTCGCTAGGTGTTGTGTAGGACGTTATGATTGGTTGATTGGTTTCAACGCGTAACCAACCGGTCTGTCCGTAGTATATGACGTCGGGCCCCGACCGGACCTACTGCTATATGTTATACGATGGATAGGGGTGTTACACGACGATCAGTTCTCGAGTACTTGTCGAGAATAGGGACACGCCCTGGGACACGCCCGTTTCCCATGCCGTATACACCTGACACGCCCAGAGACACGCCCGTGTCTCAGGCCTTGTCAGCCAACCTGAATCCCACTTTGGCTTTTGAGATTTCTGGGGTGTTACAACTCGTCGAGCTCAGAACATCGAGCAGTGAACGCTGATTAGTCGAGCTCCGATCGTCGAGCTGAGAACGATAGTTTGTCGGGCAGGCGAAAAGGCTTCCACCCTAGGCCGGCGGGAAGGCTCCCGCCCTGGGCAGGCGAAAGGGCTCGCGCCCAGATCAAGCAGGGTTCCCACAGGGCTCAGCAGGAAGAGCTTCCGCCAGGTGGAACCCAGGTGGGACCAAGACCTAAAATTACCCAAATATCCCTTGGTCTGCACTTAGCTCTTCAGAACAACAGAGTTTTGCTATTGGCAGATCAACTCAGGGGCTTGATAGTAATTTTAGGGCAACAAAGGTACGCTTTTGGAAGACCAGACTTTGAAAACTTATAAATAGACTCATGGAGTTCTTCAGAAAGCAGGCCATCATCAGTTCTACAATTCTCTAGTGTGCTTTTTGAGGTTCTCCTAGCCCAGCTATTGGCTTTGGAGGGGAAGCGCTCTGAGATCTTCCGGGTTAGTGGAGGGACCTCTCAGCTGAGGCTAAGAGTCAGTTCTAGGTTCTTCGTTGCTAGTCAGAGTTCAAGGCTTGGGATAAGTAGGTGATAGCTACACCCCCAAGGTCCGAACTCTCGTTGAGGCCATTTTTGGCTTCAACAAATCCCCATAGAGAAGAGTTCCTCCTCTCCTCTTCCAGCTGGAAGAAATTGGTGGCATCCATCTGTGGGTCTAGTACATCCACTTGGCTTCATCTAAGGGAAGGAGATGTTTGGTGGGCTTGGGCTTAAGTAAAGAGAAGAAGAAGAGTGGAGTGGGAGTTGTTATTGGGCTTTCTCTAAGGCCCATTTCCACCCTAATTGTTGGTGGTGGAAAGCCCAAACCTAAGGGAAAAGGAGCTCATGCTTACCTTGGAGAGGAGGTGCACTCATCATTTGGAAATAAATTCCAAAAAAGAGCTTAAAGGGAGGGTTTTACCAAAGTCAACCTTATGGTGGATCACCTTATGGTCAAAGTCCAAGTAGGTCCAAGTCATCAGAGATCGGGTCAAAGTTGGGGTGTCATCCATAACTAGTGTGCGCAAGCTTTTCGGTGCTCGACTGTGCTCGATTTGACCACAGATTGACCACCCATCATCGAGACTAACCGGGACGAACTTCGTTGATTTCGTATTGACCATACGAGTCTAATGCCACTAAACGGGGCTGAATTGGAGTTCGTTTGGTAAAAAAACCAATTTTGCGTATCCTGACGTACAAAAGCGGTCAAAACGGTCAATTTCATCGTCTGACCTCGGATTGTGACGCAACGAGTTCCAATGCGTTCGTATTGATCATATGAAGCCATATGAACTGACAGAACTCATATCAAAGTTCTCTAGCTCGATATTCAAAAATCTTGTTTTCGCGATGTTCTACAAGGAACGAGCATATCCAACATATGACCTTGGAATTCAACGAAATGAGTTCCACGCTTCTTTGCCTTCTTGTTCTACAAGTCGAGCTACTTTCACTTTCATTCCCTAGGGACGGTCTACTCTCAAGTCTAGGACCGGCCAAGAAAGAAGAAAGTCTCATTGGGTGGTCTTCTTGAGTGTATGAAAAAAGAGAAATGAATCCCACGCTTCTTTGCCTTCTTTTCTTGTCTTGAACTTCGACCTCTATGCTTTTCAGTATGAAATTCAATAAGCCAGGATCGACCGCAGGGATATCTATACAATGACATGAAGCTGTGCCTCTAAGTTGGCTTTTTCCATAGTTTGCCTTTTTGTCTACCTTCTTTAGTCAATGTCGCATTGGTCCATTCCGCTTAGCAGGCGTCTATGTTCATCGACTGGGACATTCCGTGAGATTGACTTAGGCTTAGAACTCTGGCTCTACAAGAAAGGGTGGCTATCCGGGTGACAATAACAACACTTGACTTCACTAAAGCTCGCCTCTCTTCAATTTCTTTCATCAAGCTAATTAGCCTTTAATCTAGAAAGAAACGTTGGGACACACTATAATAGAGGGGACTGCGGTCCACGGAAAATTAGTTAAGGCGACGTTGAAGTGGGTGAGGTCTAGCGCTTGTCGCCCTATAGGGCTCTTGGTGGAGTGGTGACCCACCAATCCCGACGAAATGATTCCTGGCTCCAAACGGTCGTAACAGGTACTACGTTCCAGCGTTCCTGCGGAAACGCTTGAAAGACGCGATGGCATTGCGAAAGGAATTTCATCATTTTAGCCGGGGGACGTAGGCCAGATTGTTACGGGGAGTAGGGGCTTTGCTCTCCTCGAGAGAGCAAAGTGGCTCGTTCTTCGTACCCTCTCTCGTTTTACGCGAGAGAACGGCGCGCGAGAACTTGAGTTCCCCTACTTCGTCGCCGAATCCCCGTAAGGGGTTCGGGAACGCCATCACCCAAGAGTCCCAGTACTGGTGAGTAGCGGGGGCAGTGTTGGAGTGATGTTCCCCCCCCCCCCCTGCGAGGGGGCCGCCGCTGGGTCAAGCGGCTACTGGGGAAGTAGGGTGGGCGTTCGGGATACAAAATACAAAGGGCCTGCCCCTTCTCTTCCCGCTTGTATGGGGCTTAAAACCCCCCGCGGCGGGAAGGGAAGGGAAGGGTAAGGGATGGGTTAGGATGGGTACAGTCCCGAAATTTCCAAAAACCAAGGGTTTGGAAAATTCGGTATCGAATTTTCGATTGCCATTCGCCTATCGTCGTCTACCCTTACCGGAAAATGGCAAAATCGCCTGCCGCTTTTGCCATAGGGTTTGATAAAAAAGCAAATTTGCTTTTTCTCCCCGGGAAGGTTCTCTTCTTCTTCTGGTCCCCCGGAAATCGAACCCAATTCAGATCCATTCATTTCTGCAAGCGCAAGCAGGCGGGATCCAGAGCTAAGCCCCCTCCTATTCGAGGCCGGACCCCACAAGCACCCAACCTTTATCTACCCTAACTCCACGAACGCGCCACCTAGGAGCCCCGCTCATATTCAAAACCCAGCTTGAAAGACGATTCTGAGAAGTAGTTACGCTGCCATTTTTCCAATAGAATGGAATAGCATGGCCCGGGGCTAAGGTCACTCCAGTGGGAGAGTCGTGTGATGGGTGACCTTATTGCACGGTTCAGAGAGCACTTGTGTATGTGATGAAAGTGAACGTGTACGAAAAAGTTGTCGTCAAGTTTCGCTGTTCGTTCCGTCGTCGACCCTATCTATGTTTCTACGATGGCCCAAGAACACGCTCATTCTTCAGCCGTAGAGACACTTTTGAATTGCGAGGTACCCTTACGAGCTCAATATATACGAGTGTTATTCCGTGAAATAACTCGAATTTCAAATCATTCACTTGCTTCAACTACTCATGCTATGGATGTGGGAGCATCAACTCCGTTCCTTTGGGCTTTTGAGGAGCGGGAGAAATTGTTGGAATTCTATGAAAGAGTCCCGGGAGCCAGGATGCATGCCAGTTTCATACGACCCGGTGGAGTGGCACAAGATCTGCCTCTTGGCTTATGTCGAGATATTTCTTCCT